>CM017767.1:19908599-21249672 GCA_008009225.1 Acer yangbiense | reverse complement strand
ATATATACTAATATATATACAGTCTTTCTATTATCAGTTCGAACTGACAAAAGTTATATCAGTTCCTTGTATGTGGGCCACTAGATTTAAATACTTTGACTGACAAGTGCATACAGCCAAGTCAAAATATTTAAATCCAGTGGCCCACATGCAAGGAACTGATATAACTTTTGTTAGTTCGAACTGATAATAGAATTTATGAATATATATATATATATATATATATATATACTAGGGTTAATAGCACCAGTACCCCCTGAACATATAACGGAATCGCATAGTGCCCACTGAATTTTTTTTCCTAGCATTAAACCCCTTAAACTCCCCTAAATATGCAAAAATGGACGGAATGCTAACTTCCGTCCATTTTTAGGTCACGTGACCTTCTCGTGATGCTACAGTTAGGGGTAAAATTGGGTTTTTGAAAAATCAACGGCTTCTTCTTCTTATTTTTCGTTCCTCCTTCTTGTTCCTTCTTCTTACCTCTTCTTCCTGGGTGTTTGGGAAAAATGAATGATGAAACCGATGTTGGGGATTTGAACCCAAAGTGTCTCTGTGGAATGCCAGCTAAACGTTTCACATCATGGACGGATTCCAATCCGGGAAGACGTTTTTGGGGCTGCTATAATTATCGGGTATGTGTTCATTTTGTTTGGTTGGTTTCATGAATGTTGTGTTCATTTTGTTTTATCTTAGCAGGGATATAGGAATTGTGGATTTTTCAAATGGTCTGATCCCCCGATGTGTGCAAGGTCGAAAGTAATCATTCCTGGATTGCTTAGAAGAACACGAGACCTTGAGATGAGATTGTTGGAAACTAATAGTTTTGAAGGCCCCGATACATCTGTATCTCTAGTTGTTGCTAATGAAGAAGTCAGTTCTAGAGAGCAATAAGAAGGATTTTGTGGTGTGTTGTGGTTGTAGCAGTAGGCATTGTGTTATGTCTAGGAAAAAAGCTACTTGAAAATACATAAATTGTATTTGTATGGAGTTTGAAAGAACAAAATGATGTAACAAAATTGTATCTTATGTTTTTATGAAACCACGCTTGGTTCAATTTTCAACTTCTCAACTTTCCTGTTGTTGACATTTCTTGTTTGTAATGACAACGACTTTCACATCCAACTCAATTTTCATCTTCTCAACCTTAATGTTGTTGACATTTCATGTTTGTAATGAAAATGACATTCACATTACCATTAAACACATTCACATTACCATTACAATAACCAAACCAAAACACATTCACATTAACACTGGAATAACCAAACCAAAACACATTCACATTACCATTACAATTGTACATGAGTTCTACTACCATTAAGGTTCACCAACCATTAAGGTTGGACATAAATACAACCATCAAAAGTTTTAAAATTAAGTATTATAATACAAAAGCATCAAACAGAAAAGCAATACAATCTTGATGAAGTGAAGCAGCAACCCATTTACTTATGTTTCCTAGTCCTTTTCCCACCCCTTGGTTGACCATCTTGATGCTCAGCTTGGGTCCCTCCAACAGCTTGAGTCCCTCCAGCAGCTCGACTCCCTCCAATTGATTGACTTCCTCCAGCAGCTTGACTCCCTCCAATTGATTGACTCCCACCTTCTGTTTTTGCAACACTGTTAGTACCTCCACCCCTTCTATCACAAGTTACTCTATTGTGTCCCTCCTTGCCACATTTCCTACACATTACAACTATGTAATTCCTTCTCAACTTGGTTGTATTCCCTATTCTGACCTCATATGATTGCAAATTTCTCATCTTCTTTGGTCTTCTCCTTTGTTTCCTGAAATCTGGACACTCTATTGGTGCTTCATTTTATTTTGGCCACATTTTGGCCCCATTTTGGCCCATTAATCCCATAAATTATTGGAGTGTATGCCTGTACGTTTCCTTCTTGTACCTGAAGTGTATGAAGTCCATAGGGTTGTGGTTGGTACTCAATACAACAGCCATTCCATGCACACATGGTATTCCAGTCAGTTGCCACTTATTGCAACCACAAGTTCTACGGTTGATGTCAACCACAAACTGTTCTTCTCCACGACCCCTTACTTGGTAAGTGTAGTTTCCACTATACCGAGGATAGCAGTAGACACTCTCCTGCTTAATCTTCTCAACAAATCTGAAGCAAGCCATAAGAAATTACCTGTAATCTGCATGCCATATGAAAAAAAAAAATGGCATAAGAAAATCAAGGTTTAGATGATGATTTTGCAATAAAAACAATCATAGATATTAAGAACTAAATGACGTCAAATAGCTTAGATAACCATAGATTATAAAAACTAGATATCTATCACAATACAACACTCAATCAAATCAACACAACAATCTCTATCTTGAATATTAGAATATAATCTAAGAACAATCAAGTAATGAAAGAGATGCCATAATAAATAAAACACTAATTATATGTGATAATAGTGAAAAACTTACCAAGACAAGTGTGATGATGAAAGACCCATGCAAGCAAGCATCCTAGATATGCTAGAAGATGCTAGATGAATTTTGGTTTGAGTGTTTAAATGAGCAAACTTGATTGTTTTCTCTCTTAAAAATCTCTCTTTTAAAAGTAGGGTTCTTGATGATTAAAGAGTCACAATCAGAACAAGAGAAAGTGATGTATTTATAGGCATGAAAAACAGAGCATGTGAAAAGATAAGTTTGTCCCTGAAACGCACCGATCGGCGGTTTCAATCGGTGGCCAGGCCAACGATTTACAACCGTCGAATTAAGCCCGAGAAGAACAGAGCATCATTGGCAGTTTCAATCGGTGGTTTTGAAACCGCCGAATTAACCGCAGAATCAAACCCGAGAAATTAAATCAATCAGGTATGATCATCGGTTTTGAACGGTGGTCGTGGTTGCCGATCATAATCGCAGAATTGATCCAGAGGTCTCTGGACTCAAACGGCGGTTTCATTCGGCGGCCAGGTCACTGATCATAACCGCCGTTTCACCAAAAGAGGTGAAATCAAAGGAGAAGCCAATGGCATTCTCCATAGGCGGTCTTCGCATAAACCAAGCACATATTAGTGCAAGCACGGACGTTTCCGAGCAATATCGGGAAACGAATTACAAGGCACAAAAGCA
Source organism: Acer yangbiense (assembly GCA_008009225.1). Lineage (NCBI taxonomy): Eukaryota > Viridiplantae > Streptophyta > Magnoliopsida > Sapindales > Sapindaceae > Acer > Acer yangbiense. The sequence goes on along the minus strand of CM017767.1, from coordinate 21,246,571 downwards.
CACACAAAATACAACATCAAAATGCAAATGTGAAATGTGACATGTGAAGAGTATACACACAAATGCAAGAATGCTAAGTGAGTGTGTGCAATCTAAATCTCTTTAAAGAAAGAACTAAGCACTAGAGATTATACCTTTGGCGTGCTTGTCTCTTGAGGTCTTGAAAGGGCTTTTGAGCTTGATTCTCAAACTCCTAAACTACCCTTACACAATAAACCCCAACATGTAGTTTGTCCACGAAATAATCCAATCAAAGAATGAGAATCCTTACACCAGCCCCTTATGCTGAGCTTTAAAATTATTGTACATATGCTTCACACAGAACCTGTGTTCTGAATTTGGAAACCCTTCTGCAATAGCATCTATTAATCCCTTCTGCTTGTCACTAATCCAAACAATACCGAAAGAATTGTTTAGTTCCAAATCAGCACCTAGCTGCTCAAGAAACCAACCCCATGTGTCCTTGGTCTCAGCCTCTACCAGTGCATAAGCTACTGGGTACATTTGGTTATTTGGATCAACCCCAATAGCTGTTAGAAGCTGCCCAATATGATATCCTTTTGTAAAACACCTATCCAAACCTATAAGGGGCATACATCCCTGTTTCCACCCCTGCTTCAAAGCCCCAAGACATATGTACATCCTCTGAAACCTTCCACTGTCATCACACTTCAAGATAATTATTGTATCAGGGTTCATCCTCATCACCTCTGCAGTACCGATCCTTCACACCATCATCAATCATCCGTCTTGCTGTTTTCCTAGCACGGTAGAATTGCCACTTCGAAGCATCCATGTTAGTGTCTATCCTCAACTGTGTTAACATTCCAGTGTAATTCCAATCAGGGTTTGCTCTCCACTGGTCTACGTACTTCTTTGCTATTAATTTTGAATTCACAAACTTGTTCTTAAAACTCATAGCACATGTGTGTTCAGTGTATAAAGTTTTAATCTGGAAGGTCTTGTGATCACTCAACCATGAAGCAAAAACAAACCAATTGCAAGCTTCTGATTTGCATACTGCCCTAATCTTATGCTGATCATTTTTCTTAAACTTAACATCACGCCTATGCTTTACAGCATGTGCCCTAATGGCTTTCCTAAATATATCTGCAGTTCCAAACAACATACCAACCTTAAATTCTGGGTCATGCTTGTCCCTTTCTGGATGAAACTCATGGTATGATCTGTGAATGAACTTTCGAACTCGTCCTTGTTCACCTTCCTCACCATCTGACCCTTCTAAGCTATTCAATTCATCAGATACATCTTCAATATCAGATCCAGATGCACATTCTTCATGTTGTCTATTTGGGACATTTAAACTATCCCAAATCTTGATTGGATCGACACAAGTCTCAGTTGCAATGTCATATGCCTCTTGCTCATAATTAGATTCAACTAAAATATTTGCATCATCCTGAGCTTCAGTTTCACCTTCACCTTTAGCTTCACCCTCAGCTTCACCTTGTGCTTCACCTTGACCCCTCAACTTCTGCTTTAGCTCGACCCTGAGCTTCACTTTCTGCTTCACCTTCACCTTAACCCTCTTCTAGTACCTGCTTTCCCTTATCCTTATTACCAGCCTCTTTATTAACCCTAGGATGCAGTTAAGTATCAACCCAATTCACATCAGATGGCCCATGTAATTCAACATCAGGTGGCCCATCAACCGTAGCAAGCCCTTGTTCATCAACATCAACTGGCCCATGTTCTTGGTATGGCACCATTTCATTCCCCTCGAATTCCTTCAATGGGACTTCTTACAATGGTACTATTAGCTCAAGAAATAGATCAACAACTCTACTAGCAGGTATTTTGTTTGCAAACCACATAAGTTGTTGATCATTGGCTATGCTATAGGGTTTTCTATAACCCTTCACCTGAATCCAATAGCTAACCGGCAAAGTATAACCCAGTTCCGTTGCAATATCATCTAGATCCAGCATCGACAACTCATCTAAAGTAATATAATAAAAAAAAACTCACTGCCTCCCCCCCCAATGTACTCATCCATGTCTCCATTAAACTCCCCACCATGATGCACCTTAAAGCTAAAAAAATCATCTAGGTCATATGGATCTACATAACAAATGAAGACAAAGCAATTCAGTCAACAATCTAAGATATCTAATTCAGTGAACAAATAAATGAACATTAGAACAAACAAATACATGAGCAATAGTTAAAACAAATGTACACACCCAACCCATGTTATTCAACAGTTACACCTAACACACGTGAAACAATTGGCCACATTTTGGTATGATTTCAAATTTCTTTTACTACACAGCAGTCAGACAAACATTGTGGTCCCAAACCCTTTAATAAAATGGATAAATCTTCCACAAGTACACCACATTCCTTCCAAAAACCAGATACAACTAGATACAACTACAATAGAAAACTGTCATAGAACACCTACCATATTGGGGCTGCCCATCACCGTCTTTCCTTACTCCCACCATCACTTAACTGTCGAAATATTCGTAACTAACAAACAAAATCAATGGAGTTGCAGCTAGTTACAGTGATCGATTGGGTCGACGCAGAACAAATGCGAATTCTTCAAATGGCGAGCTTCAATTGTGATGATTACACTGATCGGGTCGATGCAAGAACCCTAATCCCTTTTTCGATTTCAATTCACGATCAATTGAGGAATTGGGGATTTTCTTATATTGTTGCAATATGCCTCTCATAGTGTAGTTAATAGATTTTTCAAAAACCCAATTTTACCCCTAACTGTAGCATCACGAGAAGGTCACGTGACCTAAAAATGGACAGAAGTTGGCATTCCGTCCATTTTTGCCTATTTAGGGGAGTTTGAGGGGTTTAATGCCAAGAAAAAAATTTAGGGGGCACTATGTGATTTCGCTATATGTTTAGGGGGTACTGGTGCTATTAACCATATATACTAATATATATATATATAAGGGGCATACCGGTCGTTTGAAACTCTTGTTCCTTCCTGTCCTAGACTCATAGCCATATCAAATGCATAATAGTACAATTAATAGTTCTATCCCATACATTCCAAACACAATACGGAACAATTATCCTGTCCTGTCCTGTCTCCATACCAAACGCACCCTAAGGGTCATTCTACCCGTGGAGGCAAAAGTCCGCAAGCACTCGCCCCGGATGGGTGGGTATGAATGTTGCTATTTGAATACCCGGGCTGATATGGATATGAAAAAGGCTAATTGGCACAGATGTCTCCTGAACTCTTCAAAAAGTTGCATTGTGCCCCATATACTTTTTTTTCGACAGTAAACCCCCTAAACTCTCGTAAATTTGTAAAAATTGACGGATTGGCAACGGAAGCTACATTTCGTCTGTTTTCAAGTCACGTGTGTCTTATAGTACAAAATTTTGAAGAGTTTATGGGGCATCAATGCTAATTAGCCTAAAAATTATTATATTAACAAAAATTAGTATATTAAAAACAAAAACAAAAAAACCAAAAAAAAAAAACCAAAAAAAACCAAAAAAAAAAAATTAAAAGTTAATAACTAGCCTAAAAAAATCGAAAGCTTGTTCATCTAAACTTCATCTTCTTCCCAATCTTTGAAACTTCATCTTCATCTACGAAATCTTTTTTTTTTTTTTAAAAACTCACATGGAAAAGTTAATAAAAATGAAAAAAATTAAATAAAAAAACAAATCATTTAATAGGTAAAGTTAATAATTATTAAAAGATAATAAAACACTAATACTAAAGAAATTATAAAAAAAAAAAAAAACATTTCCTCTCTCTCACTCTCACCCTTATCACTGCCTCTCTCTCCCTCTCTCTTTTCACCATTAGGTGAGGATCCAGTGAAGTCGCCGCATCCTCACCATGAACAAAGTCGCCAGTGAAGTCGCTGCATCCTCTTTTCACCACCGGATCTGTGAATAATTTTATTTTTAAATTTTTGTGATTTTGTCTACAACTCCAACAGCACCTTTCCAGTCATGAATCCTGAATAGTAAGCCTCTAGATCTTATTTGTGATTATTTTATCTTTAATTTTAAATTTTTCTTCGTTTTGTTTTTGAGAGATTCGTGATTGGTACTTGTGGTTTCTATGGATCTATGATGAATTTGTGGCAAATTTTGGTGAGAGTGCTCTGATTTCTAGGTTTTATTTTTATTTTTAAATATATGATTTGGGTTTTGTTATTAATGGGTCTTAGATATCAAATTTCTGATTTTTTTTTCTTAAACAAAATATCAAGTAGCGATTTTTGTTTGGATTTGGTGAGTTTTTTTGTGGCGATTTGTTGGGATCTCCACGGTTTTTTTTTTCCTGGTGGTGTGGGTTCTGGTGATGGTGATGATGGTGGTTTGGGCTGGGTGTGATGGTGGTCTGGGCTGGGTGTGATGGTGATGATGAAGGTCCGATTATGGGTTTTGGATTATGGTGTTTCTGGGTTTGGTGGTGTGCTGAAGATGATTTTATAGGTTTGGATGATGATGGTATTTACATTTTTAATTCTTGTTTTTTTTTTTTTAATATAATAATTTTTAGGCTAATTAGCACCTATGCCCCCTAAACTCATCAAAAATTTGTACTATGAGACGTGTTGGTTGCCAAATAGGCAAACAAAAATAATAAAAACCTTGCCAGTGCACAAATCGTAAACCATAGCACAGCGGTTAAGCAAGGATCGTTCCCATGAAGAATTAATTACCTACTAAAATAACGATGAAAGTTCTTAAAATACTCGAGGCGTGTTTATCAATATAAAGCTAGAGGGGGGGGGGGGGGGGTGAATAGATTTTAACTATTATTACCCAATTTTCGCATGCAAGTCAATTTTACGAAAATGCCCCTACTAGTCAAAAATACATACAAGTGTAATATAGTGCGGAATTTAAATAACACTTGATGTATACGTGGAAACCCAACCACTGGGAAAAAACCACGGGCTGTATAGTGCGCCACACTCGGAACTCGAAATCACTAATTGAAATGAAGTTTACAACCTATGTAGACCTCGTCTAACATTCCGGTCTGTAACCCCTCACTTCTACCCAGCGGGCCTTTATTAGCAACCCTATTCCAATTTGCTTGAGGCCTAAGCACTCTTAGCCTCAAGACTTACTTCTCTATGAAGAGAAACAACCCTATGTGAATATGTATGAATATTCAATTAATGCAATAAGAGCTAGGGTACTCTAAATGCTTACCTAGGATTATAAGATGACAATATAATCAATCCTAGATATCACATATAGCTATATGACATGGCATATAACTTTAGCTAAGTAAAGGATCACCAATCCTAGATACAAAGCTATCATATAAAACCCACAAACATTCAAAGGATTAACTAGTTGATTAAAAAATAATCTATCAACCTAGTTATCAATACATCACACAAGAATGTTCATGGCATAGCTTTTAGGCAATAATGACCTAATCAAATAAGCTATGAACAATAATCTCAATCAATAAATGAGATCAATTAGCTAGATGGCATATGAACATTAAAGCCTAGCTAACAAATAAAAACCCAATCAACACATAATCTCAATCTTATATGTAGAAATTAATCTAAACACATATAAGTAAAATATGAGATAAAATTGATAAGTAGAAACACTAATTATGTAAGATAAAAGTGTTCAACAAATCATACCATGTGTGTTGAAGAAGTCCCATGCATTAGCATATGCTAGATGATCCTAGATGATGCTTAGATGAAGATTTATGCATGTGGGGATGGGTTTAGAGAGATAAAGATATGATCTTTAAGCTTTCTCTCTCAAGTCTCTCTAAATATCTCTCTAGGGTTCTAATGATCAAAGACTTGTGTTCTGAACCAGAGATAAGGATGTATTTATAGAGACCAAAAACAGGGCAGGTGAAAATACAATTTTGCCCTTGAAACGCACCGATTGGCGGTTTCATTCGGCGGCCAGGCCGCCGAACTGAACCGCCGAATGGCTCCCGTGTGGAACAGGGGAACTTCGGCGACTTCATTCGGCGGTATGGAAACCGCCGATCCCAACCGCCGTTTTGGACCCGAGAGATATATTTCAATCAGGTCTCATTCGGCGGTTTCTAACGGCGGCAAGGCCGCCGAACGTAACCGCCGATTCACCAAAAATGGTGAAACCAAGGAGAAGCCAAAGGCATCTCCACCGGCGATCATCGCGCAAATCAAAGCACATTACCGTGCACGCGCGGACGTTTTCGAACATCCTTAGGGAAACGAATTACTCCACACTAAAAGCTAACATACATGAAGTGCAAGTGTGGGTATTGAATGCATCCTAATGCCTAACATGTCATGGCATTATCATATAACAAGATGCAATCAATTCAACATGCAAGAAGAGATATTGAATAAATCAATAAAGCACAATGCACACAAAATATAAACACACCATACAAGAATAAGAGTTATGCATGTTGTGTGTGTGTGTGCAACTATATCTCTTCAAGCCAATGTAAGCACTAGATATATACCTTTGGTGCTTGTCCTCTTGAGGTCTTGGAAAGGGTCTTGATCTTCAACAAACACCTAGACTACCCTTACAACCAAACCCCAACATGTGGTTTGACCACGAAATAAGCCAATCAATAATGGGAATCCTTACAATCTCCCCCTTTGGCTATTTCGTGACAAAACCACCACTCACATTGATTCCTCACAACATAATAGAAACTACGGGTCTACAATGATTTTCTACTTTACAAAGAGATAAGATAAATGGTCTTGAAGTCTTCAATCTCAAGTAGAACAATCAATCCCTGAAAGCACAGTTTCTATACTTTCTAATACAAGAAAAGGTGAGATGAATCAAGTGAGATAAAACAAGCATTTGCATTTAAAAATTTAAGTACAACATCATGCAATGTATGAATGTGCAAATGCTCCCCCTCAAAGGGTTACTCCCCCTCAATTAGTATTCTCCCCAACATGCACAATTGCTACTACAATTTGCAACTCCCCTTACCACAACATACTCCCCCTTTTTGTCATGATATAGACAAGGGAGTAATCCCCAACCGGGTCACTCAAGGCAAAGAGAGTTAGTAGCATTCTAGTATATGCATAATCAATATAAGTCACTTTATGCAATCTCAAATTTATTGGAGAGAAACAAGGAGATTTATTTAAATAAAATGTGTGAATCAAAAAATTGCTTTGCATACAAGACATGTAGCATTTAAGTCCAAAATATCATGGTATTTGGCAAAGCAAATGACAAAGGTTTTCAATATGAATTCAAACCAATTTCACCAATGTCAAGAGAGAAGCAAGGATATAGGTTTTCATTGATTTCAATTTAAGAACAACTATATCCAACTTTATAAGCTAAACATGTCATGAGCGACTTTGCACCCTACTTGATTTTTCCGGATAAGATATCCGTATGATAGTAGACATGTTCAACCAATAAAGAAAGAGAGACATTTGGATTGTAAAATCCTTGAATGGATACAAAATCCTTTTTCATTTGAGTCTCATAAGCTTTTTCACACATTATTTTGCATTTAAAAAATGCAATCATCAAAACATGCTTTTCAAGATTAGCATTTAGCATGTCATTTTAGCAATCATCATGTCATGGAGATCATTATAGGTCATTCAAATTAAATCCTATGTATATATCTCCTAGTCCAAAAATGCATGTTTGAACATAAATATGACATGGATTGCAATACAAGCATTGATCACACTTATTGAATAGAAAATATGTATACATAGTGTAACCAAGCTAACTCAAGCAACAAAAAGAGAAGCATAAGATATTTCAAATTTTTTGCAAGTGACTAGATGCAAAATAGCTCTCTTTGCTTAAGTTCCCCATATGGGGTCAAATATCCACACCACTTCAATGAAGGGCATGTGGTCTAAAAGACTTACCAAGTCCATAGGACCTAGTTGAACCTATTTGAGACATGTTTGTCTCGTAGCAAGCGGGTTCGTCTTTTCTAATCCACTTAGGTGCCTCAAAAACATACCTAGTGGTCATAGGTTCTAGAGTTCTAGATGGCAAAGAATCATGCAAATGATTTTCTTCCTTTTTAAGGACATGCATCTTAGCTCTAGCCTTTTTCTTTTCAATCATGCATATAAGATTACATAATTAAATGTAATGCAAGCAACTTGGTCTAACATGACCAACAATACCACACAAAAGACAAGAGGAGATAAGGTTAGGAATTATACCATTCCCTTGAGCATGCAAAAGTGCTTTCCCTTGTCGTTGTGGTTGTCTTGGTAGTTGGATAGGATCTCTCCTCCTTTGATGATGACCAAGACAAAGTTGCTTGCTCGGTTGAGCTTGCATGATTGAACACTTCCCTATTAAGATCGTAGGTTGAGGGAAGATAGCCTTCTTGGTTGGTTAGACCAAGATTGAGGAAGGCTTGGGCTTGAAGCTCTTTGGAGATGTGAGCAACGCCCTTTCATCTTCGTCTCCTCTCTCTCCTTAGAGGGACATCTCCTCATCGGAGTCATTTTCTTCTCTCATAAAATCACTCATAGTGTTTGCGTTGAATGAATGCAAATGAGAAGAATGCAAGATGTATGTCAAAAACAATAATCATACAAAATGCAAAAACACACCAAAATGAGCTAGGATCACCTAAGTATATCTAGGAACCCGCTCTGATACCAATTGAAAGTTCTTAAAATACTCGAGGCGTGTTTATCAATATAAAGCTAGAGGGGGGGGTGAATAGATTTTAACTATTATTACCCAATTTTCGCATGCAAGTCAATTTTACGAAAATGCCCCTACTAGTCAAAAATACATACAAGTGTAATATAGTGCGGAATTTAAATAACACTTGATGTATACGTGGAAACCCAACCACTGGGAAAAAACCACGGGCTGTATAGTGCGCCACACTCGGAACTCGAAATCACTAATTGAAATGAAGTTTACAACCTATGTAGACCTCGTCTAACATTCCGGTCTGTAACCCCTCACTTCTACCCAGCGGGCCTTTATTAGCAACCCTATTCCAATTTGCTTGAGGCCTAAGCACTCTTAGCCTCAAGACTTACTTCTCTATGAAGAGAAACAACCCTATGTGAATATGTATGAATATTCAATTAATGCAATAAGAGCTAGGGTACTCTAAATGCTTACCTAGGATTATAAGATGACAATATAATCAATCCTAGATATCACATATAGCTATATGACATGGCATATAACTTTAGCTAAGTAAAGGATCACCAATCCTAGATACAAAGCTATCATATAAAACCCACAAACATTCAAAGGATTAACTAGTTGATTAAAAAATAATCTATCAACCTAGTTATCAATACATCACACAAGAATGTTCATGGCATAGCTTTTAGGCAATAATGACCTAATCAAATAAGCTATGAACAATAATCTCAATCAATAAATGAGATCAATTAGCTAGATGGCATATGAACATTAAAGCCTAGCTAACAAATAAAAACCCAATCAACACATAATCTCAATCTTATATGTAGAAATTAATCTAAACACATATAAGTAAAATATGAGATAAAATTGATAAGTAGAAACACTAATTATGTAAGATAAAAGTGTTCAACAAATCATACCATGTGTGTTGAAGAAGTCCCATGCATTAGCATATGCTAGATGATCCTAGATGATGCTTAGATGAAGATTTATGCATGTGGGGATGGGTTTAGAGAGATAAAGATATGATCTTTAAGCTTTCTCTCTCAAGTCTCTCTAAATATCTCTCTAGGGTTCTAATGATCAAAGACTTGTGTTCTGAACCAGAGATAAGGATGTATTTATAGAGACCAAAAACAGGGCAGGTGAAAATACAATTTTGCCCTTGAAACGCACCGATCGGCGGTTTCATTCGGCGGCCAGGCCGCCGAACTGAACCGCCGAATGGCTCCCGTGTGGAACAGGGGAACTTCGGCGACTTCATTCGGCGGTATGGAAACCGCCGATCCCAACCGCCGTTTTGGACCCGAGAGATATATTTCAATCAGGTCTCATTCGGCGGTTTCTAACGGCGGCAAGGCCGCCGAACGTAACCGCCGATTCACCAAAAATGGTGAAACCAAGGAGAAGCCAAAGGCATCTCCACCGGCGATCATCGCGCAAATCAAAGCACATTACCGTGCACGCGCGGACGTTTCCGAACATCCTTAGGGAAACGAATTACTCCACACTAAAAGCTAACATACATGAAGTGCAAGTGTGGGTATTGAATGCATCCTAATGCCTAACATGTCATGGCATTATCATATAACAAGATGCAATCAATTCAACATGCAAGAAGAGATATTGAATAAATCAATAAAGCACAATGCACACAAAATATAAACACACCATACAAGAATAAGAGTTATGCATGTTGTGTGTGTGTGTGCAACTATATCTCTTCAAGCCAATGTAAGCACAAGATATATACCTTTGGTGCTTGTCCTCTTGAGGTCTTGGAAAGGGTCTTGATCTTCAACAAACACCTAGACTACCCTTACAACCAAACCCCAACATGTGGTTTGACCACGAAATAAGCCAATCAATAATGGGAATCCTTACAAACGAGTTTATATCTAAGATACTCTAGGACTCTATAAAAATATAAAAACAAAGACAATAACTCACACATACTAATTGGGGGAGTGGGGGTGGGGGGTGGGTGTTGTTTTGAATTGATTAATAAAACTAAAGAAAAATAAGTAAACAAGAAATAAAACACAACAGAAAATTAATTAGGAAAATATATGGAAAAACACTAGTTAGGACCTCCTATCCACCACTAAACAATCATCCAATCCATAGTCAATAATGAAGTTAACAAATAATCAAACATGATGAAGATATTCAAGACAAGGTGATGGTGTCTCACTCAAGCCGTAGATTCTCTCTTAATTGGCATGTAAGTTGCATGATGTCTACATAAATACTTATATCCCAAATTATAACCTAGCATGGTGTCTACTTAGATTTAATAATTGGAATTCATTAAGAACAAAGAGAATATGAATATCACAAGAACCCTAAAACATGGTATCTATCATAGGTAATTCATGAATCAATTTCCCTTAATTAGGTCTTATTCCAATTAATTGTTACAACCAAGGAAAGATTCGTATGGTGTCTGACTTGTATCCTTGCAACATAGATTCTATAATAAAATAATTATGCTTTAAGGTGGTCAATCAAAGAAACATGATAATAGAATAACAATTCTTATGGATAAATTTAAATCATCATGTTAAGAAAATAATGCTTCATTAAACAAGACTTGACTATGGAATTGAATTCATGTTTAGGGCTTCAAGAGAGCCTTAACTAATAAGAAAATTAGCTAGACATAAAAACTAGAAAAATAAATAAATAAATCTAATTTAAAGAAAGGTAGAAGAAGAGAATGTTGCTTGAGTCTTCAATCTTGAACAATGAATTTCTGACTTGAAGAAGCTCTTGGTATTTATAGGTGATTCTCCTTGTAGATTCCCAATTTGCTTTTATGGAGGAAACACACCAAGTAGGAAAGAAGATTTAAACAAGGAATGAAAATCTTTTCCTAACTTGGATTTCCTCTTTTGATGATTGACTCATAATTTGAGTTTAGAAAGTTTCCCAAACATGTCTTGATCTTCTAAAGTCAGATTTGATTTGAAAAGCTTTGGGACAATCTTGGATCAATTCGGAGTGAAAATCCACCAAAATACATAAAACTGCAGTCCGGGTCGCTCCATAGGTCAACTGCAGTCCGAACTGCGGAATTCTTTTACTTTGTACCGCTACCCAGGTCGCTCAGTAGGTCATCATGCACGAACCGCGATCCATCTCACGGTGGGCTTTTCCAGCTCTGACCTTCAATTACTCAATCAGTCATAACTTCCTCTAGAAAACTCAGATTGATGAGCTATAAAGTGTGCCAGAAACTAGACTTTCGGGGCTTTCCGAAAACATGTAGATCTCAACCTAGTTCGATTTGAGAAGGGAGATATGGTCTTCACAAGTTGGATGTGCTGTAGAGGTATTTCTCCAAACTTTCTCTAAAATCACCCTTTTGTCTTCAAACTCATTCTAAGAGCTATCTTCTACACAATCTCAACAAACACGTTAAAATATTCATTTATACTAAATCACATAACGTAAAACATGGGAATTAGGGGTCTTAAATATCAATATTTATTGACCTAACAAGACGCACGTGAGGCGCACGTGACTTGAAAATAGATAGAATGTGGCTTCCGTTGCCAATTCGTCAATTTTTGCAAATTTACAAGAGTTTAGGGGGTTTAGTGCCGAAAAAAAAAAGTATATGGGGCATAGTGCAACTTTCTAAAGAGTTCAAGGGACATCTGTGCCAATTAGCCTACGAAAAATTCATACCTATTACGGATTCGTGTTGGGTATGGATATGAAATTAATATTCATACCCTTGCCTATATACCCATTTAAATTAAAAATATGGGAATTTGCAAAAGTAACATAATCAAAGTATTAAAATTTATTTTTAATCGATATGTATTGTTTTTCATGTTATTAACCACGTTGAGGGTATAAAGTCTAAACTACCCTTGTTTTTTAAAAAAAAAAAACTAGGAGAGAGAGAAACGGAGAGAGAGGAAAGAGAAGTTATCGATCGGAGATGAGGTTACGGGCAACTAGAGTGACGACAACGTGATCGGAGTGATGGTGACTTGTTGCAAGTGATGGCAATTGAATTGAACGAAGCATACACCGACAAAGAAGAAGAGAAAGAGATGAAGAGACCGAAATTCATGACTTCTAGAAGCTTCACATTAAACATGTAACATCAGTCATGTTTCATGTTTAACATGAAACATTTGAAACATGAAGCATATGTTTCATGGGAATGTTTTATGTTTAACATGAAACTTGACTTGATTTCACAAAATTAGGCTGTATTTCACGTTAAACATGAAATACCCTATTTATTTCACGTTTAACGTGAAATACTGCATCCGATTTTTTCTTCAAAAAAACTCTTATACAAATCTTCCTTGCTTTGCGATTTTCCCTTAAACTAACATCAATTTAATGCAAAAAAAAAAAAAAAAAAAACCTAATGTTTTTAACAAATAATTATTAAGAACTAAGAATAGGTTTGAAAGATAGGTGATAGAGAGATAAGTGATATTGTTGATGACAATTTTTTAATAGAGAAAAAGTTAACGAGAAGCTCTCGTAATTTAGAGCTTCAGTTCGCAATTATAAGAAAAATAAAGGCAATAATGGTAAGAAGACAAGTTTACGTGGTAAAACCTCAAGGTGGGGAAACATCCATGGTTGCCGGAGATGGTGAGAATAAGGTTTCACTATGTAACAATGAATTACACACTTAATCTCTCTTTCACTCTTATAGTTATATGCTTTTTGCATGTGCATACATAACAGCATTAAAGGTCTATTTATGCATGCATAGAACCCTAATTCTTGGTGTACAAGTAAGGAAAGTTGACGAGATTTAGTAAGACACTGATTTATTGGAGTCGCTTTTATCTTTTTTCCTGTTTTGCATATTATGCGCATTAAATGAATTAGATCCTTGGTTGAAATTGGACTCCAATATCTCTAAGGAAATTTGTTTCTTTATTGGAGTGTGCTTCATGGTTCCTTGTTTAGGTAAGATTATTCCTCTTCGTATTTGAGTTGTGGTTAACTTGGTATTACTGTCTTTTACACGCCTTTGGCCGATCAGTTCTCTAACTGTAAGGATTTCCATATATTGATTGACTTATTTCGTGGACAAACCACTTGTAGGGGTTGATTGTGTAAGGGTAGTTTAGGTGATTGAACTTCAAGCTTGAAAGCCATTCCAAGACCTCAAGAGACAAGCACGCCAAAGGTATAATCTCTAGTGCTTGGTTTTTCTTTGAAGAGACTTAGAATGCACACACACACACTTAGTATACTTGCATTTGTGTGCATACTCTTCACATGTCACTTTACACATTAGCACTTTGATTGATATCTTGTTGTGTGTATATGTGCTTAGTAATTCGTTTCCCGATAGTGTTCGGAAACGTCCGCACATGCACTAGAATGTGCTTGGTTTTGCACGAAGACCGCCCACGGAGAATGCTCTTGGCTTCTCATTTAGATTCACCATCACTGGTGAATCGGCGGCCTGGTCACCGAATTGAAACCACCGTTTCAGTCTAGAAAGGTCTGGAGTGATTTTGCGGTTACGATCGGCAGCCGCCGATCGCCGATCATACCTGATTGATTTATTTCTCGGGTTTGATTCTGCGGTTAGTTCGGCGGTTTTGAAACCACCGATTAAAATCGCCGTTGTTCCCCTGTTCTTCTCGGGTTCAATTCAACGGTTGTAAACGGCGGCCTGGCCGCAAAATAAAACTGCCGATCGTGCGATTTCAGGGGCAAACTTGTCTTTTCACATGCTCTGTTTTTCATGCCTATAAATATCTCACTTTCTCTTGTTCTGAACATGACTCTTTGATTATCAAGAACCCTATATTTTAAAGAGAGATTTTGAGAGAAAAAGCAACCAAGTTTGCTCATTTAAACACTCAAATACATTCCTTTATGCATCAAAGTTCATCTTGCATTCATCCATGAATGGGTTTGTATCATCACAACTTGCTTGGTAAGATTTTGATTAGGTTCATCTCATTTTAGTATTTTTACTATCAAGCTATTCTTTTTTAATTTACTTGTATGTTTTTTATCATATGATAAATACAAGAATAGAGAATTAATTGTGATGAATTGATTGAGTGTTGTATTGTGATAGCTAATTAGGTTTTTGATTAATCTTGATTAGCTAAGCTATTTGACATGTCATTTAGCTATTGATATCTAGGGTTGATTTAATTGATTACATCATCATCCTAGATAAGCATCTAAGGTTCCCTAGCCTTGTTTGTTATTTGAATATTTATACATATTCACATAGGTTGTATAATCTCTTTATTGAGAATTAAGTCTTGAGGCTAAGATTGCTTAGGCCTCAAGTAATTGGACTAGAGCCACTTTTAAAGGCCCGAGTGGTAGAAGTGGGGGGTTATTGACCGGAGTGTTAGACGAGGTCTACATAGGTTGTAAACTCCATTTCAATTAGTGGATTTCGAGGTTCGAGTGTGGCGCACTAAACAGCCCGTGGTTTTTCCCAGTGGTTGGGTTTCCACGTATACATCAAGTGTTATTTAAATTCCGCACTATATTACACTTGCTTGTATTTTTGACTAGTAGAGGCATTTTCGTAAAATTGACTTGCATGCAAAAATTGGGTAATAATAGTTAAAATCTATTCAATCCCCCTTATAGATATATTTATCATACACACCGAGCGTTTATTCGTTCCTTTTAATTGGTATCAAAGCGGGTTCCTAGATATACTTAGGAGATCCAAGCTCATTTTTGGTGTGTTTTGCATTTGTGTGATTTTTGCTCATTCATACATTTTGCATTCATTTGAATTCATTCATTATATACAATGAGTGGATACAGTGGCAACCATGAGGGTGCGTCAAGTACACGACCTCCTCTCATCACCGGTGTGAATTATGCCTCATGGAAAGGCAAGATGGAAGCATACTTGTGTCAAATCCATGATAGGGCATGGATGGCAATTGAAGATGGGTATGTGGCTCCTAAGATGACTCCCATGGGTGGTGGAGAAGAAGTACTCAAGCCTAAGGCTCAGTGGTCCACTGAAGAGTTTGAGACTTCAAAATGGAATAAGAAGGCTTGGCACGCTCTTCTATGTGTAGTGGATGAAAATCAGTACAAACTGATTCAGAACACTAGGATAGCCAAGGAGGCATGGGATATTTTAGAGGTTGCACATGAAGGAACCGATGTTGTCAAGGATTCCAAGCTTCAAGTCCTTCAAATGCAATTTGAGTTGCTCAAGATGGAGGAGGACGAATGCTTCAATGACTTTGAAGTCAAGTTGATGGATATTGTCAATCAAAGCCATCAACTCGGTGATTCTTATACGGATAGGAGAGTCAAGCAAAAAATTATGAGGTCTCTCCCCGCTAGGTTTGAAGCAAAAGTGACGGCTTTAGAAGAAAACAGTGGATATAAGGATATGAAGCCGAGTGAGGTAATTGGAAGACTCCTTGCCTATGAATCTAGGAAGGCTCCTAGTATTTCACCTCATAAAAAGCAAAAAAGGGATTGCTTTGAAAGCTTCCAAGGTTGAGAAGGAGGAAAAAGGTGACTCGGACGAAGACATGGCTTTGATGCTTAGAAAATTCAAGAAATTTGTCAAGTTCGAGAAGAAAGGATTTGGATCCAAAGGCCAAGACTTGAAGAAAAAGGCTCCCTTCAAGAGTTTTGAGCCTAGGCAAGAGAAGAGTGAAAATAAAGGGGTCCAATGCTATGAGTGTAGCGGTATAGGACACATCTCACCCGATTGTGGGAATTTGAAGAATAAGATGGCTAAAGTGATGGCCGCCACTTGGAGTGAAAGTGATGACTCCGGAAAGGGAGACAAGTCATCAAGTGATGATGAGCTTACCATCGACTACACGGCATTTGGGGCCACTTGTGTAGAAGATAAAGTTGTTGGTAAGAAAGCCTTGACTAATGATCCCATAAAAGAAAAAGATGAAGAAGTAGCTGTAGAGGTGATATGTGTAGCTACTCATTGGGACATAGCTCTCATTAACTCAAGAGACCAAGGTGAAGGTCTTAATGAGGAAAATGACTCCATAAGTGAGAAGGAGAGTGGATGAGATAACTCAAGTGAAGATGACTCCTCATCTAACTTTACAAATGGAAGTGTAGGGAAAATGGATGTTCATGACTTTATAGTCAAGTGTGAAAGTTCATTGAAGAAGAACAATAGAAAGTTGAAGATTTTAGAGGATAAAAATCTAGAGCTTTCAACACACAATGATCACTTGAGTAAGCAAGTGGAAACATCCAAGATGATTGAAGATAAGCTAAGGGATGAGCTAGCTATGTCTAAGAGGAATGAATAAGGGTTGAAGAGAGAGCTTGATGAAGCTAAAAAGTCATTGATTAGGATGACTACAAGCACCAAGAAGCTTGACCACATTCTTGGTAGTGGAAAGAACCCTGTGACAAGAGAGGTATTGGGTATGAAGAAAGCAAGGAAATCACTACTCCAACCAAACCGTCTTTGTCAAGAGTTTGGGCAAGATAGAAGCCTCATTGGTGCACACTCCTAGGAAGAAAATTGATCTAGGACAATGTTCAAGAAGTGCACAAGTGAAGGATGCTCCAAGGAGACAACCTCAAGCTCAAAAAGTTCCTCAACCTAACTTCCCTCAAGCTCAAATTCATCAAGGGAAGATGCCAATCATGCAAAATGAACCATGGAAGCAAGCTAGACCGGTTCAACAACAAAGAAGATTTGAACGCACTCAACCACAAAGTCATTGGAAGGCTCCTATGCATGCTCAAGGACATGGTATGATTTCTAAATTCATCTATACATGTCACTTTTGTGGTATTGATGGTCACATTAGACCAAATTGCTTTCATTTCATTAAATTATGTAGATTCAAAAGCATGATTGAAAAGAGAATGACAAGAGCTAGAATGCATGTTAATAGGAAGGAAAAAATTCATATTCATGATCCTATAATTTCTAGAATTCTTGAACTATTGACCACTAAGAAGAAAAATGTCATATCTATATGGATAAGAAAAAATGAACCCGCTTGCTACGAGACTAACAAGTCTCAAATAGGTTCAACCAAGTCAAATGGACTTGGGAGGTCTATAGGACCTCATGACCTTCATTGATGAAGGATGGTGATTGACCCCATATGGGGAACTCAAGCAAAGAGAGCTTATGCATACTTGTTGCATGCAAATATTTGAAAAATCTTATGCTTCTTTGTTGATTGCTTGAGTAAGCTTGGTTGCACATTTGTATATATGTTTTCAATTCAATAAGTGTGAACCATGCTTGTTTATAATCCATGTCATATCTATGTTCAAACATGCATTTTTGGACTAGGAGATTTACATAGGAAGTATGATTTGAATGACCTATAGTTATCTCCATAACATGATGATTCTTAATGACATGCTTAAAAATTGAAAAGCATGAGTTTTAATAACATGCTAATGAATATTGAAAAGCACGAAATTCATATGACATGCTCAAATGAAAAAGCATGAATTGATGATTGCATATTCTAAAATCAAATCTTGTGTGAAAAAGCTTATGAGACTCAATGAATAAAGGATCTTGTATCCGTTCAAAGGATTTTAAAATCCAAATGTCTCTTCTTCTTTATTTGTTGAACATGTCTACTATCATACGGGTTTCATTCCCGAAAAAAATCAAATAAAGTGCAAAGTTGCTCATGACATGTTTGGCTTATAAAGATGGATATAGTTGCTCATAAATTAAAATCAATGAAAACTCTATATCCTTGCTTCTCTCATGACATTGGTGAAATTGGTTTGAATTCTTATTAGAAACCTTTGTCATTTGCTTTGCCAAATACCATTATATTTTGGACTTGAATGCTACATGTCTTGTATGCAAAGCATGTTTTGATTCACATATTTATTTTAAATAAATCTCCTTGTTTCTCTCCAATTGATTGAGTTGCATAAAGTGGATTATATGATTATGCAAGTATATAGTATGCTACTATCTCTCTTTGCTAAGTGACCCGGTTGGAGACTACTCATTTGCCTATATCATGACAAAAAGGGGGAGTAGAATGGTGGTAAGGGGAGTTGCAAATTATGGTAGCAATTGTGCATATTGGGGAGACAATACATTGAGGAGGAGTAACCCTTTGAGGGGGAGCATTGCATTCATCAAACATTGCATGATGTTATTGTTGTACTTAAATTTCAAGAATGCAAATGCTTGTTTATGCTCTCACTTGATTAATCTCACATTTTACTTGAATTGGAAAGTATAGAAACTTTGCTTTCAGGGATTGATTGTTCTACAAGAGATTGAAGACTTCAAGATTATTTTTATATATCTCTTTGTAAAGTAGAAAATCATTGTAGACCCGTAGTTTCTATTATGTTGTGAGGAATCAATGTGAGTGGTGGTTTTGTCACGAAATAGCCAAATGGGGAGATTGTAAGGATTCTCATATATTGATTGGCTTATTTCGTGGACAAACCACTTGTTGGGGTTGATTGTGTAAGGGTAGTTTAGGTGATTGAACTTCAAGCTCGAAGGCCCTTCCAAGACCTCAAGAGACAAGCACGACAAAGGTATAATCTCTAATGCTTGGTTTTTCTTTGAAGAGACTTAGAATGCACACACACATTTAGTATACTTGCATTTGTGTGCATACTCTTCACATATCACTTTACACACTAGCACTTTGATTGATATCTTGTTGTGTGTATATGTGCTTAGTAATTCGTTTCCCGATAGTGTTCGGAAACGTCCGCGCATGCACTAGAATGTGCTTAGTTTTGCGTGAAAATCGCCCACAGAGAATGCTCTTGGCTTCTCCTTTAGATTCACCATCACTGGTGAATCGGTGGTTTGATTGGCGGCCTAGCCACCGAATTGAAACCGTCGTTTCAGTCCAGAAAGGTCTGGAGTGATTTTACAGTTACGATCGGCGGCCGTCGACCACCGTTCGAAACCGCCGATCATACCTGATTGATTTATTTCTCGGGTTTGATCCTGTGGTTAGTTCGACGGTTTCGAAACCGCCGTTGTTTCCCTATTCTTCTCGGGTTCAATTCGGCGGTTGTAAACGGTGGCCTGGCCGCCGAATGAAATCGTCGATCATGCGATTTCAGGGGTAAAATTGTCTTTTCACATGCTCTGTTTTTCATGCCTATAAATATCTCACTTTTTCTTGTTCTGAACATGACTCTTTGATTATCAAGAACCCTATATTTTAAAGAGAGACTTAGAGAGAAAAAGCAACCAAGTTTGCTCATTTAAACACTCAAATACATTCCTTTGTGCATCAAAGTTCATCTTGCATTCATCCATGAATGGGTTTGCATCATCACAACTTGCTTGGTAAGATTTTGATTAAGTTCATCTCATTTTAGTATTTTTACCATCAAGCTATTCTCTTTTAATTTACTTGTATGTTTTTTATCATATGATAAATACAAGAATAGAGAATTAATTGTGATGAATTGATTGAGTGTTGTATTGTGATAGCTAATTAGGTTTTTGATTAATCTTGATTAGCTATGATATTTGACATGTCATTTAGCTATTGATATCTAGGGTTGATTTAATTGATTACATCATCATCCTAGATAAGCATCTAAGGTTCCCTAGCCTTGTTTGTTATTTGAATATTTATACATATTCACATAGGTTGTATAATCTCTTCATTGAGAATTAAGTCTTGAGGCTAAGATTGCTTAGGCCTCAAGCAATTGGACTAGAGCCACTTTTAAAGGCCCGAGTGGTAGAAGTGGGGGGTTATTGACCGGAGTGTTAGACGAGGTCTACATAGGTTATAAACTCCATTTTAATTAGTGGATTTCGAGGTTCGAGTGTGGCGCACTAAACAGCCCGTGGTTTTTCCCAGTGGTTGGGTTTCCACGTATACATCAAGTGTTATTTAAATTCCGCACTATATTACACTTGCTTGTATTTTTGACTAGTAGAGGCATTTTCGTAAAATTGACTTGCATGCGAAAATTGGTTAATAATAGTTAAAATCTATTCACCCCTAGATATATTTATCATACACACTGAGCGTTTATTCGTTCCTTTCACTAACCCGACCGGGTCTATTTTACCTGATCGGTTATTCAACCCGACCAGTGTCTTTTTTATCTGATCAGCTATTTAACTCGATTAGGTTTTCTATATCCGATCGGTTTGTTGAACCCGATCAGATCTCGCAGGAGCCAAAGGTTGAGACTTGGTCAACTGCAATTGTTTTCCTCTAATTGACTTTTGGTGACATGGCATACTTGATCACCGTTTTTTCCGGTAATGATGTTGACCTGTCGGTTCATCAAATTTTACCAATAACATATAGTTAGAGGAAGAAGATGATAAGTAGGTAGTATTGTAATTTAATGGCTATAGAGTGAAATGAAATTGTAATGAATGATTACAAACGAAAAACAACGAATGATGCTAAAAACAAAAATGAATAATTTAATAAGGTTATTTTGAACATTTTCCCCTTTAAAACAAGATATTATAATTTTTTGACAACCCGTTTAGCTTAAGTTTAGGAATTTTATTTGGAACTTTTTTTTTGTACAAATATTTCAATCTCACAACCATATAATTCACATATTTTTTTTCAAAGAAGCTAAACATTTTGTTAGTGTAAACCCTGACTGCATGACTCAAAATTCCACTCCTTACTTGGAGACAGGGACAACCTTGTTTGTAACGATAATGCTTTTCCAATTTTACTAAGTGCATCTCATTGTTTTTTTTTTCCATCATGATGAACAAATTTAACGAGATCTTTCGTTTTGGTTGAATTTTGATGGAGAACATTATTTGTACTCTTACTTCTTTTAGTGAACTTGAAATTTGCCGAAAAAAAAAATATATAAACTAAAAGTCAAGCACCATTTCTTTTGAATATCATACAATTTCTTAAGCCATGAATGACTCTCAAGATTGAAATTTGTAATCATCTCATTCCATAAGGCTTCAAATTCGAGTTCAATATAACACCTATAAAAGCACTTGTTGAATTGTTTCTTAAACTCATGATTATTATAATAACTACTAAAATGTTGTGCAACATTCTTAGCAATTTGCCAAGTGCATTATTGATAACGTGGCTCTGGAAAAACTATTTCGATTATCTTTGACATTTCTTTGTCCTCATCGATAAATAAAGATTTTGCTTGTTTATTTCTAATCCCCTCCAAAAATGACCGAAACAACCAAACAAATAACTCAGTGCTCTTATCTATTAGAAAAGTACAACCAAACAATAAAATTTTCCAATGGTGATTAACCCTCACAAATGGAGCACATATCAAATTGTACTTATTAGTTCAAAAAATAGTGTCAAAGCAAATGACATCACCAAAACAATCAATTGGCCATTCAATTATATTGGTCCACTTGTATTGAGTAGAAATATGTAGGATCCTCACCTTGTTTAAGCTTCAAATAATCAAGTAAACTTTGGACATCTCTTGCTTTTATCATTTCTAGTATCTTTTTTAGTGAAGCCTGTATTCTCTGCACATCTAACTTCATTTGCTAAATAGAAGTATGCTTGTGTTGATCTTACACATATATCAACCATAGAACTAAAGACATCCCAATGAGCTTTTGATATTTTTCGATTGGATTTTAGATATTGTCTTCCTTCCGATTTAACACGTTTATGATTATGATTTGGATTTATATGAGAAATTGTTCATACCCTACTAGTCACAGTGAATCGAATTAGAGCTTTGCAACCCGTTCTTGTCTCTAACTTATTCACTTTTGTAAGGACCTCGTTTTTTTTTATTGGCTTATTTCATGACAAATCACATTATGGATGATCTTGTAATGGGTAGCTTAGGTTCTCGATGGCAAGCTTCCAAGCATCTCCGTGACTTCAAGAGCGAAAGGTATATTCACTTGACTTTGTCTCTTGAAGAGTTTAGGTGCACACACACAATTCATGTATTTCCATATCACTTACATTTGTGTTTTTTTGATTGTGTTGCATTAGGTCTACCGTTGTGTGTCACACAGCGGTAAGCACAGTAGTTTGCTCACTCAAGAGTTTTGAAATGAATCAGGTCTACCGCTGTCTATGTCAATGTGGCACCGCTGTGTATCACATAGCGGTTTATGGCAACTTTTTCAAAACGTTGTCATTTCAAACTTGACCTCATACATATACATTCTCTTCTCTCTATTTCGTTGAAGAGCTCACAAAATCATATTTTAGAAAGAGGAAGAGTTCCTTTAGAGAGAGAAGCTCCAAAAGTTGTTCTTTAACTCTCCAAACCCAAAAACCATGTGAATCTAACATCATCCATCATCATTTAAGCATGGGTTTTCATGGTTTCATGACTAGGTAAGTTACAACTACATTAAATCTCATTTATTGTTGTTCTTACTCTAGATTAGGTATTTATTGTTTGATTAAATACCTTGACTCTCTTTATTGCATATATTTATGAGTCTTGATAGCATGATTGAGTTTGTTTGTGATAGTGATTGCGCTATAAATGTTCTCATTTAGCGCTCCATTTTCCTACCTTTTGTGTTCGTTTCCGAGTACTTTAGTTAAGTACATGTATTGTACTCATTTAGGAAGGTGTTTTCATGAAGTTGGAGAAAAGAGGTCAAAAAGGGAGCAAAGTATATGAAAAGCAGAACTTTGCGAGAAAGAGCTTGTGGCACGAAGCCGCGGGAGGACATCAACAAGAAAGACTTCGCCAGACAGAAGATATGAACACGCTAGGATATTATCAGCGGGTTCATCTCCGTGAAATATTTCCCGCCAGGCAGAAGGTGTGAACTCGCCAAGTATTCCTGAAAAGGCTCGCTAGTTCATACTTGAGAGAAAGAAGCTATGAAGCAGGGGATCGGAAGCCACAGAAGATCTGCAAAAAGACCACGCGGGATGTCTCCACAGGAATGAACCAACAGAATGAAGCCGCATGCAACTCGTCAAGGACATTTACGGCATTCTAGCCCCAATTTATGACCTAAAACTATAAATATGCACTTTTCTAATGTAATAAACATAAGTGAGAGATATTAAGAGATAATTAGACTCCCTCTTTAGCTTAGAATAGATCTAGGATATCTTTAGCTCATTTCTTCATGACTTGAGTTTCTAAACACTTTAGATTAGTCAAGTCATTAGTTAGATTAGCTCTTGAGAGCTACTTGTGATTATCTTTGATTGTTGTTAACCAAAAATTATCACTGGGGTGATTTTTCCAATTAACAATTCAATAGGGACCAAGATCGAGGTAGATCTTGGTCGGAGAGGTATCAGGTAGTTCGATACCTTTAGTTTCCTAGAGATTCAATAAGAATGATAGATGATAGTAGTGAGAAACAAGATTCAAGAAAACAATAGAATCAATATGCAACTCATTTTATTGAATACATGGTAGGGTTACAATGAATCTTTATCATAGCTAAGGTTATGTGATAAAAAGCAAACTTAATGGGCGATGGCGATGACGATGGCGATGGAGCTTTTGTGC
This sequence comes from Acer yangbiense, assembly GCA_008009225.1. Classification (NCBI taxonomy): domain Eukaryota; kingdom Viridiplantae; phylum Streptophyta; class Magnoliopsida; order Sapindales; family Sapindaceae; genus Acer; species Acer yangbiense. The sequence continues at coordinate 21,222,499 of CM017767.1, read as the reverse complement.
ATGTAGATAAGTGGAAAAGTATCAAGTAGGGTTCTCTCCTTTTTTCTGTGATTATATGATGAATATATATGTCCGTTTCTTGCCATGCACTCCTAAAATTTCGGTTTAGGGTTTTAGCAATTTACGGGTCTTTCCTTGGCGATCGACGAATTCGTCAGGGAATTGATCCCTAAAATCAAGTGATTCCTTTTAGAACTGAAAGAGTTGACTTCACTTTTGAATGAGATCTCTTGAATGGCGGGAATGCATGTGACATTTCGTCTCAAACGATGGTGTTTAATGCTTGTCTTTTTTCTCGGTTTGCTGTTCGGGGTACCTGCTTCTTGCTTTAGGTGGGGTTGGAGCACTGAGATTTTTGTATCAACACGTGATTTATTCACCAAGTGCCTACTCCTAGCTTTTAGTGGATCGGGATACTCAAGTACCTTACCTTATTCTTGTTTTTTTCTCAAATTATGCTCAACCGTATCGGGGTACCGGGGTATCGGGATACCGGAGTACTTGGAGGCAGACAGGTACTAAGATCTTGCGACAGTGGAGTCCTTGTCTTCGGGGTTTCCTAGTACTTTCTGGGTTCTGGAAGCCTTAGAATTGATCGTGGTAGATAGAAGTCCGTACCCTAGTCACCTTTGTAGACAAGCGGAGTATCAGGATATCTCTCCCATGGTTCATTTTTACCCCGTCTTAACTTCCCAAGCCGATGGAAAATTCTTCTTTGATCCCTGCCATTTTTGACGGTTAACAGAAGTCCCCCCTGACTTGAACACCGGTATCTTGCTGGGGTTGGAGTCAGGATTTCTAGTCCGCTTGAAGGATTTTCCATCCTGTCTGCCTAACTAGTCTTGTCTGGCTGGTTTTCATTACTTGGAAGGAGATCTTCATTTGATTCGATGGCATTTAATGCACGGTCCACGTGCTGGATGACGATTGCCTTCAGATTTTAAACAGGACATTTTGGCGCGACTCCCTCGAAACCATCATGATACGTTTCCGGTTACATTTCTTCTTCTATCTCGGTAACTGTCCTCCTCTGCCTATAAATATATTGTCTCTTCTTCTTCATACGCTCACACTTACTTGCATTTTTTTAAAGAGTAAAATTTTTCTTCTCTCTCAAGTCTTCCTTCTTCAAGAATTCTCACTTTCTTCTTTCCTCTATTGAAATGGCCTCACCATCGAAGCTCCTAGTTTCTACTCCAACCCTTCCCACCTCGAATCTCCCATTGGATTTGCTAAACCCTCAATCTGCCTCCTTAAATCCTCCCGATAGCCTCGACGAACTGTTAAATATGGAGCGGGTAGAGTTAGGGGAGAGTTCCCCAACATCCAAAGGGAAGAAACGTGGTCGGGGTCGAGGGCGACGCCACTGATGATAGCACTCCGCTTAAGCACCGTCGTTATGATGGGAATTTTGGAACCGGATCGGGTTTCAATAGCAGACCCGAGGGCCTGGTTCAAATAACTGACGAAGAAGACGACGAGGTCGTCAATGACGAGGAGGGGGAAGGGAACTTTTTGGCTATCAACTTAGGAGGGGTTCAAACTGGTCCTTTGTCTTCTTTTCATGACGGCTGGATTATCCCGGATTCGGTTTGTATGGCTGACACCCTTATTTGAATGAGGTGGGTTTATAGGATCCTGGATTACATCTCTCTCTCTTCCACATCGGGGTTATAACGTCTATACCCATTCTACAGGCCGTCTGCTAATTCATGTGGCCGCCTTTGAGTGCGGGGTCCGGCTCTCTCTTTACCCCTCACTTCGCAGACTACTGGTAGCCCTGGAGTTGGCCCCTCTCCAAATTTCTCCTAGGTTCTAAAAGAACATGACGGGATTCTTGGTGCTCTAGAAAGAGCAATGTGAAAGGATAACTTGCAGAGGGAATCGGGTCTTGACGAGATTCGCTATATCTATCAGGTGGCCAACTTGGTACCTCGAAGACAGTTTTACTTGAGGCCCAGTAACAAAATGAAGTTCATTGTACCCTGTAAGGATTCCTAATTATTGATTGGCTTATTTCGTGGATAAACCACATGTGGGGCTTGTTGTAAGGGTAGCTTAGGAATTGGTGAAAGTTCAATGGCCCTCTCAAGACCTCAAGAGAAGAAGCACCAAAGGTAAATTCTAGTGCTTACATGCTTTAAAGAGATCATAGTTGCACACACTCACAACTCATGCATATATCTTATTCTTATATGTTGTGTGTTTTCATATGTGTGCATTCATAATTGGTGAATATCTGTTCATGCATGTTTATTTAATTGCATCTAGTTTATTAAAATGCCATGACAGGTTTAGGCATTAGGATGCAAAGTCACGAATTTTATTCATGCATGTTTGTATTGAGTGCATATTGTTCAATGATAATGCCATGACATGTTAGGCATTAGGATGCATTCAATACCCACACGTGCACTTTATGTATGTTAGCTTTAAGTGTGGTTTAATTCGTTTCCCGAAGGGTGTTCGGAAACGTCCGCGTGTGCACGTTGGTGTATGGTTTAGCGCGATGATCACCGTTGGAGTTGCCCTTGGCTTCTCCTTTGATTTCACCTTTTTGGTGAAACGGCGGTTGAGATCGGTGGCCTGACCGCCGTTCAATACTGACAATCAAGACCCGATTGAATTTTGTCTTGGGTCCAAAACGGCGGTTATGATCGGCGGTTATGAAACCGCTGAACGAAGTCACCGATGTTTCCTGATGCACTCGAGAGTCATTCGGCGGTTCAATTCGGCTATCTCGACCGCCGATTGAAACCGCCGATCGTGCGATTTCAGGGGTAAAATTGACTTTTCACCTGCCCTGTTTTTGGTCTCTATAAATACATCATTATCTCTAGTTCAGAACTTAAGTCTTTTGATCATAAGAACCCTAAAGAGATATTTAGAGAGACTTGAGAGAAAAAGCTTAAAGATTACATCTTTATTTCTCTTAACCCATTCCCACATGCATAAATCATCATCTAAGCATCATTTAGGATCATCTAGTATGTGCTAATGCATGGGTCTACTTCAACACTCATGGTATGGTATGTTGAACACTATTATCTTACATAATTAGTGTTTTTACTTATCAATTTTATCTCATTTATTACTTGTATGTGTTTAGATTAAATTATACATACATGATTGAGATTATGTGTTGATTGGGTTATTTGTGATAGCTAGGATTTTCATGTTTATCTAACATCTAGCTATTTGATCTAATTAAAATGATTGAGATTATTTTTTATAGCTATTGTATTTAGGATTGGTTATCCTTAATATAGCTATCTATGATTGATTTTATTATCATCATATAATCCTAGATAAGCATTTAGTGTACCATAGCATTATTTTCATATTTGGATATCATTGCATATTCACTTAGGGTTTGATCTCTTCGGAGAAGTAAGTCTTGTGTGATAGATCGGGATTAGGTCGGACACCGGGATTAGGTGGTCATATGAGCAAATTGAACTAGGTCCACTTTTATAGGCCTGCGGGTAGTGCTAGCGGGATATTGGCCGGGATTAGGCCATCAAACCGGGATTAGGTTGTATACACTATCACAATTAGTGGATTCGAGGTTCGAGTGTGGCGCACTTACCAGCTCGTGATTTTTCCCTGTTGAGGGTTTCTATGTAAAAATCAAGTGTCGTTTATAATTCTGCACATATTACACTTGCTATATTGTTTGACTAGATTGGGGTATTTTCGTAAATTGACTTAACGCGAAAATTGGGTAATAATTGATAAAATCTATTCACCCCCCCTCTAGATTAATATTAACACACCGTGAGAACTTTCAATTGGTATCAAAGCGGGTTCCTAGATATACTTAGGTGATCCTTGCTCATTTTGGTGTGTTTTGCATTTTGTATGTATTTGATTGATTTCATACATTTTGCATTCTTCTCATTTGCATTCATTTAACTCAAACATTATGAGTGAATTTAAGAGAGAAGAAATTGACTCCGATGAGGAGATGACTCTCTATATTGAGAGATTTAGGAGATTTGTGAAATTGACCACCTCACCTCCTAAGAAGAAGTTGACAACCTCACCTCCTAAGAAGAAGAAGACTATTGCTTTGAAAACTTCGAAGCATGACAAAAAGGACGATGACTCAAATGAAGACATGGCACTCATTGACAAGCCGAACCAAGAAGTGTCTTCAAGAGAGGGGATTCATTGCTATGAATGTGGAGGATTTGAGCATGTCTCCCCGGAGTGTGGAAACTTGAATGATAGAAGGAAAGGAAAGGCGATGGCCACCTCATGGAGTGAGGATGAAAGTGAATAAAATCCTTCAAGTGATGAAGAGCTTGCCATAAACTACATGGCATTTGGAGCCAAACGTGTAAAAGTTGACGAAGATGGCATAGTTACTTTGACTTGTGATCCTAAAGAAGAACTAGATTTAGAAGTAGCTAAAGAAGTGGTTGGTGTAGCTACTCATTGGGATTTGGCTCATACCTCATCAAGAAACAAATTTGATGTTCTTGATGAAGGAGATAACTCCATTGGTGAGATGAAGATTATAGAAGATGACACAAGTGCTGAAAATTTGTCATCTAATTCCACAAATGGAAATGTGAAGAATATGGATCTTAATGATTACAAAGTCAAAGTTGAGAGCTAGAAGGATGAGGAACAAGAAAGAAATTAGAAGATTAAAAGAGGTGAATCTAGAGCTTTCAACACTAGTTGACCACTTGAATGAAGAAGTGGTGAGATCTATGGAGGATGAAGATAAGCTAAAAGACGAATTAGCTTTATCTAAGAGGAGAGAAGAAGAGTTAAAAAGAGAGCTTGAAGAAGCTAGAGCCATAGTGGCTAAGATGGCTTCAAGCACCAATATGCTTGACCACGTGTTGGGAGTTGGAAGAATGCCAAGTGACAAGAGAGGTCTTGGCTGCATTGATGACAAGGATACCTCCTCCACATGCAAGACATCCTTTGTTAAGGACATGAACACCAAGATGTCCCCTCCTCCTCAATACCGTAGGAAGAAGATTGACCTAGGAGAGTGTTCAAGAAGTGCCCAAGTACTTGTGGCACCAAAAGGTCAAGCTCAAGCTCAAACCCAAAGGGCTCCTCATGCTAACTTCCCTCAACCTAAGATCCATAAAGGGAAGAGTTCAATCATGTAAGCTCAACCGAGCAAGCAACATTGTCTTGGTCATCAACAAAGGAGGAGAGATCTTATCCAACAACCAAGACAACCACAACGATAAGGGAAAGCTCCTATGAATGCTTAAGGGAATGGTATGATTCCTAACTTTATCCCCACTTGTCATTTTTGTGGTATTGATGGTCATGTTAGACCAAGTTGCTTGCATTACATTAAAATGTGTAGTGTTAAAGGCATGATTGAAAAGAAAAAGGCTAGAGCTAAGATGCATGTTCATAAAAAGGAAGAAAATCATTTGTATGATCCTTTTCCATCTAGATCTCTAGAACCTTATGACCACTAGGAATGATATTGTATCACCTAAGTGGATTAAAAATGATGAACCCGCTTGCTACGAAACTAACATGTCTCACATTGGTTCAACTAAGTCCATTGGACTTAGTAGGTCTTTAGGACCTTATGCCTTTCATTGAAGCGGTATGGAATTTGACCTCATATGGGGAACTCAAGCAAAGAGAGCATTTGCATACTTGTTGCATGCAAAAAATTTGATATATCTTATGCTTCTTTATTAATTACTTGAGTAGCTTGGTTGCACATATGCTTATATGTTTTTACTTCAATAAGTGTGAACCTTGCTTGTATTGCAATCCATGTCATATTTATGTTCAAACATGCATTTTTGGACTAGGAGATATATACATAGGAAGTACTCTTTGAATGACCTATAATGATCTCCATGACATGATGAATGTTAAATGACATGCTTAAAATGAAAATGTGAAAAGCATGATTTTTAAATGACATGCTAAAAATGAAAAGCAAGAATTGATGATTGCATGTTCTTAAATGCAAGAACATTGTGTGAAAAGCTTATGAGACTCAAAATGAATAAAGGATCTAGTATCCGGTCTAAGGATTTTAAAATCCTAATGTCTCTTTTTATTTATTTGTTGAACATGTCTACTATCATATGGATATCTTATCTGGAAAAATCAAATAGGGCGTAAAGTCGCTCATGACATGTTTGGCTTATAAAGTTGGATATAGTGCTCTAAAATTGAATTCAATGAATCTTCTATATCCTTGCTTTTATTCATGACAAATGGTGAAATTGGTTTGAATTCTTAAACGAAACCTTTGTCATTTGCTTTGCCAAATACCATTGCTTTTGGATTTGAATGCAACATGTCTTGCATGCAAAGCATATTAATCACACATTTTTTATGAAAATAAATCTCCTCGTTCTCTCCAATTAATTGAGTTGCTTAAAGTGCATTATATGATTATGCAAATGACATGTATGCTACTACCTCTCTTTGCTACAAGTGACCTGGTTGGGGACTACTCCTTACTCATGACAAAAAGGGGGAGTAGTATGTAGTTAGGGGGAGAATGCTAATTGTTAAATTGTTGTAGCATTCACATGATTGGGGAGTTCACATAAGTGTGGGAGAGTAACCCATTGAGAGGGAGCATTTGCACTTCATATACATTGCATGATGTTGTGCTTAAATTCTTATTGCAAATGCTTGTTTTATCTCACATGATTAATCTCACATGTACTTGTATTGAAAAGTATAGAAACATTGTTGTTGAAGGATTGATTGTTGTACAAGAGATTGAAGACTTGAAGATATACCTTTTAATCATCTCTTTGTAATTTATAAAATCCCTTTAGTTTCTATTTTTATTGTGAGGATTAATGTGAGTGGTGGTTTTGTCACGAAATAGCCAAATGGGGAGATTGTAAGGATTCCCAATTATTGATTGGCTTATTTCGTGGATAAACCACATGTGGGGCTTGTTGTAAGGGTAGCTTAGGAATTGGTGAAAGTTCAATAGCCCTCTCAAAACCTCAGGAGAAGAAGCACCAAAGGTAAATTATAGTGCTTACATGCTTTGAAGAGATCATAGTTGCACACACTCACAACTCATGCATATTTCTTATTCTTATATGTTGTGTGTTTTCATATGTGTGCATTCATAATTGGTGAATATCTCTTCATGCATGTTTATTTAATTGCATATAGTTTATTAAAATGCCATGACAGGTTTAGGCATTAGGATGCAAAGTCATGAATTTTATTCATGCATGTTTGTATTGAGTGCATCTTGTTCAATGATAATGCCATGACATGTTAGGCATTAGGATGCATTCAATACCCACACGTGCACTTCATGTATGTTAGCTTTAAGTGTGGTTTAATTCGTTTCTCGAAGGGTGTTCGGAAACGTCCGTGTGTGCACGTTGGTGTGCATGGTTTAGCGCGATGATCGCCGTTAGAGTTGCCATTGGCTTCTCCTTTGATTTCACCTTTTTGGTGAAATGGCGGTTGAGATTGGCGGCTTGGCCATCGTTCGAAACTGACAATCAAGACCTGATTGAATTTTGTCTCGGGTCTAAAACGGCGGTTATGAAACCGTCGAACGAAGTCGCCGATGTTTCCTAATGCACTCGAGAGTCATTTGGCGGTTCAATTCGGCGGTCTCGACCGCCGATTGAAACTGCCGATCGTGTGATTTCAGGGGCAAAATTGACTTTTCACCTGCCCTGTTTTTGGTCTCTATAAATACATCCTTATCTTTGGTTTAGAACTTAAGTCTTTTGATCATAAGAACCCTAGAGAGATATTTAGAGAGACTTGAAAGAAAAAGCTTAAAGATTACATCTTTATTTCTCTTAACCTATTCCCACATGCATAAATCATCATCTAAGCATCATCTAGGATCATCTAGTATGTGCTAATGCATGGGTCTACTTCAACACACATGGTATGGTATGTTGAACACTATTATCTTACATAATTAGGGTTTTTGCTTATCAATTTTATCTCGTTTATTACTTGTATGTGTTTAGATTAAATTATACATACATGATTGAGATTATGTGTTGATTGGGTTATTTGTGATAGCTAGGATTTTCATGTTTATCTAACATCTAGCTATTTGATCTCATTAAAATGATTGAGATTATTATTTATAGCTATTGTATCTAGGATTGGTTATCCTTAACCTAGCTAAGATTTATGCCATGACATATAGCTATATTTGATATCTAGGATTGATTTTATTATCATCATATAATCCTAGATAAGCATTTAGTGTACCATAACATTATTTGCATATTTGGATATCATTGCATATTCACTTAGGGTTTGATCTCTTCGGAGAAGTAAGTCTTGTGTGATAGACCGGGATTAGGTCGGACACCGGGATTAGGTGGTCACATGAGCAAATTGAACTAGGTCCACTTTTATAAGCCTGCGGGGTAGTGCTAGCGGGATATTGGCCAAGATTAGGCCGTCAAATCGGGATTAGGTTGTATACGCTATCACAATTAGTGGATTTGAGGTTCGAGTGTAGCGCACTTACCAGCCCGTGGTTTTTCCCTGTTGAGGGTTTCCACGTAAAAATCAAGTGTCGTTTATAATTCCGCACATATTACACTTGCTATATTGTTTGACTAGATTGAGGTATTTTCGTAAATTGACTTAACGTGAAAATTGGGTAATAATTGATAAAATCTATTCACCCTCTCTCTAGATTAATATTAACACACTGTGAGAACTTTCATACCCGGGGCGAATGTGAAGTACAACCAATCCTGGAAGGATGAATGGGTCGTGGTTGAAAGAGATTGGGGTCACTCGGTGCATATCGGAGGGACTGAGTATCTGGTCCCCACCCAATTCTCTCCCAAAGATAAATGGAGTGCAGGGGTTCTTTCTTCATAATCCAGGGGGATCTTGAAGAAGATCCAAGATCGGGATTACATGAACGTGAAGTACCCCTCCTGCGACCCCTTCGAAGGAGCACGACTAGAGAGATATTTGAGGATATCTGTTGCCGATCCGGGTAGGTGACTGCGCTTCAATATTATTGTTATTGTATACTTATATATATATATATACAGAAATTCTATTATCAGTTCGAACTGATAAAAGTTATATCAGTTCCTTGCATGTGGGCCACTGGATTTAAATACTTTGACTTGGCTGTATGCACTTGTCAGTCAAAGTATTTAAATCCAGTGGCCCACATACAAGGAACTGATATAACTTTTGTCAGTTCGAACTGATAATAGAAAGACTGTATATATATATATATATATATATATATATATATATATATATATATTAACACTTCTTCTCTTATGCAGTTTCGGCCACTCCCCTCTTATCATCTTCTCCTGCCTCTTTAGGACCGGTATTTCCGGATTCCTTTGCATCCCACTCCCCCGTTCCTTCTCCTCCAGGTTTCGGGGGTGCGTCCGGGTCTCATCTTCTCGCGCCAACTCCTTCCCCTGCTTTGACGGGCTTGCCAACCCATTCTCCAGTTTCTTCTCTTGTAAAGATCGCGGCACATCCATTTTTGAGCGAGATGTTGGCGAGAGCTGCCAAAGTCAAGGTCTCTCCATTCCCCGATCCGAAATCGGCTACTAAGGGGGTTACTCACAAGCCTGCAGTTGTGGTCTCTCCTCCTCCTCCTTCAGCTTCATCAATCAGGCATCTCGCCAAGGCAGAGAAGGATAAATCTGCTAGGGTGGAAAAAGAAAAGTCTACCACTACCAAGGCTGCTCCTCCCACCGTCCTTCCTTCTGGATCGAGGTCACCAGATGACGGCCAGGATGAAGTTATCTCTATGTTCATCGTCGCGTGTCCATGTGGGAGCCTGCAGTCGATGTCCTCCCTACCTACTGAGGTCTTGGCTACCAATGGAGCTTGACCATTTAGTTTGTTAGGTATAACTTTCTTTTAGGTATTTTATCTTTTTTCTTTCCTTCTGCAGGGTTTTAAATTCGCCTTGGCTATGGGGCAGCAAGTGACAGCCATAAAGGGAGCCAGCTTGGCACTTCAGGCTAAGTTGGAGGAGGCCGAAAATGATCTAGCCTGGGCTGAAGAAAATGTTAACTCCCTGGCTCAAGCCGCTTCTGAGTCTGAATCTGGGAGGCATGCTGCCCTGGTAGAACTAGAGAAAATGACGAATGCTTTTGACACCGAGACCATCATTTCAACTCGCCATAAAGTTGAGAGAGAATCTATCAACGCAGAGAAGGTCGTCCTCCTGGATGAAAACCGGTTTCTACGAGGTACCGTGAAGATTCTTGAATCCCGGGTGGACTCTTCCTTCACATATGGATATTTTACTGCCTCATATGAGGTTGCCAAGGCTTTTCCTCCCCCTTTCGACTTGCTAACCCCCTTTGGTTAGGACCGAGACTGTATTATGGCTAGGGCTGCCACGCTTTCAGACGCTGATCTTGACCAAGGGGGCCCTTCACAGGCTGCTGATTTTTCAGATTCATCTTCTCATCAGCCTATTCCTGGATCATGAGGTATTATTGAGGCAGAAGCTCAGGATCCTTCGTCTGCTCAAGAAGATCTGGGGCAGGATTCTGTTCAACCCACTAAGGCGGTAGATCCTCATGCCGAGTTAGGTGTGCCTGGAGCTGAAGAAGTTCAGGCTGCTGTTGGGGACCAAGGCACGGAGGGAGTGGATAAGACTAGGTTGGAGGAGTCAGTAGGAGGAGGGCAGGATGCTTGATTTTGTCTGTTGTCTTTTTATTTATTTATTTTTTGTAGCTCGTAAAATGGGATTGGGCACCCTGATTGATTTATATGAAACTCTTCTTGCAATCACTCTGTTTTGCTTTCCTTATATTCCTGTTTGTAGAACTTGTATCTCGGTATAGGACGATACTTGTATGCTTGAGTGTGATCCAAGTAAGGCTTACCCGGGCTATTATAACATTTAGCTTCAATCTTGCTTGGCTGGCAATAGATAAATCCACACTTGTCTTATCTTCTGGAAGCATTCTTGGACGATAGTCCCCTTAGCATAAGTTCGCGGTTGTTGATGGTGATTTTTCGTGGTCACGCAGTCAACGATTCGATTTCGGTTTATCCTATTTTATGAATGGGAATGATTAAAAATATCGAAACCAAGAAGAATAATAAACGTAGTTACATGGTAAAACTCCGATGACTGGAGAAACATTCACGGGTTGTTGCCTTAGCAACGAAGTAAAATCCACTATGAAAAACTGTTACAAAATATTACGCTATGATCTCTCTTGCTAATTCTCACATACCCCTTATTTTGTGTGTTACATGGGTATTTATACATAATGCTACTAGGGTTTGTGGGTGCCGCTAGGGTTTGGTGTCGTGGTGCCCAAGTTTTGGGCGATTGTCCAGTCCTAAATGGATTATGTTTCCTTATTGAGTGTAATATGTTTCCCGATTTGGCTGAGTCCGAGTTTAGGCTGGATTCTTTCTCCTCTATTTGCAGGAAACCTGTTTGTTTCCTTGTTAAACTCTGGGCAGCCGCACTGTTGTTTATTGTGGGGATACTAGTTACTGATTCTGCCCACGTGTTCGGGACGTGAATGTTGGTGACTATCTTTTTTATCAAATCCCAAGCATGCCCGAGCAGGCTTTGCTGCTCGAGCCGATTCTCTTCGTTTGTGATCGGGTTGCTTTAGTTTTAGCCGAGTAAGTTACCTTGGGGGATTTCTGCCCCTTCGAGTTGACTTCTCTTGACTCTTGCTTATGTGGCTTCTTATGGTGACAACGTGTCCTTTATGACGATTTTTACCTATAACAATACCTCCTTAAATATTTGAGCCGAATACACCAGATTTGGCTTATTCGGGACAAATATTTAACTTCCGTTTGCCTCTTTTCTCATGAATCGTTTTCATTTGTCGTCTTTTGCATTAATGTTGGGTTTCAACATCCTCGTTTGATTCGAAGCATTAATGACGTGTCTTAATTATGTCCGCATGTGTTTGATCCACCCCTTATTCAGAAATCTCTTGATGGTGACATATTGACTTTCTAACGGCTCAAGGCTTTCTTCGATTGCCACCTGTCTCCTCTTGCTTGGTCGTGGTATAAGGCATTTATGGGACACGACCCTTCTGTTCGTTCGCGTACAGCCCACGTCACTACCCCTGTCTCTCTATTTTCCCGCTTCTCTCTATATAAACATTATGCTTGAAAGAAGATTTTCACCTATTTTTATTCTGCCATTTTCGTCTTTCTTCAAGAAAATACTCTGATCTTTGCTATAGATTTTCTGGAAAAGTTTTATGAAAAGTCTTCTTGAACCCCCAACTCGCTTTAAATCTCGGGTACCCCTTTATCTCGTTTTGTCAGAATCCCAGTCTCTATCCCCCATGATTTTTGCTTGAAGGTTCTCCTTTCGCGGTTAATACTTTTCCAATTTCTTTTGTCCTAAGGTTAGTTCTAATGGATTTTGAAGCTAGACGTCGTCTTTTTACTGTTGGTATGATTGCTATTGAGCGAAATGATACTCTCACTGCTGCGCATGTTCACAGGTTATTAGGGGACCCTCATTTCGATCAACCACGTTTTATTGACGCTGATGTTTCTGGAATTTTTCGTGACAACCCTGCCACTTCTGAAGTTCCTCCCACTTCTGGAGTTCCTTCCGTTTCTTTTGATTCTTCAACCCCCGAGTCTTACCATCCTGAGGAGTCTTATCACTCCGAGGTTCAGTCGGATTCCTCTACCTTTTAACCCTAGTTCTACTCGGTCGTGGTGGAGACGAATGGGGAAGCATGCTAGCAAGCGCAAGGTGTACAAGGACTCCCATTCCCGAGAGAGTTGTATCGGTTCTCAGAGATTGTATGAGAGTGACGTGGAGGAGGAGCATAGGGCAGCTCGCCTTATTTTTTCTCCCGAGCAGGCATGCGTTTATGATGTTGAGCCGAATGTGGTTGGTCCCACCGAAATAAGTAAATACATAAGTCGATTTGACTTGGATACCAACCGAGTTTAGTTGAGCCCGGCTGAAGGTCGCGCGGCATGGAACCCTCCGCCGGGCATGGTAGCGGTTTATGGGGCAATGCTTTCTTGCGGCGTGACCCTTCCACTCCAGCCTTTCATTACTTGGTTTCTTACAGAAGCCCAACTCGCCCCTACTCAGTTGACCCCGAATAGTTACAGGATTTTGATGTGTATGTGGCATATGTGGCATCGAATGAAGCGGCCACCTCCTACTCCTCGCGAGATCAGGCACTTCTACTCATTGAGACCGCTGGGAAAGTCGGGAATTTATTTTCTTTATTCAACTAAGCCCGAACATTGGATTCCTAAGGATGTGGAAGTCCGTGGGCGGGTTGAGTCGACCGCTGACGAGAAGATGAAGGGGTTCGTCTGGGGCTTCCCTTCTTCTAACAAGTTTTGGAAGAACAGCTGGTTCTTCATTGGTGGTCATTGGGGCCAATCGGTTTCTTTTGACCTCGATGGGACTCGAGTGACGTACAAGGTCCCTCGATATTTTTGCTCCCCTGAGCGCTGGAACCGAGCGACTCTGACTTTTACTGATAGTGAGCTTGTGGCTCTGGCCTAGGCTGCGGTGCGGCATTTGGCAAAAAGAGGTAGGCCGTACCTCTTCAGCGAGAGCAAGGTGATTAAAGCTCGTCTTTTCCCTCAGATTTCTGCCTGTCAGCGGCGCCGTGAGTTTTTCTTGTTTCATTTCCATGTTATTTTTGGGTAACTAATCTTTTGTTTAGTTGGCTCAATAACCACAAGTTCCCTATTTTCCAGTGTACGATGTAGATATTGTTTGTGACGTTCAGGTGCATCGGATGAAATCTGTGGTAAGGGCCAGCCGGAAAGAGGCTTTACACCAAGAAGCGGCTGGGATTGCACCTCCACAAGGTGATTCTGACGAGAGTTCTCCAGAAGATCCCCCTGAGGAGGAACATAATGAGGATACTCCCGAGTACACACCTCAGAAGACTCGCGGTGCTGGTGAGGAGGCTGACTTAGCGAGGGACTTGTAAAATCTGGGTGAACCCCTGTAGACGAGGCAGCTACACAAACAGACAGTCTTGCCCGCTTAAGGCTCAAGGGTAAGGAGAAGGTTGGGGAGCCTTCCAGCCAGTAGCTCTTTCTCATAGGACTTCCTCATCTCGCTCTGTTGTAAACGAGCTGGATAATGCGCCACGAGATGCTGAGATAGCTAGGGAGCCCCTTGGTGTGGTGGCCCCTAAAATTCCGGTCCCTCCCGAGTCGGTCCCTGTCCCTTCTTCCGTGGGTGGTGATACTGAGTTGAGACATCCTGACCCGGATTTTGAAGATCATGCTGCTGACTTGAATACTCACGGGAGGCAGTCTGGGAAGAGAAAAGCTTCATTTTCGCTCGGTCGTCCTGCTCCAAAGATTCCTCGAGTGGTCACGTATGTCGACTCATCTTCGGGCGACGAAATCGATGTTGTAGCTGGTCGAACAATGACCCAAACTCCCCCGTGGGATCAGGCCAGGGTGGATAATCGGGATTCTGTTGATTCTCTTCAGGCAACATCAACCACGGGGTTACCTGAAGTTGATGCTGGTGGTTCGGGCCTGTCGGTTCAACCTGGCGTACCTACCCCCGAAGCTATGTTGAGTGCTATGGCTTCAGGTTGGGCCTACATAGGAGAGGACAGCTGGAGTTGCTTCAGGGTTGGCTCTTTATCCAGCCGTTTGCACAATTTTTTCAACAGTGCCTCCTATGTAAGTTTACTTCTAAATTAACTTTCTCGTTCTGTGACTTCTTCTTATTCTCACTTTATTGCATAACTTGTTTTGCAGATGGTGGCTGAGATGTCAGAGACCTGCCAAGTTAGTCAGGCTCAAGCTGACAGAATAAAGTTCTTGGAGGCTCAACTGAAGGAGAGCGAAGATGGCCGTGCTCGGACCAAGTTGGACTATCGGGAGAAGATCAGGACCAACCAGGAATTTATGGACAGATGTTTGGCGAGTCAGATGGAGGCCGAGCAAAGAACCTCCATGGCTATTGATGAAGCCACTCATCTAAAAGATTTGCTATCTTCTACCCAGGAGGCGATGCTTCGAGCCAAACAGAGGGCTGAGGAGACTGAGCGTAAAGCCCAGGATTTGGAGCACCGGGCTTTGACTGTTAAATCCCTATCAAGGGAAGCTAGGCTGGAACAGAAGATTCAGTCCGTAGATCGCATTAAAAGATCTCCAGCCTATGATACCCTACTTCTCCGAGAATTTTAGCGTGGGATGGTCTCAGCCAGGGAGTTTTTCAAGATGAAGAACAGGGCCATTGATCGTGCTAGAGCCAACTGGGATCTTTTCATCAAGAAGCTCGTAGATACGTCCCTGGAATCCCTCTGGATCCAGATGAAGGAGTGGCGTGCATATTGCCGAAGCAAGAGGAAGATGCCACATCCCATGCATTTGGAAGTCCCGACTGCTAGTGCCTTTTCCACTTTTCATGCTTGCCAGAAGGCAGGGGTTGATGGCGGAGATCCTGATGTTGGGCCTGTGCCTGGAAAGGACTACAGTGAATGGATGGACGATGGAGAGGACGTGATCGTGTGGCCCTCCAATGATAGCCTCCTGGATGAGTATGTGATGGAACCTGATCCGAGCAACGGCGGGAGCAGCTCTCAACATCCGGAACCGTCTTCTTGATTTTCTCTTCATTTGCCTTTTGTAATGATTTTTCAATCATATTTATATGGGGAATTTTTTATTCTTATGATGTGTCGCTATTGCTGTTCTGATTCCCTGCATGTTTAATACACACACAAATGGGGTAAACAAAACCCGTAAGTATAGTTTCTATGATGGCCTGTACTCGGCTATCTTTGAGCTTATGGATTTTTGGAAATCCCTAGCTTTTACTTTGGCCGAGTATCTTATTAACCGGCAGTTAATTAATTCAGCCGAGTATCTTATTTAACTGGCATTTAATTAATTCAGTCGAGTATCTTATTTAACTGGCATTTGTCTTTCGGCCTTTTATTAAGGTCGGTTTACCTCAACGTTACGCCGAGGCTCACCACGACCATACGTTAAGGTCCTTGCACAAGTCACCTAGGACGTCTCTCGGTTTTGTCTGCGCAAGGTTTCGCCGAATCATTGGGGTAATATGCACCGGCCAACACGGATGCGCATCTCACTAGCCTTTCTAGCGGCACTCCAAGCAATTTTCCAGTTACCCTGGTGCCTCGGTTTTGCCTTTTTGCCAAGAGATGCGTTCGCATCGTCTTAACTAGGCGGGCACGCTACTTCAGCTTTTTCGCCCTTCGAGCACTACTCATCCGCTCTCTTGCGGCTTCGTAGCGCTCGAATTTTATTCTTTTTTGGAGTTTATTTGGTCGGCTTTTGAGTGGCCACTGTTGAGGTGTTGTTCTTTGATCATGGAACTCATCGACTTCACTGGATAACTTTTTTATTGGCAACTAAACTTTATTAGATAATCAACATGGTTATGAAATCAACGAATAAATCTGAAACAGTCAATGCGAAGCTAAAACTGAACTAAAGCAGAAGAAATTAACATAAAAATATGGATGGGTTCCTTAGGGGTAGAAAATCTTAAGGTACTGTGCGTTGCATGGTTGGGGTACCAAGCTACCCTCTGGTCGGGCTATCATGTAGGCCCCGTGCCCCGCGACTCCTTTAATGATGTACGGCCCCTCCCATTTGTCGGCAAGGGATCCTGCTGATTTGTCTTTGGTGTTCAGGGACACTCTCCTTAACACTAAATCTCCGAGCTGGAATCTACGCACCCAAACATGGGAATTATAGTACCTTGCAGCCCTTTACTGGTACGTAGCGTTTCTTACTTGCGCTGCATCCCTGACTTCCTCCAGCTCGTCTAAGTTCTGCTGCAGCATGTTAACATTGTGCTCAGGGCTGTATAGTTGAACCCTGGGGGATGTAAAAGTTATTTATGCTGGGATAACAGCCTCCGTCCCGAATGCCAGTGCAAAAGGAGTCTCCCCTGTGGATGACCTTACAGTTGTTCAGTATGCCCATAGCACCTTGGGTAGTTTGTCCACCCAGCTGCCTTTCTTTGCCTCCAATTTTGCTTTTAGTGTGTGCTTGATCACCTTGTTCACAGCTTCGGTTTGGCCATTGGTTTGAGGGTGAGCAGGTGATGCGTAGTAGTTTGCGATCTTATACTCTTCGCACATCTCTCTGAACTTACTGTTGTCGAATTGGATCCCATTGTCCGTTATGATGATGCTCGGGATCCCGAACTTATATATTATGTTCTTTTTGACAAAGCTGGTGGTGTTTGCCTCGGTGATGTGCACGAGTGCCTCCGCTTCTACCCATTTGATAAAGTAATCTACTGCCATAATGGCATGCTTCACGCCTCCCTTTGTTCCTGTAGGCATCAGCCCAATTAAGTCGAGACCCCACATAGCAAAAGGCCAAGACGAGGTCAGACTTCTGAGTAATTTTGGTAGTCGCCGAATATTATTTTCTGTTCTCTGGCAACTCTCACAGCTCTTCGCGAACCGCTGTGCTTCTGTAAATAGAGTCGGCCAGTAAAATCCTTGCCTTAGTACCTTGTGTGCTAGGCTTTTACCCCCGTATGGTTCCTGCATGCTCCATTGTGGATATCCTTTAGGATTTTGTTGGTTTCTTCACCAGCAACACACATTTGCAGCACTTTCGAGAACCCTTTCATGTATAGTTCACCTCTCAGAATTATGTAGCGGGTCGACCTGTATTTGATGCGTCTAGCTTCCACAGCATCTTCCAGCAGTACGTTTTCCTCTAAGTATCTTTTGAGTTGGATTGTCCAATTGTTCGGGTTTTGTCGGATTTCTGCGACCATGACTTCCGCGGAGTCTACTGTACTCGGCTTAGTAAGGTGTGCCACTGGTATGGTTTTAGACCTGATACAAGTGGTGGCTGAGGCTAGTTTGGACAAGGCATCTGTTTTTTCATTCTCTTCCCGAGGGATTTGGGAGATCCTATATCTCTTAAACCTTCTGAGCAACTTTTTTGCAATGTCCAGATAAACTATCATGTGCTCGTCCCTGGCTTGATACTCGTCTAGTACCTGGCTAACCACAACTTGTGAGTCACTGAAAATTTCTAACTCATCTGCTCCCAATGCTGTACAGACCCTCAAGCCGGCCAATAAAGCTTCGTACTCTGCTTGATTGTTGGTTGCTTTGAAATAGAACCTCATGGCACATTCCACAGCGTCTTATTCCGGAGTTGTTATGACTATTCCTGCCCCGCTGCCATGGGTGTTTGATGATCCGTCTACATGCAACTTCCATCGGAACCTACTCACCTGTTCGCCTTCCATCATTCTTCTTACTTCAGTATCTGGCTCAGTGAATTCCGTTATAAAATCGGACACTGATTGCCCATTAATTGCAGCTTTTGGGGTATATCTGATGTCGAACTCACTCAACTCCACCGCCCACTTGGTCAGCCTTCCTAATAGTTCTAGCTTTTGCAAGATGAGTTTCAGCGGGCAATCAATGTACACCTCTATTGCATGTGCTTGAAAATATGGCCTTAGTTTTCTGGCTGCCGTGATCAGGGCGAGTGCTACCTTCTCAACTGGCGAATACCTAGTTTCTGCGGGCAGTAATGCCTTGCTGGTGTAATACACCAATCTTTGTATCCCTTCCTCCATCCGGATCAGCACCAAGCTTGTCGCCACTTTTATGACCGAGAGGTATAGGTACAATGTCTCTCCGACCACTGGTTTTGAGAGGATAGATGGCCGCCCTAAGTACTCTTTCAACTTCTGGAAGGCTGCTTCACATTCATTGCTCCACTCAAGCCCTTTTCCCTTTTTTATTGCCCTGAAAAACGGGGCGCACTTGTCTGTTGACTTTGCTATGAATCGGTTGAGTGATGCAAGACATCCTGTCAGCCTTTGCACGTCTTTCAGCGTCCTTGGTGAAACCATTTCTTCCAATGCTTTGATCTTCTCGGGGTTCACCTCAATTCCCCTTTGATGTACTTGAAAACCTAAAAACCTTCCTGACGGTACCCCAAACACATATTTATTCGGGTTAAGCTTCATCTTATACCTCCTCAGAACCTCGAAGGTTTCCTTCAAATCTTCCGAGTGTCTCTCCGCCGTGACATTCTTGGTCAGCATGTCATCTACGTAGACTTCCATGTTCCTCCCAATCTGCCGAGCGAATATCCTGTTCACCAACCTCTGGTACGTTGCCCCAGCATTCTTTAATCCGAATGGCATCACCTTGTAGCAATACAACTCCTGGTCTGTGGTGAAGGTTGTCTTTTCCTTGTCTGCCTTATTCATTCGAATCTGATTGTACCCTAAGTAAGCATCCATGAAGCTTAACAACTCGTGCCCCGCTGTTGCATCCACTAGCTGGTCAATCCTTGGCAGTGGGAAGCTATCTTTCGTGCAAGCCTTGTTCAAATCTGTGAAATCTACACACATCTTCCACTGATTGTTCTTTTTCTTGACTAACACCACATTGGCCACCCATTCCGGGTACTTGACTTCCCTTATCGATCCTGCGGAAAGCAACTTTTCTACTTCATTCTTAATAGCGATGCTTCTTTCCGGGTTGAACAATCGCCTTTTTTACACCACCGGGCGGAACTCTGGGTTGATAGAGAGGCAATGTGATATCACCTTTGGGTCTATCCCGAGTATATCTTCGTGGCTCCAAGCGAAAACAACATTGTAATCTCTCAGTAGTGTGACAAGCTTGGCTTTGACATGCTCATTCAGACTTGCCCCTACCTTCACCATCCTACTAGGATCCTCTGGGTCCAGTGCCACCTCTTCGATCGGCTCATCTTTCTTGGCTTCAGGCTCCTCTCTGGGGTCTAACTCGAATTCCTTCGGTACTTCTGCTTGTTCTTCATATTCACCAGTTGCTTGCTCGGCCAACACTGGATATACTTGGTGTACTTCCCTATCTTTGTACACTGACAAATTTGCCCTTCGGGCCATTTCTTGTGATCCCTTGACCACTCCAACCCCATACTCTATCGGGAACTTCATCATGAGGGCGTATGTTGCTGTCACTGCCTTAGCTTTATTTAAGAATGGTCGGCCTAGTAAGGTGTTGTACGGCCAATTCTCCGTGTCCACGACTACAAAGTCGAGTAGCACTGTTTTTTGACAAGGCGCCTTCCCAATCTTCGCTGGTAATTTTACTGTGCCGAGCGATCTTACTTTAACTCCTCCAAACCCTCTAAGGGGTGTAAGAAATGGCCGTAGGTCTTTCCTGTCTAGCCTCAGCTGGTCATATACTTCTGCGCTTAAAATATCCGTTAAGCTTCCATTGTCAATCAAAATTCGGTGAACCTCCCTATGGCCAATCCGTGTGCGGATTACCAGTGCGTCGTTTGGCCTTACATCTATTACCTGTGAATCGGCCTCTATGAATATGATAGGGTCCTAGCTTTCCTTGATCCTTTTTGGGTCAGGTTCAATAGAGTTGATGTCCAGGTCTCTTCGGGCCTCCATGGCCTCCCGGATTTCCTAGGTTCTTTCCCTGTTACTTTTGCCAGTTTCTGGTCCACCAAAGATGGTGTTGATTGCTCCTTCATCTTCAGCTTTCTTGGGACTAGGTTTTCTTGCCCGTCCATCCTGTCGGCTATCCTTCTGTCCATCTGCCTTGTCAGCTTTTCTTAGGACGATATCTTTCAAGTGCCTTTCTCTGATGAGGGTTTCGATGTGGTCCCTCAGTTAGAAGCATTTAGACGTCTCGCGCCCATTCTCTTTATGGAACCTGCAGTACTTGGTGGTGTCCCTCCGAGCATAAGATGACTACTTAGGCGATTCTTTAGACATGTTCTTTTCTTCCAAGATCGCCAAAATTTCCTCCTGATCCTTCTTCAATGGGGTGTAATTCGTATACCTACCCTTGAACTTTTGTCGCGGCTGGTCGGTTTTTGCATCGTACTCCCGACGTCCGTCCCGAGCATCCCGCGTCTTATTCTTCTGCTTATCACCTTTTGTGTCGGGTGCCTTTGCTTGGTCTTTTACTTTAGATCCTTCCGGACGACCACCATGTACGATGTTACCCCCCGTAGCAATTTGTTCCTCCTCGGCCAAGGCATAACCCCCGGCCATGTCCATCATGTCGGCATAACTGGTTAAACGGGCTCTTCTTAAGTCAAATGACAGTTGGCCGTTCTGAAGGTTGTTGATGAATGCTGCAATTATGGCTTCATCATTTGCGCTCCCAATCTCTGACACTTCCTGACCGAACCTCCCCAAATACCTCTTTAACGACTCATCTTTTCCTTGCTTTAGTTGAGACAAGTGGGCCACCGATTTCTTCCTATGTACATTCCCGAGGAATTGCCTTGAGAAGGCTTTACTCAGCTCGCTGAAACTGCTTATACTTGCTGCTGGTAATTTGCCGAACCACCTGGGGCCTAAATCTCCAAGAGTCTGTGGAAAATTCAAGCAAAGCAGAGCATCGTTGTGAACATACTGGGCCATGGTACTTTTATACCTTCTGACGTGTTCCTTTGGATCGGTGTCTTTTTTGAATAGCTCTACATGAGGCATCCTGAATCTTTTTGGGAAGGGCGTCCTCAGGACTCGATTAGTGAAAGGGCTTCTGGATTCGTCGTCTGACAACTCATTACGCCCATACCGCCTGACTAAAACATCCATTTGTCGACGATTATTCTGAACCTCCTGGGTCAAACTCTGTATGAGTATGTCCCTGTCTTCTTCTGGTTCCCCCATCGTATTGAAATTCTGACTTATGGTCAGCTTTTGGCCCCTTTCCTTCGGATTTAATTCTCTGTGTTCTCGGTTTAGGCCATACAGCCGAACTGTGCCCCTTTAGCACTTGTGATGATGATTATGCTCACTTTCTCCGAGGACGATGACCGATCTCTCCGGTGAGTATGTTTCCTGGGATGGTCTCGATCCCTGGCCATCCGATCCTGGTCATACCCTCTGTCAGAATCATTCTTCTCTCTATGCTCCCTACTACCCCTGGCTAATCTTTCGGACAAAATCTCTGGCCTGTCTGTAGGATCTCGGCTTGCCTTTGGGGGCGCATCTGGCGTTGGTATCACCACCGTGGAACGCAATCTCGTTGCCTGCTGATTTGGAGCGTACAGATTGTGATGCGACATCAAACCCTCCGTAGTGGAAAGGTCAACCCTTTGCGTTACTGCGTCTGATATAAGTTGCTGCAGAGAAACAAGGAATCGTTGCACAATTTCTTCATTAGTTGTAGGGAAACGTTGGATACCAGCCAGGGCAACTGATTGGTCTACCGTCTTTAAGGTTGCATCCGCAGTATTGAAGGTGGTGTCATCCTCCAGCTCGTTAATTGGCAAACCTTGACTGTATCTGGAATCGCTACCATCTCCTTCACTAGCCATTGTTTCACAAGTTTTCTAGTTCCCCCCTCTTTCTAGCGCCAATTGTTGACGTTGATTTTTAGTGGTCACGCAGTCAACGATTCGATTTCGGTTTATCCTATTTTATGAATGGGAATGATTAAAAATATCGAAACCAAGAAGAATAATAAACGTAGTTACGTGGTAAAACTCTGATGACCTGAGAAACATCCACGAGTTGTTGCCTTAGCAACGAAGTAAAATCCACTATGAAAAACTGTTACAAAATATTATGCTCTGATCTCTCTTGCTAATTCTCACGTACCTCTTATTTTATGTGTTACAGGGGTATTTATACATAATGCTACTAGGGTTTGCGGGTGCCGCTAGGGTTTGGTGTCGTGGTGCCCAAGTTTTGGGCGATTGTCCAGTCCTAAACGGATTCTGTTTCCTTCTTGAGTGTAACATATTTCCCAATTTGGCTGAGTCTGAGTTTGGGTCGGATTCTTTCTCTTCTATTTGCGGGAAACCTATTTGTTTCCTTGTTAAACTCTGGGCAGCCGCACCGTTGTTTATTGTGGGGATACTGATTACTGATTCTGCCCACGTGTTCGGGACGTGAATGCTGGTGACTATCTTTTTTATCGAATCCCGAGCATGCCCGAGCAGGCTTTGCTGCCCGAGCCGATTCTCTTCGTTTGTGATCGGGTTGCTTTAGTTTTAGCAGAGTAAGTTACCTTGGGGGATTTCTGCCCCTTCGAGTTGACTTCTCTTAACTCCTGCTTGCGTGGTTTCTTATGGTGATGACGTGTCCTTTATGACGATTTTTACCTATAACAGCGGTGTTTTTGGCTAAGTAAATTTGTCTAAGTATGGAACCATCTTGATCAGAATAATCTGACCAGGGTGTGAAGCCAAGGTTGCCTAGATATCCAGATCTGAACACTGTAACTCCGGAAACCTGGTGAAATGGTGGCCTGACTCCTTGGTGCCTTGTCCTGGTAAGCATTGAAAGTCATTTTAGTACCAGGATTTTGTGTGTTGATATGGAGAAGTGCGGTATCAAGTATCCCGGTTAGGCATCTTGACATTTTAATGATTTGTCCTGGTAGGCAACCAATGCCACTTTAGCACCAGGTTCTTTATGAAGATATGGCGATATAATGAAGCGAGGTATTAAGTACCCTGATAAGGTGTCTTGATCCTTTGGCGATCTGTCCTGGTAGGCAACTAAAGCAACTTTTACACTAGGTTTCTCCTGGAGAGGGGGATTCCCCGTCCGAGGCTTCAGGAGGTCCATATAGGTCTTCCTGGTCTTGAGAATGTAGAGTCTGGCAAGCGACTACGCCTCTTATGCATTTATGCACCAAATCCTTCCTGGAGAAGGGTCTCCCCTGACCAAGGCAGCAGGAATGCCGTATGGCCTTTCCTGGTCTTGAGGCGATCAAAAATGGTGAAATTTGCTAGGTGAACTTAGAAGAATCACGTAGGAGAATAAAACTGACTTTATTGAATTTCTTAAAAGCAAATACAAAGCAAAGTCGGGGTATATATATATCAGAAGTATACCAACCGAGATAACATTCCTCTTCAAGCTCTAAGGGTAAAACCTTTTAAGGTGATCAGCATTTTAGGTGTGATCTACCGGGTAGCCATCCATGTCTTCTAACTTGTATGCCCCCATACGAACCATTACCTTTATCAGGTAAGAACCTTCCCAGTTGGGGGCTAGTACCCCGTCAGACCTCTTCCGAGTATTCTGGGTTACCTTCTTGAGGATTAAATCCCCTTATTTAAAACTACGAGTCTTCACCTTTATATTGAAGCATTGGGTTATCTTGCTTTGGTAGGTTGCTACTCGCTCTACAGCTCTATCTTACTTCTCTTCAAAGATGTCTAGATTGGCTCTTAACTTCATTTCATTTTCTTCTAACTCAAAATGCTGGACCTTAAAGGATGTTAGCATATGCTTGATAGGTGAGACTGCCTCTGTTCCAAAAGCAAGCGAGTAAGGGGTTTCTCTGGTAGCAGTCCTCTTAGTAGTTCGATATTCTCGGAGAACATTTGGAAGCTCCTCAACCCATCCTCATTTCTTCTGTTGGAGCTTCTTCTTGATGAGTTTCTTGATAGTCTTATTAGTAGCTTCCACTAGTCCATTAGACTGAGGATGAGCCACCGAGGCCAAACGAAGGTCGATACTCCACTCTTCACAGAAAAACCTAAAGTTGGCATTGTCAAACTGCTTACCAAAATCGGTGATTATGGCCATCGGGGTACCGAATCTGCAGATGATGTTTTCCTTGACGAAGCTCGTGGTATTGGCTTCAGTTATCTGGACCAGAGACTTTGCCTCCACCCACCGGGTAAAATAATCTATGGCTACTACAGCATGCTTGGCTTGACCAGGCGCATTGGGAAATGGCCCGATCAGGTCCAGTCCCCAGATAGCAAATGGATAAGGTGTGCTGATTGAGGCGAGCCTTTCTGGTGGTAGATGGTGGAGGTTTGCAGTCTTCTGGCAAGGTTCACAGGATTGTGCAAATTTTTTAGCGTCCTTGATGAATAGTAGGCCAGTAGTACCCCATCGGGAGAACCTGGTATACCAAAGTCTCTCCTGAAACATGGTTGCCATAGTCCCCTGCATGTACCTCGTCTAACGCCCATTGAGCATCATCCGGGTGTAGACATCTTAGCAATGGGAGTGATCTTCCTTTGCAATAGAGGTGCCCTTCTACTAGGCAGTACCGAGTGGCAATTCTCTTGAGCTTGCGTGCTTGATCCAGGTCCTCTGGGAGGGTGTCATTTTGGAGGTAGTCAGCAATGGGATCCATCCAACAAGGTAGCCGATTGACTGGGTTCACTTTTAGCCCCGTGGCCGTGCTAGGTAGGGGTATTAACTGGAGCGATATTCCTTTAGGTAATGTTCATCCTCCAGTCGCAGCTATCTTAGCCAGGACATCTGCTCGGTGATTCTTTTCCCGGGGGATCTGTTCCATCTTCATACCCTTAAACTTCGTAGCAGCTTCTTGGACTTTTTTGAGATATGCGATCATGTTGTCACCTCTTGCTTGATACACCCCGGATACCTGGTTAATTACCAGCTAGGAGTCACTCTTAACTAGGAGGTAATCGGCCCCTAACTTTGTAGCAACCTTCATTCCTACTAACAGGGCTTCATACTCTGCTTCGTTATTGGTAACTTTAAACTCAAACCTGAAACAGTGACTGCACTCAATCTTTTCAGGATCAATAAGGACGATCCCAGCCCCGTAGCCGGCTTGATTTGAGGCCCCATCTGTATACAGGATCCAAGTCTTGCAATCGGCGGGCCATACCAAGGGTTTTGGATCTGAGCTCGGGGTTGCAGAGGTATCCGGATGGGGAATCATGCTGAATTCTGCTACAAAGTCGGCTAGGGCCTGAGCCTTGATTGTCATCCTTGCTTTGTATTTTATGTCATATTGAGTAAGCTCTAAGGCTGAAACGTCTGTCCTTTGAAGGAACTGTCTCAAGGGTTGGTCTATCACCATTGCAACTGCGTGAGCTTGAAAATAAGGCTGAAGCTTTCTAGTCGTGGTTAGCAGTGCATAGGCGAGCTTCTCCAGGATGTTATAATTCTTCTTAGACTTCGTCAGAGCACTACTTACGTAATAAATTGGTCTTTGGTCTCTATCACTACATTCCTTCACTAGGGCTCCGCTTTTCACGGTTTCTGACACTGCCAAGTAAAGTTGTAATTCCTCTCATAGGAGGGGTTTTACCAGTAGAAACGGATTGGCTAGGTACTCCTTCAGTGCTTGAAACGCCTACTCGCTTTCTTGATCCCACTTCATCTTTTTACCCTGTTTGATGATTTTAAAGAAAGGTAAGCACTTATCTGTAGATCAGGATATGAACCGGTTCAACGCTGCTATCCTGCCAGTCAACCCTTGTGCTTGTTGGAGTGTAGTAGGAGATTTCAGATCCATGATGGGTTTGATCTTCTCAGGATTGGCCTCGATTCCTATCTCATGCATCATGAAGCCAAGGAACTTTCCTATTGCTACCCTGAAAGCACACTTAGCCGGATTTAGTCTCATCTGATTCTCTCTTATAACTTAGAAAGTCTGGCGTAAGTCTTCAGGGTGTTGGTTAGCCATCTGAGACTTGGTGATCATGTCGTCTATGTACACTTCCATAGACCTTCCTATCTGCTATTTGAATAACTTGTTCACCAAACGTTGGTAAGTAGCTCTAGCATTTTTTAGGCCAAACAGCATGACCTTGTAGCAGTAAAGGCCTTGTCCAGTGATGAAGCTGGTCTTATCTTGATCGGTGAGGTGCATCATGATCTGGTTGTATCCCGAGAAAGCATCCATAAATCTTAGAAGCTTGTTACTTGCAGTAGAATCAATCAGCTGGTCGATCTTTGGAAGAGGGAAACTATCCTTTGGGCAAGCCCGGTTAAGGTCAGTATAGTCCACACACATACACCACTTCCCGTTCGCTTTGGTTACCATGACCACATTGGCAATCCATTCGGGGTAGCGAGATTCCCAAATGAATTTGGCTTTCAAGAGTTTATCCACCTCTTCCTGTATCGAGGCATTCCGCTCGGCGTTGAAGTGTCTTCGCTTCTATTTAATGGGCTTGAATGTAGCATCAACAGCCAACCGGATGAACTGCTAGGTTGAGAGGGATACCCAGGATTTCGTCATGACTCCAGGCGAAAATGTCATTATACTCTTCAAGAAGGTTTACCAAATTCCCTTTGACCTCGCAATCCAACACACCTCCTATCTTCACTACTTTAGTTGGATCTCCCTTTCTGATCTGGATTTCTTCTAACTGCTCCGCGGGGTGTCCTCCAATCCATCCCCGCTATTCCTCTTCTACTTCTTCTACAATCATGTCTGGCACCTCTCCTTCTTCCAAGATATAGTAATCCAGTGGCCCGGTTCACTGGTAACATGGGCGCACTGCTTGGCTAAAGCGATAGGGTTAGTGGACACTGTATAACAGGTGCAGGCTGCTTGCTGATCCCCCCTGACTTCTCCTACCTTGGTTCCAACCGGGAACTTCAGTATGTTGTGATAAATGGATATGACTCCTTTGATTCCCGATAGGAAAGGTCTTCCCAGGATTTGTAAGGTTCATGATTTGTATTGGCTTGATTCCATTGCAAAACACTCTATATTTGTATTAGTTGTTGCTTAGGATGTTCTTGGAAGAAAAGAAGCTTAAAAGGTGAAGAGCAACGTCTAGTGCAAATGTCGTCTTCAAGAGGTGAAAGCGTCAAAGGTATACTTCGACTTCCATTCTCTTGCAAGGCATTAGCGCACACACACACACAATTCATACATGTGTTTCCCTGCATCGTAGTTCAAACATTTGGTATAACACATTCACACACTTTTAAGTATGCACATGCATTGGTCTCTAATAGACAAACATTGTAGAATTGCATGCTTTGTGACTATCTCTTTGATATGGCATGCTTGTGTGAATTTGTGTTTGTTTGTTTGTTTATGTATTTAGTATTTTGGACTTTAATATGTTCTTATTTGATTCCTTATTGAGTTCCGGTCATTTCGGTTACTCATTCATAAGGTTTCGAGTCCAAACGACTTAGCTAGGCTACTTTGCGTTCTCATTCGTTGAGTTGACTTCATCGTCATTTTCCGAGATGATTTCTCAACCTTTTATCAAAGTTTCTTAGTTGTTATCGTCGTGCGTGAGGGAGTCACGGTTCGTAATCCGAAAATGGATTCGAATTCAGAGTTCGGATGCCCGAGTACGGCTGAAGAACGCAAGAGGTGCGCTGGAGAGCTAGCGAGGCGAGGCGAGGCGAGGCCAAGCGGCCAAGCTAGGCCAAGTCGTGTGGGAGCCATGGGACCCACGTCCAGAGCACCCCTTTGGTCCCATGTGGCCCACGCGCCCCACATGGGATGCTGATGTGGCAGCCTTCGAATGGTTTTCATTTTCTCTCTCTCTCTTCCTTTTATATCCTCTCCATTCCCTCTCATTCATTCTAAGGAGAAAAATTTGAAAAAGATGAAATCAGAAATTTTCTCTCAATTTTAGTTTTAGTATTTTGATCATAACTTTCTCATACAAACTCGAAATCGATTGATCTAAAATCCAAAATTGTTGGTCTTGATGAGAGCTACAAACCCCAAGTATTTCCAAAGGTAGCTGACTTCGTCATTTTTCCCAGTGGCCTGATTTTCAGGACGTGGTCAAGGTTGTATGTTCAACTTCTTCTTTTTCATTTCATCTTTGATCATCTCTTTTATTCTTACTATTTGATTGATGAAATATGTTGAGAAGGATGTTAGATCATATGCTAGGGGTGTTTGATCATTTGTTAATTGAGTTTTAGCTTTGTGATTTCTCTTGAACATATATTTGCTAAACTTGATTCAACTTGAAATTGATTCTAGAAAAGGTATATATGATGTGTCTCATGTTATTTTCTAGGTTTAATTTCATGATCTAAGAACTAGGTTTTTAGTGTGATATATTGAATATTCATACCTTGTTCTTATTGATTTACATGTCTTGATTTCTAGATACTTTTGTGATTGTTTTGTTGAAAGCATATTCTAGATTATCATTGAACATGCATATTTAGCTTGATTGATCATCTAGCTTTATTTGATTGTGTTTGCATCATTTGCATCACTTAGATCATAGCCTTACATTAGGTTGAAGTCTCTAGCAAAGTGAGTGAAGCTTTGTGGATAGAGCAAAGAAGTCTTGATTAGAGTCGGGAGGACTCGGATAATCAAGCAAGGAGACTTGTTTAGGGTCGGGAGGATCCGGATAGACAAGCAAGAAATCTTCCTAGAGACGTGAGCGTTTTGGATAGGAAGTTGCTTTCTAGAGGTGTAGGACACATCTCGGATAGGAAGTAGGCTTGGTGATTCACTAGCCCAAGGGTAGATTAGGAGTTAATAGCTTGAGCGGATATCATGAGTTGGTAGCTTGAGTGTGTAAGTCCTTTTTCACATAGTGGATTGCTTTGCCGGTGGTTGTGGTATCAACCCGTGGATGTTTCCTCTTTGAGGTTTTACCACGTAAAAATACTTGTGTTCAATTTTGTTTTACTTTTCTTTATCTTCCATATCTTACATTGATTGCATATCTTATAAATTGATTAACTCTTGTATTAGTGAAATCAATTCATTAGTTAAATCTAATCAAGTGTGCATTTTCTTTGCTATATTCCGCGTTATTTTTAATATTGGAAGAATTTGAGTCTATACCTATTCACCCCCCCCCCTCTAGGTATATTTTACACTACTACTTAAGGGAAATTTCAGGATTGCATTGTAGGCAGACGGGGTATCAACCACTATGAATTCCATCATGATATTCTGCTGGAGGGGGGCTTCTCCGATTATCACCGGTAAAATGTGTGTTCCCACTGACATCACGAAATCTCCTGTAAAACCATACAAAGGTGTGGTGCAGCTGTTGTAACAAGGGTTCTTGAGGTTGAGCTTCTCCAACGCTCATTTGAACAAAATATCCATACTGCTCTCGGTATCTATCAAGATGCGGTGAACCTAACAGTTGGCAATTTGTACTGTGATCACCATTGGATCATCATGGGGCTATACTGTGTTATAGGCATCATCCTCGGTGAAAATGATCTGAGCAGAGCGAGGATATTCTTGTGATCCTATGGAGACCCGGAGTACATCCTGGCCAGCGGTGAGCCTTGGGATCTTCCTAGCATGGTTCTTCCTTGAATTGTTAGAATTCCCTGGTAGGGTTGGGCCCTCACTGATAGTATGAATGACCTGAATTTGCTGCATCAAATCATTTCCTTCATCCTTTATTCTCACTTCTGCATTTTGCATTTCCTCTTGTACCTCCTTTCCTGCCTTGATTCTATCCCGTACCTGTTGCAAAAATTTAACCAAAAGCCCTCATCTTACCAATCTTTCGATCTAGTTATGGAGGCTGTAGCACTTGGATGTGTTGTGCCCGACATCCTCATGAAAATCATAGTATTTGTAACGATTTCTTTGATCAGCTGGGACCTTCATTGGACCAGGCTTCCTAAGCAAGCCCTTATCGCGAATAGCCAGGTATATGGTTTCTCGGGAGGCATTGAGAGGAGTGTAGTGGTTGTACCAGTCTTTCTCGCTTGCTAACCGGGCTACTTCTCTTATAGGAGGGGTTGCTCGGGGAGGAGTCCTTTTGGCCGGGTGTCTTTCCCGGTATGGGGGAGGAGGTGGCCTGTAAGTTGATCGGTTTGGAGGATGGTTCTAAAACTTCTTAGCATGTGCCGGTTTTGGAGACTCCTTTTTAGGTCGTTTAGCTGTTCGGGCTTCATCATGTTTAACCTTGACGCGAAGTTGCTCATCTATATCCACTTGCTCCAGTGCCCTGTCATAGGCCTCCTAGTAGTTCTTAGGCGGATGCTTGGCAAATGACCGGAACAATCTACCAGCCCACAAGTTCCTTCTAAAATTGGCTAGGGTCTCCTTCTCAACAAACACTCCCATCTGGATCACTTCCTTGTGGAACTTCTCTACATAGGACCTCAACATTTCACCTCGCTCCTGGATTACATACTGCAGTAGGACGAGGTCCTTGGAGCGAGTCTTGATCCCTTGAAATTGAGCACAAAAATCTGTAGTAAGCTTTGTAAAGGAATCCACACTACTTGGAGGTAATTTTCTGAACCAAGTCTTCGCACAGTCGGTCAGAGTGGAAGGGAACATTTTGCACATAGCTGACCGGGTGGCATTCTGGATCTTCATTTGGTGGACAAAGCTCTCTATATGACTCATGGGATCCTCTGATCCGGAATACTTCTCGGTGGGCATCTTGAATTTGGGGGGTAATTCTGCTTCTCTAATCCTTTTGGAGAATGGTGTATTCATCTCCCCCAAAGGATTCTTCCGGGTAACCTGGTGTTTCCCATTCCTTAACTCCTCGAGTTCGTTTGCCATCTTGGCCATCTGATCCTTAAGGCACTTGGATCTGTCATGCCTGGATTGGGCTACTGAACCTTCGTTGTCTGAAGTTTCTAACTCCACCGTCGGCTCTTTACGCTCCTCCTTTCGAGGCTAAGTATCCCGCTGGTTCCTCTTGGGTTCAGTACTGCCACCTACATCGGGCTGAGGATTCTTCCTTCCTTCCTTCCTACTGTCGGTCTAGTTGTTGGCTGGATCCTTCTAGGCGGGATGTCGAATGCTGATTTCACCTGTCGTGGTCTAAGATCTCCAGGATGATCCGACACTGGTAGTGGTGGCCCGAGTTTGTCAAAGACCGGTACCTGGGTACTTGGTCCAGCTGTCTGGGTGCTTCAGAAGGTATTCCTTGGGCAATCATATGGAGACGGATGCTCTCCACATAAGCGGTAGCATGTTGTTCCATGACATCTCGATTTACCTCTAGGACCACGGGGTCCTGTGGTGCGGAGCCGGCGTTAGATGGTGGAATTAGTGCCGGGATCTGGCTTCTTGTTCCCTTCATTTTCCCTTGATTTCTTTGGGTGGAAGCGAGGGAATGAGGTCTTGAGGTGGCGGGCTGCCCCTGAGAGGATCGGAGCCTCATCTTCTACTTTCTTCTAGGTAGAGCTTGGTAATTTTATTAAAGGTAGGGAGTTGTTTCCCACAGACGGCGCCAAAAGTGTTAACCGAAAATTATCACTGGGGTGATTTTTCCAATTAACAATTCAAGGGGGACCAGGATCGAGATAGATCTTGGTCGGAGAGGTATCAGGTAGTTCGATACCTTTAGTTTCCTAGAGATTCAATAAGAATGATAGATGATAGTAGTGAGAAAAACGATTCAAGAAAACAATAGAATCAATATGCAACTCATTTTATTGAATACATGGTAGGGTTACAATGAATCTTTATCACAGCTAAGGTTATGTGATAAAAAGCAAACTTAATGGGCGATGGCGATGGAGCTCTTGTGCATGTAGATAAGTGGAAAAGTATCAAGTAGGGTTCTCTCCTTTTTTCTTGTGATTATATGATGAATATATAGGTCCGTTTCTTGCCATGCATTCCTAGAATTTCGGTATAAGGTTTTAGCAATTTACGGGTCTTTCCTTGGCGATCGACGAATTCGTCGGGGAATTGATCCCTAAAATCAAGTGATTCCTTTTAGAACTGAAATAGTTGACTCCATTTTTGAATGAGACTCTTGAATGGTGGGAATGCATGTGACATTCCATCTCAAACGATGGCGTTTAATGCTTGTCTTTCTTATGCTTGTCTTTCTTATCAGTTTGCTGTTCGGGATACCTGCTTCTTGCTTTAGGCGGGGTCGGAGCACTGGGATTTTTGTATCAACATGTGATTTATTCACCAGATGCCTACCTCTAGCTTTTAGTGGATTGGGATACTCAAGTACCTCGCCTTATTCTTGTTTTTTTCTCGAATTATGCTCGACCGTATCGGGGTATCGGGATACCGGGGTACTTGGAGGCAGACAGGTACTAAGATCTTATGACAGTGGAGTCCTTGTTTTCTGGGTTTCCTGGTACTTTTTGGGTTCTGAAAGCCTTAGACTTGATCGTGGTAGATAGAAGTCCGTACCCTGGTCACCTTTGTAGACAGGCAGGGTATCAGGATATCTCTCCTATGGTTCCTTTTTACCCCGTCTTAACTTCCCAGGCCGATGGAAAATTCTTCTTTGATCCCTGCCATTTTTGGCGGTTAACAATTGTATTTGCTACTGAGAAGGGTCGTTCTTCATTGGAATCCAACGAGACTTTATTGGGTTTATTTCTTTCTTTTCTCTTTACTTATGCTTATCCTAGATATCATGTGTAACTAACCCACTTTTGTTGGGGGATATATGAAATTAATGATGTAAGCCACCTTGTTTATCACTCTTATTTATAATTAGTCACTTTGTGCTTATAATATATTTAATTACTAAATCATAACATGTGTTCTCATAGATCATTGAAGAGCATGTATTGGTAATTTATGCTTCAGTAAATACTTACTTCATATCCTTTGATGTGTGTATTGTCATCAAATAGCTCATGAGGTAGAGTGTGGTGACTAATGATAATATCTTTGTAAAATTCACACACTTAATTAATAGTTCCACAACCAAACACTCACCATTTGTTCCGTCTAAGACTTTAGAGGATACCTTGAGTTGTGTTTATCTTAGAAAACTAATGGAACTAGCCTTAGTGACTTTGATCTAAAATGGTAAGGAGTGGTTACTTAGTGGTGTCTCATTGTTGGCTTCATATTTCCCCTAGCATCTTTATCTCATTAATCTTTAATCTCATTTCACTATTGCACTAGACTTAGCATTGAAGCATTCTATTACTCATTTGCTTTTCGAAGAACTAGATTAATTAGTATACTTTTTAATACCTCCTGATCCATGTGGGAACGATAGCCCGTACTTGTGCACCCTATATGAGTTGAATGACTTGTGCACTTGCAAAGGGTGAAATACTCGCACGCCCCTTTAGATAGTCGAGGTAGAATAAGGTAAATCTATTTGTAGTTTAGTTAGAACTGGTTTGGACGTGTCAGACAACTTGCATGATTAGGTTGATTTTCCCTAAATACGTAACCCTTGAATATTCTTGTGAGATTGGTGTACGATTATGTTGATAGATTAATGTTTATTTATCTAGTCAAGCTTTATTGAATGTTCATGTGAATTTAATTGATAATTAAGTTGTTAGATTTGCATTTTAACATCTGATTAAACATCTAGCATTAGTCTAGCACTTTTTGCATTTAAGGATCATTTACATGTTCACACTTAGACTTTAATTCTTTTCAATGAGTTAAAGTCTTGTGGCTACATGTGGTAGTTGCACAAGCAAGTGAAGCCTTGCAACCAAGGGTTGGTTGACAAGCATTCGTCAATTGCCACAGTAAAAGGCCTTCGGGTAGATTATGAGGTGCTCATGCTAAGAGTAGTGGATCAAGGGATATCACCAGGGATTGAACCAAGAGTAGTGAGCGGTAGTGTCAATAGCCCGAGGTTATCGAGAGTGAGAGTCCGTGTATCACTTGAGGGTGTAACTTTCTATTTATATAGTGGATTTCTGTGACTAAGTGGCTAGTATAGCTAGTCCCGTGGGTTTTTCCTTGTTGAAGGTTTCCCACGCACAAATTAAGTGTCATTTAAATTCCGCACTTTACATTTGATTTTTGTTGTTTGATTGTTTGGGTTAATTGTGATAAATATTGACTAATCGAAAAAGTTTATAAGTAATCGATTAACAACCCATTCACCCCTCTCTAGATTGTATTAGACACACCCCGTGTATTTTCAATTGGTATTAGAGCGGGTTTTTAGATATACTTAGGAGATCCTTGCTATTTTTATGTGTCTTGCATTTGTGTACATTTTTTATCATTGCATTCATTTCACCAAACACTATGTGTGAGAGTGAAACACTTAGAGAGGGATTCTCGGGAGAGTGGATTGATAGCCTCTTTGTTGATATTGAGGATGCTCCAACCCTTAGAAGTTCTATGAGCACTCGCTCTTGTATCTAGGCTTCCACTTCATATAGTGACTCCGATAAGGAGATGTCTCTCATGGCAAAGAAGTTTGGAAGATTTTTGAAGCTTGAGAAGAAAAGTGATTACTCAAGAAGAAATGACTTCAAGAAGAAGACCTTGTTCGAGAAGGGTGAGGCATGTAAGAACAAGTCCTCATGGAAAGATGTCCTATATTTCGAGTGTGGCGAATTTGATCACATATCCTCTATGTGTGGTAACTTGAAGAACAAGAAGAGAGAATAAGCTATTATCGCAATTTGGAGTGATAGAGAAGTTGAAGTAGTTGAAAGAAGTTCCACAAGCTTGATTGATTGTTAGAACAACTACTGTTAGGTTTTTGGTTTTTATTAGCATGTATTCCATATCAAAATATTGTTTCTCTTGTATTGATAAGTGGTCTTAGAAATGATGATTAAAAGCTTCAAAGAAAGACTCGGCTACGGTTCTTGCAAGATGGCGTCTTCAAAAGGGGAATAAGCTATATTGCTCATCAAAGGTATAATAGACCTCATTCCTCTTACAAGGCATAGGCACACATACACATGACATTCATTTGTGTCCCTGCATAGCTGTACACCATTAGTATAACACATTCACTCACTTGGTAATGTATGCACATGTATTAATTTTAATTTGATAAACATTGTGAAATTGCATGTTCTAGGACTATGTCTAGGAAATGGCATACTTGTGTGATCTTGTGTTTATTATTTTCTATGTTATTGTTTTTGGACTTGAACATGATCTCATATGATTCCTTATTGATTCCCGGTCATTTCGGTTACTCATTCATTAGGTTTCGAGTCCAAACTAGGATGCTATGCTACTTTGCGTTCTCAAATGTTGTGTTGTCTTCCTCATCATGTATTGAGTCTAATTCTCAACCTTTTGTCAAAGTTCCATAGTTGTCATTATGCGTGAGGGATTCACGGTTCATAATTTGAAGACGGATTCAAATTCGGAGTTCGGAGGCCCGAATACGGCCGAAGAACGCGAGAGGAGCACAAGGGAGTCAAGAATGGCCAAAGGCCATTTGGTGGTGAGGTCGTGATGAGGCCGTGAGCCTCACTGCCACACACCTCTCTACCTTGTGATTCGTCACCGAATTCCCTCTTCATTTCATTTAAATGTCCTCATTTCCCTCCCATTTCATTCCAAGAAGAAAAATTGAAAAACACATGCAGAATTTTCTCTCCAAACTTTCTCACATTCCAAACACTATAACTTTCTCATACGAAGTCGGAATTGAGTGATTCAAGTTGGAGAATCTTTGTAATCGAGTCCTCTACCTTATCTAAGAGAGTTTGCAGCTGTTTGATCGATTTTTCTAATAGCTCTACCCATAAAACCGAACTAGCTTGTGATTCTTAGGTATTTGACTTATCTTTGCGTTTTCTTTTTTTATAACCTTTAATTACCTTGGGGTTTCTTCTTTTATATGTATGTGTATGTATGATGAATTCTATTGAGAAAGATAACTTCATAATCAAACCTAATCAAGTCTAAATAGAGACTTATGTGAACTAGTTTTCTAGGATTATAGTTTCTCACATGTTTGAGAGTTGTATTGTGATTAATTTGATATCTAGGGTTATTTGTGGATTGATTGATTCATTTTATGATTAATAACCTTGACATGTGCTTTGATCCTTTAATTGAACAAATCTAGGATTAGCACTTGTGATTTTGTATTTAGAGCCTTATAGGATTTTAATTGATTATTCATTATATCATTGCTCTAAATGTTGGCTAGAATATTCATTGAACATATTTTGTGATTCTAGCATTTTTGTGTATGTTTCTAATAACTTGAATATGTGCTTCATGTATATGATTGATTCAAGTGTTAGATGTGTGAATGAAACTATGAGCCATATGTGTTAGGTGTTTTCACATGCTCTAGGTTTAATTCAAGTTTTTGCATCTAGACTATTTGACTTATGTTCTCACATGATTTAAGTCTAGTTTCCATGGAATGTATTGATCACATGTTCTATGTTGAATTGTTTGTTTGCATCATTTGCATTCATTGATCACACTAGGAAGTCCTTGCAAAAGGCATGAAGTTTTGGTTAGGACATGTAGTCCGGATAACCAAGCAAGAAGTCTTGACTAGGACAAGAGGTCCAGATAGTTAAGTAAGGAAGTCTTGGTTAGGACAAGAGGTCTGGATAACCAAGCAAGAAGCCATGGCTAGGATCGGGAAGGTCTGGATAGCTATGCATTGGAGGCTCCCTAGAGGCATGAGTGCCTTGGATAGGGAGTTGACTACATTATTGGTTGGCATAGACGTTTGGTTAGACATAGACTCCAATAGAGAGTGGTACATGGGATGCATATTCACTATTGAGGAATTTCTAATCTTCCAACGATGTTGGTTAGACATAGACTCCAATATATGGTGGTTTCACATCATTGAGAGATTTCTTATCTACCAATAGGGATTGGGTAGATATAGACTCCAATAGAGAGTAGATCATAGGTTGGTCACTTTTGAGGAATTTCTAATCTATTATCCAATATATATTGTACCCAATGGTTGTAGTTCAACCTGTGGATGTTTCCTCTTTGGAGGTTTTACCACGTTAAAAAATCTCTTGTGTCAATTCTTTCTGTCTCTATCTTTCATATTTGTATATGTGTATATTTTAATCTTGTTGCTCAATTTTCACTTGTGATGTATTTTGAAACAAGATTTTGTTAAGTGTGATATGTAAGCAAATCATTTTGATTATAGTTGTATATATAATTCTTTTGTTCAATGATTCTTTTGTATAGTTATATTTTGATTGATACTTGTAACACATTGAACATTATTGGAAATACAAGTATTCTTTGTTATTGATTTTTAATGTTATTCTTCCTCTTGCTACTTGTTAATATATAGACAAATGCTTTAATGATCACATGCTTATCTTCTCTATATATGAATGTATGATTTATGTTTTGTAATGTAAGCTACCTTGAGGGACAAACTTATGTTTGTTTCAAGGGATTGAAAAAGGTGTAAAAAGCTATTCACCCCCCTCTAGGTATGCTTTAGGCAATTTAACTACGTTTGTACATTTCAACTATTTTGCCTTTCCGGTCTCCTACGATGAAGAAACTCAAGCCTTCACCAAGTACTTGTCACTTGAGGGGATCAAGAAGGGTGACTTTGAGAGTGGAGACCAAAGAGGAGCAAGCTTGAGAGAAGCAAGTTTTGGAGATATGAACCACGACTCCACAAGCGGTAAAAGCTTTGATCATGATAGTTCATGCTCTGGAAGATCAAGTGATAATGTGGTGAATTATTAAGAGTTCAGTGACTATCTTCAAAAATGTTTGAAAAGAAAAAGGATGAAGTTCTAAGGTTGATGAAAGAAAATCTCCAACTAAGAACTAAAGTGACTCACTTAGATGAGGAAGTGACACTTGTTAAAGCGAATAATGAAATTTCCCTTAAGTAGTAGTGAAATATACCTAGAGGGGGGGTGAATAGGTATAGGCTCCAAATTCTCCCAATTTAAAAATAATGCGGAATATATCAATGAAAATGCACACTTGATTAAATTTGACAAATTAATTGATTTTACTTATATAAGAGTTAATCAATTTACAAGATATGCAATCAATGAAAGATATGGAAGATAAAGAAAAATAAAAGCAAAAATGAACACGAGTATTTTTACGTGGTAAAACCTCAAAGAGGAAACATCCACGGGTTGATACCACAACCACCGGCGAAGCAATCCACTATGTGAAAAAGGACTTACACACTCAAGCTATCACTCATGATATCCGCTCAAGCTATCAACTCCTAATCTACCCTCAGGCTAGTGAATCACAAAGCCTACTTCCTATCCGAGATGTATCCCACACCTCTAGAAAGCAACTTCCTATCCAAGACGCTTACGTCTCTAGAAAGATTTCTTGCTTGCCTATCCGGATCCTCCCGACCCTAGACAAGACTCCCTTGCTTGATTATCCGAGTCCTCCCGACTCTAATCAAGACTTCCTTGCTCTATCCGCAAAGCTTCACTCACTTTGCTAGAGACTTCAACCTAATGCAAGGCTATGATCTAAAGTGATGCAAATGATGCAAACACAATCAAATTAAGCTAGATGATCAATCAAGCTAAATGTACATGTTCAATGATAAACTAGAATAAGCTTTCAAAACACAATCACTAGATTATCTAGAAATCAAGACATACAAATCAATAAGAACAAGGTATGATTATTCAATATATCACACTAAAAACCTAGTTCTTAGATCATGAAATAAAACCTAGAAAATAATATGAGACACATCATATATTCATTTTTTAGAATCAATTTCACACAAAATCAAGTTTAGCACATATATGTTCAAAACAAATCACAAAGCTAAATCTTAATTAACAAATGATCAAACACCCCTAGCATATGATCTAACATGCTTCTCAATAAATTTCATCAATCAAATAGTAAGAATCAAAAGAAGATCAAAGATGAAATTGAAAAAGAAGAAGTTGAACAAACAACCTTGACCTCGGACTGGAAATCGATCCACTGGGAACGATGGCGAAGTCAGCTGCCTCTAGAAATGCTTGGGGTTTGTAGCTCTCTTCAAGACCAACAATTTTGGTTTTTGAATCGACTGATTTCGAGTTCGTATGAGAGAGATATGATCAAAATAAGAAAACAAAAATTGAGAGAATTCTGCAGAAAATCCGAGATGTGTTCTTAGAATTCTTAAAATGTTTGGAGGGAAGGAGAAGTGTTTAAAAGGAGGAAAGAGAAGGTTTTCAGGGGCCAATTGGCATGAGCCATATCACCCTCCCGTGGGGGGCGCGTGAGGATCACGGGGGCAGAGAGCCCTTCTGGCCGTGAGCCTCACGGCCTCCCTCACGGCTTGGGCAACATGGCTCACGGCCTCCCACACCTCTCTCGCGCACTCTCCGGTTCTTCAGCCATATCTTGGGCATCCAAAATCCAATTTCAAATCCGCTTTTGGATTACAAATTGTGACTCCCTCACGCACGACTATGACAACAAAACTTTGAAAAATGGTTGAGAAATCATCTCAGAAAATGATGATGAAGTCAACTCAACGAATGAGAATGAAAAGTAGCATAGTCACATTGTTTGGACTCGAAACCTTATGAATGAGTAACCAAAATGACCGGAACTCAATAAGGCATTAAATAAGAACATGTTCAAGTCCTAAACACAAAATACACAAACAAATAAACACATATTCACACAAGCATGCCATATCAAAGAGATAGTCACAAAGCATGCAATTTCACAATGTTTGTCTATACAAGATCAATGCATGAGCATACTATGAAGTGTGTGAAAGTGTTATAAAAAATGTTTGAACCATGATGCAGGGACACACATGTATGAATTGTATGTGTGTGCGCTAACGCCTTGCAAGAGGATAGAAGTCAAGATTTACCTTTGACGTTTTTCACCTCTTGAAGACGACTTTTGCACTAGAAGTTGCTCTTTATTTTTTACGCTTCCTTTCTTCAAAGAATGTCCTAAGTAACAACTAATACATACATAGAGTGTTTTACAATGGAATCAAGCCAATACAAATCATGAACCTTACAAATAAAGTGACGTTGGAGAAGGAACTTGAATAGGCAAGAAATACTCTTGCTAAGGTGACTTCGGGTTCGGAAAAGCTTGACCACATGTTGAGCATTGGAATGAAGCCCAATGACAAGAGAGGGCTTAGCTTTGTAGATGATGAGTCCACGCCATCCTCAGACAAGACAACGTTTTTGAAGGAATTTGTTCCTTAGTTGGCCCTTCCATCTCAACATCCGAAAAAGACAATTGAATTGGGTGAGTCTTCTAAGAATTCCTTCTTAAAGATCTTTCCAAGGAATCAAGCTCAACCTCAACCTTTGAGGATTCCTTAACCAAAGTTCCACCAACCTTTGAAGCAAGCTC
Source organism: Acer yangbiense (assembly GCA_008009225.1). Classification (NCBI taxonomy): domain Eukaryota; kingdom Viridiplantae; phylum Streptophyta; class Magnoliopsida; order Sapindales; family Sapindaceae; genus Acer; species Acer yangbiense. The sequence goes on along the minus strand of CM017767.1, from coordinate 21,181,838 downwards.
AACATGCTCATCATGCTCAACCAAGAAGGCAACAACAATCCCAACCACCGCGACAAGCTGGACCACAAAGGCATCAACAATCGGCTCATGCTCTAAGGAGATGCCAACCAGTGCATCATCAAAGACAACCTCATCAACATGGAAATCCCTTGATAAGATCTCAATGCAATGGTATAAACTCATTCTTTGTACCTACTTGTCATTTTTATGGTATGATTGGTCATATAAGACGAAATTGCTTTAACTACATTAGGAGGTGTAGAATAGAGAGCATGAAAGAAAAGAGATTGAACCGTAGGGCTATTCATGATCCTAGGAAACCTAGAGACTTGAAGATTTTGATCACTAATAATGATATGGTGGAACCTAAGTTGAATAGGAAGATGAGCACCCATGCAATTGTGCTCATATGACACCCTTGGATAATATTGAGTCTGATGGACTTAGTATCTCTAATGGAACTTGTCTCTCGCCCTGATACGGTATGGTTTTGACCCCATATGGGGAGCTCAAACAAAGAGAGCAAACTTGCATGAATCTTACATATGCAAAAAGTTGACTCGGTTTATGGTCTTTTATGATTGCTTGAGTAATGTTTGAATAATGTTTTTGATAACATCTTGCACGGTTGCTTTGTATGGTAATGCATGATTTCTATTATTGCTTGAGTATGCTTATCTTTTTGAGGAATTTTCTACTTGTTAGTATATGTGATTGACCTCAAATTATTCTCCATGTTCATGATTCTTTAATATGCATTCTTAAGCTCTCTCTTAAAAAAAGGGTTACTGGCAATATGTTGTGCAGCCGCCTAATGTTGGAAATGGCTACTCATTTGAAACTGAGTGTAAGCCATCAAGAGAGTTACTTTTGCATGATAAACAAAAATACATGTTTGCTAGGTTTAAAAGGAGAAAAACAGAAAATGTTGATTGTTTTTGATGTTGTGGTGTGCTACATTGCTTTTTAAAGACCTCAAATTTGTTGAATAATTGATATGTCTTGCAATGAATAAAGATGATATATTTTTGATGTGATTAGTTCACTTTGCATACAAATGCTTGGATATATATCTTCTTGTCATAACAACATGGTTTAAATTGGTTTGACTTCATTTGGAAATCCTGTTAAGTGTTGCTCTGATTGATTTTCATGCATGAGATTAATAGTACCTGTATTACATGGTAAGCAACCTTTGCACATACACACACTTTTTTGTTCTGAATAAAATCTCCTTGAATCTCTCTCAGTCACTTTTGTCGCATAAAATTGGTATATATGATTATGCAATTGTCTTTTGTGCTAATAGCTCTCTTTGCTAAAGTGACTCGATAGGAGGAGCTCCGTTGCCTATCTCATGATAAAAAGGGGGAGAAGTCTTGAGAAATATATGGGGAGTATTGTTTATGCTTTGGGGGAGAAATCTTGGGAGAGAGTAACCTTTTAGGGGGGAGCATTGCATATGCATTACTTTATATTACTTTATTGTTATTTAGTGCAAATGCTTTTTATGTTTGAATATTCTACAAAGAAATTGAAGAGTTGAAGATTTAGAATCTTAGGTATCTCATTGTAATGTAGAATGAACCTGTTGACAATAGCTTAATTTTTGTTTTGTGAGGATTTCTTATGAGTGGTGATTTTGTCATGAATTAGACAAATTGGGAGATTGTAAGGACCTCATTTTTATGATTAGCTTATTTCATGACAAACCACAATGGGGATGATCTTGTAATGGGTAGCTTAAGTTCTCGATGTTAAGCTTCCAAGCATCTCCGTGACTTCAAGAGTGAAAGGTATATTCGCTTGACTTTGTCTCTTGAAGAGTTTAGGTGCACACACACAATTCATGCATTTCCATATCACTTGCACTTGTGTTCTTTTGATCGTGTTGTATAAGGTCTACCACTGTGTGTACCGTTATGTGTCACATAGCGCTAAGCACAACGATTTGCTCACCTGAGAGTTTTTAAATGTATCAGGTCTACCAATGTTGTTGTGGCACCGCTGTGCATACCGCTCTGTATTACACAGCAGTTTGCGGCAACTTTTTCAAAACATTATCGTTTCAAACCTGACCTTATATATATACATTTTCTGCTCTCTATTTCGTTGAAGAGCTTACAAAATCATGTTTTAGAAAGAGGAAGAGTTCCCCTAGAGAGAGAAGTTCCAAGAGTTGTTCTTTAATTCTCCAAACCTAAAAACCATGTGCATCTAACATCATCCATCATCATTTAAGCATGGGTTTTCATGGTTTCATGACTAGGTAAGTTACAACTACAATAAATCTCATTTATTGTTGTTCTTACTCTAGATTAGGTATTTCTTTCTTGATTAAATACCTTGACTCTCTTTATTGCATATATTTATGAGTCTTGATAGCATGATTGGGTTTGTTTGTGATAGCTTGCATGATTATGTTGATTTTTCCCTAAATAGCTAACTCTTGAACATTCTTGTGAGATTGGTTGATGATTAGGTTAATAGATAAATGTTATTTATCTAATCAAGCTCTATTGAATGTTCATATGGATTTAATTGATAATTAGGTTGTTAGATTTACATCTTAACATCTAATTAAGCATCCAGTGTTAGTCTACCACTCTTTGCACTTGAGCATCATTTATATGTTTACACTTAGACTTTAATTCTCTTCAATGAGTCAAAGCCTTGTGGCTACATGTGGTAGTTGCACTAGCAAGTAAAGCCTTGCAACCAAGGGTTGGTTGGCAAGCATTCGTCAATTGCCACTGTAAAAGGATTTCGGGTAGATTAGGAGGTGCTCACGCTAAGAGTAGTGGATCAAGGGATATTACTAGGGATTGAACCAAGAGTAGTGAGCGGTAGTGTCCATAGCCTGAGGTTATCGAGAGTGAGAGTCCGCGTATCACTTGAGGGTATAACTTTTTATTCATATAGTGGATTTTTGTGACTAAGTAGCTAGCATGGCTAGTCCCGTGGGTTTTTCCTTGTTGAAGGTTTCCCACGCAAAAATCAATTGTCATTTTAATTCCGCACTTTACATTTGATTTTTGTTGTTTGATTGTTTGGGTTAATTGTGATAAATATTGACTAATCAAAATAGTTGGTAAGTAATCGATTTACAACCCATTCACCCTCTCTAGGTTGTATTAGACATGCTAAGTGGAATTTCAACTTTCTTGACCTCACTTAAATCCTCATCCTTTTGAAATCTTTGCTTTGAACATAAATATTCTCGTGGTCGAATATTATTTGATGAATCTCTTCTAATGACATGTTTATGAATGCTAAAAGCTTTTTCCAAAGCATGATTATAAACTTATAATACAAAGCATAGGTTTCTACATCAGAATGTACCTTCATTCCCACTTTGAGTTCTCCACCATCTTTTCTCTAAATTATTTCATCCATGTCACTTAAATGCTTAACTTGCACTATTAATCTGAACATAGAAAACAAAAATTATCAACTTGCACAATTAATTAGTTGACAACATTTGAAATGTAAAAATAAACATTAGTAGTTAAATTTTTTTTATTTTTTTTTAAATTTGGCTAAAATTGGAATAGAACCAAATACAACCATCTCTTTGCATATGAAAGCTAACTAAACTTCAAAGTTTGATTTCCACATCATTGTATATAACATTACACTTCATTATAAATTTGTTATAAGTGAATTTTGGTCAGTCAACACGTCATCAAACTAGTAGGAATATTGGAGGAGAGATGTGCCGCGTTATTGAAATTCAACTAGTCAAAACCTGGCAAAATACTGACTAAGAATGCTTCATCCAAGTAAGTGCAACACTGAACAAATGAACAAGCGTTGTGAAATGCGCAGCAAAGAGAGCAGCTCGGCCAAAAATGAATCTTGGCGAAGCAAGATTCTGGTTGGCCCAAAGCATCTCCCCAGCGAGGATTACTTGCCCAAATCAAGATCTAATAAGCATCATTAATACCCGGTACTTGGAAAGGGAACTTCACCAAGATATGAGAATCAAGAATCACACTTCAACAAGGAAACAAACTTATCTCTTTCACAAAATACCAGAGTCCTAATTAAGCGTAGAATCAAACGCATTTATTACGTGATAAACACCAAACGGGAAGGGGATCAAGGTAATCACAGGAATTCAAGCAAGTAGAATAATGATAAGATTCTATAAGTCAACTACTTGTACAACAAGCTTAGGGTTATTGAAATTTCTACAAGGTTATGAACTAAACAACCTAGGGGGGGTGAATAGGTTGACACTTTATTTTTAAAAACTCTTTCAAGACTTTTGGCAAACACTTGGTGAGCATACAAATTAACCTTTAATATGATTGTTATGAGAAAACAATTATCACATGTAGACTCAATTCACCACCCTTGGTCTACAAACATAAATTCACACATGTGAAAGAATGTGATACACTTAACATATGTACAAAACAAGAGACAATGTATCTCATATAGTAACATATTCAATGCAAAGCAAATTCCACAAGTTGTACTTTAAATATTACAATATAAATTCACTAAGTAGAATTTTACAACTTGATATAGAATATCACAAGATACAATGTTCAAACACTACAAAGATACAAGAAACAAATATTGATTCAACAAAGAATGTATGCATATCTTTCTCTACAAAAATCTTATTTACAAAGATATGAAAAAAATGAAGATCTTAAACACGATACAATAGATCACATATACAAATATAAAGAGATAGAGATAGAGACATTTGACACATTATTGTTTACGTGGTAAAACCTCCGAAGAAGAAACATCCACATGTTGATTCCACAACCACCGGCAACACCACATTTCACTAGTTAGATAAAAGTACACCCTCAAAAGTGACAACTTCACATGATAAACTCTCTCTTGAATATCCATTCTATCCTACCCTTAGGCCTTTTACTAATGAAAGACTTGCCACAACTTTCTATCCAAGACACTTCGCATGCCTCTAGAAAGTTACTTCCTATCCAAGACACTTCACATGTCTCTAGGAAGATTTTTGCTCAACTATCTGGATATTCACAATCCCAGCTGTAAGGATTCCCATTAATTGATTGGCTTATTTTATGGTCAAACCACATGTTGGGGTTTGGTTGTAAGGGTAGTCTAGGTGATTTGTTGAAGATCAAGACCCTTTCCAAGACCTCAAGAGGACAAGCACCAAAGGTATATCTTGTGCTTACTTTGGCTTGAAGAGTTATAGTTGCACACACACACACAACATGCATAACTCTTATTCTTGTATGGTGTGTTTATATTTTGTGTGCATTGTGCTTTATTGTTTATTCAATATCTCTTCTTGCATGTTGAATTGATTGCATCTTGTTATATGATAATGCCATGACATGATAGGCATTAGGATGCATTCAATACCCACACTTGCACTTCATGTATGTTAGCTTTTAGTGTGGTGTAATTCGTTTCCCTAAGGATGTTCGGAAACGTCCGCGCGTGCACGTTGATGTGCTTTGTTTTGCGCGATGATCGCCGGTGGAGATGCCTTTGGCTTCTCCTTGGTTTCACCATTTTTGGTGAAACGGCGGTTACGTTCGGCGGCCTGGCCGCCGTTCGAAACCGCCGAATGAGACCTGATTGAAATATATCTCTCGGGTCCAAAACGGCGGTTGGGATCGGCGGTTTCCAAACCACCGAATGAAGTCGCCGAAGTTCCCCTGTTCCACTCGGGAGCCATTCGACGGTTCAATTCGGCGGCCTGGCCGCCGAATTAAACCGCCGATCGGTGCGTTTCAAGGGCAAAATTGTATTTTCACCTGCCCTGTTTTTGGTCTCTATAAATACATCCTTATCTCTGGTTCAGAACACAAGTCTTTGATCATAAGAACCCTAGAGAGATATTTAGAGAGACTTGAGAGAGAAAGCTTAAAGATCATATCTTTATCTCTCTAAACCCATTCCCACATGCATAAATCTTCATCTAAGCATCATCTAGCATCATCTAGCATATGCTAATGCATGGGACTTCTTCAACACACATGGTATGATTTGTTGAACACTTTTATCTTACATAATTAGTGTTTCTACTTATCAATTTTATCTCATATTTTACTTATATGTGTTTAGATTAATTTCTACACACATGATTGAGATTATGTGTTGATTGGGTTATTTTTTGATAGCTAGGATTTTACATATTTATCTAACATCTAGCTAATTAATCTCATTATATGATTGAGATTATTTTTCATAGCTTATTTGATTAGGTCATTATTGCCTAAAAGCTATGCCATGAACATTCTTGTGTGATGTATTGATAACTAGGTTGATAGATTGTTTTTTAATCAACTAGTTAATCCTTTGAATGTTTGTGGGTTTTATATGATAGCTTTGTATCTAGGATTGGTTATCCTTTACCTAGCTAAAGTTATATGCCATGTCATATAGCTATATGTGATATCTAGGATTGATTATATTGTCATCTTATAATCCTAGGTAAGCATTTAGAGTACCCTAGCTCTTATTGCATTAATTGAATATTCATACATATTCACATAGGGTTGTGCATCTCTTTTGAGAGATTGAAGTCTTGGGGCTAAGTGTGCTTAGGCCTCAAGCAAATTGGACTAGAGCCGCTATAAAAGGCCCGCGTGGTAGATTAGAGGGTGCTCACGCCAAGAGTAGTGTATCAGGGGATATCACTAGGGATTGAACCAAGAGTGGCGATTGGTAGTGTCCATAGCCTGAGGTTATCTAGGGTGAGGGTCTGAGAATCACTTGAGGGTGTAACCGTCTTTTCATATAGTGGATTTCGAGGTTCGAGTGTGGCGCACTTACCAGCCCGTGGTTTTTCCCTGTTGAGGGTTTCCACGTAAACATCAAGTGTCATTTACTATTTCCGCATCTTATTACACTTGTATGTATTATTGACTTGCTAGGGGTATTTTCGTAAAATTGATTTGCATGCGAAAATTGGGTAATAATTAGATAAAATCTATTCACCCCCCCTCTAGCTTTATATTGAAAAACACACTTTGAGAACTTTCACCAGCCAAGAGTTCTTGCTCAAATATCCAAGACACTTCTCATGTCTCTAATTAAGACTTCTTGCTCAAATTGAAGCTTCACACTCAAGCATGAGACTTCCACCTTTTGCAAGCAAATGATCTAAGTGTAATGCAAATGATGCAAACGCATGTAACATAGAATATGTGATCAATATATCCTATGGAAACTAGAAATAATCAATAAGCACACAATGTATAATTTTTCTAGTTTATAATCCCAAATATGCTACCACACAAATGATGCATGAACATATGAAATGAATGGATTAGGTACACTCCATAAAGAACTAGACATAGACATAGACATAAAAATCCACAAATCAAAGTAGTCTAGATCTTATACATGAACAAAAACCTAGAGCATGCCAAATCACCAAAAACACACTTTAATCCTATATTTTATTCATGTCATTAAAACTTGAAATAAACATGTTCATGAAGCACATATTCAAGACTTTAGAATTAAAATAAAAAAAATATATACTAGAATCAAAAGATATGATTAATAATATCCTCTAGCAATTATTTAGAGCTCATATTCACAAATCAATCAATTAAATCCTAATAGGCTCTAAATATACACTTGATTGTGCTAATACAAAATATGTTCAACTAAATAGTTCTAGCACATGTAAAGGCTATCAATCATTCAAATACACTCAAATAAAGCACAAATAGCCCTAGATATTAAGCTAGCACAATACAACACACAATCATGTGAAAACATAGGTTTTAAGAAAAACCTAACTCACATTCAAGTTTCTAATTAAGCACAACTAGCTTATAATTGAAGCCCTATTTCTCAATAGCTAATGTTCAAATAACATAAACATAAAGAAGAAGAAAACCCAAGGTAATTGAGGATTATAAAGCTCTATACTCAAAGAATAAACAATTACCTTGTAAAAACATGTTGTCACGAAATTTGGTGTAGAACCACCACCAAACTTGAACAAAAGACTTTAAACTTGCTTGGAGAAGATAGAGAACTTCAATATATAGATTCTCCAACTTGAATCACTCAAATCGGATGAGAAATGAGTGAGATATGGTGTTTGGAAGTTGAGAGAATTTCTAAGAAATTTTTTGCACTTCTTCTTCTTAAAATGAAAATGAGAGGGAGAGGAGATTTAAATGAAAGAAAGGGAGGGAGATGACATGGAGAGAAGCCAAACTTGGATGGCAAAGAGCTACTCTCCACGTCACCACCATGTGTATCCACATCCTCCTGGACAGGTTTTGCCATGATGGGGGTCACCTTTTGATCTGATTGGATTGCGTTTGAGTGTTTATGATGAGAAAGGACACGTGTAGGACTTGGGGAGGCTAGCGAGTTTGGCTTCAGTAAGAGTTCTTGTTTGGGAGACTCCCAACACAACTCAAACTGTGAAAGCAGAGTTTTAGTTCCTTAAAACTCTCAACCAAACCTATCTTCCATGCAGATTGAATTCAACAACGTATATAGACGCTCACTTGTCTGGATTCACTTTTTGGTGTAAGGATTTTGACTAAAGTTGAACCTAATGCACTTGTCTTTGAGAAGAATGACTCGTTTTGTCTTGGAAGGTACCCCTGTCTTGCAGCGTGGTCCTTTATCTTGCCTTAAAGTCGCGATTAGCTTTTTCGTGGACTAAGCGTCAAACTATAGACCATGAGTGCCATGTGAGGCCAAAGATTGGTTTCACTAGATTTCTATGTTTGAGGGGAAACCACCTTAGGATCTCGCCTCATAAGGTGACTTAGGTGAAAGGTTTCCTATGAGGTGCCTATACCACTTTACATTCTGAGGTTGGGAAAGTTAGCAACATTTTGTCATCAACAACGCCATTAAATTTCGTTGAATTACTACAAGATATAGCTATATATGGAAAACACCTATTTTGGACATGGCCTCAAGTGCAATTTGTTCATCTAAAATATAGACACACCCAAATGCAATCTATAATTTAAAATTGAGATCTCATCTCAATTTGGTCACAAATTTCATGGAAGCTCTGCTGCAATTCTTGAATGATGAAATATTCATAATATATATTGGTGAGAAGTAGTGGGGTTTGTCTTAGACAAAAACTTTTCTCAGCAAATGGAAAAAACTAGTTTAAAAATAGCACCTGTAAACACTTTAACATCTAACAAGGTTTTTTTTATATATTTTTTTAATTTTTAATTTTTAAATTTTTTTTTTTTTTTTTTTTACAGAATGGATCGTCTTTAGATTTGCTTTAAATTTAAGTTTTTAGGATGAAGTTTCTTTAGGAAAAGAGTGTAAAAAGAATTTTTTGTAAAGCATGGCCTAGGCGGCAACTGACCGTGCCGATTTCAAGGTAATCGGTTGTCTAAACGACAGTCGGGCTTGGTGGTGATGAGAAAACTCTAAGTGGTGCTGGGGTTTTATTTTTTAATAAAGACGACAACCTTAAAACGACATCGTTTTGAGATTATCTTCTTACAAAACTCTAAGTTTTTATTTCTTCTTTTCCTCTCACCTCTAGCCTTCGATGTTTTTCTTCTCCTCTCACTTCGAGCCTCCGTCTAGGCACCACTTAGTCGCCCTAGTTGCTAGGCGCTGGGCATCGCCTGACAAGCGCCTAGCGACTTTTGCAATTAGGTAAAAATATAAAATTGGACCGTTTAAAAAAAAAAAATCACATTATAAAATAAGGTCAAAATTGGTATTTTCCCATGACAGCTTATATAGGGTGATTTGGGGTCTCTCCTCCGAAGGCCTTATCTACAAACTGAAAACCGATCAAACCCTAACCCTAGCCTCCAAAAACATCTCTCTCTTTTTTGTCAACAGTCCATCTATGGGGAGGAAGCGAAAACCCGAGTCTAGATCGACCGAGCCAAGTGAACCCCCACAAAAGCAGCAGCAGCAAGAAGCAGCAGCGAAAGAAGAACTTGTTGTAGAGGATGCAGAGCAAGAGAACATCGAAGAAGTAGAAGAAATCCAAAAAGAAGAAGAGGAAGAGGTAGAAGAAGAGGGAGAAGAAGAAGAAGAAGAAGAAGAAGAAGAAGAAGAGGGAGAAGAAGAAGAAGACGACGACGACGACGAAGAAGAAGACGTGGGTGATGATAATCAAAGGACGACGAACACTTCAATCTCAGGAGCAGTTGCAAACGACGATGAGGACGATGAACCAGTAGAGAAGCTTCTAGAACCTTTCGGCAAGGAGCAACTAATCAATCTTCTTTGCGAAGTATCCAAAAATCATAGTGATATTGCCGATCGCATTCGACAAATAGCCGATGAGGATCCTGCTCACCGCAAGATATTTATTCATGGTCTCGGTTGGGACACCAAAGCTGAGAATTTAGTGGAAGTTTTCAAGCAGTACGGTGACATTGAGGATTGCAAAGCTGTTTGTGATAAGATCTCAGGAAAATCCAAGGGTTATGGTTTCATTCTCTTCAAATCTCGTCGCGGGGCTCGTCAGGCACTTAAGGAACCTCAGAAGAAGATCGGTAACCGCATGACTGCCTGTCAGCTGGCCTCCACGGGTCCTGTCTCCGCTCCGCCTACTCAGCCCAATACAACCCAGCAGCCTCAGCAGCAGCAGCAGCAGTCTACATCTGAGTATACGCTGAAGAAGATTTTCGTCAGCAATGTTGGAGCCGATTTGGATCCGCAGAAACTGCACTCGTTTTTTTCAAAGTTTGGAGAGATTGAAGAAGGCCCTCTTGGTCTGGATAAGGCCACTGGAAAGCCTAAAGGGTTTTGTTTGTTTGTTTATAAGACAGTTGATGATGCCAGGAAGGCTTTGGAAGAGCCGCACAAGAACTTTGAAGGCAATATTTTGCATTGCCAGAAGGCCATTGATGGGCCAAAACCAGGGAAATCTCAGCACCAGCAACATCACCACAATGTGCGCAACCCACATTTTCAGAGGAATGAGAATGCCGGTTTTGTTGGTGGAGCTGCAGCTGCTGGACATGGGCACTTGATGGCACCATCAGGAAATGGGGTTGGTTCTGCGGCATCTCAGGCATTGAACCCGGCTCTTGGGCATGCATTGACAGCACTGCTGGCAACTCAAGGTGCTGGTTTGGGACTCAACCCAGCACTTGGACATGCATTGTTGGGAACCCTGGGCACAGCTACTGGTGCAGGAGCTGGAGTACAAGGTGTTTATGGAAATCAGACGAATGTAACCCCCAATATGATTGGAGGGTATGGGAGTCAAGGCGGATATCCGAATCAGCAAGCAGGGCAAGGTGGATCTGGAGGAGGGCAGCATGGTCTTGGCGGCCAATATGGTGGTGTTCCTCCCTACATGGGTCAGTAGGTGTTCTTCAGGTATTAAGCAATGCTGAACCCTTGGTTTTGTTGATTTAATTCTGGAGTAATTGCAAATTACTCCACGTTGTATATTGTGTACAATAACATGGTTTGAGAGTAACACATGTCATATGCAAATATTTGTCTGAGTTTAAATTTCTTCATTACCATGATTGATAACAAATCATCCGAAATTCTATATATGAAGCTTTAGTTGAGTTATGAATTGTATTGTATTTGGCAGATATGGTTAAGTGTTTCTAGCTTTTTTAGGTTTGTGCATAGGAAATGCATGCCTTATCTTAGGAACTCCATTATTGTCTTAGTTAAACTCTTTTGATTTTCTTGCATATGTACTTAATTTTCACTGACTTAAATGTTGCTGTCAACTGTAATTCATTATTTAGTTGACGTGTGTTGACATTGATTTTTGGATTGTTGAAAAGTCAACCAGTCAACAATGCCACGTAGGCTGGTCAAGGCATTGAATAGTCAAAGTATGACTGTTAACCACGCGGATCTGCTGTTTTTGCCAAATAGCTCCAAATGGTCATACTTTGACTATTCAACGCTATGTGGCATTGTTGATTGGTTGAATTTTCAACGATCCATAAATCACCGTCAACAACATGAAGTTTTGTACAAATTTTTCTGACATTCTTATGGTAAAGGTGAGCAATGCCTTGCATTTGAATTGTACCTTTAGCACTTAGTTCAAACTGTTTTTTTGCCAAATGACTTTCTTATTCTTATTTATTTGAGCTCCAAATAGTGGTGTCAACGATTTCTACTCTGTCTTATCAGGTTCTGTTGTTTTATGTTGTCTGATATCTTTTAAAAATGTCATGGTTGCTGGATATTTGATTAATTTTCAAAACTTCTTTATTTTAATTTTTATCTCTTTGAGGTTTGACATCTTCTCTTTATTTGTTGGCTTTACCCTTTCATAAAGGATTCTACTTCACAGAACTTTTGTTTTTAAATAATATGTTATTTTTCCTTATTCACTGTGCAGATCCCACATAGTTGCATCATTGTTTTAGTACAGACCTGCTGATTCTTCTGAAGTTTAAGGAGCTGAGCAAATGAAGTCTTTATATTTATGGTGATTGTTACTATTTGGAACTACAAAGACCAGATCTTGAAATTGTCAAACAGAGTTTATGTTTTCTCTACTAAAGTTTTTGAATTTTTCGCTCTTTTCTTTTCCGTTCTTTTCCTTTCTTTTTTTCATAGTTTTAATGTAGTTTTTAGATCTTAATTTGGTTTGAAAGCTTTGTGAACAATTTAAGTACTTTCAACCATAAATTTATGTTCTTTGTGGAGTATGTGAGATTGAACAGAAAATGTCTTTTGAAATTTTGATGCGATTAGTGATTAATTAATGCTTGGTTTGAAAGCTTTGTGCACAATTTAAGTACTTTCAACCATAAATCTATGTGCTTTGTGGAGTATGTGAGATTGAGCAGAAAATGTATTTTCAAATTGGATTCAATTAGTGATTAAATAATGCTTGAACTTGATCCTTAAGATTTTTTTGAGATAATATTTTGCTCAGTTGGCTAGTGAAAGACTGAAAGCTATATGCTTTCTTTACATAAATTTGAATTACTTATTATGGGATGGTTTATAACCGCATTTCTCTTATAATTTGTATCTTTGTTTCACAAATCATGTTGTATGGTATTGTTGTAGTTAATGTAACTTTGGCGCATTCTCTAACCGTGGAATAATCACCTTGTGAATGGTTGAACTATTTGTCTGTTAAATCCTCACCACTATGTTTACTGCAGGTAAATTTTGATGCAGGTTGATTGGATAGGTATTACTACCATATCTACAGTAATTGTTTTACCTGAAGCTTAAAATATTAAAGGTTAAAAAGAAATTTTAGAACATGCCCTTTTTCTCATTTCTTGGATCTAGTTTACAGAACCATTGAAATCAGAGTCGTGGGCTATTATTTATTGAGAAACCAGATCAGATAATTTTGTATATATTTGGGACTTTGGGCTCATGCATCTGTTAGGTAGTAAGGGGTGATTTATTCTTCTGTTTCTACTGTTTTCAAAGCAGTGTTGGTTTTTTCTACAGTTTATATATATATATATATATATATTTTTTAAAAAGAAACTAGTTTGAAAGATTTGACTTATTTAGGACCAAGTTGCTTTGGGTTTTGTTTGATAATAGGAAAATTGCTATGGATTTACTGATTTGTTTATTATTTCAATTAAGGACTTTGAAAGTAGTATTTCTATTCTAATCTTAAAGAGAGCATTTTTATAGAACTTGCCATTTTAGTTTCACAGAATTTGAAAGTGGTTAATATGGTAATAGTCTAATAGAGTTCATTATATGTTATAGTTTTTCATAAACCCATCTTCACTCTTATAACAACCAGAGGGGATTGCCTGAGATGGATTTGTTCTCTGCTTTGGACGCAGAACTGTGCGATTTCCATGGAGTATAAGGTAAGATGTTAAACTTGGTAGTTAAAGAAAGTTGTATTAGGTATTATTAAAAGGTTTTAAAGTCCCAAATCATGGGTGAGAAGCTTGAGTGCCTTTTTTTCTTATTATAATACTCCTTTTTGGTAAGGGGATTTGCAGATTTTTTTTAGAGGTAGGTGTAATGGAATGATTGAGCTCACTATGAAAATTCATTTTGGTTGGGTTTTTCTTCTAAGGTTCTTTTGACTTAAAACATCAAAACACAAGCTCGTTTATTTTCTACATGTTTAATTTAATTGATAGATTAGAAGGATAAAAGTATTTTTACTTGATGTTATTGTTGCTCTTGTACCTCTGAGCTGTGTTCATTGTGGCTGTCAGCTGTCTGTTTGAATTTTAATTCTTGGTTCATCTTTTACTTGTTAAAGAGGATGTTCGTTTTTGTTTTCTCGCTTTTTGTTAATCATATCTCTGTGTATCAGGTTATGCTTACTAATCCCGCCCATCCCAACAAACTGATGATGATGATGCACTTAAACCCTTATTGAATGAACATTTTGATCAGATTTATGGAGGGAGGAATAGATTCTTACCTTGGCCTTTTTGTTTTGTAGATTATGAAAAAAAAGAGAGGTTAATACTTTGGTGTAGAGCTTTACAAACTTAACTGTTTAGCATCCGAATGATTAGAATGATAATATTCTTGGAAATCAGAGTCCAGGATGCGCTTCATTGTCAATTACGCTTTTGTTTTGTCCGGTGTTCCTTTGATTTTTTCCGGAAATTTTCTTGCGTCTATGCGTCATTATTGTGTATTCATAAGCATGTCTTCATGTTATGTACTGTATGGTTTGTAGGTAGTGTATGTTTTAACTTGGAAATTATTTGCATTAATAATCATTTTTTTAGACGTAGGATATCACCAATGCTTTTCATTACACATCTCTACTGTGAGATGATATTTTGGATTTTTTAAAAGCTCAAATTGATACAATTAATATTTTCTTGGTCGTATTGTTTTAAAATAATCAAGATTGAATACTAAAGAAACTTGGACAGTCTGGGTTTGGTAAATTGGTGTTTTATCTTTTAGTTGGTTCAAAAGCAGTTGTTGGTATGTGTGGTAAATCGTGTTTTTTATATTTATGATAAGAAAATCAAGACATACTGAAATATTTTCACTCTTGTTTCGTATTCAGTAGAAGATGATATTTCATCATAGTATTTACCATACTATAAAACAAAAGCAATTAATTAAATTATAGTTTTTTTTTATTATTTTTGTTGGTGAATAAATTTTATAAAATAATAGTTAGAAATAATTATTTAAAAAAAATATATAATGTAAGAGGAATCTATTGCAATGGTGGCTGTGACATGTTCAATTAAAATTATAAATGTAAACATTTACCTTTAATGCATTCATTATTTCTTTTAATGTTTCAATAAAAGTTTTATTAATGCATTTATTATTTCATTTAAAATATATATATAATGATATTTTTATAATTAAAATTGGAGGATGGTTTTTGCACCCTATGTTAAATTTTATCATTGACACAGCATTGGAGATGTTTTAAGCCCTTGCCTTGTTTGCTTTAAAACCCTAAATCAAACAAAGTCGGGTTTTGTATTCAAAAAATTCCACTAAGAGAACCTTTTTCAAAAATAAAATAAAATGATGGGACTAAAACCTAAAGAAGAAGAGGAATACAAGGTCAAGTTTTGTGTTCAAAAACTTTTGTTTAAGATGGGACTAAAACCTAAACAAGCTAAACTACGGCTTGATATAAGAATTTAGGGCTGGCAATTTGATTGGTGGGTCAGGTTGGGTCAAACCGACACATCCATTTACCTTTGAAATTTAACACAATACAATTGGTTAAATAGATCACACAGGTTGACCATTATAACCGGGTTATACGGGCCACCCGTTAACGAAATCGAACACGGTCCGTTTTTATATAAACAAGTCAAACGGATTGACCCGATTACCAATCCGAACCCGTTTATTTATCTCGAGTTGGTATCGGGTTCGCAGGCGATATTGTGAGCTCTAGATTTGAATATAGACATGTAATGTAGTATTATGAGAAATTTGAGAATAACATGGCGAATGGGAAGAATATAATTGTTTCCATTTTAGGAGACCCTTGTATAAACTGGTGGGTGGGATGTCTTAAGCGAGAGACCAATTGCTTGCACATAAAAGTACAAAAACATCAAACAGGCCATGTTATCTAAAAGCTTATAGAAACCCCACCAATGGAGGTTCCAACATCAATCAAGTGAATATAGATTGGGTACAGCCACAAGGACGATGAAAAATTTCCTAAATGTCAAATGAAATGGACCCTCACTCTCCTCTGTTTTCTCATCTCTATTTGTCAATTGTAGGTTGTTTACGCGACTGAGAGCATCAATCCCACTTCCAATGATAGAGAGGCCACGTGCACAAGATTTTAGCAGATCATTCCGGAAGATCACAAACAGAGTGTTGTGTTCTTCTTCAAGTAGTTGATGATCAATTGAGAGAGTGAATTCATCAGTTTGCCAACAAACAAACAAACAAACAAGAAAATTAAAGAGATAGCAGCAATTATGGACAGATCAACAACCATTAATGGTGGCGGTGCTGCAGGTACTTATGCATCCTTCTCCAATTATATCCGACCAGATGATCATCATATGGTCATCAATCAAGTTGAGGATTCAGAGATAAGCATATTTGATGCCCAGAAGTACTTCAATGATTGTAGCAGCGAAGCTAAAGTGATCACTAATATTAAACCACCAGTAGTACTATCTACAGTTAATGCCATTAATCTCCAACAAGTTTCCAATTCTGATTCTCAGCCCAGATTGTCTTCTGCTTCATCGGTTGATCATCAAGGGTATGGAAGAAACTATCGTGCTCGTTCTTTCAATGCAACACCGACAGCTTCATCGGAGGCTAGTTGGAATAGCAAGACTGGCCTTTTATCCAATCCTCCAGGTGCCATGGCAGTTTCGATGAGAAACCCTACTACTGATGAGAAAAAGAGAGCTGGGTCTGCTAGGAAATGGCTTTTCTGCAGAAAATGTCCTTGTTCTGGTAAGAAATCTGTTCAAGTAGTTGAAGACAAGTTATCAGAAACACCCAAAACACCAGCAACCCATTTGTACAACAAAAATGAAACTCATAACCAAAAATCCATCGAAATTTGTACGGAGAAATCAAATTGGAAGATCCCAAATAATAGTCATAGAATATCCGCATGTAATGATCAAAATGGGTTTTCAAGTAGTCTGGGCCAACGTGTGATATTGGCTGGCTCTGGCTCTGGCTCTGTTTCAGTGATACCCCACAGTAGTGATAGTACTGGATTCACTTTTCCAATACTGAATCAAACATCTCCAATCAAATTAAGATTGAATTCTCCTCCTTCCCCACTTGAAGATCCACCTAGAGAATCTTTGGAAATTTTCCAACCGAATGATATTGTTTCAAGAAAATCAATGGACCGAATGATGACGATGATGCCACGACAACAGAGTAGTTTGGCGTTTCCACCATCGAGTCCTACCAAGTCTCGATTGACCAATATAACGACCGATGATGACGTTGCAAGTGACGCAAGTTCAGACTTGTTCGAGATAGAGAGCTTTTCTACTACTCAAACCACATCGTATCCGATGTATAACCACCGTCTAGATTCATTGGATGAAGCTTCGATTTTTAATGCGAGACGATTAGCTGCTGCGACTAATAATATTGGTGGGTTGTATTGTGGAAGGAGCGGCATGTTGGAGGAGGAGGGTGGAGCTGCGGCGGCGGCGGCGGAATGTTATTATGAGCCAAGCGAGGCTAGTATTGACTGGAGCGTGACGACGGCAGAAGGGTTTGACAGAGGAAGTGTGGTGACCAATTTCTCAGTGAGTGCTTCAGAGATTGATGAGATGATGATGCGTACTAGTAGTCACGATCATCATCAAAAGAAGAACAACAACGTTAATGGCGGTAATGGCGGCAGATCAAAGAAAGGAAATGGGTCGCTGTTGTTGAGCTGTCGATGCGAGAAGGCGGTGAGTGTGGGGCCTAATCCAGTGAAATGTAGTGTGCCTGAGAAGACAACAAAGAATGTGAATTATTATAATGGTAAGCCACCACTTGCAAGGTCTCACTCTGCTCGTTTGTCTCTCGGACGGACACTTTGATTTCATTAATTCATTAATTGCTGCTTTTTCAGTTGTTTAAATCAATACTATTTTTCCTTGTTTATTTAGATCAATTATTTACATTTGACCATTTGGGTGACCTTTGTGTTTTGTGTTCTATATCTACCGTCGTTGGAGTCTTGGACATTATGTTTGTCCTAAACTGGAAACCAACAGAATTGCAAAATTGATTTGTCAGTGTCAGACGCTACTCACCTGCTAATGTGGCTATTCTTATTCTTATTCTTATTATTTTTTGAACAAATACAATTAATTCGGGGTTTGGGGGAGGGAGAGGGCTTAAACTCTCAACCTCAAGGGAGTCGGTGTAAGAGGCATATCACTAGGTCAATATCATATTATCTTTTAAAAATGGGTGCAACACGAGGACTTCACATGAGGAGGTCACCTATCCTAATACTATTCTTGTATAAGAACGCTTTACTTCGGGAGTTCTGGTGGCATCCAATGCATTAGTGCTGGTATGGTCGCACCCAACTATTCTTATTTCATGACATGTGTTTGTGTAGGGCGAAAGACCAATTCATAACTGTGACTGATCTTGAGGGGATGAAATTGGTCCGATGGTATATTCTAAAAGTGTAATACTACATTGTCCAAATTTGGTGTCTAAATGACGTGGTAACACTCTAATCCATTAATTTAAATTTCATTAGATTTAAATAATTTAAATGCATGGATTAGAGTATTGCCACGTCATTTGAGCACTATATTTAGACAATATAACATTACTCATTCTAAAATTATGCATATTGAGATTATGAGTTCGAGTGCTCTTTAGTCAAATATATATATATATATATATATATATATAGTTTTTCTATTGTCAGTTCATCTTGACAATAAATATATCAGGACGAAGAATGTGGACCATAGATTTTGGAGAAGTTTTGACAAGTGCATACACTTTGAGTTAAAGTATGTAAATCTAGTGGTCCACATTTTTCGTCATGATATATTTATTGTCAGGACAAACTGACAATAGAAAATTTGTATATATATATATATATATATATATATATATATATATATATATATATATATATATATATATATATACAGAAATTCTATTATCAGTTCGAACTGACAAAAGTTATATCAGTTCCTTGCATGTAGGCCACTGGATTTAAATACTTTGACTTGGCTGTATGCACTTGTCAGCCAAAGTATTTAAATCCAGTGGCCCACATACAAAGAACTGATATAACTTTTATCAGTTCGAACTGATAATAGAAAGACTGTATACATATACCCATATTTACGTCATTCAACAATTGCATATGAGCATGACAAGACAAACTCACATGCATCAAACCCCAAAAGTTACTTTATACTTCTCTAATGCTATTTTGCATTTGGGTAAAATTTCTTAGTACATAAAGATGTTAAAAAAAAAAAAAAAAAAAAAAAAAAAAAAAAAAAAATTGGCCACAATAAAAAATTAGAGGAAATTGCAAGAAGTAACCAAAATTTTTATTAGTTTATTGTTTTTAGTCATCAATTTATATTTTATTATACTTATCGTCTTTGACTTTGAACAGACAAGATTACCCTCGATTTTGTCTTTAATTCACCCATCCAAAATTTTGGAAATCAACTGGTATGTAACTTGAAAATCATTGACATAGTATGTTGAAAGTCAATTGACATGTAATTTAAAACTTAATTGATATGTAATTTGAAAAATCAATTTACATGTAATTATTTGGAATCAAATGGCATGTAACCAAGTTACATGTCAGATGAAGTAAAATTTAGGGGTAATTCATAATTGTGTCCAAAAGTGGTCAAAAGTGTTGAAACAATAAAATATATATTTGTGGCTAAAAACAATAAACCAATAAATTATCTAACATAAATATGCTACTAAAAATCTTTTTGATACAGAAACCAACATATTAATTAGCACTATTTTAAATCAATTGAGACTGATGTTTGATATAGAATTTGCTTGCTTTGATTCCATTTTATTGCATATGAAAGAGTAATTTGATTTTATGTTTTAAGGATCTCATATTGTGCCACTATTATTGAATGAAGCTTTTGGATATCCAACCAACAGTGGGAGAATTTCAATGAAAATTTACCTAAATTTTGGTCATCCAATTAGAAGATGCTGAAATTTTGTTCATCGATACAGGCTTCTTTATAAGTTAAATGAATTTCTTATGGATGAATGTTTCTTGTCATTGTGTCACCACCTTCTTATCAATTTCTTATAGCTATAAGATTCCAATTAAATATTATTATTATCAACGGTAGAGAAGCAGAAAAACTTAAGCATCTTTTATTAATAGCAAACAATACTTGAAACTTATCTAGCTACCGTACCTTTTACTAACCTTGGATAAATTTAGCCAATATTTGATTGCAAAATTTAGTGGCATGAGCTTTCCATCATTGCACTATAAAAATGGCTTCAAGCATAGCTAGATTTTCATAATTCATTCAAAATATATAATTGATTAAGTAGGAAAGAAAAGAAATACCCAGAAAGTTAAAAAATGGGGAATTTGAAAGTGTTGGCAATGTTTTTATTGTTGTTAGTATCAATTGCTAAAGCTCATCCGGGTGCTGTTTTTGATGTTCATAAATATGGAGCAAAGGATGACGGGAAGTCGGATATCAGCAAGGTAACATATACATAACACGCTTGTTTGTTCATGAATTTGGTTGAGATATTGATTAGAGTCTATAATTATATGACTTTTGTGTGTGTCGAATGATTTTGTTTCTTTTCTCAGGCTTTATGTAGTGCTTTTAAAGAAGCATGTGCATGTCCTACTCCAAGCAAAGTGTTGATTCCAAAAGGGACATTCATGTTAGCCCAAGTTAGCTTAGAGGGTCCTTACAAGGCTGCTGTTACGATTGTGGTTCGAGGCACATTGAAGGCCCTAACAGACCCTAAAAAAATGAAGGTTGATGGCAGTTGGGTTACTTTTCAACGCATCGACCAGCTCACGTTGTCCGGCGGGGGAACATTCCACAGCCAAGGACCCAAAGCTTGGGATACTTGTGGCCTAAAGACATATTGCAAGCAACTTCCCATTGTAAGTTGATTCAATCATTTCTTGTACATACATTTTGCCTTTAGTGAAAATTTGTTTGATGATGGGTAAAATTGGACAAAATTTGAGGTTCAACTTCATTACCAATGGATTAGTCCAAGACATAACTTCTAATTAAAGACAACAAACAATTTCATGTTAATGTCATAGGCTGCAACAACCTTACTTTTCAACGCTTTACCATCTCTGCACCCGAACATAGCATTAACACCGATGGAATCCATATTGGTCGATCCAACGAAATTAACATCACCGATTCAAACATCACAACAGGTGATGATTGTGTCTCCATAGGTGACGGCAGCCAACAAATAACAATAACGAAAGTTACCTGTGGACCAGGCCATGGCATCAGTGTAGGAAGTCTAGGTAAGTATAAGAATGAAGAACCTATAATTGGAGTCACAGTCAGGAATTGCACCTTCTTCAATACTATGAATGGTGTAAGAATCAAAACTTGGCCGAATTCTTTTCGAGGGTCTATATTGGATATGCATTTCGAAGACATTATCATGAATAATGTGAGCAGTCCCGTGATCATCGATCAAGTTTACTGCCCACATAATAAGTGCAATGCAAAGGTAACTGTTGATTTTGCTTAAAAACAGTTTTATCAAGATATTCTAGATTCTTGTGATTGTAATGCGATGACGTTTTGTTTTGTTTTGTTTAGCTTCCGTCACTGGTAAGGATCAGCAATGTTAGCTTCAAAAACATTCGGGGTACGAGTTCAAATCCAGTTGCAATGAAGCTTGCTTGCAGTAGGGGCATACCGTGCCAGGGTGTGGAGATTGCTGACATTGACATTGGATACACTGGAAAGGAAGCTTGTGCAGCTGTGTCCGAATGCAGTAATGTTCGGCCTAAGATTTTTGGGGAAAATTCCCTCACTCTCTACGGCATCTCTGCTAATAAGCTTCCATTTCATGCTCTGTTGGAAATTTTATGATGAACACACATTTTGAGAGCAGTATTTGGGTATGATTCGAATTCTCATCCGTGAGAGCTTCGAAATGGTATACTCAAACTCACAAAATGATTAATGGGTGAATGAGAAATTGAGTCTCAAGGTGAGCCCATTGTGTAGGGAAAAATTTGCATCCCACATTGGTTAGGGAAAACACTTATGTGTAGTATATAAGTGGTTGTGTCATGTGTGATAGTAACATATCAACATGTGTAGCATAGAGACTTTCTAGGGTTTCATGGACCCTAAACCTTAAGTCGCAACTTTTTGCTACTAATTTAAATTTCTTTTTTCCAAGTCAGCTGATAATGAAAGAATTAATTTAATTTCTTTTTCCCTAAGTTAAACGTTTTATTGATAAGGAAAAAATCAATTCCGTTTTGGATTCTGATACTTACTTGATCACTAAGTAATCGGAATCAGTGTTTAATTAGGAATCAATCTTTTAGAGATTATTCCTTAATTAATTTCCTTTATCATTAAAACGTAATAATTAAGTATTTCCATATCAATCATACTGATTAGGTTTTCTATTTAAAAACCCTAGTCTATTCCTTATAATATTAATTCTGAAATCACGAAAGAATAGAGAGAAAATAATTGTTCTCTTCCCGGTTCTTCTGTTCTTCGTATCTTGGTAAGTTTAAATTCATTTTGAGTTCGCTAAGAGTGGTTTGTGTTCTACACATCCGTTGTTGAATCATTGTATTCTAGGAGATAATCGTCATACACATATGGTGTTAGCCAGCGAAATTGTCTTAAGGATACCGTGTGAAACACAGGCCTCGATTCTAAATTGATTTCCTTAACGTGGTGTTTTCTGTTTCATGTTTTGTCTCTTGCAGATGAACCAGATTGTTTTTGAGCAATACAAACAACAATCTTAAGACAATTTCTATTTTTCTTTTTCTCACGTTTATTTTCTTTTAAAACCTTCTGGTTCGGTTTCTATTTTCCTACGGATTGCGATAGACTTGTTTCTTAAACATCACTATTCTGGGTTAATGAAAAATATTCATCTGTAGGAATTGGGTCTGTTTCGAGACACCGATTTCAATTGATTATTAGATTTATATTTTGGTAAATCGGGTCTGTTAATAGACACTGGTTTAGAAATCAAGTATGGTTTTGACTAAATAATCGGGTCTGTGATACCAGATACTGATTGCGATTTCAATTGTAAAATCTAGAATCAATTATTGATACACTGATTTGATATCGATACTGTCATATAGAGTATATGCACTATAAGAAAAATGACCTATTGTGACGAAAATATATAGGGACGTTTTTTTTTTCATCCCAATAGGGAGTCTATTGGGACAAATTTTTTTTCGTCCCAATAGGTAGTTTATTGGGACGAATTATATATTTCGTCCCAATAGATATCCTATTGGGACGAAAAAATATTCGTCCTTAAAGGTCTTACCACATTGGATAAAATTTGTCTCAATAGACATTCAATTGGGACAAATTTTGTCCAATGTGGTAAGACCTTTAGGTACGAATAATTTTCGTCACAATAGGATATCTATTGGGACGAAACATATAATTCGTCCCAATAGACGGCAGACGAATGTTTTTCGTCCCAATAGGTCTTTGAGGACGATTTTTTGGCTATTAGGACGAAAAAATATCGTCCCAATAGAACTTTTTTTTTTTTTGGTAGTTTTTTCAATTAATCCTCAAAAGGCTTAGATGAATGTGAGTAGAGAAAGAGACGTGAAAAAAATATTATAAGACGAAGATGAAGAAAATATTACTTTAAGATGAAAGGAGAGAAAATGAGGTAAATAATAATGGTAAAAATATATATATTATTTTGATGTGTATAATAGTTAGTGTATTTATGATTATGAGTGCATTTGAACCAATTTTTTTTTACACATGATTTGTCATACTTATGTATCCATTAGATTATACTTGATTGAATGGTCAAGATTTCATGATCATTAATTATCTTAATTGTTTCTCTCTCTCGTATTTTTTCTCTTTTCCTAAACATTTTATTTATTTCTCTCTAGTCATTTATTTCTCTCTTTCCTCTCTTATTACTATTATTTTCTTTTCATCTTATAACATTTCTTATTTCATCTCTTTTTATATTTTCACTTGTGGCATTTTTTTTATTTATTTATTGATAGAAATGCTTAAATAAAATAAATACATAGTTGATAAAATTTCTTCAAAGTACTGGAATTTGTTTTTTGACATAATCAAAATACTGGAATTTATGATATAAAATATGTTATCCATTCAAAAATCAAAAAATAAATAAATAAATAAATAACTAATTAATTAATTTTGTTGAAAATTCTTGATTTTTTTGTTGTTGAAGTTTTTCCTTAAAGATAGATTAATAATTAAATTACCATATAAATTAGAAAATGATGCAATATGGATCATTTTGTTCGTCCAAAATGGTTCTCTATCGAGATGAATTTTGTTTTTTCCTAATAAGTTCTTCATAAGGATCAATAACTATTAGGCCATGTTTGATTTTTCCACTTAACACTGAATGTCACTTAATGTGTTCCATTCAGTCATTTTGTTTAATTTTTTAAGTGTTAAAATCACTTAATGAACCCCTAAAACCACTTGTTTTGAAAAGTGAAATTTTTTCACTTTTCACTTAACACAAATCCAGTGGAATTTAATACAAAGTTTTACTTCCAAAACTATCCTCATTAATTTAATCTATTTTCAATTTTGTCTAAGCGCTAAGTATATATATATATATCTTATAGTGGGGTGTTGGGTTCTTTTTAACTGTTCTCCTTTTCTGTTTTTTGCTGCTGCTTTTTGGTGTTCTTTTGCTTTGTTTTGCTTTGGTTGTGCTCTTTGTTTCGTTTGGTTCTTTC
Organism: Acer yangbiense; assembly: GCA_008009225.1. Taxonomy (NCBI): domain Eukaryota; kingdom Viridiplantae; phylum Streptophyta; class Magnoliopsida; order Sapindales; family Sapindaceae; genus Acer; species Acer yangbiense. The sequence goes on along the minus strand of CM017767.1, from coordinate 21,156,970 downwards.
GTTTTTCACTGTTGGTGTTAATAAAGTCTTGCTTCTATATATATTATTTGAGTTGGTGTTAATAAAGTCTTGCTTCTCAATATATATAGTATTTGAGTTGTAATATCTGTTTTTTTTTTTTTTTTTTTTTCAAGGAATTACATTTCCCTTACATTTTCCTATTATATTTGTTCATTTTAACTTCAACCTCCAAAAAAACCAACATGTCTAAATAAATTTATTTTAGAATTAATCTACATGTTAGAGTTGTCATTAATATATTAAAATGTAAATATATAACAAATAATAGAAAGAAGGGCATAGATGTAAAAATATTTATTTTCAGATATTTATAACTTTAAAAAACAAACAACTTATCACTTATATTCAGTTTTTAGTGAAAAAAAACAAACATGTTTTTCGTTTTCAGTTTTCAGTTTTCAGTCACTATTCAGTCTTCAGTAACATTCAGCACTGTTTAGTCTTCAGATAAAAAATCAAATGGGGCCTTAGTCTTAAAAGGTTTTTTATTATTTTTTTAAAAAAGAACTGAACCGTCGGAACCGGTACTGAAACCGGAACCGAAACTGCTGGTTCTGAATCGGAAACCGAAACCGTTGGTTCCGAATCGGAAATCAAAACCGTTGGTTCCGAATCGGAAATCAAAACCGCTGGTTCCGAATCGGAAATCAAAATCGCTGGTTCCGAATCGAGAATCGAAACCGGGGTCATGTCTAATTCCGAGTATGATTAACGATTGACCCTTTGATTTGACAATATATGATTTGAAAAAAATAGTTTAATTAAATGTTATAATAAACGTTTTTTAATATCAATTTGTTTATCATATACAAATAAAATTTAAATTAGTGGAATCAACCTATAAATAAAATTTTGATTGAAAATTAATCAATAAAAATTTAATAACAAGTAGAGGTTATATATAAGGATAATGTTACACATCCAACCTTTTTGTCCAACCCCTGATGTGTCAGTTGGTGAGTGGATGTACATTAATAATGATTTATCCATATATCCACTCACCAACTGACACATCAAGGGTTGGACAAAAATGGTTGGATGTTTACCATTGTCCTATATATAAAGATTATGCTTTTACTATCGCATGTAAAACAACCGCAAGGTGGATAAGGTGAACATCTCTCCTGAGTGTGCCAGGTTCGACGCCTTATAATCACAACAATTAAAATTGTGATTTCAGCATGGTGGGGCTGGTGGGTCGTGGGCATGGGTCAAGGGGTGGGGTGTCATTTGAAGGCAAAAATCCATTTTTTTTATTTTTTATTTTTTTAATTCGTCCCTACAGGTTATCAAAGGGGACGAATTTCAATTTTCATCCCAAAGTACCTATTGCGACCCACCTGAGGTGACGTAATTTGGGACGAATAAAATTCGTCCCAATAAGTCTATAGGGATGATTTTTGGGCTATTGGGACGAAAACAATCGTCCCAATAGCCCCCTTTTTTTTTTTTGTAGTGATGATATTTTCGTGATTCTAAAGGGTATATCGGATGTACACACGGGTTGTGTAAATATTTGATATTTCAAAGATATAGAATAGTTATCTATATCTAGAACAACCGGTAAAAAATATTATATGTGTATATAATCTGGTACATACCAGTTTATGTAATATACGAGTATATATACATATATATTAATGACATTGATTTTTCATATCATTGTATTGATTAATCTGTATGTGCTATATATATATATATTATTGATATATATTAACATACAAGGTCGGTTGATAAATCAGTGTGTTGTACTGGTATGTGTGGAACTAAATAATACAAAGTTTGGTGAACCAAAGGACAGTATGTATTATTGTTTGATATCAGTGTTTAAATTGATTATATTGTTATATACGGATATTATATTTGAAGTGCTAAATAGTGTTTAAATTATATAAAATACCTGATATATTGGTGTATATCGGTTGATGTAATTGTTAGATATATCGGTGTATACGATGGATATATATTAACATTGGTTTTACCTTATCAGTGTTTAATATAAGTGACATACCAGTTTTGTTTTATCAGTGTTTACTGTATGGTATTATTTGATACCAGCTTTGATAAACATTATTATATCGATGTGTGATATATCTTTGTTTGATATATCTTTGTTTAATATATTAGTTATAGTTATATAAATAGCAATATACGTACTAGTTATTTATATTTCAAATGTTGAATTTATATTGGTGTATTTATAAACTATATTTGACATGTATTAACATACTAGTTTTTGATATATCAGTATTTGATATATTGTTATATATATATATATAGAAAAATTTTCAAGTCAGTGCATCCTGATATAACTTCGTGAGGATATTGAATATGAGTCACTCGTTTTACATACTTTGACTCAAGTGTGTATGCACTTATCAAAACTAGTGGCTTACATTCAATATCCTGATAAAGTTATATCAGGATGCACTGACCAGATTGGGACTGTATATATATATATATATATATATATATATATATATATATATCCTTGTGATATATATTAGTGGTTTTAAATTATTTAATTTGATTTGGCTCGTGTAAGGTGACTGCTGAATCAACTGTGAACCCAAGTGTGGCTCAAGAGACTCCGGTGGTCAACCCAATTGTGGGTCAGTTGACAGACCCAATGGTGAACCCTTTTGTGGGTCAAATGAATACCCCAGTGGTAAATCATTTGTCTCCGGTTTTGGTTCTCATGAACCATATGGAGAAACCAGAGAAATTCAGTGGTCTAAATTTTAAGAGATGGCAACAAAAGATGTTGCTCTACCTGACCACATTGAATCTTGTGAGATTCTTAACTGATGAGGCTCCTAAGGCCAACAGTCGTAACGAGTTGGATGTGTAAGTTTAAAATGGTGATTATTGTCAAAATCAATTCTTTTGAACTTTAAAATTGTAATTATCAATTTAATGATGATTTATTTCTATTAATTCCAAATTAATAGAAATATTAAATTTTGAATTCAAAACAAAACCAATTTGACTTTAATATTGCCTATTTTAATGAGAATTAATTTCAAATTAATTCAATTGATCTCCTCCTAATATTATGGCTGATAAATAAAACGTGAACACAAGTGTTCCACTTGAGACTCCTAGTGCTAATCCAACTGTCGGACTAGACACTTCAGCTGTTAATTCAGTGCTTGTGAGAGATGTGCCTATTTTGGGGCCAACTGCGGCAACATCGACTCTGGCCATCAACTCATTCGTGAGAACCATGGGAGATCTGGTGATGAGCCAGTATATGAGTCACGCGAACTTTAAGTGGTGGCAGCAGAAGATGCTGTTCTAATTAACCACACTGAATCTAGTTAGGTTCTTGACTAAAGGTGCTCTTAAACCTAATAGTGGTTAAGAGCGATATGTTTAGGTATGGAATGCTATTGATGTATGGAACCATTCAGATTTTTTATGTCGAAACTACATATTGAACGGGCTGTTAGATTCGCTATATAGCGTAACTCTACAAAGAAAACAGCCAAAGAATTGTGAAAGTCATTAGATCGGAAATACAAGACTGAGGATACTGGATCCAAAAGATTTGTTGTGAGCCAGTTTCTTGATTGCAAGATGGTGGACTCTAAGAAAACTATGAGTCAAGTCCAAAAGCTTCAAGTGATGTTGCATGAGATTCATGCCGAAGGGATAACCCCAAATGAAACCTTCCAGGTGGCTGTTATCACTGAGAAGCGACCAAGGTGGTGAGTATGAAGCATCGTTTGGTGAATTATGTGCACAACATAGAATCATACATCAAACCACCACGCCATATTTCCCTCAGCAAAACGGAGTTGGTGAATGAAAAAAAAAAAAAAAAAACATTCCTTGAAAGAAATGATAAGTTTTGGATTTCCTCAGAACATGTAGGGTGAAGCTATATTTTATAGCAATTACCTTTTAAATAAGGTACCCTGAAAGAAAGAAGACAATACCCCATATGAGCTATGGAAAGGAAGAAAGTTTTCCTATAAATTCTTACGAATGTAGGGGTGTCTTGCCAAAGTGGCCGTACCTACACTTAAGAAGAAAATGAAGTTGAGGATGAACCTAGACGTAGCAAAAGAGCAAGGACGGAAACGTCTTTTGGTCCAGATTTTCTAACATATTTGTTAGAAGGTGAACCTCGAACTTTCAAAGAAGCAGTGAGCTCTTCAGAAGGACTCTTATGGAAAGAGGCTATTAAGAGCGAAATTGATTCCGTTTTGCAAAATCACACTTGGGAATTAGTGGTCCTTCCTCCGGGATGTAAACCGCTAGGATCCAAATGGATTTTCAAGAAGGAAAATGAAAGCGGATGGATCAATTGATAAGTATAAGGCTAGACTTGTAATTAAAGGTTACAATCAACGAGAAGGCCTAGATTACTTTGACGCATATTCCTCTGTGACGAGAATAACCTCTATTAGGATGACACTTGCAATCGTAGCTTTGTGAAATCTTGAAGTACATCAAATGGATGTGCAAACAACTTTCTTAAATGGAGATCTAGATGAAGAGATCTACATGGAACAACCTGAGGGTTTTTCCACTCCAAGGCAAGGAAAGAAAGTCTGTAAATTGGTGAAGTCTTTATATGGTCTAAAGCAAGCATCAAAACAATGGCATGAGAAATTTGACAATGATATGATGTCAAATGGATTTAAAATCAACGAATGTGACAAATGTATTTATGTTAAGGACACAGAAAATGGCTTTGTCATTTTGTGCCTTTACATTGATGACATGCTTATTGTTGGTGGTGATGATAAAATGATTAAATCTACCAATGATATGCTGAAATCAAGATTTGATATGAAAGATATGGAACCGGCTGATGTAATGTTAGGAATGAAAATCTCAAGGATATTGAACGGACTCATTCTAAGGCAGTCACACTATGTTGACATAATTCTTGAGAAATTCAACAAAAATGATTATGGAATTTCCAGAACACCAGTAGATACAAATCTACACCTATCCAAGAATAAGGGTGAGAGTGTCTCTCTACTAAAATATTCTAGAGTGATAGGAAGTCTGATGTACTTAACAAGTTGTACAAGACCAGACATAGCTAATGCAGTTAGCAAACTAAGTAGATACACGAGTAATCCAGGAACCGATCACTGGAAATGAATAGTAAGAGTACTGAAGCACTTATGATTTACTCGTAATTATGGACTGCATTATACCAAATATCATGCTGTCCTAGAAGGATACACTGATGCTAACTGGATATCTGATATAAAAGATTCAAAATCAACTAGTGGGTATGTATTCACACTAGGAGGTGCAGCTGTATCCTAGAAATCTTCCAAACAAGCATGTATAGCCAGATCCACCATGGAATATGAGTTTATTGCTTTATGTAAGTTCCTTAAGTTTGATTGACTTATTTCGGTGACAAACCACATGTGGGGTTCATGTAAGGGTAGCCTAGGAATAATGATCAAGCTCAAGGCCCTCTCAAGACCTTAAGGGACAAGCACTTTAAAGGTATATCTCTAGTGCTTAGTTTTCTTTGAAGAGATTTAGATTGTACACACACACTTAGCATACTTGCATTTGTGTGCATTCTCTTTATATGTCACATTTCACACTTGCACTTTGTTGTTGAATATTGTTGTGTGTTTATGTGTCTTGTAATTCATTTCCTGATATTGTTCGGAAACGTCCGCGCATGCACTAATGTGTGCTTGGTTTAGCGCGAAGACCGCCCACGGAGAATGCCCTTGGCTTCTCTTTTGGTTTCACCACTTTTGGTGAATTGGCAGTTTGATAGGTGGCCATGGCCGCCGAATGAGACCGCCGAATGAAACCACCGTTTGTGTCCAGAAGTTTCTGGAGCATTTCTACGGTTATGATCGGTGGCCACGATCGTCGATCAGACCTGGTCCATTTAATCTCTCGGGTTTGATTCTACCGTTGAATCAGCGATTTGGTAACCGCCGAATGAAACCGCTGTTGTTCCCCTATTCTTCTTGGGTTCAATTAGACGGTTGTGTTCGGCGGCTTGACCGCCGAATGAAACCGCCGATCGTGTATTTTTAGGGGTAAACTTGTCTTTTCACATGCTCTGTTTTTTATGTCTATAAATACATCACTTTCTCATTTCTCTGAACCTACCTCTTTCAATACAAGAACCCTAAAGTCTATAGAGAGATTTGTGAGAGAAAAGGCAATCAAGATTGCTCATTTAAACACTAAAAACCATTTTCATATGCATTAAACTTCATCTAGCATCTTCTAACATATCTAGGATGCTTGCTTGCATGGGTCTTTCATCAACACACTTGCTTTTGTAAGTTCTTCACTATTATCATATATAATTAGTGTTTTATTAATCAAGGCATCTCTTTAATTACTTGCATGTTCTTAGATTAATTTCTAATATTCAAGATAGAGATTGTTGTGTTGATATGATTGAGTGTTGTATTGTGATAGCTATCTAGGCTTATTTAATCTATGTTTAGTTAAGCTTTATGACATATCATTTAACTATTGATATTTAAGATTGTTTTAATTGCAATATTATCATCCTAAATAAGCATATAGGGTTCCCTAGCTCTAAATTGCATTTTGGATATTTCATATATTCACATAGGTTTTATTATCTCTTCATTGAGAATTAAGACTTGTTGGCTAAGGTTGCTTAGGCCATAAGTAATTGGACTAGAACCACTTTTAAAGGCCCGCGGGTAGAAGTGGGGGGGTTATTGACCGTAGTGTTTGACGAGGTCAACATAGGTTGTAAACTCTATTTCAATTAGTGGATTTGAGGTTCAAATGTGGTGCACTTATTTGCCTGTGGTTTTTCCCATAAGGGTTTCCTCGTAAATATCAAGTGTTATTTAAATTCCGCATATATTACACTTGCTATATTATATTGACTAGTTAGGGGTTTGTTTTTCGTAATCTTGACCATTCACGAAAATTGGGTAAAATCGGATAAAATATATTCAACCCCCTCTAGATTAAATTAGAACACACCGTATATTTGTTTCACTTTAGATAAATGTGGTGAGGAGGCTGAATGGCTATGCCAATTCTTAGAGGATATTCCAAGTTGGCCAAAGCCTGTGCCAACGATTTACATCTACCGTGATAGTCAATCAACAATATGAAGAGCACAGAACAACATGTACAATGAGAAGTCTAGACATATATGTCGAAGACATAATACCATTAGACAACTACTCTCGATTGGGGTTATCTCTATTGACTATGTAAAGTCAAAAGATAACATTGCAGATTCGCTAACCAAAATGTTAAACAAAGAATTAGTTGAGACATCATCGAGGGGAATGGGACTAAAGCCCATGAAATAAAAAGTCGATACAATGGAAACCCAACCTAGTTGACTGGAGATCCCAATATCATCGAGGGGAATGGGACTAAAGCCCATGAAATAAAAAGTCGATACAATGGAAACCCAACCTAGTTGACTGGAGATCCCAATATCTAGGTTCAATGGGACAACCAAGCTGTAAGACTTAGTTGGATCACTGTGGGGGATACCCTCAAGTCCATTCATGATGAAACAGTGATGCCCGTAGGGAAAAGGCTAAACTATGTTTTTAATGATTTTTATGTGTTGAAATTCCAAGCAATAGAAATTCGAGCATAGTAATGCGGGTTACTCTTAATTAAGAAATCACATATGTGAGAGAGAAATAGGGCCCCTTCTAAAAGAGAATAGTAAAGGGCTATATTCTCCAGCGACTCTCACAGAACCAGGGGTATGTTTATGGTCAAAACGAACATAACAATAAGAACCAAATTGGGTCTGGAAGATGCATGTGTGAGGTGTGCTATCGTTTACATAAATGGCAGAACAGCTCAAGGATATTGATCGCGCTCCAAATGTTCACATTTAGCGCTCCCTTTTCCTATCTTTTGTATTTGTTTCTAAGCATTTTTGTGTATTTAATAGGGTGTACATAAGTGTTTCAGGTAATTAGGGAAGTTCAGGGACAATTGTGTAATTGTGTAATTGTGGAGAAATCAGGGGTAAAAGTGAAAGATTTGGGCATATATTGAAGATTCTGTGAATAAGGGAGAGTTTAGAGGAGCTACATGTAATTTGCCAGCCAAAGAAGGGTCAGCGCGTCACGTCACCACGAGAAATGGCGTCGTTTTGGGGTTCTTCAGCGCGCGTCAGCATGACGCAAGGATGACGTCACATCGTCATCTACCTTCAGCCAACCCGACCCGTTTACCTGTGGAGCGACCCGACCCAGTTTTGACCCGGTTCAGACCTGGCTCTTCTCCGACCTTTTTCGGCCATTTTCCCTGCTAAATCCTGCCTTGATCAACGGTCCATGTTCCCCCGGTCACAATGGAACCGTTTTGAGTTTCCCATGCACGTGTTTCCTCTCTCCTCCAAGTCTCCAAAACTCCATGGAAATGCAACCTCGCGAGCTCACTTCCAGCGGGTTGTTTCACACCCAAACTCGTTCAAAACCGCTGGAACTCCGCGGCTTCATGCAACGGCTTCTTTCCCGCAGTCCAGAAGATCCAAGCTCGCGGCCAATGTCCAAAAATGTCCGGCGACTTCCGACGGCGGGCAAGAACCTGCGAGCTTGGTGGATTGAACCCGCCAACTTGACCGACTCAAGCTTCTTCCACACCCAAACCTTCCCTACTATATATATTCACCTTTCCCTAAACCTAAACACATCCCCTAATATCCAAATTCACACTATACATATCCTTACACATCCAATTACACCCAATAGCTTAATTTACACCTATATAGCTTAGATTAACCTAGAACAACACCAAACTCACTTAGCTTGTAAGTTAAGGTGGTTTTCCAGCCACCAATAGTGATCCAAAGCTCCCACACCTTGATTTCGAGCTAGGGAAAGTAAGAGGAGTTGAGCTAGCTTGAAGACTTCTCCAAGATCATTGGGTTGTCTCTATTGTCTCTCTTATTTCCTTAGTTTGTTATTAATGTGTAATTAAATATTTATGTTAAGGATTTGGTGTATTTATGTGTTATATCTATGAACTAGTTGTATCTATCATTTGATATTGAGCTTTAATTGATATATGCTTGTTAATTGATTAATCCAATTGTTAACATGCAAAATAGGATTACTTGATTAATGCAAACCTTGCTTAATTTAGTTAACCTATAATTGAAGTGCTTAATTGTTATCAACTAGTAATTAGGTAATTTGCATGATTCATTAGTTCCCTAACATATCTCATTATCACTCTTGCATGACTTTGCATTAGTGGTAATTAGTTTAGCTAATTAGTTAATTTAATTAATTGTTATTGGTATGTTTAGTGATTAGGTTAGTTAATTAAATAAGGGATTGACAACCCTTGGTTGTAGTTAGATTTAGTTAACTTAGTGGTAATTAGTTTAATGCTTTCTTAGTGTAATCTTAGATTAGTTAGTTAATTTGTTTGTGACATCTCCCTTTACTTTTATTGTATGTTAATAGTGTAAATATATTGTGTGTGTGTATATATATATAGGAAATAGGGGTTTTTAGTCAAAAATTATGGGACTTTACTATTTTTGTCCAACATTATCATTTTTACTATTTTTGTCAACAATGTGACTGTGAAGACAAAATTGCCCTTATTTTTTTTTTCAAAACCCCTTCTCTCTCCTTTCTCTCTCATTTTCACCGGATCCCTTTTTATTTTTTCCTTTCTCTCTCTCCTTTTCTCTCTCACTCGTTCTTCCTCTCTTCTCTTGTTCTTGTTCTTCATTTTTGTCACGCCTTCTTCTTCTTCTTCAACACTCACGTCCGATCTTCAACAGTTTTTCTTCTTCTTCCTCTCTTCTCTTTATCTTTCTTTTATTTTTTTCCAGATTTAAAAAAAAAAAAAAAAATTCAGATCGGACGACCGACGTTCGATCGTCGGTTGTCCGATCTTCCCTCATTCTTCTTCTCTCTCTCTCTCTCCTCTCTTCTCTTTCTCTTTCACTTTCACGTTTTTTCCAGATTTTTTTTTAAAAATTTCAGATTTTTTATTTATTTTGAAATTATTTTTAGATTTTGTTTAAAATTATTTCCATATTAAAAAAAAAAAATTAGGTTTTTTTTATTTTGAAAAAATTCCAGATTTTTTTTGTTAAAAAATTTCAGATTATGTTTGTTAAAAAATTTCAGATTATCTTGTTCTTCCAGAATTTTAAATTTTTTTTTTCCAGATTATTTAACAAAAAACGCAGTTTATTTTTTTTTTTTTGAAAAATTTTCAGATTTAATGTTGTTGTATGTATAAATTCGCCAACCTAACACGTAATCAAAAGAGTCAATAAAAGGCTGCCACGTCGCTCATTGACTGGGTCAATGAGATGGAAGGTGACAAATCAGAACGTCAAAGTAGCTCAAGCCAAAAAGGAAGATACGGTCGCCAAAGCTAGATATGTACTCGCCAAAGGAAGAAACGTGGTCGCCGAAAAGATGATACCCAGAAGTGAAGATACTCGCCGCACCAGTGTACTGGGCCTGAACCAACTCGGCAGAAACACAGAAATAAAACCCTAAACTTTAGAAGACCCATGACAACAAGGAAACATAAAGAGGAGAGAAGATTTGGATCCGTGAGAACAGGGAAATCCTAGCACGAATCAAAGAAGGAAGCCTACCACCCACACGGCTAAAAACAAGGGGAAACCCTAATTAAACATGTATAAATAGAACCATCTATCCCATAAGGAGGGGGTTCGGAAGTCTAAAGAGAAAAGAGCAATTGTAAGAGAGATCTGAGTGTGTAACAAGACAACAAAATCTAGTATTATTTTTCTACCCTCAGGGGGCGCCGTGGTTTTTTCCCATTCAAGGGTTTTCCACGTAAAATCTGTCTTTTGTATGCGTTCTTAACTTTCTTGTTTTATATTGAAATTGATTTAATTGTTGAGTGCGTGGCAATCCAAATTTCACCGTCAACAATTGGCGCTAGATGGAGGGGGACTTTGAACAGAAACTTCGAGGAACCCTTGAGAATTAAAGAACATGAACAACGACAGTGACAGGGACGGTAACTCCAGCGGAGATATAGTTGTTGAACCAACCACGCCGACAGGAGACAGGGCGGTGGCGATCGGGGAACAATCAGCGGCAACGCTAGGAACTAGAGCAGCTGACCCCGGGATTCTGCAGCACTTCCAAGCTGCACTGATAAACTTAATCAGCGAAGCCAGCAAAATAGGGCTTTCACTTCCCATAGGGTTGGGAGTTTCATCTCCTTACGAGTTAACCATTCCTGGAATCCATCCACCCAGAAGGCTACGATCAGAAGTTCACATTGCAATCCCCGATGCTCAAGCAAGACAATCCACTGAGGAGACTCCCCAGGACCACGCTGAGGATTTCGAGGGGAGAAAACAAAGGAAAGGAAAGGAAAAGGTGTGATGAATGAAGAATCCAGGGAGGAGCGAGACCAGGCGCGAACACATGGGGTCAATTCCAGTGACACATATCAACGGAACCGGCGGAGACACCGTTCCATCTCATCTGAAGATAAGAGTCCTCGTCCACGAAGGGAACTACGGTCCAAAAGAGCGAAGCGAAGAAGATCCCAGAGCATAGAAGATCGAAGAAGCCCGGATGAGAGAGGCAATCATGGTAGAATGACAATCAAGAGTAGACTCGATCCAGCAGGGGAACCAACTGGTCAGTGAGATGTAATCCTACAAGAGCTATCAAGAAAAGTTTCAGCGATGGCACGAAGGTATGGTCGTAACGTATCTTCGGATGATGAGTCAGATAGTCCATTCATCGAAACTATTGCTCACACCCAATTTCCAGACAGATTTAGAATGCCAACCATTGAGCAATATAAGGAGAACAGGGATCCAAAGGAACATGTTCGCCGATTCCATAATATTATGGCCCAGTATTCATCCAATGATGGGCTGTTGTGCCTCACCTTCCCGCAAACATTCGATGACCTCGCCTCCAGATGGTTTGGAAGACTTCCACTCGGAACCATAAACAGCTTCTCAAACCTCAGTAAAGCATTCATAAGGCAATTCATGGGGAGTGTCCAAAGAAGAAAGTCACTCGCTCATCTGTCAAACTTGAAGCAAGAACGTAATGAGTCAATCAAGAAGTATCTAGCCAGATTCGGGAAGGAAGTTGCTCAAATTGAGGATGCCCGTGATGTAGCTGTGATCGCCGCTTTCACCAATGGGCTACAAAGTGGACGATTATCCTTTGACCTGCGAAGAGATAGACCGAAAACTTACGAAGAGATGATGGAAATAGCTGGCGACTATGCACTGGCAGAAGAAGAAGAAGTGGCGCAAGGGGGTAGCTACGTGCATGGGCACAAGCCTGACTCAAAATCGGACCATAAGGACGACAAAAAGATGCAATCACGTGATCGCCAGAAGGATGAGAAGGGCCAAAAGGGATATCCAAGAGAAAGCAGAGGAAACGCTCGAGCCAATAAGTTTCGAGGAAGGTACAACCATTACACCCCTTTAACTGGCGATCAGGAGGAGATACTGTCTGTGGTAGAAGACAAAGGACTCGCTAAATACCCTCGGCAGCAATCAGCGAATGCCAGGAGAGATATAACTAAGTACTGTCGATTCCACAAAGATCATGGTCATGAAACTTCAAAGTGTTTTCAGTTGCGCGATCATATTTAGAGCTTAATCAGAGATGGGCACCTGAAGGACTTTGCTTTGAAGGGGGACAAGCACATTGGTCGCCAGGATAGCCGCCAAGGAAACGGGCAGGAAAGGAAGAGTCCAAGGAGAAACAGCCCTAATGCAACTATAAACACCATTTTTGGTGGACCTCATACTGGGAGGAGCAATCGAGAAAGGATGTCAGAAGTCTGAGAAGTAATGTATGAAAGCAAAAGCATGGAGGTCAATTTTGTGCAAAGAAACCCCAAGAAAGGAAGAAAGGGCATGATCCTATAATATTTACAGCAGAAGACTTAGACGAAATTGATGCAAAACCTAATGATGCAATCGTCGTGGGAGTTCAAATAGCCCATAGGGATGTCCTTCGGGTGATGATTGACAACGGGAGTTCAGCTGATATTTTAAGTGCCAGGGTATACGATGAGTTGCAGCTGGACAGAAAAGATCTTGAGCCTTTCCATGTGCCGTTGAAAGGTTTCGACGGTGCGGAAGTAAGATCGTTAGGGACTGTGAAGCTGCCAGTAAGGTTTGGTACAGTATCATGCCGGCGAACAATCCTGCTGGACTTTGTTGTAGTCGACATCCATAATTGGCCGACCGTTTCTTAACAAAGCTCGAGCTGTTACTTCAACCCATGCGTTAAAAATAAAATTCCCTACAAAATTTGGTGTCGGAGAATTGAGAGGGTCACAGGAGATGGTTCGCCGCGCCAACCTATCAATCTTCAAAGATAAAACAGGGATGGAAACCTTGAACATATTCGAGATAGACAGTGAAGTACGGGGAAGTTAATCCGGAAAACTTTGAACTGGACCCAAGGGACAAAACGAGCAGAGAAAAAGAAGAGCCGACTGAGTCAATTGTTCTAAATGAAGCGGAGCCAGATAAAACAGTAAAGATCGGAGCAAGGCTGACTAAACGAGTCAAGAAAGATGTGACAAGTTTATTGAAAGAGTATAAAGGGATTTTCGCTTGGTGCCACGAAGACATGCCAGGGATTGACAGAAGCGTGATTTCACACAACCTGGCTGTGAATGAAAAATGCAAACCGGTTGTGCAGAAAAGGAGAAGTTTCAACCTAGAAAGAAGTGCATCAATAAAAGAAGAGGAATCAAAGCTACTCGCCGCAAGGTCAATTAGAGAAGTTAAGTACCCGGAATGGGTGGCGAATGTAGTCCTAGTGAAAAAGAAAAACAATCAATGGAGGATGTGCGTCGACTTCACCGATCTGAACAAGGCCTGCCCCAAAGATAGCTTCCCACTACCAAGGATTGACTAGTTAGTCGATGCAACTGCCGGACATGAGACGTTGAGCTTCATGGATGCATATTCAGGATATAATCAGATAAAGATGCACAAGCCAGACGAGGAGAAGACAGCGTTCACCACAGACCAGGGGTTGTACTGTTACACAGTCATGCCATTTGGCCTGAAGAACGCTGGAGCAACTTACCAGCGTTTAGTCAATAAAATGTTCGCCAGGCAAATAAGGAGAAATATGGAGGTTTACGTTGACGATATGCTGACAAAAAGCATCACAGCAGATAGACATGCAGATGACCTGAGGGAAACGTTCGATGTGCTGGCCAGGTATGGAATGAAGTTGAATCCAGCAAAATGTGTATTCGGCGTACCATCTGGGAGGTTTCTCGGATATCAAGTACATCAAAGAGGAATAGAGATGAACCCTGAAAAAAATCCAAGCGCTAGCAAGAATGGTCTCGCCAAGAACTTTGAAGGACGTCCAAAAACTCACGGGGTGACTAGCATCGCTGAGCAGGTTCATAGCCAAGTCAACAGACCGATGCCTACCATTTTTCAAAGCTCTAAAAAAAGGAAAGGGAGTCGAGTGGAATGAGGATTGTGAAAGAGCTTTCCAGGCCTTGAAAGACTACCTTGGGCAGGCACCGCTGCTATCAAAACCAGAAACAGGAGAAACATTGTACATGTACTTGTCCGTCTCTGAAGCAGCCACAAGTTCCGTGCTAGTAAGACAGGAAGATGAGATCCAGAAACCAATATACTACACCAGCAAAGCACTGTTACCAGCCGAAACAAGGTACTCGCCAGCTGAAAAAATGGCACTCGCTCTAATAACAGCAGCAAGGAAGCTAAGGCCATATTTCCAGGCTCATAAAATCGGGATATACACCAACTGCCTACTGAAATTAATCATGCAAAAACCAGAAGTATCCGGGCGATTGACGAAGTGGGCGATCGAATTAAGTTAATTCGATGTAGAGTATCTCTCGATGACAGCAATTAAAGCCCAGGCAGTAGCAGACTTTGTAGCAGAGTTCACCGAGCCAAGCATAGAGGTGGCGAGAATGATGGTGGAGCAAAATAAGAAAATATTCAAATGGCAACTCCGCGTTGATGGCTCATCAAACACGCACGGCAGCGGGGCAGGGGTAGTGGTGTCAACCCCGGAAGGAGATTCAGTCGAATGTGCCTTGCGTTTTGACTTCAAAGCTACTAACAATCAAGCTGAATACGAGGCACTCATAGCAGGTTTAAAAGTTTGCACAGTCCTAGGGGCAGATGAGGTAGAAATATTCAACGACTCTCAAGTTGTGGTCAATCAGGTGCTAGATGAATACCAGGCGAGAGATGAAAGCATGATCACCTACCTGGAATTAGCAAAAGAGCTATTAAAAAGATTTAAAGAATACATGATTGTTCACGTCCCCAGAGAAGAAAATGAGCAGGCTGATGCCTTGGCCAAGTTGGCATCTGCCACAATCAACATCTGGCCTAAAAATATCTCTATGATCCGCCTATTGTAGTCGAGTATAGTCAAATCAAAAGAAGTGGGGGCAGTCTTTGGCGAGAGGAACAGCTGGATCACACCAATCAAAGAATATCTCGTCAATGATGTACTCCCAAGTGACCCATTAGAAGCAAAACGATTGAAGTATAAAGCTACAAGATATTCAGTACTCAATGGAGAACTGTACAAAAGGGGGTACTCGAGGGCACTGCAGAGATGTGTCGGACCTGAAGAAGCAGAAGGTATCCTGAGAAGCATACATAGTGGAAATTGTGGGAACCACGCTGGGGGTGTCAGCCTAGCCCACAAAACATTAAGGCAGGGTTTTTACTGGCCAACACTATTCACCGACGCCAAAAGAGTGGCAGCGAGATGTGAGGCGTGTCAGAAAATTGCCAATAACATCTGTCAACCACCTGAACTTCTGCAAAGTATTACCTCGCCTTGGCCATTCGCCATGTGGGGAATTGACTTGATCGGCCCGATGCCAACAGCAACTGGAGGAGCAAAGCACGCCATAGTAGCCGTGGATTATATTACAAAGTGGGTAGAAGCCGAACCATTGGTGCATATAACAGAAGCAAACACTATAAGCTTTGTGAAAAAAAATATCCTGTACAGATTCGGGATACCAAACACCATCATCACGGACAATGGGACCCAATTTGATGGTAAGAAATTCAGGGAGCTGTGTGACAAGTATGGCATCAACAACTACTACGCCTCCCCAGCACATCCACAGACGAATGGCCAGACTGAAGCAGTGAACAAAATCATAAAACACAACCTGAAAGCTAAATTGGCAGCAAAAAAAGGGCAGCTGGGCGGATAAATTACCACAGGTACTCTAGGCATATCGAACCACAGAAAGGGGTTCGACAGGTGAAACCCCATACTCCATGGCATACGGAGTTGAAGCTGTCATTCCCGTGGAGACATCTTTCTCTTCACCAAGGGTACAACTCTTTCAACCAAAACTCAACATTGATATGTTAAAATGCGGTCTGGACGAGTTAGAAGAAAGAAGAGAGCGCGCACAAATAAGGAATACTGCATACCAACAGAGGGTAGCTAGATATTACAACTCACATGTGCGTGAAAGAAGGTTCTCGCTGGGTGACTTAATGCTGAAAAGGGTGAACCCGGGAACAAGAGATAAAGCTGCAGGATCACTTGCAGACAAATGGGAAAGGCCTTATCAAATTACAGGCATAGCTGGCCATGGGGCATATCGCATTACTCGAGAGGGTTTTGGCGAGCTACCCCGTCCATGCAATGCGCAGTACTTGAAGATATATTATCCTTAACTTGAGGGTCAAGTTTAGAGTTTAGTATGAGCTTTTTATTTTTTCTTAGAACAGTTTTTCATTTTAGCATTTTCTTTATGACTATGTTAACAAAAGTTGCAGGAAGCATTCAATAAAGAGTAATTTATTACTGAGAATGAGCGGTTTCACTCGCCAGTCACAAAAGGGCATTCGCCATCGTACATTACTACCATCACAAAAAAGCAAGTTTCATACTCGCAGCAATGAGAAATGGCGAGAGATAAAATCCCAAGTTATAAAAGTTGGGAGTCGCCATTACGGGAAAAAAGAATTCCCATGGGTGAAAAAACTTAGTGAAAAACTAAGTAAAGCCGAAAACTCAGCAATGGCAGCTGAACAAACAAATAACATGTTAAAAACTTGGTGCAAGGTCGGATACGTCCTGACAAACACTGAGTACGCCAAAATGCAGCAATGGCAGCTGAATGGAGCTATAAAATAAGCTAAAGAACTTGGTGAAAAAACTAAGTAAAGCTGAAAACTCAGCAAAGGCAGCTGAACAAAAAAAAAAAAAAAAAGTTTATAACTTGAATAAAAAGTTATTTACAATTGAAGAAATACAAATGAAGGCGCAAAAAGAAATAAAATCTATAGTCCTTGATAGTAAAAAAAGACCTAAAACTCAACTAGCTGCGGGAGGGCCCTCGCTATCTTCCTCATCTTCAATTTCCTCTTCCGAAGGCCAGGTGACTTCCTCATCCCCTTCTGGCATGAACGGCTCATAATTCCTTCCAGCAACAGGACCCAAGTCAGGCTCAGCACCCGAACCAGAAAAACTGCCTTTCTGACCCGAATAGTAAGTATTGAAAGCGCGCTTGCTGGGGATCTTTAAATGCATGGGATGAGGTTCAGTCCTATTATAATGGCAGTGAGCTCTCCATCGCTTTATCTGCTCTTTAATCGAGCCCACACCACTGGCCATGTGCTGTTGAAGAGACCTGTTAAAACGCCTCAGGGCTTTCTCGTTTGAATGATCCTTCATGGCGAATAACTTTTTCGCCTGCCTCATGCCATTTTCAAACTCGCGCAGCAAAAACGAATCATAGGCAGGGGATCTCTTGAAATGATCAACCGCTTCAACCTCCAACACGGCCTTGAGATCATTCAAAATAACTTCATGCAAGGTTAACTGGTTGCGCAAGTCCAAAGCCTCACGCTCGGCTTTCTCCTTCGCCTCCTCAGCTAGTCGCTCAGCCTCAAAGCGTGCTGCGAGTGATTCTTGACTAGCAGAGAGTTGCTCTCGTAGCAAACGAATCTCCTCCTCAGCAGCACCTAACTTCTCTTCAGCGGCCAATTAAGCTGAGAGATAACCATCTGCAGACTCTCTCAGCTGAGCAAGCTGCTGAGTATGTTTTTCTTCAGTAGAAAGCTTCTCAGCTGCCAAAGTAGAGGTTTGTTCCCGCAGGCGCCTAACATCTCTTGACAAAAAATTTCCTCGCCTGTAGTTATCGGCCAACTCAGACAACAACTGAAAAGAAAAAGCAGAAGTCAGGAAACGCGTGAACAAAAAATATATAAGCACAGCGAGAGGCTCACCAGAGAATGGCAGTTAAAGAAAAATTCCATTTTTCTGTTGCAAGATCCTTTCTTCATCTCCTCCCAACCCTCACCAACATAAACGTTGTTGTTCATTACATATGTACAAATCTCGGCAGGTGTAAAATCCGAGAGGGAGACAGACTCGACTCCCTCACCAGCCTCAGTCGGATCAATGGGAGGAGCTTCATGAGCGACGCCGGAACCAGACGCAGTAGCCCCAGCCTGTCTCGATGACCCTGGTTTATCAGTTGGCCTTTTTGGACCAGGTGACCTAGGCTGACCAACAAAAGAAGTGTCCGGTTCATTCGCGGCTACCGGAGAAGGAGTTGCACTGGTTTGGGGAATGGTAGAAGCACCAAAATTGTTTACCCCCTCCGGAAGGGGAGACTCCGCCAAATCTGGTCTCTCAACAGAAGCCCCAAGGACAGTCGTCTCAGCAGAAGGAGCCTCGGCGAGCACAGGTTCTTCAGCGACCTCCTCATCTGAAGAAACAACGTATTGCACGACTCTTGACTCCCGCTTTACAGGTCGAGCAGTGTGGTCAGGCGTACCCTCTGCCAGACGTTTGCCTCTACCGGTTCTGGGGGTCAAGTCGCTTGAAGGGTCCGGGGGAGTTTTAGGGACATTCACGTCAAAAATAGGGATTTCACTAGCCACCCCTGAAACCCCCACTTTCTCCTTTCCCTTACGGCTGGGGGCTGTCGCAGCAGGAGAAGTTGCAGCAGTATTCGCAGCCGGAGTAGCAGGAGTACTCGCAGCAGCCCCCGAACGAACAGGGGATGGCCCCGACTCGACACGCCCCCCATCAACATCGCCAGCTTCCTCATCGTCTGAGGGGTCACCGTCATCCGGGCTAGCGACTCCTTCCTTAGCCAAGCCAGCGGCGTGTCTTTTACTGGCAGCCTCAGAATTTTTAACTGCCCGAGCTTGCAGATCGCAAACTCTGTCAAAATCATATACTGCAGAAACCTACCAAATGTTAGCAAATGGAGACATGAAAACTATAAAGAAAGCGAGTAAAACTTACGGCGAGGAAGTCTGGCTGGTAGACGCGAGAACAGCCCTTGAGCGATCATTTTATCCTCGTCCAAAAGAAACGATCAGCCCCTTTCATTCAGAGGAAGGACAGCCGCAGCAGCAAGGTGAGATACCTCCTCATCCAACAAAACAGGGACAGCTTTGGACCAGGCATCAGGAGAAGTAAAATGCCTAGGAACCTTCTTCGCCGTAAAATTTAGGCGACCATTGGCGGACACGTTTCTACCCCATTCACCGCCAACAAAAAACCAGCTGTTTTTCCATCTTTTATTTGAAGAAGGAAAGCCCCAAATAAAGCCTTTCTTCTTCTCATCGCTGGAGACCTCCACTTGTCCGGGGTTCGCCACACCCTCAGGGATCCAGTTCTCCACGGGCGAAGAAAGCAGAAAATATGTCCCACTATTGCCAGCCTGCCTTAAAGTGTAGAAATGGCGAATCTCGCGAGGCGTAGGGGGTCCATAGCCTTTCAACTTCCACATTAAACCCAAACACATAAGGATCCTATAGCTATTCGGGGCGAGTTGAGCAGGTGCAATTTGGGCCTCCGTGAGGAACCTAGCAATAAAAGGTTGAAGAGGAAGGGTGATCCCGCAGCTAAGCATGGCGCCATAAATGGCGACTGCATTCTCAGGAGGATTCCACGCTGCTCGGCTACCAGGTAACATCAAAGTCACTGAGTCTGGAATCCCAAAGCGACTCTTGAACTTGCTAAGCTCCCCCTCACCAACCACGTTGACTTCAGTATCGAAAGAACACGGGCGATCAAATGAAAAATTCAGCCTGTCCCGTTGATAGTCATCAACGTCTGAATCAATGATCGTTTGCGCATCCAGAAGGGATCCACGAGGAACCCTAGAAGCGCGTCGTCTGCTTCCACTTGGCCTAGAAGATCTCAGCATCGTTGGGGATTCACTATTGGAGGACGAAGAAGGATAAATGTTAGGAAACAAGACGTCAACAGAAGATGGAACATAAACAGGCTTTCATCATTTGATTAAAAAGAGAAGAGCGTAAGAAAGGATCCATGGGAACTCACCAGAAAAACCCTAGATTCGCAGAAGAGTTGGGGACGCAAAAGGAACAGTCAAGTTCAGTGAACCGTCTGGCGATAGAAGACGCAGGAAAAAGACTAGCAAATACTCAAAGGGATGATGCAGACGAAAACGAAAATTTTGAAATTTTTCTGCTGTAAGAAAAGTAATGGAGGAATGAACCAGGAGCAAAGTAAGGAAGAAGAAGCGATCGGGCATTAAAAGAAGGAACTTTGAAATTCAAAAAAGAAAAAGAAGAAAATCAGATAGTGGATACGCAATTAATGTGAGTGACGGTCACAAGGATTAGCCACAACAGTCACCACCCAATAACAGACAAGTGGCACCTCGAGAGTTACCCAGCAGTCAAAACGCCTTTTCACCGTGACCAGTAAGTGGAAGCGCCAAAAGTTGTGTGGCTTAAATTGAAAGCTTGCACCGGAAGAGTCAACTAATCAATACAGCGCGTGGTAAAAAGGAAAGAGGGAATTATTGCAAAATGCGCCAAAATTTTATAAACATAAATATAAATACTGCTTGCAGAAGCAAACGAAGTGAGAAGAACAAGTCATTCACCCAGCTCGAAGTATTTATGGGGGTATTGTTGTATGTATAAATTCGCCAACCTAACACGTCATCAAAAGAGTCAATAAAAGGCTGCCATGTCGCTAATTGACTGGGTCAATGAGATGGAAGGTGACAAATCAGAACGTCAAAGTAGCTCAAGCCAAAAAGGGTCAAAGATACGGTCGCCAAAGCTAGATATGTACTCGCCAAAGGAAGAAACGTAGTCGCCGAAAAGATGATACCCAGAAGTGAAGATACTCGCCGCACCAGTGTACTGGGCCTGAACCAACTCGGCAGAAACACAGAAATAAAACCCTAAACTTTAGAAGACCCATGACAACAAGGAAACATAAAGAGGAGAGAAGATTTGGATCCGTGAGAACAGGGAAATCCTAGCACGAATCAAAGAAGGAAGCCTGCCTACCACCCACACAGCTAAAAACAAGGGGAAACCCTAATTAAACATGTATAAAAAGAACCATCTATCCCATAAGGAGGGGGTTCGGAAGTCTAGAGAGAAGATAGCAATTGTAAGAGAGATCTGAGTGTGTAACAAGACAACAAAATCTAGTATTATTTTTCTGCCCTCAAGGGGCGCCATGGTTTTTTCCCATTCAAGGGTTTTCCACGTAAAATCTGTCTTTTGCATGCGTTCTTAACTTTCTTGTTTTATATTGAAATTGATTTAATTGTTGAGTGCGTGGCAATCCAAATTTCACCGTCAACAAATGTGATTGTGGTTTTGAATGTAGTTGTGGTTGTGAATCTAGTTGATTTTAAGGTAAGTTTCAGATTTAATGTGGTTTTGTTTGTGAATGTAGTTGTGGTTGGTTGTAATTGTGAATGTTTGGGTTTGAGTGTTGGATTTGAATGTTTAAATTTATTTTTTTCATATTTTTTTAAAAAAATTCCAGATCTTGTTTTGTTTAAAAATTCTAGATCTTGTTTTGTTAAAAATTCCAGATTTCTTGTTTGTTAATTTTTTTTTTCTAGATTTTGTTCAATTAAACACACCAGACCACCGATTAAACACACCAGTTATAATCAATTAAACACACCAGACCAATAAAACACACCGGTTGTAATCTATTAAACACACCGGACTAATTAAACACACCGGACCACCGATTAAACACATCAGTTGTAATCAATTAAATACACCAGACCAATAAAACACACCAGTTGTAATCAATTAAACACACCGGACTAATTAAACACATCAGACCACCGAATAAACACACCAGTTGTAATCAATTAAACACACCAGACCAATAAAACACACCAGTTGTAATCAATTAAACACACTAGTTGTAATCAATTAATTCGTTTGGCCTTGTGTGTTTAATTCGTTTGGCCTAGTGTGTTTAATTCGTGGTCTGGTGTGTTTAATTCGTTTTACATTGGTGTGTTTAATTGTTTTTGCCCTAGTGTGTTTAATTGTTTTTGCTTGATGTGTTTAATTCATGGCCTGGTGTGTTTAAACAAAATGAAATATGGAAAATTAGTTTGAAAAAGATCAAATCCGAAAAAATCTTAATTTTTTTTCAACAAAACCCAAACATAACTCCCACCATTCATAAAACAAACCACAACCCAAATTTAAATACAACCACAAATCTGAATTTTTTTTAAGCACAACCACAACCACAACCACAACTCAAATCCAAACTTTTTTTTAATTTGGAAATTTTTCAATGAAAAAAAAAAACTGAAATTTTATAAAAAAATCTGAATTTTTTTTTAAAATCTGGAAAAAAAAAAGAGAAAGAGAAATATGAGAAGAAGAAGAAGAAGAAGAAGAAGGTGTGAAAGAAGAAGGAAAGAGGAGGAGAGAGGAGGAGAGAGAGAGAAGAAGGAGGCGTGAAAGAGAAGAGATCGAGGAGAGAGAAGAAGAAGATGAACGTGTGAGAGAAGGAGAGAGAGAGAGAGAGAGAGAGAGAGAGAGAGAAAGAAAAAAAAGATTCTGTGGAAAGGAGAGAGAAGAAAAAGAAAAAAAAAGAATTTTTTTTATGAATAAGGGCAATCTTGTCCAAAAAGTGGATATGTTGACAAAAACAATACAAATGATAATTGTGGACAAAAACAATAAGTCCCCATAATTTTTGACTAGTTTTAAAGTTCTCCCTACATATATATATATATATATATATATATATATATATATATATATATATATTATTTAAGACTTAGAACTAGCTTAAGGTAAACACCACCTCCTCCGTGGGAACGATACCCTTACTCGTAACCACTATACGTGACCGACGATTCGTATACTTGCAAATAGGGTAAAAATACACTCGCACACACGTACCATCATTTACCGATAGTTATAGAACTATTGTGTGTCCCGCGTGCGCCGATCAAGTTATTGGCGCCATTGGGGATATTTTATTAGAACAATTACGTGCGCATCAAATTTTTGGCGCCGCTGCCGGGGAAGGTGTATTACCTTTAGTTAGTTTTAGTCGTATTTTTTATTTTCGTTATTTGTAGTTTACTTTTTAGTGTTCATATATTATCTTGTTCGATTTGATCTTTGTTTGTTGGTTATTTCAGGATTCGGATAAACATGGAGAACCTTACCATTGTGCCCGTTACTCAGATGCTAATGAAGGACTTTGCTTTGCCGATTATGGGTGCTCAACCGTCAGCGATTATGTTGAGTGATTTGCAATAGAGTTACGAGTTGAAGAGTTCTCATTTCAACACTCTTCTAGTCTTCCAAGGTGAAACGGATGAGGATTCCCTTCAGTTCATGAAGGAGTACTACGATTTCATTACTACCATCCGACTCGGAGAGCTCACGGAAGATCAGTTGAGGATGAGATGCTTCCCATACTGCATGAAGGATGAGGCAAAGAAATGGTTATTGGCTCTACCCGCGGGATCATTGATTACTTGGGAGGCGGTAGAGACCAAATTTTTCTCAAGGTACTATCCCTCTTGGAAGACACGAGAAATACGAGGGAAGATAGCAGCCTTTGAAGAAGAACCAGAGGAAACCTTCCATGAGACTTGGGACCGGTTTAAATTACTCCTTGCACAGTGCCCGCATCACATGTTCCCCTTCGTCCTATTAGTACAGTGCTTCTATGACGAATTGACGGGACTCACACTAGCCACAGTTGACAATGCTTGTGGGGGAGCAATGAGGGAGAAAACCGACAATGAGGTATATACGGTTTACGAGATGTTGGGTGAAAATTCCCAACAACGAAACGGAAGGAATGGTGCTCATAAGGAGAAAGCCGAGACAAAGTTAGCAATGCAATTGGCCGACTTGTCACGGGATATGGAGAACCTCATGGCACACCATGGGCAACAACCGGTAGTAGGAGAAGTACAATCCGTGTATCCGCATCAACATTACAACCATCAGACAAGCTAGGATCAAGAATGGCAAGACCACCAATGGGGCAATCAAGACAACCCCTCATTCACCGAGCAACGAATGAATTGCCTTGAAGAATCCACCATGAGATTGGCAACTCAAGTGGGACATATGGCGGAAAATTACCAAAGACAAGATAGTGAAAATTTTCTGACCCAAAGTGAGCAAGCAAATATACTTACCATTCATGGGAATGGTGAGTCAAGGCCATAAGAGGTGCTCAAACCGGTGACTTCTCCAGATAGCTCGGATGATTACATGGACAAGCTCCTTAAAATCTTTGAAGATTAACTCAAGAAGGAGGAAAGGAAAGAGGTCCATGAGGAAGAGGATGTCGAGGATAACGAGTTGATAAGTCTAAGTGTAGACTTAGTATTGAAGATTGCCATGCTTGAAGATGAGAGAGACTCGGAAAGGAAGAAATCACAAGAGCTATCCATATTGGTGGGAGAACAAGAGGTGGAATTCACTCGGAAAGTGAGCAAAATGCAAGTGGAAGCAGAAGAGAGGGACAAGGCATTGGAGTCTATGAGTGTGGAACTCATCAAAAAAGACCATGCCTTGAAGGTATCACAAGCAGGGATATGTGACTACATTATGGAGGTGGACAAAGCCGAATTGCCAATCAGGGCTTTGGAAAAGAAGGGGACCAAACGAACATCAACCAAGAAGCCCCGCACTACCCAAAGTGGAGCAAGCCTTCCAAAGGTTGCCCACAAGCAAGCCAAAGCAATATAGAAAGACAACCGAGGTAGTATTTCTAACTTTTTGCCTATATGCTATTTTTGCTCTATTAGGGGTCACAAAAAGACCCAATGTGCTAAATACGTTGAATATTGCAAAAATAGAAGCATGCTTAGGAAAAAAGTGAGAAAGGTTAGGAAAGTTTGGATCTGTAAGGACAAACTAGACCAAACCAAAGAGTTGCCTTTCGTTGCAAGGAATGACACACCTAGTGGTAAGGTGTGGGTAGTGAGGAACCATAATAGAGGTCATGTTAAATTAGATACACCTTCGAGTTTCCACAGATTGCATGATCACTTTTTGAGTGAATTACGTGTTTCATTACACGTATGAACATATTTCTTTTCGTTATTTTTAGGATTAGTTTAGTTTAGGAGTCTTGAGTCTATATTTATCCACTTACTGTATTACAAATGTGCTATGAGATGCATGAAAATAGATAGGTTTGGGGGTTATGCTCCTTACTTATAAACTTGTATAGCATATGCTTGTGGTGTTTTGGTGTTGTTTTTGTGTGTGTGCAAGATTGGGATCAAGAAGAAATACCTTGCGCGAGATGTATCCGTGGGAATGAACCCGCGGAGAGGGAACATACCCGCGGGGATAGGGACACAAAGCCGCGGCACACACACCATGCACAATACACCATACCACAAGGCCACACCATCCTTTGAAGGTCCAATCTCTTACCCTTGAGCTTTTATTTCAAGGTTGATATACCATGTTTAGCTTAAGTGTGTGAAGTGGTTGTTTTTGCCAGTGATTAGGATTGGTTTTTGTAATGTGATTAGTGGTGGATATTAGGATTGTATATATGTGTTTACATGTTAGTTCTAGATATTAGGATTGTTTATATATGATATAGTTGTATCTTTGTTTTTGTTTTTATTGTTGTTTTTCAAAACTTGTGAAGATGCCCTGTTTTGAAATTTTGAGGCGAGATGTTTCTTAAAAACTGTACTAATCGGTGAAGAAGTAAATTTTTCCGCCCATTTTATGTTCATCATTTTTTCGATACGGTTCGAACGGTATAAAGAACGTAAAGTTCTGGGCGGCGGTTTAAAAGTTATGAGTGTTTCTTGTACCAAAGGTCATAGACATGCCCTGTTTTCAAATTTCTGCACGTGACCTGTTTTCAACGTCTGTTTGCACACTTTTCCGATTTGAATTTTAAAATGTTTTCTTCATAAAAAGTGTTCATTTGCATGTCTATATTATTGTGTCAAAATTTGAGCAAGTTGTATGGAGTATCTTTAAAAATATGTATTGAAAAGCAGACGTTGTTCGAATTCAGAAGTTGACAGTTTTTCTTGAAATATTTTCCTCTATTTTTAGAAACTTCTTCACATGGTATTTTTGTTATTTTTGTTTTTAATTGTGCTTAGTTGTACATAGGTGTTAGTATGTTTGTGTCCGAATTTCCAAATCATAAACTCTTTGTCCATGTGCTTCAATTTTTCAACATTGAGGACAATGTCGAGTTTAGGTTTGGGGGTGTGGACACATATGTGTCATTTTTGTTTTGATTTGTGTGTTTTTGTTTTTGTGTCAAAAATTTTCAAATCTCTGAAAAATTTTTGTCAAAACTTTGTGTTTTGGGAGTTGTTTACTTGTGTATACCAACAGGAACATGTCATACTATGCTTTGAAATCTAAGTTCTGACTAGTTTGCATGCCATTTAAGTTGTTGCACCACTGTAAATATGCTTGTTCAGTGCCAATACTTGGATGTTGAGGAAAATGAATCTTAGACTTGTTGATCCTAGGAGAATTGTGGAGACTACCCGTGTGAGACATTGAGCCTTAACGATCATTTGAGAGGGTATTCTATTCTACTCATTAAAAAGCACTTTTCAAAGCTAGGATTGCATTGAGATCTCATTCACAAAGCATTTAGTATTGATTACCATTGAACATGAAAATTGTGGACTGCTTGTGCGACTTGTATTCCCTTATTAGAAAGTCTGGCAGATATGATTCTAGGCATGTGTGCGCTTAACTCCATTACCAAACACTGTCCTTATGAATGTGTGCTCCAATTGCCAAATTTGAGGCCAATCACAAACCATTCATTTCATCACCACATATATCCATACACATCATTCACATGAAATCTTTAGTTGTTGATCATAGTCTTGCATAAGTTATAAATGCAATTGATTAGCTCAATCTGTAAATAGCGTGTACTCAGGCGATGATAGATAATGTGCAATATAGAGGCTAAACTGTAAAAGTGTTCAAAATGAAAATGCTTAAAGCCATAGTACTTAATTGATTAAATACTCGAATAGAGTACCAATTAGCACAATCATTAAAATGTTAATCTTAGCCTAGACGCTTGTAGACATGAATAATGAGCTAGTAGAATATCATTGTTAAATTGATCAACATCTTGAGATTTCCATTAAATTCATTCCATTCATTAAAAATCACCCATGGCCCCATTACAACCAAAGGGAAGCCCTAGCTGATCTTTTAGAAGTCTAGCTTGGGAATACGAGTCAAAACATGTTCTCTCCACATTCTTGGTGCATCAATTCATTCATGAGATCATTCACGAGAAAGTGCATTGTTTTATAAATTCACATGCGTTGAATTCAAATTTTATAATCTTCTAATAACGCATGTGGTTGATGAGAGATTGCCTAAGACTCTGAGAGTAGAAAGAGCTGAATCCGTGAGATATAGAAGTCAAGGCGAATTCACCCCTAAGCAATTAGTTTATTGATTCATAGACCGAAGACTTCCCGAGTGTTGGCAAACTGGCATTGTGTGTTGTTTTAATGAAAGTGGAATTTTACTAGTCTTAGTTTAAGATGTTTAGCTTGCATGAAGTTTTTGTTTGTATGTATATTGTTGCATCTCTTGTTAAAATTCAGAGTTGGGTTTGTGGGTATCGTATCTGGTAAACCCTCAGAAGACTTCACTCCTCCTACTAGGGGCACCTAGAGGTTTAAAAGGCTTGTGGCACATGCTAAGTGCCATCGTTTCTCCAACGAAAGTGGACTAGCTTAGTTTATGTTTATTTTTACTTAGTATGTTTTGTTTATATTTTTGTTTTGTTTTGTTTTGCTCGAGGACGAGCAAAAGATAGGTTTGGGGGTCTGATCGTGCTCCAAATGTTCACATTTAGCGCTCCATTTTCCTATCTTTTGTATTTGTTTCCGAGCATTTTTGTGTATTTAATAGGGTGTACATAAGTGTTTCAGGTAATTAGGGAAGCTCAGGGACAATTGTGTAATTGTGGAGAAATCAGGGGTAAAAGTGAAAGATTTGGGCTTATATTGAAGATTCTGTGAATAAGGGAGAGTTTAGGGGAGCTACATGTAATTTGCCAGCCAAAGAAGGGTCAGTGTGCCACGTCACCACGAGAAACGGCGTCGTTTTGGGGTTCTTCAGCGCGCGTCAGCATGACGCAAGGATGACGTCACATCGTCATCTACCTTCAGCCAACCCAACCCGTTTACCCGTGGAGCGACCCGACCCAGTTTTGACCCGGTTCAGACACGGCTCTTCTCTGACCTTTTCCGGCCATTTCCAGCCAAATCCTGCCTAGATCGACGGTCCATGTTCCCCCGGTCACAATGGAACCGTTTTGGGTTTCCCATGCACGTGTTTCCTCTCTCCTCCAAATCTCTAAAACTCCATGGAAATGCAACCTCGCGAGCTCACTTCCAACGGGTTGTTTCACACCCAAACTCGTTCAAAACCGCTGGAACTCCGCGGCTTCATGCAACGGTTTCTTTCCCGCAGTCCAGAAGGTCCAAGCTCGCGGCCAATGTCCAAAAATGCCCGGCGACTTCCGACGGCGGGCAAGAACCCGCGAGCTTGGTGGATTAAACCCGCCAACTTGACCGACTCAAGCTTCTTCCACACCCAAACCTTCCCTACTATAAATATTCACCTTTCCCTAAACCTAAACACATCCCTTAATATCCAAATTCACACTATACATATCCTTACACATCCAATTACACCCAATAGCTTAATTTACACCTATATAGCTTAGATTAACCTAGAAAAACACCAAACTCACTTAGCTTGTAAGTTAAGGTGGTTTTCCAGCCACCAATAGTGATCCAAAGCTTCCACACCTTGATTTCAAGCTAGGGAAAGCAAGAGGAGTTGAGCTAGCTTGAAGACTTCTCCAAGATCATTGGGTTGTCTCTATTGTCTCTCTTATTTCCTTAGTTTGTTATTAATGTGTAATTAAATATTTATGTTAAGGATTTGGTGTATTTATGTGTTATATCTATGAACTAGTTGTATCTATCATTTGATATTGAGCTTTAATTGATATATGCTTGTTAATTGATTAATCCAATTGTTAACATGCAAAATAGGATTACTTGATTAATGCAAACCTTGCTTAATTTAGTTAACCTATAATTGAAGTGCTTAATTGTTATCAACTAGTAATTAGGTAATTTGCATGATTCATTAGTTCCCTAACATATCTCATTATAACTCTTGCATGACTTTGCATTAGTGGTAATTAGTTTAGCTAATTAGTTAATTTAATTAATTGTTATTGGTATGTTTAGTGATTAGGTTAGTTAATTAAATAAGAGATTGACAACCCTTGGTTGTTGTTGGATTTAGTTAACTTAGTGGTAATTAGTTTAATGCTTTCTTAGTGTAATCTTAGATTAGTTAGTTATTTGTTTGTGACATCTCCCTTTACTTTTATTGTATGTTAATAGTGTAAATATATATATATATATATATATATATATATATGTATATATTATTTAAGACTTAGAACTAGCTTAAGGTAAACACCACCTCCTCCATGGGAACGATACCCTTACTCGTAACCACTATACGTGGCCGACGATTCATATACTTGCGAATAGGGTAAAAATATACTCGCACGCACGTACCATCATTTACCGATAGTTATAGAACTATCGTGTGTCCCGCGTGCGCCGATCAAGTTATTGGCGCCATTGGGGATATTTTATTAGAACAATTACGTGCGCATCAGATATCATATCTACTGATCAACCAGTAAAGTAAGCATACCTTTATGAGGGAAGGTTCAAAGAGTAACACTTACCTATCATATGTAGGTTTCGACCATTTGAACTTACCAAAAGTCATCTCTCGAGTCTCCTAGGTCAATTTCATTCATGTGGGGGATTGTTGGGAATTTTATGATGAACACACATTTTGAGAGCAGTATTTGGGTATGATTGATTCCATGAAAATGGAAGATAAAAGTATATTCGAATTCTCCTTCGTGAGAGCTTCGAAATGGTATACTCAAACTCACAAAATGATTAATGGGTGAATGAGAAATTGAGTCTCAAGGTGAGCCCATTGTGTAGGGAAACATGTGCATCCCACATTGGTAAGGGAAAACACTTATGTGTAGTATATAAGTGGTTGTGTGATAGTAACATATCAACATGTGTAGCATAGAGGCTTTCTAGGGTTTCATGGACCCCGAACCTTCGGTCGCACAACTCTTGTGTGGGTGCGTCCTGCATACCCGACCGGACCGTGAGGGTACAACCGACTTTTTGCTACTAATTTAAAATTCTTTTTTCCAAGTCAGCTGATAAGGAAAGAATTAATTTAATTTCTTTTTCCCTATGTCAAACGTTTTATTGATAAGGAGAGAATCAATTCAGTTTTGGATTCTGATACTTGATCACTAAGTAATCAGAATCAATGTTTAATTAGGAATAGATCTTTTAGAGATTATTCCTTAATTAATTTCCTTTATCATTAAATCGTAATAATTAAGTATTTCCATATCAATCCTACTGATTAGGTTTTCTATTTAAAAACCCTAGTCTATTCCTTATAATATTAATTCTGAAATCACGAAAGAATAGAGAGAAAATAATTGTTCTCTTCCCAGTTCTTCTGTTCTTCGTATCTTGGTAAGTTTGAATTCATTTTGAGTTTGCTGAGAGTGGTTTGTGTTCTACACATCCGCTGTTGAATCGTTGTATCCTGGGAGACAATCGCCATACACATACGGTGTTAGCCAGCGAAATTGTCTTAAGGGCACCGTGTGAAACACGGACCTCAATTCTAAACTGATTTCCTTAATGTGGTGTTTTCTGTTTCATGTTTTGTCTCTTGCAGATGAACCAGATTGTTTTTGAGCAATACAAACAACAGTGGAGATTGCTAACATTGACATTGGATACACTGGAAATGAAGCTTGTGCAGCTGTGTCCGAATGCAGTAATGTTCAGCCTAAGATTTTTGGGAAACATTCCCTCACTCTCTACGGCATCTCTGCTAATAAGCTTCCATTTCATGCTCTTAGGTCTTAATTAGAATCACTAATTCTAGGGTATACAAAATTTGTACTCTTATCATCTAGCTACACATCACTAAAAATTAATCTTATAATTATGTTATTATTATTTATTATTATGTTATGAAAATTCATTTGCCCACCAACGAGAATAATAATTTTACTCAACTAGTGTGCTAATCTATACGACGAATGAGCTTTGTTAAAAAAATTTATTTAAAATAAGTTGTGTATTAAAAAAATGCATAACCTATTCCAAATTTGCTATGCTATGATTAATCTTTTTGTATAGGCTTTTGTCAAATGGATTTATTGAGTGAAATCCGAAACATTTCAATTATTTAGATTATCATGCGATACTTATTAAATCTTAAAAAAAATTAAACCTCCTTCAAAGAACCTTGTACACCAATCACATTACGTGGATCTTTAAAAAATTATAAATAACTAATTAACAATATTTAAAATAAAACTAATAAAAGAGTGTTTATGACCCGACTAACTTACCAATCATTATAATACACACACATACACACACACATATATATATAACTAATTCATAACATGACGAGATGAGATGAGGTTGGTCCAGTGGTAAACTCCTCATAACTGTACCATGAGGTTACGGGTTCGAGTTCTCTCACTTTCCAAAAACCCTGAATTAATGTAATACTTAAACAAAAAAAAGCCAAAAAAAAAAAAAAACAAAAAAACTAATTCATAACACATTAAAAGAAATCTAATTAATAAGAATTTATGGCTTTTTCTCTTGAACTTATCAAATATTATATATATATAACTAATTAATAATACTTAAAAAAAAAAAAAAAAAAAAAAAAAAAAAAAAAAAAAAAACCTAATTAATAAGAATTTTGATATGAATAGCTAGCGCTCAACCTTTGACCATAAATCATAAATCAATCCTGTAAATAAAAAAAAATCAAGTGGCAACCTATAAATAATGAGAAAATGATTAAATTCACTTAACCAATCCCATAATTAATTAAATTATGATAACAATCCCCAAGATAACATTTCCTATCCCATAATTAATTTAAAAGATAGTTATATAATTTTATTTTATTTTTGCTGAAAAGATTGAAAGCTGTATCTTCTCATTACCTAAACGTTTTATATTCATTTCATCAATAAATAATCTTTCATCCATCTTTATAATATCTATTAATTAGTTTCATTCTAAAAAAAAAAAATCTATTAATTAGTTATTAATTGTTATAATAATTTTTTTTTCTAAAGAGATGGAGAGTCTCTTCTTCTCATGACTTAGTTTTTTTATTTATTTATTTTTATTTTTATTTATTTATTTTATTCCTTTCATCCAATAAACATTCTTCCATTTATTTATAAATTTAAATTAAACAACCCTTCATAAATTTTTTAATTATCATTTTCCCCTCTGAGGTTTGCCATATTAGATAAACTAGTCCCTCAATAATAGCCGATCAACCCCCTGAAACACAAACTATTGGTTATTTTTCCCCTTTCTGTCAAGTTTTTCATCCAAAATCCCTTTGACGGTTAATTAAAAATTAAAACGTCTCTATCAAGGATTGAACCTTGGAACTTGAGGTTAAAAGCTAGACCCTAACAAGCTGAGCTAATCCAGCTCATTGCTAAAGATTTGTTGATTTAAATGTATATATATAGTTATATAATTTGCTTAAAATAATTAATTTAATTCTGTTTATATAATTTAAAATAAACTTATATATATAATTTAAAGAGTAATGCTATGCTTCCCATTTTTTTTCCCAAATGGTGTTGGCACGTGAGGTGTCAACATCTTGTAGATCATGATATTATATGGTAAGTTATGTGATATTGACACATCACGTGCCAACACCATTTAGGAAGGAATTTGGGAAGCCTAACATTATTCTAATTTAAAATAAACTCATATTTAATAATAATATATAAAAATAGATTTATGAAAATGAAAATGAAAATGAAAATAAGAAAACAAAAGGAAAAAAAATTCAAAAAAAAAAAAGAAATTTTTATTATTATTATTTTTCTTTTTCTTTTTCTTATTTTGAATTTTTTCCCTTTTCAATTTATGGGCTTTGATTTTCTGGGTTTTTTTATTTTTTTATTTTTTTATTTTTATCAAATTGAAATAATATATTTTTTTAAAAGGAAAAAAAGAAAAAAAAAAGAAAAAAAAAACGGAAAAAAAATTATGGGCTTTGATTTTCTGGATTTTATGGGTTTCCTTTTGTTTTCTTATTTTCTTTTTCTTTTTCATAAATCTGTTTTTATATATTATTATTAAATATGAGTTTATTTTTAATTATATAAAGATATTTAAATTATTTTAAACAAAATATATAACTATATATATATACATTTAAATCAATAAACTTTCAATAATTAGCTTAAGTAGCTCATTTGGTTAAGGCTTTATGGCTTTTAACCTTAAGGTCCAAAGTTCAATCCCTCCCGGAGGAAGTTTTAATTTTTTAAATTAATGGTCAAAGGGATTCTGGATGGAAAATTTGACAAAATGGACAAAATGACCAATAGTTTGGGTTTCAGGGGGTTGACCGACCATTATTGAAACTAGAGAGATTAGTTTATCTAATATGACAAACCTCAGGGGGGAAATGATAATTTCCCATATATATATATATATATAATCTTTTATCAATCTTTATAATATCTATTAATTAGTTTCATTCTAAAAAAATCTAATAATTTGTCTTTAATTGTTATAATATATAATAATATAAAAAAAATCTATTAATTGTTATAATATATAATAATATAAATTTTTTTTTTCTAAAAAGCTAGAGAGTCTTTTCTTCTCGTGACTCTTTTTTCCTTGTTTATTAAGATCAATTATTTACATTTGGCCATTTGGGTGACCTTTGTGTTTTGTGTTCTATATCTACCGTCGGAGTCTTGGAGATTATGTTTGTCCTAAATTGGAAACCAACATAATTGCAAAATTGATTTGTCAGTGTCAGACGCTACTCATCTGCTAATGTGGCTATTCTTATTCTTATTCTTATTCTTATTCTTATTCTTATTCTTATTTTTGAACAAATACAATTAATTCGGGGTTTGGGGGAGGGAGAGGACTCAAACTCTTAACCTCAAGGGAGTAAGTGTAAAGGGCATACTACTAGGTCAGTCTTATATTATCTTTTAAAAAGTTGTGCAACACGAGGACTTCACATGAGGAGGTCACCCATCCTAATACTATTCTCGTATAAGCACGGTTTACTTCGGAGTTCTGGTGGCATCCAATGCATTATTGCTGGTATGGTCACACCCAACTATTCTTATTTCATGACACGTGTTTGTGTAGGACGAAAGACTATTTCATAATTGTGAGTGATCTTGACGAGATGAAATTGGTCCGGTGGTATATTCTAAAATTATGCATATTGAGATTATGAGTTCGAGTGCTCTTACTCCAAAATCGAGTTAAAAAAAATTAAAAAATACCTACATTTGCATCATTCGACAATTGCATATAAGCATGACAAGACAAACTCACATGCATCAAACCCCAAAAGTTACTTTCATGCTTCTCAAATGATATTTTGCATTTGGGTAAAATTTCTTAGTATATAAGATGTATAGATAATGAGACTAAAAAAAAAAAACCACAATAAAAAATTAGAGGAAATTGTAAGAAGTAACCAAAATATTTATTGGTTTATTGTTTTTAGCTATCAATTTATATTTTATTATACTTATCACCTTTAACTTTAAACAGACAAGATTTTCCTCGACTTTGTCTTTAATTCACCCATCCAAAAATTTGGAAATCAACTGGCAAGTAACTTGAAAATCATTGACATGTATATTAAAAGTCAATTGGCATGTAATTTAAAACTTAACTGACATATAACTTGAAAAATCAAATTGCATGTAACTTGAAATTAAATGGCATGTAACCAAGTTACATGTCAGATGAAGTTAAATAGGGTAACTGTGTCCGAAAGTGGTCAAAAGTGTTGAAAACAATAAAATATAAATTTGTGGCTAAAAACAATAAACCAATAATTTTTTTGGCTCTTTATGAATTCATCCCATACAATTATCTAACATAAATATGCTACTAAAAATATTTTTGATACAGAAACCTACATATTAATTAGCACTATTTTAAATCTATTGAGATTGATGTTTGATATAGAATTTGCTTGCTTTGATTCCATTTTATTGCATATGAAAGAGCAATTTGATTTTATGTTTTAAGGATCTCATATTGTGCCACTATTATTGAATGAAGCTTTTGGATATCCAACTAACAGTGGGAGAATTTCAATGAAAATTTGCCTAAATTTTGGTCATCCAATTAGAAGATGTTGAAATTTTGTTCATTGATACAAACTTCTTTATAAATTAAATGAATTTCTTATGGATGAATGCTTCTTGTCATTGTGTCACCACCTTCTTATCATCAATTTCTTATAGCTATAAGATTCCAGTTAAATATTATTATTATCAACTGTAGAGAAGCAGAAAAACTAAAGCTGCTGTTATAAATAGCAAACAATACTTGTGTTGTACACTTGTACTTGTACATAGTATCTACTAAAAGGACACGTTACCAGACAACGTGAACCAATCTCGCCACATAAGTAGAAAGTCGAAGTATCAGTCAAAGGACACGTAAGCATCCCACGAGCATAGGCCATCTGGCACCAGCACGGCATTAATGAAGAAATAGACAAGGCTAACAACACCGAGTAAAACTGAGTAAATCGAGCAGAAGACCATGTTTGCTCGGCCCTACTCAGCATGAACATGAACGATCACATTGTTGGGGATAATCCTCTAGAAACTGATGAACGCGGAAATGCCGTGCCTAATATGCGCCTATAACTCATAGCAAATAATAACGTCAATAAGCAGAAAAATAGACGAGAGAGAATAAAACAATCATAACACAAGATATACGTGGAAAACCCAAAATGGGTAAAAAAAAAACCACGGGCCATCAGGACGATAGAGAAAGTTCCACTATATGATAAACGGTTACAACCATATACTCCAGGATTCTCTCTCACACCTCAACCCCAAACCCCACTCACAAAATCCTCACCGAGTACCCCACAATATCCCCTAGGCACTACAAAAAAAAAGGTCTTTTCCGACAGCTAAATGCCGTCGGAAAAGCGTATTTCCGACTGGAAAAAGCCGTCGGAGGCCGTCGCAAATACGATTGTCAGAAATAACTAATTACTGACGAGCCGTCAGAAATACTACCATTTCCAACGGCCATGGCCGTCGGAAAAGATGAAAATACCGTCGGTAATAGTAATTCAAGGTGGTCAAAATTACTTGTATTTCCGACGGCTTATTGCCGTCGGAAATAGTCGAATTTTCTAAAAAAATGGTGCGACTCGACTTGATAGTCGCCACATCATCCATCACTCATCACGCGCCACATCATCCGTCACACAGCAACTTTAATTCCATGAAATTCGTGTGGTTTGAACCCTTGACTTGGATGACAGTAAGGGGTTACCCTTACCATTTTGCTATAACTTTATATCTGATATTTTTTTATACTATTTAAATATAGCTATTGAGATATTGTTTTTAAAAATAATATTTTATTAAAATTATTAGAGTTTGTTTTAAAAAATCTGATATAGTAGTGTCACTAAATATAATTAAAAATAACTAAATGTTCTTGTGATTACTAATAATTTTGCTATATTTTATATTTAGTTAATTTAGTAAGATGTATCCATAAAGTAATTCGAATTAAATTTTAGCATTTCCGATGACAATTTTTATGTTGTTAGAAAAGTGGGTAATATTGACAGCTTATTTGACTATTTTCGGACGGCCCAAAAGTCATCAGAAAAGTGGTATTTTTTTTTTCCGACGACACAAAAAGTCCCACAAGTCATCGGCATAACTCGAC
Organism: Acer yangbiense; assembly: GCA_008009225.1. Lineage (NCBI taxonomy): Eukaryota > Viridiplantae > Streptophyta > Magnoliopsida > Sapindales > Sapindaceae > Acer > Acer yangbiense. The sequence goes on along the minus strand of CM017767.1, from coordinate 21,119,737 downwards.
AATTTGACACAACCCGAATCAATCTTGCGGATGTCATGTACGAGGGCGTTGTAATGTTCCTTGACATCCCTACGTGACTTTCCCGGCAGTTGAATGGTGATATTTTACCATCGGGCAATTTCTCAAGATAAAAATGCTTCTAATACGAGGGAGTTCCTAAAGAATGACGTAAATATCTCACAAATCCCTTCATCATAATCCTGACAAATGTTTTGTGTATTTCTATTGTATCAAAGTGTTCACTCTTGATTTTTGCACATATATGTCATTGTCCGGATAGCAATTTAGGGAAAATCAGGTGTATTAAATGCATACTATGAAATAGAGTTTATATAATTATTTTATCTAACTTTTTATTTTTCAAGAAAAAATAAATTATGAAATTTTTATTTGTACAAATTATTTGAAGAAACTTTATATAAAAAATACGGTTTTAACACTAAAATAAAAAATTGGTCTTTTCCGGCGGCTAAATGCCGTCGGAAAAGAACATTTACCGTCGGAAATGTAGACTATTTCCGACGGCATTTAGGTCGTCGGAAAAAATGTATTACTTTTTCCTATTTCCAATGGAACGAAGACTATTTCCGACGGAAAAATGACTATTTCCGACGGCTTTTAGGCCGTCGGAAATGTGGTATCATATTTTTTCTCATTTCTGACGGCACTGAAATGGTCGTCGGAAATGGTGCCTTTTCCGACGGCAATTAGTGCCGTCATAAATAGTTCGTCACTGATAGGCTTTTTTTTTCTAGTGAGGTCTCCCCTAAATATCACCCACGGATCTCATACTTGATCCACCGATATTCCCTTGGATCCCTCTTCGGATATTCCCTTTGGGTCTCCTCGGATCTCACTCACTCTCTAATGTTACATGGTGTTCAACTCACACTTTCAACCTAATTACAAGGTTCTATTTATACTAGTTACAGGGAGTATAATATAAAAGGAAATCCTACTCCTAAACGTACAAGACTTACTTTTCCACATAAATACTATTTCCTTTTATGACAAGTCTTCTTGTAAAGAGTAAATCTTTTTCTTTCAAGCACAAGAACTTCTAGAAACAAACTACTTCCTTTTCCACTGAAGATTTCCCGTTTCACGTATGCTTATGATTGACTACGATTCGGGTCACGGTTGTACACCCGCTTCCTAAACCATTACAAGTCACCTTAAATTACATTGCTCAGAATACCGCGATCCATACGCTGAAACAAATCTGGCCGCTGTCACCACGACCGCTGCCGCCACCGCTGTGGCTTTTGCAGCGCCACTCGCAGCGCTCTCCATTGGACAAGGACCGCTGCTATTACCACTACCAAAACCCACAGCGTTCTTCACAGCCTATACCGCTGCCATGACCACTGCCAAAGCCAGAGCGGCTGTGACAGCGGTCGTGACGATTCTTCGTTCCTTCTGTTCTTCATCCTCCCTCAAACACTGCTTTCAACTCCCAAACGTTATCCCACGTCTTCCAGGAAGTACCACATCAGTTGAGTCTTGTTTGGTTCACATTTGTTTGCTTAGGAATACAAGTCAAAAAGTAACACACATTAAGGGTCTCTCCACCACATACAAGTTATACAGCTGTGACAATCAATTACGGGTCAACTGCTGCATGACCACCAGAAGTCCAATAAGGAAACAAACAGATCTTATCTCCTAAATATCAGACAATTAGAGTCCGAGGCAGATTCGGAATCAATAGCATTAAATACGTGATAATATCAAATAGGAAAATAGTCCTAAAACCAACTCTGTAATCCGTTACTTGTACGCCACGGCTCAAAACCCTAATAGTTCGAAACCATAGCGGCACGATGTATAAACATGCCTGGAAAACACAATAAACGGTAGGTGAAAATCTTAGCAAGAGAGAGAGAGGCCAGAGTGTGTATTGTTTAACGAAATAATGGATTTGACTCAGTTGCTAAGGCAACAATCCGTGGACGTTTCTCCGATCACCGGAGTTTTACCACGTAACTTGCCCTCTTTATTATATACTATTATTACGCTCTTTGTTGCACTTATATTTGCAGGTTTCACTAACCTAAATCGTTGACTGATTGACCATCGAGAAATCACCGTCAACCACTTGAAACTTATCTAGCTACCGTACCTTTTACTAACTTTGGATAAATTTAGCCAATATTTGGTTGCAAAATTTAGTGGCATGAGCTTTCCATCAATTCACTAAAAAAATGGCTTCAAGCATAGCTAGATTTTCATAATTCATTCAAAATATATAATTGATTAAGCAAGAAAGAAAAGAAATACCCAGAAAGTTAAAAAATGGGGAATTTGAAAGTGTCGACAATGTTTTTATTGTTGTCAGAATCAATTGCTAAAGCTCATCCGAGTGCTATTTTTTATGTTCGTAAATATGGAGCAAAGGCTGACGGGAAGTCGGATATCATCAAGGTAACGTATACATAACACGCTTGCTTGTTCATGAATTTGGTTGAGATGTTGACTAGAGTCTATAATTGTACGACTTTTGTGTGTCGAATGATTTTGTTTCTTTCTCTCAGACTTTATGTAGTGCTTTTAAAGAAGCATGTGCATGTACTACTCTAAGCAAAGTGTTGATTCCAAAAGGGACATTCATGTTAGCCCAAGTTAGTTTAGAGGGTCCTTGCAAGGCTGTTGTTACAATTGTGGTTCGAGGCACATTGAAGGCCCTAACAGACCCTAAAAAAATGAAGGTTGATGGCAGTTGGGTTATTTTCCAATGCATCGACCGGCTCATGTTGTCCGACGGGGGAACATTCGATGGCCAACGACCCAAAGCTTGGGGTACTTGTGGCCTAAAGACATATTGCAAGCAACTTCCCATTGTAAGTTGATTCAATCATTTCTTGTACATATATTTTGCCTTTAGTGAAAATTTGTTTGATGATGGGTAAAATTTGGACAGAATTTGAGGTTTAACTTCATTTCAAATGGATTAGTCCAAGACATAACTTCTAATTAAAGACAGCAAATAGTTTCATGTTAATGTCTTGGGCTGCAACAACGTTACTTTCCGACGCTTTACCATCTCTGCACCCAAAAATAGCATTAACACCGATGGAATCCATATTGGTCGATCCACCGGAATTAACATCACAACAGGTGATGATTGTGTCTCCATAGGTGACGGCAGCCGACAAATAACAATAACGAAAGTTACCTGTGGACCAGGCCATGGCATCTGTGTAGGAAGTCTAGGTAAGTATAAGAATGAAGAACCTGTAATTGGAGTCATAGTCAGGAATTACACCTTTTTCAATACTATGAATGGTGTAAGAATCTAAACTTGGCCGGATTCTTTTTGAGGGTCTGTATTGGACATGCATTTCGATGACATTATCATGAATAATGTGAGCAGTCCTGTGATCATCGATCAAGTTTACTGCCCACATAATAAGTGCAATGCGAAGGTAGTTGTTGATTTTGCTTAAAAACAATTTTATGATCAGGATATTCTGGATTTTGTGATTGTATTGCGATGATGTTTTGTTTTGTTTTGTTTTGTTTTGTTTAGCTTCCGTCACTGGTAAGGATCAGCAATGTTAGCTTCAAGAACATTCGGGGTACGAGTTCAAGTCCAGTTACAGTGAAGCTTGCTTGCAGTAGGGGCATACCGTGCCAGGGTGTGGAGATTGCTGACATTGACATTGGATACACCGGAAAGGAAGCTTGTGCAGCTGTGTCCGAATGCAGTAATGTTCGGCCTAAGATTTTTGGGAAACATTCCCTCACTCTCTGCGGCATCTCTACTAATAAGCTTCCATTTCATGCTCTTAGGTCTTAATTAGAATCACTAATTCTAGGGTATACAAAATTTATACTCTTATCATCTAGCTACACATTACTGAAAATTAATTTTATAATTATATTATTATTATTTATTATTATTTATTATTATGTTATGTAAATTCATTTGCCCATCGTGCGATGTATGAGCTTTGTTAAAAAAATTATTTAAAATAAGTTGTGTACTAAAAAAATACATGACCTATTTCAAATTTGCTATGATATGATTAATCTTTTTGTATATGCTTTTGTCAAATGGATTTATGGAGTGAAATCCGAAACATTTCAGTTATTTAGATTATCATGTGATACTTACTAAATCTTAAAAACAATTGAACCTCCTTCCAAGAACCTTGTACACCGATCACATTTTGTAGATCTTAAAAAATTATAAATAACTAATTAAAAATACTTAAAATAAAACAAATAAATGAGAGTTTATGACCAGACTTTTGAACTTACCGATTATTATAATATACAAATATATATATATATATATATAACTAATTCATAACACATTAAAAAAAATCTAATTAATAAGAATTTATAGTTTTTTCATAATATATATATATATAACTAATTAATAATACTTAAAAATCCTAATTAATAAAAATTTTGATATGAATAGCTGGCGCTCAACCTTGGACCATAAATGCTATGGTAGAATTGTTGGATCGACTTCGGCATTAATTATCCTCACTCACTTTTCCTTCAACAACTCTGTCAATCTGTTCCTTCGGCTCGATACCTTCTTCTTCGTCATCACCTTCTTCATCAACATCAAGTGCCTTTAGTTTCTTCCACTGTTCCCATAAATCAATTTCCTTCTCAGCATCCCAAGTATCATTCTGGCCCAACAGGTATTCTTGCATAAGCTACCCCTAGTCTCAATCACAGCCTTATCAGCAGCTTTGTCAAGCCTCTCCAAAGCGTCAACCAGAGACTCATCAGATTGGGAAAGCTTTTCTTCGGTCGACTTCAGGGAAGCCCTCAGTCGAGCATTCTCCTACTCAAGACCCACAACCTTCTCAACTGCCCCTTTCGTCGCCTCTTTGGCACCAGCCTCAACATATCTCGCCTCCTCAAGATCCTTCTTTATCTTGGCATTCGACGAAGTTAAAGAACTCACTTTCTTAGAAAGACTTTTCACGTCTTTTCTTAGAAAAAGTTGAGCCTATAATGCCTACAAAAAAGTCATTTGATGTCAGAACAAACTTATCAGGAAATCTCGGACAAATTAGGATACTCGAATCTTACCTGATAAGCTCAAACCACGCCTCAATCAACGGCTCGAGAGGCCCCAATTTTCGATAGACGAGTCTTATCTTCAGGAAATAAAAGCTAATTAGACTGCTTCAACATAGGGCCAAGATCTGAATAAATAGATACATCAGAAGGTAACTTGATGACCAAGCCATCATCTGAACTCTCCTCATCAGGACGGAGACGCTTTTTAGCTTTCTTGACTAGAGGACCAGAAGGCTCGATAGAGACAACCTTCTAAGCTGTCTCAACCTCCTTCGAGGCAGGGACATTGGCCACTCTATTCCCTTTCTTCTTCTCGATTCTCTCCATCTGCCTTTTCAAGGCCTTCTCAGAGGAAAAAAGCTTCGTGTTTGACATCATTACTGAAGTGAAAGCTTGCTCAACGTCAGTAACTAGCTCAAGAAATCGAGTACCACACAAGATCTCGAACCCGTGCCTTATCCAATCATACTTAACCAAATCTTCAACACGAGGATTGAGGTTACCTGATCGAGCAAATGTTGTGTGATTCCACAAAGAGTTTTTTCTTAAACTATCCTCCTCGAGCAATTTCCTTCAACTTCTTTATAAGGTCCTTGATTTGTGTTGACTTGATTCCATTGCAAAACTCTCTTTATTTGTAATGGTTAGTTTCTTAGATGGTTCTTGGTGAAAAGAATATTTAAAGGAAAAAAGCAACTTCTCATGTAAATATCGTTTTCAAGAGGAAAAACGCTTTATTGGATGCTAAGGTATCAAGATACTTCTTCCTCTTGCAAGGTGTAAGCGCACACACACACAATTCATACATGTGTGTCCCTGCATCGTTGTGTTACATTTGGTATAACACATTCACACACTTATTGAAGTATGCACATGCATTAGTCTCATATTGACAAACATTGTAGAATTGCATGTTCTAGGACTATCTTTAGGAAATGACATACTTGTGTGACTTTGTGTTTATTTGTTTATATTTATTTTATTTTGGACTTGAACATGATCTCATATAATTCCTTATGGAGTCTCGGTCATTTCGGTTACTCATTCATTAGGTTTCGAGTCCAAACTAGGAAGCTACGCTACTTTACGTTTTCATACGTTGTGTTGTTTTCGTCGTCATGTAATGAGTCGAATTCTCAACCTTTTATCAAAGTTTCATAGTCTTCCTTGTGCGTGAGAGAGTCATGGTTCGTAATCCGAAGACATATTCAAATTTGGAGTTTGGATGCCCTAATATGGCTGAAGAATGCGAGAGGAGCGCAAGAGAGGCTTGAAATGGCCAAAGGCCATTTAATGGAGGAGCCCGTGAGGGGCGCGTGAGGCTCACGCGTCATGCGCCTCTCACGGGGTGGGCTATGTGGCCTCCTTTGATTGGTCATTGAAATTCCCTCATTTTTCCCTCCAAATATGTGTGAAGAAAAAATTGAAAAAGAAATAGTGCAGAAATTTCTTCAAGTTTTTTGATTTCTTGTTTGATCATATATTTCTCATTTGAACTCCGAATCAAGTGATTCAAAAGCCAAAAATGTTGGTCATGAAGAGAGGAACAAACCCCAAGCATTTTTAGAGCCAAATGATGTCATGATGTTGAGCAGTGAACAGATCTCAGTTCATGGTTCATCATTTGTAGGTGAAACATCTTCTTCTTACTTTCTCTTTTGATCATATCTTTTAATATTCCTATTTGATAGATGAAATGTGTTAAGAATGATGTTAATTCATATTCTAGGTTTGTTTGATTGATTGATTTTCGAGATTTAGCTTTGTGATCTATTTTGAATGTCTTGTGGCTAAACTTGAATAACATGAAAGTGATTCTAGAAAACCTTTTTGGGGTAAACTTGATTGTTGATTTCTAGACCTAATTTCATGTTTCTAAGAACTAGATTTTTGAGTGAAATATTGAATATTCTAATCTTGTTCTTATTGATTCACATGCTTTGATTTCTAGATACATTTGTGATTGTTTGATTGAAAGCATATTCTAGATTATCATTTAGCATGTTCATAGAGTTTGATTAATCATCTTGTTTTATTTTATTGTGTTTTGCATCATTTGCATCACCTAGATCAAAGCCTTGTAATAGGTGGAAGTCTCTTTCAAAGTGAGTGAAGCTTTGATTAGAGCAAGAAGTCTTGACTAAGACATGTGGTCTGGATAGTCAAGCAAAAGACTTAGCTAGGGGAGCTTGAATAGGATCTTTATGATCCGGATAGCTAAAGAAGAAACCTTCCTAGAGACTTGAGAGTCTTGGATAGGAAGTTGCTTCATAGAAGTGTAGGACACATTTCGGATAAGAAGTAGGCTAGGTGATTCACTAGGCCCGAGGGTAGACTAGGAGTTGATAGCTTATGGTGGATATCATGTGTTGATTGCCTTGAGTGTGTAAGTCATTTTCATCATAGTGAATTGCTTGTCGGTGGTTGTGGTATCAACCCGTGGATGTTTCCTCTTTGAGGTTTTACCACGTATAAACAATTGTGTTAAGTTTCGTTTTTATGTTTCATTATCTTCCATATGTTGTATTGATTGCATCACTTGTATATTGATTTCCGCATGTGTTGATTAAAATAGTTCATTTGTTAAGTCACACTAAGTGTGCTATTCTTTGCTATATTCCTCAAAATCGAATTTAGTTCTCTTGTTAGTGCTAGAAGGTTAGAAAACATGCTTAAAGCCAAACTTAGTGAGCACTTAAATCAAGAGAAAAAGTATGAACAATGGCTTAATAAATCTCATGAAGATTTTAGGAAGAGTGATGATATCTTAGAGAAATATGCCATTAAAAATAGGATGCTTAGTGATAAACTTGATGAGGCAAGTAGGATGATTCACAAGATGTCATCTAATTCTAACAAGGTAGAATCCCTCATTAAAAGTGGTAAGCATCCATGTGACAAAAGAGGTTTGGGTTATATCAATGAGAAGGAAACTTCTTCATCTAACAAATCTATTTTTGTCAAAGCAAGTGTTAAATCAAATGTAGGTACTCTCTCTCAAGGCAAAGCAATGAAAGCTACCGGAGGTGCCTCTACTTCAACAAGGAACTTCATTGGAAGATCACAACAAGATCAAAGTCAAAGAGCATCAACCTTAAATGTAATAGGTGAAGTATCAAGGGTTGCACTTCAAAGAGGTAAAATTGTGAGAAGACCAAATGCTTTGGAAGCAAATGCAAATGGTAAATTTCTCAAATTCATACATATTTGTCATCATTGTAATATGATAGGACATATTCGACCTAGGTGCTTTGAATATATTCGGAAATGCGAATTTGATAATGCTTTTCATGATATGTCTTTGAATGGTCCTAGGCAATCATCCATGTATGGATTTAATACTAGACCTAGGAAAACCTTGGAAAAGCATGTTGTGAAGAAATTTGTTGATGACTTGCTTGCTAAATCTTGTGTTGTACCTCACTCTACTATGTATAAGAAAATTGATAATGCTTTGTTTGATATATTTGAAGATGTGACTAATGAGGTCAATGTGCATGTTAAAAAATCTAACATTAAGTCAAAGCATGATAGTGATAAAAGTGAGAGGTGTATTGTGACGAGTGTGTGGGTTAAAAAAGACACACCTAAATGTCTAGTTGCACAATATGCTCTAAGAGCCAACTCCTCATACTTTTGGTACCTAGATAGCGATTGCTATAGGAACATGACCGGGAACAAAGAGTTCTTTAAGAATCTTGTTTTAAGGGATGGAAGTTGGGTCACTTTTGGTGATGGCACCAAAAAGCAAGTTTTAGGTAAGGGAACAATTTGTATCCCCGGATTGTCTAAACTTCGCAATACTTTGTATATTGATGGGTTACAAGCTAACTTAATAAGCATCACTCACTTATGTGAAAACTTTAAGGAAGTTAACTTTAAGGAAGTTAGCTTTAACAAAGATGTGTACACAATAATTGATAAAAAGGGCAATGTTGTCCTAAGAGTCAAAAGGTCTATAGACAATTGCTATTGTCTTGATATATACCCTCTAACTTGCAACATGGCACATGAGTACAATAAGCTTGATTTGTGGCATCAACGTTTGGGCCACATGAACTTTAGAGACTTAAAAAAGCTTGAAACACTAGGAATTGTTAGAGGTCTTCCCAATCTTGGTAAGAAGCTAGATGTTGTTTGTGAACCTTGCCAATTAGGTAAACAAACCAAAATGCCTCACAAAAAGAGTACTTACATAGTTACCAAGAGACCTTTAAAACTTATGCACATGGACCTAATGAGGCCAATTCAAACCGAGAGCATCAATGGCAAAAAGTACATTTTTGTATGCATTGATGATTTCTCTAGGTTTACTTGGGTTTATTTTCTTATAAATAAGACCGAGGCTTTTGATTACTTCAAGAAGTTTTGTAATCAAGTTCAAAAATGAAAAAGGTCTTGATATCAAGAAAATATGTCGCATTAGGAGTGATCATGGGATAGAATTTAAAAATGCCAAATTTAGTGAGTTTTGTGATGGTTTAGGGATATCCCATGAGTTCTCGGCACCTAGAACTCCTCAACAAACGGTGTTATTAAGAGGAAAAACCGTGTCTTGCAAAAGATGGCTAGGGTCATGCTTAATAGCAAGAAAGTCCCTAGGAACCTATGGGCCGAAGCGGTCAATACCGCTTGTTATGTGTCAAATCGAGTATTTAGGAGGCCTGACATAAAACAAACGTCCTATGAGCTATAGAATGGCAAGAAGCCTAATGTAAATTACTTCCACATTTTTAAGAGTAAGTGTTACATTTTGAATGATAGAGATCACTTAGGAAAGTTTGATGCTAAAAGTGATGTTGGTCTCTTTCTTGAGTATGCTATTAATAGTCGTGCATATAGAGTTTTTAACTTAACCACAAAGACTATTATGGAATCTATCAATGTGAAGATAGATGATCTTAGCATGCTTGATTTATGTGTCAATGAATCTAAAGAAAACCTTGTTAATGACACTAATGCACCTATTGATATGGCTAGTTGTGAGTCTAGTCAAAATAATGAAAATGATAGACTAAGTAGGAAGTCAAGAGAATGAAAATACTTTAAATAATAATCAACAAAATGACTAAGTTGTTGAACGCTCTCACTCTAGACTTAGAAACTCTCACTATCAAGAAGACATCATAGGTGACTGAAATGAAGGGATTAGAACTAGGAACCAACTAGCTAACCAAATTTCTTTTGCTTGCTACACTTCTCAAATTAAACCCAAAAATAGTAATGAGGCAATTGTTATGTGGAATCCATCAGAAGTAGGCCCAAGGACCCAGAAACTGACCCACAAGTCATAAGACCAAGTCAATACACGTGGTCAAATCAAATCATAAATAAGTCAATCACGATTGGACGTTTTACAAATCCTAAATGTCTGATTCATTGTCAGATTCAAACCAATCAAAACAGGCAATTAAATCTCCATGATCGACGCTCCAACTTGAATGATCAAAACATTGGGGACCCCTGGTCTTCACTATAAATAAGAGGTCTCTTCTCAAAAGAGGGGATCCTGATTTCTCTACAACTTACGCGAAAACTCTCAAATCCCTCTAAAAATCCCCTCCGCTCAACTCTTTTCAGATCATTTATTGTGGTGGTTCTCATCCAACATTAATTGATGATCCACCCCTTGGCCGATTCGAAACTCAACTTCGAGCAAAGACTAATCCAACACTTAATCAATCCAGGTCGAACAAAGGGGTTCCTCAAAATAGTAAAGTTGTCGAATTGCTCGGCTATCAACATCGACTAAATACTGGATCTACCAATTGTTTGATTCAACAAATATCGAACAAATACGGTTTGCTACTATACTTTTCCTTATTCTCATATATCGAACAAATACTGACTTGAGTGTCGGAGAGTCTCCCAAAGGGAACACCCCCTTATGTGGTCCGCCACCGCTCTGTTTTCTTTGATTTACAGATTGTCAGTGCCTACCTCGATGATCAGAATTAATTGTAGATCCGATCGAATACAATAATTAAGTCAAATTTTTAAAAAGTGGGGCATAAATAGTTCAGTATTGAGGGTGCCAATAGCACCACTCATGAAATATTTGTGTATTCATTCATGTGTAATTTCGGTTGTAAAACACCTTACAAAATGTAAATGGGAAATGATTCCCTACAATTGACTCATACTAACTATTGTAGACTCTCAAGGAGATGATTCCCTACAACAAAATCTGGACTCACGGCAGTAAAACGGCACCGTTTGAGACTAAAAACACGGTTGTTTTGAGCTAGGGCACCACTATAAAAACTCTTCTTCTTCTTCAGACACAACTCAATAGAGCAGCTTCTCGCTCTTTCATCAAAAACAGCAAGCTCTTACATCGCTGTGGATAATACTGTTTTTCGAATATGTGTGTCGATAGAGTAACCTCGAGCAGCCCAAATGCATATCCGCACCACAGGTCCACACCAATTCTCAACATTGTATGATCCATTTGAAGCAGTGGTTATGTGTTCACTGTGATCCAATGGGTTGCAACGGCTTCTGACTTCGGGTTGTCAAAAACTACCCCTACATTGGATCATATGATCATGTCACCATTCATGTCAAAGGTAGCTTTCGCGTATTTGGTTTTTGGTGCGGCTGGCTTTAGAGATTTCATGTCTAGGTATGCCTAAGATGTCAAATCATCACAATTTCTTTGCAATATTTTATATAATGAATGACATCTTTTATTCTTAATGATATGATATGCTCCAGTTTTATTCTTAATCAGTAAGATATGATGATTTTCCTAACTGTCTTCATTATGCATTTTTTTTTTTTTGGTACAGGGGAGAGCTACAAGCCTAGAAAACAGAAACTAAGGATAGAAAATTCTAACAGAGGAAAAACCTCTAACATCATTAACTTAAACATCAAAAATGGCAGAGAGGGGGTCTTCGAAGAAATGCACTCCCATATCCAAACCATGCCCCATTTTAGCCAAACCATCAGCCAACATGTTGCCTTCCCTAAACATATGCTTCACACTGCAATCCCACTCCTCAAATATCAACGACTTGCAACTCTGGATGATACTAAATAAAGGGTGGTTAATATTGGTATCTTTGTCAATAAGCTGAATAACAAACATGGAATCGGTTTCCATTCCCACTTTATGAAACCCCTTTTTCCAGGCCATCTCAAGACCTTTATGAAGCCCCTAGAATTTTGCTTCAATAGTACTCCCATGGCCTTTACTCATAGCAAAACCTCCTAGCCAATTCTTCAAATGGTCACAAAAAACACCTCCAACGGTGATGGACCCTAATTCACAACATTTAACTTCACATAACCTTCACTGGAAGGGTCCCAAGCAACCGAGATGGGTTTAGTAACTCTAGAAATCCCTACAAAATTAGCTTCCACCTAGTATTTGCAAAATTTATTAATGAACAAATGAAGAGATTAGGGAAGACAGAAATCAACATCAAAGGCTTTACTACATCTCCATTTCCATATAAACCAAAGCACAACAGGAAATTGAAGGAAACTGGGCACATTACCATTTACTATCTTGTTGTTGCGCAAATTAGTTGACAACCAAACATCCATGTTACTAAGAAAAGTGGAGGAAGAAGTAATACCCTTAGAGATAGATTCCCACACGTCAATAGAGTCCTTACACCTTCTTAGGAGATGCTCAATACTCTCAATCCCACTTAAGCACCTCGGACAGGAGGCATCCAACCCCATACCATGAGCACACCTTTGCTCATTAGTAAGAACCTTGCCATGTAGAAGAACCCAAAGGAAGTGTTGAATCCGAGGAGGGATCTTAAGCTTCCAAATCAAATTCCAAGGCCACATAGGCAAACTCTCAGCCTCTAAATAGCCTTCATAAGCAGTTTTGACAGTGAACTCACCATCTTGAGCTAACCCTAAATACACCTATCAGAACCACTAAGTCTCCCCCCCCCCCCCCCCCCCCCCCCCCCCCCCCCCCACATGAATACAAGCCACTTTATGAACTATATACCAAGGAAGAACATTAGCAAGCTGAGCAATGAGCCAATCACCATTAAAAAGATAGTGGCTCACTGTTTGGGAAGCAATATCCTTCGAAAGAATAGAGGTAGCATGATCCCTTAAGACCCTAATTTCAGGAACCCAATTATCTAGCCAAAATAAAACCTGGTAGCCATCTCCAATCCTTTACTTTAGGCCTTTAGAATTTAACTTTGCCCCAAAGGCAATACCACTCCAAGTACTAGAGCAAACAACTCCCTTGTTAAGATTTGGATCAGTAAGTGACTTATTGTTCAGATATTTGTGATTGAGGAGATGACACCAAATATTGTTGTCATGTTGTAAAATCCGCCACCCAACCTTAGCAAGCAAAGCCTGATTCATGCCCTTCATTCTCTTGATACTCAGACCATCTTTGCTTTTAGGCAAGCAGGATGTGTCCCATTTAATAAGGTGAGTGGTCTCTTGAGTATTCGTGTGGCCCCATAGAAAGTTCCTGTTCGGCTTATCCAACTTAAGACGAAGTTCACTGGGAAGTTTCATAGTTTACATAATGTACATAGGCAAAGCAGAGGTTATAGCTTTGATAAACATGCCCTTCAGAAAACTTGCCATGTCAGTCTTAGCAAGATCCCAGAAACCAAGAAGATCTTGAAATCTTAAGAGAAACCCAATCATACAGCACCAAGAAATGCGTTACTCAATACCCTCTATGGCTGCTCGATAGTTATTATCGACCAAAACTCAAAGCGAAAAGAAATATTTATCGAATCTGTTCGATAGCTATTGAACTCGATAGTCGAACGTAAACTAGACGTCATAAAATCATCGAGCTTGATGTCAACCAAATGAGGTTCCTCGATCTTGCTCGATACAAACTGTCGACCCCGAACTCAACCCTATCAACTCTCCAAGTCGAAGATTTTGAGCCTGAAGAGTGGGGGACAAACTGTAGTGGCCAAAATTAAGCCTTTGACCCAATTAACAAGCCCACTATAAAAAAAAATGTAACTATTATGTGGAATCCATCAGAAGTAGGCCCAAGGGCCTAGAAACTGGCCCACAAGTCATCATACCAAGTCAATACACGTGGTCAAATCAAATCATAAATAAGTCAATCATGATTGGACGTTTTACGAATCCTAAACGTCTGATTCATTGCCAGATTCAAACCAATCAAAACAGGCAATTAAATCTCCATGATCGACGCTCCCACTTGAATGATTAAAACATTGGGGACCCTTGGTCTTCACTATAAATAAGAGGTCCCTTCTCAAAAGAGGGGGTCTTGATTTCTCTACAACTTACGCGAAAGCTCTCAAGTCTTTCTAAAAATCCCCTCTGCTTAACTTTTTTCAGATCATTTATTGCGGTGGTTCTCATCCATCATTAATTGCTGATCCACCCCTTGGCCGATTCGAAACTCAACTTTGAGCAAAGAATAATCCAACACTTAATCAATCCAGGTCGAATAAAGGGGTTCCTCAAAATAGTAAAGCTATCGAATTGCTCGACTATCAACATCAACCAAATACTGGATCTACCAATTGTTCGATTCGACAAATATCGAACAAATACAGTTTGCTACTCTACTTTTCCTTATTCTTCATATATCGAACAAATACTGACTTAAGCGTCGGAGAATCCCCCCAAAGGGAACACCCCTTCTTGTGGTCCGCCACCGCTCTATTTTCTTTGATTTACAGATTGTCAGTGCTCATCTCGACGATCAAAATTAATTGTAGATCCGATCAACTAAAATAATTAAATCAAAATTTTAAAAAGTGGGGCATTAATAGTTCAATATTGGGGGTGCCAATAGCACCACTCATGAAATATTTGTGTATTCATTCATGTGTAATTTCGGTTGTAAAACACCTTACAGAATGTAAATGGGAAATGATTCCCTACAATTGACTCATACTAACTATTTTAGACTCTTAGGGAGATGATTCCCTACAACAGAATCGGACTGACGGTAGTAAAACGGTGCCATTTGAGACTTAAAACATAGTCATTTTGAGCTAGGGCACTACTATAAAAACTCTTCTTCTTCTTCTTCAGACACAACTCAACAGAGCAGCTTCTTGCTCTTTCATAAAAAACAACAAGCTCTTACATCGCCGTGGATAATACCGTGTTTCAAACTTGTGTGTAGATAGAGTAAACCTCGAGCAACCCCAATGCATATCCACACCACAGGTCCACACCAATTCTTAGGGGGGTGTATTCAATTAGGATTAATTAGGATTCTTGAAGACATTTAAAGACATTTTTTAAGTGACAGATTTTCATGGATTTCTATAGAGTTTTATAAATCCACATGGACTTTCATTGATTTGTTTAGACATCCATCTCAGACTTTTATGGATTTGTTTAGACATCCAAGGATTTTCATGGATTTGTTATCTCTGACTTATCAATAGTAAGCTAATTATAGCTAATTATCAAAAAAAACCTTTGAAGTTGAAATGAGCAAAAATTGATACACCAGTCAATTTATATTTGCATATATATATATTCTGAGGTTGTTGCTAATGCAAACAAAGAGATTGAATCGAATCCAAAATTGGCTAAGGCTTTTATGAATTTGTTATCTCTGACTTATCAATAGTAAGCTAATTATAGCTAATTATCAAAAAAACCTTTGAAGTTGGAATGAGCAAAATTTGATACACCAGTCAATCTATATTTGCGTATATATATAGTCTGAGGTTGTTGCTGATGCAAACAAAGCGATTGAATTGAACCAAAAATTGGTTAAGGCTTATCTGCGTAAAGGCACTGTTTGCATGAAGTGCAGATGAATTATTTTTCTTTAAAATAAAATGCTAATAAAGAGTTTTTCAAAAAAAAAAAAAGCTAATAAAGAGTGAGCATTTTGGTGTTTGATTGAAGGCTCTACAGATTAATTTGGTGTTGTTTTGTGCAGTTTTAGCATGTAGTGAGTTTTGTACTTGTTATATATAATTATGTAACTGCAACATATTCTCACATATATAATTATGTGCAGTTTTTTTTTTTTTCCTTTTTAATTCATAGAACATGCTGAGGATGGAAGATTATTATTCTCACATGCATCGGTTTTTTTAATTTTTACATATTAGTGCTTTTCGTTTCTGTTTTGAGAGAGAGAGGGAAAACAAAATCCACCAAAATCTTTGGGGAGAATGCCGGACATGTTATGACATTTGATATTTATATCTCTTACCATCAAGTCCACCAAAATCCATCAAAATCCATCAAAATCCATGACTTAAGAAAATCCTTTAAAATCCAGTCATAATTGAATACACCTTGATTCTTGTAAACATTTTTAAAGTCCTAATTCAATACACCTGGATTTGGAAGGATTCTTTAAAAGTCCATATAAATCCTAATTGAATACCACTGGATTCATATGGACTCTTTTAAAGTATTTAAATGTCCAAATTAAATACACCAGGATTTATAATGTCTTTAAATGTCCTCAAGAATCCTAATTGAATACACCCCCCTTAACACTATATGATCCATTTGAAGCAGTGGTTATGTGTTCACTATGATCCAATGGGTTGCAAAGGCTTCTGACTTTGGGTTGTCAAAAATCGCCCCTACATTGGATCACATGATCATGTCACCATTGTTGTCAAAGGTAGCTTTCGTATAATTGGTTTGGTGCGGCTGGCTTTAGAGATTTCATGTCTAGGTATGCCTAAGATGTCAAATCATCACAATTTCTTTGCAATATTTTATATAGTGCATGACATCTTTTATTCTTAATTATATGATATGCTCCAGTTTTATTCTTAATCAACAAGATATGATGATTTTCTTAGCTATCTTCGTTTTTTTTTTTTTTTTTTTTAAGGGAGAGCTACAAGCCCAAAAAACAAAAACTAAGGACAAAAAATTCTAACAAAGGAAAAACCTCTAACATCATTAACATAAACATCAGAAATGGTAGAGGGGGGGTCTTCGAAGAAATGCACTCCCATATCCAAAACATGTAAGAAATGCACTTCGAAGATATGTACTGCTGACCCGAGGTTGTTTTGGCTTACCATGTAAGCATATCACCTAAGTAAACCAAAACATTTTGCATGGTCTTTTGCTAACCCTGTTAAGGCTCTTTTCTTTGCCTTATAAAGCCTTTGAACGTCAACCGAGACTCTATAGTTCTCCCTTAAAAGATCAACTATCACCTTAACACTGACACTTGGAATTCTATTCACAAGGTTCTCAAACTTAAAGGCAATCCACTTTACTTTGGCCTCTTTGTTGTTGTAAATCCTATGACATTCATGTTCGTCCACCAATGTTTTAACCATGAATGTCATTCTATCAATCATGTGTGAACCATGTGCCCTCCAAGGGCAGCCATCTCCTAAGAACTTGTAGGTTTATCTCACATTATCATTTTCACCCCTGTTGAATTGCGTACTCCCTAAATATGTCTCCCATTTGGACTACATTGTTAAATTTCTGACCTATATGAAACTTAATTTCACCACCTACCATTTTCTTGAAAGGTTTATCTTTCATCAACTTAGCTATCTTTACCTTCTCTGGTTCAAGCTGAGTCTGAAAAGTATTCATCATCATACTTTGGTTGATACCCCTCAAATAAATCCATGAACTCCTTAATTATGTCATCATTCCCATCATCAGCATCTTCATCAACTATTGAGACATGTCTATAATTATCATGTCTACCCTCTCCCTTACCATCCTTACCCTCTTCATCATCCTTGTCATCATCTTTCTCACTATCACCATCATAATTCAACACTTTAGCCTCTAAGTCATGCCAACCCAGTGGTTGATTACCACAATCCTGGGCCGACACTTCAGGTTCTTCATTGGGTACTTCATCTTGTTCATCTCCTAAAAGATTTGGAACAAAACCATTCTCTAACTTAAAGACTATTGTATGATTGTATCCAAACCCATGGTCCTCAAACATCCTAAAATAATCAACTAACTCAATATCACTGTTGACCTCAAATCTCTCACCACTCCAAGGTAATTGTACCCAAACAATAGAATCCTCATTGGGTACTTCATCCTATCCACTAAGCTCATTAATTGTTGCTTGAATCAAGCTTATGAGGCTAATGTGATCAGAATCACATTCACCAACGTCAACCACCTTATTCCCAAACAACACCTTTATATTGAAAATATCAATTGCACATGTGCACAGATAAAATAAACAAATTCAATCAGCCTCAAAACATGCTATAAAAATGATTTTATCTATAAATGGTTGCAATAACTAGAAAAAATGGATATTAAAGCACATGGAAAAATAATGATGACAAGAACATCTCTCTATCTCTAGTTAAAATTATTGGTCCATTAAAAACCTGGTCTCTTAAAAACACTTTTAACACAGAACAATTTATAATGTTACTGTGTTAGTACTACTAAATACATGCACAAGCTCTCAAGTTAAATTGTATTGTCTCCATTATATGGTCTGTTTATCACATGGCAGCAACTTGCCTTTGCTATTACCTCATCAATTCCCATTCGTAGTACTCAAGCAAAAGGCACCACATCACACATGGGATATCAATCAATATATATGGTGTGTTTTTTAGTGCATGTATTATTGTATTGTACTTGGTGAATAATTTGGTTGCTCTAAACATGCTATCACAACCCAATTAATTGCCATATAATCATTAATACACAACATGCAGCAGTAATGCAATCAAATTATTCACCAAGTCTACATATTAAAATTGAAAAATCCATATGGGTTCAATACTGGAAATTTCATATACATACATACATATATATATATATATATATATATATATATATATATATAAGTAAATAATAATCAACAAACTACACTAAAACAAGAACTCTAATTATATGATCTACATAATACTGACTATGAGCTACATAATCAAGGAACTATTAACATTCAAGAATTTTATATGTAAGTGGACATGTAATGTATCAAGTTTGTTTCCATTTAATTTTCAAGAATTGAAGGAAGTGCGTATGATAGAGATTTAGATTTTAAAATTACCATTGTGCAAACCAGATATCAACCGATTCAAAACTAAGATCAAAACATATCAAACACACATAAACAAAACACATATCAACATATTCCCATCTTCAACACATAAACACACAAATAAAGTAATAAACACTAAAAATCTAGAACCCAATTGTTTAAGAAAGACAAAACCTTCTCTTTTCTTTCAAAAATTCCTCTAATTTTAGTAACATCGCACGTAAAACAACTTCAAGAATATCAATTACACTTAATTGACCTTAAATCGAAAAACCACCAATTTCTCAAACGCAAACCCTAGAAAGATGAATTTTGTGAATAATCAAGGCGTAAAAAACATGTATGCAAAACAAATCACTCAAAACACACCTAGAGAACATGATCGTTTAAGAAACTAACCTTTCAATGAATAAGCTTCAAAAACTCCCTCACAAGATTTGTTAGTCTGCAACTGCAACCAAAGTCAAACCTCTACAAGTCTAATAACTGGATAAAATGCAAAACGAGAGACAAGAATGAGTTAAAAAGAAGAATATGAAGTGAAAGAGCGAAGGTTTTTGGCACCAACGTGTGAAGGAGAAATGGTGGTGTTTTCTAGAGAACGAGAGTGAGAAAAGGGTTTTGTAATCTTAAGACCACCCTTGTTTTAGGTTTTGTTGAGTGGTTTTTGATGTGTCATAATCTCAGGTATGTAATACACATCTTAGCCATTCATTTTATTTTTTGTTTTTTAATTATTCAATTCTTAATTTATCAACTTACCCTTTTGCCCTTCTTTAATAAATCTTCTAGAAAACAGCATGACAAGTTTACCATTTTTCCCTCGTCCTATTGACAGAATTTTTAAAAACCCTAACGGAATTGGATAGTAGGGACCTAACCAACCATAAACTTAAACTATGAGGACCTGCATGGCCAATACTGAAACTAAGGGGATCAGAACGCATAGTAGGGCAAACTAGTGGGACTAAAAACATTTTTACCTTCTCTTTTTTTTTTTTTTTTTTTTTTTTTCTTTCCACGCTTTTTTCCTTAAGACACATCATTTTTTTAAGGGTCTTAAATAAAAGATGCTTCATTTTAAAATTTTAAAATTTCTATAAACACTCCGGTTTACTCAAAAATTTCTTAAAAAAAAAAAAATCTTTTTATACTCAATTTCTAAAGGCGTCTCATTTAAATAAATAAATTTATAAAACATTTATTTGGAAAATCTTTGTTTTTTAATTCATTTTTATTTTTTATTTTTTCAGATTACATGGAGGTTATTGTCAAGACTCATGATATTATAAATAAATAAATTTTTAATATTTCAACACTTCTTTTCTAAAGACAGCTCATTTTAAAAAAATTAAAATGAATTCTAAAAGTTTCTTTTTCTTACTGATAAAAATAAAAATTGCAAGTTTAAAATTTTGATTAATAACTTATTTCGTAGTTAATTTTGCTTATAATTGCATAATAGCATTCTTCGTCACTTTCGAATCAAATAATTCTTCAAATATATACGAGAGAAGAATTATATAGTTTAAAGTTTATGAAATATTAAAAAGATGAAGAAGATATGAAACATTATGTATTCTAAATAATGTGTATTTATAATTTTTTTATTTTGTTTAAAATTTTAATTAAGGATAAAATTGTCAATAACCAAAAATTAGATAAATGAAATGTGAACAGATATTGGATGGATTGTCTATGATCGCTTTTAAAAAAAAAAAAAAGTAATGCTTTGCAACCACCCACAATAGAATTATAATTCTATAACATTGAAGGCGGCTTTATTACTAAATAAAATAACTTTCTATGCACCCATTTACTTTTTGGATCCACCTGTAAAATTTTGAAAGCTAATAATCCATTTTCTACTACAAGAAATAACTTTAGGGGGTATATTCAATTAGGATTAATTAGGATTCTTGAAGACATTTAAAGACATTTTTTAAGTGACAGATTTTCATAGATTTCTACAGACTTTTATAAATCCACATGGACTTTCATTGATTTGTTTAGACATCCATCTCAGACTTTTATGGATTTGTTTAGACATCTATCTCAGACTTTTATGGATTTGTTTAGACATCCAAGGATTTTCATGGATTTGTTATCTCTAACTTATATATCAACAGTAAGCTAATTATAGCTAATTATCAAAAAAAACATTTGAAGTTATAATGAGCAAAATTTGATATACCAGTCAATCTATATTTGCATATATATATATATATATATATATATATATATATATATATATATTGAGGTTGTTGCTGATGAAAACAAAGCGATTGAATTGAATCCAAAATTGGCTAAAGCTTTCATGAATTTGTTATCTCTGACTTATCAATAGTAAACTAATTATAGCTAATTATCAAAAAAACCTTTGAAGTTAGAATGAGCAAAATTTGATACACTAGTCAATCTATATTTGTGTATATATATAGTCTGAGGTTGTTGCTGATGCAAACAAAGCGATTGAATTGAACCCAAAATTGGCTAAGGCTTATCTGCGTAAAAGCACTGCTTGCATGAAGTGTAGATGAATTATTTTTCTTTAAAATAAAATGCTAATAAAGAGTTTTTCAATTAAAAAAAAAAAATGCTAATAAAGAGTGAGCATTTTTGGTATTTGATTGAAGGCTCTACAGATTAATTTGGTGTTGTTTTGTGCAATTCTGGCACGTAATGTGTTTTGTACTTGTTATACTGTATATAATTATGTGACTGCAACATATTCTCACATATATAATTATATGCAGTTTTTTTTTTTTTTTTTTTTTTTTTAATTCACAGAACATACTGGGGATGGAAGCTTATTATTCTCACATGCATCGGTTTTTTTAATTTTTACATATTAGTGCTTTTCGTTTCTGATTTGAGAGAGAGAGGGAAAGCAAAATCCACCAAAATCTTTGGGGAGAAGGCTGGACATGTTATGACATTTGATATTTATATCTTTCACCATCAAGTCCACCAAAATCCATCAAAATCCATGACTTAAGAAAATCCTTGAAAATCCAGTCCTAATTGAATACACCTTGATTCTTGTAGACATTTTTAAAATCCCAATTCAATACACCTAGATTTGGAAGGATTCTTTAAAAGTCCATATAAATCCTAATTGAATACCACTGGATTCATATGAACTATTTTAAAGTCTTTAAATGTCCAAATTGAATACACCAGGGTTTATAATGTCTTTAAATGTCCTCAAGAATCCTAATTGAATACACCCCCTTGATATTTCTTGATCATTACTTTTTTCATCTATTTAAACTCATTTTGTCAATTTGTATACCCTGTCAAATTTTCAAACCACAAGCCAAGTTCTCATTGTTTGGCTAGAACCAAAGACTCGCACATGATTTCATTAACTAGATAATTATGTCCATTTAAATAATTTAATATATAGATATTTTAGTAATGAAATTTTTCATTGAAGTGGATGTGGAGAGAACTTTTTGGGTGGCACTAACGTTTATAGCTAACTATAATTGTATCAAGGAAGATATTGTACAAAGTATTCTTTCTGGCTAGATAGAAGAGACCTTTTCTACATAATTTTTTATATTTACAAAAGCGACCTATTCTCAACAAAAAAAATAAAAAAAAGTAAACCCTCACTTAGATTAGGCCAATCTGAACCGATGCTTCCTCATTTACTTGTATTATCTCTGAAGTGATGACAGGATAGTCCTGAAAATTATATCACACAATTATTCGTTAAACAATACTAACCCAGTTATTTTAATTATTTAATATCGGTAATTTTACGTTTCCCAATTGTTTAAATCAAATATGTAAAGAGTTAATAACACTATTGATGACATGAGCAAAATCAAACTACTTAAGAGGACACTAAATCCATTGATTACTGAATACTTACTTCATTCGGCTTCATTCATTCAGGAAATGTGACTGTCTCTGTACACAAGGTACTAATTATTTTGTTGCTCTGTCCTCCTCACTTGCAGGTTGATCCTCATCCATAACTCCTGCTGGATCCTCATTGACATTGTCACTTTGATCATCTACGTATGCCTGAGAGCTCACCACCTGACCCGCCAGATCTTTGTGTTTTAGATTGCCTGTCAAAAGTATACATAAATAGCGATTATGAAGCTACGAAGATGTCTAGATTTTCCATTTTAATAGTGCTCCTCATAATAGGCTCAAATTACACAAACATGTAACAATCCCAATAACCCAACTAACATATACAGAATCCTTACAATTCTGGTTGGATCACATAATAGATATTGATCTTATTCACAAATATATTTGGATCTAACTCGAGCCAAATTCAAGACTTTACTACTCTGAAGGGTATATATTCTAGTAATTCAGCTAAAATCATTAACAAAGTTACTGGAAAAATCAATTACTTTTTCCAAATTCCAAAATCCATAATTCCCAAAAATTAAGCCAAACTATTCTGCACTTGCAGAAATATAAATTTTAATGATCTTTCCAATTTGAAATCAGGAGTTCAGTCAATCCACATAATGCATATATTTAGAACAGCTAGGGGCCAGAAAATCAGTGGAACCCATTCAGAACAAGTTTAGCTCAGCAATCAGTTCTACCAGAGTCCACGGAAATGATGCTGGCTTATGAGGTCATGCAAGGAAGTCCAAAAAAGTATGGAACTTTCTGCCTAGGCCAAAAAACAGGAATTGACACAAACAAATTACTCATGTATCACATACCCATCCAAAAAGTGCATCCACTTGATGTTGTATGGAGAAGAGCCTTGACACAGAACAAAAAGCGTTCCATAGACCTCTTTGTAGCGGGAATTTTGCTAGTGATTACTGTTTGTTTCAAACCCTTCAAGTAATTTAAAAAAACAAAGTGAGAGATAGAGAGAGAGAAATACATTACATTGAAAGCACCATATTAGCAATGATGTAGATTGGTCTAAAAAAATATATGAATATCAAAAGAAAACCTTTGCTTCAGAACATAGAATCTGTATTGTTCTTGTGGCCTTTTGAAGGTCTTTCACCTAATTCAATAAGAGTTAGCAGGACTTCATCTGCAATCTTTCAGATGTGAACATGCAAACAAGCGCGGTAGAAGAAATTCACTTCAGCTAGTCTTACCAATTGGATAATAATTTCACTGTGTGTTTGAAAGTGGATCTGCAAAAAGTCAAAAGCTGCAGAAGATCATAATTTCAGCATCCAAAGCAACTATACAACATAGAGTGTAGCAAAGAGCCAAAGAGTAAGAGACATTTTACCTTTCAGGAAGAAATCAACAAACTTCCCACCATACTTGACAGCCATGGCACGAAGGTTGACCTGTTACACCATTTTAATGAGTCAAGTTTCCCACTTGAATACCCATTGAGCTAAGAAGAAGAATAAAATGAAATAGTATAGAGAACAAAAAGATATGAAGGCTGAGACCTTGTCATGAGTCTTACACATGTTAACTAATGATACCACCACATTCACACACTTGGATGTCTTTATTAAATGTGTTTTAACAGTTTCAGGTTGGACACCAGCCTTGCGTTTCTCAAAGTGAACAACTTCCTTAACCTAATTGTAATAAAAGAACAGAGAAAGGAAAGTCATGGACAAAGAGGATTACGGTAATCACCTATAGAGTCTTTGGAAGGAATAACATAATTATGGCTCACCAATTTATTGAGAACGGAAAGGTTCACTTCATGCTGCGAATTATCTAATCACTGTAAGCATTTCCACTGATAGACAATAAAAAGGTATAAGTGCAATTGAAAGGAGTAAAATAAAAAACTTACCAATACCCGGTACCACAGAACAAATGTTGCAGGACATAGAGTTGGGAAACCATGATGATCATCTTCTGCCATTGTTTTGGACGATGTAACCTAACAAAGAATGGGGCTCCTTTTCGGATTCAGTTTGGAAAACAAGAAAACTGGGTTATCTGGTTCAATATTGTATCTCGAAAGACTTCAGATGATCCATCTAAGCATGATACAAATAAGTGTTGCTGTTTTAAATCCACATTATTAACTGATTAGTTGTTCCATATTCTTCATTCTTATTGCAGCACAAGATACAGCTATCTTAATGATGTTGACAGAAGTCATTTTAGGATGAACAATTTCCAGTTTTCAAGTGAGACTCAGAAAATGACAAAAAAGCCACAATCAATTTTAATGTGAAACTGACAATGCTATTTAAGTTTGCAATTGTGAAAAGCATGCACCTGAGGCAAGATAGAGCAGGCAAGTTCATCCAGCAAATCAGTAGTGGACACACTGTATTCCAGATAAATCCATAGTATCTTCTCCATGATTTCTCCCAGATTGCATACACACAGTGCATTAAGTTTCAAAAAATTACATTTAAAATGTCAAGAGCCACATAATATGGTATAGATGGCCTTACTTTGTTCTTCCAACCATTCTCAAGTGTTTCATTATTCCAGTCATGCTTCAATAGCTTCTGAGAGGAAGTTCCAAGTCTGCTGTGCAAGACATGAAGAACCCCCTGGATTAGTTCTCTGTTTGTACTTAAACTGTTACCCTCCAACTTACCAAGGAATATCTGAAGTGAGATTACAACCGATTCCAGAGTACGAAGACATTCTGAAGCCAGCATAAAGGAGACAGAGCATGCTGCAAAGAGCAGATGTAATTACAAATGAAGTAAATTGAACAATCACAGATAAACAGCATATGTTAACAGGGACAAGGTATATACCTATACTGAATACCCCTTCTAGAAATATAAAGGCTCCAAGATAAAAATACTCTCTTGTCCCAGGTAAAGGGATAGGTTGTATGCTTGAAATTATAGAATCCGGTATGTTGATGGATTGGAAGGATTGAAGCAAGTCTGAGAGAAATGTTTTGTGCATTTGAATGTCAGGAAGGTTAAGCATCTGCAATCAACCAAAAAAAAAAATCAAAGCAAACTACAAGGTTAAACCAGTAATTAGGAAGTAGAATAATGTGAAATAATATGACTTGAATTCAAATAATCAGCAACATAAGAGTATTGGTGACAGGTGTTATGGCCTTATGGGCCTAACATGACTGACAATAACTAAAAAGTTTTACCTTACTGAAACAACTAAGTACTTCTTTAATAACCAAAGTGGAAACAGAAATTTTCGAGAACATAAAGTTGGGTATATCAGGATTGTCAGTAATGGCAGATTGCACTTTCCAATGATCTTGACAAGTTTCATCATCACCTACAAAATATTTGTATTAGAATTAACGCAGCACAGTAGCACTGCTCTTAGTGTTAATGTAACCAATTGAGTACAATTATCTTACCTTCTTGAAGAATACAAACTGCACTATCAAAATGCTTCCTAAGACTTGGAAACATGGGTTTAACTTTGCTCAAGAATTCGTCCACAGTCATCCTGGAAAAACCAGTCTGACAACTCAAGCATCTGGGTGTCAAGTCTTTGATTGGACGAATGAAGTTATCCAACTTGTAGTGAAGTTCACGCAAAAGGTACAGATGTAGAGGTAACTAACATAGAAAATAAAAATATTATTGTACTAAATAACTTCATTCATTTATTAAAAATACTCATAAATGATAATATGCGCAATAACATTGTACCTCAGCCGCAGGATCAGAGCAACAAGTGTCTTGGTTCTGCATATACAAAGATATATTAAATAACACCCATCGGTTATCATGCAAATGATGCAATAGTATGATAAGGGAAGTTTCTAGCAGATTTATCCACTGCACTGCAGGAAGCACCACATCACCTAATAATGATTCTAAAAACTTTGCAGAAATCACAGAAAATGAGAGTTGATAATTCTACACCATTTTGAGTATCTTTTTATAGCTCAGCTGTGCCTCATTGGTACCACTAATTACAGTCCGTAAATCATTGTTTCAACAAATCAAGTACAGGCACCAGATTCAGAATCACCAGTAAGAGCTAAGACCGATGTTTCATGATGCAGTGCAGAAATTAACGAAGTATTGTTATGTTTTCTTTGAACAGTCAAAGGGGTGATTCATATATACGGAAAAGTTGTCATTAATTTACCAGTCAAAGAATCAATCTTGTTATTTGTAAACCATAGTAAATGAAGTCTAGGAATATGCAAGGGCTAAAGATAATAAGAGGGTTTGGGGGGCTGGAATTGTAAAAAACCAAAACCTAGCCTATGTACTCCTTTTTCCGGCAGTTTTTCACGGCTTTCCAAAATTTCTCCTTTAAGAAATCTTGGCTTTGACAATCTTTGATGTGAATTAGTCTTAGTCTATTGGAACAGCAAGTTGCCAATTTTTCTATTACATCATTAAATCGCTAGCCTCTAGACAATTTATGCATATCTCATAAAGTAACCTTGACTAACCCCAGAAGTAGATCTTATTTCATCAAACCTGTGAAAATAAATCATCAGACCCATTCTGAGAAAGTATCGAAATTGGGATGGCAAAACTCAAAAGCAAGTCTCAAAGTTTTGAAAGAGAATGGGAGAATGGAAGTATTGAAGCAAAATGCAAGAAAACACATTATTGTCCATCCAGTACATGCATCTATGATAACGAGCAAGCGAGAAAGAGATAGAGAGAGCAAAAATCTTGGTGGCATGCCAAACTATATTCTAAAAACATAATAATAATTCATTATGTAAATATGTAATACATTACACTAACTTAGGTCATAAACAATACACCTATGGAAATATAACATGAGAACTTTCTAAGTTTGGGTGTTTATTATCTCAATTAATGGAGGAATGAATCTAATTCTTGCATAAAATGCATATAAAATAGCATGGACATTAATTTAATTCAAATCCTTTCTTAGATTATATCAAGAAAATTATAACCGTAATGTTGAAATTACAAAGAAAATAAGGACATGAATGAAACATGTTGCAAGAAAGTCAATGACAATCATTGCTGTGTTCTTACAAACAACATACTGCAGATTAAAAGAATGTTCGCATTGCAAAGCACTTCAAACAATACAAAAAACATGAGGTAATATAATTTGTTTAAACCAACAAAAGTGAAAGCATGCAAACCTTCGAAAATGTCAAAAGGGAAAGGCACTGAAAAAGAAGAGGCCTGAACTTAAATCTCTGTGTTTCCAGAGCCTTGTCAACTGCAGAAACTTCTACACTTACTGGCCCATTAGAGTCGCAGGAACTTTGATCTGCTGACTCGGATGTCCTGCCCTTTAAAAATGTGCTAGAAGAGTCCTCATTTTGCACCTCTTGGGTTGTTAGGTTGCTCGCTTTCCTGAGAACCTCCAATATTGTTGGCTGCCGCAATTTGTCATTTGTGTCCGAACTTGTTGATGTCTTCGATTTCCTTTTATGTTTCTTTTTGTAGTCGGGAGAGGCACTGTCATGTTTTGTCTTATGTTCATTCTTCTTTTCCACATTCCCCATATTGTTAGGTCGATTTAAGAAAGAAGATCCACATTGCCCCACATGAAAATGGAGTTCAGGTAGAGATTGAGGGCAGCATTTGATGGAAAAATTTAATAAGCTTTCAATAAATCTGCATGGTTAGATTCTTTCATTCGTGAGGATAAGATGTCAAGAAATATATACATTAGGATGATAAACTAACCAAGATGAACAAAATTATAAATATACTAAGAGACATGGAAGTAATAACTTGTATAAATATTGCTTCTTTCATCGGTCCGGTATATTGTAATTAGAAAGTTTATAACTTCCATTGTGCCATTCTCAACCTTTCAATTCCTCTGATTAGGTGAAAAGGTTGACAAGAAGAAATTATTAAGTAGAGGAGCATTGAGCTTTGCAGTTAGTAATTGCAGAGCATAGGAAATTGTGCCCCAGTTGCGAAGCAAATATGGCTAACCTCATTATTTCCATTTAAATTAACAGCAAAATTATTACACCTTCACACATTCCATGTAATTAAAACAAAATTGTAATCCCTATTCTATGTTCACCCCATTTCAAATGCGGAGTGTCAGTTTTAAGTCTAACATCAAATTAAAGAAGAAAATGGACAAAGTTTTATAGATCCACTTTTCCATTTATCAGTCCAATTCACATGTGATTGTCCTATGAAGCTGACTTGTAGCCCAATCCTAAGGTTGAAAAGTAAAATGATTTGAGCCACGTACTTTGAATTTGCTTCTGTAAGATGATGTGTGGGAACCCTGTCGGTTTAGTGTGATCCACCAAATCCCATGTCATTAGCGAGAGGGCATCCCAAAAAATTTAAATACCATAGAGCTCCTTAAAGTGTAAACACATTTTGGGTTGCAAAACCCAAAGCAAACTCGTGAGGGACAGTGTCCAAAACATCAATGTCTACACTAGGACATGGTGTTTCAATTGATATTAGAACCGACTTGCGACATGGTGTTGGGGACGTAGAGACAAAGCTTGTGTAAATGCTAATTCACCGGTAGTAAGTGGACAATATGGGATAAGATTTCACTCAGAAACAACAAAACAATGTCACTTTTATGGACTTCATGATTCATAAAGATTCAGCAAACAACATCAACAAAAGCTAGATAGAAGTGAGGTGGTTTTCCTATCTAGGGACCTAAAACCCTTTTAAAAAATCACATGACAGGAATTTCTACAACAGGAACCTTGAACAAGGTCAACAAGAAAACACTACTCATTTATCAATAGCTTCCTGCAACACCCATATCAATCAAAGATACAAATTCTTGAGCACGATGTATACTGATTTCTACACATTATACAATTATTGTTGCATTTCCATCATATTCATAAGTCTTAACTTATTTTTCAAAACTTTACTTTACTATATCAATTTGGCCTTTTGTGTCATATCCAAAATCATGCTTCATAGGACAGGAGGAACTTGGTTTCCCTAGCACATCCAAATTTTAAGCACTACCCACAACAATATTTAGAGAATTACTCCACAGGTTTTTATATCTAATAAGAAAATCTAAAATGCAGTTTAAAATATGTATAACAATTTCAATATATATATATATATATATATATATATATATGAATAACTAAAAAATGAAAGTGCAAACATACACTAGGTTCCTCAGTCGCTTCAATAGCTTGGCAATTATATCCTCTTTTGCAGGCTGACTTAAGCATTCCAATCTTCCACCAATTTGTGTACAGAAGGCATTAAGCTACATGCAGCAGCAAAATCATTAGAAACCAGTGTACATGACTGCTAATCACAAAGATAACAATATCAAACTATAGTAATTACCAGTTCCCTTATCCAGTTTGCTGCATGAAAAAGAGAAAAGGTCACAATCTCTTTCTGCTTCTCTGTAAGAGACTGCCAACCAGCTATAGAGAAATACTGACCGTTGCACAAACCAGATATGAAAAGAATAACATAAAATCAAGAAAAGCCACAAATGAAAAGAATAACATAAATCGATTAAAGTAAATAAGTGTGACAAGAAAAAATTGCAGAAGTGGCCAGGGCTTGAGTGTGCCATTACTGTGGTCTCAGCTTGGGGGCCTCAATTCTGGATGGTTATTGGGCCCATAGAGTATTATGGCTTGTGTCAAATGGTCACTCTTATTGATTTCATTAAATAAATTTTAATTTTAAATGAAGCCTATTTGAAGAAAAAATAACAATTTTACACAAAACTGTTGGTGAATAGAAGACACAGAAAAGGAAGGGAAAAATAATTAGGGTGGGGGGTCATTGGGTGGAGGAGGAGGGGCATCGGAGTTGGGGTTGGGGATTTGAAGAACACATTTCAAACTTGAGCGCAGGGTGCTTGTTTGGATAAAAGTACTAGTTGCAACCAAGACCCCAATCCAGTCATTTGTGCTTGACAATTGGAAATGTCTACCCCTGCACCAAAAAAGTGGCCCTTGACCAATCATCTAGTATATACTTGCTTTTTTCCCCCAAGTTGTTTCAGTTGCAATGGTCATCTTAGGCTATTGCTCGTTTTACCTAATAAGTACAGCTTATTCAATACGTGAGATGAAAGAAGAGGAACCTAAGTTGCTTCAGTTGCAATGGTCATCTTAGGCTATTGCTGTTTTACCTAATAAGTACAGCTTA
This sequence comes from Acer yangbiense, assembly GCA_008009225.1. Lineage (NCBI taxonomy): Eukaryota > Viridiplantae > Streptophyta > Magnoliopsida > Sapindales > Sapindaceae > Acer > Acer yangbiense. The sequence continues at coordinate 21,088,690 of CM017767.1, read as the reverse complement.
TTCAATACATAGATCAAAGAAGAGGACTTAAGTTTTCTTTTATCTTTTTCCTCACATTTACTCAAATTCCAGCAAAAAAATGATTTTTGAAATTCTAAAGGAAAAAAAGGTTTTACTTGGTCTCACCTTAGAGGAAGGAAGGTGTAAAGGGCAGCCTAGTAGTGCATCAATTCCTCCAAGAGACCCCTGATTTGTCAACCTCTCAACCTGACAAATGATAAGAAAACCTAAATATTTATCAATGACCTATAATCCATCTCAATTCCCAAAGAACAATGCACTTACAGCAGATAGTAAAGCAAAGTTAGCAGGAAGGATTTGTAAAGAAGTAGCAGACCTGCAGAGAAGAAGGTTTCAAGTTCATCATTCAGAAATATCAAAACAAGTTTTAAACACAAATTGAATAAAGGAGGCACAGCAAAACTTACTGTATGGAAGAGGAAGCTAATGGCAAAATGTTCAAACAAATAGGAGATATTACTCCATCTAAGTTCATCCATAGTTCACCTACAAGGAAAAAAAATACAAAAAAACGACGGGACCCAAAATGATTTCTCATACAACTTCAAGGGCAGATACTATCAAAAGAAAAATGACAGATTACATAACTAATCTCACCTTCCAAACCACAATAAGAGTTCTTAATAGATAATTGCCCGCTATCAAGATCAGATAGAAACATTGACTCAAATTCTCCAACATGTTTCCCAATCCTACAAAACACTTACAAGTTTCATTTTCTAAAATTTAATCAACTAATCTTCTCCCTGAATGGGTAACAACAAACATAATCATAGTTGTGACATTTTTCTGAGAGACTTACCATTCTATAATTTCTGGCTGAAGTGTTTTATACTTTAAAATTGCAGTCAGTTCATCATAAAAGAGGATCAGAGGTAAGTATAACTGTTTGCAAGAGTTTAGAGATGTCTTTAAGAGTTCCAAAGCTTCTTCAGCATTTGATTTCTGGCAAAAAGAAAAGGGCAAATTCAAAAACCCCCTGAAGTTTGGCTAAGTTTGAAAAAAATAACCTTTGTAGTTTCATAAACACTTACCATCTAAACAGTAGTGACTAGTGATGCAACACGATATGTAAAATGACTTGTATACCCTTCATTTTAGTTGTTACAATAATTTCACCATTTTATAAATATTGAAGAATGGGGTATAATGGTACTTTCAAATAAATATTTAAAATAAAATTAATCAATTAGTAATTTTTGGTAACAAATTCAATTAATCATTATTGATTAATAACTTATATTAAATTAAAAAAAGTAAGGAAAATATTTTAAATAACAAATAAAAATAAATAACTAAAAAATTATAAACAGATGATAAAATTAATAGACTTAAATTAAATTTTAAAAAAAAAAAAATTGAATAATCATAGTTATCAAAATAATAAAGTCATAAAGAAAAACTAAGAAGGCAAAGCTCCCTCCATCATGAAGGCTACAAGCCTACAACCTCTACCTCCTCCATGGATTTTTTTTTTATTAATATTTTTAAATTTTCTAATTTTTTAAAGATTTTTTATTTTTTAAAATTTTAAGATTTTATTATGCTTTAAGAATTTTTTTTCATTTTTCAATTCTAAATAAATGTGTTATTTATAATTTAAAATTACATGTTAAAATACTCAAATTGTTGTTTTATTAGATTTAGAGTTTAATTGAAGTCAACTAACAACATGGGTTTAATTCTGAAAGGAGTTGTTTTTCGACTTTAGTCAAACACTCAAACCTAGGGGTAGAATTTGACCAAAAGTAAAAGAAGAGATTCAGGGTGAATGTATATCCTAGTATAGAAGCCACAGATTAAAATATGATAAATTGATAAGCTTCCCAATGGGAACAATCATAAAGAATCTTTTCCTTAACCATGAGAAAAGCACTAGTAAGTTAAAACTTCTTCCTAGTAATAAAAGGCAATTAAAAACATAAATTTGGAAGTTAAAGCTCATTAATTATATTGCAATTGGAATACAGAGAGGTTTTGGAATGGAGATGACAATTGCAACAATTTCGAGTTGTACCTGGGATGGAGATGTGCTGGTAACATCACTTGCATCACCAAGAAATGAAACTATCTTCAGTGTTCCAACCAGGCCCTTTTTTTTGTACTTCAGTTCTGGATGGCTAACCTACCCAATTAAAGAGTTGCGGAAATCAGAGAAACTTTACATACAAGAATCTTGACTTGGACAACCACCACTAATCGAATGAAATACAAAGTTAAAAATGTTGTATCTCACAAAGCCACTGAATGTCCAAATTGTACCTGCTTCCGTACTACCATCAGAAGTTCATTTGCAATGGAAGATCCAAAACAATCTTCACTCGATCGAGCCAACAGTACTAGACGGCTGAAAACCTCATAGACCTACACTTATGGCAGAAGAGAAAGTGAAATTGACAAACACAACATTCAACATATAATACCTAAAGAAATTATATCTAAAGAGTATCAACTTACCTTGTGCAAATTTTCAACACTAAAACCCTCCAAGTAATCCAAGATACCTGAATGGTAGAACCTATAACTTGTCAGGAAAGACTTACAATTTACAAACAAAAGGTCATGAAAGAAGTGGCTGGGATACCATTTATATGACAAGAAAGTGGAATCAATTCCCGTGTATATTTGGAAGCCAGCAGAGCCATGGTCTCCAAAGCAGAACACACTTCAAAACTAACTCCAGATCCCACATGAGTAATCAGTGCACCAAGAACCTGCATAAACCACAGATCAGAAGCATCAGCTTGTTGTGCTTTAATTATTAGAGATGAGATATAACTAACCAGATTACTTACTTCATGTCTTGAATAAGTATCATTGAACTCTTCAAACAGTCTAGCATACAAGTGAATGCCAATCTCCCTTGCCTTTTGTTCTTTGCATGCCAATAAGTATTCGGACAATGAAAGAAACGATGGAAAATAATCCTAACAAGAATTAATGGAAAACACCATAAGAGTTTAAAAGAGTATCATTTCATTGAAATTAACAGCACTATAGATAAAGTGAAACAATTCCTCTTTCCCAAATAATTGTGGCAGATACCTGTACTAAATCCTTGTTCCCACAAATGCACTGATCAAGCATAACTTCCTGAATACAATCTTCTATGATTTTCTTCTTAAAAATCTTTAAAATGCTCTTTTGCAGTGAATCTCCATTTACATACATGAGCACAAGAAGCCATATGTCTATGACTTTGTGATCCCTCGGTTTCTCAAGGCTGTTCAATTCTTTTAAAATCTCTTGACAGAGCATCTAGAGATGGAAACAAAATCGGAAATGCTATGTTAACATGGTACTTACATTCTTAGAATAAACTCAAATAGTCAAAATAATAAAAAGAAGAAGAGAAAACACGCTTACATTCTTAAATCGAAGACTTGATCTCAAGGCATCAAGAATAGATGCCTCTGAATTGTCCACAAGAGACTTTCCTTTAAGTTTATTTTGTTGGGTTGCACGATAATTCGACACCCCAACAAACTTTAAATCCCCGCGGATATGTGAGATTATTCTTCGAACATTTGCTGGTGTTGCCGATAGCAGTAAAAATCTAAGCAGATACGGTATGTGTTCTGCATCAATCGTTCTAATACACGATAATGCTATGGTAATGACCTGTTCTTCCAACTCAGGATTCAAATTAAGGTTGGAAAAACAGTCGAGCACAGGCAAAATAACAGCTGAATCCTCTCTAAGCAATTGTTGTAGAGATTGAACAACAGTGTTATTATTTGTTTGATCACCAATAATCTCAGGCAACGAGCCAATTATCTCTTTCTTCAAATTTAAAGGGCAAACACAAACAAGTTGCATCAATTTCTCAGTAAAGAGTTTAGAATCGACAAGAAATTCAAGCCACCGGAATTGATTAATAATAAGCCTAGCAACATCGTCTTCGAGAGACAACGAAGTCTCTGGTTCAAAACCTACATGAAAATATTCAGGAAGCTTTTCGAGAAGAGTATTGATAAGCTCTAATTGAATACAAGGAACAAGCAAAAGATGCCTAACCAAGCTCTCGTTTATAGTGGGATTCGAAGAGGTCAAAACCCTGAGAACAGAAAACGACGTAGTTTTGGAGCGTAAATGTATATACATTATATGTCAATTGCGAGAAATTAAATCTAGAATAAAAATATAAAATATTAAGAAAGAAAAAAAAAAAAAAAAAAAAAAACCGCTTACCTGGTGAAATCAGTTGGAGATTGAATAAAAGCAGAGAATCCGGGGAGGAAAAGAGAAGGAAGAGAAGGGTTTAGAGAGAAGAGAAAGGTGAGGTGGCGGCGGAGGCTGTGGGGATCAGAGGGGAGAGAAGGTGGGCCCGAGTGGTTGATGAAGGCACAACCAGCCTCTGCTAATATTGATACCATTTTTTCGATTTCTGAATCCATTCCTGATTTGGGGATTTTGGACGGAGGTAATGGAGATTTTAACGACGATTCTTTTTCAGTGACGACGACTTTTACTGGTGAAGGAACACCATTTTTTCTCCTGCCAAATGCTTATCTACGACGCCGTTTATCTTCTGGTTTTTGCCACCCCAGTAACTTAAGAGAGACATTTGAAACTTGAAAGGGCGCCAAATGTTTTAGAAAACAAAAAAAACAAAAAAAATTATTGTCATAAAATATAAAAACAAAGTTTAGAAATACCCCTTGTTTTGAATTTTAAAAGTATACAAATATATTGAAATATTAAGTAATTAATAAATAAATAATACTGTAACATATTAACAAAATCATAAAATATAAAAAGAAACTAAAAAACCAAAAACAAAAAGAGACAAACGAATTTGAAAAAAAAAAACACTTAAATAAAAAAAATATTTTTTTTTTTAAATGGATCGCCCACCTCAAATATGGATGATAGAGATTAAAAGAAAATGTAAAAAGAAAAATTGAAATAACAAAAAACAAAAATGGTGGATTAAATCTCTGCCATCGAGATCTCCATCAAATACCGGATCTCTACCATTTTCTTTTCTTTCATTTTTTTTTTTTTTTCAAACCTAGATTGAAAATGACGGTTGAGATGGATAACTTTTAAAAAATAAATATTTGTAACAATTATATTATTGTATTATTCTTTTAAATTTTTACCATACTACTATAATATTAAATTTGATTTTTTTTCATTTTAATAATTTGTTAAATAATTATAATTTAAGTTTTTGTCAGTTTAAAAACCCTTACAAATTTAAAATTTTTAATAGAATATTTAATGGTTGAGGGCATTTTAGGTATTTTTTCTAACGAATGGAGATAATGAAGAATAGGGTAAACTAGAGGGAAGATAAAGATCATTAATGAAACTAGAGGAGGAAAATGGGGAATAGGTCCTACTATGAAGTTATAGATTCTTATTATAACCCTTATTATGTTGACATGTTGTCCCTTTATAAGGTATAAGGTTACTATTGTTTTGAGTAAAAAAAAAATGTACAATGTATGACGTAGCAGGGTATGACAAAAACAAACAAACAAACCCGAGGTACACTAAGAAGAACATTTCAGTATATTTTAATACGAAACTGGATATATCAATTAGAACAAAAGAGATAACAAAAGAGATTACAAGCTAGTTACATAATCTTCCAGAACCAATATCTCCACACAAGGAGGACACTCCTCAATCCAGATCATCTCACACTCCAAAGACAGAGCCAGCTTGGCCAAACTATGGGCAACAAGCAAACTTCAGAAACACTCAACTAGCTCAACAAACTGAGAATACAAGTGACTACCAAACCAATATCAAATATATGAGAGAGCAGAAAACAAATCAGTCACTTGCTAACTGGAAACCAAGAAGAATGGCAGAAATCATTCATTTTATAAATATTACTACATGATCTAATACACATGGAATTACCAAGGATCCATTTGCTCCATGTTTATCGGTTTGGTCCTCATCTTACTCACATATGAATTTGGCGACTATGTAAACCTCTGTAAATTTTAAAGAAAAAAAAGAGTAAGAAATAACATAAACTTAATAGTTTCAAGCTCAAGAAACTTCATGCAAATATTGCAATTTGCAGGTAGCTAGTAAATAACTAATGTTTATAAAAAGTTACCTTAGGTACGTCTATGCTTAACTTTTTTTTTTTTTTTGATAACAAGGACAAAGCCTAAACAGACAAAAACGGGGGACTAATACAACTTGGCTTATCAGCTTCAACTATGGATCTAATACAGATTGGGAAGTCCTCCAACCAAAAGGAATTTTCGCCCGTAGCGAGGGCGTTCTTCGCAAGGCTGTGAGCAACTCGATTTGCCCATCTAGGAACGTGAGCTATTCTCAGACCCTTAGAGTTTTTAAGGAGGCCATCGATGTTATCAAGCATGATACTGCTCGTGGCTTCCATAAAACTCCCATCCGCAATTCGCTTCACGGCCACCGCCTTATCAGATTCCAAGACACAGGGTTCTAGCATGCAATCCTTACTGAAAATGATGCCTCTTAAGATGGCCAAGGTTTTAACTACCTGGTTGGTAAACCTTGCTTCAATCACCTGTGAACACGAGGCTAACACCAGGCCAAATACGTCACGAATCACAACCCCAATGCCAACTTTCTTGCCACCAACAAAGGGGACTGCATCGCAGTTAATTTTGTAGAAGCTAGGATCTGGCGGCTTCCACGAACCCTGGTTATGCTCGGAAGGCCCAGATGTTGTACCTTTTTTAACGTGAAGGTTCTCAATCTCAGTTATCAAGCTTTTGCTCCACCACACAGCCTCGGAGAAATTCTATTTCAAGTCGTTATGAATGAAGGAGTTACACATGCACCAGTTTTTCTAGAGGATAACGCAAAGCAACTTCAACTCACAGTTGTTAGTTCTAGAGGCGCAATGTCTGATCATATCAAAACAAATTCGCAAAGGTTCTTCTACCAACCACATTTCTGGGCAGCCAATTCTGGCGGAAGTGTTTAAAATTGTTGCAGTCCCACAAGGCATGAATGGTGGTCTCCGTAGCCTTTTTGCAGACAGGGCAATGGCTCTCAACGACAACCTTTCTTTTTGCAAGGTTGGCCATAGTCGGAATCCAGTTGAAACAAGCTCTCTAGATAAAGGTTTTTATTTTCAAGGGGATCTCCAAATTCCAAAGAGAGTTCCACAATTGATGATTAGAGGAAGCAGAGGAGCTCGAAGAAAAGGAAGGAATTAAATTTCTGCCTACCCAATAGCCGCTCTTAACCAAATATTTCCCATTTCCCTCAAAGTTCCAGATGTTTGTGTCATCAGCTGAACCAAGGCCAACAAGGATTTGAAGGATGCGATCAATCTCATCCGCCGAGAAGTTTAAGTTAAGTTTTTATAGGTTCCAACCTCCAGAATCTGTCAAGAGACAGTCCACCGTTGCATCCAAGCCAAGGTTAGGGGGAGATCGAATTCCTAAGGAGGCTAAGATAGGGACCTAATTGTCCTTGTAGATACGAATAGAGGCTCCGCTTCCTACCCACCTTCTCATGCCTAAGTTGAGAATTCCCTTGCCCCAAACTAGGCTGTGCCAAACGAAAGACCTAGCAACTTTTTTGGGCATCTCCATCAAATTGCAGTTGGGGAAATAGCATCCTTTAAGGACTTTTGAGGCTAGTGAGTCCAGATCTTGGATGATTCTCCAGCATTGCTTGGCCAAAAGAGATCTGCTGAAAGTTTCTAGATCACGAAAGCCTAAACCTCCTTTTGTTTTAGGACTGCAAAGACGGGACCAAGTGCACCAGTGGATTTTCAGTGAATTGTTGTTGCTACCCCACCAAAAACGAGCAGTTAATCTCTGAATTTCTGTAATCAAGCTTTTAGGGAGCCATAAGAGGCTCATGGTGTAAGTTGGGATAGACTGCTCCACAGCTTTAATTAGGATTTCCTTACCACTAATGGAGAGAAATTTCTCTCCTAACCTTTAATTCTGCCCCAAACTCTATCAACGATGTCCGAAAATAAATTTCTTTTGCTTCTTCCGGTGACGCAAGGAAGGCTAAGGTAGTGTTCGTGGCACTCCACCAGCCTTATACCCACAATAAAGGCCAACCTGTTACTGTCCAGAATGTTGATGGAGGGACTAACGCAAATAGCTAACTTGTTGAAGTTCACCAGTTGGCTTGAGGCCTTCGCATATTCGTCAAGCATTAATCTAACTATCCTACCGTTTTGCTCATTCGCTCTTGTGAACGAGAGGCTATCATCTGCGAAGAAAAGATGAGAGACGGTTAGCCCTCTTCTACTGCATTTGAAACTAGTTAAGTCACCCCCAGTCTTGAGCCTGATGGATTAGGCTAGAAAAGCCCTCAACACAAATTAGGAAAAGGTAATGGGACAATGGGTCTCCTTGTCTAAGGCCTTTGGAAGGCTTAATGTTACCAAACACCTCTCCATTCAGAATAAAAGAATAAGTCATCGACGAAATGAACCCCATGATTAGTTTCACCCATTTAACCGAGAAACCCATCTTCAACATCATTTTCTCAATGAAAACCCATTCGACTCTATTGAAAGCTTTGGACATGTCAAGCTTTAGAGCCATGTAACCTTTCTTTCTTTTTCTACGCTTAAGCCTATAGAGACACTCGAAACCAACAATGGTATTATCTGAGATCAGCCTACCAGGATTGAAGGCCGACTGAGTTTCCGAGATAATGCTACCTAAAGCACTTATGAAACGGTTGGTAATAACCTTAACAATGATTTTATAAAGAATGTTGCAGAGGCTGATGGGGTAGAAATCAGTCATAGCCATTGGGGTTAAGACTTTTGGGATTAGGGTTATCACAGTAATATTGAGATCGTTGATCAATTTCTCCTCATTAAGAACATCGAGGCAGGCAGTAGTAACTGAAGCACCAATAGTGTTTTAGAATTTTTGATAGAAGACAGTAGAAAGCCCGTCTTTCCGTGGAGCTTTCAAGGAACTCATGTCGAAAACCGCTATTTTGATCTCATCTCTAGTGAACTTCGAATCAAGGAACCGAGAGGTCGACTGAGGGAGGGATTGGTCGATACCAAGGAGGATTTTCTTGATGGCCTCCTGAATGGGACCATTGGAAGTGAACAAGTTGTCAAAATAATGGGAAATGATTCCCTCTAAATCAACCTTGGAATCTTTCCATTGCTCTATATCATCATTGAGACCTTTAATTTTGTTTCTCGTCTTCCTAGCATAGGCTTTAGAGTGGAAGAAGCGGGAATTTTTGTCTCCATTTTAAAGCCAGTCGACTCTAACTCTTTGCTTCTAGTATCTCTCTTCCGTGTCGAGGCAAGAGTCAAGTTTCTCTTCAAGCACAATGAGCATCTTCCAGGAATCCAGTTTATAAACTCTGTTGGTCACTCTCAAGGCTTCTCTGTTCTTACGGATATTCTTTCAGTGATCAGCACGTTTGGTATCATTCCATTTCCAAAGCATTCTACCACACATCCCAATTTTACTAATAATAGAATTTGAGTTCCTACCAGTACCTCATCTATCATTGTTCAACCAGGCAGTAGAAACAATATATTTGCACTCATTTTCGTCACTCCAACATTCTTCAAAGAAAAAATGCCTATTTATCCTACTCGAACCTACATCTGTAGCATTGGCAATCTCAGCGAAATCCAACAGTAAGGGGTGATGATTCGATCCCCAGAAGTCCAAGTGACTAATCTAAAAGTTCTAAAACATAGCCTTCACTGGTTGTTATAGAGCCCTCTGTCCAGCCTTTCCATGATTGTCAAAGCTCCATCCCTTTTATTACTCCAGGTAAATTTGGGTCTAGAAAACCCCCATGTCTTCTAGGTTGTAGAAATCAACTGACTCTTTAAACTTCGAAATAGATCGCCACTGTTTCTTAAGACTGCCAAGCTTCTCTAAGTCGTACATAACCTTGTTAAAGTCTCCTATGCACACCCACGGGAAATCAAATATACCTGTAAGACGTCGGAGAAGAGTCCATGAATGGGTTCTTTGTGACTGATTATGGTGACTATAGAACTCGGTGAACCTCCAACTACGATTACTATCATGCTTGATTCGGACATCAATGTGGCCGTGGGAATAAGATAGAAGGCAAACATTCACCTTGCTATCCCAAAGTAAACAAAGACCTCCCGATGTCCCCAAACTATTCACAACTAATTTCCCAGCATAACTAAGTTGAGAGTGCCATCTTTCCATTTTCTCCTGGCCACACCTAGTTTCTAACAAGAACATTAAATCTGCTTTTGATTCCTGCTTGTGTTAACGTAGGGTATTGAATGCCCTTGAGCTTCCCAGCCCCTGGGCATTCCAAACGAAGATCTTCATTGAGCCCGGCGGGCCGATTGAGACCGGCCGACTGATATATCTTCAGTTGTTGTTGACGCTGCTGAGTCCAAAACCCCTACCTGGGTAATGTTGCTCGTAGAGGTAGTGCCATCAGAGGCCTGATTCGTGGCCACCTTCAAGTAGCTTAGAGAAGGCTCAGAAAGGAGAGTGCCATCATTAGGTTTCTCAATCACCTGAAAGTTCTAGGTATCTTTAGTTTCGTTCGAAGACTTATCGATCACTGTTCTGCATTTTTTTTTGGCTCAAAACCCCCCTCAATCTTCCCCGATTCTTCTCCACGCTTTCGAATTTGAGCTCTGGTTCGATCTGTTGTTTCCCTCAAAATTCCTTTTAGGTGTTGGTCCCTAGATTTCCTGATCTAACCTTTGTTTAAAGATTTGGTCTTTGGGCTCTTACCCAAGCCGACAAAAGTTCGAGCCTCTTTGAATCGTGTCGATGAGACTATTCGTGTCGATGGACCTGATCCAGTTGCCCTATTTCCTTGGGCGGAGAGAGGGCTAATTGGTCCGTTTAACTCATTAAGGCCTATATTTGGTGTCTGCAAGTTGAGGCCTATCGTTTGCTCAGGAATTGTGGTTTCTGTTGGACTAAGCCCAATATTAATGGTGATTCTAGAAATTGGTTTCACACCTAGAGGAATCATCTTTCCCGCTTCGAAGACTAGGTTGTTCCTCCCTTGCTGGCATCATTACTCCCGCTGACGTTAGTCGAAACCACCTCAGGATTATCACACACCAACCTTGTATATACCTTTTTACCCAGTTCTCGAGGTTCATGAGATGCAACTTTCCCCATCTATGACTTGGGAGTCGCTACCTGTGAAACCACTTTAGGATTAGCGCACACTAACCTTGTATCATCATTTTTCCTTAGTACACGAGGCTTTCCATTGGCATTTTCTTCTTTTTGGCCGGCGACCGCCCTCGATGTGTCCGTATATGCTTATCTTTTGACCACACAATAGATGAACGACATCTAGTTTGGGTATTAAAACCTCTCGCAACTTTAAGAGGCCTTTCAAGATCAGCAAACCACTAACAAAAATAGGAACGATTCATTAAATGAAATGAAATAAAATAAAAAGAAATGAATTCTAAATGGTAAAAACTGACCTGACAGATAAACAGGTAGTTACCTAAGCATGGACCGCCATACAAATGTCCATATTCCCTTAGAAGAATAGTGTTAATTGTGCTCTCAAATCTTATTGATAATATGAAAAGAAAAAAAAATAGCTAAAATAATTTGAAATAATAAGACTATTTATAGTAAACTAATTCTAATACGAACTTTTCTAAAATACTAAAAAGGATAAAACCAAACAAAAAATGAATAAACTAAGAAATAACTCCTAAAATATAAATTATAAAATAAATCCTACTAAAATGAAAAATTGTCTTAAATTATCCCACCATAATAATCAATACTACCAATTAAATATTATGGTTTAGGGCGATCAAGTTCTACCATGGTTTGTCGCCGCTGGGCGTTGATTCCTTATCGACCACTACCGCACGTTATGGTTCCTTATCGGCTGATTCTTGAAGTCTTTTCATCAAAGTTCTCTTCGCTAAAGATTTGTCCTTATTTTTATATTTTAGTGTAAAGATTTTGTTCGTGACTTTTCTTTACATCTTTACTTATTGATATTGTTTAAATTAATCTTGTCTAATGGTTCTAACAATCAGCATTGGGGTTTCTATTGAATAAGTTAGATGTTTGCATCAGAGAAATGCTTTTCAAATGACCTAAGTCAGTCATGAAATTCCTCTATTGATAATCGAATTGGTGTTTGAGATTGTGGTTCTAATGATCTGCTTTATTGCAACAGTTTCTGTAGATAGTAAGAAGTACCAATGAATTCAGACAAGTTCACACACAGGACAAATGAGGCTATTCTCGAGTTTGCGGGTTCGTGGGTAACCCACGGGTGAAGCACCCACCGAGTCCCAAAGCTTTTGGCAACACGCAATATATGTAGTCGTAATATAATAACAACGTACTATACGTGTTGTCATTGACATTTAATGCAACGAACGGTTGATGTATGTTGCATTACCATGCGTTGTCTTAGACAATTTTATCGTGTGTTGCCTTAAACGGTTTTAGCAACGTGCATTGTACGTTGCCTTAGACAATTTTTGCAACACATATTGTACGTTACCTTAGGTTAAGAAACAAAAAAAAAAAATCAATCTCGTTGGATAAGCCCCACTCACTATACAGCACCCCTAGCCACCCCTTGCCAAATTACATCTCTTACTTTGTTCGGATGGGGGTTTGAACCTATGACACACCAACCACCACCATGAGAGTCTTTTCCATTCTGCTACGAGTTCAACTTTGATATATATTACACACTTATTTATATATAGCATATATTATATATAAAAAAAATTAATACAATATTTTATTGAAAAAATTAATAATTTTATTAATTGTTAATTTAGAGTCCTTATAATAATCATTGTAATTATTTGTATGATAAACAATTAAATTTTATCCCAACATTTATGGTCTATTTGAATTTGATAATGACATCCATTACAAACTCACGACTAGAAATACAACTCTCACTATAAGAGAAGCGTCTTCTCCACATTTTATGATTTAATGGGAAAAAGTGAGACTCAAATCCTTATCACAATATAGAAGGGGATGTGTCCAATTACTTTGTTAACGGTGAAAGTGTATTTTAATATTTACGAATACATCCATGATGTTTGAGTTTCAAAATATTAGTTTTTTTTGTAAAGCATATGTCAGTAATTGAAAAATGCTTCTACGACAACATGCATATAAGATGTGTGTTGCAAAATATTATACTTTTCTGTAACGTACAATCCAACAATTACTGAAGATGATTCTACGACAACGTGCATGATATGTGTGTTATAAAATATTAGCCTTTCGAAATGTGTAAATCAACAGTTGCTAAAAAGTCTCCTACAATAACGTGCATGATATGTGTGTTGTAAAATATTAGACTTTTACGTAACACAAAAATCAATAGTTGCTAAAAAGACTCCTATGAAAATGTCAATAATGTGTGTTGTCAAATAGTTGCTTTTTAGCAACATGCACGTTTATATGTTGCTAAAAACATGTTTATAGCAACGTGCATTTGTTGTGTGTTGCCATATGTTTTCGTTTATAGCAACGTACATCTGTTGTGTGTTGTCTCATATGTGCTCAATTATTGACAATATTCACCTGTACGTTGCCATATGTGGTTTTAACAATACACATTTTGTACACATTGCAATATATGACTTTATTATTGGCAACATTCTTCTGTGTATTGTCATATGTGGTTTTAACAACACACATTTTATATATGTTGTGATAGATGACTTTATTATTGACAACATTAATTTGTGTGTTGCCAAATGTAGTTTTAACAACACACATTTTGTGCGCGTTGTGATAGAAGACGTTATTATTGGCTTCATTCATATGTGTGTTGCCATAGGTGGTTTTAACAACACACATTTTGTACGCGTTGCGATAGATGACTTTATTATTGGCAATATTCATATGTGCATTGCCAAATGTGATTTTAACAACACATATTTTGTGCACGTTGTGATAAATGATTTTATTATTGACAACATTCATCCGTGTGTTGCCATAGGTTGTTTTAACAACACACATTTTATGCATGTTGCAATAGATGATATTATTATCGGCAACATTTATCTATACGTTGCCATATGTGGTTTTAACAAAACACATTTTATACGTGTTGCGATAGATAACTTTATTATTAGCAACATTCATATGTATGTTGTCGTAAATGGTTTTAACAACATACATTTTATGTGCGTTGCGGTAGATGACTTTTGGCAACGTACATTACCTGCGCGTTGTGATAAATGCCTTTTAGCAACATGCGAAGTCCGCACATTGTCTTTTGAATGTTGCTAAAACTCAAATTTCTTGTAGTGATGGACTCAAAACAATCTATAATTTATACTAGTGAGTTTACTTGATGAAGAATGTTCTAGAGGCTTGTGTACACCTATTTGCGTTCTTCATTGCGTGCTTGGTCAAGTGAGTTGGCCATGTGTACTTATATGTGTGAGTGGTAGATAGTTGAGAGAAGTGTTATAATCAACTGTATAATATAAAACAGAGTTTTTTAGTTGTACGTTGCCATATGTGGTTTTAACAACACACATTTTGTGCACATTGTGATATATGACTTTATTATTGGCAACATTCTTCTGTGTATTGCTATATGTGGTTTTAACAACACACATTTTATATGTATTGTTATAAATGACTTTATTATTGACAACATTAATCTGTGTGTTGCCAAATGTAGTTTTAACAACACACATTTTGTGTGCGTTGTGATAGATGACATTATTATTGGCTTCATTCATATGTGTGTTGCCATAGGTGGTTTTAACAATACATATTTTGTGCGCGTTGTGATAGATGACTTTATTATTGGCAACATTCATATGTGTATTACCAAATGTGATTTTAACAACACACATTTTGTGCACGTTGTGATAAATGATTTTATTATTGACAACATTCATCCGTGTGTTGCCATAGGTTGTTTTAACAACACACATTTTGTGCATGTTGCAATAGATGACATTATTATCGGCAACATTTATCTGTACATTGTCATATGTGGTTTTAACAACACACATTTTATACGTGTTGCGATAGATAACTTTATTATTATCAACATTCATATGTGTGTTGTCGTAAATGGTTTTAAAAACATACATTTTATGTGCGTTGTGGTAGATGACTTTTAGCAACGTACACTACCTGCGCGTTGCGATAAATGCCTTTTAGCAACATGCGCAGTCCGCACATTGTCTTTTGAATGTTATTAAAACTCAAATTTCTTATAGTGATGGACTCAAAACAATCCATAATTTATACTAGTGGCTTGTGTACACCTATTTGCGTTCTTCATTGCATGATTGGTCAAGTGAGTTGGCCATGTGTACTTATATGTGTGAGTGGTAGATAGTTGAGAGAAGTGTTATAATCAACTGTATAATATAAAACAGAGTTTTTTAGTTGTACGTTGTCAATTACTCTGTTTCCTCAACAGAAGATGATGTTTTGTGTTTAGGAATTTTTTAGGGCTGTGGTGATAGATTTTTTTCTAGGATTTTTTTGGGTGGTGTTGAAAGATAAAGAAGAGATGGAGAAGATGAAGACCTGCTTCCGCTTACCTAGTACCTACTGGCTACTAAAAGTTAAAGCAAATGAAGGAAAAGAATATTTTTATTCAAAGTTGAAAAACCAAACAATAAAGATGCAGGCGCGTGGGTTGTAGACAAAATGAATTCCAACTATCTCGTTGACGAGAGAGTAGTTGACAGCCTTGATAGTTGATAGTTGTGAATGAAATTAAAAATACAAATACAAATAAATAAAAAATAAATAGTATGGTCTGCTTTCATTCTTTAGGATCATATAAGGAGTCACATAATGAAAGATAAAGCATATGTATTAGCATACATTGCATATATATAAGTATATATTGCAAAAGCATATATCTACTAGGTTTTGCTATAAAATATGATTAAGATTTGAGCCAATTCTTGATTTTTCGGTTCTTCCTATTAACATCAATATAAGTTGTAAGTGTATATATATATCAATATATATATATATATATATATATATATATATATATATATATATATATATATATATATATATATAGTAATGCTAGGCTTCCTAAATTATTTTCTAAATTCTTTCCCAAATGTATGTATCACATGAGGTGTCAACATCACATCACTCACCATATAATCTCATAATTGACAAGATGTTGACACCTCACATGCTATACGCATTTGGAAAAGAAATTGAAAAAAAAATTAGATAGCCTAACATTATTCACACATTTATATATGAGTCAAGGTATTGAACTACACTGTGTAGAAAATATTGTGATCGTAATTTGAAAAAGTGTAATCCAACATTCGATCACAATATTTTTTACACGGTGTACGGATACACAGTGGACGGGTTTTTCATTACCATCTTCAATCCCAATTTGTATGAGAAATACTATCCCCGATGAATACCCATCAGAAAATAAATTGTGCGGATATAGGGATTCCCTAATAGGGGATTGGTTTTTTGCTTCATATCATCCTCATCTCATTAATATTTTTTTTAATGACTAATAGAAGAGGATGAAAAAGGAAAAAATATAGGAAAAAAGAGAGTGCGGTATATTATCATTGTTTAACCTTGGAGTTCAGTTTGGTTATCGATCACCAGTTCTTCTTTATTGCTTCCAGGGTTTGCTACGATGTCATTGAACATATTATGAAGCACATATTAAAGGAATCTGAGTGACATATTTATTGATTATTTCATGTAATAATGACTGTGATTTTTTTTTTTTTAGATTGTTGCCGGGCCAACATATATTGCATGTGTTCATGTCCATGAGTTATAACTCTTGTTATAATAATGTGCTTCAAATATATTTTTGTGTGATCATAAAACATTATTACTTTTTTTTTTTAATCTACTGCCATATATATATTGCGTATATATTATTAATGCTTCATGGGAAACAATTTTCTAAAAACTACAAAAAATAGCATCTCAAAACTGCTGTTAGGGAAGCCAAAACTGACCAAAAGCACTTCCCTAAAATTTTACCAAACACCCTAGGCCCAGTTCGGAAGTACTTTTGGCCCCAAAAGAAGTTCATGAAGCATTCCCAAACTGGGCCTAAATATAGTTGGGATGTTTTGTATTTCAAGTTTGAAAGAGCATATATGTGAACTCTATGTGCTATAATGATTAAAAATTCCCAATTTCCCTATCAATTTCACCATCCAAATGAAGAGAAAAACTTGGGTGCAACCCATACACCATTCTAGATTCTAATGGTGGTGTTTTGGTTCCACTCAATGAGTAATAAGTGTCGCAAACAAATGCATGTCATAATTTTAGGATTTATTATACCAATTATTTTGAATTTTTATTATTTTAATTGGATTTATCATTCATTATTTTGCTTCTTATGTGAATAGCATGAAAGGCCACGTTTATTTATATCATCCTAACTCCTAATCCTTAGGAGGGATAGCATGCTCTACTATTTATTTATTTATTTATTTATATTTTTAATTTCATTGTTAACATTTTAATTTATTGTTTATCAACTATCAAGGCTGTCAAATACTCACATCAAAGTTCAAAAGCGTCAATGAGGTAGCTGGATTTTGTCTCTAACCCACGCTATCGTCACACGCGTACCTTTATTTTTGAAATTTACATTATTAACATTTGATGCAATTTAATTGTTATCAATAACATAAATTACCAACAAAACGATGATAGTCAAGTACATTAACATGTTCACTAAGGTTGTGAATTCAAGTGATATTGTCCTCTCAAAACCCTAAATTAAGAGTGTTATGAGTTCAAATAATGCCTCTCTCTCCAAAATTTAAATCAATAGTAATAGTTGAAAAATAATTTATTTTACCTTCTAAATAAATAAATAAAAACACAATTGTTTTTGCTTTATAATTTATAACTAATGTTGCGTTTGATTTTTCATCTGAAGACTGAATAGTGCTAATGAATGAATAGTTACTGAATAGTGATTGAAAACTGAAATTAAAAAACATATGTTTTTTTTTTTTCATTGAAAACTGAATGTAAGTGATAAGTTGTTTGTTTTTTTAAGTTACAAATATCTGAAAATAAATAATTTTACATCTATGCACTCGCCACTATTAGTTGTTATATATTTATATTGTAATATATTAAAGATAACTAAAAATAGTAATTTAATAATATAATAACAAATTTATAAATAAAAATTTCCATATAAAATATAACCCTTAGATTCAAAAATTGAACAAGTTAACTGAAGTTTGGTTTAAAAAATAACAATAGATTAGAGTAGCCACTAATAATCTGTACAATGTTTACATGTAGAATTATAATAATATAATAACAATTATATAATGAAATATATATGCTCTATCAATGTTTTTTAATTATTATTTTTTGAATGTGGCTACTAAAGTTTTTTAAATAGTGAGAAGAAAAAAATATATTAATATAATTAAGGGTTGTGAGAGAAGAGAAAACTGGAAATAAATAAGATTTATAAAGATAAATTTGGAAGTAATAAATTGATATGTATTTTAGTTATTTTTCATTAAGTGAAGAGTGAAAAAAAAATTCACTAAAAAAAAGTGATTTTAGGAGCTCATTAAGTGATTTTATAACTTAAAAAAATCAAACGAAACAACATAATGACACACATTAAGTGCGATTAAGTGTTCAGTGGAAAATCAAACAGGCCCTAAGTATTGAGCTTCTCTTTTCGTACACAATTTTTTTTTTCTACCATTGGAATTCGATATAAAAATAAAAAATAAAAAAATAAAAAATAAAAATAAAAACATTTGAATCATAATCTAAGTACCTTTTCTTTTTCTTTTTATTTAAAGAGTAGTTAATTGAAATTTACATGAACAATAATTAACATTAAATTTTAACCAAATATAAAATTATATAATTGAAATATCAACATAAGAAATTTGGATATATATATATATATATATACTCACACAAATTTTATATTGTGGGTTCGAGTCACTCCCTCATCCTAAAAATCAGAATTATTGTAATATAAAAAAAAAAAAAAAAAAAAAGGAAAGCCAAAATTTTAGTCCAATTTAAAAAGAGGAAATTTCATAAATAAACCTTTAGATTATGTAAAAAAATAAAAATAAATAAATAAATAAAATTAGCCACAAACTAATTTGATTGTTACTAATCAAATGGGTTATGAAAGTACCGATGTACCCATCACTTAATTGTCTTTATTTTTTTTTTTTCAAAAAACGTTAGAAATGTCTTCTAAAGAAAAGAGGTGTCAACCGTTTTTAGAAAGAGGTGTTAAACAGGAATGGTCTAGCTAGCGTACCTCATTTGATCTCTAGTCATGAGCAGCAAACATACATTCTATGTAGGTGATCACTAGGTATTCATTCTAATGGTATTTGTGATTGTGCATTTTGATTCAGGATTTTGTGGTGAATTTTATATACTTTCGTTTCGGTTGTGTTAGTGTGTTGCTTCGATTATTGTTATAGGAAGATGCAATTGTATAATGACAAACAAACCGTGGTTGAACTCAAACGCCCTAGGCCACAAATTTGTTTTTGGGTGGTATTGATGATTATTATACATTGAAGATATTTTGAACAAGATAGATAAGGAAGAACATGAAAAGCTTTTGCATAAGCCCAAAAGACTGAATGTATACCGTTTATCATTTGTAAACGTATATTCTACCACTTTTTTTTTTTTCATACTAACATTGTTGATGTTTAATGTTTTTTGTTGCGTTGCACATTATTAGGGTTGGGATGGTCTGGCGGGCATACCTCGTCTGATATCTTGTCATGGGCAGCAAACAAAACATTATATATATGAGATTTGGGATGACCATTTTTCCCTGGGGACCCAAATCCTTACTACCCTATCCCCATTTGGGGAATTTTTTTTTGGGGGGGAAATAGGGAAATATGGGGTGGGGGTGGGGGTGGGGGTGGGTCGAGGTGATGTGGGTGATTTTTTTTTCCCCAAATTGAAATGGGGATGGGGATGGGGATGGGGGGACCCCTCCCTATCCCCATTTCCCCATTTCCCCATTTTCCCCACAAATTTATGGAAATGGGGATGGGGATGGGGATGGGGTAGGTGCCCCCATTCCTATTTCCCCATTTCCCACAAACCTTATATATAATGTATTAATATATATATATATATATATATTTCTTAATATTTTTATTCTTTCTATTTTACTAAGTATATATATATATATATATATATATATATATATATATATATATATATTTCTTAATAGTTTTATTCTTTCTATTTTACTAAGTATATAATTTTTACTTAAACATGGGAAATGGTGAAACGGGGAAGACGGAGAAACGGGGAAAAATGGGGAAAAAAGGAGAAAATGGGGAAATGGGGATGGGGATGGGGTTAAGGATGGGCGTGGGGACCCAATTGGGCGGGGGAGGGTACCCCCACCCCCACCCCCATTCCTCAAACCTCCCCCCACCACCTCCCTCAAAACCCATTTGGGGGGACTGGGACTGGGGGTGGGGGCATTTTGGGGGCAGGTCCCCCCTCCTCCACACCCAAAACCCATTTCTCCCGTTTCTTTTCAATTTCAATTCAAATTTTCAATTTACAATCCGAAAATCGAAATTCAAAATTTAAAATCCAGACATTTCAATCTTTAATTTGATACTGTTAAAATATTCAATCCAAAAAAGTAATAAAAATATAATACAAAATCCAAAATACAATCCAAATTAATTTTTTTATATATAAATAAAAATAAAAATAAAATTATATATATATATATATGATTTTGGGGAAAATGGGGTTTTGGGTTTGGGGGTGTGGGTGGGTACCCCCACCACCTCCCCCAAAATCTATTTGGGGGTAAAGTTTGCCCCTACCCCCACCCCCAAAATCCATTTGGGGTAAATTTTGCCCCCAATACCCCATAGGGGACCGTGGGGGAAACGCCCATCCCTAGATGGGGGGGACCTCCCCCAAAACTACCCTATCCCCATTATCCCCTTTAATGGTATTATGATTGTGCATTTTGATTCTGAGTTTTGTTGTGAATTGTATTTACTTTCATTTTGATTGAGTTTATGCATTGTTTTAATTATTGCCATAGATTATGGAGCATAAGTGTTTATATATGGGCAACCACCGGTTATATCAGCAGTCAACCAAGAAGCATACCACCTCAATTGTCACACATGATTATATGCCTTTATATAATGACAAACAATTAAACAAACCATTATGGAACTCAAGCGCTTATGATATTAAGTTGGGAATTGTTGTCTTTCCGGAGTTTAAGGTTTCTCGTAGGATAATTTTATAATTTTTAATCTAGGAGTTATTTTCTATTTTATTTAAACTTGTTAAGGTTGTTTTTATCCTTTTTAGGAAGAGGAGTGCTAGATCCACTATGTCACCCAATTCTCTCAACACACTCTCTGTTCATGTGTTAACATGTGGACAGTAATAAAGTTTTCGTGTTAAACTTCTGACCTTTATAAACAGTTTAAATGCCGTCGGAATAGTCTTTGTTCCATTGGAAATGAGGAAAAAGTAATATATTTTTCCAACGGCCTAAATGCCGTCGGAAATAGTCTTTGTTCCGTTGGAAATGAGGACAAAGTAATACATTATTTCCGACGGTTAAATGTTGTCGAAAAGAGTCTTTGTTCCTTTGGAAACGAGAAAAAAGTAATACTAGGAAACTCGGTGTTTTGCATTCTCAATTTATTGTTTTACTTTACAATTCCAATTGTTAATTCGTATTAATTTGTTGTATGCGTGGTTGACTTTACGCAATACAAAATTCACCGTCAACAAAAACTCTAATAATTTTAATTAAAATATTATTTTTAAAAACAATATCTCAACAGTTATATTTAAATATTATATAAAAAAATATATTTAATTAGATAGTATACAAACATACCAATAGCTTATATATAAATAATATGCAAAACATATCAGATATAAGGTTATAGCAAAATGGTAAGGTTAACCTTTATTGTTATCCAGGTCAAGGGTTCAAACCACATAAATTTCATGGATTTAAAGTGGCCCCTGGTAGGTTAATCTTTTTATAATTCAACTATTTCTGACAGCAATTAAGCCATCGGAATCTCCGACGGCTTTTTCCCTTCGGAAAAACGTATTTCCAACGGGAAATGGTCTTTTAGACCTTTTTTTTTTTTTTTTTTGTAGTGTTATCACCAAATTTGAAACTATAGAATCTAAGTTATTACTTGAATGATCAACAAAAAAAATTGAATAGCATTAAATTTCAGAATAATTGTTGCCTCTATGTAATATAAAAGACTCTGAGTACTCATACATATGCATGCACATGCATCCTCATGCACACATAAACACAGATGCACACTTTTGTACCCAACTATATACAATTGCATATTGTTCACCTCTTCTCCTTTGTTTACAAGTGTCAAGGTCAGTAGGTATTAGTCATTTCCCCATTATTGGTTCTAGAATATCAGCAAGAATGCCCTAATTAAAATATGACAACTTGTGTAAATGGATAAATAATATGGAAAATTTTATTAAGCAATAGAATATTATTTCAAAAGAAGCATGCTGATTCGGAAGAGGATTAAAATACTAGTAGACTTTATATTATGACTATAAAAAAAAAAAAGTCCCAAAAGAAAGTTCTAAGATTGTATCTTGTCATAAGAAAATGCATTTTCTCGTAGAATATGCATGGCGACAATTGGATCTGATACAACAACAAATGCTTTTGGCCCAAAAGCAAGTTTATACACTGAACCATGCTGACACATTAAACATATATCAATATAAAGAATGAAATATAAAACACAGAAATCATCAATAATGTCAAACAAGAAAAACTTGTAGCATGTCATGAGAAGTGGCAATATGCAAATATTAGGCTGCAAAATATGCTATCAAACATTCAATTAAGCCTTGATGCACCATGTCTCCATGACCCTTATGAAACATTCAACAGTCTTTTCATGAACACAAGCAAAACTAGAGTAGCATTCACATTTCACAGTACAAAAACACATGACAAAAATATAGCATGCCAATTAAAGTATCATGTGGACAAATCATTGTAAAGAGCAGGTAGTTGAGTACCTCTAGAAACTAGTCGTATAGGGAAAAGAAGAGAGGGTGACCCTACAAATCCGATACAACGCCTTCAGCTGTAGGCATGGAACCTAGACTTCCCCCACTTAACATATTGGTAAGAAGGTTACTTGCATTATCCAAAAGATTCCTTCTTGTTTTTGGTTCATTAGTGTTTATGGATTGGCATCTTGATGTAGCGAAAGCTATAACGAGAAAAACTCGTAAGACTAATTTGAAAAGCAACCTACCAATACTTTGTTGATCCGTGCACGGATGCCAGAATATCAGGTTTTAAATACGACAATCGACTTCGCGCACGAAGGATGTGTAATTGGATAGTTGAGAAACAATCTCAGAATTTTATTAATCAAAAGCTAAGAAACAAGTGGAGAAGAATTTGGAAGAGAAGACGAATGAAGATAATATATCGATTTAAAAAAAAAATCTTTTTTATTTATTTTTAAAGAGTAATGCTAGACATCACACATTTACACCCACAATCACACATTTTTTTTTATCACAACACATGTGATAGTTGGGGTGTCAATTTGTGAGTGGATACATGTGTAAGTATTCAGTGGTATTTTAGTCATTTTGCACTAAAATAAGTGGTCAACTGACGGAAGGGATGTCCATGAAATTATATGCAAAAGTTGTATGGCTGTGGTAGATAGTAAAAATTGTATAAAGCCAAGTAAAAAAAGTGGGCTAGGCCTATATGAAGCCCATTTAATTATATTCAATCCTTCAATTTTATATTCTTCAACTCTTCATTTTTTTTTTTTTCAATTAATAGTTGATTTTCTAGATTTAATGAGAATTATTACTATTATTAGATCACATATATTTCCTTTAATGCTTGATGAATAATATATTATCATAAAGTTTCAACATACCACATGAGGAAAGCTTGACCTAACCATTGACTAATTTTTGTTGGAGATCGATTTCAAAGAAATAAATCTAGAGAAATACCCTATGATTGTTTTTCATCACCAATGCGTCTAATATCTTAGACCAATAAGTTAAATCATTAAATTATTGTTGTTTTACATTTTATAGTTCCTGTGGGATGCAATCTAGTAATTATGTAATACAAAGACTTTGCATTTATTAAGTATACATACATACATTAAATTCAACGGTATTCAATGTGTGTGTATTTGTATGCATGTGCTTGATTTGCTAAGATGATTCAATTGAAAAATCCCACCCAAAATAAACTCTAGCAGATTAGATTACCAAAAATAATCATAGAGTATTTAGAAATCAAATTAACCTAGAGTGGAATGTTTCATTCAAAATTCTGGATACGTATTGTAACGTGTGCCTAAGTACTCTTACTTCAATCTTCAAAGCATGCTTGAACATATATATTGGTGTGTCATGTGTGGACATTCTTGACTTTGAAATCAAATTAAAGAGGACAACTATGTGTTGCCCCACTTTGTGATCCTTTATATAGTGTTTACTCATTAGGGTTTATAACCCTATTTTATTTAATGATAGTCGGTACCTTTTCAAATAAAACACATATCACTGACATCCAATCAATGTATCTTGGTCTTAAATGATACGTCTAACAATGTTTTAGATTTGAATTGCACCACTACATATAATTTGAGATATCACTAAGGTGAAACGCCAGCATTTTGTTTTGGTTTAGTCATTAGTGGGAGTCAAAACGCAGTCGTTTTAGTTGAGTCAGAGTTGATAGTCAATTAACGGTTCCGTTAGTCAAGCCGTTAGTCCTTGTTTAGTTCCGTTAGTTTGTGTTAGATACATTCGTTTGTTGTAAACTTGTCTGTTTTCATTTCCTTTGCCTTTCCAGATTAATACAAGCATTTCTTCTAGATTAATATATCTCCTTATCTCAATTTCTCTCTTTTCTCTCTTCAATTTATGGATCTATTTCTTTCCTTTTATCGGGGGCTGTTTTGATACCTGGAATTCCCAAGCATGACATAGAGCCTGCAAGATAATGGTGTATCTATGCCTCGATGAGATGGAGATGGCCGCATATTGGCGGACGGAGAGTTTCTTATGCAGAGTGTCAGGATTCGAAGAAGAAGAAGAAGAAGAAAGAGCGTGTCATGCCCTTGGCCTTTTTAATAGATTTTCTTATTTGTATAAACTTAATTTGCGGTTTAAATTGAAGATCTGCGATATGGAAATGAAGAATGAAGGAGGAGGTTGAAGATGAACAGAAAGATAGAGATTGAGAGATAAGAGAGGGAAATTAGTTAGGAAAGTTTGTAATATTTGGGAATTAGGGAATTAGGGTTTTGTTGCTTTTGGGGATTTTGGATATCTAATGGTGTGGTCAAAAGTGAGTCAAAGTATTTGGTCCGAAGAGTCAAGTCTTTTATATTTCCCTAAGGCGAAACGCAACCATTTTGTGTTGGTTTAGTGCGAGTCAAAACGCAATCGTTTTAGTTTAGTCAGAGTTGTTAGTCAATTAATGGTCACTTCTCTCACCGGCCAGCTCCAGTACCTATGCAAAAGATCTTGCCGAGGTATATTCTTTGCAATAATGCTAAACATTCCACCTAAAATCCCACATTTTTCATCCCACTACATGTGGCATGTGAGGTGTCAAATTGTGAGTGGATACACATTAATGATGATTTATCTCACCTATCCCATGTATCTCGAAAGTCAGATGAAAGCAAACGTACATATGGAAAGCAAAAATGCTCCATAATTGCTTGTCAATCTGTTTCTGAAACTTTTTCTTGTTTTTAGTCACCGTAGTTGTTTTGTTATTTTGATTATCTGATCAAACCAGTGTTTGATGATTTAGAGTCAGGGAAGTAGCTCCATTGTGCATTTTGAGCACATGAATAAAGAGTGAAAAGTGATATATGTAAGTTGCGGCAATGAGCCATGATTTGCTGTTAATGAAAAGTTGTACCTTTCAGTTTGGAATTTATTGGTTGGGTAAAAAGTTCATTCCTTTCCTGCAAGCACTTGAAATGAAGGAGGATACTTCAAATGAATGTGAATGCTGTTAAGGAATTTGATAGATCTGTGCTTAAAACAGAGGGAAGAAATTAAGGCAAGAACATAGATTTGAAGGATAACCCAGTTTCCATGGTTTCGATTGCCAACCAAAACCTGGTTTTGGTTAATACTGTAACTCCGTACAAGTTTTTAGAAGTGCTGTATGTCTCTCAATGTCTTCAAGTGCTAACAAGTTGGATATGCAACTTAAATGTTGATTTTTGAGCTTAATTGTTTATCTTGAATGTTGAATGTATATTTTAATTGGTATTCATCCAAATTTTCAAAGACCATGAAAAATTCAAGTCTCAATTCAAAAGTCCATAACAAAAATACTGAAATTCAGTTCCAAAATAAATCCAGAATTTTTCATCATAGTAGAGACATAATCAGAATCTTCAAACTTACTTTATTAAGTAAGAATAATCAAAACACATACAATTGTGTATCAAAACAAGAGCAGGTACTACAAATCCCCCAAAACCTGTTCAATTATACAAAATGATAGGTTTAGAAACAAATGGCACGTGTACATGAATCAAGGGAGCTTTATTTAGACTGTTTTAAACCCAGAAGAAAAAGAAAAAGAATAGAAAAACTCCAAGGAAAAATTAAGGACACTACCAAGGTTCTTTGAGGTAGGTCGTTTTGAGGATTCTAGACCATTTTGGAAGCTTCCTACGCAGGAACTCCTACGTTGAAAATCCTACATTGGAATTGGACTCTGCCAACATGTATATGGTTTAGTGTTTAGACTATTCCACACACTTGAATATAAGAATTCGAGTCGTCCTCATTTTCCTTAAAACAAAAGAACAAACTTGACTACAAATTGAGTATGCACTCCTTGATTTTGTCCTGTTTTATATATAGTCCCCATGGAACGACGTTTTGAGGATCCTAGATTAGGTTTACTAACCATTTTGAAACCTCTGCTAGCATAGATTACACTAGTAACCATGTATCAACAACATAATCTATCTGTTCTTCCACTTAGAATAGAAATAAACATAGGATTCTATCACACACACAGAGGAGATGTACTTAGTTTTGCCATTTATTTATTTATTTTTTGTGTTCAATAAAGGATGGATATATGGTATCAGTGATACACAATGACCACAAGGTGTTGGATGACAAAGCCTTTTGTACATTAATTCATTTTCAATATTTGTGCTTAATAATGTTCATCTCTCTAAGCTCCATATTCTCTTCTCTTGTTTTAGAGCTTTAGCTGAGTTTCTGGAGTGAGGTGCATTATAACTCAATATATATGCTTATTACTTAATTATACTATTTTCTTTACATCTCTAACCCTAAATATATTTATGATATGTTTATAAATATATAACCAGAATTCCATTGATAAGTTTATAAAGTATATTTATGATATGAACTAAGCATGGTATAAATATTTGGATGAATAAAACATTGAAACCCAAACACATGTTCTCATTTAAAGGCATATAGCAAAAAGTTAAACAAATTTTCCGCTCTTCATTTTAACTTTAGATACAGATTGAGACTTGATTGAAACATATCAAGAGTTATAATCAAGTAAATGAATACGTGAAAGTGAAACCAAATTTGATATTTTCTAAATGAGTTTTACAGTAGAAAGCTTCAACGAATTACCGGATACTGGCAACTCATTGTTCGTTTTAATCCAAATTTCATTTTGGATTCATGATCTAATAGAGCCCTGCACTCTATGTCATAGTCAACAACAATCTTGCCTCCACTGCGATCCATTCCATGTGATCCTTCCTGGATGTCCATTTTGATTGAAACATATCAAGAGTTAATTAAATAAATGAATAAGCCAAAGTGAAACTAAATTTGATATATGCTAATCCAGTAACAGTAGAAAGCTTCAAGGGATTACCGGATTTTGGCAAGTTGCTGAGCGTTTTAATCTCCTTTTGGATCCATGATCTAAGAGAACACCAGTGCTGGACGATCCTTCCTGGATGTCCATTTTTCCACTCTCTTGTAGGTGCAAAGCAAACTCAAGGTTCCACAATACTTCACCCATTGATGGCCTCTCTATACCACGATCAGAAACACACTTCAATGCAGTCTCCGTATACGTTTTCAAGCATTCGGGTGCAATCTTCCCCTTCAGATAAGGATCCGTGATCTGATCAAGAATGCCTTTCTGGTGGCATTTTTTAGCCCAATCTGCTAAGTTCCATTCTTCATCAGCGAGTGTTGTGTCCAAGGCTGGTCGGGCACATATGATTTCAATCAAAACAACATCAAAGGAGTAAGCAACTAACAAATAAGTCTGATGTTTATTAGTGGGAGTAAGCAACTAATAAAACACTAGGAGTCATCCGAGGGTCGAGGCCAGGAATCTTGAAACGTGGTTTGTTAGCGGGAGCCATGTTAGAAGTCTGTGAAAATACCGGTTGTAAATAGCATAAAAAATCCCCAAATTGAAAACATGGCACTTGATTATTCCAAAAATCAATGAAATTAAAAACATGAATAGTAATCTCAAATCTTTTTGTTTTTTTTTTTTTTTGAAGAAGAAGAAGAATCACTCCAAATTGAAAAACATGGCATCAGAGATCGTTCCTAGACCCATGAATTAAACCCTTTGTTCAAAACCCAAACATAAACACATAGAGTCAGAGAAATTGAAACAGGGCACTAGATTAAAACATCAATTATCTCTATTCTACAACTTATTGAATCACAGATGTTGTGTTGTGAATCTCACCCTTTTTTTTTCTTTGCAATCTTTGCAGCTGCAAATAGAAACAATAATAATGCTCAAATAATTAATAAAATAAAGGAATATATAATGATTTGAAATGTAAGAAATTAAAAGATAATCTAAATTAGAATTTGAACACTACCGGGAGCAACAGAGCCCGAGACACTAATGGCTTGTTTACTAATCAGGAATCCTATCCAAGGAAAGGGAATTAAGTTCCCAATTTTGAATTATAGTGTTTACTAATGTTTTAGGGAATTAAGTTCCGTGGACCCCATCCACAAATCAGGAATTAAGTTCCTGAAAGAAAGGGAACTTGATTCCCCTTACCCACCCTAGGAATCAAGTTCCCTTTCCTGATTACAAGGAGAATTCATGTATCTTTACTAAACTATCCTCATATAAAATTAATTAAAAAAAAAAAAAAACCACTGTGCATATTTTTTTTTTTTCATTAATATACCTTGAATTTGGTATGTATATATAAATGATTTTATTAGATAAATAAAAAAGTTTGATATAAAAATAAAAAATAAAAACATAACCGCGACAAAAAATAAAAAAAATTGTGAACTATTGTATACCGACTTCTTATAGACGTTGCATGGTATATATATATATATATAATGATTAAATAAATAAATAAAGGAATAAGAAAATAACATGCCTTAATCGTGGAAGACATAAGTTTGTATTTTTTTTTTCTACCGGCATCTCAGTTTTTATCCTATTAAAATTGAAATATATATATATATATATATATATATATATATATAGCTCTATTTTGTATATAAGGGTATTTTTTTTTTTTTTTTTTTGAACAGCCAGGAAAAGGAAACAAAGAGAGGCCAAAGCCTAACAAACAACGACCAATAGCCACCCACCTCAGCCAAGGCACACAAAAAAAAACCCCAAGAAAACCCCCAGCAACAACAAACAACAAAAGCAGACAAAACAAGAAACAGAGAGCAGCGAGAACAGAGCAGAAAACCAACAAAGCAACAAGCAGCTAGCAGCCAAAGAAAAACAACACGAGCTGAACCAAACCACTACCAAAAGTCCCACACCTGAAAATCCCCTAGCCTTCCCGATCCTTTCTATTATAAGGGTATTTTTGTAATCAACTTTGTACAAATTTGATTCTATTTCTAATTCTTCAAAATTAGAAAACGCTGGAATTGAATTTAGTAACTTAATTCTGATTCCCCTCCATTCCCTTTCCGGTGGAACTTAATTCCGATTCATTTCATTCCCAATTAATAAATGCGCTCTAAGAGTCATTCGAGCGTCGATCGCAGAAACCTTAGAACTTGGTTGGTTAGCGGGAGCCATATCAAAAGTCTGTGAAAATAGAGGTTGTAAATAGCATAAAAAATCCCCAAATTGAAAATTGAAAAACATACATTACAATACTGTTTCGATAAAAACATAAATTATCTCTATTCTACAACCCATTGAATCACACAAATGATTAAAATAACATACATTACAATATTGTTTCGATTGTAAGGAAATAAATCAGGAAATTGTGAGAAGGAAACACAATTCCCAAATCGTTTACGAAAAACAACCTAGAGAAATCCTAAACATCCAAAAACGAGCGCGTGAGAGAGGGATAAAAGTACCGTCCAAGTGTGTTAGTTATATGCTTCTGGTTCTGTAATGGAGTTGCCGCCGAGCAGCGAAGCGAGAAGTGGAGCTCAAAGTGCTTGTTGCGGGAAACAAAGTAGCTCTAATATCTGGAGGCAACAGGAAATTATTGTAATATTTTTTAAAAATAATAATAAAAAAATCACAATATTGAAAATCTTGAATTGCTTTTCAGAAATTGAGATTCAGGGTAAACATCAGACTTATTTGTTAGTTGCTTACTCCTTTGGTGTTGTTCTGTTTGAAATCATATGTGCCCGACCAGCCTTGGACACAACACTCGCCGATGAAGAATGGAACTTAGCAGATTGGGCCAAAAAATGCCACCAGAAAGGTGTTCATGATCAGATCATGGATCCTTATCTGAAGGGGAAGATTGCACTCGAATGCTTGAAAACATATACGGAGACTGCATTGAAGTGTGTTTCTAATCGTGGTATAGAAAGGCCATCAATGGGTGAAGTACGGTGGAACCTTGAGTTTGCTTTGCACCTACAAGAGAGTGGCAAAATGGACATCCAGGAAGGATCGTCCAGCACTGGTGTTCTCTCAGATCATGGATCCAAAAGGAGATTAAAAACATCAGACTTATTTGTTAGTTGCTTACTCCTGGAGTAAGCTGGATCAAAGCAGCCAAAGCTACCTTTTACATTGGTGGTGATATGATCGGTGTTGTCTAATGTAGGGCCGGTTTTTGACAAACCAAAATCTGACACCTTTGCAACCCATTTCTCGTCCAAAAGAATATTGGTGGTCTTCACATCACGGTGGATTTACAAGGAGCCCACAAAGCATTATCATAAACTCATACCACCACCACTCAAGACAAACTGATACACATCTGGGTACAGCTAGTGACAACAGAGAAGACCATCCTCTGAGACAGTCCATGCTCGGAGAAACCCATGAATCTTTAAACACACCAGAGAAGTAAACAAATGAAGACAACAAGAGGA
Organism: Acer yangbiense; assembly: GCA_008009225.1. NCBI lineage: Eukaryota > Viridiplantae > Streptophyta > Magnoliopsida > Sapindales > Sapindaceae > Acer > Acer yangbiense. Next base: position 21,057,290 of record CM017767.1, on the reverse strand, counting down.
AGAGATTGAGATTTGTCCAAACCATAGCTATAGCCACTCCTGCAATACCCATCTTGAAATGAACAACTAGAAGGAAATTTAGAGGGACATGAAGAAGAACAGAGATAGCAGAACAATATGTTAAAGGTAATGTAAGGCCTTGTGTTCTAAGATAGACACGAAGTGGATGAAGTAAAGAAAGAAAAAACAGGTCAGGAATTGAGAAAACAATGACGGTGTGAGCTACAGATGATATTTCTTTGTCTTGAGTAGATAGCCAAGAAAAAGCATGGAGATCATATCTCTTGAATACATAAGTAGACCAGAAAGAGCTGTTGGACCAGAGATCTTCCCTATAGCTTTGATTTCTTCCAAGGCCTGAATGCAAAGAAACAAGAAACAAGAAACCAAAAAGAAAAATGAGTCCCAGTTGAGAGACATACATGTGGTATCATAAAATATCACTGTTTCAAAAAAGCAAACTGTAAATGGGTTTTTTTCTTCTTTTTTTTTTTTTTTTTTTTTTTACCTCAGAATGAGTAGGCCATCTGTGTAGTTCTTCATGATCATCGTGATCAGTGTGGAGATCCATGGTTTTGTTGGGATTTACAAAGTGGGTTTTGTTGTTTCTTGGAGAAGAGAAAAATGAGGATGGTGAAGATGGCTTTGGGTTACACATATCTCTGACTGAGAGAAAGAGAGAGAGAGAGAGTTATATTTGCTCTATATATTAAACTATCTCTTTTCTGGATAAAGAGACCTTAAATAAGGTTGGAAAAATAATGTAAACCGTAGTTGGTGTTTTTGGATGTGCGTTTTGTTTGTTTTGATTGAGGTGCTAATACATGGAGAAGTAAGACGATCGATGTGGGTATATATATATACATGAAAATATTGGGCCCGACGGGAACGTGTCACTATATCAAAGAAGAGAGACTTGATAGAAAAAGTGCTTCTGCAAACAAAATTATTAAATTATAAAAAATATAAATTCTTTGGAAGCTGGAGAGGGGGCCGTCCTCTCCTCTCTATTCAACTTAGTAATTTCATATTATATTATTCTGGTTAGATTGGGTGGAGTATGCCAAAAAAAAAAAAAGAAGAGCAAGGCCATACATTTTTTAGTGTGTAGATAGGAAGCAGGTTTTCTATCCTTATCTTTTTTATATATAATATGAGATCGATATTGAAATCCCAGATAAGTAATTAGTGTTAATTGTCCTATTAATGTAAACGTGGAAAATAGTCAAATAGGGTGTGTTTGGCACGCGGGACGGCACAGGACAATGTAGGACAATTTTCTCTTGTCCCATGTTTGGCTCGTCTTTAACATGGGACTGGACGGGATAAGGTGAGACAAAAAACATCAAATTTTGTCCCACACAAGACCATACGACAAGGTTGTCCCATGACATGGGACAAGTACAAAAAGACTATTTTACCCTTTAAACTGTCAAAAAAATTATAAACATGTTTAATAATAACTAGCATACGATTTCTACACATGAGGCTTGACTTTTGAAAGTAATTAAAGCAGCTTCAAGTAGTTAGTCGTATATGTATATATGCAGGGACGAACCTCCACGGAGGCTAGGGGGGCCACAGAAAAAAAAAAATTGTAGTTGAAAAAGATAATTTTTTTTTTTTTATAAAAATATATAATTTGTTATAATAAAATTAAAGATAGTAGATGATATGATTAATTAAAGAACAAATAAATAAATAAGAAATAGAAAAGGGATGAGAAAAACAAGACAGAGGGACGAGAGAGATATAGAGAAGTATATTGTCTTTTTAAGTGATAGTACAAGTCTAAAAAATATCTAACATTTTACAAAGAGAGGTGGTCATATATATAGGCAAAGGGAGAGGGATATTGTAGTAATCTTCCAGTACTTAGTCATGAAGTAAAATCATAGGGACTTGCCACATGTAAGTGATCCATGCATTGACATGTGTCCCTCTAGAAAATGGTGAAAGCCACCAGATTTTTAACACTCCCCCTTGGATTCCACCATTTGTATCTTGATTTGCTAGGAAAAACCCAGTGAGACAAAAACCTTAGCAAAAGTATATACAATGATCTTCTGGATCAAGTGGTGTGAACGGGTTCAGAACTGCCTCATTAAAACCTTTCCGGTAAAACCCAATGGGATAAAATCCGGTAGAAGGAAAAAGAGTACAGTACCCATATTTACATTTAAAATTTTGCTCCCCCTGATTGAACACTCTCCCTGAATGAAACTTCAATATCAATCCTATAATTTGGAAATTTGACGCATGCCAATCCCATATACCAATTTCTCAAAAGTTGATGTAGGCAATGCTTTGGTAAACAGATCTGCCAGATTATCTGTAGACCGTATTTGTTTAACATCAATTTATCGACTCTATTGAAGTTCATGAGTATAGAAGAATTTAGGAGAAATATGTTTGGTTCTATCTCCCTTGATATATCCTCTTCTAACTTGAGCAATACAAGCCGCATTATCTTCAAATATCGGTGTAGGCATTTCTGTAGATAATGGAAATCCACAAGTATTTTGAATATGATAAATAACTGACCTTAGCCACACGCATTCTCGGCTTGTTTCATGATGTGCAAGAATCTCAGAATGATTAGAGGATGTAGCAACACGAGTTTGCTTTGTGGAGCGCCATGAGATTGCTGTGCCATTATATATAAAAACATATCCCGTTTGTGAATGGGCTTTATGGGGATCAGATAAATATCCGGCATCAGCATAACCAATTAAACCTGAAAAGTTGTTAGATTTTGAATAATATAATCCTAAATCTTTCGTTCCACGAAGATAATGAAAAAGATGTTTAATCCCATTCCAATGTCTCCGAGTTGGTGCTGAACTGAATCTAGCAAGCAAATTCATTGAAAATACGATATCTGGTCTAGTACATTGAGCCAGATATAATAAAGCACCAATTGCATTAAGATATGGTACTTTAGGACCAAGTATCTTTTCACCATCTTCAAGTGGTCGGAATGGATCTTTCTTATGATCAAGATTTCTAACAACCATGGGGGTACTTAATGGATAAGCATTGTCCATATTAAATCTTTTCAGGATCTTTTCAATATATGCTGATTGATGGATAAGTATTCCGTCTGATTTATGCTCAATCTCCAGGCCGAGACAATATTTTGTCTTCCCTGGTCTTTCATTTCAAATTCCTTTTTCAAATATTCAGCAGTTTTCAAGAGCTCTTCAGGAGTTCCAATTAATTTCATATCATCAACATAAACTGCTATACTAGCAAATCCAGATTCTGATTTCTTTATTAATACACATGGGCATATGGGATTATTGATATATCCCTCTTTAGTTAAATATTTACTGAGGCGGTTGTACCACATGCGCCCAGATTGCTTTAATCCATACAAGGACCTTTGTAATTTAATTGAATATAAATTCTGAGGTCTCGAGTTGTATGCTTCTAGCATTCTAAATCCTTCAGGGATTTTCATGTAAATATCATAATCGAGTGAGCCATATAGGTAGGCAGTTACTACGTCCTTAAGACGCATTTCAAGTTTTTCTGAGACTGCCAAACTTATCAGAAATTGAAACGTAATTGTATCCATTACTGGTGAATAAGTCTCATCAAAATCAATACCAGGTCTCTGTGAGAAATCTTGTGCTACGAGTCGTGCCTTATATCGCACCACCTCGTTTTCCTCATTACGTTTCCGTATAAAAACCCATTTGTATCCAACAGGTTTGACGTCTTCAGGCGTCTGGACTATTGATCCAAATACTTTACATTTGCTTAACAAAGTCAATTCTACTTGAATTGCTTCTTTCCATTTTAGCCAATCAGATCTTTGCCTACAATCATCGAGGTTATGAGGCTCACAACCATCATTTAAGATTTCAGTAGCCACCGTGTACGAAAATATATCATCAATGATTGTTTCTCCACGATTCCACATTCCTCCTGTATAATTTATAGAAATTTCCTCATTTCTAGGTTCTTGTATCTCTTCAGAGATTCCTTCCCTTGCGAGGGTTTCTTGTGTCCTCTCAGGGACAACTAACTCTTGTGGAGTTGATTTAGAGAAAGTGGATTTATTTATAATTTCAGGAGTATGATCCTGATATTTTGTTTTCTTCCTCCGGGGAACAGTATCTTTCGAACCAAGTGGCCTACCACGCTTCTGGCATACAGTAGATGATTCTTTTACTATTATTTATTTAGATTGTTCTCCTGGAACAATCACCCGTGCTGGTACATTAACAGCTGAGATGTGTGATTTTGTTACCCTAGTAGCATCTGTAAATGCATCTGGTAACTGATTTGCTATTGTTTGAAGATGAACTATCTTTCGTACTTCATTCTCACATTGAGATGTGTATGGGTCAAGATGAATTAGACTAGGGACTTTCCAAGAAAATTCACGCTTCTCTTCAGGAGAAGTTTTTATTTTCCCTAATGATGGGAAATTTTTCTCATCGAAATGACAATCTGCAAATCGTGCAGTAAAAAGATCACCAGTTAAAGGTTCTAGATACCTAATAATTGATGGTGAATCTAGACCAACATATATTCCCAAACGCCGTTGGGGTCCCATTTTAGTTCTATGTGTAGGTGCAATTGGGACATATACTGCACAACAAAAGGTACGCAGATGAGAAATATCTGGCTGATGGCCAAATACGAGTTGCACTAGAGAATATTGATGATAAGAAGTGGGACGAAGACGAATTAATGCAGCAGCATGCAAAATAGCATGTCCCTAAACAAAAATTGGTAATTGTGTTCGTAATAATAAAGTTCTTGCAATTACCTGGAGACGCTTGATAAGTGATTCTGCTAATCCATTCTGAGTATGAACGTGTGGAACTGGATGCTCAACATCAATTCCAACTGATTTGCAATAATCATCAAATGTTTTGGAAGTAAATTCACCCGCATTATCAAGGCGTATTGATTTAATCGGGTGATCAGGAAAATGTGCCCGAAGCCTGATAATTTGTGCGAGTAACCTTGCAAAAGCAACATTACGTGTAGATAATAAGCAAACATGTGACCATATGATGGATGCATCAACTAGGACCATAAAATAGCATAATGGTCCACTTTGTGGATGAATAGGTCCACATATGTTCCCTTGAATCCTTTGTAGGAATGCCTGGGATTCAAACCCAACCTTAGAATGGGATGATTTTATTACTAATTTCCCTTGTGAACATGCAATACATAAATTTTCATGGGATAAAAGAATCTTCTGGTTCTTTAGTGGATGTCCATGAGAATTTTCAATGATTTTATGCATCATTGTAGATCCTGGGTGACCAAGACGGTTATGCCAAAGCATAAATATTTTTGGATCTGAGAACTTCTGATTCATAACTGCATGAACTTCTATACCTCTTATAAGAGTGTAATATAATCTAGATGATAAAGCACGCAGTTTTTCCATAATGAGTTTCTGGCCTGAACTATGAGAAGTAATGCACAGATACTCAATATTTTCATCACTTATAGTTTCTATGTGGTATCCATTACACCGTATATCTTTGAAACTGAGCAGATTTCTTTTGGATCTGCTTGAATATAAAGCATCGCTGATACATATTTTAGTATTGTTTGGTAACAATATCATGGCTCTACCGGAGCCTTCTATCAGATCTGCTGGACCTGATATTGTATTAACATTTGCTTTAAGCAATGTTAAATTCAGAAAGTATTTCTGATTTCGTAGAATCGTATGTGTCGTCGCACTATCGGCTAGACATATATCTCCTGTATTTTGCTTTTCAATGTCACTCATCTTATCACTTAAAGACATATCTATTCATAACAACAACAACAACAAAAAAAAAAAAAAACAAATAAAGTACATTTCAGATATAGTGGTAAAAAGAAAGACATATATTACATAAGGAATATTTACATAAATATTTCACATGATAACAAAAGAAAATTACAAGCAGTACTTAATTGGTGTGGACATTTCCATCACCAGTTGAAGTGGTCACTTTTTCAGTCGGATCATTTAGAAAATCAGAAACATCAAACTGGACATTCATAAAATCTGAATCTTCCAAGAAGCTGGTTTCAAGATTCTTTTCTTTGCCCTTTTCTTTGATTGATGCCTGATAAAGCTCAACCAGATGTTTAGGTGTGCAGCATGTCCATGACCAATGGTTATGACATCCACATCTGAAACAAACACTATCATTCTTCTTAGGCCCCTTTTGGATACTCTTTCCTTTATATGGTTTGGCCTTATAAACATTCCACTTCTGAGGAGTGTTTTGATTATAACCATATGATCCTTCACGACCCCGACCACGGCCACGACCATGGCTAGGACCACGACCTCGACCACGGTAGGAACCGTGACCGCGACCGCGACCACGACCACGAGTATGTCCTCCAATAGTGTTGGCATTCACTTCTGGGAATGCTGTAGACTCGGTCGGGCATGATTCATGATTACTTATTAAGAGTTCGTTATTTTTCTCTGCAACCAAGAGACATGAGATCAGTTCTAAATACTTTGAGAATCGCTGTTCTCGATACTGTTGTTGTAATATCATATTAGAGGCATGAAAGGTTGTAAATGTTTTTTCTAACATATCATTTTCTGTTACTTCCTGACCACACAATTTCAGCTGTGTAGTGATTTTGAATAATGCAGAATTATATTCAGAGACTGATTTAAAGTTTTGGAAGCGTAAATGTTGCCATTAATATCGGGCATTTGGTAACGCAACATCAGGTTGGTTATCAAATCGGTCTTTCAGTTCTTGCCATAGAACATCTGGTTCCGTGACAGTTAGGTATTGGGCATTTAGATCCTCATGTAAGTGGTGACGGATAATAACCATGGCTGTTGATTTGTCTTGTTCAGATGCATCAGCCGAATTTTCAATAGTGTAATATAAGCCTTCTGATTTCAGGAGTAATTTGGCATCAATAACCCATGACATTTAATTTTCTCCTGACACTTCTAGTGCAGCGAATTTTAAACTTGCAAGCTTTGGCATGGTTATAGCTTCTGGTTAACTGAAAATTACAATCGGAGTCAGAACTTCTGGTCTGATAAAAATTCGAGGAATTTAAATATTTGTTTGTAAGTAAATAAATCTAGAACTTCAGGTTCCAGTAATGATAAATAAATCCATGAACTCCAGGTTCTGGATGGGTGACCAAATTGTTTAAATAAAAATTGCATAAAAGTGAATAAAGTGGGAGAAAGTAAATTGCGGGAAAATGAAATACGGGAAAGTAAATTCAGAACTGCAGGTCCTGGTATTAATAAATAAAAGTCTAGAAGTTTCAGGTTCTAGTAATAATAAATTCAGAACTTCAGGTTCTGGTAATAGATCTAGGAACTTCAGGCTCCAATGGTAATAAATTCATAAGCTTCAGGCTTTAATAATAAATTCAGAACTTCAGGTTCTGGAAATAACAGCATCGTGCTGATAACATGTTATAATAAAATTAAAGATAGTAGATGATATGATTAATTAAAGAACAAATAAATAAATAAGAAATAGAAAAGGGATGAGAAAAACGAGAGAGAGGGACGAGAGAGATATAGAGAAGTATATTGTCTTTTTAAGTGATAGTACAAGTCTAAAAAATATCTAACATTTTACAAAGAGAGGTGGTCATATATATAGGCAAAGGGAGAGGGATATTGTAGTAATCTTCCAGTACCTAGTCATGAAGTAAAATCATAGGGACTTGCCACATGTAAGTGATCCATGCATTGACATGTGTCCCTCTAGAAAATGGTGAAAGCCACCGGATTTTCAACATAATTTACATTTTAGTACTAAAATTTTTAGGTTCTTATCCTTTGCCCCCAACTTTAGATTTCAAGTTCCGTCCCTGCATTTATGGCATGTGTGGAAAATTGCTCCTAGCAGCTCCTTGATTTGTGGCTAGAGTGTGAGAGCTCTTTTGAATCCTAAGGTCAATATTGCGTGTCAAACGATCGAGCACATTAATATCAACAATATTTATGGAACTTGGAAGGAAGTTAATTAAATTAACAGCTAGCATGGAAGTCCGACTTTGAATTTTAAGAATATGCAAAGTTAAATTCACGGCAAGCTAGAGGACTTGAAAAATCTACACAATCAAATTAAATAGGACTTGGAAAAACTTAGAAAGATATTTATATATATACTTTTTATATATACTAGGATTTAGAGCACATGCAAGGCATGTGCTTAAATTAGTATTTGAGTTTCATATTTGTAAATATACATATCTTTGAAAAATAATTTGTGTGAAACTTTATGACTTGTGGATTATACTATGGATGTGTGTAAAGTGAAATGCTGTAAAAAAAAAATATTTAGAAAAAATCCAAGCGGTGGTTTCTAGTCAAATAGAAAAATAATTAAATCATCCACATAAGTTTAAGACTTCCTCAAGGTGTTATATCAATGTAATAACATTTACATAAACTAAAACTGTATGTGTTATATTAACATTTCTTATTTTAAACACATGCCTTGCATGTGCTCTAAATCCTAGTATATATGCCTTCCTCAGATGATTGCTTCTATCATTTCATTAATAAGGGGATTGAAATGTGGAGAAGACTCCAAGTCAAAGCAAAAATTCCACAGATAAAATTCCAAACCAAAGACCACGTTTATGGGATTGAAATGTGGAGAAGACTCCAAGTCAATGCAAAAATTCCACAGATAAAATTCCGAACCAAAGAACACGTTTATGGGATTGAAATGTGGAGAAGACTCCAAGTCAAAGCAAAAATTCCACAGATAAAATTCCGAACCAAAGACCATGTTTATGGGATTGAAATGTGGAGAAGACTCCAAGTCAATGCAAAAATCCCACTACTTGTTAATCAAAGACTTAAATGGCCATGAACAATCACATGCACAAAAGCAAAACACCGTACCAGTAATTGACAAAAACCAATCAGAGAAGACCACTACTCTTGTGGTCTTGTGTGGAAAATTGTAAAGGTTGTTTAATTGTTGTTGAAATCTCATTATCAGTGTCCATGCACATGCACTGATCATAAAGAGATTTCAATCTCAGTGGACCTTAATTATCAGTGGTGATCATAGTGAGACCCTACTCCTACTCCAACTAATTAATCACGTAATCTTAAAGATTCCATATCACTTACTAATCAAAAGCAGAGACCCTACTAATTAATCACTCACCATCTTTAAAGCTACAATCACACATGCAGTTTTTTTTATAAAAAAAAAATATTTATTCTTTTTTTTCTTTGGGAGTATTGATATTTATGTAAAACATGGATCTGGGAAATGAAATAATTTCTCATAAAAAATAATATTTTTAAACATTTCAGTATCATCGCGTTTACATAATTCATAATAGAAATTGTGATTTGTGAGTACTAAAATTCACAATTTGTTTGAAAACTGCTCATAAAAACCATGCATATATAGATTAATATGCTATTCACTTGCCTGTAATGATTTTGTTAAATCGGTTCCATGTAATTGTTTTTAATATTAGGGTTTTAATCAAATTTGTTAAATTCTTAACGGTTTTAAGATTGTCAAAATTGAAATAATTTATTAATGTATGTTCTTCCTCAACTAATCTAATTTATACATGGATCAAGATCCCCTACCCATCTTATTTTTGCTCACCTTTTAAACATCTTGTGACATGTGGCAGCCAAGCAAATGAATGGTTATGAATATTTATTTTTTCTCCACCTAACAAACGACACCTTTTTTTGAAAAAGTTATTTTTTTTCATTTTCTCTCTCCTCTCTCATCATCACTGTCTTCCTCTTCTCTCTCTCTATCTCCTCTCCATTTTCAACTCAATCTCAAATCTATCATTCCCAAAATCGGTCTTATGAAAAGGTTATCTATGCAATTAAAAGTGAAATGGAGAGAGAGTATGAAGTATTATGAAACCAAAAAAAGAAAAAAAAAAGTTTGAAGTGGAGATGAGAGAAATGGGGTTTCTGAGAAATTGGTGGTGGAGTGGAGGAGAGAGAGAGCGAATTGTGTAGCAGAGAGAGGTTGAGAATTGAGACAGTGGTGGGAGAGAACTGCTTGGTCTTAGACTATGAAATATTTTGGTGTGCATGCAGAAGCCGCTGTTTGGATCCATTTGCGAGCTTGAGTTGGTGTTTGTTGCTGCCATTAATCAAGTTCCAGAGCTTTGATTTAAGTATATACTAGAGTTTGAGGTGGATATGAGTAGGGACATAACCAGGATTAAATGGGCTAGATTAATTTTTTTTTTCGATCATTAACATTATGAGAAAATTGTATTAATTAAAAATAAATATACATCCAGTTAAGAAGACAAAGCGGGGATTACTCTATAAATGCATATTCTAAATAAATTAATTAAAAAAATTAATACAAAAAATAAAGTCAAAACAAATTATAAAATAAACATGAAATGCAAATACAATTAATTACTAATTAAGCTGTATCCTATGGTTTTTCAAAAGATCAAACTTATCAATTTTGAAATCAGGATCAATAGCAATAGCAATTTCTCTTTCAATGTAGGCAATCATGGAGTTTGTTAAAAATTCATTTTCCATCTTATTACGAAATGATGTCTTGATAAGCTTCATTGTTGAAAAAGTTAGTTTTGTTGTTGCTGTGGAAATAGGGAGAGTCAAAACGTATCAAGTATTGATGTGAGATAGAGTTTGAGTATCATCATTTAGGGTTTTTTTTTTTTTTTTTTTTTTTGGGGGGGGGGGATGGGATTTGAAGTGTGAACATCACATAGGACATTTTTTTTTTTATCGAAATGATGGAATAAGTTTTTTTTTTTTGCATTACGACCTATATAAATAAAAAAGACACAAAAATAAGTCATTAAATTAATTCTTAATTTATTACTTCTATATACGTCAAGAAATGAGAAATTATTTATATATACAATGTGCTTATATTATAATATTAGTTGATTTATTCAAAATATACAAATACAATGTTAAAGGAAATCTAATTCATTATTGTCTAAAAAAAGGTATAATTTATTTAATTATTAGTTTAATTTAGTTTAGTTATGATGAAGCATTTACGTCACATAGAAAAATAAATATAAGTTTATATTACTATTTATTAACAAATCTAAAAACAAAAGAATAACTAAAAAAAAAATTAACAAACATATATCTAAATTTCAATCAAAACAAAAAGAAATTTATTAAACAATAATGTTAATTTATAAATTAAAATTAGAATAAATAATAATTAGATTAATCCTAAAATTTAATTACAAAACAAAATATTTAAATTTATAATATTCATAAAAATATACCTAATTGGAAGATGAATTATTGATATTGATAAATAGGTTGGAGTAAAATTTAGAGAAAAATAAAAGAGAAAATAATTATTAAAGAAAAAAAAATTGATATTAATGCCTATTGATTGTTGCTTGTTGCCTTTAATCTTTGTGTCTTGTAACTCGTGAAGTATTGAAGTAGGTTAGACCTAACACGGTTCCGGTTCCGACAGAACCAACGGTTTTGAACCTTATTATTATTTTTTTAATTTTTTTTTTAAAAACCCAAATCAGATCTCTCTGGAAATACTGGAATAGTCTGGATCAGTCATCAATCAATTCAATCCAAATCAGATCTCTCACAAATCTGAAATCAACCACAAATCACCCCTAAACCACCCCCAAACCAACCGGTCCAACCCCAAACGCCCAAACCACCACTGCACCACCCAATCAACTTCGTGAATCGAAGATGAAGATAAGAATCGAAGAAGAAGAGATCGAGTCGAAGAAGAATAGAACAAGAATCGAAGAAGAAGAAGAAGATTAGAAGAATCGAAGAAGAAGACGAAGCGAAGACGAAGAAGAAGAAGAAGAATCGAAGACGAAGAAGAAGAATCGAAGACGAAGAAGAAGAAGAATCGAAGACGAAGAAGAAGAAGAAGAAGAATCGAAGACGAAGAAGAAGAAGGAATCGATGAAGAAGAAGAAGAAGATTTGATGAACTGAAGAAGAAAAAGAAGAAACGAAGACAGAGAGAGATCAGGAAATTGGGATTTAGGTTTAGGATTTATATATATATTAAAAAAAAAAAAAAAAAAAAAAACATGAACCACCTGTTCGAACCGGAACCGGAACCGCCGGTTCCATTCCGGTTCAAACCGGCCGGTTCTTAAAAAACTGAAACCGGAACCGGAAATCTGGTTCCGGTTCCGGTTCCGGTTTTGGTTTTTACGGTTCGGTTCCACGGTTTGAACCGGAACCGTGCCAGGTCTAAAGTAGGTAAAAGTCCTCGTGATCTGTTGGTATATAAAGAGTTGTTGTTCCTAGTTTTACACGATTTTAATCGATATCAATCGCAAATTTTTTAATTTTTTTATTTAAAAAAAAAAGGCTAGAGTGGGCTCAAGCCCACCTTAACCCAACCCAAGGTCCGTCCATGAGTAGGTAGAAATGCCCCCAGGAAACTCACTTTGAATATCAAATTGTCCCATTAATGTAAACGTGGAAAATAGTCAAATACGGATCTGTGTAGAGAAATGATTGGGAAATTTCTTATAAAATACATATGTATTAAAGAAGAATTATGTGTTGTAACAATGGCCTATGAGTGGTGGGGTATAGTGGGATCAATGACTTATGATTTATGATTAAAGACTCAACTTGCTGCTTAGCAGCTACTGGAAATTGAAAGGTGAAGGAACACGTCTGGTTACTGGTAGGTGTGTGCGTGTGTGCTGGGGACATTGGACCCATATCTTGACTAATACCACCTCACTAAATGTGATTCGGTGGATATTTCCAATTAGGGTATGGTTACCCTTTTTGGAAAGACTAGTTCCCAACAACCTTAAAAGGAATTTTTGGCCGAGAGTAATTAAATAATTGTTTTGTGATCTTGTCTGCTGCAAGTGGCAGTGTGGTACCCAACAACTTTAAAAATATCCATAGACAAAAATACTTAACTTAGTTGACCGTGTGAAAAGAATAGTTTACCTTTAAAAATTTACAAATATATTGGGCCATTCTTGGACTTGTTTATTTTATCATGATAAATTATTTGGACCATTAAAAAAACAAGCAGAGATATAAACAAATCAAATGAAATGGCTCTAGATTAAAGTTGACTTGAGTTGACCGGTTAAAAAGACTAGTTTACTTTTAAAAATTTACTAATATATTGGGCCGTTCTTGGACTTGTTTATTTTATCATGATAAATTATTTGGACCATTAAAAAAACAAGCAGAGATATAATCAAATGAAATGGCTCTAGATTAAAGTTGACTTGAGTTGACCGGTTAAAAAGACTAGTTTACTTTTAAAAATTTACCAATATATTGGGCCGTTCTTGGACTTGTTTATTTTATCATCATTAAAAAAATAAGCAGAGATATAAACAAATCAAATGAAATGGCTTGTATGTTGTATCAATCATATCAATTTATATCAAATTTCATTCGAAATTATGTTGAGACATATCTTGGGATTTTTGTGATATTTAAGACTATATATTTTTAATATATAATTAAAACAAATTAAACTAAGATCAAAATATAATTTACAAGTATTATTTTCCTCACAGTATCAACTATGAACCACTCATTGTCATTAGGGATGTCAATGGTATAGGTCGGGGACGGGTTTTTCATTACCATCTCCAATCCCAATTTGTATGAGAAATACCATCCCCGATGAATACCCATCAGAAAATAAATGGTGTGGATATGGGGATTACCCAATAGGGGATCGGTTTTTTACTTCATATCATCCTCATCTCATTAATATTTTTTTTTAATGACTAAGGGGGGTGTATTCAATTAGGATTAATTAGGATTCTTGAAGACATTTAAAGACATTTTTTAAGTTATAGATTTTCATGGATTTCTACAGACTTTTATAAATCCACATGGACTTTCATTGATTTGTTTAGACATCCATCTCAGACTTTTATGGATTTGTTTAGACATCTATCTCAGACTTTTGTGGATTTGTTTAGACATCCAAGGATTTTCATGGATTTGTTATCTCTAACTTATCAATAGTAAGCTAATTATAGCTAATTATCAAAAAAACCTTTGAAGTTGGAATGAGCAAAATTTGATACACCAGTCAATCTATATTTGCGTATATATATATTATGAGGTTGTTGCTGATGCAAACAAAGAGATTGAATCGAATCCAAAATTGGCTAAGGCTTTTATGAATTTGTTATATCTGACTTATCAATAGTAAGCTAATTATAGCTAATTATAAAAAAAAACCTTTGAAGTTGGAATGAGCAAAATTTGATACACCAGTCAATCTATATTTACGTATATATATATAGTCTGAGGTTGTTGCTGATGCAAACCAAGAGATTGAATTGAATCCAAAATTGGCTAAGGCTTATCTGCGTAAAGGCACTGCTTGCATGAAGTGCAGATGAATTATTTTTCTTTAAAATAAAATGCTAATAAAGAGTTTTTCAAAAAAAAAAAAAAAAAAGCTAATAAAGAGTGAGCATTTTGGTGTTTGATTGAAGGCTCTACAAATTAATTTGGTGTTGTTTTGTGCAGTTTTGGCACGTAGTGAGTTTTGTACTTGTTATATATAATTATATGACTGCAACATATTCTCACATATATAATTATGTGCAGTTTTTTTTTTTTCCTTTTTAATTCACAGAACATGCTGGGGATGGAAGCTTATTATTCTCACATGCATCGGTTTTTTTTAATTTTTACATATTAGTGCTTTTCGTTTCTGTTTTGAGAGAGAGAGGGAAAGCAAAATCCACCAAAATCTTTGGGGAGAAGGCTGGACATGTTATGACATTTGATATTTATATCTCTTACCATCAAGTCCACCAAAATCAAAATCCATGACTTAAGAAAATCCTTTAAAATCCAGTCCTAATTGAATACACCTTGATTCTTGTAGATATTTTTAAAGTCCTAATTCAATACACCTAGATTTGAAAGGATTCTTTAAAAGTCCATATAAATCCTAATTGAATACCACTGGATTCATATGGACTTTTTAAAAGTCTTTAAATGTCCAAATTGAATACACCAGGATTTATAATATCTTTAATTGTCCTTAAATGTCCTCAAGAATCCTAATTGAATACACCCCCTAATAGAAGAGGATGAAAAAGGAAAAAATATGGGAAAAAAGAGAGTGCGGTATATTATCATTGTTTAACCTTGGAGTTCAGTTTGGTTATCGATCACTAGTTCTTCTTTATTGCTTCCAGGGTTTGCTACGATGTCACTGAACATGTTATGAAGTGCATATTAAAGGAATCTGAGCAAGGTATTTCTTGATTATTTCATGTAATAATGACTGTGATTTTTTTTTTTTTTTAGATTGTAGCCGGTCCAACATATATTGCATGTGTTCATATCCATGAGTTATAACTCTTGTTATAATAATGTGCTTCAAATATATTTTTGTGTGATCATAAAACATTATTACTTTTTTTTAATCTACTGCCATATATATATATATATAGCGTATATATCATTAATGCTTTATGGGAAACAATTATCTAAAAACTACAAAAAAAATAGCATCTCAAAACTGCTGTCGGGGAAGCTAAAACTAACCAAAAGCACTTCCCTGAAATTTTACCAAATTCCCTAAGCCCAGTTCGGAAGTACTTTTGGCCCCAAAAGCAGTTCATGAAGCATTCCCAAACTGGGCCTAAATATAGTTGGGATGTTTTGTATTTCAAGTTTGAAGGAGCATACATGTGAACTCTCTGTGCTATAATGATTAAAAATTCCCAATTTCCCTATCAGTTTCACCATCCAAATGAAGAGAAAAACTTGGGTGCAACCGATGCACCATGCTAGATTCTAATGGTGGTGTTTCGGTTCCACTCCATGAGTAATAAGTGTCGCAAACAAATGCATGTCATAATTTTAGGATTTATTATACCAAATATTTTGAATTTTTATTATTTTAATTGGATTTATCATTCATTATTTTGCTTCTTATATGAATAGCATGAAAGGCCACATTTATTTATATCATCCTAACTCCTAATCCTTAGGAAGGATAACAGGCTCTACTCTTTATTATTTATTTATTTATATTTTTAATTTCATTATTAACATTTTACTTTATTGTTTATCAACTATCAAGGCTGTCAAATACTCACATCAAAGTTCAAAAGCGTCAATGAGGTAGCTGGATTTTGTCTCCAACCCACGCTGTCGTCACATATGTACCTTTATTTTTGAAATTTACATTATTAACATTTGATGCAATTTAATTGTTATCAATAACATAAATTACCGACAAAACGATGATAGTCAAGTGCAGTAACATGTTCACTAAGGTTGTGAATTCAAGTGATATTAGAGCATCTCCAATGCTATTATGCATGTGGAGAAAATTGAGTGCCACATAGGATAGATATTAAAAAAGTTAGAAAAACTCTCTCCAATGCTATTATCTAAGTTGAATACGGAGATGATGTGGCCAAAATAAAGTTAGAGAATATGGAGTTGGGTTTCTAATTCTAGAAACTCTCCTAGAAATGCTGACTAGGATTTCTAACTCTTTCCACTAATAAAATTAAAGCTTTCAACTATTTCCACCAATAAGATTAAATCTCATTTAATTGTAAAATAAAAGAGGAGAGAGAGTGTAATAATTGTTTTATTATGATTGGACATAAAATGGATGCATATTTGACTTTAGATAATTGCATTGGAGATGTGAATATACATTTCTCTAAAAAAAATTCAAAAGTGGGCCCATAATAAATAGAAATGCTGATGTGGCACTATTTAGAAACTCAAAAATGCATATTTGCTTTGGAGATGCTCTTATCCTCTAAAAACCCTAAATTAAGAGTGTTATGAGTTCAAATAATGCATCTCTCTCCAAAATTTAAATCAATAGTAATAGTTGAAAAATAATTTATTTTATCTTATAAATAAAAAAACACAATTGTTTTTGCTTTATAATTTATAACTAATGTTGCATTTGATTTTTCATCTGAAGACTGAATAGTGCTAATGAATGAATAGTTATTGAATAGTGATTGAAAACTGAAATTAAAAAACATGTGTTTTTTTTTTTCCATTGAAAACTGAATATAAGTGATAAGTTGTTTTTTTTTTTTTTTTTTTAAGTTACAAATATCTGAAAATAAATAATTTTACATCTATGCCCTCGCAACTGTTAGTTGTTATATATTTATATTGTAATATATTAAAGATAACTAAAAATAGTAATTTAATAATATAATAACAAATTTATAAATAAAAATTTCCATATAAAATATAACCCTTAGATTACAAAAATTGAACAAGTTAATTGAAGTTTAGTTTAAAAAATAACAATAGATTAGAGTAGCCACTAATAATCTGTACAATGTTTACATGTAGAATTATAATAATATAATAACAATTTTATAATGAAATATATATGCTCTATCAATTTTTTTAATTAACATTTTTTGAATGTGGCTACTAAAGTTTTTTAAATAGTGAGAAGAAAAAAAAATATTAATATAGTTAAGGATTGTGAGAGAAGAGAAAACTAGAAATAAATAAGATTTGGAAAGATAAATTTGGAAGTAATAAATTGATATGTATTTTAGTTATTTTTCATTAAGTGAAAAGTGAAAAAAAAATTCACTTTAAAAAAAAAAAAAAAGTGATTTTAGGAGCTCATTAAGTGATTTTATATCTTAAAAAAATCAAACGAAACAACATAATGACACACATTAAGTGCGATTAAGTGTTCAATGGAAAAATCAAACAGATCCTAAGTATTGAGCTTCTCTTTTCGTACACAAAATTTTTTTTTCTACCATTGGAATTCGATATTGAATAAAAAAAAATAAACATTTGAATCATAATCTAAATATCTTTTCTTTTTCTTTTTATTTAAAGAGTAGTTAATTGAAATTTACATGAACAATAATTAACATTAAATTTTAACCAAATATAAAATTATATAATTGAAATATCAACATAAGAAATTTGGATATATATATATATATACTCACAAAAAATTTATATTGTGAGTTCGAGTCACTCCTTCACCCCAAAAATCTGAATTATTGTAATATTAAAAAAAAAATGGAAATCCAAAATTTTAGTCCAATTTAAAAAGAGGAAATTTAATAAATAAACCTTTAGATTATGTAAAAAAAAAAAAAAAAAAAAATTAGCCACAAACTAATTTGATTGTTACTAATCAAATGGGTTTTGAAAGTACCAATGTACCCCTCACTTAATTGTCTTTATTTTTATTTTTTTTCAAAAAACGTTAGAAATGTCTTGTTGATGTTGAATGTTTTTGTTGCGTTGCACATTATTAGGGTTGGGATGGTCTGGCGGGCATACCTCATTCGATATCTTGTCAATCCTCAATTGGGGGGGGGGGGGGGGGGGGGGGTTGGTTGATGGATGATTTTTTTTTCCCTAAATTGAAATGGGGATGGAAATGGGGATGGGGTAGGTGCCCCCATTCCTACAAACCTTATATATATATATATTTCTTAATATTTTTATTCTTTCTATTTTACTAAGTATATATATATTTTTCTTAATACTTTTAATATTTCTGTTTTACTAAGTATGTAATTTTTACTTAAACGTGGGAAATGGTGAAACGGGGAAGACGGGGAAACAGGGAAAAATGGAGAAAAACGAAGAAAACAGGGAAATGGGGATAGGGATGGGGGAACCTCCCCCCAAAACTACGATTGTGCATTATGATTCTGAGTTTTGTTGTGAATTGTATTTACTTTCATTTTGATTGTGTTTATGCATTGTTTTAATTATTGTCATAGATTATGGAGCATAAGTGTTTATGTATGGGCAACCACCGGTTATATCAGCAGTCAACCAAGAAGCATACTACCTCAATTGTCACACATGATTATATGCCGTTATATAATGACAAATAATTAAACAAACCATTGTGAAACTCAAGCACTTCTGATATTAAGTTGGGAATTGTTGTCTTTCCGGAGTTTAAGGTTTCTCGTAGGATTTATTTTATAATTTTTAATCTAGGAGTTATTTTCTATTTTATTTAAACTTGTTAAGGTTGTTTTTATCCTTTTTAGGAAGAGGAGTGCTAAATCCACTCTGTCAACCAATTCTCTCAACACACTCTTTGTTCATGTGTTGACATGTGGATAGTATTCACATTAAACTTCTGACCTTTATAAACAGTCTAAATGCCGTCAGAAATAGTCTTTGTTCCATTGGAAATGAGGAAAAAGTAATACATTTTTTCCGACGGCCTCAATGCTGTCGGAAATAATCTTTGGTTCGTTGGAAATGAGAAAAAAGTAATACATTATTTTCAACGGCCTAAATGCCGTCAGAAATAGTTTTTGTTCCGTTGGAAATGAGGAAAAAGTAATACATTATTTCTGACGGTCTAAACGCCGTCAGAAATAGTCTTTATTTAATTGGAAATGAGGAAAAAGTAATACATTTTTCCGACAGCCTAAATGCTGTCGGAAATAGTCTTTGTTCTGTTGGAAATGAGGAAAAAGTAATACATTATTTTCGACGGTCTAAATGCTGTCGGAAATAGTCTTTATTCCGTTGGAAATGAGGAAAAAGTAATACACTATTTCTGACGGTCTAAATGCCGTCGGAAATAGTTTTTGTTCCATTGGAAATGATGAAAAAGTAATATATTTTTCTGACGGCTTAAATGCCGTCGGAAATAGTCTTTGTTCCGTTGGAAATGAGGAAAAAGTAATACATTATTTCCGATGGCTAAATGTTGTCAGAAAGAGTCTTTGTTCCTTTGGAAATGAGATAAAAGTAATACTAGGAAACTCGGTGTTTTGCATGCTCAATTTTTTGTTTTACTTTACAATTCCAATTGTTAATTCGTATTAATTTGTTGGATATGTGGTTGACTTTATGCAATCCAAAATTCAACGTCAACAAAAACTCTAATAATTTTAATTAAAATATTATTTTTAAAAACAATATCTCAACAATTATATTTAAATATTATATAAAAAAATATTTAATTAGATAGTATACAAACATACCAATAGCTTATATATAAATAATATGCAAAACAAATCATATATAAGGTGATAGCAAAATGGTAAGGTTAACCCTTATTGTTATCCAGGTCAACGGTTCAAACCACATGAATTTCATGGATTTAAAGTGGCCCCTGATGAGTTATTTTTTTTATAATTCAACTATTTCCGACAGCAATTAAGCCATTGGAATCTCCGACGGCTTTGGCTTTTTCCCTTCGGAAAAACGTATTTCCGATGGGAAATGGTCTTTTAGACCATTTTTTTTGTAGTGTTATCACCAAATTTGAAACTATAGAATCTAAGTTATTACTTGAATGATCAACAAAAAATTGAATAGCATTAAATTTCAGAATAATTGTTGTCTCTATGTAATATAAAAGACTTTGAGTACTCATACATATGCATGCACATGCATCCTCGTGCACACTTTTGTACCCCAACTGTATACAATTGCATATTGTTCACCTCTTCTCCTTTGTTTATAAGTGTCAAGGTCAGCAGGTATTAGTCCATTCCCCATTATTGGTTCTAGAATATCAGCAAGAATGCCCTAATTAAAATATGACAACTTGTGTAAATGGATAAATAATGTGGAAAATTTTATTAAGCAATAGAATATTATTTCAAAAGAAGCATGCTAATTCGGAAGAGGATTAAAATACTAGCAGACTTTATATTATGACTGTAAAAAAAAAAAAGTCCCAAAAGAAAGTTCTAAGATTGTACCTTGTCATAAGAAAATGCATTTTCTCGGAGAATATATATGCCTGGCGACAATTGGATCTGATACAACAACAAATGCTTTTGGCCCAAAAGCAAGTTTATACACTGAACCATGTTGACACATTAAACATATATCAATATAAAGAATGAAATATAAAACACATAAATCATCAATAATGTCAAACAAGAAAAACTTGTAGCATGTCGTGAGAAGTGGCAATATGCAAATATTAGGTTGCAAAATATGCTATCAAACATTCAATTAAGCCTTGACGCACCATGTCTCCATGACCCTTATGAAACATTCAACAGTCTTTTCATGAACACAAGCAAAACTAGAGTAGCATTCACATTTCACAGTACAAAAACACATGACAAAAAAATAGCATGCCAATTGAAGTATCATGTGGACAAATCATTGTAAAGAGCAAGTAGTTGAGTACCTCTAGAAACCAGTCGTATAGGGAAAAGAAAAGAGGGCGACCCAACAAATCCGATACAGCGCCTTCAACTGTAGGCATGGAACCTAGACTTCCCCCACTTAACACATTGGTAAGAAGGTTACTTGCATTATCCAAAAGATTCCTTCTTGTTTTTGGTTCATTAGTGTTTATGGATTTGTATCTTGATGTAGCGGAAGCTATAACGAGAAAAACTTGCAAGACTAATTCGAAAAGCAACCTACCAATACTCTGTTGATCCGTGCATGAATGCCAGAATATCAGGCTTCATATACGACAATCGACTTCGCGCACAAAGGATGTGTAATTAGATAGTTGAGAAACAATCTCAGAATTTTATTAATCAAAAGCTAAGAAATAAGTGGAGAAGAATTTGGAAGAGAAGACGAATGAATGTAATATATCGATTTTTTTAAAAATCTTTTTTATTTATTTTCAAAGAGTAATGTTAGACATCACACATTCACACCCACAATCACACATTTTTAATCACAACATATATGATAGTTGGGGTGTCAATTTGTGAGTAGATACATGGGTAAGTATTCAGTGGTATTTTAGTCATTTTGCACTAAAATAAGTGGTCAACTGAAGGAAGGGATGCCTGTGAAATTATATGCAAAAGTTGTATGGCTATGGTAGATAGTAAAAATTGTATAAAGCCCAGTAAAAAAATGGGCTGGGCTTGTATGAAGCCCATTTAATTATATTCAATCCTTCAATTTTATATTCTTCAACTCTTCATTTTTATTTTTTCAATTAATAGTTGATTTTCTAGATTTAATGAGAATTATTACTATTATTAGATCACGTATTTTTCCTTTAATGTTTGATGAATAATATATTATCATAAAGTTTCAACATACCATATCAGAAAAGCTTGACCTAACCATTGATTAATTTTGTTGGAGATCAATTTCAAAGAAATAAATCTAGAGAAATACCATATGATTGTTTTTCATCACCAATGCATCCAATATCTTAGACCAATAAGTTAAATTATTAAATTATTGTTGCGTTCCATTTTATAGTTCGTGTGGGATGCAATCTAGTAATTATGTAATACAAAGACTTTTCATTTACTAAGTATACATACATTAAATTCAACGGTATTCAATGTGTGTATTTGTATGCATGTGCTTGATTTGCTAAGATGATTCAATTGAAAAATCCCACCCAAAATAAACTCTAGCAGATTAGGTTACCAAAAATAATCATAGAGTATTTAGAAATCAAATTAACCTAGAGTGGAATGTTTCATTCAAAATTTTGGATACGTATTTTAATGTGTGCCTAAGTACTCTTACTTCAAACTTCAAAGCATGCTTGAATATATATATTGGTGTGTCATGTGTGGACATTCTTGACTTTGAAATCAAATTAAAGAGGACAACTTTGCGTTGCCCCACT
This sequence comes from Acer yangbiense, assembly GCA_008009225.1. Taxonomy (NCBI): domain Eukaryota; kingdom Viridiplantae; phylum Streptophyta; class Magnoliopsida; order Sapindales; family Sapindaceae; genus Acer; species Acer yangbiense. The sequence continues at coordinate 21,034,714 of CM017767.1, read as the reverse complement.
TTGTGATCCTTTATATAGTGTATCTTGGTCTTAAATGACACGTCTGACAATGTTTTAGATAGACTACATATAATTTGAGATATCACTAAGGCGAAACGCCAGCGTTTTATTTTGGTTTAGTCATTAGTGGAAGTCAAAACGCAGTCATTTTAGTTGAGTCAGAGTTGTTAGTCAATTAACGGTTCCATTAGTCCTTGTCTAGTTCCGTTAGTTTGTGTTAGATACAGCCGTTTGTTGTAAACTTGTCTATTTTCATTTCCAGGATTTGAAGAAGAAGAAGAAAGAGCGTGTCATGCCCTTGGCCTTTTTAATAGATTTTCTTATTTGTATAAACTTGATTTGCGGTTTAAATTGAAGATCTGCGATCTAGAAATGAAGAATGAAGGAGGAGGTTGAAAATGAACAGAAAGATAGAGATTGAGAGATAAGTGAGGGAAATTAGTTAGGAAAGTTTGTAATATTTAGGAATTTGGGATTTACGGTTTTGTTGCTTTTGGGGATTTTGGATATCAGATGGTGTGGTCGAAAGTAAGTCAAAGTATTTGGTCTGAAGAGTCAAGTCTTTTATTTTAGGGTATTGTCAGGTTGAAGATATTAGAGGTCGAAGAAGAAAAGGGAATTTCGATTTGGGGATTTCAATTTTAGGGTTAGATTTGGGGATTTGGAAACGGTAGTTTATTAAATGACGCGGTTTTGGATTGTTAGTAAATGTCTTGACTAGCGTTAAGAGCTGCTAAGGAATTTACTCGGTTGTGGTGATAAAAAAAACTGCGCGCCAAAAAAGGAATTTACTCCACCTATATATAACTAACTCTAAAACGACGCACGGTAGGTCGTTTTGAGGGTCCTAGATTATAACTACCTCCTACGTTGGAATTTAGACGGTTCCATACACTTGCATATAAGATTTCGAGTTGTCCTCATTTTCCTTAAAACAAAAGAACAAACTTGACTACAAAATGAGTATGCACTCCTTGATTTTGTCCTGTTTTACGTTGGAAATCCTATGTTGGAATTTAGACGGTTCCATACACTTGCATATAAGATTTCGAGTTGTCCTCATTTTCCTTAAAACAAAAGAACAAACTTGACTACAAAATGAGTATGCACTCCTTGATTTTGTCCTGTTTTACGTTGGAAATCCTACGTTGGAATTTAGACGGTTCCATTCACTTGCATATAAGATTTCGAGTTGTCCTCATTTTCCTTAAAAAAAAAAGAACAAACTTGACTACAAAATGAGTATGCACTCCTTGATTTTGTCCTGTTTTATATATAGTCCCCTGGAACGACGTTTTGAGGGTCCTAGATTAGGTCTACTAACCAGTTTGAAACCTTATGATCTGCTGGCATTGCAACAATGTGATACCACAAGGTGTTGTTGGATGAGAAAGCCTTTTGTACATTAATTCATTTTCAATATTTGTGCTTAATTGTGGTGGATGACAATATTTGCACATTTGGTGGTTGTTGGAGGGGGCATGCTGCCACAATCACAATTAGAGCTTCAAAAAAGGGTTTGGTGAATCCCACAGCCATTGCTGTTGTTGCGTCGACCTGGGCTGGTCCACTTCCTATTGTGTTTGGTCGATATTCTAGTATGGAAACAAGGTATTCTCAAACTCAATGCCACCTCTGAATTGGACAGCTTTTTCTTGTCTCAAAATTTTATGCATGCTTCCAATTATTGTTGAACATAGAATCGAGGACTCTGCAATGTGCAGGAAAACTCAGAGTAGTCCACCTGGCTATTTAATATCAAGTGAGAACTGAAACTTATAGAAGTCCTCTTAGTGGTCGGTTGCAAGGTTGCAAATCTTCAGTTTGTGGACTTTCTCTTGCTCTTACCCAATATCTATAAGTTGCATTCGCATTGACATTTTTTTTTTGTTGATTTGTTTTAATGCTTTGTTTGGCAAAATATTATAAAATCTTTTTTCCTAGTGAGGATGAAATCTTGTTATTAGCAAGGAGCCAATGACAAACAAATGCAGTCACCAGCAATTTTGTTTCTCTTCAGTTCTTACTGCTCTATTGGTTGTAGTGTTAGAATCAGATATATAAGCCGTAAGAATATCAATCCTTTAAATCCTTGTAATTTAAGTATTTAACCATGCATGCCCTCTTTAAACCAGATGAAATCAATGGAAATGGCTTGCTAGATCATTGTGCAAAAAGATAATTGGTTCTTTACTCTAAAGTGGTGTTGTGGGTTTGTGGCACTCTCTATATATGCTATTTAGTATTTACTAAATTTAGAATTACTTTGTTTTAAGATTTAAGAATTTCATTCCCTTTTTATATATAAATTTCTTTCTTTTCTTCTCAATTCTACTCACCAGAGAGTCTTTTCTTTTCTTTATCATATTCTTGGAAATGATGATATAAAGCAAACTTTGTTTTTACGTGAACTTTCCTCCCAATAAGAAGTGTCCAATATGGCTCAAAGTGATTGGTGGGACAATGTGAAATTGAGGCATTTGAACAGAAAATTTCCATCCAAAATTTTTACGTTGCAAGGTTGCTGGGTCCCTTAGCACTATAAAGTTCAAATTTGAGTCCTTTTAAGGATTCCATTTTTGCTCACTCCCCTTCAAGGGGGGTAAGCATTACCACCCCCCTCCCAATAAACACATGACATGTGCCCATGGAGGGGTAAAATTGTATAAAAATATAACAGGGTTTGGACAAATTTACCCCCTCCAATGATACATGTCATGTTTTTGGGAGGGTAATGCTCACCTCCTTTCAAGTGGGGTAAGCAAAAGTAAACTCCCTTTTAAGTGAACTATTGAGAGTTGTAATTTTTCTTTTAACTGATATGGTTAGTTCGTTCTTGAGACACCACATGATTTTCTTGAACATAAATTGAAATGTGAGATATCGTTGTGCAGACTACAAGTTTATTTTTGTGTTTAGTAAACTATTCTCTTCTACCTATTTCTTATGAGTATACTAGATATGGGCTACTTAAGGGAACCTTAAGAGCCCCAGGTAATGAGAAGGCAATTCAATCCCAGTACAAATCCCGTGTTTATGCAAATCCTGATAATGTGATAGGTATTAAAATACATCACCTTTAGTCAATGTGAAGACCTTAAAATACATCACCTAAGTAGTGTTTAGTATTAAAAGTGCACTTTCGAAGAAAATGCGTGGTTGTTGGTGTTAGAAGAATGAGAGCTTGCATGGATTAGTCCATAGTAAACATCTATTAAATTCAATGTAATGAGAAGGTGGATGGGAAGACTTACGTTTTAAATTCTTCAGAGCTTGCATGAATTAGTGCATAGTAAACATCTATTAAATTCCAATTAATGAGAAGGTGGAACCAATGACTTTAATGGGAAGACTTATGTTTGATTCCTTTGAAATAATTGACCTAATCCCCACACAATTGGTCTTCAAGCTCTCTTACTCATCGTTTTGTGTATCACCTCTCTCTCACTCTCATCACGTCTCTCTCACTCTCACCATATTATGGATCATAATATGGATCTCTGTTCTAACAAAAAAGAAGTGCAAAGAATTATCAATGGTGTGAAATATCCTAGTAATGTTTTAACCAAGGAGATCACCGATAATGTGAGAAACTATGGCGAGGTGGAGTGCATTGAAGTATTTTGTTGGTTTTTGAAAAGCCATAAGAGACCCACCACCACCCTCACTTCTCTTGCTCCTGCTGGATCGAGGCCGCCTTCAGCTGAACATAACTATGGAACCTCTGTGACCATAGAGAAGAGTTCTAGGGTAAGTTAAGATATTCATTTTGATAACACTATTATATATATATATATATATATATATATATATATATATATAATATGTAAACTGCTATATATATTATAAATATATATATCTTCTATAGATCACTTGATTTTGTATGAGCATCTGGACAAAGGAGACAAACAAATTTTTAGTTTCTTGTTCTTGTTATAGGCTTTTGGGATCATGCGTTCTGTCTTTGGTCACATTCTATTCAACTTCTTCATCTGTAGTTCTTGTGAAAGTAACAAAGGAATATGAAGAACAGTGAAGCAGAGCTTCAATGTAGTGAAGATGTTTGAAGAAAGTCTTCAAAGAGCAAAAATAAGAGAATTGATTCTAGAAGAAGAAAATAGGAAGAGAAGTTTGTTACCCCATTAATGTCTACTTCAAGCTTTAGAGCTTTTCTTTGTATTTCATATTTCAAGAGTTACAGAAATGAAAACTGAATACATTTTACAAATGCTTTTGTTCTATATATATATATATATATCTTAGCTTGTATGAGGCTAACTAACTTTCTAACAGATTCCTGATCATCAAGAGTGTAACTTAATTAGATGTTGACACCTCAGCTCTTGAAACAACCTTGACTACCAACTTGTAACAAATTTATCCACTGAGACTAACTTCTCATCTGTTCAACTTGCTTGTTTTTTTGCTTCTGTGATGATGAGCTTGACCATCATCCATTTCGCTGATTGTGCATATAGCAAGCCCAGTATAAGGTTGATAACTTGTGCACTTATATTCAAGCTCATCATTAGTAGATGTTCTCATGACTGGTATACATTGAACCATATTACTCTCTTTCACATCCCCACTCAAACTAAATTAGGGTGAGGAGACCAAATCCTCACCCCAATTCAGCTTGGAACTTAGAAAGAGAAACTGTTCAGTAGGTAACCCTTTAGGAAGAATATCTGCAACTTATAGTCCAGTAGGAACATATCTCGGTTCCACAACACCAACAACTTCCTTCTCTCTTATGAAATGGACATCTATTTCAATGTGCTTTGTTTTAGAGTGAAACACAAGATTTTGGGTAAGCAAGTTAGCCCCAATGTTGTCATACCATATTACAGCAGGAGCCTAAAGTGAAATACGCAGCTTAGAGAATAGGGACTGCAGCCATAAAACTTCTGAAGTAATCTAAGCCATTGACCTATACTTGGCTTCTGTGCTTGAGCATGCAACAACTTGTTGCTTCCTCGAGCTCCAAGTAATAAGATTTCCACCTAAAAAGAAACAATTGCCACTGGTGGAGCGTCGATCATCCAGGCAACTTGCCCAATCGACATAAGCATAGGCTTCCAGTTTTAGTGTGGCAGAAGGCTTGAACCAGAGGCCTTTGTGAAGGATGTCTCTTAGATACCTCAATACTTGCTTGCAGGCCTTCCAATGAGTCTGAGTCGGAGCCACCATAAACTGACTTAGCTTATTTACACTGAAAGAAATGTCAAACCTGGTGTAGCAAAGATATTGGAGAGCCCCAATAGCATTCCTGTAAACTGTAGGATTTTCAAGAAGGACTCCATCAGACTTGGTAAGTTTCAACCCAGAGCTGATTGGAGTAGGACATGTTTTCAAATCAAACATATTTGTTTTCTTTAACAAATCAATAGTATATTTGGACTGAGTAAGATACAAACCACTTGAGTCTCGAAAGGCCTCAAAGTCAAGAAAGTAGTTGATTGAGCCTAGATGTTTGAGAGCAAAGGTGGCATTTAGCTACTGTATTGTCTTGTGAATAAGGTCATTGTTGTTGCCTGAGATTAGAATATCATTAACATATACTATAAGAAACAACACATCACCACCTTGATGTTTGATGAATAAAGAGGAGTCAAAAGTAGAGAACCTGAAACCCTATTGAAGAAGAGATGAACGTAACTTGGTGAACCATGACCTAGGCGCCTACTTTAGGCCATATAATGCCTTGTTGAGCTTGCAAACATGTGAAGGAGAGTTCCTGTCAACAAATCCTTCGGGTTGGCGCATAAAAACTTGTTCTTACAAGTCACCATTCAAAAAGGCATTATTGATATCTACTTGTTGGATGTCCAATTAAAATGGATAGCCAATGCAAAGATAACTCTAATGGTAGAGGGTTTTACAACCGAACTAAAGGTGTCAAAATAGTTAAGACCAGCCGTCTGATAGAAGCCCTTTGCAACCAGTCGTGCCTTGTGCTTAAGAACAGAACCATAAGTATTAAATTTGGTTCTAAAAACCCATTTGCTTCCTACAACATTCATGTCAGAGATAATTGGAACAAGAGACCAAGTGTGGTTATTTTGAAGAGCTTGAAACTCCTCTTTCATTGCTTGAAACCAACGTGAATCAACCATAGCAGTTTTTACTGATGTAGGCTTAATTTCAGTAAGAAAACTAGAAGGAAAATGACACTCAGAGAGAAAGACTCAAGGTCATAATGAGCCTGTTCTACTTCTTGTAACCATAGGATGGATATTTTTTGTAGGCAATGAAGGTTGATGGGAGATATCATCATCTTGCAGAACTCTGTCAAAATTTGAAGCAATCAGAGGCACACTTGAGCTGTCATGCCTTGAATCACGAGATAAGCTAGAAGACTCACCATGTGGTTCAACTAGTAATCGAGATATTGCAGGTATATGTGCTGGTTTGGGAGCATGTGCACTTTCAAAAAGTTGAAAAAGACTGGACATACTGTTGTTAGGTCTGGTGTGGCTAAAAGAAGAGGTTTTAGGTGCAGCAGATGACATTGAAGGACTGAAAATAGCTTTATAAGGGAACTCCAATCCATTAAAAACAACATTCCTCGAAATATACACCTTTCCAGATTTGTTAAGACACCTATACCCTTTGTGACATGAGCTGTAACCAATGAATACACATTTTTGTGTATGAAAATCCAATTTGTGCCGTGAATAGTCCCTTAGATAAGGGAAGCATGAGCAACCAAAAACCTTGAGAAAGTTATAGTTGGGTTTCCTATGAAATAGCTTCTCAAATGGTGACATGAACTGAAGAACAGTTGTGGGTAGATTGTTAATTAAAAGGGCTGATGTAGAGAAAGCTTCTACCTAGAATTTCAAGGGCATATTAGCATAAGCAAGCAAAGTTAAACCAACTTCAATAATATTTCTGTGCTTCATCTCAGGGATCTCGTTTTATTGATATGTATAAGGATAATAGAACCTCACAAGCACACCCATTTCAGTCAGATAAGGCACAAAAGGTTGATATTCACCACCTATATCTGCTTGGAAACACTTGATTTTCCTATCAGGTTGTAACTCAATAGTCTTTTTGAACTTAACAAAGACACTAAAAGCATCATATTTTAGTTTGAAAGGAAAAATCCAAGTAAACCGTGTATAAGCATCTACAAAGGCTATGTAATATCTATGACCTTCAATAGATAGCATAGGAGCTGGTCCCCAAACATCACTATAGACAAGCTTTAAAGAAGCTTTGACAGTAATATTGGACCTTTGAAAAGGCAATTTGTGCATGTTATAGGTAAAAATCGTCATAAAGGACACGTCACCCCCATGAAGAAGCCACGTAAGCAAGAGCCAGGAAAAGTCAACTCGAAAGGGGAAAATCCCCCGAGTGACCCACTCGGCTGAAACTAAAGCAACCCGATTACAAACAAAGAGAACCAGCTCGGGCAACACCACCTACTCGGGCATACTCGGGCATACTCGGGAATCAATAGGAAGAGATGGCAGCGGAAACTCACTTCCCAAATACATGGAAGGAATCAGCAGTAAGCACCTCCACGATACGCAGCAGTGTAACCCTTCAGAGTTTAACAAGGAAACAAACAGGCCTCTCGCGAATAAAGGAGAATGAATCCATCCCAAACTCGGATTCAGCCAAAACAGAAAACATATCACGCTCAAGAAGGAAACAGAATCCGACTAGGACTGGGAATCCGCTCAAAACTTGGGCGCCACGACACCAAACCCTAGCGGCATCCCCAAACCCTAGAAACAACATGTATAAATACCCTTTGTAACACATAAGAGAGGGATCGATCTTTTTTATCATAAGAGAGACCCGAGCGTATTTTGTAATCAATTTTATATAGTGGATTTTGGCTTCGTTGCTTAGGCAACAACCCGTGGACGTTTCTCCGATCATCGGAGTTTTACCACGTATTTCTTGCTCATTATTTTTACAGTATTAAGATTCAAACTATTATCACTCGCAAACGTGATCTCCAATCATCGATTGAGTGTTGACGAAAAATTACCGTCAACAATTGGCGCTAGAAGAAGGGGGATCGAAGCACTTGTGAAGCAATGGTCGGCGAAGGAGATGGTAGCGATTCCAGGTACAGTCACGGACTACCCACTAATGAGTTGGAGGATGACGCCACTCCCAACACTGTGGATGCAGCCTTAGCAACTGTAGATCAATCAACTGCCTTGGCTGGCATCCAGCGCTTACCCCCCAACTAATGAAGAAATCGCACAAAGATTCCGTACTTCTCTACAACAACTCATGGCGGACGCAGCGAGGCAGGGAGTTCATCTTTCCACCATGGAGGGTTTGATGTCACCTCACAATCTTTTCGCCCCAAATCAGCAGGCAACGGGATTGCGTTCCACGGTGGTGGTACCAACCCCGGATGCACCCATAAAGGCGAGCCGAGGTCCTACAGATAGGCCAACAATTTTGTCTGAAAGGCTAGCCATGGATAGCAGGGAGCATAGAGAAGAGAATGATTCTGACAGATGGCATGATCGGGATCGGGATCGGGATTGGTATTGGTTGGCCAAGGATCGAGATCACCCCAGGAGACGTACTCATCAGAGAGCCAGGTCATCATCCTTAGGAGAGAGTGAGCAGAGTTATCATCGCAAACGCCAAAGGGGCACAGTTCGGCTGCATGGCCTAAACCGAGAACATAGAGAGTTGAATCCAGAGGAAAGGGGCCAAAAGCTGATCGTAAGTCAGAATTTCAATGCGATGGGAGAACCGGAAGGAGACAAGGACATACTCATACAGAGTTTGACCCGGAAAGTTCAGAATAATCGTCGATAGATGGATGCTTTGGTCAGGCGATATGGGTGTAATGAATTGTCGGATGACGAGACCGGAAGCCCTTTCACTAATGAAGTCCTGAGGACACCCTTCCTAGAGAGATTCAGGATGCCACACATAGAGCAATTCAAAAAGGATACTGATCCAAAGGAACACGTCAGAAGGTATAAGAGTGACATGGCCCAGTATGTCTACAATGACGCCTTGCTGTGTTTAAATTTCCCCCAAACTCTCGGGGATTTAGGCTCCAGGTGGTTCGGTAGGTTACCAACAGCAAGTATAGGCAATTTCAAAGCCTTCTCAAGGCAATTCCTCGGTAATGTACATAGGAAGAAGTCAATGGCCCACTTGTCCCAACTAAAACAGGGAAAAGACGAGTCACTGAAAAAATATTTGGGGAGGTTCGATCAGGAAGTGTCTGAAATTGGGAGTGCAAATGACGAAGCCATAATTACCGCGTTCATCAACAACCTTCAAAATGGCCAATTGTCATTTGACCTCCGAAGAGCCCGACTAACCAGTTATGCCGATATGATGGACATGGCCGGGGGCTACGCCCTGGCTGAGGAGGAGGAAGTTGCCACGGGAGGTTATTTCGTACATGGCGGTCGCCTAGAAGGATCTAAAACCAAAGACCAAGCAAATGCGCCCGATACCAAAGCAGTGACCGCAACCTATGCCCTCATGATGAAGTTCCCGACAGAGTATGGGGTAGGAGTGATCAAGGGGTCACAGAAAATGGCCCGAAGGGTAAATTTGTCAGTTTATAAAGATAGGGAAGTACATCAGGTGTACGCGGTTACAGCCGAGCAAGAGGTTGGTGAACTTGCGAGAGAATTTGAGTTGGATCCCAGAGAAGAACCTGAGGCGAAGAAAGATGAGCCGACCGAAGAAGTGACACTGGATCCAGAAGACCCAAGTAGGACAGTCAAGGTAGGGGCAAGTTTAAATGTACATGTCAAAATCCAGCTTGTCACGCTACTGAGAGAGTACAAGGATGTTTTTGCTTGGAGCCACGAAGATATGCTGGGGATAGACCCGAAGGTGATATCACATGGTCTTTCCATCAACCTAGAGTTCCGCCCGGTGAAGCAGAAAAGGCGGCTGTTCAACCCCGAAAGGAGTACAGCTATTAAAAATGAAGTAAAAAAGTTACTTACCGCAGGGTCGATAAGGGAAGTCAAGTTCCCGGAATGGGTGGCCAATGTGGTGCTGGTAAAGAAAAAGAACAACCAGTGGAGGATGTGTGTGGATTTCACGGATTTAAACAAGGCCTGCCCAAAGGACAGTTTCCCACTACCAAGGATCGACCAACTAGTGGACGCAACAGCAGGGCACGAACTGTTAAGCTTCATGGATGCTTACTCGGGGTACAATCAGATCCGAATGAGTAAAGTCGACGAAGAGAAAACGGCATTCACCACAGACCAGGGGTTGTATTGCTATAAGGTGATGCCATTCGGATTGAAGAATACCGAGGCAACGTACCAGAGGTTAGTGAATAGGATATTCGCCCGGCAGATTGGGAAGAACATGGAGGTCTATGTAGATGACATGCTGACCAAGAATGTTACGGCAGAAAGGCATATGGAAGATCTAAAAGAAAACTTTAAAGTTCTAAGAAGGTATGAGATGAAACTTAACCCGAACAAATGTGTGTTTGGGGTGCCATCGGGTAGGTTTCTCGGTTTCCAGGTGCATCAGAGGGGAATCGAAGTGAACCCCGAGAAGATCAAAGCATTAGAAGAGATGGCTTCGCCAAAAACGCTGAAGGACGTACAAAGGCTGACGGGATGTCTCGCATCACTTAACCGATTTATAGCAAAATCAACAGACAGATGCACCCCGTTCTTTAAAGTAATAAAGAAAGGAAAAGGGCTCGAGTGGAACAAAGAATGTGAAGCAGCCTTCCAGAAGTTGAAAGATTACTTAGGGCAAGCACCCATCCTCTCAAAACCAGTAGCTGGAGAGACATTATACCTATACCTCTCGGTCACAGAAGTGGCAACAAGCTCGGTGTTGATCCGAATGGAGGAAGGAATACAGAGACCAGTGTATTACACCAGCAAGGCGTTGCTGCCTGCAGAGATAAGGTATTCACCGGTAGAAAAGATAGCGCTAGCCTTGATCACGGCAGCCAGGAAGCTAAGGCCGTATTTCCAATCACATACAATAGAGGTGTACACCGACTGTCCGCTAAAGCTCATCTTGGAAAAGCCCGAACTGTCAGGTAGGCTGACTAAATGGGCGGTAGAGTTGAGCGAATTCGACATCAAATACACCCCAAAAGCCGCAGTCAAGGGGCAGGTAGTGTCAGATTTTATAATGGAATTCACTAAGCTAGATGTCGAAGTAAGAAGAATGATGGAAGGAAAACAGGAGGATAGTTCTCAATGGAGGTTGCATGTTGATGGATCATCGAACACCCATGGCAGCGGGGCCGGGATAGTCATAACAACCCCGGAGGGAGACGCTGTAGAGTGCGCCATGAGGTTCGATTTCAAAGCAACCAACAACCAAGCAGAATATGAAGCTTTGTTGGCTGGCTTGAGGGTCTGTATAGCGTTAGGAGCAGATGAGTTGGAGATTTACAGTGATTCGCAAGTTGTGGTTAACCAGGTATTGGATGAATACCAGGCAAGGGAGGAACACATGATAGCTTATCTGGACATTGTAAAGAAACTGCTCAGAAAATTCAAAATGTACAAGATTTTTTAGATTCCTCGGGAAGAAAACGAGAAAGCAGACGCTTTGTCTAAATTAGCTTCAGCCACCATGAGTATCAGGTCCAAAGCGATACCGGTGGCGCACCTGACTAGGCCGAGTACAGCAGAATCTGAGGAAGGCATGGTGTCAGAGATTCGACCAGTTCAAGACGACTGGACCACACAGCTCAGAAAGTATTTGGAGGAAAACATTCTACCCGAGGATGCTGTGGAAGCAAAACGTGTCAAGTAGAGGTTAACCCGGTACATAATTCTGAGAGGTGAATTGTACAGAAGAGGGTTCTCAAAGGTGCTACAAAGGTGTATCACCAGCGAAGAAACAAAAAAGATCCTGGAGGATGTTCACAGTGAAGTATGCGGGAACCATACTGGGGGTAAGAGTCTGGCGCATAAAGTACTTAGGCAAGGATTATATTGGCCAACATTGTTTGCAGAGGCACAGCGATTCGCGGAGAGCTGTGAGACATGCCAGAGAATAGCAAACGATATTCGGTAACCTCTGGAATTGCTCAGAAGCTTAACTTCACCTTGGCCCTTTGCCATGTGGGGCCTCGACCTGATATGACCAATGCCCACTGGAACAAAGGGGGGCGCGAAGCATGCTATTGTGGCAGTCGACTACTTTACTAAATGGGGCGGAAGCAGAAGCTCTCGTGCACATCACTGAGGCAAACACCACCAGCTTTGTCAGAAAGAACATAATATATAGATTTGGGATCCCGAGCATCATCATAACAGACAATGGGACCCAATTCGACAATAGCAAGTTCAGAAAAATGTGCGAATAGTATAAGATCGCAAACTACTATGCGTCAGCTGCTCATCCTCAAACCAATGGCCAGACCGAAGCTGTGAACAAGGTGATCAAGCACACGCTAAAGGCAAAGTTGGAAGCCAAGAAAGGCAGCTGGGCGGACAAGCTACCAGAGGTGCTATGGGCATATCGAACAACTATAAGGTCATCCACAGGGGAGACTCCTTTTGCGTTAGCATTCGGGACAGAGGCCGTTATCCCAGCAGAAATAAGTTTTACATCGCCCAGGGTATAACTATACAGCCCCGAGCACAATGTTAACATGTTACAGCAAAACCTAGACGAGCTTGAAGAAGTCAGGGATGCAGCACAAGTGCGAAACGCCGCATACCAGCAAAGGGCTGCGAGGTACTATAATTCCTATGTTCGCGTGCGTAGATTCCAGCTTGGAGATTTAGTGTTAAGAAGAGTATCCCCGAACACTAAGGACAGGTCGGCAGGATCCCTCGCCGACAAATGGGAGGGACCTTACATCGTCAAGGGAGTCGCGGGGCACAGGGAGTACATGATAGCCCGACTAGAGGGGAGCCTAGTGCCCCGACCATGCAATGCCCAGTACCTCAAGATTTTCTACCCTAAGGAACTCATCTCAATGTTTATGTTAATTCAGTTTGTTTCTTGTCCCATTTTAGCTTTACATCAATTGTTTCAGATTCATTTGATTTTCTAATAAAGTTCATTTGCCAATAAAGAGGTTATTCATTGAAGTCGATGAGTCTCATGATCAAAGGTATTCCATGGCCGGTGAACAAACAACAGCCACTTAATAGTTGGCTAAACAAACGCAAAAAAGAATTCGGGCGCCACAAAGCCGCGAGAGAGCGGACGAGTAGTACTTGAAGGGCAAAGAAGCTAAAGTAGCACGCCCACCTAGTTAAGATAGTGCAAACGCGCTTCTTAGTAAAAAGGCAAAACTAAGGCACCAGGGTAACTGGAAAATTGCTCGGAGCGCCGCCAGAAAAACTGGTGAGATGCGCAGCTGTGTTGGCTGGTACAGAGTACCCCAACGATTTGGCAAAACCTTGCACAGACAAAACCGGGAGACGTCCTAGGTGACTTGTGTAAGGACCTCAACATATGGTTAGGGTGAGCCTCGACGTAACATCTAGGTAAAACCTAAATAGGTTAAAAAGAAAAACGCCAGTTGAATAAGATACTCGGCCACATTAGTTACCAGTTTAATAAGACACTCGGCTAAGGTCGGTTAGTTGCCAGTTAAATAAGATACTTGGCCAAATTAATTGCCAGTTAAATAAGATACTTGGTTAGACTGGCTAAGCGACCAGTTAAGAAAGCACTCGAAAATAAGAAAGCAGAACGGTAAGAATGAAAATTCATATATGTAAGGATAATACAAAGAATCGTTACAAAAATACAGAAGAAAAATCAAGAAGATGGTGCTGGGGGTTGTGAGCTGCTCCTACTCGGGTCAGGCTCCATCACGTACTCGCTAAGGAGGCTCTCTTCAGAAGGCCACACAATCACATCTTCTTCATCATCGTCATTCATCCAGGCACTATAGACCATCCCAGGGAGGGAACCAACATCAGGATTTTCACCATCGATCCCCGCTTTTTGACAAGCATAAAAAGTAGAGAAGGAATCGGTAGTGGGAACCTCCAGATGCATGTGATGTGGCATCTTACCTTTACTTTGGCAATATGCTCGCCACTCTTTCATCTGGATCCGAAGAGACTCCAAAGACGTATCCACATGCTTCTTGATCGAAAGGCTCCAGTTGGCCCTGGCCCGGTCGGTTGCCCTGCTCTTCATCTTGAAGAATTCTCCAGCCGAGACCATTCCTCGTTGGAACTCCCTAAGAAGCAAAGCATCATAGGCTGGAGATCGTTTAAAGCGGTCGACCCCCTGTATCTCTAACTCCAGCCTAGCTTCCTTTGGTAGAGATTTGACTGTCAAGGCCTGACGCTCCAAGTCTTCTATTCGGTGTTCATAAGAGGTTTTTACGTCCTCAGCGGCCTGCTCGACCTGAAGCAAAGCTTCTTGGGTGGATGACAACTGATCTTGCAGGGTTGTGGCATTCTCAGCAGCAAAAGACGCTTTCTGTTCAGCCTCCATCTGACGAGCCAGACATTGATATAGGAGCACCTGACTTGATCTAGCCCCCGGTTGACAAGCTAACTCAGCCTGAGAGCGATGGTCCTTACTCTCCTTCAGTTGGGCTTCTAGCTGTCTTATTCTTTCTGCCTGGGCTTCACCAGCCTGGCAAGCCCTAGATATTTCGGCCACCATCTGCAGCAAATCAACAGCAAATGGGGGTGAAGTAACAAAAAAAAATATATATATATATAAAATTATTCATATGAACAAGGCGTTACTCACATAGGAAGCACCGTTGAAGAAGTTACAGAGCCGATCGGACACAGTTCCAGCCCTGAAGTGACTCCAACGATCCTCCCCAATATAGGCTCGGCCTAAAGCCATGGCCCTCAGCATAGTCTCGGGGGTAGGATCATCTGTCTAGGTCGAGGGGCCCAAACCACCCATGCAAGTTTCAGGGAGCCCGGCAGTCGAGGCCACCCGAGGAGAGCTAGTGGAGCCGCCAACACTGTCCTTGATCTGGTCTCGTAGAGGGGTCATACCCGTTTTTCTCCCAACCTCTGCTCCCCCCTCATCACTTGAAGATGAATCAACATATGCAACAACTCGGGGGATCTTGGGGGTAGGGCGACCAGGAGAAAACGAGGCTTTTCTCTTTCTAGATTGCCTCCCGCGAGAATTCAAATCAGCCACAGGATCTTCAGAATCTGGATCGGGATGCCCCATTTCGACACCGTTGACCCCGGGAGGAGTAGGAATTGGCTCAGCAGGAGTCGGAGTCGGAGTCGGAGTTGAATTCTCCAAAGCCATCATGCCCAAGTGTTCCCCAACTGCTTTAGTACCCTGGAATGTAGCACTTGGAGTGTTTGCAGCAGAGCGGGGGGAGTTGTCTCCACGGGAGAAAGCCGCTGGCTCGGGCTCAGAGGCAGGCTCAAGGAAGTGCCCAGCCTTCTCTTTTCCCTTAGAAGAAGAAGAAGGACCCACTTGATTGTCCTGCCCAGCAGCAGTCCTAATTACTCTAAAGTGGGTCCTACTTGCTCCAAAGCCCTCTGGATCGTCCACAGCCCCTGCTGAATATGCGGTCATTTCTTGACCATGGGTCTCCTCAAGCACATAATCGGGTACTCCCTCTTTATCATCTCCCTCGAGAGGATTCTCGGGAACACTCTCGTCAGAGTCACCCTCGGGAGGAGCTATCCCAGCATCTCGCTGGCGAAGAGCCATTCTTCGGCTCGCTTCCACGATGCCTTTTATTCGGCGTGCCTGAGCATCGCAGACTATGTCTACGTCGAACACTTAAAAAAAAAAAGAGGAAATGGAAGGTGTTTTCTCGAGTCAGTAAGCTGATTCAAAAGACAGAATGCAAGAATAACTAGGGAAGGCTTATAAAAACTTACGGCGTTTGCGGCGTGCAGAAATCTGGGGTAAAAAGGCGAGCTTTAATCATTTTCGCCTCGTTAAAGAGATAAGGCATGCCCCTCTTTTCCAAAGGGCGAACGGCTGCCCGAGCCAAAGTCTTCAGCTCCTCGTCGGTGAAGGCAGGAGTTATATGGTTCCATTGAGGTGAACAAAAGTATCGAGGAACCCTGTAAGTCACCCGAGTGCCATCAAGATCAAAACTGATTGATTGGCCTCATTGTCCTCCCACGAAGAACCAGCTGTTCTTCCAAAATTTATTTGAAGTAGGGAAGACCTAAACGAACCCCTTCATATTCTCGTTAGTGGTTGGTTCGATGTCACTCTTAACCACTACGTCTTTAGGGATCCAGAGCTCGGGCTGGTTTGATTGAAGAAAATAAACCCCCGTCTTCCCCACGGGCCTCAGCGTGTAAAAGTGCCAGATTTCGTGAGGTGTGGGAGGTAGCCGTTTCATCCTATGCCACATGTGCCATATGCACATCAAAATCCGGTAGCTGTTTGGGGTTAGCTGCACAGGGGCAAGCCGAGCCTCAGCCAAAAACCAGGTGATGAATGGCTGAAGGGGAAGAGTAACACCGCAAGTAAGCATCACCCCATAGATTGCAACGTGGCCAAGTGAGGGGTTCCATGCAGCTCGACCGTCAGAAGGAACCAGCGAAACCATATTGCTGTCCAGGTCGAAGCGTCCCATATACTTTTCTATCTCTTCGGGGCCGACCACGTTCGGCTCGACATCATAGGCACATATCCGCTCGGCAAAGAAAGGGATGCGAGCGGCTCTATGCTCCTCTTTAATATCACTCTTAATTACCTTTTGGGTCCCGACTTGGCTCTCCAGGGGATCCTTTTTACGAGTACTCATCCTCTTCCCAACTCGTCTCCAGGCCAAGTATCAGCACGAATGGAAAAAGAAGAATCTGGCTGAGCTTTAGGCTGATAAGAGTCAGGCCGCGATGAATTCGAAGAAATGGAGGGAATCTCTGAAGTAGGAGGAACTTCAGAAGTAGCAGGTCCTTCGCGAAAAAGCCCCAAAACGTCGGCGTCTAAAAATTGAGGTTGATCAGGAAGAAGGTCTCCTAGCAACCTGTGGACAACCGTGGCAAGAAAAACATCACCTTGTTCAATAGCAATCATACCAACAGTAAAAAGACGATTTCTAGCAGCAGGATCCATAAGAACTAACCTTGATATATCAGAAAACTGGAGCAACACAAACTACAGAGGAATGATCTTCAAGAAAAGATCCGGGTTTTGAGGTCGAGGATCTTGGCAAAAACTGATAAATGAGCGGCTAAACCCAGATAACTCAAAGAGAAGTAGCAGAGGCAAATGAACTTCTTTCAGGAAGAGAAAAGAAAAATAGCAAGGGATTTTTTGCAGAGAAGAGAAAATGATTTTTTCTCACGAAGAGTCAAGCTGGTATATATAGGCAGTACCGGTTTCAAAAAAAAATCGAAACCCTAGAGAGGGTAGGTGAAGAAGCGGGAAAACACAGAGGCAAGGGGAGTGACGTGGGTTGCGTATGAATGAACAGAAAGGTCGTGTCCCATTAATGCCTCTTACCATGACCAAGCAAAAGGGGACAGGTGGCAAGCAGAGAAAGCCTTGAGCCGCCGTTAGGAAGTCAGTGTGTCACCATCAAAAGATTTCTGGATAGTGAGCGGATCAAGCATGTGTGGACATAATTGAGACACATCAGCAATACTTCGAATCAAACGAGGATACTGAAAACCAACATTAATATGAAAGATGACAAATGAAAACAAGTCGTGAACATAGTTTAAATATTTGTCCCGAGCAAGCGGTATTCGGCTCAAACATTTAAGGGGGTATTGTTATAGGTAAAAATCATCATAAAGGACACGTCACCCCCATGAAGAAGCCACGTAAGCAAAAGCCAGGAAAAGCCAACTCGAAAGGGGAAAATCCCCCGAGTGACCCACTCGGCTGAAACCAAAGCAACCCGATTACAAACAAAGAGAACCAGTTCGGGCAACACCACCTACTCGGGCATACTCGGGAATCAATAGGAAGAGATGGCAGCGGAAACTCACTTCCCAAATACATGGAAGGAATCAGCAGTAAGCACCTCCACGATACGCAGCAGTGTAACCCTTCAGAGTTTAACAAGGAAACAAACAGGCCTCCCGCGAATAAAGGAGAATGAATCCGTCTCAAACTCGGATTCAGCCAAAACAGGAAACATATCATGCTCAAGAAGGAAACAGAATCCGACTAGGACTGGGAATCTGCTCAAAACTTGGGCGCCACGACACCAAACCCTAGCGGCATCCCCAAACCCTAGAAACAACATGTATAAATACCCTTTGTAACACATAAGAGAGGGATCGATCTTTTTTATCATAAGAGAGACCCGAGCGTATTTTGTAATCAATTTTATATAGTGGATTTTAGCTTCGTTGCTTAGGCAACAACCCGTTGACGTTTCTCCGATCATCGAAGTTTTACCACGTATTTCTTGCTCATTATTTTTACAGTATTAAGATTCAAACTATTATCACTCGCAAACGTGATCTCCAATCATCGATTGAGTGTTGACGAAAAATCACCGTCAACAGTGTATATTTCCTAATTTGCAAGAATCACAAAAGGATGTAGTATGAACATTGAAAGGAAAATGCAATGTGTTTAACACCTTTTTTAAGTATCAAAGGAGATGGATGCCCTAGCTTAGCATGCCAAATTACAATGTTATTCTTAGCAGCCAAAAAGGCATCAAAAGGAGCTAAGGTTACTCGGCTGTGCAAGACATGGGCACTAGCCTTATTTACATCAACAGAGGGTTTATTTATATGTACATCAGAAAATCCATAAGGAACTGACTTCCGAAGCTCACGGTATTGAGGATTAGCTTCATCAAGCTTCAACTCATACAGCCCATTTCTAAGAGATCCTTGGAGTAGAGGTCTCTTGGTTCTTTGATCCTTTATGACACAATCAAGTAGAGAAAATTCAGCATAAGCATTATTGTCTTTAGTGAACCTAGAGACGCTGAACAATTTTTTTGTTATTTCTGGTACACAAAGAACTTGCTTAAGATGCAAACTAGTGTATGGTTGATAATGTGACTTAACACTAGAGTTTCCAACATGTGATATCTTTAATTGATTTCCATTTCCTACAAAGAATTTTTGATTACCTCTATAGTCAGACTTGACTGAGAGATTGCCAAGATTGGAGGTCACATGATTGGTAGCACCTGTGTCCACATACCACGATTGATCAGCAACTGTTTCAAGCGTGGCATAGTAAGCTGAATTCTGATAAGAGCCAGCTGGTCCTATCTGTACTCCCTCTTAAAACGTGCCTGAGTTATTACTCATATTGGAAACATTTCCTTGCTCAAAAGAGTTCAAGTTCTGGTGAGTGAAAAATGCATGACTTCCTTGATTAGAGTGATTAAAGCGATTGTTTTGCCCTCATTGACTAGCTTGACTAGGTCCTCCCTGAAATTGCTGGTCAAAACGTTTGAAGCATTGCCAAGCACCATGTCCTAGTTGGGAGCATAGCTGACAATGAAACTTTTGGTTCGATCTACCACTAGATCTTCCTCCTCTATTTCTTCCTCGATTTCCTCCTCTAAAATTGTTGTTGAAGTTATTTCTTCCATTTCCTCTATTGTTATTAAAAACTGAGTTGTTTGAAGCATACTGAGCTGACAGATTAGATACACTCAAATGAGCTGAGAGGCTAAGTTGTTCAATCCTCTGCTCATGTATCAAGAACAGGAACTATGCATCTTCAAGTGACATAGAACTTTGCTGAGAGAAGACTAAGGTCACTACTGAGTCGTATTCATGGCATACACCGTTCAAGAGACTCATGATCAAGTCTCTGTCACTCACGATTTCTCCAGCTGCAGTTAGAGAATCACTGACAGCTTTGAGTTTTGATAAGAAATCATTAATTGAATTTGAGCCTTTCTTGAGAGATTGCAATTGTTGTTTTAATTGCATGATTCTGGCCATTGATCTTTGAGCATAGTTACGTTCTATCTTTGACCAAACTTCATAAAAGGATTTACAATTTGTTACCTGACCTAGCACATTAGGAGTTAGTGTTGAGAAAATCCAGCTCATTAGGAGCTTATCTGATTTCTTCCAGACGAGAAAATCAAGATTTTCTTGCTGATCACTATCATTTCCAGAAGATGTAGCAACGAGCTTCGGTGGAGGAATCTTTTTGCCATTGATGAAGCCTTCAAGATCAAGTGCTTCAATTGCTGTCAACACCTGAGTTTTCCAATAGATTTAGTTTGTGTGATCGAGTTTCAATGTAAGATTGAGACTAAGAGTTTTGGCTAGAGATGAAAAATCCATGGATCTAGCGGAAGAAGATAGGTTGTTGTGTGGTTCTGATGCTGATGAGTTATTGGATCGATTCTCTGTCATTGACATTTGTCAAAAGCTCTGATACCATGTGAAAGTAATAAAGGAATATGAAGAACAGTGAAGCAGAGCTTCAATGTAGTGAAGATGTTTGAAGAAAGTCTTCAAAAAGCAAAAAAAAAAGAAATGATTCTAGAAGAATAAAATAGGAAGAGAAGTTTGTTATGCCATTAATGGCTACTTCAAGCTTTAGAGCTTTTCTTTGTTTTTCATATTTCAAGAGTTACAGAAATGAAAACTGAATACATTTTACAAATGCTTTTGTTATATATATATATATATCTCAGCTTGTATGAAGCTAACTAACTTTCTAACAGATTCCTGATCATCAGGAATGTAACTTAATTAGATGCTGACACCTCAGCTCTTGTAACAACCTTGACTACCAGCTTGTAACAAATTTATCCACCGAGACTAACTTCTCCTCTGCTCAGCTTGCTCGTTCTTTTGCTTATGTGATGATTAGCTTGACCATCATCCATTCCACTGATTGTGCACATAGCAAGCCCAGTATAAGGTTGATAACTTGTGCACTTATATTCAGTCTCATCATTAGTAGATGTTCTCATGACTGGTATACATTGAACCATATTACTCTCTTTCACAGTGCTAACTAGTTGGTCATAAGGAAAGAGCAGAAATGCCTTTTGGCCCTTTGCAGGCTCTTTAACAATGTTCAATATCCTTGATCATACAGAACAACAATAAGATTAAGTACATATAGAAATTAATTTTTGAATTTGTATATATATATATTATAATATATATATACATAATATAAATTATAAAAATATATATTATTATAATATATATATATATAATTTTATTATTAATATATAATATATAATATTATATAGTATATATTATCATATATATTATTATTATATATATTATAATAATATATATTTATATATATATATATTAATATATATTATTATAACATATACATATTCAGATTTTCTATTATCAGTTCGAACTGACAATAAATATATCAAGTTGAAGAATGTGGACCACTAGATTTTCATACTTTGACTTAAAGTGTATACACTTGTCAAAACTTCTCCATAATCTGTGGTCCATATTCTTCGTTCTGATATATTTATTGTCAGTTCGAACTGATAATAGAAAGACTATATACATATTATAAGATATATATTAATATATATTAATATATATTATTATAACATATACATATTAATAATATATATATATTATAATTAGTGGAAATTGCTAAAAATGACCACATATATTATGGGAAATTCGTTTTTAATCACAAACAAAATTTTAATTATTAATAACCATGGTTTTGAGAAATTACTAGAAAGCCCTCATAGAAAAACCATCCCCAAAACAACTCTCTCTTTGTATCTTTTTTCTTTCTCTCTCCTCTGCTCTCTCTCTCTCCCCGATCTCTCTCTCGCCGGCATGATTTGAGCATCGCCGAGCGCTGGCGTGCGTCTTGCGACAACGCCGTGCGCTGTTGGCTTCGCGAGCGCTGTGGCTTGGCGACGGGCGACGGGATGGCTTCGTGAGCGCTATTGGCTTGGCGACGGGATGGCGATTGGCCATGTCCAGCGATGGGCGACGGGATGGCGACGACGTCCGGTGGCTCCGTGCTTCGCGATCGCCAGCGATGTGGTCTGCAAAAAAAAGAAAAAGAAAAAAACCTAAACCTAATTTAAGGAAGAAGAAGAGGAAGAAAAAGAAGGGGAAGAATAGAAAAACCTAATCCTAATTTCAATTTAGTCAAGATTTCAAGTTTGGACATTCTAATTTAGTCATGATTTCAAGTTTGGACATTTCAATTTACACATGATTTCAAGTTTAGACATTTCAATTTAGTCGTGATTTCAAGTTTGCTTCGAGGTTTAAAAAAAAAAAAAAAAACTATTTTCAGGGGTACTCTGGTAATTTATGGACATACACTGATTTTTTTTTAAAAAAAATGGTTATTAACAATTAAAGTTTCTAAAGTGTTTACTAACAAAAGTTTAATATTTCCAATGATTAGATTTAGTTTTCTCTCTTATAATTATATATATTATTATAATATATATATATAATATTGCACAATTTTGTGATTTTTTAAAGATTTAAGGGTAAAAAGGTCTTCTTGAGACTTATCCCATGCATGGGACAAGTCTGGCCTAGGGTTTTGGGTGGGATAGAATTTGATGATTTTTGTTCCACCTTGTCCCATTTTGTCCCATGCTAAAGTCGCGCCAAATGTGGGATAAGAAGAAACTGTCCCACGTTGTCATGTCCTGTCCCACGTACCAAATGCACCCCAAATGTCTGTTTGCTTGTTAAAAGCAAGACATAATGAACCATGCTGACACATTAAACATATATCAATATAAAGAATGAAATATAAAACACAGAAATCATTAATAATGTCAAACAAGAAAAACTTGTAGCATGTCGTGAGAAGTGGCAATATGCAAATATTAGGCTGCAAAATATGCTATCAAACGTTCAATTAAGCCTTCACGCACTATCATGACCCCGCCCTTCAGGTCCCGCCATACACGGCCAGGCGCCAGCGCTGAGCGCCATGAGGTGGGTTGGGTACCACCGGTCAACACACCCGTTGACCCAATAGTACCTATTATTTAACTTTTGGCCTCCCGCACTCTGGCTCGAACTTGGTACAACTACCAATCTTTGCCAAAGTGAGTACCATTGAGCTGATTATATATAAATTATTGATGTATTTATAAAAAGATGAGGACCAAAGACCCTAATACATATAAGTCGAGTAAAAAAGTAATTTTTCTTTAAAACTCAAGGACTAAAAGAAAAAAAATTCATTTTGTTCTTATTTTTCTAAACATATTTTTCAATTAAATTATAAAAATTAAACCTTATCTTAATTTTTAGAATAATCAGGTTTCAAAAAAATAAAATTAGAATAATCACTCAATAATCAATTCAAGTACCGTACATACATCAACATCTCTCTAGAAATTTCTCTCAACCTAACACAAACTTCACCGCCTCAGTCCGTCTCCGGCTTCTTAATGTGGCAGCGGGAGACGGCGGCGATGTCGCCCCTTCGGGCGATCTTCTTCCTCACGCTGGGCCTTCCCGATCAGATGGGAGCCTTCTACGGCTGCTACGACGGCCCTGGTGTTTGTCCGGCCAACCCTCTCGCGCCACCGGGCGGGTCTTTGTTTTCCAGCCAACGCCAGCAGCTGTCAGATCGGCCGATCCTCTAGGATCCAGCCAGATCTAGAGTGTTTCAGTGTGAGCTGCGATGGCGGCCCTGGAGTTAGTCTTGCCCGATCCTCTCCGCCGGAACACTTGCCGGCAGCCAAGGGACTCCTCCTCCTCTGATCGGTGTTAGGTTTAGTCGGTTAGATTCAGTCCTTTTTGTGAGGTTTTGTTAGTTTTTTAGTTTAATTTCAGTCCTCTTTGTGAGGTTTTTTGGTTAGTTTCAGTCCCGCTTGTGAGGGTTTGAGATCGGCCGATCCTCTAGGATCCAGCCAGATCTAGAGTGTTTCAGTGTGAGCTGCGACGGCGGCCCTGGAGTTAGTCTTGCCCGATCCTCTCCGTCGGAACACTTGCCGGCAGCCAAGGGACTCCTCCTCATCTGATCGGTGTTAGGTTTAGTTGGTTAGATTCAGTCCTCTTTGTGAGGTTTTGTTAGTTTTTTAGTTTAATTTCAGTCCTCTTTGTGAGGTTTTTTGGTTAGTTTCAGTCCCTCTTGTGAGGGTTTGAGATCGGCCGATCCTCTAGGATCCAGCCAGATCTAGAGTGTTTCAGTGTGAGCTGCGATGGCGGCCCTGGAGTTAGTCTTGCCCGATCCTCTCCGCCGGAACACTTGCCGGCAGCCAAGGGACTCCTCCTCCTCTGATCGGTGTTAGGTTTAGTCGGTTAGATTCAATCCTCTTTGTGAGGTTTTGTTAGTTTTTTAGTTTAATTTCAATCCTCTTTGTGAGGTTTTTTGGTTAGTTTCAGTCCCTCTTGTGAGGGTTTGTGGGTTTGGGTGTTCTCTCCCCAGTGTGGGAGCTGTAGTCTGGCTGTGCCTCGATGTCTAATCTCGATGGTCCCAATTATAGTATCTGTCTGGATCAGTTATCCAGTTGATGTAACTCGTTACTTCCAATAATAAAAAAATAAATAATAATAATAATCAATTCAAGTATTCAACATAGAAAAACAGCGGCTCACTCAGGCTGATGGTCGAACCGCTTGGTAATTGAACCGGATTCGGTTCGTTGTAGTGATGGTCGAAACTGCTGATGGCTGATCTCTCTCTCTCTCTCTCTCTCTTAACTCTCGCTCTCAATGATTTGTTGCAGGTATGTTTTTTTCTCGACGATAGTACTTTTATTGTTTTAATTAAATTCATTGTTTGTTTTCCCTGTAAATTTATTAGATAGAAAAGTTAAAGCAAATAAAAATGTAACTTGTAAGCATCGCATGATATATTTATTAGGGTTTTGACATAAGTTGAGTTAGTTTTAGCTTTGTGAAATTCATTTTTAGTTGAAATGTTTATGATTTCAATATATTTTCACTCATGATTTTTCCCTTTTCAAGTAACCATGCAGAAACTTATTTCCTTTTTAATGTATTTTCTCAGTTTTATAAGATATGTAATTTAACTTAGCTCAGTTATTGGATTCCAAATCCTAACGAAGTGTGAAAAGGCAATAACCAATGTTGAAATTTCTTAATTATATGGTTCTCATGCCCTATGCTGGTGGGGAGGTGATTTTTTTTTTTTTTTTTTTTTTAAATAAAAATAAAAATTATACATTGGATGGGAGATAGTTGCTTGAACATTTCCGATGCATTGCTGTCAGTACGTTGTAGAATTAGTTTTGGATTTTCTCTTTGGCGTAAACTAACAGGTCCAATCCAAAGTAATATTGTCCATTTATTGATTCATTATGGATTTTTATTTTATGAAGTTTTGGAAGTGGATTTTCTCATCTGCGTAGTTCTTGAGGCTGTGGATGTTCAGGTATTCAAATAAAAGATGTCAGTCCAAAACCATCTATGGTGATGATTATGATTATTGGAAGATAGAGGAGGTTATAATTGCTCTTATGCTCTTAAATATTTAGTTAATTTTGAATGAGAGTAGGTTCAAATTTTTTACATTCAAGGACATCAATTGTAGAAATTGGAAATTAATATTGGCATGCAACTTAAAAGATGATATTGTCTTGAATAGAGGAATTACTGAATGCAATTTGTGAACCAGACCTTGATAAATGGCCTCTGAGATTCCATTACGATCCTCAAACGAAAGCATTCTTTTGGAAATTCTGCAATGGAGTGCTCCTGCAGTGTCTATCAGACCAAGATGTAGAAAAGCCGAAAAGGTCATTCAAGAGACCTCAAAACGTTGGTTTGCCTCTAAGGGATGGGAAAGCATAGAGAGAAGAGAGATAATAACTAATATAATCTTCTTTTTTTTCTGTTGCACATGTTGGCAATCAATGCCATCTTTTGTTTATTTCTATTGTTGAATTATACTTTCTAAGTGCTCAAATCAAATGTATCGATACATGCTCAAACCAATGGTCGTTTCCTTTTGTTTTGTAATGAAATTGCCTACATATACACATTGAAGAATGCATAGAAGTTTGCATCTTTGAAGTTATTCTGCTTGTATGTATCAGAGCAAGATAATGTTTCTGCTTTTGAAGAACCAACAAATTTAGCCAAGCAATACGATTATCAAATCCCTATAACTTAATAGAATTTTACATGTTTTCTGACAAGTTCTATATATTTTTGAAAATGAGGAAAGGGTTGAAGTATATTTTAATTTTAAGATGGTATGTAAATAGTTAATCCATAATATTGTACTATCTTAGAAAGCTCAACTTCTGCTGATGATCCATTATTAATATCACTTTTATCTTCCGTTATTTCTTTCAATTTTGCAGGAACCTTTAGTAAACTGATTTTTCCTATCAAATAAATACAACCTTTTCCATGGAGTTAGATCTTGAACTGCCTTCACATGAGCAGGAGAAGTTAGAGACTGGTTCAATTGCAGATGATGATGTCATGGATGATACAGATATAATACAGGTTGAAGATGAAGATGTAAATTCTCCTACAACAAGTGAACCTGTTGAGGAAGGCTGTAGGCCAATTGCATGCAATACAATTACTGGTAGTGGGGATCAGGTGGATGTGAACATGGTTGGAGCAAATGTCGTCCATAAAGGAGTTACTTGTGAGCCCAAAAATGGTTTGGAATTTGAATCAAAGGAGGCAGCATATTCTTTTTACAGAGAATATGCTCGGTCTGTGGGATTTGGAATCACGATAAAAGCCAGCCGCCGTTCAAAAAAGTCTGGAAAGTTCATTGATGTAAAAATTGCTTGTTCTAGATTTGGAAGCAAGCGAGAATCTAGTACAATCACTAATCCACGTTCTTGTCCAAAGACAGGTTGCAAGGCTGGCATGCATATGAAGAGGAGGCAGGATGAGAAATGGGTTATATATAGTTTTGTAAAGGAGCACAATCATGGTATCTGCCCTGATGATTTTTGTCATGCAATTAGAGGACGGAGCAAACAATCCGGTGTACTTGCATGTCAAAAGAAACACTTGCAGTTAGTTCTTGATGATGGAGATCTGGAAGTGATGCTTGAGCATTTTATGTGCATGGAGGATGAGAATCCTAACTTCTTTTATGCAATAGATTTGGACAATGAAAAATGTTTTAGAAATGTTTTCTGGGTTGATGCCAAAGGTAGGTATGATTACCGCAATTTCTATGATGTAGTCTTCTTTGATACTTTTTATGTCAGAAACAAATATATAAAATTCCTTGTGTTCCTGTAATTGGGGTAAATCATCATTTCCAGTTCATTTTGCTCGGATATGCATTAATTGGGGATGAAAATGCTTCAAGTTTTGTCTGGTTGATGAGGACATGGTTGATGAGGACATGGCTTAAAGCAGTGGGTGGGCAAGCTCCTAAAGTGATCATTACTGATCAAGACAAAATCTTGAACGAAGCAGTTGCAGATGTTTTTCTAAATACTCGGCACTATTTTTGTCTATGGCAGGTATTGAGTAAGATCCTTGAAAATTTAGGCTGTGTCGTAAATCAGTTTGAAAATTTTATGGGAAAATTTAATAAATGCATTTATCGGTTTTGGACAGATGAATAGTTTGAAAATAGATGGTGGAAGATGGTTGAAAATTTTGAAATGAGGGAAATTGAATGGGTTCACTCATTGTATGAAGATCGTAAAAAGTGGGTTCCAATTTATTTGCAGAATACGTTCTTAGCTGGAATGTGTACACCCGAGCAATCTGGAAGTATCACATCTTTCTTTGATAAGTACATGAGTAGAGATGCTACATTTAAGGAGTTAATTGATAGTTATAAAGCATTTCTGCTAGACAGATATGAAATGGAAGCTGAAGCTGATTCTGAAACACAAAACAAACAACCTGGATTACGATCTCTCTCAGAATTTGAGAAACAAATGTCGACTATTTATTCAGATACAATATTTAAGAAATTTCAGGTTGAAGTTTTAGGAGCAGTTTCTTGTCATCTGCAGAAGGAAAGCGAAGATGGGACAACTGTTGTCTTTCGAGTTGATGATTTTGAAGAACGCCAAAATTTCTATGTAGCCTAGAACGAAGCAGAGTTGGATATATGCTGTTTATGTCATTCATTTGAATACAGAGGTTTTCTCTGTAAACATGCAATTCTTGTTCTTCAAATGTCTGGTTTTCTGACATCCCATCCCATTTTATAATGAAGCGTTGGACAAAAGATGCTAAGATTGGTCAAACAGTTACCGAAACATCTAGCAGGCTTCCTTACCGGGTGCAATGCTTTAATGATATTTGTAAACGAGCTATCAGATTGGGTGAAGAAGGGTCTTTATCTCAAGAAGCATATCATATTGCATTGCAGGCTCTAGAAGATGCCTTGAAACATTGTATGGGCATGAACAATTCTGTTAGGGGTGTTTTAGAGGCCAACACATTGTCTGCTCAAGGTTTTCTTGGTATTGAAGAAGAGAATTGTGGCAACAGTAAGGCCAAGTCATCCAAGAAAAAGAAAATGTATAAGAAAAGAAAGGTCAGTCAGACTTTACATTTGACACGCAGATGCTGTAACTGTGTCTTTGCTGTACCTTTTGAGCCTTGAAATAGATTTCATTTATATGTTTTAAGTAAATTCTGAGCCAGGGAAAAGGTTATAGGATTACAAGCTAGACAGCTGCCAGCAGATGGTTTGTCATCTTTTAAGTTTTATTCTCCACATACCACATAAGTATTGATGCAATTAGTTGTTATATAACATGTATAATAAAACTTTTGTGGTTTGTATATATGTAGGAACAAATGCATTCAAGAGCACACACCCTTACTAATTCTTATGTTACTCAGCAAAACAGACAAGAAATGGTATGAGATATTATTATATGTTTGAGCATTATGAATTCCAAGAAAAAATTCAATTGCATATACTTGATTACCGTATGATTGTATGTTTTGATGTTTTTTTTCCATTTGGGTTTCCAATAGGAAGCAGGTTCCAGAGCACCAATTCTTGATAGTTATTATGCCTCTCAGCAAAATCTGCAAGGTGTGGTATGGAATCTTGTGACCGTAACTATATTTCAGAAATTCAATTTTGTATAATCTAGATGCTGATGACTTAGCCTTGTCCCCTACTTATTGTTGGGACAATTGGACTCAATTTCTCCAATCCATGATGTTTATTACGCCAATCAACAGGACATGCAACGGCTGGTATGGTTGTTGCTGTTATTCTGGCCATGATAATATGACATGATATTGACGTCTCAGGATATAAATCAGATAGTTTTGACGATTTGGTTTCAATAATGTGCAGGGACAACTACATTCCATGTCAGCAGCTCATGTTGGTCACTATCAGACCCAACAGAGCATGCAGGGATTGGTACTTAACTCGATAATAATATTTGTGTTATGGAGCTACTTGGTTTTATGTATAATCTAATATATTGAGATTTCGAGGTTTTGTAGTTGCAGGTACAGCTCGGTTTCAGAGGACCAGTAATTCAAGGGTGTTTCGACATTCAGGAAAGTTTGCAAGATATGGTGTGCATATGAACACTTGTTTCAAATCTTGAAATTTTGATATATTTTGATTTTCTTAAAACTTGGGATTCTTATACAGTTACTGTTAATGTAGGATCATTCTGCAGTCTCCGCCCAGTTTAACAGCATCACATCAAAGCATTTGCATGAAAAGCACGTCTCTCAGTAGTTGAATGAGCCTGTTTGTGTATATGAGAATTGCTAGTTAATCTTATTGATTATGTAAATTTGGGAGATGTTTAAAATCTATGAAACCATGTATATATATATCAAATCTCTTAATTGTACAAGTTTTGGCACATAAAACATTTGTGAGAGATGGTTTTGAGCCGGTTCAGGTTTTATGTAGTCACTACTGTTTGGTATACAGGCAGTGAAAATTGTCAAATAACTATATAAATTATATAAATTTTGTTTTTAACCGCATACAAAGTTTTAAACATTGTATAATTTCTTTTCATTCCACAACTATAAATTACTAAAATATCCTGTAACATCTCTCTCTCCATACGCGACTCGTGCCATGAACAAGTTTTCAATTTTCGTCTCATACCCAACTTGTGCTCTAAATGGGTTTTCGATTTTCGCCCCATACCCTAACCGAACATACATAAGCTTATAGATGGAAGGAAAATTTTCTAACAGTTCTGCATGTAAAATTTATTTATAGATGGAAGGAAACTGTGGTAGCTTTTATGGACATAAGCTTTAGTATTGATCATTAAGACAGTCCCAAGTCACAATTATTCCTTTCAAAGTACGCATGCAACTGGGATGTTCTATTAAAAATGTCTTCCTTATATGGGTGGAAACTATATGTTAATGATGCTAGCATATATACAAACATTTTTTTTTCCTTTCTCAAATATCAATTTATTATTATTTTTTTTATTATTTATT
The DNA here is from genome assembly GCA_008009225.1 of Acer yangbiense. Classification (NCBI taxonomy): domain Eukaryota; kingdom Viridiplantae; phylum Streptophyta; class Magnoliopsida; order Sapindales; family Sapindaceae; genus Acer; species Acer yangbiense. The sequence goes on along the minus strand of CM017767.1, from coordinate 21,004,496 downwards.
TATTTTTTTGAAGAAACACATATATTAAAACCAAAAAGAGGTTACATCAACGGTTGGCAATCGCCAACCACAATAGAGGCAATGCTCAGAGGATACTCCTCCAGCCAAACACAATCACTAGATACATTCAGACCGAGCTTAGCAATAGAATGAGCAGCCCTATTGGCATCTCTAGGCACAAAACCAATACAGCAAGTAGGAGAAGAATCCAAAAGAGCCGTAATATCCAAAATAACAATACCAATATCAGAGCAAATCATATCAGGGCAATTAATAAGATCCACAACCGCTTTAGCATCAGACTCGACAACTTGAGGCCAAATGCCCACCTCTCTCGCCAAAATTAGACCACGCAAAATCACAAGGGCTTCAGCAATCATAGGAGAATGACAAACATCAATCCGCTGGGCACCAGAGGCCAGTACCATCCCATCACCATCACTGAAAATAACGCCAATCCTAGTTCTACCTCTACTACTGTCAATAGCAGCATCAACATTCAGCTTGAACTGCCCACCATTCGGAGGTACCCAAAGCACACTAGGCTTAGGAATCACCTGCCTCACATATGAGTTTCTGGTATTCACATTCTTAAACTCTTCCAGGCACCACATCACCATCATCGATAGCTGCAGAATCATGGACCTTTCCATTACGACTGAACCAAACCCGCCAAAGCACAATGCAAAGCAGCTCCAACTCATCAGGAAGCAGAAGAGTACTGCACCTGGTCATGAAATCCAGAAAACTCACATCCATGTTAGCACCAAGACCTTTCATAAAAACTGTTGAGCTAAGTGAAACTTTTCCAAATACTCTTTAGCTTGTGGTTTAGTTATGTTAGATTAGTTTAGTTTAATTTGGATTTGTTGTTACTATTTAGTTTCTTTTAGATTTCCAACTGTGGTATCAGAGCAGTATTCTTGAGGGATTGTGAGGTTTTGTTTTCAGTTTATTGAGTGATTGTGAGGTATCAAACACTAGAGAGTGAGTGATAAACACATATGAGTGCTGATATGGCTACTGGAAGCACTGTTGCTCTTCAAGTTCCGCAATTCTCTAAAGAAAACTACCAGATTTGGGTAGTAAAAATGAAATCATATTTGAAGTCTTTTGGCTTATGGGAGTATGTAGCAGAGGACAAGCAAGTTCCTGCTTTGAGAGCTAATCCAACTATAGCTCAAATCAAACAATATGAGGAGGAAAAGATGAAGAAAGACAAGGCTGTCACTTGTCTACACTCAGCCTTAAAAGACTCTGTTTTCACTAGCATCATGCACTTGGAAACATCCAAAGAAATATGGGATGAGCTGAAGGAAAGGTATGAAGGCAGTGAAAGAGTCAGAAATGTCAAGATGTTAACTCTCAAAAGATGAAGGAGAGTGAATATGTCAAAGATTACTCTTCTAAACTGTCAGAGTTGGTGAATCAGATGAGGCTATATGGTGAGACAGTGGAGGATTATAAAGTTGTGGAGAAGATGTTGAACAGCTTACCAGAGAAATTTGAAGCTAAAGTTGCAGCTATTGAGGAGTCCTGTGACTTAAAAAAAATGACTATTTCAGATATGGTTAGTAAGCTGCAAGCTCAAGAGCAGAGGATGTCTATGAGAAACAATGATGTAACTGAAGGTGCTTTCCAAGCAAGACACAAAGGGAAGCAGCCTGTCAAAAGAGACCAACAAAAGCAAAACTTTGACAGGAAAAATGGTGATCAAAAGGGAAAAGGAAAGATAGATGGGAGCTCATCAGAAACTGCATGAAAGAGCAAATTTCCTCCTTGTTCAACCTGCAAGAGACCAAATCACCTGTCAAAGGATTGTTGGTACAAAGGCAAGCAACAAATCCAGTGCCATTTTTGCAAAAAATGGGGTCACATAGAGAAGTTCTGTAGATCAAAACCACAACATGCTCAGCAAGCTAACTTCACTGATGAACAACCCGAAGCTGAAGATCACATGTTCATGGCTTCTCAAGCATGTTGTTCAGCTTCAAAAGATGTATGGTATGTTGATAGTGGTTGCACAAACCACATGGTAAAAGACTCAAGCCTCTTCACTTCACTAGACAGCAATGACAGAACCAATGTTAAGCTTGGAAATGGAGAAATGGTTCAAGCTAGAAGAAAAGGTACTGTCTCTGTGCAAACTAGCAAAGGTCCAAAATTAATTCATGATGTGTTGTTAATTCCTGATTTGGATCAGAATTTGCTAAGTGTTGCACAATTATTGAAGAAAGGTAATTCATGCTTATTTAAGGACAATTACTGCACTATTGTCGATTCTTGTGGTGTAGAAGTTGTTAAAGTAGGAATGCATGATAATAGTTTTCCATTGAACTTAGAACAAGTGAATCACTCAGCATTTGTGTCTAAGCTTGATGATTCTGCATTATGGCATAAAAGATACGGTCACTTCAATATGGATGCATTGAAGTATTTGCAAGATCATGATATGGTCAGGGATATGCAAGCTTTAAGTCGCACTTCTGATGACTTGTGTGATGCTTGTCAATTGGGAAAAATGCACAGGAAGCCTTTTTCATCAGAAAATGTTACGAGAGCAAAGAACAAGTTGGAACTTGTTCATACTGATTTATGTGGCCCAATGAGTGTTCCCTCTCACAACCAAAACAAGTACTTTATCTTGTTCATTGATGACTTGACAAGAATGACATGGATACCTCCAATGAATTTAATGTGTTCTGTGAAGATATGGGAATTACTCATCAATTGACAGTAAGCTATACTCCTCAGCAAAATGGTGTCTCTGAGAGGAAGAACAGAACAATTATGGAAATGGCTAGATGTTTGATGGCTGAAAAGAAGCTACCGAAGAATTTCTAGGCTGAAGTAGTGTATACAGCTGTGTATCTCTTGAATATGCTTCCAACTAGAGCTGTTCAAGGGAAAACACCAGTGGAAGCATAGTCAGGAATGAAACCTTCTGCCAAGTATTTAAAAGTCTTTGGATCAATCTGTTATAGTCATGTTGCAGATGCAAAGAGATCCAAATTGGATGATAAAGCTGAAATGGGAATTTTTTTGGGTTATGTAGCAAACTCAAAATGTTACAGGGTGTTCAATTTACAGGCAAAGAAGCTTATCATTAGCAGAGATATTCAAGTTGATGAAAATGCTTATTGGGATTGGGAGAATGATCAGATTTAGAGGAGTGTAAAGTCATCACACTTGATAGACATTCCAGCTGCAATTGAGGAGGAAGAGTCTATGATAGAATCTGATTCTCCAGTGCTAAAGACTAAGTCTTTGGCTGAAATTTATGAGAGATGTAACTTTGCTGTGAATGAACCATCTAGCTTTGAAGAAGCATCATTGAAGACCGAATGGAATGATGCAATGAAGGAGGAGCTTTCAATGATCACCAAAAATGGCACATGGGAACTCATTTCAAGACCTGAAGACAAGAAAGTGATTGGAGTGAAATGGGTTTACAGGACAAAATTGAATCCTGATGGTTCCATTCACAAACACAAGGCTAGACTTGTTGTGAAGGGGTATTCTCAAATGGCAGGAGTTGACTATGGTGATACCTTCGCACCAGTTGCAAGGCATGAAACTATCAGATTACTTGTTGCCTTGGCAGCTCAATGTGGATGGAAGATCTTTCATTTGGATGTAAAGTCAGCCTTCTTGAATGGAATCCTGGAAGAAGAAATTTATGTTGAGTAGCCAATTGGTTTCTTGGTTGCTGGCCATGAAGACAAGGTTTACAAGCTTCGTAAAGCCTTGTATGGATTGAAGCAGGCTCCAAGAGCCTGGTACAGCAGAATTGATGATCATTTTCTGCAAAATGGCTTCAGGAGGAGTCCGAATGAGCCTACTCTTCATGTGAAAGCTTGTGGAAATGGTAAGAAACTTATAGTTTCTTTGTATGTTGATGATTTGCTAGTGACTGGTGATGATATTCAAGAAATTGACAAGTTCAAGATGAGTATGCTGCAAGTTTTTGAGATGACAGATCTTGGCATGATGAAATATTTTCTTGGAATGGAAGTGCACCAGTCCAATGATGGAATTTTCCTTTCACAAAGGAAATATGGAATGGATTTGCTAAGGAAATTCAAGATGGAGAGTTGCAATCCAGTAGCAACTCCATTGGCAGTAAATGAGAAGCTTTCAAAGGCTGATGGGGATGCAAAAGCTAATGTAACTCAATTCAGAAGTTTGGTTGGTAGCCTTCTTTACTTAACTGCAACCAGACCAGATATAATGTTCTCAGCTAGCCTACTTTCAAGATTCATGCATTTGCCAAGTTTGACACATTTTGGTGTTTGTAAAAGAGTCTTGAGGTATCTAAAAGGTACCATTGATTATGGAATATGGTATGGCAGTGGAAATGGAAAGCTGGAAGGATTTGTTGACAGTGATTGGGCAGGTTCCGTGGATGACTCCAAGAGCACAACCGGTTATGTTTTTTTCACTTAGAAGTGGTGTGTTTTCTTGGAATTCAAAGAAGCAAGAAGTGGTGGCTCAATCCTCAGCAGAAGCAGAGTATGTTGCTGCAGCAGCTGCCACAAATCAAGCCATATGGGTTAGAAAGGTCCTCACAGACCTGAATCATGTGCAAGAAGAACCTACTGTAATATGGTGTGACAATATGTCAGCAATTTCTATGGCCAAGAATCCTGTCCAGCATGGGAGAACAAAGCACATCAATGTCAAGTTCCATGCCATTAGAGAAGCTGAGAAAAATGGTGAAATCCAACTGTTGCATTGCAAGTCAGAAGAACAGCAGGCAGATATTCTCACTAAGGCACTTGCAGGTAGCCAATTCAATGTCTTAAGGAGCAAGCTTGGAGTCTTTAAGAAAAGTTTCAAGGAGGAGTGTTGAGCTAAGTGAAACTTTTCCAAATACTCTTTAGCTTGTGATTTAGTTATGTTAGATTAGTTTAGTTTAATTTGGATTTGTTGTTACTATTTAGTTTCTTTTAGATTTCCAACAAAAACACACAAAGCACGGGTACCCTTTAATTTCGGACACATCCATAATGCATGGATAATTGACTCCCGACCATTGTTACACATGGGACAGCTGGTTACCATTTTGGAACCTTCCTACGCAGGATTTCCAACGTAGGATTACCTACGTTGGAATTGGACTCTGCCAAAATGCATATTGTTTAGTGTTTAGACGGTTCCATACACTTGCATATAAGAATTTGAGTCATCCTCATTTTCCTTAAAACAAAACAACAAACTTGACTACAAATTGAGTACGCACTCCTTGATTTTGTCCTGGTCCCCATGGAACAATGTTTTGAGGATCCTAGATTAAAATTATATAAATCCCTGAAACATTTCATGCTATGATAATAATCAACTAAGTGGATAATCAACTAAGTGGATGGATATCTTGTAGGAATTTGAGGCAATGAGCTACGATTCTCCTAATGATGGAAGCTTATCTCAGAACAGCATGCAAATGAGCAGAGAGTTTGGTTTTAATTCTCATAGCAGGAACCTGTCTAAAAGCTCGCAGAATGGCTCGAGCATCTCGAAAGTCGGATGAAAGCAAATGTACATATGGAAAGCAAAAATGCTCCATAAAGAGAGTGCGGTATATTATCATTGTTTAACCTTGTAGTTCAGTTTGGTTATCGATCACCAGTTCTTCTTTATTGCTTCCAAGGTTTCCTATGATGTCACTGAACATGTTATGAAGCGCATATTAAAGGAATCTGAGTGAGGTATTTCTTGATTATTTCATGTAATAATGACTGTGATTTTTTTGTTTTTTAGATTGTAGCCGGTCCAACATATATTGCATGTGTTCATGTCCATGAGTTATAACTCTTGTTATAATAATGTGCTTCAAATATATTTTTGTGTGATCATAAAACATTATTACTTTTTTTTAATCTACTCCCATATATATATATTGCGATATATCATTAATGCTTCATGGGAAACAATTTTCTAAAAACTACAAAAAATAGCATCTCAAAACTGCTGTCGGGGAAGCCAAAACTAACCAAAAGCACTTCCCTGAAATTTTACCAAACACCCTAGGCCCAGTTCGGAAGTACTTATGGCCCCAAAAGCAGTTCATGAAACATTCCCAAACTAGGCCTAAATATAGTTGGGATGTTTTGTATTTCAAGTTTGAAGGAGCATATATGTGAACTCTCTGTGCTATAATGATTAAAAATTCTCAATTTCCCTATCAGTTTCACCATCCAAATGAAGAGAAAAACTTGGGTGCAACCGATGCACCATGCTAGATTCTAATGGTGGTGTTTCGGTTCCACTCATGAGTAATAATTGTCACAAACAAATGCATGTCATAATTTTAGGATTTATTATACCAATTATTTTGAATTTTTATTATTTTAATTGGATTTATCATTCATTATTTTGCTTCTTATATGAATAGCATGAAAGACCACATTTATTTATATCATCCTAACTCCTAATCTTTAGGAGGGATAGCAGGCTCCACTCTTTATTATTTATTTATTTATATTTTTAATTTCATTATTAACATTTTACTTTATTGTTTATCAACTATCAAGGCTGTCAAATACTCACATCGAAGTTCAAAAGCATCAATGAGGTAACCCACGCTGTCGTCACACGTGTACCTTTATTTTTGAAATTTACATTATTAACATTTGAAGCAATTTAATTGTTATCAATAACATAAATTATCGACAAAACGATGATAGTCAAGTGCAGTAACATGTTCACTAAGGTTGTGAATTCAAGTGATATTGTCCTCTCAAAACCCTAAATTAAGAGTGTTATGAGTTTAAATAATGCCTCTCTCTCCAAAATTTAAATCAATAGTAATAGTTGAAAAATAATTTATTCTATCTTCTAAATAAAAAAACACAATTGTTTTTGCTTTATAATTTATAACTAATGTTGCTTTTGATTTTTCATCTGAAGACTGAATAGTGCTAATGAATGAATAGTGATTGAAAACTGAAATTAAAAAACATGTGTTTTTTTTTTTTTTTTCCACTGAAAACTGAATATAAGTGATAAGTTGTTTGTTTTTTTAAGTTACAAATATCTAAAAATAAATAATTTTACATCTATGCCCTCGCAACTATTAGTTGTTATATATTTATATTGTAATATATTAAAGATAACTAAAAATAGTAATTTAATAATATAATAACAAATTTATAAATAAAAATTTCCATATAAAATATAACCCTTAGATTACAAAAATTGAACAAGTTAATTGAAGTTTAGTTTAAAAAATAACAATAGATTAATGTTTACATGTAGAATTATAATAATATAATAACAATTATATAATGAAATATATATGCTCTATCAATGTTTTTTAATTATTATTTTTTGAATGTGGCTACTAAAGTTTTTTAAACAGTGAGAAGAAAAAAAAAATTAATATAGTTAAGGGTTGTGAGAGAAGAGAAAACTGGAAATAAATAAGATTTGTAAAGATAAATTTGAAAGTAATAAATTGATATGTATTTTAGTTATTTTTCATTAAGTGAAAAGTGAAAAAAAAATTCACTTAAAAAAAAGTGATTTTAGGAGCTCATTAAGTGATTTTATAACTTAAAAAAATCAAACAAAACAACATAATGACACACATTAAGTGCGATTAAGTATTCAGTGGAAAAATCAAACAGGGCCTAAGTTTTGAGCTTCTCTTTTCGTACACAATTTTTTTTTTCTACCACAAGAATTCGATATTATAAAATAAAAAATAAAAACATTTGAATAATAATCTAAATACCTTTTCTTTTTCTTTTTATTTAAAGAGTGGTTAATTGAAATTTACATGAACAATAATTAACATTAAATTTTAACCAAATATAAAATTATATAATTGAAATATCAACATAAGAAATTTGGATATATATACTCACAAAAATTTTATATTGTGGGTTCGAGTCATTCCCTCACCCCAAAAATCCGAATTATTGTAATATTAAAAAAAAAAAAAAAAAAAAAAAGGAAAGCCAAAATTTTAGTCCAATTTAAAAAGAGGAAATTTCATAAATAAACCTTTAGATTATGTAAAAAAATTTAAAAAATTAAAAATTAAAAAAAATAAAAAAAATAATTAGCCACAGACTAATTTGATTGTTACTAATCAAATGGGTTTTGAAAGTACCAACTTAATTGTCTTCATTTTTTTTTTTTTCAAAAAACATTAGAAATGTCTTGTTGATGTTGAATGTTTTTGTTGCGTTGCACATTATTAGGGTTGGGATGGTCTGGCGGGCATACCTCGTCCGATATCTTGTCATGGGCAGCAAACAAAACATTCTATATATGAGATTTGGGATGACCATTTATCCCCGGGGACCCAAATCCTCACTACCCCATCCCCATTTGAGGAATTTTTTTTGGGGGGGGAAATAGGAAAATATTGGGGGGGAGGGGGGAGAAGGTGATGTGGATGATTTTTTTTTTCCCAAATTGAAATGGGGATGGGGATGGGGGGACCCCTCCCTATCCCCATTTCCCCATTTTCCCTGCAAATTTATGGAAATGGGGATGGGGATGGGGATGGGGTAGGTGCCCCTCTTAATTCTTTTATTCTTTCTATTTTACTAAGTATGTAATTTTTACTTAAACATGGGAAATGGTGAAACGGGAAAGACGGGGAAACGGGAAAAAATGGGGAAAAACGAAGAAAATGGGGAAATAGGATAAGGATGGGGGGACCTCCCCCCAAAACTACCCTATCCTCATTATCCCCTTTAATGGTATTATGATTGTGCATTTTGATTTGAGTTTTGTTGTGAATTGTATTTACTTTCATTTTGATTGTGTTTATGCATTGTTTTAATTTGTCATAGATTAGGGAGCATAAGTGTTTATATATGGGGCAACCACCGATTATATCAGCAGTTAACCAAGAAGCATACTACCTCAATTGTCACACATGATTATATGCCTTTATATAATGACAAACAATTAAACAAACCATTGTGGAACTCAAGCGCTTCTGATATTAAGTTGGGAATTGTTGTCTTTCCAGAGTTTAAGGTTTCTCGTAGGATTTATTTTATAATTTTTAATCTAGGAGTTATTTTCTATTTTATTTAAATTTGTTAATTAAGGTTGTTTTTATCCTTTTTAGGAAGAGGAGTGCTAGATCCACTCTGTCAACCAATTCTCTCAACACACTCTCTGTTCATGTGCTGACATGTGGACAGTAATAAAGTTTTCACATTAAACTTCTGACATTTATAAACAGTCTAAATGTCGTCGGAAATAGTCTTTGTTCCATTGAAAATGAGAAAAAAGTAATACATTTTTTCCGACGGCCTAAATGCAGTCGGAAATAGTCTTTGGTCCGTTGGAAATGAGAAAAAAGTAATACATTATTTTCAACGGCCTAAATGCCGTCGGAAATAGTCTTTGTTCCGTTGGAAATGAGGAAAAAGTAATACATTATTTCCGACGGTTTAAATGCCGTCGGAAATAGTCTTTGTTCCATTGGAAATGAGGAAAAAGTAATACACTATTTCCGATGGCCTAAATGATTTTTGTTTCATTGGAAATGAGGACAAAGTAATATATTTTTCCGACTGCCTAAATGCCGTCGAAAATAGTCTTTGTTCCGTTGGAAATGAGGAAAAAGTAGTACATTATTTCCGATGGCTAAATACTGTCGGAAAGAGTCTTTGTTCCTTTGGAAATGAGAAAAAAGTGATACTAGGAAACTCGGTGTTTTGCATGCTCAATTTTTTGTTTTACTTTACAATTCCAATTGTCAATTCGTATTTAATTTGTTGGACGCGTGGTTGACTTTACGCAATCCAAAATTCACCGTCAACAAAAACACTAATAATTTTAATTAAAATATTATTTTTAAAAACAATATCTCAACAGTTATATTTAAATATTATATAAAAAAATATTTAATTAGATAGTATACAAATATACCAATAGCTTATATATAAATAATATGCAAAACATATTAGATATAAAGTTATAGCAAAAAGGTAAGGTTAACCCTTATTGTTATCTAGGTCAAGGGTTCAAACCACACAATTTTCACAGATTTAAAGTAGTCCCTGATGGGTTTTTTTTTTTTTATATATAATTCAACTATTTCTGACGGCAATTAAGCCATCGGAATCTCCGACGGCTTTTTCCCTTCGAAAAAACGTATTTCAGACGGGAAATGGTCTTTTAGACCATTTTTTTTGTAGTGTTATCACCAAATTTGAAACTATAGAATCTAAGTTATTACTTGAATGATCAACAAAAAATTGAATAGCATTAAATTTCAGAATAATTGTTGTCTCTATGTAATATAAAAGACTCTTAGTACTCATACATATGCATGCACAGGCATCCTCGTGCACACACAAACACAGATGCACACTTTTGTACCCAACTGTATACAATTGCATATTGTTCACCTCTTCTCCTTTGTTTACAAGTGTCAAGGTCAGTAGGTATTAGTCCTTTCCCTATTATTGGTTCTAGAATATCAACAAGAATGCCCAAATTAAAATATGACAACTTGTGTAAATGGATAAATAATATGGAAAATTTTATTAAGCAATAGAATATTATTTCAAAAGAAGCATGCTAATTCGGAAGAGGATTAAAATACTAGCAAACTTTATATTATGACTGTAAAAAAAAAAGTCCCAAAAGAAAGTTCTAAGATTGTACCTTGTCATAAGAAAATGCATTTTCTCGTAGAATATGCCTGGCGACAATTGGATTTGATACAACAACAAATGCTTTTGGCCCAAAAGCAAGTTTATACACTGAACCATGCTGACACATTAAACATATATCAATATAAAGAATGAAATATAAAACACAGAAATCATCAATAATGTCAAACAAGAAAAACTTATAGCATGTCGTGAGAAGTGGCAATATGCAAATATTAGGTTGCAAAATATGCTATCAAACATTCAATTAAGCCTTGACGCACCATGTCTCCATGACCCTTATGAAACATTCAACAGTCTTTTCATGAACACAAGCAAAACTAGAGTAGCATTCACATTTCACAGTACAAAAACACATGACAAAAATATAGCATGCCAATTGAAGTATCATGTGGACAAATTATTGTAAAGAGCAAGTAGTTGAGTACCTCTAGAAACCAGTCGTATAGGGAAAAGAAGATAGGGCGACCCAACAAATCCGATACAGCGCCTTCAGCTGTAGGCATGGAACCTAGACTTCCCCCACTTAACACATTGGTAAGAAGGTTACTTTCATTATCCAAAAGATTCCTTCTTGTTTTTGGTTCATTAGTGTTTATGGATTGGCATCTTGATGTAGCGGAAGCTATAACGAGAAAAACTTGCAAGACTAATTCGAAAAGCAACCTACCAATACTCTATTGATCCGTGCACGGATGCTAGAATATCAGGCTTCAAATACGACAATCGACTTCGGGAAGGATGTGTAATTGGATAGTTGAGAAACAATCTAAGAATTTTATTAATCAAAAGCTAAGAAACAAGTGTAGAAGAATTTGGAAGAGAAGACGAATGAAAGTAATATATCGATTTTTTTTTTAAATCTTTTTTATTTATTTTTAAAGATGAAACAAATTAACGGTGTGTATAAAACTATCTAGAGGGGGGTGAATAGATTTTAACGATTATTACCCAATTTTCGCATGCAAGTCAATTTTACGAAAATGCCCCTACTAGTCAAAAATACATACAAGTGTAATATAGTACAGAATTTAAATAACACTTGATGTATACGTGGAAACCCAGCCACTGGGAAAAACCATGGGCTGTATAGTGCGCTACACTCGGAACTCGAAATCACTAATTGAAATGAAGTTTACAACCTATGTAAACCTCGTCTAACACTCCGGTCTGTAACCCCTCACTTCTACTCAGCTGGCCTTTATTAGCAACCCTATTCTAATTTGATTGATGCCTAAGCACTCTTAGCCCCAAGACTTACTTCTCAATGAAGAGAAACAACCTAAGTGAATATGTATGAATATTCAAATAACAAACAAGGCTAGGTAACCTTAGATGCTTATCTAGGATGATGATATAATCAATTTAATCAACCCTAGATATCAATTGCTAAATGACATGTCAAATAGCTTAGCTAATCAAGATTATTCAAAAACCTAATTAGCTATCACAATACAACTTCTCAAACATACATCATACTAATCTCAAACTTGTATTCAAAGTATATAAAATAACATACAAGAAATTAAATGAGATTGCTTGATAAGAGAAACACAAAATATGTAAGATATTAGTGAAAGGCTTACCAAGCAAAGTATGATGAAGAATCCATGCAAGATGACATCTATATGATCAAAGGTGATGCTAGATGATGATTGATGATCATGAAAAAGTGTTTGAGTGATTAAAAAAGAGTTCTTGGAATTTTGCTTCTCTTTGAAAAAATATCCTAAGTATAGAATCTGAATATCAACTCTTCTTGTTGACCTAAAGTCAAAGTGGCATATATATAGGAGGCCAAAACAAGGTGTGGTCGTTTTGATAAGTTTGCCTCAATATTGCCTTGGGTGCTGTACGTAGAGCGCCTCTTGTACAGCGCCTCTTATACAGCGCCTCTTGTACAACGCCCCAACTCTGTTCTCACGGGAAAACAGAGTGGCGCTGTACGTAGAGCGCTTTGTACAGCGCATGTACAGCGACCCAACAGCGACCGAATTAAATCGATCAGGTCTGAACAGCGCTCAATGGGCGATGTTCATACAGTGCTTCCGTAGAGCACTTTTGGGAGCGCCCAATGCAAAAATGCAATCCTAAGTCTAAGCATGACAAGGCAATTGGATATGCAAGATGCAATCAAACTAACATGCAAGAAGATATGTTAATGAACATTAATGCACAAAAATAAGACACACAACATACAAGTATTAAACATATGCATGAGTTGTGAGTGTGTGCAACTATCTCTTCAAGACAAGTAAAGCACACAGAATTTTACCTTTGGTGCTTATCAACCTTGAGGACATGAGAGGGTCTTGAACTTGAATATCCATCACTTAAGCTACCCTTACATACAATCCCCAACACGTGGTTTGTCTACGAAATAAGCCAATCAACAAAACGGGAATCCTTACAAAAGAGTAATGCTAGACATCACACATTCATACCCATAATCACACATTTTTAATCACAACACATGTGATAGGTAGGGTGTCAATTTGTGAGTGGATACATGGGTAAGTATTCAATGGTATTTTAGTCATTTTGCACTAAAATAAGTGGTCAACTAACGGAAGGGATGCCCGCGAAATTATATGCAAAAGTTGTATGGCTATGGTAGATAGTAAAAATTGTATAAAGCCCAGTAAAAAAAGTGGGTTGGCTTGTATGAAGCCCATTTAATTATATTCAATCTTTCAATTTTATATTCTTCAACTCTTCATTTTTTTTTTCAATTAATAGTTGATTTTCTAGATTTAATGAGAATTATTACTATTATTAGATCACATATTTTTCTTCTAATGCTTGATGAATAATATATTATTATAAAGTTTCAACATACCACATGAGAAAAGCTTGACGAATAATATATTATCATAAAGTTTCAACATACCACATGAGAAAAGCTTGACCTGACGATTGATTAATTTTTGTTGGAGATCAATTTCAAAGAAATAAATCTAGTGAAATACCCTATGATTTTTTTTCATCACCAATGCATCCAATATCTTAAACCAATAAGTTAAATCATTAAATTATTGTTGTGTTACATTTTATAGTTCGTGTGGGATGCAATCTAGTAATTATGTAATACAAAGACTTTGCATTTATAAAGTATACATACATACATTAAATTCAACGTTATTCAATGTGTGTGTATTTGTATGCATGTGCTTGATTTGCTAAGATGATTCAATTGAAAAATCCCACCCAAAATAAACTCTAGCAGATTAGATTACCAAAAATAATCATAGAGTATTTAGAAATCAAATTAACCTAGAGTGGAATGTTTCCTTCAAAATTCTGGATACGTATTGTAACATGTGCCTAAGTACTCTTACTTCAAACTTCAAAGCATGCTTGAATATATATATTGGTGTGTCATGTGTGGACATTCTTGACTTTGAAATCAAATTGAAGAGGACAACTATGCATTGCCCCACTTTGTGATCCTTTATATAGTGTATCTTGGTCTTAAATGACATGTCTGACAATGTTTTAGATAGACTACATATAATTTGAGATATCACTAAGGCGAAACGCCAGCATTTTATTTTGATTTAGTCATTAGTGGGAGTCAAAACGCAGTCGTTTTAGTTGAGTCAGAGTTGTTAGTCAATTAACGGTTCCGTTAGTCAAACCGTTAGTCCTTCTCTAGTTCCGTTAGTCAAGTCGTTAGTTGTTGTCTAGTTCCGTCAGTTTGTGTTAGATACAGCCATTTGTTGTAAACTTGTCTGTTTTCATTTCCTGGATTCGAAGAAGAAGAAAGAGTGTGTCATGCCCTTGGCCTTTTTAATAGATTTTCTGATTTGTATAAACTTGATTTGTGGTTTAAATTGAAGATCTGCGATCTGGAAATGAAGAATGAAGGTAGAGGTTGAAGATGAACAGAAAGATAGAGATTGAGAGATAAGTGAGGGAAATTAGTTAGGAAAGTTTGTAATATATGGGAATTTGGGATTTAGGGTTTTGTTGCTTTTGGGGATTTTGGATATCAGATGATGTGGTCGAAAGTAAGTCAAAGTATTTGGTCTGAAGAGTCAAGTCTTTTATTTTAGGGTATTGTCAGGTCGAAGATCTTAGAGGTCGAAGAAGAAGAGGGAATTTCGATTTGGGGATTTCAATTTTAGGGTTAGATTTGGGGATTTGGAAACAGTAGTTTATTAAACGACACGGTTTTGGATCGTTAGTAAATGTCTTGACTAGCGTTAAGAGGTGCTGAGGAATTTACTCGGTTGTGGTGATAAAAAAAAATGCGCCAAAAAAGGAATTTACTCCACCTATATATAACTAACTTTAAAATGACGAACAGTAAGTCGTTTTGAGGGTCCTAGACTATGACTACCTCCTACGCAGGAACTCCTACGTTGGAAATCCTATGTTGGAATTTAGACGGTTCCATACACTTGCATATAAGATTTCGAGTTGTCCTTATTTTCCTTAAAACAAAAGAACAAACTTGACTACAAAATGAGTATGCACTCCTTGATTTTGTCCTATTTTATATATAGTCCCCATGGAACGACGTTTTGAGGATCCTAGATTAGGTCTACTAACCATTTTAAAACCTCATGATCTGCTGGCATGGCAACAATGTGATACCACAAGGTGTTGTTGGATGAGAAAGCCTTTTGTACATTAATTCATTTTCAATATTTGTGTTTAATTGTGGTGGATGACAATATTTGCACATTTGGTGGTTGTTGGAAAGGGGCATGCTGCCACAATCACAATTCGAGCTTCAAAAAAGAGTTTGGTGAATCCCACAGCCATTGTTGCTGTTGCGCTGACCTGGGCTGGTCCACTTCCCATTGTGTTTGGTCGAGATTCTAGTATGGAAACAAGGTATTCTCAAACTCAATGCCACCTCTGAATTGGACAGCTTTTTCTTGTCTCAAAATTTTATGCATGCTTTCAATTATTATTGAACTTAGAATCGAGGACTCTGCAATGTGCAGGAAAACTCAGAGTAGTCCACCTGGCTATTTAATATCGAGTGAGAACTGAAACTTATAGAAGTCCTCTTAGTGGTCAGTTGCAAGGTTGCAGATCTTCTGTTTGTGGACTTTCTCTTGCTCTTACCCACTATCTATAAGTTGCATTCACATTGACATTTTTTTTTTTTGTGTATGGATTTGTTTTAATGCTTTGTTTGGCAAAATATTATAAAATCTTTTTTTCTAATAAGGATGAAATCTTGTTATTAGCAAGAAGCCAAGGACAAACAAATTTAGTCACTAGCAATTATGTTTCTCTTCAGTTCTTGCTGCTCTATTGGTTGTAGTGTTAGAATCAGATATATAAGCCGCAAGAATATCAATCCTTTAAATCCTTGTAATTTAAGTATTTAACCATGCATGCCCTCTTTAAACTAGATGGAATCAATGGAAATGGCTTGCTAGATCATTGTGCAAAAAAGATAATTGGTTCTTTACTCTAAAGTGGTGTTGTGGGTTTGTGGCACTCTCTATATATGCTATTTAGTATTTATAAAATTACTTTGTTTTAAGATTTAAGAATTTCATTCCCTTTTTATATATAAATTTCTTTCTTTTCTTCTCAATTCTACTCACCAGAGAGCCTTTTCTTTTCTTTATCATATTCTTGGAAATGATGATATAAAGCAAACTTTGTTTTTACATGAACTTTCCTCCCAATAAGAAGTGTCCAATATGGCTCAATGTGATTGGTGGGACAATGTGAAATTGACACATTTGGACAAAAAATTTCCATCCTAAATTTTTACGTTGCAAGGTTGCTAGGTCCCTTAGCTCTACAAAGTTCAAATTTGAGTCCTTTTAAGGAGTCCATTTTTGCTCACCCCCCTTCAATTGGGGTAAGCAAAAGTAAACTCCCTTTTAAGTGAACTATTAAGAGTTATAATTTTTCTTTTAACTGATATGGTCAGTTCATTCTTGAGACACCACATGATTTTCTTGAACAGAAATTGAAATGTGAGATATCGTTGTGCAGACTACAGGTTTATTTTTGTGTTTAATAAACTATTCTCTTCTATCTATTTTTTATGAGTATACCAGATATGGGCTACTTAGGGGAACCTTAAGAGCCCCAGGTAATGAGAAGGTAATTCAATCCCAGTACAAATCCCGTGTTTATGCAAATCCTGATAATGTGATAGGTATTAAAATACATCACCTTTAGTCAATGCGAAGACCTTAAAATACATCACCTAAGTAGTGTTCAGTATTAAAAGTGCACTTTCGAAGAAAATGTGTGTTTGTTAGTGTTGGAAGAATGAGAGCTTGCATGGATTAGTCCACAGTAAACATCTATTAAATTCAATGTAATGAGAAGGTGGATGGGAAGACTTACGTTTTAAATTCTTCAGAGCTTGCACAAATTAGTGCACAGTAAACATCTATTAAATTCCAATTAATGAGAAGGTGGAACCAATGACTTCAATGGGAAGACTTATATTTGATTCCTTCGAAATAATTGACCTAATCCCCACGCAATTGGTCTTCAAGCTCTCTCACTCTCATCACGTCTCTCTCACTCTTGCCATATTATGGATCATAATATGGATCTCTGTTCTTACAAAAAAGAAGTGCAAAGAAGCACCCCGTGGGAAGTGGATTCCCAGTAGTTAACAAATCCACATACTAAACCAATATATTATCAATGGTGTGAAATATCCTGGTAATGTTTTAACCAAGGAGATCACCGATAATGTGAGAAACTATGGCGAGGTGGAGTGCATTGACGTATTTTGTTGGTTTTTGAAAAGCCAGAAGAGACCCACCACCACCCTCACTTCTCTTGCTCATGTTGGATCGAGGCCGCCCTCAGCTGGACATAACTATGGAACCTCTGTGACCATGGAGAAGAGTTCTAGGGTAAGTTAAGATATTCATTTTGATAAAACTATTATATATATATATATAATATATCTTCTGTAGATCACTTGATTTTGTATGAGCATTTTAACAGAAGAGACAAACAAATTTTTAGTTTCTTGTTCTTGTTATAGGCTTTTGGGATCATGCGTTCTATCTTTGGTCACATTCTATTCGACTTCTTCATCCGTAATGCTTGTGAAAGTAATAAAGGAATATGAAGAACAATGAAGCAGAGCTTCAATGTAGTGAAGATGTTTGAAGAAAGTCTTCAAAGAGCAAAATAAGAGAAATGATTCTAGAAGAAGAAAATAGGAAGAGAAGTTTGTTCCATTAATGGCTACTTCAAGCTTTAGAGCTTTTATTTGTATTTCATATTTCAATAGTTATAGAAATGAAAACTGAATACATTTTACAAATGCTTTTGTTATATATATATATATATATCTCAGCTTGTATGAGGCTAACTAACTTTCTAACAGATTCCTGATCATCAGGAATGTAACTTAATTAGATGCTAACACCTCAGCTCTTGTAACAACGTTGACTACCAGCTTGTAACAAATTTATCCACCGAGACTAACTTCTCCTCTGTTCAGCTTGCTCGTTCTTTTGCCTATGTGATGATGAGCTTGACCATCATCCATTTCACTGATTGTGCACATAGCAAGCCCAGTATAAGGTTGGTAACTTGTGCACTTATATTTAAGCTCATCATCAGTAGATGTTCTCATGACTGGTATACATTGAACCATATTACTCTCTTTCACAGTGCTAACTAGTTGGTCATAAGGAAAGAGCAGAAATGCCTTTTGACCCTTTGCAGGCTCTTTAACAAGGTTCAATATCCTTGATCATACAGAACAATAAGACTAAGTACATATAGAAATTAATTCTTGAAGAAACCAATTTTCATGATTGTTTAATGTAGTTGGAACAATTGATATGGACTCACACTAAATCCCTAACATTAATTCCTAAATCTCCAAATCCTTACACTTGATTTTAAAGAACATAAATGCATCTAGCCCTTTGCAGTTCAGGTTCTAGGAGAACAATACGACTAAGAGTGGGAACTAACTCCAAATGATTTATATATAAGTTATTGATATCTTAATTCATAGTGTTATTAAATCATTGGACTCTTGTTGTCTTATTGTCAATAAATGTGAACAAGTTGATTTAACTTCTTAGTAATAGATGTGTGTTTATACTTTTGAGATCCTTTTCACTCTAACTTCTCTTCCTCTTTTCTAATGCCGGTATGTAGTGGACGAGAAAATCTTCGATCTCTTTATGCATCGCTGTTATCTAACACGTACATACAATTATAACTTTATAAGTTATAACCACATCTAATGCTCTTCAGTATTTCTTTTTCTTTTTCTTAATTTACTGGTAAATACTGACAAACATTTTAAGTGTTGTATTTTGCTAATAATCTTTCTGCACCCTTAAAAAATATAACTAGACCAATTAGAAATTGATTTGGGCTTCTGTAGATCATTTGATTTTGTATGAGCATCTAGATAGAGGAGACAAATTTTTAGTTTCTTGTTCTTGTTTAGGCTTTGGGGATCATGCATTTTGTCTTTTGTCACATTCTATTTGACTTCTTCATGAACCTAATTAGTTCAACCTGCTTGAATGAGTTTGAACATAAAGTTCAAACTTCATCAACTTCAAGTAACCTTAAGACATTACTTCAATCAATGCATGGATTTATACTTTATAGCAGCCAGCCCCATAAATGCATCTTTGATTCTTCTTCTTGCACTTTTTGAAAAGCAAGAATATTCAATATATAATGGAAGGGAGGTCAACTTTTCTCATTGCATTATTGCATGTCCTTTGGTTGTTCACAAATAAACCACGTAAAATTATTCTAATATATAGCATCTAAAATTTAACATCTCAGTGAAATACAATTATACACATCATGTTAAGCCATTACGTTATAATTTATAAATTTAACATCTTGCAAAGCTAGCTAGTAGCTATATATCAATTTCTAAATTGTTTCAGTAGAATATGTATTAGAGTTTCCCATACATGGGGTGTTCATATTTAGAGATTAAATTGCATTATTGTGATATATTTGGTAAAAGAGGAACATTTGGCATAATGGAGTACGAAAATGATAGAAAGTGAAAGGTTCACCACATCTAATTGTTTTTATGAAAATTTGTAACCATAAAGAGAGTTCATACTAAATTTTGATATGAAATATAAACTTTAATTATAAGTTAAGATAGAATATTAAAAACGATATACCAAATGCTAACCGTTGGTAGATTTTTAATTGTAACATGGACCAAGATGCTTTAAAATTGAGGTAAAGCTTAATTAAGTTAAAACAACTATTGCCTACTAGATAATTCTTCTTACAATTCTTCCTTACAACGCATTTAGTAGAGTGACTGAGTGAGACTGAGTGAGTCATTCATTTTTATTGTTTTAGTTTCAAATATTACTTTGTAGTTTGTACATGCAGCCACAAAACGCATCACTTTGTACTGTTTGCATTTACATCCTGTGACCAAGCCAACCCTTCACGGGTAGTACTACTCACCAGCCCCAAGCCCCCAATCAATAATCATAATTCATCAGCTAAAATTGAGCACTCAAATACTCAATGTAAGCTTTGCAGAGAAATAATTAATGAATTCAATAGATGGTTGCATGCCCAAGGATGGTTATTGTTGAGAGACACAGTTTTAAATACGGCAACCACTATAAGAAAAATAGCTTTTAGCAACGTTACAAAGACAGCACGCATATGTTGTATGCTGCAAAAAGTAATCTACCGCAACACGCACCAAATGTATGTTGTGAAATCGACCTACGACAACGCACGACTAAATGTTGCAAATAATTAAGCACATATGACTACGCATTTTAAAGTATATGTTGCTATAGAACACTTATTACAACATACAAAAGACGTTAAAAATATATGTTTATAACAACGCAAAAAGAATTCACATTGTTATTATTATTTAAATAAACAACATAAATTTCGTGTACGTTGCTATAGATAGATTTTTAGCAACGTAAAAATATGTATGTTGCGAAAAAGATAATATTTACAACTCTTTTGCATATTGTTGTAAGTTTCTATTTGGCAACATGCACATCAATTATTGTTAAAAAACTGATTATTTGCAACATACATCTTTTGTACGTTATTGTAAGTTTATCTTCGACAACATGCATTGCGAATGTTGTTGTAAAAGCTTATTAGCAACGTATATGATAACAGTAAAGAGGTTACGTAAATCATCCTATACTCATTAGGACTGTACTGCTACAATTGTATTTATGTTGTGTAGTTAGACGTGTAGTTAAACACTTAAACTCAGTTTCCTTATAATGTAACCTGTATAAATACCAAAGTTTATGATGAATAATACACGATTATTTTCCATTCACAAATATTGAATTATATTATGTATATTAGTATATTATGTGTATGTTGCGAAAAAATATAATATTTGACAACATGCATCTCTTGCACGTTGTTGTAAGTGAGTATTTGACAACACACACATGATTTGCATGTAGTCGTAAGTTTATATTTCACAACATACATTATGAACGCTATCGTATAAGCTTATTAGCAACGTGCATTGTGTGTATGTTGCGAAAGGTTTGTTTTATGACAATATTAGTTTGTTGCACGTTGCCATATATAAGCTTCAGCAATATACCTCGCATGTAGTTAAAAAATGTGTGTTGTGGAAACCACCTACGGCAATGTGATGAGGTCGTTTTGTACTCTTCAAAACAATGTTTATGTGATCATTTGAAAAACCATGTTTTAACCACTTTTGAATCATCTTAGGATGTAAATTCTTAGCAAATGGTAAGCAAAGATTCGTTCCACAGGGAATCGAAGTAATACATTAGATTAATTGACTAATCTATAATGCAATAAAATAAATCATTATAAAGGACAGTTGTGTGGTTTTATAAACCACAAAAAATGCAAGTAAAATAAACATACAAAATGTGATAGGACAAATAGAATGCTCAACAATCTTGATAAGAGTAATGGATGTAAACAATTAAGATAGATGCTAGGGAATTGATGGAGTTGCAAGTGGGTATAGGCAATGCTTTTTAAGCCACTTTAATGGATCAATCTCTTATAAGTTAACCATTTGTATTCTTAGATGTGTTTAGGTCATCACTATGAACCCTAAACATCTTCCCATCAAAATGCCTAACCGATTAAGGAAAGGGGGTCAATGTGGGATTGGTTTATTACAAATCAAGGTTTAGATTATTGTGGTTGGTATTCCCTCGAATAATCTATCATATTCACTATGTTCCTAACCAATCAAGGGTGTCAATCCAAGATCAATTTCATAACAATTTATCCTACATAAGAGTATGATCTACTAGTGATATACAATGCAAATCATATAATGAATAGGATCTAGTTATCAAGTAAATAGAACACTTATAGAGATTCAAATACAAATAGCTTAAGCAAATTCCCACATCCAAATGTTCCTCACATTTATCCCTTAGATTAGGGGTCTAATTACACATAGTTACAATCAAATAGAAAGAAAGTAATAGATAAGGAAATCACCCTTAGGCCTCCTTCTTTAATGTTAGCTCCTTCATTTCCTTAGATGCTCCTAATGCAAAGAGTGGTAGAAGAGAATATGTCTAGATATGTGGGTGTCTAATGGTGAGTGGCAAAGGTATTAAGATGTAGAGAACGGGAAGAGAGGAATGGTTGGGTGAAGTAATCAAGATTTTGTGTTGAGTTTTTGGGTGGAAAAGGTAGTTCCAGATTAGAGATGAAGCAAGTTGAATGTGGGAAAAATGGAAGAGAATGCTAGGTTTGAAACTCAGTAATTTCGTGCTTGAAAATATGTTTGGATACCCATTCAACTTGGAAGAGAAGAATATATATAGTGGCTCTCAGAATTGTACTTATAACTGTCAGAAATGCTGATGTGGCAGGGTGTCGTGGTGCGTTGTTGCTGTGGTGACATCACTGCGGTAAACGGTTACAGATTCTTAGATTCGATTGTCGCGGCGATTTTGATCTTTTTGGCGATGACCACCGCAGCGACACTGGAAAGGCGACAAAGAGATCTGAGAAAAAAGGGTGATCACCCGTTTGGTCTCATGGCGACACTTCACAATGACACCACACCTAATGTATTTCCTTGATTTAATCCTCTCTGTCGTGGTGTGGTAAAAAGGCGACATCTCACCGCAGCACCACACCTGATTGATTTTTAGGATTTAATTATCTTTGTTGCCACTATGTCACCACCGCGACAATATCGCAGCAACACATCTTCTTACAATTTGCCTTATGTCGCCATGTGCCAAAGTGACACCTTCAAAGGGCGACAATGCCTTGTTTCACCACTTTGTGCACATTTTGCACCAAACTCCTCTTCTTCTTCACAAATGCCCTTGTGGCATAAATAAACCTGAAACACTCGATTAACGACATTAAAACACAGGGAAATGACCGAGAATCTAGCATAAAGAGACGGGAATGAGGGTCAAAATCATACCAATTTTGGTTCGATCATAATGCACAACAGTTGCACGTTATCATTAAACTATGCACATTTTGTACACGTTGCTATAAACATGATTTTAGTAACATACAATTGTGCACATTGTTGAAAAACTAATATTTAGTAACACACGTCATGGATATTGTAAATAAAACTATTTTGGGGCAGTGTTTTTTTTTTTTTTTTTTATATTTTAAATAATTTAGTTGTGCTCAAGGACAAGCAAATGTTAGGTTTGGGGGTCTTTGATCGTCACATTTATGTTCCTATTTAAGGTGCCTATTCCCTAACTTTTGTGCTCGTTTTCGAGCGTTTTTGTGTTTTATGTGTTTGTTGAGCCATGTGTAGGTTATATTCCCTAAGCAAGATATTCAAGCTTAAAGTGAAAATCAAGAGAAAATTTAGGTGGAAAATGAAGAAAGGAGAGAATTGGTGTCATAGTCCCGCCCTTCCGATCCCGCCATCAATGGCTAGGCACCGGCGCTAAGCACCATGAGGTGGGTTGGGTACCATTGGTCAACACACCCGTTGACCCAATAGTACCTATTATTTAACGTTTGGCCTCCCCCACTTTGGCTCGAACTTGGTACAACTACCAATCTTTGCCAAAGTGAGTACCATTGAGCTGATCGCCTTTTATTGTCATAGTCCCGCCCTTCCGATCCCGCCATCAACGGCCAAGCACCGGCGTTGAGCACCATGAGGTGGGTTGGGTACCACCGGTCAACACACCCGTTGACCCAGTAGTACCTATTATTTAACGTTTGGCCTCCCCCACTCGATCAGCTCAATGGTACTCACTTTGGCAAAGATTGGTAGTTGTACCGAGTTCGAGCCTGAGTGGGGGAGGCCAAACGTTAAATAATAGGTACTATTGGGTCAACAGGTGTGTTGACCAGTGGTACCCAACCCACCTCATGGTGCTCAACGCCGGTGCCTGGCCGTTGATGGTGGGATCGAAAGGGCGGGACTATGACAATTGAGGCAAAAGAGTAATTTCTCTAAAAGAGGATTCGTCGCCCATGTCATTCGGCGGTCGGTGGCCTTGAGCGTTGCGAAAAAAAGTCTAATATTCTACAACACACTTACACACATATTATGCACGTTGCCGTAGGTGTCTTTAGCAACCTACAAATGTGTTCATTGTTGAATCGTGTGTTTGTAACGATTAAGATCATTAGGTTTCGATAGACCCTTAACCGAATTGTTATTATTATTATTATTATTATTATTATTATTATATTTCAAATAAATGATTTAGCTATTATATATAACATGTATAGTTACATGGGTAGTTATGATAGATTTTTTTTTTTTTTTTAATCCTTGATTTTTCGTAGATCATTGGAGAAATCCAATGACAATATATGGTTGGCCTAGTGGTTTTTCATCACACCTACATCATGAGGTTGTGGGTTCGAATCTGTCCCCCTCCCTCAAATCCCAAATTATTGTAATATTTCAAAAAAAAATAAAAATTGTAAGTTATAACTATATGGAACATGTATATTAACCAAGCCCTTTGATTAAATGTTGGGATAAAATTTATAAAGTTTAATTGTTTATCATAAAAATAATTACAATGATTATTATAATGACCCTAAATTATCAATTAATAAAATTATTAATTTTTTCAAGAAAATATTGAATTAAATTTTTTTATAACATATGTTATATATAAATAAGTGTGTAGTATATATATATATATCAAAGTTAAACTCGCAACAGAATGACAAAGACTCTCATAGTGGTGGTTGGTGTTTGTCACAGGTTCAAACCCCCTTTTGAACAAAGTTTGAGATGTAATTTGGTAAGGGGTGGCGAGGGGTGCTGTATAGTGATTGGGTAATGAGGGGGCCAGTCCAACGAGATTGAATTTTTTTATTTTTTTTTTAAATTCTTTACCTAAGGCAACGTACAATACGCGTTGCAAAAATAGTCTAAGGCAACGTACAATGTACATTGCTAAAGCCGTCTAAGGTAATGCACGATAAAATTGTCTAAGACAACGCATGGTAAGGCAACATACATCAACCATTTGTTGCGTTAAATATCAATGACAACGCGCATAGTACGTTGTTATTATTCTATGACTACACAAATTGCACGTTGCCAAAAGCTTTGAGACTTTTGGCAAGAGACGTATCAACAACATACACCCACACGTTGCGAAAACCTTTCGCAACACATTTTGTGCATTACGAAATGCCAAATTTCTTGTAGTGAACACTCCACAAGTAGACTTGAAAAAAAATATTTTTTTCCAATTATTAGGTGCGTTGCGAAATACTAAATTTCTTGTAGTGAACACTCCACAAGTAGACTTGAAAAAAAATATATATTCTAACAATTGATTTTTCCAATTATTAGATCCTTGATTTTTGAGTTTTAGGAGAACCAAATCAAATTTGGATGACTGCGGTGGGTCGATACACAGTTTAAGTTAAATTTATTTTAAATAAAGTTTAATTGTGTATTGAAAATAAAATTTGAATATGGTATACATATGATCACTACTAGAAAAAGAATATTTTATGACAATTTTTTATGATAGTTTTTTTTTATCTATCAAACCCATGTGATGGTTTTTTAAAACCATCATAAAACCTTGATGGTTTTTTAAAACCGTCAAAAGTTAATGACGCTTGTAAATAATGTCATCCAATATTGATGGTTTTAAAAACTATCAAGGAACGGTGACGTTTAAAAACCGTCAAGAAAAGTTGACATTCCAAAACCATCAACAACAGTAAAATAATACAAAATAAAATAAAATAAAATAAAATAATTGAAACTAAGATAGTAAAATAAATTTTAGTAATATATATATATATGTCATTCTAACCTAATTTCAATTGAATATTTTTTTCAGAATAAATTTCAATTGAAAATTGAATTATGTAATTAAAAATGTTTATTTTAATCATAAATTCTCTTAACAGTTATTTTTTCAAAATTGATATGGATCATGTCTCTACCCTCACATTATAAACACCAAAAGTCCAAAACCCTAACATTTCATTTTAACTCTCTACCAAGCTAGCCGCCGGCCAGCCTCCTTTTGGTTCCCAAATCCCATTGCAATGGGAAGCAACTCAACTCCTCTAAATCTGGTCAAGTAGAATGCAACCATGTCTTCTGGAGCCGTCACACTTACCACACCTGTGACCTGTCTGAAGTAGCCGGACTCTACACCATGCCGTTCGAAGTCGCCGGACATTTACCACGCCATTCGAACTTTCTAGACCGTCACAACACTGTCCAATGAACTAGAAATCCATCCAAGTGTTGTCGTACTCCATGAGAACAACTCATGCTTTACTAGGACATGTTTTTGTTCTTTATGTTGATATGATTGAATCTCTAAGTTTAAACGTTTTCCAGTTATACGGTACTAGTTGTGTTCTTACTTTTTTTTTATTTCGTTTTTTTCTTCTTGAAACAGGTAATTAATTATACAGGATATGGGAAACTCATTACTGGTGACAGTGTTGGCGTGAAAGGGAAGATTTGAGGCAGAGTTGGACTCTTGGATTAATCTCATAGATATTGGTAGAAAATTAGGTTGTTCTATATTTGTACTCTTCCACCCAATGAGATTATTGTTTCATTGGTTGTGTTTAATAAAATTGCAAATTTGATATTTATTTTTGCCTTATACGTTTTTATTTTTGCACTGAAATTTTTTTTATTTGCTTGTATGTGAAGTTGTGAACACATGTAATGTTGTTGGTAATCTAGGATTTCATTTATAAAATTACATTACAAACGACAAGATTTAATTTAACAATTGTAAAAAAAAAAATAATAATAATTTTAATTTAATAATTGTAATAATTTTAAAAAATAAATAAATAAATGAATTTATGATGGCTAAATACCATCAACATTTCGTGACGGAAATACAACGTCATAAACGCATGATGTTCAATAAGCGTCAAGAATTTGTGATGATTTTAAAACCGTCATTAAATCATTTTTGACGCTGAGATTTATAATGGTTTTTAACCATCAAGAATGTGTGTTTATGACAGTTTTTAACCATATCATAAACCTTCATTTTTCTTGTAGTGGATGATCATCTGAGCTGTTTTCAACTGGTATGATTCGAGCATGCTCTCGTGTGTAGACTTGTAGTGAAATCTATGTCCAAACGTTTTCCATTTTATTGTTCGAATTAGCATGAGTAAGTTGGTGGAATAAAAATAAAAAATAAAAAAAAGGCAAAGCTACTGCTATTTAGGTAAAGGATGACAATAGGTGATTCATGGTGGGTATTGTAAGGAAAATAATACTTGTAAATTATTTTAGTTTAATTTGTTTTAGTTATATATTGAAAATATATAGTCTTAAATATCACAAAAATCCGGGGATATGTCTCAACATAATTTCAAATGATTTCTCTAAAATTTAATATAAATTTAATAGGATGGATACAAGCCATTTCATTTGATTTGTTTGTATCTCTGTGATTTTTTTTTAATAGTCCAAACAATTTATCATGATAAAATAAATTCCAAGAATGGCCCAATATATTGGTGTGACCGTGTGAGAGAGAAATGGAAAAGTTACTTTAGGGAATAAATGAATTTTTTATAAAATTTTAAGGGTAAAATAGTCTTTTTAACCTGTCAACTTAGGTCAACTTTAATCTATAGGTATAATATTTTTTTTTTAATTATTTTCATACGGTTAGTTCTTAAACATATAATTAACTGGAGACCTAAGAGCATATCCCCCGTACTCTAAAATAGAGAATTGGTTGTTCCTACCGTACTCCAAATTTCTATTTCCAAGAAAAAAATTTAGAGTTTTCAAAGCATCTCCCACCCAAACTCTATATCTATTTCTAAAATGAAGTTCTAAAAAGGAATATTCCTCCCAGATTTCATCTCTAAATTTTTTTCACTCCCACCACACTCTCTATTCTTATCTTTATCTCTATCATTATCCCTATTTCTATTTATCTCTTCAAATTTTAGAAGAAAAAAAACACTTAAAATTCCCAAATACAAGGTGAATCATTTTTAGGTGGATATGAAAGTCATTTGGATGGCCTTCCAAAATATTAATGTATTTGGACATTATCATATATTATGTTGTTATTATTTAAGTTTTTTTTTTTTTTTTCAATCCTTATTTTAATATTTTTATGTTATTGTAATTTTTAATATTAATATTTTTTATTTTAATACTACGTGTCGGTTTTTATTTTATTACTAACTTAAAATTATTAATATGTAATAGGAGATTTTTTTATAACATAATAATTTTTTTAGAGAAAATAATAACAAAATAATAAAATGAAAAACAATAAAAGGAAGGGTTTTTTTTTTTTTTTTTTTACGGAGTTTGGTTGGTCAATGAGCAACATTTTATTTTTTTAATTACAACTACTAATTTACAACGATAACCATAATCTAGTTGAGAATTAAAATTGAATTATTTATGTAAAATCTAAAAAATAAATGAAAATGAGGAAAGTATAATAGAAGACTTGAACATGAGAAAGAAACCAAAACACATAAATGATAAAGTATGGTAAGAATGAGTAAATAAAAAATTATTAATTAATATTCAATATTATACTCATTTTAAAGATCTAGATGAGACATTTCTAATGATATAATTTTTATATTAATAAAATTTATTAATTAAAATTATTATACATTAATTAAATTTAATGAAAAAGGTAAAATGATATAAATGGAATATAAAATATTGAAAAGTAAGTTTAGAGTATGAGATTTGGTACTCTAAATTTAGAGCGGCAATCTAGGAAACTATAAAAAAAAAAATTCTTGGCAATAAGATAAGATTGAAGGAAGATGTAAGGATTCACATATCTTGATTGACTTATTTCGTGGACAAACCACATGTTGGGGTTGATTATGTAAGGTTAGTTTAGGTGATTGAACTTCAAGCTCAAAGGCCCTTCCAAGACCTCAAGAGACAAGCACGTCAAAGGTATAATCTCTAGTACTTAGTTTTTCTTTGAAGAGATTTAGTTAGCACACACACACTTAGCATACTTGTACTTGTGTGTATTCTCTTCACATGACACATTTCACTCTTGCACTTTGTTTGATGTATCTTGTTGTGTTTGTGTGTTGTGTAATCCGTTTCCCGAATATGTTCGGAAACGTCCGCACTTGCACGAATGTGTGCTTGGTTTTACGTGAAGACCGCTTAAGGGGAATGCTCTTGGCTTCTCCTTTAGATTCACCATTACTGGTGAATCGGCTGTTTGATCGGTGGCCTGGCCGTCGAATTGAAACCGTCGTTTCAGTCCAGAAATGTGTGGAGTGATTCTGCGGTTACTATCAGCGGTCACCGACCGCCGTTCGAAACCGCCGATCATACCTGATTGATTTATTTCTCGGGTTTGATTCTGTGGTTGGTTCGGCGGTTTCGAAACCGCCGATTGAAACCGCCGATTGAAACCGCCGTTGTTCCCCTGTTCTTCTTGGGTTCAATTCGACGGTTGTAAATGGCGGCCTGGCCGTCGAATGAAACCACCGATCGTGCGATTTCAGGGGGCAAACTTGTCTTTTCACATGCTCTGTTTTTCATGCCTATAAATATCTCACTTTCTCTTATTCTGAACATGACTCTTTGATTATTAAGAACCCTATATTTTTAAGAGAGATTTTGAGAGAAAAAGCAACCAAGTTTGCTCATTAAAACACTCAAATACATTCCTTTGTGCATCAAAGTTCATCTTGCATTCATTCATGAATGGGTTTGTATCATCACAACTTGCTTGGTAAGATTTTGATTAAGTTCATCTCATTTTAGTATTTTTACTATCAAGCTATTCTCTTTTAATTTACTTGTATGTTTTTTGTCATATGATAAATACAAGAATAGAGAATTAATTGTGATGAATTGATTGAGTGTTGTATTGTGATAGCTAATTAGGTTTTTGATTAATCTTGATTAGCTAAGCTTTTTGACATGTCATTTAGCTATTGATATCTAGGGTTAATTTAATTGATTATATCATCATCCTAAATAAGCATCTAAGGTTCCCTAGCCTTGTTTGTTATTTGAATATTTATACATATTCACATAGGTTGCATAATCTCTTCATTGAGAATTAAGTCTTGAGGCTAAGATTGCTTAGGCCTCAAGCAATTGGACTAGAGCCACTTTTAAAGGCCCGAGTGGTAGAAGTGGGGGGTTATTGACCGGAGTGTTAGACGAGGTCTACATAGGTTGTAAACTCCATTTCAATTAGTGGATTTCGAGGTTCGAGTGTGGCGCACTAAATAGCCCATGGTTTTTCCCAGTGGTTGGGTTTCCACGTATACATCAAGTGTTATTTAAATTCCGCACTATATTACACTTGCTTGTATTTTTGACTAGTATGGGCATTTTCGTAATATTGACTTGCATGCGAAAATTAGGTAATAAAGCTTAAAATCTATTTACCCCCCTAGATATATTTATCATACACACCGAGCATTTATTCGTATTACTTTCAGAAGAGACATACAAATTTTATTAAAAAAATATTATACAAAGTAAAACTAATAAAACCCCACTTTCCTTATTTCAAAACCCTAATGACAAAAGCTTTAATGACATAGATTATTTCAATGTTTACTATTTTTGTTTATATTTTCTTTCAGATCTCGATCCCATGTTTACCATATTTAGTATTTATTGATTTTATTGCTTTACATATTTGTTTTATTTTTCTTCTCAAATTTCAGATCCATGTTTGCTATTT
The DNA here is from genome assembly GCA_008009225.1 of Acer yangbiense. NCBI lineage: Eukaryota > Viridiplantae > Streptophyta > Magnoliopsida > Sapindales > Sapindaceae > Acer > Acer yangbiense. The sequence goes on along the minus strand of CM017767.1, from coordinate 20,973,703 downwards.
TTTTCTCGGTTTATTTTCTTTTAGATCTTCTAGGTATACTATTTGTATAAATTCTTTTGTAGATTTTATTCCGGATCTTTCAAAATTAATTTAATGTTATTTAAAAATAAAATAAAAATCACACCAAGAATCACAACAAAAAAAAACTCAATCTCTAACTAAACGAAACCATACCAAAACTCTAATTCAATCTCTAAAAAAAAAAATTATCAAACAATTAATATCACATTCAAAATCTACCACCAACAATCCAACCAACTACAGAAAAAAAAAATCGAATCTAATAAAAATGGTTTTACCATGAAATGAGAAGAAAAAACAAGTCCTGCGAATGAATGTGAAAAAACTATATATAAAGATTAGAGATGAAGTATATTTTTATTTTTATTTGTTTGGAAAATATATGAGGTGTATTAAGTTTGAAAAACAAGTAAAAGGGTAGTCCTGGAAATAAATCAAAAATATTAATAAAACCATTTAATTTTATATAATTGTAGTGGTCAAAATTAAGCCTTTGGCCCAATTAAAGAGCCCACTATCAAAAAAGATGTAACTGTTATGTGGAATCCATCAGAAGTGGGCCCAAGGGCCCAAAAACTAGCCCACAAGTCATTAGACCAAGTCAATACACGTGGTCAAATCAAATAATAAATCAGTCAATCATGATTGGACGTTTAACAAATCCTAAACGTATAAATTCATTGCCAAATTCAAACTAATCAAAACGGGCAATTAAATCTCCATGATCGACGCTCCCACTTGAATGATCGAAACGTTGGGGACCCCTGGTCTTCACTATAAATAAGAGGTCCCTTCTCAAAAGAGGGGGTCCTGATTTCTCTACAACTTACACAAAAGCTCTCAAATCTCTCTAAAAATCCCCTCCGCTCAACTATTTTCAGATCATTTATTGTGGTGGTTCTCATCTAGCATTAATTGCTGATCCACCCATTGGCCGATTCGAAACTCAACTTCGAGCAAAGACTAATCCAACACTTAATCAATCTAGGTCGAACAAAGGGGTTCCAAAATAGTAAAGCTATCGAATTGCTTGACTATCAACATCGACCAAATACTGGATCTACCAATTGTTCGATTCGACAAATATCGAACAAATACGGTTTGCTACTCTACTTTTCCTTATTCTTCATATATCGAAAAAATACTACTTGAGCGTCGAAGAGTCCCTTAAAGGGAACACCCCCTCCTGTGGTCCACCACCGCTCTATTTTCTTTGATTTACAAGTTGTAAGTGCCCACCTCGACGATCAAAATTAATTGTAGATCCGATCGACTACAGTTTGGCGTCCACCATGGGGCCCTGGCAATTTTCCTAATCTTTCGTGCAACGCAACCTGATCCATAGACGATGACCGAATCAAAAGACTTTGAGGCATGATTTATGACAGTTGCAGCCTAGCTGACAGAAAACGCAACCCGCTTGCAGAAACTCAAAAAGAGAATGCAAAAGTTCAAGCATAGAACATGGAGTTGCAAGAAAAGCTCGATCTACTATCCAACAATGCGTAGTCAATGCTAAAACAAGTCCTGATTGAAAACCGATCGCAAGAACCAAACGGCAATCCAGATCAAGGCGTGAGGTGGCAAGAATATCGAACCACGAGGCTGCAATTGAATCCACACTTATCAATCTCAATGAACCAATACTGGCGACGAATATAAACACCAATCTAGTTAATCTGTCGACCCCGTTTAGGATGCAAAGGGACTCAAACCAACAAAACCCTGTAACCTTTGAAATGGTAAAGTCAAACCAGCTCTTTTCTGACCCTGAAATTGTTCGCAGGTTCGTAGAGATAGAAGCGATAATCCAAAGAATCCCAGGTGTATCCACTCCCATCAAGTGAAGCGCTGCAAACAGCTTCGCTGACTCTTCATTCGTGGACGAGATCGCACTCATAGAGATGCCAAAAAAGTTCAACTTCCCTAACATGAACAGTACGATGGGACAACAGATCTAGACGACCACATCGTGTAATACACGTAGCACATATTCACCGTTGTGATCCATAGAGATAAGAGGGAAGCATGTATGTGCAAGGGGCTCGAGTATCACCAGCCCAACACTCCAATGGTATACTGAAACAAATATGGTGTGTCTAATTATAACTAGAGGAGGGTGAATAGGTTTTAATCAAGTTAATTTCTAATTTTTCTTGATTAGTCAATATTCAATTAAAAGCCCCAATCTAGTAAAAACTCAATCAACTTAATCTAAGTGCGGAAAATAATAAATTGCATATCGATTGATTTACGTGAGAACGGGCTACTCTGCTAGCCACACACGGTCCTCAAATCCACTACTTGTAATGATGTTTACAACCTCGGTTGACCACCATCAAACCATACTTGGTCACTACCACCACTATTACCCAAAGGGCCTTTAATAACGATTCTAGACTTACTTGCTTGCGCACTAAGCAACTTAGTCACAAGTCTTCACTTCACAAGGAAGAGATCAACAACCTAAGTGAATATCATGATATTCAATATGCAAGTAATGCTAGATTACACTAAATGCTTATCTAGGAATTAAAGATGTCAATAATAACAATCCTAGATATCATGTGTCTACAACACTCCTAGATGTCTTAGCTATCAAAATATAACACTCAATCAATCAACACAATAATCTCAATCTTGTATATAGAATATGATCTAAAAGCATAGAAGTAATAAATGAGATTTCTTGTTAAGTAAGACACTAAAATGGATGAAATCAGTGAACAACTTACCAAGTTATGTGTGCTGAAGAAGACCCATACATAGATGCATCCTAGATGATCCTAGATGATGCAAGATGATGATTGATGCACATGGAAATGATTTTGAGTGATCAAAGGTGAGTTCTTGGATGATTTTCTCTCTTGGAAAATATTATAAGTTAAAAATATGATTTTGATCTCTTAAAAACAACCTATGGTCAAAGTAGCATATATATATATATATATGAGGTCAAATTAATGCTACAATGTTTTGATTATATTTCAAAACTTTTGCCTTGACAGCTGTACACCCGCTGTACGTACGGCAGTTGTACAGCAGTTCGTCTGGAAAATGAAGAACATGTTCTTCATGAACCGTTGTTCACGAGGGCGAGTTTTGGGCGACTCAAGGGTGAATGCTCTTGGGTTTTTAAGAGCCGTTGTTCACCCGTTGTACATACAACGGTTGAACAACGAAACACCAACAATATTAAAATCGATGAGGTGCCCCGCTGTACAGTACGTACAGTGACTGTATAGTGGGTTAGACCAAAATGGCACAATGCTATTGATAGGCACTGTATGTACAGCGACCCAACAACGGGTGTACAACGCCTATACATAAACAATGCATCCTAATGCTTAACATGTCACCAAACAGGATTCAACGAATGCAGAGACTTCCTAGAGGCATGGGAAACGTTTGGAAGTATGAGATCATGTTTGAGGGAGGCATGAAGACCTTGAAGAACCGAAGAAACGATGACCAGTGAAAAGTGATGAGGGTAACGTTATGAAAGGGACAACGGTTCTTATAGCGGTGGTCAGTGTTATACAATGCACAGTTGTCCTCTTTCCAGAGATATACATTGTGCCTTGCGATGTGCAATTGCACATCGGCATGGATAGCGATTCAACATCAGAGATTAACGATGTGGATAGCGTTGTAGGTTTGACAGTGTTGGGTGATGCAGCGCATGGATCGTGGTTTTCTGAGCGATATAATTTCAGGTGACTTCAATACGATTTAGAAAGTGGGTGGCCAATCGTGACTCGAATCGTAATCAATCACAAGCATGTGTTGAATTAGGAAATATTAGCAAAAAAGGAAGTATGTTGTTTCTGGAAGTTCTTATGCTTGAAGAAAAATGATTTCTCTTTATAAGAAGACTTGTCATAAAAGGAAATAATATTTATGTGGAACAAGTAAATCTTGTACGTATAGAAGATAGATTTCCTTATAGGTTTAAAGTCCATGTAACTCATATAAATAGACCATAATAACTAGGTTATTAGGGGTGGAGCAAAATAGCAAATACTAGAGAGATCTCAAAGAGTGGGCATTGGGTGTAATTGGGTTTGGGGTATTTTATAGAGAGAATCCTGAGTGTGTGGTTGTAATAATTTACTACATAGTAAAACTTTCTCTTGTCGTCTTGACGGCCGTGGTTTTTTCCCTATTCTTGGGTTTCCACGTAAAATCTTTGTGTTATGTGTGATTGGATTTGATTATTTCTTCCTTCTTATTTTGCTTTTGCTATTGTTTGTTTATGGTCTATCTGGCAATGCTTCGGCGTAGTGATTTGTTCGCTAACAATTGGTATTAGAGCTCCGATTGCTTGATAGTGGTCTTAAAAAACTGTTATGGCAAATATGATGATATTCGAGGTTGAGAAGTTCAATGGAAAGATTAACTTTGGCTTGTGATGAGTTCAAGTCAAAGACCTGTTAATCCAATATGGTTTATACAAGGCATTGAAGGGAAAGTCAACCACTGCAAACCTTGATGGCTCTAGAGACTCTAAAAAAGAAACGGCTGGTATTAGTTTTGGAAAACCTGTGATGAACGTTGATGATTTGGATTATTTGGATGAGAGAACTGAAAGTGCAATACGATTATGCCTGGCCAAGAACGTTCTTACAAATATTCATGGAACATATTCAGCGAAAGAACTTTGGGATAGGCTTTAATAATTATATCAAACGAATAGCGTCTGTAACCGGTTCTACCTGAAGGAGCAGTTTCACACACTGCATATGTCTGAAGGTACGAAGGTTTCTGATCAACTGGGAGTGCTCAATGGAATAATTTCTGAATTATAGTCGATTGGAGTTAAAATCAATGAGGAAGACAAAGGATTAAGAATCATCTGCTCTGTTCTATCATCCTATGTGCACATAAAGCCAACCTTGATGCATAGGAGTTTAACCATATATTTTAGAGATGTAGTGAACAAACTAATCTCTGAGGAACGAAGACTGGAAAGTGAAGGTAAATCTTTTGATAACTATACTCTTTTGGTTGATAGGAAAAAGGGGAACTCTAAAAGGAAAGTCATTTGCTGGGGATGTGGACAGTCTAGACATGTAAGGAAGGATTGTCGAAATAAGAAGATAACTGCATCTAAGGGCTCTAAAGAGGGGGAACCGGCAATCACTTTTCTTGAGTATGACGATTATAGTGATGCCCTCTAAAGGGTCGTAGACATCCTCATGGCATGACTGCTAGTTGCCATGAAAGAGTATATGCTGCTGATAGCGGATCCACAATTGCGCACTGGCATTGGTTATGAGGTGTTGCAAGGTGTGTGGTGGACAAGGATGTTGATGGCTGAACGAACTCCCTAGGAACCTAACGTGAGGAGTTGCACCACAATTTTAGTAAGGTAAATTTTGACATGTGCCGGTGAAATCTTAGGATAGGTGTTTCTAAGTGGTTATACCTCGTGGTGGTATGTTGATTCTTGTGGACAAGTTTTGAAAATTCTCGTCATAATAGAGGATTGTTGGATATGACTTGAATTTCCAATGGTTACCAAGCAGGATTTAACCAATGCGGAGACTTCCTAGAGACGTGGGAAATGTTTGGAAGTACGAGATTGTGTTTGAGGGAGGCATGAAGACCTTGAAGAACTGAAAAAATGATGACCGGTGAAAAGCAATGTGGGTAACGTTGTGCAAGGGACAACAATTCCCACAATGGTGGTCAGCATTGTCCCTTACATTGTGCAATGCACAGCGGTTGGGACATCAGTCCTCTTTCTAGAGATTTATGTTGTGCCTTGCATTATGTAATTGCACAACGGCACGGACAACAGTTCAACATCAAAGATTATCGCTATGGATAGCGTTGTGGGTTTGACAGCGGTTTTGGGTGATACAACACATAGATCGCGGTTTTTTGAGCGATGTAATTTCAGGTGACTTCAATATGGTTTAGGAAGCGGGTCGCCAACCGCGACTCGAATCGTAGTCAATCACAAGCATGCGTTGAATCAGGAAATATTAGCGGAAAAGGAAGTATATGTTATTTTTGGAAGTTCTTATACTTGAAGGAAAATGATTTCTCTTTACAAGAAGATTTGTCATAAAAGGAAATAGTATTTATGTGGAACAAGTAAATCTTGTACGTATAGGAGATAGATTTCCTTGTAGGTTTAAACTCCTTGTAACTCATATAAATAGACCATAATAACTAGGTTATTAGGGGTGGAGCAAAATAGCAAATACTATAGAGATCTCAAACAGTGGACATTGGGTGTAATCGGGTTTGGGATATTTTAGAGAGAGAATCATGAGTGTGTGATTGTAATAATTTATTATATAGTGGAACTTTCTCTTGTCGTTTTGATAGTCGTGGTTTTTTCCCTGTGTCTAGGTTTCCACGTAAAATCTTTGTGTTGTGTGTGATTGGATTTAATTATTCCTTCCTTCTTATTTTTCGGTCTATCCGACAACGCTTCCGCGTAGTGATTTATTCGCTAACAAGAGAGAGATATAAATTGTAATTTCTCCATAAATTAATTCAGTATAAAAGTTTAACGAGAGCTATTTAATCTAATTTGTTGTTGATCAAATTGAACGCATCATGATCAACATATAGCTACCCATAATTTACTACACAACTTTAAACAGATCCAATTACACGTTTTATTCATAATTCGAAAATACTTTTCAAATAGAATGTATATATCTAAACAACAAATGTAACAAGGCCAAATTAAGTGTCTTTCAGATGTAATAGACTATTTATCACAATCAATGTAAATTTTGTCAAAATAATCAATTAACCAAAAATTCAAAATTTTCTTAGCTGGAACAAAAAAGAATTCTCAAAACATATGATAAAACAGCTAGATTGTACATTTGTAGCAAGTAGCAACCTAAAATACTAATTATATTAAATATAAATGCAAGCTTAATAAATGTTTCCATATGACAGTCTTTCTATTGTCAGTTCGTCCTGACAATAAATATATCATGACGAAAAATGTGGACCACAGATTATGGAGAAGTTTTGACAAGTGCATACACTTTGAGTCAAAGTATGTAAATCTAGTGATTCATATTCTTCGTCCTGATATATTTATTGTCAGGATGAACTGATAATAGAAAATCCATATATATATTAACAGGGGCGAAGCCAGGATTTTGGCTTTAGGGGGGCCAAGACAAAAAGAAATTTAAGTTTGTGCAAGACAAATATATTAATATTTAAAAACTAAATTATTAAAAAAAACAAAAAACAAATGTAATACCATTTAGTCTCATAAATTAATAAATAAAATAAATAAAAGTTTTAGGAATCAAATGACGCTCTTTAAAATCTAAAAAATCATTTATAATCGAATCTATACTCATATTTAATTCTTGTAATTATGAATCAATTGCAACATAAAATATATACATACCCAATAATACTGTTTAATTGTAAAATTATCTTGTTACTGGTGAGTTCAACCTCGTATTGCAATGTAGCGAGAATTAATATTTGGAATATCTATTTTGCATGTCTCACAAAATGAACTTACCACTTTAATTAATAATCTATCACATCAAGTATTTCTTAGTGATCATGGTTAATAATCTCCATGATATCTATTCATTAAATACATTATTAAATAGGAACATATGAATAATTTATTCTTAAAGCGATTATGGTCACATGTTCATAGCTGCCGATGCTCCTCATATCAAACTTTCTTAAATATATTGTACTTTAAATGGTAATAATTATGATTATAATTAAAAAAATAATAATGTGATGGTTCAGAGATATCTTTGATTATATAACACATTATGACAATTTGATACATGAAATATTTGTTGAAAATGTTTTAGTTGGGGGGGCCATGGCCCCTATCGGCCCCAGCCTATCTCCTCCCCTGTATATATATATATATTTTTTCTATTATCAGTTCGAACTGACAATAAATATATATATACAGATTTTCTATTATCAGTTCGAACTGACAATAAATATATCAGGACGAAAAATGTGGACCACTAGATTTACATACTTTGACTCAGAGTGTATGCACTTGTCAAAACTTCTCCATAATCTATGGTCCACATTCTTCGTCCTGATATATTTATTGTCAGTTCGAACTGATAATAGAAAGACTGTATATATATTCCCACCAACGGTTTTATTTCTATGGTGGATATATGCATTAATTATACAAGATTACACTGGTGATGGAAATTAATTAGGGGTTGTTTGCTTTAGAATCCAAATACAATTGCTTGTATTTTGAAAAGAAAGGACACAAATAATAATAATAATAATAATAATAAAATTATTATAATCATCTCTTTAATTTTAACTTTAAAATAAAAAATAAAATAAATAAAAATAAATAAATAAATAAATAAATAAAAACTCATCTCTTAAATTAAGAAATACAATTCATGGAAGTCAAGGACCTTATTTTTATATTTCGCCTCAAGCCCCTGAAATCTCAAAACCGGCTCTACTCTCGAACGGTAGCTAATGATGATGGCTATCTCTTAAAGCCCATACATCACCCGGATTGTCATACTAATTAATCATAAATCCTTTGCGTACTATAAAAGAAGTCAGGAGATGAAAATTTTGATTATTAAAGTGGACATGGATTGAAATAATGATTTTCATAACATGATCCATTTTGTAGAACAACCTTCGATTTCAAATTTTCATAAAAACCTCATGGGTCAAACATAGGGTGGTTCTTCGAATATTTCTTCAATTCTAAATTATAATGCAACAACAAATTTATAATGTCTTTACTCTCTTTTTTTCCTCCCTTTTTTATTTTAACATACTTTTAATTTAGGAGTATTATAAAATTATTTTATACAATTGTTTTTAGTTCTACTGTATTATCAATAAATTAAATTGGAATTACTAAAATACCCTTACTGTCAAGATAAAAGCCAGCTTTATTATATTTGGATCGGGAGACCAGTTTTGATAGAAAAATATAAATTATAAAATTTAAATAAATGTTAAAAAAAATTGTGGACTTATGGATGCTTACAATATTGGCTTATCAAGTAGGTTTGAAGCAAATATAAAAGAAAACGAAAAGGAAAAGAACGTAGAAACCACTGATCGATCAAGTAGCGCTTATAAGCATATGCTTGAGGGAAGAGAAGATATGATGAAAGCAATATATTCCGGAGAAGCCACAACAATCAACCTGCTTGCCAAATGCTAATATTCTCGATCATTATCCCATTCCCCAACAAAAAGTTGCTCAACTGGCAACCAATATGTTCAATCAATAATAAAAAAAACAAGTGTAAAATATATATATATATATATATATATATCAGTTCTTCTATTGTAAGTTCGAACTGATATAAAATATATCAGTTCCTTACATGTGGGTCATTGGATTTAAAAGATGCTTTGACAAGTATATACAGACAAGTCAAAGCATTTAAATCATGTGGTCCACATACAAGAAACTGATATATTTTATATCAGTTCGAACTGACAATAGAAAAACCGTATATAATATATATATATTATTTTATGTTCTCTAAAATCTAACTAAAATTTATAATTACGCGAAGAATAAGATTTTACTTTTTTTAATCTGATCACAGTCACTCATCACATAGTTTCATGATTAATATGATATTGACAATTCACATGTCACATATAAATTTTTTAGACACCCAAACTATACTTATATATATATATATATATATATATATATATATATAATATAACGTATTTAGATTGAATGAACGTACGCGCGTCTAGCCCATATCCTAGGGCATAGGAGGCAAGAATTTGAGGCATCTAAATTTTTAAGACCGATTGAGAGTGGAAAAGAAGAGAACAATTATATCAACAATGGACCGTTATATGTGTGAATAAAATGCTTTTGCAGAATGCAGTTCACAGCCAAAAAAAAGATCTCGAGTATATATTCCGATTGACTAGCATCATTTTCAGAAAACACAACAAGGCGTCAAGGCAGATATATAGCTTTGGAGGCCCGGCCTTATATTTTGGTGTAGAAAGCACATTTCATCAGCTGGTGCAAGTCATCAAAACTCGATCTCAACATGTTTGGTTGGCGCTCTGCCAAGACTGATTTATGCAATGCCATGTCCGTGAGTGCTTCTTAATTAATTCTACATGCATTTAATTAATTAATTCAATTTTTTAATATTTAATTTAATTATAATTGGTTTGATATATATAGATTGTAGAGCTTTTGGTACACATGGATTGCGAAGGATGCGAAAAGAGGATACGAAGAGCCGTCTCTAAAATTCATGGCAAGACTTCATTACCATTTTCTTTGATTTAATTTTGATCTACATTTTAATTTCTTTACTACTAATCGAATAATTTTGTCTTACAAAAATTCTATTATCAGTTCGAACTGACAAAAGTTATATCAGTTTCTTGCATGTGGGTCACTGGATTTAAATACTTTGACTTGGCTGTATGCACTTGTCAGTCAAAGTATTTAAATCCAGTGACCCACATATAAGGAACTGATATAACTTTTGTCAGTTCAAACTGATAATAGAAAGATTGTTTTGTCTTAAACTCCAAAACTACTTCCTATGAGTACCCTATTACAGATTAATAACCATACTCGACTGGGCCGGGCCGGACCGGGCTGGTCTTCCAAGTAACACCTGATTGTCTTTTAACCAGTTTCGGGTATGGATATATCAATATCAGTACCACAACTCTCAATGAAGTTGAGGTCTCAAGTCCCAATTCTCTTTTCAAAATCAAGAATTTGTTTTTTTTTTAAATGATGTCATCTTTACCCTCACCATAGGCAGAGCCATATATAGGTTGGGTTGTACTATAGCTCGGCCTAGCCATGAAAAAAGAAATTATGTATGTGAAAAATTGGCCTTTCATTACCTATAAATGCTTCGTAACTCAATAATTATCAACGTCTGAGCATATAAAGTTAACCAAACCAAAGAAAAATAAGATGAATATTAAAAGTTATAGTTTTGTTTGTTTTTCTGTACGAATTATATGATTTTGACAATTGTATTTTATTGCTTGTGTGATTCGTATTTTTAGAGTTTACGTGTGTTGAAATTAATGCCGAGTAAACATTTGTGACCCCCACACACACACACACGCAAAGACCTTGAAAATCTAGATCGGATTCTATTAAAAAAAAAAAAAAAAACTCAAATCCATCAATACTAGTTTTTTTCTTTGTATTTTTTTTTTATTTTTCTTATTTTTTTATTTTTTTTAAATGAATGTGGTTAACTGGTTATAGAATTGATAGATTTTGGTTTTTATTTATGGATTTGATTTTTAGTTGTTGTTTGAGGATTTGAGTTTTGGTTTTGATTTTTGGGATTGAGTTTAGGTTTTTGTTTGTTAAGTTTTTTTGGATTGTGTTTAGGGGTTGAGAAAATGAAAGAGAAAAAAAAATGATTGATTTTGTTTTTTTGTTTTCTTTGTCTTTTCTGTTTTATTTTTTAATTATTAATTTAAATAATAAAATAGGTAACTAGGGGCACTTTAGTCATTGTGGGTTAAAAGGGGGAATTGCACAAACATCCCTTGAGGTTTGATAAAATTGCACAAATATGGCAGTTTTGACCATATACACACAAACTTCCCTCAACATTTGAAAATTGTTGCACAAACATCCCCTACCGTTAGATGGATCCGTTAGTCAATGGTCAAATATGCTAAAAGTCTAAAATACCCCATATTTTTATTTTAAACAAAATAAAAAATTCAAAAGTAAGATAAAAAAATATTAATTTTTTTTTTTTAGAAAATATGAATGCATCTAAATCTAAAAGTTGGAAAAAAAATTCATCTTCAAAAATAAAAAATTTAGTTTGTGCAATTCCCCCTTGATTTTAAATAAATTTAAAATTTAAAATTAATTCTTATTAAATTGTTTAAAAAACAATTATTTATTTTTTTTGTAAAGATGAATTTTTTTTCCAGCTTTCAGATTTAAGATACATTCATGTTATCTAAAAAACATTAATATTTTTTTATCTTATTTTTTAGTTTATTTAAAATAAAAATAAAGGCTATTTTAGACTTTTTACACTTTTGACCATTGACTAATGGATCCATCTAATGGCAGTGGATGTTTATGCAACAATTTTCAAATGTTGAGGGAAGTTTGTGTGTATATGGCCAAAACTGCTATATATGTGTAATTTTATCAAACCTCGAGGGATGTTTGTGCAATTCCCCCGGGTTAAAATTGTGATCAACGATTAAAGTTAACGGAAGTCAACTAATGACAGGGGACGTTTGTGTAATTATGGGTAAAAGTTTTATATGCATGCAATTATGCCTAAACTTAGGGCATGTTTATGCAATTAGTCCAAAAAAAAACATAGTATTAATTCAGTCCAGTCACATATTTATCCAAACACAGCATAATATTAATTTAGTCAATTTTAATCCAATCCAATCCCATGAAATAGTCCAATCCAATCCTGCGCACCAAACATGATCTATTACTTTATAGACATATTTTGTATGTGAAATTTGACAATATTTAAAACTTAAAATAATAACGAGGATAATTATATATAGAAAAATTTGAACATTCTCTAATATCTCGATTTTCAAGTCTCAACTTTTTTTGAAATTTTTTGATAGTTGATCATGCTACTTTATAAATTTTTTAGGAATATATATATATATTTTTTCTATTATCAGTTCGTCCTGACAATAAATATATCAGGACGAAAAATGTGGACTACTAGATTTACATACTTTGACTCAAAGTGTATGCACTTATCAAAACTTTTTTATAATTTGTGGTCCACATTCTTCGTCCTAATATATTTATTGTCAAGACGAATTGACAATAGAAAGACTATATATATATTAAAAAGTTGAAAAATCTTGTGATTTGTCTATCAATATCAAGCAACTATCTTCAATTCTTGTATAAAAGCAAAATCACTTTATAGTTTTGTCGAAACTTCTTAACAATATTCTTTAGAATTTGTGTAAAATAAATAAAATTGACAGTTGCTAAGAACTATCGATAAAAAATCTATCGGAAAGGCTTGTAATGATATGATTTATTAATAAAAGAAGAAAAACAAGAGAAACAAAAAATTAAAGTAGAAAAAAAAAATTAAACTAATTAAGCTTAGCCATCCAATGAGTACAATCATTCTTTTCTATCTCAACCTGTGCAGCCTAATTAGCAACAAAACTTAATTCTGCTTGGGCCGCTGAAGCCACAGAATCATAATGATTCTTAGTCTTAGCTTCAGGAAAGTGCGTAAAATGTCTTCCCTTACTCATTTGAGACTTGGAACTAGATAAAATCTTAAAAGTTGGCTTCACTTTTCATTTCAATTTGATCACCATGGAAATCCAATTATTGTCCGACTCCAAATTCATATCTTGTCGTATCATGGGATCTACTAGACCATGATTAGAATTTGAAGCATGAATATCTTGATCTTGATATTTTCTCCAAGTCAACTGTATAGTTGTTATTTCCTAGTTTCCCTCCTCCATCAACTGCATATTGTTAGTGTTAGAATCTTTATTCAATAAAATCTCCCCATTATCTTGCTGAAGAATTGAGTCTACTTCTTGAAACCCAAATTTGTCAACTTTAGAATTGTCTGTTGTTTCCCGATTCAATTACTAGGTATCAGCCACATTTAATTCAAATAAATGTGGAGAATCTTTATTCAATAAAACCTCCCCCATTATCTTGCTAAAGAATTGGGTAAACTTCTTGAAACCTAAATTTGTCAATTTTAGAATTGGTTGTTGTCTCCCGATTCCACTTTATGTGTATCAACCACATATAAATCTAATAAATGTGGAGATAATTGGATGCTACCATTTTTATCTTCCACACTAATTATAGGATTTTCAAAATTGGGAATATTTTGCACGATTTCCTCTTCCTCTATTGTTTTATGATTTTGTGGAACTGTTTTGCAAGGTTGTTCCTCCACGACAAACTGCCACTTACAATGGCCTGAAAAATTCACTATTTGCAGCATCACATCTTTGATCTTAAATTTTGTCTTCTATACCACTAGTCACACCAGTGGTGTTGTTTTTCGTGATAGGCCAATACGATTGCCTTGGATTTCTTGATCATGATCGACCTCTGTTAGAATAATCTCTTTTTTATTTTGGTAGCATCTAGTAGCTAGAGTCATGGCCAAAAGTTTTACACTTCGTACATCTCTCTGGAAGATTTTCATATATAACATCTACAGATAAACCTCTATGGTGATCATCGCTCTCCACATTCAAAAAGAAGGGTTGATTCGAAGTTAAATCAATGTCCACAAAAACTCGGGTATAAAATCCATATGCTTGATCCCTTGTAGCTTGATATAACATCTATAGATAAACCTAGCTCTATGGTGATCATCGCTCTCCACATTCAAAAAGAAGGGCTGATTCGAAGTTAAATCAATGTCCACAAAAACTCGGGCATAAAACCCATATGCTTGATCCCTTGTAGCTTGATCTAATTGCAAAGGGATACCAACTCCTCGTGCAATCTCCATGATTGTAGTTGGATGCCATTATTCTGAGCATAGATATGATTGATAACTTTTAATTAACTTTAGAAAGAGTTCTATTATGCATTCCAGAAGGCCATACCCCGAACACAAACAAAGCAAGCTTATCAAATATTATTATTATTAACATTTAAATGGCTTTTAAATATTCTTCTATCTATATAATTCATGGTTTGCTTTTCCAAGCTTAACTAGTAGCTCTCGCAGTCTCGCGTCATCTTTCTACAACGTAACTCAATGCATGCCTTAAAACCATGGTAATATATTATGCTGATGTGTAGGATTTCTAACACTAAAATTTGGATTTAGAATCATAATACTTTAGTTGATTTGAAGTGTACTTAATTACAGGTGTTCACAATTTGGAAATAGACATGGATAAGCAAAAGGTGACAGTAACCGGGTATGTTGACCAGAGAAAGGTCCTAAAAGTTGTGAGAAGAACAGGAAGGAAAGCAGAGTTTTGGCCGTTCCCATATGACAGTGAATATTATCCATATGCATCCACATATTTAGATGAATCTACCTACACATCTTCCTATAACTATTACAGGCATGGCTACAATGAAACTGTACATGGATACTTCCCAAACCAGGCCTACGACACCATCCCTGATGAAACTGTTCATCTTTTTAGTGAAGATAATGTACATTCATATTGCAACATTATGTAATCATCATTTGGATTGATATTTAGACTATAAGGTGGCTTGACCAACTCCCCCGATACTCGGAGAGGTGAATATAGGCAAATTATCGACAATAAGGTTAATCAAGATTTATTAAACTTATAGACGATACGTATCAGTTTCACCAATCACCTTACTGTCAGCTTGTATACATACAAGGTGTAAAATAGTATACTGCATGAACCTATCGGTGTGAAATTTTCATACTTGTTGGATTTTTGATAAATAGTCTTACAACCATAAAAATAATTAGTCTACTGAGTTATATCATCCATCGATAAATATATGGATCAAGATGCTCTCATTAGCTTGTTTTTCCTTGACTTTCCATAATATAATGACACCTAAGCAAAATACAAATACATGATCAATATTGGTTCACGTTTTTCTCTCTCATGCAACTTGATATTTGAATTACACTTAAAGAATGACAAGGAAAAACAAGGACCAATGAGAGGATCCCAACTCTAAATATATATACCCTTCTCTAGGATTTTATGTTTTCAACATGAGATTTATCTCATCTTCTCTAGCTTAAAATGTGGGTTCTCCAATACTCTCCCTCACATCTTAAAAACAAAAGTCTCTTGAAGAATAAGATTGTAGGCTACATTATTAAGGGTATGCATTCTCGTCTTATTATTCTAAGATAAAATTGTAATTGCCAGAACTTTATAAGGGCAAAACAATATTTGTAGGGTGTCAGCCATAAGGTAGAGGTAAAACAGTCATTTAGTTTTTTATGTCAGGTTTAACCATTAAAGATCCGATCAAAGGAACTGAATTGATATATTTATGAAAGCTTAGGAACCATGAGCACTAAAAATGGGAAGACTGCTAAAAATTGCCATTTTACTAAAATCTAGGGATTAAATTGATAATTGCCTTAACTTTTTTCCTTCTTGAAACCTTCCCTCCTATTTCTCAGTAAAGTTGGAATGACCTAAGGGGAAAAAGCGTCACGAGTGATCATATGTTGAAAAACCCCTAAACAGTATCCAAAACTATATAGATAAACAAAAAAGAAAATAACAAAGAGTAACAGAGGCCAAACAAGCCACACACACACACACACACACACAACCGGGAAAACAACAAGTGACATGCAGGCCACAAAAGAACAAATAGAAAACATCAAGAAAACGAAACAACTCTTAGCCTATGCAGTCATTGCCCGCGTAGAGAACCACCACAAATCAACTTCCAAGCCTAAAGTGTGCTACGAAAGAGCATTAGCTACTTGATTACCCTCCTTAAAAATATACGACACTTGAAACTCCATATTAGAAATTTGATAAATGCACCATTTCCAAGCCTACCGCACATGCCAAGGAACACTATCAGAATGAGAAGGAAGCAGCTGAACCACATAGGAAGAGTCGCTCTCCAGCCAAATTCGATGCCACCTGAAATTCCAAGCAAAGTTAATTGCCATGGAGGCTGCGAGCAGCTCAACCTCAAAGGCAAACACATGACCAATGGGGATAGCAAAACATCATTTGACAAAGGACCTACAATTACGGAACCCCCCCCCCCCCCCCCCCAACACCCCCTAACATCCGGAGAACTCAAGGCAGCCTCATCCGTATTAATCTTGACCCAATAGAGGCGTCCAAAACACGCTTTTGATAACCGGGGCCTTGGCCGACCGGCCGACCACGGATACCAAAACTCCTAAGGATAAGAAGATCTTTCACACTGTTGCGCATATACCCAATCTCCAAACGACTAGCATCAGAAACCACATGCCAAACCAAGGACAAAGCAAATCTAAAATCTGCAGACTTCACCTCAAAGATCCATTGGTTCCAAATAAACCAAACACTTCATACCACCGCATGAATTGCCGCTTTCCACAGAACATGAAGCTACGTACTAAAACCAACCAACATGGCCTATGAAAAGAAAGAAGGCCACGAATCGGTAGAAGACGCCAATGAAAAATAGAGAAAACTGACTCCTAAAGAACAGCTGCCAAAGGACATCAGAGAAAAAAATGGTCAAATGACTCATTGCTAACCCCACAAATACTACACCAGAAAGCCAAAAGAAACCTCGCCATACACAAACGATCCTCTATTGGAAGTCAATTCAGTAATAGATGCCAAGTCAAAGCAAATCGGGAAGGGTCCTATTTCTCTAGTCTCTCTCATGTTTGTTTGTGTTTTTCTCTCCCTATGACTTTCTTCCCTTCCTCCACTAGGTTTCTCTCTCTTCTCTCTTTTCTATTTTCTCTTTCTTCTTTATACAACTTTGTTCTTCTCGTCAATACAATTCCAATGATATATTATCAAATCTATTATCCACAGATGATGAAGTAAAAAAGTAACTTCATCAAATCCAGCATCCGCATATCTCTTTCACCCATATAGAATAATCTCAATCTAAGAGATTGAGGATATTCAATCTCCATGTCTAGAGGAGATTTGGATCTACTACATATTTGAAGGATAATTATGAACAAAAGAGATCCTACTACAAAGGAAATTCGATGACGAGGTCTCTTTTGTTGAAGACGCCGTATTACGAGGTCTCTCAAGATCAATGGTGAAGATCCACTCCTCTAAGACCAGATGCATCAAATCAAAATCAAAATCACAAACCAAAAGTTTAAAAAAAAAAAAATCACCACCATTACCATATCTGAAAATAAATACGATGTGTCTAATACAACTTAGATGAGGGGTGAATGGGTTGTTAATCGATTATTACCAACTTTTTCGATTAGTCAATATTAACAATATAACCCAATTCAAACATACAACAAAAAATCAAGTAAAGTGTAAAAATATAAAGAACACTTGATTTTTACGTGAAAACCTTCAACAAAGAAAAACCACAAGACTAGCCACGCTAGCCACTTAAGCCACAACAATCCACTATATGAAAAGACGGTTACACCCTCAAGTGATACACGGATTCTCACTCTCGACAACCTTAGGCTATGGACACTATCACTCACAACTCTTGGTTCAATCCTAATGATATCCCATGATCTATTACTCTTGGCGTGAGCAACTCCTAATCTACCGCACGGATCTTTTATAGCGGACCTTTTATAACGGTACTTGGCAATGCTTGCCAACCAATCCTTTGGTTGCAAGACTTCACTTGCTTATGCAACTTCACCTAGAAGCCACAAGACTTTGACTCATTGAAGGGAATTAAAAGTCTAAGTGAATATGACAATAATGCTCAAATGCAATAATGTGTAAGACCACACACAAAATGCTTAACTAGATATTATGATGCAATTTAACAACCTAGTTATCAAACAATGTCTACATGCTCGTATATGAGGTCTCAATTAATTGTAGAAAGATTCTAGCAGCCTAATTGTCAAATACAACTCACATAAACATTCATAAACTTGACTAGATGCACAAAGCAAACCTAATCATCAATTAATCATACATGAATATTTATGACTTAGCTATTTAGGCAAAACAACCTAATCATGTAAGCTATCACAAACAAAACCCAATCATGTCATAACTTCACTAAATATGCAATAAGAATGATGATTTGCTAAACTAATCAATCAAAGACATGTCTTGATTAAGTTAGAACAATAAATGAAGACATCGTGTTTGTTTTACTTACCAAGTGATGTAATGAAGATGACCCATGAATGATTGATGCATGAAAGATGTCATGGATGCATGGATTTTGAAGCTTTCTCTCTATAGAACCACTCTTTCTATCTCTCTAAAGTTTTAATTTCGTGGTCTTAAATGAAGAAGATGAGAAAGAGGGGTTTAAATAGGTGCCCTAAGTGAAACTACGTCGTTTTGGAAGAAAAACGATTTCTAAACGACAAAAAGCGACTTGTAAGGTGACTTTGATGGAAGTCACTTCTAAAGTCACATCTATCTCGGGTATACAAAACGTGACAGCGCAACAGCTCCAGTTTTAAGTGTCCAGAAACATGATCAAACGACATCGAAACCTTTCGCATGATATATAGTTGGAAAGGTATGAATGTCTACTTTATACTTCTTTTTACAAAATGAGATTTCGATGTTCGTAAAAAGAGTTATAGTCATTTGAGTGACCAAAGGTTAGATTTGGACAATAACAATATTGCCAAAACTCCTGATATAAGACCATGTGACCTAAAACCAAACCAAGAGAAGAATGAGACATTCTCAAGTGATCACCCATTGTGATAAGACAAGTACACCATCGTGCAAATGCGACATTTCCGATCACACAACCAAAAACGAATTACACCACACAAAAACCACACTTAGTATTAAGAATGAAGTGCAAGTGTGATTGTCAAAAGAATGCACACATAAGCAATAAGGAACACAAATGCATGTAAGTGTGTATGTGTGTGAACCTAATCTTTTCAAGAGGTAAAGTCAAGTAAATATACCTTTCTCTCTTAAAGTCACAGAGATGCTTGGAAGCTTGCTATTGAGAACCTAAGCTACCCATTACAAAATCATTCGCAATGTGGTTTGTCATGAAATAAGTCAATCATAAAATAGAGGTCATTACAATATCTCTAAACAAACCCAAGAAAATCATGATCCATTACCACAAACCCAGAAAAGTATTATCACCACCACCAAAACCTAGAAAAGCATCCAACCATTGGCTCAATACAACCATCCATTCTCTTCTCTCTCTCTCTCTCTCTCTCTCTCTCTCTCTCTCTCTCTCAATGCTCACACAAACAACAACCTCACAAACACTTCCACCATCCAAACGCAACCAAAAATCAAAGAAAAAAAAATCCAAATTTCAAACATCACCATCACCAAAAAATAAGAAAAAAAATTTGAAACACAAATTGAAATTGAAAAAAAAAAAAAAAAAAACATAACAAACACAAACCAAAATACGAATCTTCAAGATCCAAACTTCAAACCCAAACCCAAACCCAAACCCACTCACTCACGCGACCACCACTATCTCACCAGAAACCATCACCATCGTCAATTGACTCCCAATTTTGGAGATCAATGCTCAATCTCGTCGACGAATGAGAGAGAGAAGAGGGAATGAGAGAGAGAGAGAGAGAGAGAGAGAGACGATGGGTTAGGGTGGTGGTTAAGGTTTTGGGTGTTCAGATTACAGTGGAGAAGATGATGATGGGGAAATACGATTTGGGTGTTTAACTTTAGGTTAGTGTTATTATTGTTATTATTATTATTATTATTATTATTATTATTATTTTGAAAGGTTTATTATTATTATTATTATTACTTAATCTGATTTTTTTCTTAATTTAATTTCCTGGACCACATTCAAGTGACGTGGCTGAATCTCACCCGTGCACATATTCATTGAATTTTTAATTCCATTAATTAACTTCTAATAAAAATCCATTTACTGTATTGTCCTTCTTCAAATTTGTTTTAAATAATAAATACTGCCAATTTACCTTGTTGCCCTTACTTGCATAAGGTCAACTACCACCTATTTCACAATTATGTTAAAAAAAAGGTGGACATTGACTATTAATGGAAATTTTAGGGTGTAAAATGGTCAATACCAAAATAAGAGGGTGCAAAATGTCTAATACCTCAAATGTCCAAGGGAAAATAATAATATCCCTTTTTAAAAAGTGGATTTAACTATTATACAAAGCTGTATAGTAAATTTTTTTTTTTTTTTTGACAATATCTATTAATTCGAGACTAGGTATTTTTTTTTTGAAAGCTTTCGCCATTGGTAGGATTCGAGCCGCTGACCTGGGAGTCATTTGCCCAAGCCCCAAGCTCGTCCATCTACCAGCTGAGCTACGCCCCTATTGGCTACAGAACTGTATAGTTGCTGGGTAGTTATGTGAGAGATTTATATTGGTTTTGATAAGCTAAAATTAACTTATTTCATAATTTTGGAAGAGGAGGATGTTTGGTAAAACCTTCCAAAACAAATTATTTAAGAATCAACCTTGATTTTGCAGTGATTTTGAGTAGGAGGTAAAATGTTACTTTTCAAAAGCAATTATGAAATAATCAATTTTATGATTTAATAAATCTTTTAAACACCTAAATCACCATCATAAGTTTATTTTAAAGACAAATTTGTCCATATATTTTTTTACCTAATTCGATATCGTTCAACCCTAAGACCATCTCCAATGCATATGTCAATGCCAATACAAAATTTGGCACAAAAAAGAGTAAAATGTTATATTTTGCACATCGATTTAACATTGTATTCTAAGACCATTTCCAGTGCATATGCCAATGCAAATGCCAAATTTGGCACAAGATATAGTAAAATGTTATATTTGGCACATCATTTTAGCATTGTACTCCAATGCAAAATTCTATTTGATATGCTATTTTTTATTTTTTAATTATTTAAAATTATAAAAGTCAATAAATATAACCAATGTATTCAATAGATGTATTGAATATTTTCTTAGAATTATTTTAATCTCAATTTTCTCTACTAAGTTTGTTAAATTTTTATTATTTAAAATTAAAAAGTCAACAAATACGGTTGTATTTATTGCTGTGCCAAATTTGGCATATGCTATTCACTGTGCCAAATTTGGCATAGATTATAGTATTGGCACAGTAATTTAGTATTGCATTGGAGATGCTCTAATGCACAATTCTTTTTAAAATGCTATTTTTATTATTTTATTAATTAAAATTATAAAAGTAAACACTTACCATTAATGCATTCATTATTTCTTTTAATGCTCTAATGCAAAGTTCCATTAATGCATTTATTATTTCATTGCTCTAATGCAAAGTTCCATTAATGCATTTATTATTTCATTTTATATATATATATATATATATATATATATATATATATATATATAATGGTATTTTTTTTTAATTAAAAAAATGAACATTTATTGATGTGCCAAATTTGGCACATCATTTGGCACTGCATTGGAGGATGGTTTTTGCACCCTGTGCTAAATTTTAGTATTGGCATGATAATTTGGCACAACATTAGAGATGCTCTAATCTCTTCTTAATTTAATGTTTATTTCTCTTGTTCTAAATCATCATTGTTTTTTCACAGAGTTAATTATGATTTCTTTATGAAATAGTTTTCTATAACTATTTTAAATTTGAATATATACAACAAATTTATATTTAGGTGTTAGAATTGAATTCTAAAAAATTAAGGTGGTATAAATAATAGATAAAAAAAATATAAAAAAAAAAAATTGACTGTGACCCCCCTCTATGTTGTTTAGACACATTTTAAGTTATTTTCAATTGGTATCAAAGCGGATGCCTAGACATACTTAGGTTGATCCTTGCATTTATTTGTGTCTTGCATATTGCATATCATTTAGTTCATCAAACACCATGAGTGAGATTGGAATGCACAATGAGGATGCTTCAAATGTGAGACCTTCATTGCTTACTAGAGAAAATTACTCCTTCTGGAAAGAGAGAATGGAGTCGTATTTGATGGCAATTGACGAGCATGTGTGGATTGGTATAGAAGATGGCTACTCACCACCTACCATGATCTCGGAGAATGGAGACATTGTACCTAAGCCCAAAGCACAGTGGACTCCTTAAGAATTTGAAACGGCCAAATGGAACTCCAATGGCATTCATGCCTTGTTTTGTGCCATGGATAAGACTCACTACAAATTCATCCAAATTACAAGGAATAATAAAAAAGCTTGGGAAATCCTTCAAACTACACATGAGGGAACTCACACTGTGAAGAAGTCCAAGCTCCAAACCCTTCAAGCGCAGTTCTAGACTATCAAAATGGATGAGCATGAAAGTTTCAATGACTTCTAGATCAAGCTAATGGATATTGTGAACCAAAGTTATCAATTCGAAGACCCTTACTTAAAATCAATAATGGTTCAAAAGATTTTTAGATCCCTTCCAGACAGATTTGAGTCCAAGGTCACAGATATTGAAGAAAACAATGACTTGGATACTATGAAGGTAAACCAACTCATTGACAAGCTTCAAGCTTATGAGTTTAGAAAGCTTACTCCATCTTCAAGAAAGCAAAAAAGGATTGCTTTGAAGACCACCAAGCATGAGAAGGAAGAGAGTGACTCGGATGTGGAGATGAATCTCATGGTAAAGAGATTTAGAAGAGTCTTAAAGCAAGAGAAGAAGGGTTACAGCTTAAGAGGAAGAGACTTCAAGAAAAAGACCTTGTTCAAGAAGTTAGAGCCAAATCAAGACAAGCAAACTCGAAAAGGCATTTAATACTTCGAGTGTGGCGGTATTGGACACATAGCTCCTAATTGTGGTAACTTAAAGAACAAAAAGAAAGGGAAAGCGATGGCAGCCACTTGGAGTGACATTGATGACCTTGAAGACAAAATGGACTCATTGGATGATGAAGACAATGTGGCTAACTTCAATGCTTTCGCCACCTCTCATATGAATGATGATGAAAAGGAGAACAATTCCGTGAATCTTGACCTTGAAGTAGAGGAAATTGTTGATGAACTAGAATGACCAATGTGAAGATCTTGATGAGGAAGTCTACTCAAATCATGAGGAGCCAAGTGATGGGAACTCATCATCTTTGAGTGATGACAGTGTTGAAGATGACTCCAACTAGGAGATTTATGATAATAATGACTATAGGTTGGAGCTTATTGAATTCCTCAAGAATTACAAAAGATTCCTCAAGAAGACAGCTCTCACTTCTTCAAGACTAAGAAGGAAAATGCTGATCTTCAACGTAGATTGGAAGAAAGCTTAGAGGAAAATGTGATCCTAAGTCAATTCACAAATAGACTTAGGAAAAACGTGAGTGATCGGACTATGACCATGCTCGAATGCCCAGGATAGAATTCGTCTTGACTTCTACTTCTCACAAAAGATAGCTCATATTTTCACTCAGAACCTAGACGATAACACTCATCAAACATATGCGAAACGGAGTTTAGGTACTTGGAAATCAAAATATAATTGCATATTCATATAATTAGAAAGACGCTCATATAAGTGCAAATGATCTCATGAACGAAATTAAACATTAAGAACATAGATATAGCACATGCATAACCTCACTCCTAAGCAAGCATCACCAAGAGATCTGATA
The DNA here is from genome assembly GCA_008009225.1 of Acer yangbiense. Taxonomy (NCBI): domain Eukaryota; kingdom Viridiplantae; phylum Streptophyta; class Magnoliopsida; order Sapindales; family Sapindaceae; genus Acer; species Acer yangbiense. The sequence continues at coordinate 20,949,450 of CM017767.1, read as the reverse complement.
GGTTTCATTGGTTGTAATGGGGCCATAGGTGTAGGCTAAGAAAGAATGGGAAAATGGAAAGCGAAAACCTATGACAATATCACGGGATTGCTGACCATCTTTAATGAAATTACATCATCCCCAAAATAAATTGTACCAAAGGATTACTGATCATCTACAATGCAATTACATCATCCTCAAATACATTTACTTCACGTATGCATCTAGGCTTCCCTTTTGCTTTCCTACTCTCTTTGAGTATATTACATAACTTGCTTTTAGATTTGAGTCACCATTCATTTCTTTGAATGAATATTACAAAAAAAAAAAAAAAAAAAATTACATACATTGATGCTTTACATTCAAGCCTTAGTACATGCAATTACAATTTATAATTCAACCCAAGAAACTCATTGGTTTCTTCCTGGCTAATAATATAGTAATTACAATACACCCCAATACTCTCTACCTTCATCACGTTCATATGGTCCCAAGCTAATTAGGTATGGGTTCATTATAATATCTTGGTTATAAGTAAGTGCGGGTAATGAAGGAAAAGGCTCATGTGTTTGGCTTCAAATTGGCTAATAGAGCACACAAATAGGCTAGGAGTTAGTGTTTAGGACATCTAGTAGTTTAAGCACACATTGCTTAGTATCACTTCTCAAGGGTCAACTAACACAAAAGCAAAGCCAACACACATGTGATATTTTAAGAGAAATGTTCTTTAATATCCAATTCAAAACCTAAAGAGATCAATCTATATAATGAAGAACAAGAAAAGAGTTTAAGAGTAGACATGACATAAACCTCTCAAATGAAACGTTAATACGCACATCAATCTCACAAGGGTAGTCTCAACTATTCTCTTAGGCTAAACAAACGTAGAGGTCTCATCCACCTCAACATCAAAAGATTGGCATTGTACATGCAAATTTATAGTGATGCAAAAATTATAGATGGCATGAATGCTAGTCAAAACACAGAGCTAAAAGCATACATGACATGTCTCTATCTGCACACAAAAGAAAACAACTCAACAAAAATGGACTCTAATTCTAAATTTTTCAAAATTGACCGATTTTTGTTGAGATTTGAAAAAAATTCTAACTACAACACATATAAACAAAACGAACACAACACAATGAAAGTTGTCCACACCCCCAAATCGAAACTCAACATTGTCATCAATGTTACTCCGTGGAACCATCTCCACTCATAAAATTTGGGTAATGCAAGCTAGAATTTAGAAATGAGGACAACAACACAAATAACAAAAACTAAAAACATAAACACAACACATCCTAAGATCTAATCACAATACAAATCTCACTCTTAGACCTAACAAAATAAGAACACGAAAATAAAAATCACAAACGAATAAGCAAAGCATTTTATCCTTGAAGCACTTGGCGGTTTCCGCCCTATTTAATTTCTATTGGGATATTTTTATAATTAATTTTTTTATTAAAATATGGATATGCTTATCATATTTATGGGTGGCAATATCGGCACCCTTTTAATTAAGTTTTCTCATAAGTATTTTGGTATTTTTGATAGTAAAACTCAATGAACCGTTAATTTGGATCAAGTTTGACTAACAGTGGGAAGATAAGTGTTAGGGGTCATTTGTTTTTTTGTCTAAAGACTGAACAATCCTAAATTTTTTTGAAGACTGAATAGGAACTGAAATCTGAACCTGAATGAAATGTTTTTTTTTTTTCTCACGTCTGAATGTACTGTCAACATGTTTGTTTTTTTTTTATAAATAAAATTGTCTGAAAATAAATAATTTTACATTTATACCCATACTAATTAAAAGATACAATTTAACATACAACATTCTTTATAAAATTTTATATGTTTTTTCTGCAAACAAAGTTCAATTTAACAAAACAAAAAATTTATCAAAGAATATAAATTTGCATGTTCTGCAAACAAAGTTCGAGTTCAATTTATTGTCAAAAAAAATGTTCAAGTTCAATATGCACTAGAAGCCAAATATAAAAAAAGTTCTTGATATTTTTTTTTTAAAATAATTTCTTGAATTACATATATATATATAATTATTCTATAACATCTTTAAGCTATGGAATCTACTCAATATGATAGACAAATTTATTAAGCACTACATGAATAGTTAGATTTAAAAAAAAAAAAAAAAAAAAGAGTTCTTACTGGGATTTGGTAGGAGCTAGAGAAATTCAATTGTTCAATCGCCTACAAATTTCGGTATGAGAAGTGATTAGAGTTTTTTTTTTTTTTTTTTTTCTAAACCCCGTTTAAAATAAGAAATATGTTAAAATAAAGAATTCTACACCATATCAAATTAGAATAAATTTTGAAATATATCCTCTTTGGAATGATAGACTTGGAAGTGAATATTTTAATTGTAATCCAGTGACTTGGAATTAAGTTAAAAGTCAGGATTTCTTACTTTTTATTTTAAGTTATTTGTTGATATTTTTAAGTTGTTTGACCACTTAATAAAACAAACAAAACAACTTAATGAGTTCAATTCAGACCCATTAAGTTTTAAATGGAAAAAACAAACGACTCATTAGTTTTTGATAAAGTTTATTCGGCAGGAAAAAGAGTAATTGAGGGTGAGGTTATTAGCTCAATTATTAATTATGGGTAATTTTGGCATTTTAAATGTTAAACCGTTTAACCAACGGTGATTAATTAATTAATTAATTAATTTTGAAAAGAAACCAACGGTGAAATGAAAAAGAAGCTTGAGTTGGTGTAATTTGCTTTATTTGAGACTGGGAGAGAAAAACAGTGGAAACTTGAAAGAGAAGAAGTCTCGATAGAGAGCGCGTGCGTGTCTGGAATCTGGATCCATCGACCCGAAACGAGGTACGTTACATACGATTCTTTCAGCTCTCATTTCCATAATTTTTCTTAGTTTCTTCTTCATCGTTTGAGTACTATCTCTGCAATTCGCTCTTAAGCTATTTATTTATTTCTTTGAAAACTATTAATTAAGTTAGCTTATTCTCCTTTGATCCAATGATAATTCTCATTACAGCTTTTGTGAATTTCAAATGATAAATTTATCATTTTTATATAGGTTGCAGAAAAGACATTTTCAATCCAGAATTAACTTATGAGATCTCTTTTAGATAGAAATTTGTTAAGAGTTCAAATATTATTATTCGACTCTTTCTTTCTTATAAATTTATGGTATCAGAGCATATTAATTGGACTAAATAACTAAATGGTCTTGTGTTTGATTATTAGAGTTAAATTGCCCTTTTGTTCGTGTTCGAATTAAATTTATGGTATCAGGGAATGATGGTAGGCTCTTTCAGCATGACATTCTGTTGGTTCTAAATTTGTTTTCATTCACTGTTTTTCTTGGTCCTTGCAGAACATTACTGATTCATTCAAAAGAAATTCTGGGGTGCAAATTAATTTTGTATTAGAAACAGATGAAAAGCCAAAGTGGTTATGTGCCGCCTCCTTATATTCCATTGGGACAGTCAGATTTAGAACCACAGACTGTTCCTCACAAAGAAGACTTTCCTGTTCCTCATCATACAAACGATGGACTGGTGCAGTGGTCATCTGGAATCTGTGCTTGTTGCGATGATATGCAGAGCTGTATGGTACTTTATGCTCTGTGACCTTGATTTATCAGAAGGAAAATTATGGAGGTGCCCCCTAAGTTAAAAATAAAAAAGTAAAAATAAAACAATTTTTTTATATTCTCATTCTTTCATGCTTGGAGTCATATATTATGGAATCCAAATACACACATTGAATCCTCCTAAACAAGAGTCTGCGTTATGCTAGTGTGTATGTACTGTATTTGGATTGAGTGTGTGGTATTTTGATGGATGAAAGTTAATCATTTATTTGCTTCTGTAGAGTTTCTTATTTTGTTCTTTTTTTTTTTCCTCTGGTGGTGTCCATTTGATTATAGCAAGCTCTGTCTAAGATTCACCATTAGCTTATTGGCATGTAAAATTTTGATAATGGTTGTAGTATGGATGGTTGAAAGCTAATAATCTTTTGACAGAATCATAACTACTCTCTGGAGGCGTCCTCTAGGTTATAGTAAGCTCAGTCATTTGTTACCTTTTTGGCATGTAAAATTTAGGAATATGATCAGGTTGTTAGCTTTAAAGGCAGCACCTTTGAATTCAGTGTGTAGTATTTGGATGGATGAAAGGTGATGATCTTTTGACAGAATCATAGCTACTTTCCATGATATCCAACTGCTGCTTCTTCTCAACCTCCCTGGACTTCATAGTCTTCTTCTTACTGTGTCAACCTTTTTGGAGTATATAGGCTTATTACAATTTATGTGTAACTCTTACCTAAATTCTTCTCTCTTTTAATAAATTAGAATGTTGTGAAATTATGAGCATGCCATCATTAATAGTATGAATTGTACATTGATGTCAGTGTTTTTCCTTTGTACAGGTTGTATCGGCCTTTTCTGCCCTTGGTTTTTGTTTGGAAAGAATGCCGAATTCTTAGGTTCTGGAACTTCCAGAGGCTCATGTTTGACCCATTTCGTTTTGTGGGCCTCTGTCAATGCTGTATGTTGCTTGTTGGCTGATGGCATTTTGTTGGGTTTGCCTGGATGCTTTGTTGCATGTTATGCATGTGGCTACCGCAGGTCGCTTCGGGCAAAGTATAATCTGCAGGTACTACTTTGACACCATTTGTAAAATACAGGCTCATGACATATAGATCATTTTACTCTTCATTTGCAGGTGTAATTTTTTCACATCTGTCTGATGATAGTATAAATTTGTTTATAAGTTTCCTCAGCTGTTGATGGAGGAGATTGTAAATCAGGGAATATAGAATTTAAATGTGCGGTGAAAAAATCTTAAGACTCGATATTATTTAGGATTTCAATAGCCAATCATTTGCTAGTGAACTAAAAGAATTGTGTAGTGATTAGTTGCAATGAATTTGAGTAGTCATGTGAAACATACAGAGACCCTAAACTAACTAGCAGCACATTTCCTTGGACTAAAATCATTGTAACTCATAGAACTATGCTTTTAGCCATAGGGTTTTGAAGTTTTTGGAATTAATTATTTACTAACTTTTTGGAATTAAAAATGGAAACAAGTAGATTACAAATACACTCCAATTTATTTAATATGTGAAATTATTAATTAAGAGTATTTTGAATGAAATGTATGATTTATCTTTTTTATTTGATAAAGGAATTAAAATCTCAGGGTGAGAAGGTAGTGTTAATTTCTTTTCAACTGGTAACTTAATTCTTGATTAGTATGTGAGATTCACGTAACTTAATTTCCAAAAGTTTTAGTAAACACTAGAATCTATTAATTTGAAAGTCAAACAAGTTACCTTACCGTGATTAGAGTTTTATTTGTTAACACACCTTGAAAGAGAAATAAACGTGTTTTAAGTTATTAAAGTGATTAGATAACTTGTGATATTTGTTTCATACATAGAATTGTTCTCTCATCAGCATCCTTCACATTAATAGCAAAATTTTGATGTGTTGCAAACGCAGGAAACACCATGTGGGGATTTCGTTACACACTTTTTCTGCCATTTGTGTGCGATTTGCCAAGAGTACAGAGAGATTCGTGAAAGGTCTGGTGATTCCAGTGCTCCTCATCTTAATTTGGCTGTAGTCACAGTCCCACCAACTCAGACTATGGAATCACCTTCTCAGTCTCAGTCATCTACTTAGATTATTTTACCGGTGAGCTCATTTTGTTGTGTAGTCACAGTCTCACCAACTCAGACTATGGAATCACTTTCTCAGTCATCTACTTGACCAGATTATTTTACTGGTGAGCTCATTTTGTTGTATGATTCTATTTTGTTGCATCTTCAAGTTCATATTTTACCACAACAGGGGAAGGATATATACTAAAGAGAAAGTGTTGACTCCAGGTTTTTATAATGCCTAAATTCAGTATAAAAAAAAACCCACATAGATAAGTATTATTGTGTCTCATGCCTTGGTGGGATCTAATACTGCCTCAATCCACCTCTTTTGTGGATGTGAGGTCCCATAATGGACGAGAGGTTTCAGGTATAGGGCAAGTCAATCCAGTCCTATCTGACATTGTACTATTAAAAGTGATTTTGACATAGTCGAAACCAAATCCCACACTCATAATAAGTCATACCCATACTCTCTAATCTAGAGTTTAAACAAGACACAGAAATAATTAATTGTATAAACGAAGAAAGATATATATTATAAGTGGGTTGTATTAAGGATGGGGAGCTTAACCCTTGACCTTTAAATGAAGAGAATTCAGATGCATAAACTCTCTTAGGGTAGCACGTACACTATATGCGCTATATTATCATCATCGTGATTCTCACTTTCAAGATAATACACATACTATTCGGTTCAAGTGATCTAACCTGAATATATACTACCCCTATAGTGGACTACCGGTCCACTTCTTTTATTTTACTATTAGATAAGAAAACAAAATACCTAAGTTGTCCTTTTTAAAAATCTAGAGCTTTAGTTCTTCCCCAAATTTATGCTACTTTCTGTTGGTAAAGTTCTAGTATTATGTCTTTGTGATAGGAAAGATCTAGTATTATATCTAGAAAATATTGAAGAACATAGAAGGTTGAAGGAGAAAGAAATATAATTAGTTAGGAAATATTTGTGTATTCATTCTAGAGCTGTAAATTCAAGCCGGCTCGGCCTCCTAAAGCCCGACCCCTTAGGGCCCGGCCGCCTTAAAGTGTCTTGTCGGGCACGACACGTTAAGAAAATGGGGGGCATGGCACAGCACGTCGGCACGAATATATTATTTGAATTTTTTTGTATTTTTGTTGTTACCAGTTTGAATACTAAAAAAATATTAAAAACATATCAAAAATAAAAATATTTAAAAACTTAATAAATAATATATATATATATATATATATATATATATTAAAATATGCATAATTTAATAAAACTGAACTTATAATGAAATAATTAAGTAACACAACTTATTTCTCAAGAACTTGGTTTAATGGGCCAAGCTAGAAGACTTGTTTTGCCACCATTAATCCTAGATTAGAACTAGTTACCATTTTGAAACCTCAATTCCTACACATGAATTGGAAACTATCAAAATATATATGGTTTAGTGTTTAGACGGTTTCATACACTTGAAATATACTTTGTAAACAAAATCCAAAAAACAGGTGGCTTAGGAACTATTGTCTATAGATATTTTAAACTAAAACATATTTAAAAAAATTACATGTATAAAACAAAGAAAGATATTATAAATGGGTTGTATTGATCAAATGTTGTTGAGTAGCATTAAGGATGGGGAGCTTAACCCTTGGCCTTGAAATTGAAGAGAATTCAGATGCATAAACTCTCTGAGGATTGAAAACTATATATGTAATGTAATTGTCAGTTTCAAGATAATACACATATTCTCCAGCTGCATACTCTCCAAGAAGTTGGTATGACCTCTCTGATTGATCCATTGCAACACACACATCATCACCACCTGCACACACAAAAAAATATCAGTTTTTGTTTTACTTTTCGTTTTTTATGATTAGAATTCAATTTGGGACAAACTTACAAGCAGCCAATTCAATTTGAGTTTGATAAATGAAATCCAAAGTTGCAGAAATGTCTTTCTCAAACTGATGAAAGGGTCCACTCTGAAAATTCATCTTTCTAAGCTTCCATAGTCCCTCTCCCAACTCCATCATAGCTCCTTTATGGTTCTATATATATATATAATTAAAAGTTGATAAATAAATTATAAAAGAAAATAAAAAGAATTAAGCCTAAAGAAGATTATGGAAAACCTGATTAAAAAGGTGGTAAAATCCCACAGCACATTGCAGAATACCATGAATCAGGGTTCTAGTTGGTTCTTCTGAATCGTTCCAAAGAGCTTCAAGACAGTCATGACATTTATAGTAAGCCCTCTCGTTGAAATGGGCAACTGCTTCGTCGAAACTACAACTTTCAGCATCATCTTCGGTGGCGGAAAAACGATACGAAACACGAAAAGATTTAGGATTGTTGTTGTGGGTTTTTGAGGAGTATGAAGATGAAGAAGAAGAAGAAGGCTTGTTCAAGAAGCTTAAACAGAAGTTATTAGGTGACAAAATTTGGATGAAAGTAGGGGAGGCTGAAGTGGTGGTGGTGGTTGTTGGAGATGAGAGATTAGTGATTTTGGGTGGAAGTGCCATTGCCTTGCCTTGGCTTGTGTGGTGGATGTTCAACCAAAAATGCTGCTCAAACCTCAATCAAAACATACGCTGGCCGGGTCTCGACAAAATCTCATTGTCATACCTTAACAGTTTTAGGTGCACCGTGCACTCAAATTACTGTGTGTCTTTTTTGGGTAAATTTCATTTTACGTTTGTATTCAAACTTTTTACATATATGTATAAAAGTTTTAATTGACGAGATAAGGTTGGTCCGGCGGTAAACCCTTCACACTTGCACTATGAGATTGCGGGTTCGAGTCGTCATACGTCTCCCCTCCCCAAAAAACCCGAATTTATGTAATAGCGTAATACTTCAAAAAAATTGACAACCAGATGAAGGCTTAGGATACAAATAAAGTAACAATTATACTTTAGGATACAATCAATAAATATGAAATTCAATCAAATTAAAGGCATGGGGTTCAAAATCCACCACTATTAACCTTGTAATTCTTAGACCTCTCAATGTGGTTTGATGGTAAACGACGTTCATTCAGTCGGACAATATCACATGTTCGAATCGCCGCATTGCAAATGGTGTGTGTATATAAACCTTGTAATTCTTAGTCGCTTACAAATTATTTCTCTAAATAGAGTAGTAATCTAGAAATCTAAAAATCAATATATTATTATGTTCTCAATATTCAACTAATGAAGAAGAGCAATTTATATAGTACCAAATCACTTCACTTAATTCAAGTTGAAAACTCCATGGGACCTACACTGAATGCTTGAAACACATCATATAAATTGTTTGTCTGAAGTTGTTGAATTGAAGTATGATCTGAATTGAAGTTTTAAGTGGATGAAAATTTTGGTAATAAATTGATATGGAAAATCTGTCGCATGACCAAACGGTCCAACAATAACATTTTGCAACTGTGCAATCGTTTGAATAGATTTCAAATCTCACAAATCATCGGTCTTAGTCCTTTCAAGAGAAACAATCAAAATGTGGGTTCATTTGATAAATTTGTTAGAAGTTTCTAGTGAAAAGAATGGGTTTGAGATTAATGAGGTTGAAAGAAGAAGATGAGAGTGTTTTGGTCCATTTAGGTCAAGTATTGGAAAAAAACAATGCACCCTTTATATGGATATGGCAGATTCAACACGTATTTGTTGAGTGTCTGCTTTAGGAGAAAATCTTCAATGCACCCTCGTGCATACATTTTACCATAAAAATCACACCATGATGATATGGTAAAAATACATTTCAAATGGTTATTAATACCACAACATCATATCATTTCATTGGATAAAATGCATATACCTATTTGCATCGAAGAGTTTCTCCTCCTTCAACCTATTTAAGAATCATATCTTCTGTATATATCTTCCATATTCCTTCCTATGTTCCGTAAAATATCTTCCTACATTCTGTAAAATATCAACTCAGGGGTTGTGTGGCTCCAATACTCAAAGTCAATAGTTGGACTTATGCTCGGATTCCAAGTCGGAGACAACTTCTCTAAAGTTATCTCTCTCTCTCTCTCTCTCTCTCTCTCTCTCTAAAGTGGTCGATTGTTTGAGTGATGAAAGGTGGAGAGAATGACATTAGATGACTGAGTATTGTGTACTTTCCACTCTAACTTGGTTAAGAACAATCACAATTGTAAAAGTAGCTAAAAAAAGTTCTTATAAAACTAGAGGCTTTTTATAAATTTTTCTCAGTAAAGAATTACTTGTAACTATTTACTTCTGGATGTGTGGCTTTACATTATACAAATATATTGATTACATTTATATACCCAATTCGAAACAGAAAATCTTATAAAACATACACAAACAAAGAGTATACTTACTGCAACACTGTTGATCCGACACAATTCCAGTAGACATGGCGGTATAATCGGGTGATAGAAAAAGTCTTCAGTTCTAGCAATAAGATGCAAACAGAAAATTCCAATGACAACTCTTTCATGTCTTATCTTTATGTGTTTTGGCTTTCTCAATCGACTCCATGGCTGCTTCAAATGATTTCTGAATGCAAAATCAACAGTATCAGTAATGTTTTTCATCCTTTGATATTCACTCCAAACAAGATCGAAGACCGGGGGTAAAATTGTAGGTCTAAAGTTTAACAGGTTTTCTTTTCGAAATAATGTAAGTCTTGAAACTGAAAGTAAGATGATGTTAACATGCCTTCCATATGCAACTTCAAAAAATTAATTACCAATGCCCAGATAAGCTTTTAGTATCTAAATTCTAGGTAATTGTTTTATAGCCCAAAATTAGCAAAGCAAAGTAAAATTAGATCAGCAGAACAACTTGGAATCATGGACATAAGAATCATTAGTAAATCTATGTAATCCAGTAACTTACTCCAGAATTATGGACTCTCCACAGTGCCTCCCTGCCCATATCAAATACATATATTCCACCTATTAAAGCACTGCATAGCAGAAAAGGAAAAATGGTAAAAAGATGTATATACCAACATGGCAACATAATTCCTCTCATACAGATAAAAAGAAAAGAGAAAAACAAATGCTAAAAAGAAAATCAATGTGTATGTAGAGAATGCAGGAACATCAGGTTAATAATCCACATCATTGAAAATTGCAAGTATAAACTAAGAAATCAACCAGAGTAGAACATACTAATCCAGGTACACCAATAAGTATCAGAGACAAAATAATGAGAAAGACCAACTGATTTTGTATCAAAGCAGACTTCCATCACATTTAGTAGAGTGGGACTTCAAATGATAATAAGGAAACAAGACTAGCAAGTAAAGGGGAGGACCGGGAGGTAAGAACTTCTAGTCAAATAATTGTTCCTCGAACTGTTCCTATAACAGCAATTTCTGTTCAAATCCAGGAAACAGTGACAGAAATAATGGGCAAAAGGAAATGTGGTTGCATCATTAGATTGAAATTTTAAATACAATTTCAGCAAGCTGAAATTAGATTGATTTTGCATCTAAGTCTAGAGGTCATATAATCAAATGAATGACCTACCACATGAAAAAATAAAATAAATAAATAAACCTATCATAATATGAAAACAAATCCATGGAACAGTGAACAAAAAGCCTATAATTTCAATTCATAATATGAAAACAGCTCATATGTGAAAATGCAATCATTGACCCATTTCAATTCAAGAAATTGGCAAAACCAAAGACCAACACAGTTCTCAGGAAGCAAAACCATACTATCAGAAATCATTGGACACAAAAAAGGACTATAAACTATACAGGGTTTATCAACATAATATGAAAATCCATGAAACAGTGAACAAAAAGCCTTTAATTTCAATTCACACTATCAATACAACTCGTATGTGAAGAATACAACTCGTATGTGAAAATCGCCAACATTTATACATTTCAATTCAAGAAATTAACAAACCTAAGACCAACACAGTTCTGCAACACGCTGCTGGTTCCTTGCAATTATACCAGGTATTAATTGCATTAACAAGAATATGGTCCCTTAAACTAGCTTCCCTTATGAAAAAAATTGCAAATCTCAGTGCCTTTTGTTCTCCACATTAAAGTCACCTACTATGAACCAATGAAGACTACAAGCCATATAGGCCAGCTAGCTCCTCCTAAAAACTCTCACTCTCTCTGGGTCGACAAAGCTCACAAAGAGGAATGAACCACCAATCTACACCATCTCCTTTTTAAAATTTTATAAAACGGTCAAATCTCCCAATATCACCTATGAACAACAAGTCTAACACTCTAAACCATTAACATTCCCCCTGCTTTTACCCTAGAAGATAAGAAACACCATTCTCTAAATTCAAACCCCCTGAATGCTAGCAACATCATTCCTATCAACCTCTAATCCTCTCACAGTCCAGCACCTGATTACCCTCTTTGTCTCCTAAAGGATAACAATATCATCACTTGATTGCTTCAACATCTCCTAAATAACACCCCTTTTCTAGCTGCTACAGTCAAGGTTAAAATCTTCCTTAAACCCTGCGGTCCCCTTTTCAGTTTCCTTCATAGCACTCCTCGCATAATTGATTCCAGATTTGGCTTTTTATTGCCATAGTTCTCTTCTACTACCTCTTCTCTTCCCCTAGTCAGATTCAAGGATGCTCGAACAGAACGAAAACCCGCCCGCCACTCCTCACTCAAACAATATTGTGAACTGCAACTGTAATCATCACCTGCAACACAATTCCCCTGAAACTTTCCTTTGGCTAAAACTCCCCATACTCACTCTTCTTGAATCCCAGACTACAAATATCTACTCCCTTCACTGTCTTAGCGCCTTTTTTTTTTTTTTTTTTTTTTTTAAATACCCTGTCTTAGCTTTCTAAAACGGACTAGGTGGCTCCAAAGGTTTAAGGTGTTGTTGAAAGAGACTCTCCAAGCCCATCCAGACCCCATCATCCACACTCAGGCTCCTATCAAAGCTTTATTTTTCCACCCCACCCCAGCTGCCTCCAATCATATACTCTTCAACATGAGTAATAATCATATCACAGAAGCCACAACTCAATATTCCTCTTAACAATCTTACGGAAAATTCTAAATGACCACACCAAATTAACAACTAATTGCCAACAAGCATACACTAAACTTGAGTATTGGACGGAGAATCACAAGCTTCTACAAACTTTTAAGCAAAATACAAGAAGAAGTAGTAGTTATACGAATCTAATATAGAAAACAATTAAACATTACCCAGCAAATGCAAAATTGAGAAGAAAGGCGCGGGTAGTGAAAAAGCGAAGCGCAATTTCCAAGTTGGAAACAAATCCGTGACTATGAGATTGAGAGGCACCGCCTTTATAACCATAATTGTTGTGAGTGTAACCATATCCGTATCCTCCGTGAGAGCTTCGTTTATTAACGGAGGAATAAGAAGAACGAAGGTCATAATCGGCGCGCTTTCGATGGTCGGAGAGGATTTCGTAGGCCTCGGAGAGTTGCTTGAATGTGAGGGTGGCGTTGTCTCTGACGGCCTTCGGCGACTGTGAATGCTTGTCCGGATGGAATTTTAAAGCCATTTTCCTGAAGGCTTCCTTAATATCTTCTCTGCTCGCATTCCTCTGTAACCCTAATATCTTGTAGTGATCATCCATTGTTGTTGTGAAATGTGAATTACGAAGGAATTGGCTTGTATTTGTGTTTCACTTTCCAACGCATGACTCCATCTTTAAATGCCCGAGCCAACACTTCCGTGGCACTGCTATGGCCGCTTCTTTCCCGGCAATCAAACAATCACTCATGAGTTATACGGTGGGCGGGTATTTTTGGTAATTTATGTTATTTTATTTCCTACCGTGGGATTGCATGGAACGGTCTCACAGCCACCTAGTTAGATCCTCCGCAGTGAGACCGTCCAATAAAAATGTGCTATTTATATTGTGAATATATATATATTTAAAGTATCATATGGCACATTTTCGTTGGAGGGTCTCATTGCTACGTTAATGAGATCGTCACATGTAAGTTTTTATCCTACCATGGACTAACCTAATCATTATCGTGGACATCAGGATAATACGTAAGAGTAGTGCCAAATATTCTTGGAGCATTTTATGTAGATCCATTTGATTTGTGATCATATTTGTTAATGGACCATTTTGGTGTACCTAAGCCAGTAGTATGATTTTGTGGATTTGTGACATGCCTAAAGTTAAAGCCATCTCTAGTTAAAGCATTATTAGAAGCAATATAAATAGAACATAGAATGGGTGAGAATGGTGTGTGTGAACCGTGAAGTGTAAGCATAATGCGGAGAGTGTGTGAGCATGCAAACAAAACTAACCTAAAACTAAAGTACAAAAGTAACCGGGTGCCTGCCTTTCTAAATTATACTATTCCTAAGCTCAATTAAACTATTCCTAATGGCAAGACACCCGTGTTATGAAAACAAATGTGGCTATGAGAGATGCAAGATAATGGAAACAAAAGGAAAATAAGTTCACCAAACAAATATGCACATCAAGTTGATTGTTGTTAAACAATAAGTACATTCAATTCAAGTCAAGGGTTCATTCTCTTGATTAAAGAAATTACCGAAATCAAATCATCACTCTCCAAAGGTCATGGAAAAGCAACTGTGTCTTCATCCATCACTCACCTATGGCCATAGAATGAGCAATAGCCAAAGAACCGTTAATGCACAAGAACATAAAACCAAAACCTATTATAGCAAGGTCATGCATAAAACAAGTTTTTCCCATTCTTTAGAGCTAATATTCAAGATCATGCATGGAAGGTCATCTAAAAGCACAACCCTAACTCTCATTCACTCAAATCATTCCAAACATAGCATTTCGAATAATCCATCAACATACATACAAGAATGAGATATTACATTATACTACTCCTAAATTAAGTTAAACTACTCCTAATCACATTCATGAATACAGATCAATTTCTAACCCTGCATACACATGCATAGCATTATAAATAAAGTATGAAACAAGACCCAAATCGAATATAGAATAAATCATACATAAATAGCACTAGTGTAAGTTTACAAATATTCCCAAATGGGGATTACACATCAAAGAAACAAGAAATACAAAGAGAATGAGATATAAGAGAAAACCTTAGTGAAGAAGTCCCTCCAAAGTGTCTTCATCTTCCATTGTTGTTGCTTGACTTGGATTTGGTCGAGAGAGCCTTCCTTTCTCCTTGCAATCTCCTCTAAGATGGATGGAAGAAGTGTAGAAGGTGGTGGATGGTGAGCTCCCATGGAGGAAAAACCTTTATAGGAGCTTGAAGCTTTTCTCTCAAACTTATTTGGTGGAAGAAGATAAGGTGTGTAAGGTTGTGGAGAGTGGCAGATAGTGATATGGGTGGCCAAGAAGGTGTATTTATAAATAGGGCAAGTTTGGGCATGATTTGGGATGGAAAAGATCAAGATAACCCTGCTAATTCATGTGTTTTTCAGACTTGACGGGGTTAGTGCAGGCAGTTGCTTGCACTGACAAATAGCACTGGGCAGTACGGGTTGGCAATGCATGCAATTGCTTGCAATAAAGATCTAGCACATTTCTCTAATGTCGAGTGCGACTTGGGTAGTGTGGGCAGTTGCTTGCACTGACAAGTAGCACTTTTCTCTAATGTTTTGGTGCGGTTTCTTCTAGGGGTGGGCATGAGTCGGTTCGGTTTGGTTTTGGCCAAAACTGAATTGAACCGACATTTATTCGATTTTTGAAATTTTAAATCAGTTTGAACTGAATTAGACTGTAAAACCGAACCAAACCGAACACCTTTATCTCGGTTCAGTTCAATTCAGTATTGGGCATATTGGGCCTATTGGGCTTTGAAGTTTTTTTTTATATACTTTTTCATTTTTTGTACCCATTAACATTTATTTTTGTGTTTGGGCCTTTGGCAAACCAATTTTTGGGCTGCTTTTTTAACAATCCATTACATATTTACATTCTTCCAAACTTAAAATACAATCAATAATAAAATTAAACTTAAAATACAATCCATAACATAATAAAACATAACAAAATAATTCAAATGTTATCGATTTATCATGTCTTTCTCCCCTTCAAATCTGATTTTTCCTCCAATGAGTAGGTTTTAGAGTCGATCTCCATCCTTCAAAATCAAAGTAAATAATAAAATTATATAAATTAAACAAAAAGGCATAAAAACAATAAATTAAACAACATAATAAACAACAAACAAAACAATGAACAAACTACAAAACATGAACAGCAGAAAGAAAATCTGTTTCACCAACAATTTCAGTAAATCTAAAATTGTAAATCTGTAAACCCATCAGTAAACCCAACAATTTATAGATCTGTAAATCTGTAACAAAGTAAACCCAACAACAGAGTAAACCCAACAAATTGTGGATCTGTAAACCCAACAATTTCAGTAAACCCATCAGTAAATCTGTTTCACCAACAATTTCAATTTGAACATGCACTATAAATATTAAATAGAAAGAAAATAAACAGTGGACAAAAACAAGCATTAATAATTACTTTCCTAGTTTCCCATTTGGTTTCCAAGAAAATGAGGAAACCAGACCAAAACATAACCTTTCTCTCGTCTAATCACATGCAGATCCATCAAATTAAACATCAAACACCCATAAAACAAAGAAATCAAAACAGAAAAACCTTGACCATATGAGTATTGACGACTGACGAGTGTGGGCGGAGCCGCGGAAGAGAGACGAGTGCAACGGAGCTGGGGAAGAGAGACGAGAAATGCTGCTATGTTTGGATCTGTGGCGAAAGAGACAAGAGAGATGGTCTAATGAGAAAACAAAGAGATGGAGCTGCAGCGGAAGAGAAAATAGAGATAGGGTCTAATGAGAAAAGTAAATTTAGGATTTTTTTTTTTTTTTTTTTTTTTGTATTTATAGTTTGGTTCATCAGGTTGGTTCGGTTTTGGAAGGTCTAGAACCGAAATCGACCCATATTCTATACGGTTCATTCAGTTTGAACCGAATTGAACCGAACTCACCCTTAAAACTGAACAAAACACCATATTTCGACTCGATTCGGTTCAATGAAATGTGCCCACCCCTAGTTTCTTCAATGTAGCTTCTCGCCCGTACTCTCCCTCCCACACAATCTTCTAGAATTGGGTGCGACATCTTCGGTGCAGTATGTTACCCGCACTTGGCTTTTAACTTTGAATAGTTGTCGTTTTGCCCTTAATTCCTCACTTTATGTGCAAACACCATCTTTAGGGAACTTTTACCTACATATGGCTCAAACACACGTTATATATACAAAAACGCTCGAAAACGAACACAAAAGCTAGGAAATGGGGACGTAAAATAGATACAAAAATGTGTCGATCAATTTGTGGATAGAGTGTAGAAACTCGTCTCTCTCTCTCTCTCTCTCTCTCTCTCTCTCCTATCTTCCATTGCAGACCCAACATCACCACCTCACTTTCCATTTCCGACCGCATCTCCGCCAAGCAGCAACTCCGACAAAGAGGACACTTTTCAGTTTTCGTTCACCACACTTCCAAGTGAGTGCTTTAAAACTCTTAAACGTGTATGCTAATGAACTTGCAAGAGGTTCTTATGCATTAGCTTTAGTAAAACTTTTATATTTTATTATAACTATTATATATATATATATATATATATATATATATATATATATATATATATATATATATATATATATTAGTAACAAAAAATAGCCCAACTACATTCCAACTTGTGAGACATAAATTGATAAATGGACTTCTATCAGCAAAAAAAAAAAAATGATGAATGGATTGCATTAAATTGACATATCACCGTTATTGGCTTACTAGTGAGGATGGGCATTTCCCCAATGGGTTCCCACCCCCCACGGGGCTCCATCCTCATTTGTGAGCAAATTTCACCTCTAAATGGGGTATAGGGGTGGGGGTAGGAGTATATTTGACCCCCAAAAATCCTAAATGGGGGTCGGGCCGAGGGAACCTCAACCACCCCCATTTCCCCATTTCCCTCTTATATATATAGCAAATTAAACTAAACCTCCATGAGGTTTGTCCTCTTACACCTAGAAATAACTTTATCATAAATTGACACTCACACCGTCTACTGTTAGTCAAACTTAACCGTTGACCAAATTTGACGGTCAAAAGACTAAACTACACCCGATCCTTAAATTATTTATTAAAAAAAAAAATCGTGCAATAGAGCACTCCACATCACAACTCTCTCATCATCTCAACAAGCTCTCAATTAATTTCAAGGTAACATATAATTTTCGTGCATTTGTGTTTATAATTATTATTATTTTTATTTTTATTTTAAATTTGGATTTAATTGAATTTAGTTTTGGATTTGTAGAAAAATGTCTGGTCATGGAAAGGGAAGTTTTCGCGACAACATTCAGGGGATCATGAAGCCGTGGATAAGGCGTCTCGCTCGTAGAGGAGGAGTCAAGAGAATCAGCGGCTTGATCTACGAGGAGACTCGCGAAGTGTTGAAGATCTTCTAGAGAATGTGATTCGCGACGTTGTTACATACACCAAGCACGCTAGGAGGAAGACGGTGACGGCCATGGATGTCGTGTACGTGCTCAAGAGACAGGGCAGGACTCTCTATGGCTTTGGCGGTTTGATTTGTTTGGATTTTGGTTGTGTAGAGAGAAGTCTTGCTATCAAGAACTTAAATGGAAGGTTTTCTAGGGTTAGGGTTAGGGTTTTGTTTTGGGTATTAGTGATTGGTGTTTGTAATTTGTGCTCTGAATTGATATGTTTAGGTTTCTTACTGGTTTTGGAAAGAATCAATGATAAATGGAAGTGACGATTACTGGTATATTTGTTCGTTTTTACAACTCTTTATGTTTGATTTTTTTTTTCTTATGTTTGATCAATGATAAATGAAAGTGAAGATTTCTTACTTGTTTTTTTTACATGGATCTCCACCTCTCATTTTTTTTTTTTTTTTTTGACTTCTCCTCTGGTCTTTGTTTTATTTTGCTTTAATGAAATTAAAGTGAATTAGATGAGAGCTTTGTTGTCGAAATCAATCACCTCCTTTGTTTTTTTTTTTTTTTTAAATAATTTTTTTTTTATGTTTTTATTTTCGTGGATCCACAGCACAATCTATATTTGTTTTCAATTAATTTGTAAATTTAACATTTTTATTTAATTTTTAATTTTTTTCAAAAAATGTTTAAAAAGTCAAAAATGCCCTTATTTTTAACAGTCAAACTTGATCAATAGTTAAGTTTGACTAACAAGAAGGGATGTCAATGTCAATTATATGATAAAATTGTTTATGGATATAAGAGATCAAACCTCAAGGAGGTTTAGTGCAATTGCTCATATATATATATATATATATATATATATATACAGTCTTTCTATTATCAGTTCGAACTAACAAAAGTTATATCAGTTCCTTGTATGTGGGCCACTAGATTTAAATACTTTGACTGACAAGTGCATACAGCCAAGTAAAAGTATTTAAATCCAGTGGCCCACATGCAAGGAATTGATATAACTTTTGTCAGTTCGAATTAATAATAGAATTTCTGTATATATATATATATATATATATATATATATATATATATATATTATTTTTTTTTCTATTGTCAGTCCGTCCTAACAATAAATATATCAGGACGAAGAATGTGGACCACTAGATTTAAATACTTTAACTCAAAGTGTATACACTTGTCAAAACTTCTTCATAATCTATTGTCCATATTCTTCGTCCTGATATATTTATTGTCATGATGAACTAACAATGGAAAGACTATATATATATATATATATATATATATATATATATATATATATATATATATATACAGTCTTTCTATTATCAGTTCGAACTGATAAAAGTTAAGTCAAAGTATTTAAATCTAGTGACCCACATGCAAGGAACTGATATAACTTTTGTCAGTTCGAACTGATAATAGAATTTCTGTATATATATATATATACACATATTTTTCTTTTCTTTCAAAAAAAAAAAAAAAAAAAAAAAAACTTTAAGTCTCTAACCCTAGTACTAAAGCTAAATCAAACTGGTATTTTATTTTGTTTTGACTTTTATCATGTAATACACGTTACTAGAAGTATTTGTATTTATTTTGGATTAACTTAAACTAATTATATATTTTAGATTGGATATTTTGATTATTTTTTGGATTGGATATTAAAATAGAGTGAAACGAAAGATTGAAATGGTCAGATTCCAAATTCCAAATTTCAAAATTTGGATTGAAAATGGAAGAATTAGGGAAAATAGGGGATGGGGTGGGGTGGGGGAACCTCCCCTTAAACACCCCCATCCCAGTTCCCCCAAATGGGGTTTTGGAGAGTGGGTGGGGGAAGAGTAGAGGAATGGGGGTAGGGGGGACCCTCCCCCATCCCAATGAGCCCCCACGCCTATCCATACTTACTGGTCCTTGCCTCAGTGGTTAGAGCCTTCAAAGTTTAAAATGGAGTTTTATCCCCAAAGGAAACCCCTCCTCTCTAAGACTCCAACATGAGTAGATACATTTTGATCCTAGTAGTCGGTAGATTCCTGACTCATGTCATAATTTTTTTATAAAAAAAATGACACCTTTTAAGTTGGGATAAAAGTGACATTACACATTGTTTATGATTAACTGGTCAATCGTTAGAGAGATAGTCTATGTTGTTACACAATTTTCTCGATTTTAGTGCAATTATATATATATATATACTAGTTGCATGTTTGTGCAAGTTGCCATTTTTTCAGTGCTAAATTCTTAATTCAAATATATAGTCCGCGTACACTCGATTTAGGAAATTTTGCACAAACTTCTCACTAGGGGTGAGCGTAGTTCGGTTCGGTTCAGTTTTGGCCAAAACCGTATTGAACCGATATATTTTCGATTTTTAAAAACTTGAATCGGTTTGAACTGTATTGGACCATAAAACCGAATTGAATCGAATTGAACTGAACACCTTTATCTCGGTTGGGTTCAATTCGGTTTTGGGCATGTTAGGCTTTAATGTTTTTGTATATATATATAAACAAAAACCGTAAAGCCCAAAATTTTCATCTTGGAAATACCTTAGGGGACTTTTTGCCTATAATGAGCACATCCCATATTTTCTGTCATCGCTATCATTTGAAACTGATAATTCACCACCATTTCAATTCAACTAGGAACAATAAGAAAAGTGGTCATTTTCATTTTTCAATCGTCAAAACATATATCTATAAATAGTTTTGAATTAGCTGACATGAATTATTCAGAAAACAAAATTGCATTCTGTTGACTATGAATTCTTAGAAGTCAGTCGGTCAACGGTTTTGGTTAATGAAACCTGCAATATAAACATAATGAGAGAAAAACAGTAAAAGAGAATGGATTACGTGGTAAAACTCCGGTGATCGGAGAAATATCCACGGGTCGTCGCTTATCGACTGAGAAGCAAATTCGTTATTCTGTAAATTAATGTTACACACTATAGCCTCTCTCTCGTCAGATATTTTTTCACATCCCTCTACAATGCATTTTACTCATTTATTTATATGGTTCTCCTAGGGTTTAAACATGGCTTTTCTAGGGTTTAAACCATGGCGTACAAGTAGAAGATTATAGAGTTGGATTTGGGACCCTTTTCCTATTTGGTGTCGTCATGTATTTAATGCGGTTGATTTCGAATTTGTTTAGGATTCCTAATGTTTCAAAGAAGATCTTTATGTTTCCTTGTTGGACTCCTTCTGGTGGTTGTATACTAGTTGATTTACAATTGCCTATTTCGGCCGAGTTGCTTTGCGCATGGAGGAAACCCTAATATGGATTTTTCCTTTTAACCGAGTGGAGCCGATCAAGTGAAGTTTTTACTTGGCAAGGCTAGTCTCATCTGATATTCCATAAAGGTTCTGTTTGTGATGAGTTGCTTGCCAACATACTATTTGACTGATCTTTTGACTTTTGCTTATGTGGCATGACTGGTCCCACGCTCCTTGTCTATTTGAGTGACGTGTCTTTTCGGTAAATATTATTCACAACACATTCAACAAAGCTTTTTCTTTGAACAGAGATGATCGGATGAGAGCTAACTATAACTTGGTCTTGTTGTTGACAATCAAGAAGCTTATTTGCTGTGCACACACACTTAACCAAAGTTTAAGATAATCAATTGATTCAACTCATATGATGAGAAGATGAATTCAAACTTGGAGATTGTCAGCGTTATGAGATTGGCTAGGGCTAGGTGTGACTGTGTGAGATAGAGATAGAGAGAGAGAGAGAGAGAGAGAGAGAGAGAGAGAGAGAAAGGTGTGGCTAGGTTTGAATAAGAAAAATGAAAATTAGGTTTTATTTATCTCAGTTTAACGGGTCGGTTTAGTTTTGAAAGATTCAAAACCGAAACTGACCCATATTCAATTTGGTTCATTCGGTTCGAACCGAATTGAACCAAACTCATCACAAAAAATGAACCAAACACCCAATTTCGGTTCGGTTCAGTTCACACTTTCATACCCACCTATACTTCTCACGAGTTTAGGTAATATTGCACTAAAAGGAAGTCAATTTTTGAAAAATCGCCCTAGTCAGCTGACTAGGCGGCTATCGTCGTTGCAAATTTGGCCAAATTGGCCGTTCTAGTCGGTTGGCTACTCGACTCTAGTCGCCCTCGGCGATTTAGGCAGAGTCAAAGTCATTGACTCCACCTAGCGAGAAATATTTTTAATTTTTTTTTTTAATATTTAAACGGCGCTGTTTTTGGCTTCACTTTAATGAAACCAAAACACTGCCGTTTTGGTCCTCATTAAAGTGAAGCCAAAACAACCCTTTATCCTCCACTTGACCAAACAAATGAAACCAGCCCCTATGTTTCATTTTCAATTGGCCATCTCATCGTCAAATGTTGTAGTCCATAGTCGTCAGCCATCCGTCGCCGTCGTCGTTCTCTCTTTGTCTCCACCGGCGCATCTATGATTTATACTTTGTATTATTTTACTATTTTAGAGTGTGGTTGTTTATTTTTTAATTGTTTTAAGGTTTGTCAATTGATTTCAATTTTAGGATTTGAATTGATTTGTATGTTTATTGTTTAGGGTTGGTGGATTGTGAATTGAATGATAATATGATATTTAATTGAATCGAATTGATTTCAATTTTAGGTTTTTGGGATTTAGATTTTAGATTTTAGATTTTAGTTAGGGACTTAGGGTTTATGTTATTGAATTTATTTAATATTTTCATTTTAGATTTTATAACATGACTTCAGTGCCCGATACTAATTCCACATCTTCGGGTGCCTCTAATGCCACTCCCCTGAAACGAAAATCAAATGATATTGGGTGGGAATTTGGGGGGTTTTGTTGATCCAAAGAATCTGGATATAGTGAAATGCTCGTTATGTGGAAAGACGTTTTCTCGGGGAGTATATCGACTAAAAGAACATGTTGGTCACATATAGGGAAATGTGGTTGCGTGTCCGTTGTCAATAATGGAGAATATTGATAGATGTAGAAAAGCCATTGCATATGCCAAAAACAAGAAGAAAAATAAGAAAAAGGAAAAATATGAGATAAGAGCGGAAGTGAATATCAGTGGCGAACAAGAAGTGGGGGAAATGGAAGGGTTATGGTCAAATTTTCTTGGCCCTATGGATAAATTTACTAACTCAACAACTAATTAGAATTATTAGTTATTATGGTTTATGCAAGGACAGGATCTTAGGGTAGGGATGGAGAGAACAAAAAAAAGGTTAAAAGGTTGTAATAAGAGCAAAATGTAATGCAGATTTTTGAAAATTAGATAACCATGTTTTAGTGTTTCAGAGAAATATGATATTATATGATATTTTTAATTTTTATTTTAGATATTTTTGGATCGGAGTGGGAGTTGGGACAACAAATTTCGAAATGCGTATTGGATTCGGATTTGTATCCATAATATTTTTTTCGGACTTAAAAAAGAAAGATAATATATGACAACTCACACTCATTTTGTAACACGATGATTTCTGATGACTTATGGGAGAGAGAAAAACACAATTACCCCAAAATAAGAATCATTTTGTGATATGAAAAGTTCACAACTCTTGCATGTTAAGTTTTTCTCTCTAGTGCCACTCTAACTAGATGCATTTAGTTTTTACTTTTCAGAAAATTCAATTATGAGTTTGGTAGAAATGCCTAATGCAACCGACTATGAAAACGTAGACTCATTTGGGGTTGATTTATGATTTGGGGTTGATTTGTGTGAGAGATGAGAGAGAGATGATAATCAGATAATGGTGATGAAGGTGATTTGGGGTTGATTTGTGATTGGGTTACTAGGTTTATTAATTTTTTTTTTTAAGGAACCAAACCGGTCAGAACCGGACCGGAACCGGGTTAACCGAATTTTCTTGGTCCTATGGATAAATTTACATCAGTTATCAACCCTGAATCCTTTGGTAGAAGGATTATGCGCCACAAAACATTAATGAAGCACTCTTTAAAAAGAGGGCAACAATAGTGTAAGAGTACGTGGCAAAATGAGTGTATGAAGCATGCATTCCTTTTAATGTCATTGACAATAATAGCTTCAAAGCAATGGTTGAGGTGATTGGTCAATTTGGACCAGGTTTCAAAGCTCCAAGTCAATGGCAATTAAGGGAACCACTATTGAAGAAAATGGTTGACAAAACCAAATATGCCCTCAAAAAACAAGAAGAGTTGAAAGTTTATGGATGCTCAATTGTGACGGAAGTTTGGACGAATAGAAAAAATAGGAGTATGATGAACTTGTGTGTGAATTGCAAGGAAGGTACCACTTTCCTTTCTTCTAAGGAAAGCTCCGACAATTATAAGGCACATAACGGTGAACATATTTTTAAGTATGTGTTCAAGGCGATTGAACAAGTTGGCTTCGAGAATGTTGTTCAAATAGTGACCGGCAATGCCTCCAACAATATGGTTGCGGCAAAGTTGTTGAAGGAGAAGATACCACATGTATTTTGACCCTCATGTGCTAATCATACCATTAACTTTATGCTTGAAAGTATTGGCAAAATACAAAACTACAAAAAAAAAAAAAAAAAACAACATCGATTCGGCCAAAACTTTCACAATCTTCATTTATGCACATCGCAAGACTTTGGCGTTAATGAGGACCTTTACAACAAAATAAGGACATAGTGAAGTCGGGAGTCACTAGGTTTGACTCTGCTTTCCTAACCTTGCAAAGTTTGGTGGAGAAAACAAATAGGTTAAGGGAAATGTTTACCGGCACTGATTGGGAAAAGTGCAAATAGGCAAACACGACTAAAGGGAAAGAGGCCTGCTCAACTGTGATGAGTATTGGTTTTTGGAATGGTGTGAATTTGTGCTTGAAGATATTTACTCTTTTGGTGAAAATGCTTCGACTAGTTGATGGGAATTGAAAGTCATCCATGGGGTTTTTTTACGGAGAGCTCAAACAAGCAAAGCTTGAGATAAAAGAGGTGTTGAAAAACATTGAACAACATTATCGGCCAATCTTTGCAAGTATTGATGAGAAATCTAAAGATCAGCTTGATACCCCAGTACATTTGATGACCTATCTATTAAATCCCTACTACTTCTATAAAGATCCAAGCATTTTGGGTGATGACGTATTTTCTACTGGGATATGTATTTTTGTGGAGGTTTACTTTTCCAATGACCTTGATATGCAGGATCTCATCGTGAATATTGAGTTTGGAAAGTATGGCAAGAAAAAATGTTCTTTTGAAAAGCCATTGGCGGTAAAAGGATGTCTAAAGAATGATAACAATTACGATCCAGGTTAGAAAACTAAAATATTATTCATTTTAATTGTTTTTAATATTATATTTATATTAGTATTTTTTTTATAAAAAAAAAAAAAAAAACTTATTTATCTTTTATATAGTTCAATGGTAGAAAATCTATGGATTTCAAACACCTAACTTGTAAAAAATAGCAACTATGATCCTCTTATTAATCACTAGTTCATTCGGGAGTTAAAGAAAATGGAGCACTTTTGAGGAGATAAGTGGTATATTTATATTTTATATACTATAGTGCATGCTAATCTTAGTAATCTAGCAAGTTACTTTTAAATATTTATTATTTATTAATTTATTTTACTTTTATTATGTAGATACATACGAAGAAAATGAATAGACTAAATGTGAATCGGTTGAACAATCTAGTATACGTCCAATTTAATGCTAAATTGATGAACAAGCACAAAATGGAGAAAGAGAAGAAAGTAGATGCACTACTAGCAAGTGATGCTAGTAATGCACAGGGATGGATTGTGGATGATGGTGATGAAGAAGTAGAGCCCAATTCGGGGATTACTTGGCAAGTGATTGGAGATGCGTCAAAAGCATATGTAATGATACAACCTCAGAGAAGTACTAGAAATGTTGAGAAGAGAGAACTTGATGAAGATAATTTTGTATCCAATGATGAAACGGATGAGGAAAATAATGTTAAGTTTGAGTTCGATGAAGAGCGTGTCTTGGAATGATTTGGATGAGGAGGAGACGAAAACTTAGAAACTTAGATAGTTTCTTGTTTTATAATTTATAATTTGATTGTCAAACTCTTAAACTTAGTTTTTGTTTTTTGAACGTTGTTGAAGTTTTTTAGAACTTGGAATTTGTCATTTTGATTTGTTTGTGATTGGTGTTTTTGGATTTGGATTGGTTTGCCGTTTGTGATTGGAGTTGGACTAATGTTTGTGTATTTGGACCGAAATTTGTTTGCATTTGATTATTAGATTTTGTTTGTGATTGGATTTTCATGCAGGAAATAAAATAAAATTATGACCGTTTAGGTGCTAGGCAACGCTGCACCGGGCCTCCGTCGGACTAGCGCCTAGCCGCCTAACGCTTACTAGAACACTAACGACAACTTCTACCATAATTGCACAAACATCCCTAGAATTTGCTGAATAACCATCGACTAACTAATGAGTCACTAATTCAAAGGTAAAAATATCGTTTACACAACAATTAATAGTTTAAACTTTAGGAAATTTTAAAACTACCCAACATTTCTAAAATTGTCAAAATATTAAAATAAATTTACAAAAGATACCCAAAACTATTAAAAATTGAAAAGAGAAAATAATAAAAATAAAATAAAATAATTAAAGAACACCACCAGCGGAGTTCTTTGATTTTTTGTAATTTTTTGAAAAATAATATTAAAATAACTAGTTAGGGGCATTTTGGTCATTTCACAGGTTAGGGTCAATCAAGGTCAACGGATTCCTTGGAACGTTTGTACAATTATAGCAGAAGTTGCCGCTCAATGCAATATTGCCTAAACTCATGTAAAGTTTGTGCAATTTTCCTCTTAATTTATTACCTAAAAACAATTTTGTATATATCCCTACATTCACACAACAACAAAGTTGTCGGTTTAAGTCCTCCACCCTCCCAAAACTCCGAATTTATGTAATACTTCAAAGAAAAAAAAAAAAAAAGAATTTTTTATTTTTTTATTTTTTTTTATATGAGGATATAATTTCTGCAAAAACTAACAAGTAGCAGTACCGTACAAAGTAAATATATTCCGCCTTGTGAGGTTGCTTCAACAAATTTGTCATCTAATATCAGGACATTAATCAACTCTGGAACTGGAAGTTACAAGATAAGAAACAACTCTCTATCTTTTTTTTTTTTTTTTTTTTTTTTTGAATATCAATATTTCCTGAGCAAAATTTCCCATCCACATCATGATTGACAACTTTTCAAATATATACTGTATTCATAAATCAATCATATACAAGGTAAAAGCTTCAACAAATTTTTAGTATCCCACAATTTCTCGAAAACTTTCTTTCGTTGCCGTTGGATTACCTTGTAAGAATAATTTAAACGTCCTGAATTGATAATCAATACCAGACAGCAGCACTTTAACCTGTATTCGGAATATAATACTAATGCTCATTGCTCAAGTGGGTCTGTAATCTTTAGTCACCACTTTTCAGGAAGAACCAACGTGCTATGGACTTGAAAGGTTTTAATTTGAATGAACTAAACCTCTCTACAAGTAAAGAAGATCAAACCTTATTGTAGCTTGATCTACACGTTTTGGTTCATTGTTTCTACGCGACTGGAACTATCTGTTGGTCCAACAATGGGAGCTTCCCTCGATTGTTGTCCCTGTTGCTGATGCTCTTGTTGTCTCTGATGGTTGTGTTGATCCTGAAGCTGATGCTGCTGTTGCTGCACAGTTCTGTTAATTTGCTGATGAGAAGACTGCATTTGTCTGCTTCTTCTCCATCTAAGGTATTCCACAAGAAGAGAATTTGTACTAATTGCAATTCCAAAGCCAGTGAATGAGGAAAGGATCACAGAGAGAATTGGATTCACATTGAGCTGCAAGTTGGAACAAGTATTTAAGAATGAACTCAGCCATCATCCCCACATAAGAACACATTCTTCATAACAGTAGAAATCATGTGCAGTACAAAAACACCAAAAAGAAATAGAAGTATAATGCACAAAATTATGGAATAAATTTAGTTCAGCTTGCTTACAACTGAGTAAAAGATATGAGCGAACAGGATCACAATCGCAAACTGGAAGGAAGCATAAGCCCATATGTAACTCTTGCTCACTGCTACCAGCACATGAGGTAAGTAAGCTCTTTGAGTAACTAAATTATGAAACAAATGATGAACTATCAAACAGAAAGCAGAAATGGAAAATTGAAACTAACCAAAAAAGGAAAAGAAAAAGATTTCTTTGTTAAGTAATACTCTGCAGTACACTCTAGTAATTACATAAAAAGCTTGATATTGTTCAAGTAAGAGAATATCTCTTTCATCTCATCATTAGTCAGCTTTACTCCATCAATTACACGAGCCCTCCATTTTACTTAATAGGAAAAGAAAAATCATGGATTAAGTAAATGGAAAATCAGCACAAACAAAAATAGGAAAAGGAAATAGACCCTTAGAATAATCTAAGTAAGAACCCTGCAATGTTCTGGTGATTACATAGAAGCTTGATATTGTTCTCACAAGTAAGAGAGAATCTCTTTCATCTCAGTATTAGTCAACCTTGAGTCCACCAATTCTATCAGTCCTACATGATACTTGATCCATAATATCGAAGAAAACCAACAGTATTGATGCTGCAGCATAACAACACAATCCTATTCATGTTGGTAGTCAGAAAGTTCAAATCATCATTCAAATCGAAGAACCACCCATGTAAACACCCAAAGCCCACATTAGAGCCTCCAAATTCCGAAACGATTGATCAAAAGTTTAAGAAATACCAACCACAGTGAAGTTTCAAGTTCTTATTCTCAATTAAAATGTTTTCGCATGCTTGCGTGATGAATTTGTTTCATTGATAGTCATAAAATAGAAAATTCAAGGAAAAAAACAAATAAACTTGGTATATGATAAGGGCAGACTAGAAAAAGAAAACTTACCCATGGTTGAAGCTATCATTGAAGAAAGAAGGCCTAGAACACAAGAGAAAGGTAATGAAATGGCTAGAGCACGAGGACCCAAATCAGATACCTGCTCAAATTGAAATCCAAATAGCAGTCATCAAAAGTTTAAATTGTAACAGAAAGGTTGAAGAATAAAAATAAATAAATGACAACTAAGATGCAAACCTAAAACTATAAAATGAAAATTGCAACATGGCCATGGTAGTCTTTCAATCAAAATGCACTACTGTTACAATTTTCATTTATGCATTTAGTACAAAGTTCACCAATATATGCATGAAGTACACGACACATAGCCTAGGTAATCAGTGAGTCGAATTTGGTGCATCAACAACATGATGCCATGAGAAAAAACAAAGTGATTTTATAGTTAACATAAATAGACTAAAGACATACCAGAAGTTGCTCTAAAAAGCAAAAATAAGCAAGCATGCTGACCATGACAAGAACCGGTACATCTTGCCAAACCCTGTCAGGCATAAAACAAGTAAAAGACTAAACTGAACTGAAAAAAATAATAATAAAAATAAAAAGCTCATGCAAATACTATCCAATACAATACAGTTGCAGTATTAGGAGTAGAACACCCCTAGATCACTAGAAATAGGGGATAGTTTATTGTTGTAAAGGCTTTAGAAAATTACAATAACTAGCTCCAGGCAGTTGTAGAGAGAGCAAGGTGCATATTTAAGTTGCATTCAGTTTGTCTTATTAATTGAAACAACATTCTTCTCTTTTCCTATTCTTCTTAATTCTATTATTTCTTCTCGATATTATTCTTCTTCATCCAATTCTGGATCAGGAACCCATTGACCACTAAGACACCATCAATAATGTAGGAAACCCCATCAAAATGCATTCTTCTGCTCTTCTAGACTTAAGATGACACATATCTAGAAGCACAATAAACTTTATTCTCTTCAGCTAGGACAGGATGGAATGCACCATCCCAAGTATAGGGATGAGCATGCTCACCTGCTAACTTTTCTTTCTAGCCAGAGTCAAGATTCTCAACCCTCTTATGTGAACACTAGACCAGGATCTACCATTCTTGAACCCCACTCAAAGTCAAAGCCACTCTAAGGCAGAACTAACCATGCTTACAGAAATACTACAACAACATGAATAACCAGTTTGGGCTTCCAAGTCCTAACTCTACCCCTTCTAAAATATATGTGCTCCTCATAATGTCATAATTTATGGCTTGTTCCCAAATTTAGATTCAAAATAAAGCTATAATATAAAGCGACACATATCATTAGATGCATACTATGCGAATCAATACAGGGTGTGAGCAAATGAACATTGAGAAGGAAATTGTGAATAAATATTTCAGCTTCTTTTAATAACAGGAAATAGCAACATTACATATCTTGTTAAACCTCGCTTGAATTCATCTAGAGGAAAAGAAAAGTAATTCTTCAAATTCATACAAATGCAAGACAGCCTCAACTTCTTCTAGAGTTGGTAGCATTAAGTGCATAGGCCTATCGTAATGACTACAACATTATGCTACATAATTAACATATCTTAATGGATTATATTCTGTAATCTTTTCTGTAAGGTTTATCACCACACCTACTTTCCATAATTAATAAAACTAACTTCAACAAAAAAATTAAAGAAATTAATAAAGGAAATGAATCCTTGGGAAAATAATGACCACTTCTACTAGCAATTAACTGGATGCAGAGATAGCTAGACATACCTGTAACGAGCAACTTCCCTCTGCTGTATTACAGTTGCTGGCCGCCTAACAACAGTTTGAGGATTTTGTATTTTGAATAATGTTACAGGTAGATTACGAACATCTTGCTGGCAGACATCACAAGTTCTGTTTCCTTTGATGCTAAACCACTTTATTGTACATTCTTGATGAGCAAGTGCCAGCTCTCCTTTACAGCTACACTCCATCTTAAACGTTTCACCTCCTTCACCAAGCTCAACCAAACAAATCCTGCAAACTGCTTCTTCTTCAGGAATATCTTCACCAGCATCTTTATCACCTGAATAAAGTATAGGACCAAATAAAAAATTTAAAAATCTAAACACAAGATAATTTTGCAATTAAAATAAAACTCAATAGTAAAAAAAATAAAATACGTCAAAAATGTGTGAGATATAAAAAAAGGCTGCAGTGTTCCCGAACTAGTATGTGGCAAAACAGAAAACTAATTGTAGTTGTGTAAATACTGGTACTACATAAAAAGGCCCAAGAACTTCAATCATGACATTTTTACTTCAAATATAGAGTTCAATTCGAGTTTGCAGTTTATTTCCTTCTTTTATCATGGTATGAGGGCATAGGGGTGAAGAGTAGAACTATATCTCGAGATTAGATTGCCCCCACTATTTTGTAATATATATTCAGAGGAGGATAGCATGGTACCACTATTTTGGGATCAAAATATACAATTACTTTTAAGT
The DNA here is from genome assembly GCA_008009225.1 of Acer yangbiense. NCBI lineage: Eukaryota > Viridiplantae > Streptophyta > Magnoliopsida > Sapindales > Sapindaceae > Acer > Acer yangbiense. Next base: position 20,918,005 of record CM017767.1, on the reverse strand, counting down.
GATGTGACAACGAATTGTTATACAAAATGTATGAAATTCAAATGCCATCAAATCTTTTTAGAAATTGTGAAGTTCTTCCTAAGGAATCAGAACTTTGCTACAATGCAGCAATGCCATATTGATGCAGCTCAAAAATTAGGGTTAATCAAACCCACAAATAAATGATGTAGATTTCAAATAAAAAGACTGAGAGTCCTTCACATGGCCACACAATAGTCCACTGTCAACCCTAAAACATTTAATTTTTGAAATCGAAAAACAAGAAGTCAAACCTAACATCGGTAGTTTGTTTATAATACCATACTCTTAAGTCCAATTTACAACTGTGCTGGCCCTCTTAGCAAAACATTGGAGCTTCATAATTACTAGCCAATAGCTTCTTTCAAATCAAAGATATATGTTGGAAATTCTATAAAGAGAAAATTAACAATTACCAATTTCAGTTGCTAAGTCATCATTTGGTGAATTCCTCTCAACAGCATCAGGACGAGGAGTTGCAGCAATTACACGGATTAGACCTCCTCCAGATTCAGTCCGTCTTAAACTTCTAACTTTAATGTTTACTGGAACTGAAAATGAGCGTTTCATATGCTGCTGAACTCCTAACTTCTATAACAAAATAACTCCCACTTCACATAACATGGAGAATATATCAAAGCATTTAAAACAATATAGATATAAATTTCCAAAATTAAGGACAATGCAGTATAAACAAATATCAGGACTACATTATGAAAGAAAGCAAAGAGGACTCACAGAAATATCAGGTTGACTATGTAGACGCCTTTCCTGTACAGAGTCGGGACCTGAATCTGCCCTTGGTGTAGCCGGTAAAGAATGTGCTACTTTCATTGATGAGGGGAAAAAAACTTTATTAAGGGAAAATGACCTTGAAGTAGAAGGCTTATCCGGAGGACCATCTGACGGTGGTGTATCTGGGATTATGAGAACCGTCTTCTCACCATCCTGGGACAGATTTTTTGACCTAAAGCTTCTCTGGGGAAGCAGATTTCTTACAGATGATTTAAACTTGGCTGAATTAGGTCTAGGGGGAAGCCCAGCTCTAGAAGAAGTAGGACTTGGTACAGAAGGAACGTCTATTTGTGTAAAATCAGGCAAAGAACTGTCCAAAGATCTCACTGGTATTTGCAAAGAAGATAGATTCGGCCGTCTAGATTGCTGTTCTAAAACTGTGGTAGTTTCTTCAACATTTTCCTTCTGAGTAGACACCTATAATCCAATTAATACTATTAATACCTACTACAAAACTATAACACTATAATGATAAATGAACAAGTATTCCAATTTCCACTCCCAAAAAAATAAAAGCCCAAAATGTCTCATGACAGAATCCTTCCCATAACCAATTTGAAACAAACATGGAAACTCAACTTCATCCATGAGTTCCATTGCATATATATAATGATGCCAAATTGATGAGAGGATTTCTGATTAGACCTGGCATAGATAGTTTTTAAGTAGCTTTAATTACACAAAAGTATAACTAGTGAATTTTGAAATTTCTAAACACATAACAAGCTACTATTTAAAAATTAACAAACACTGATAACATGTCATAGTAACACAAAATTCAGAGAAATTTCTATTTATTATGTATTAAATTTGTTTAGCTGTATCATCAGCAACCAAAAGGAATCAAATAAAGAATAAAAGAAAAGGGAAATGGTGGAATCAATCACCTGAGTATGATCGGTGGATTCTTGATTATGTTGATGTTCATCACCTGAACTATCCATCAAAATAAAACCCTAATTTAAAAAAAGAAATTGAAAGAGTGAAGGAAGAGAGTGTAAATGATTATTATACCTCCCTCTGAGGAGTTAAAATTTGTAATTAAAAAAAAAAAAAAAAAAACAGTAAAAACTAAAAGTGATTTATAATAATGATTAATGATGGAGGGATACAACAAAGAGTGAGTTGTGGAATGCCGTCGGGAATCGGGATGATGATATTATTAAAAAATTGGTTATTTATTTATTTTATTTTTTAAATTTTTATTGGTGAATGGTGATGATGATAACCCGCCAACTTGTTTTCTGTGTTCTTCTCCCCAATTTCACTTTCTTTTTAATTTAGGAAAATTTGCACTCACGTCCTCCATGGTTTTGCAAAAATACGTTTAAAATGTAAAGTTTTGCATATTGTACCAGAACACCCCTATATTTTAGGGACTTATGTTAAAATCTAACTGGAAGTCTGGAAGTATTATATTTAGGGGTGGGCACAAAAACCGAAACCAAAATAAACCGAATCGAACCGAATCGAAAAAGGGTGTTTTGTTCGATTCATAGCTTCTATTCGGTTCAAACAGATTTGAAATTTGAAAACCAAATTGAATTCGGTTCGGTTTTGGTTTTGAACATACAAAACCAAATAAACTGAATTGTCTTAATTAATTATTTTGTAAGGTTCAATTTTATTATGGACTATTTGTTGATGATGTTTTATTTTGGACTACGTTATGTACTACATTTTTTGACTTCCATTTTATAGAAGTTATGAAGATTTAATTTTTTTTAATTGAGTATATTGACTAAATATGATTGAAATTTTAGATTTGGATTGAAAATTGGGTTGTATTTTGTTTAAATTATTTTTTACATATTATGTTTCTTAACAAAGTTAAGCCTAAATGCCAAAAATACAACTTAAAGGCCCAAAAAATTAAAAAACATATAAAAAACCTTCAAAGCCCAATAGGTCCAAAACCGAATTGAATCGAACCGAACTGAACCAAGATAAAGGTGTTCGATTCAATTCGGTTTTCAGGTTCAAATGGCTCAAACCGATTCACATTTTCAAAACCAAATATATGTCAATTCAATACGGTTTTTGCCAAAACCGAACCAAACCATGCCCACCCCTAATTATATTTGTATATCCGCATAATGGTATTTCTCCTTCCACAACTTGCTCCATTAACATTGTTATTGTACAACATTTGTCCAAGCAATATGATATAAGCAATGAGTCCTTAAAAAAGAACACCCATGTATTTTGCAATCAAACGACATAGATGACCATAATAGTCTGCGGCCTTTAATTGGGATGATTGATAGCAAAGAAGCCATGAAGAGAGTAATAACATATGTAAAGGAATAGTAATGTGTAAAGAGTAAGGAGAGTAAAAACAACCACTTGCCAAAGTGCCAAACCATAGAGGATGTGACATTGTGAAGTGAGTGCTATTTCCCCGACCCCAAAATTAAAAAGAAAGCGAAACCGGGGAGAAGAACACAGAAAACAAGTTGGCGGGCTATCATCATCACCAATAAAAATTAAAAATTAAAGAAAACAAGGGATATCATATCAATTTCACCCGAATCAGTGAATACTGAACCGAACTTAGAACCGTATGGGTGATGGGTCTAGGTTCGCAGGTCGGGTTAGGATTTTAATGTTCGCGGATCGGGTCTGGGTATATCGTTTTACCAGACCCGAACCCACGGATTTGAATATTTAAAAACATATAGTTAAAACGACGTCGTTTTGAATGAGTATATAATAGGTTCTTCGTTCTTCCCTTCACTTCAATCGATTCTCACTTCTCAGTCTCAACTCTTAACTCTGAAGTCTCAAGATCCACTTCAAGCGATTCGCTTTCGATCTCCACCGTGCAATCCTCTGATTATCTCCATTCAACGTTGAATCGGACGGTGAAGGTGCATTTCCAGGTAAAATTCTCACTGATTTGAACCACCGGCCGATCAGTGATCGATTCGTCGTCGTTTTGACAACAAGCTTCGATTTTCTGCCATTTTGATTGGTAATATTTGTTGAATGCGAACACTATTTGTTTACTTTTGATTTCTTATGTGAATGAACTATAAACTGATTTGATTTTTCTTTTTACTTTTATATGAATGATTTTTAATATGTGAATAATATTGAAAAGTCAAGACATTTTAGTGTTTTACTGATTTGAACAATAATATTCAATTGTGGAGAAATTTAATAAAGATTATGAGTTTTAATTTGTTGTTGTAGAAGAAATGGAGTTTCGGGGTGTTACTCGATCATATGTTTGTTTACCTACTTTAGAAGTTTCTAATTTTCGATTGTGTTTTGTTATGTTTCGTTTATGTATTTTGATCTTCATTTATGGATTCCCCTTTTTTTTATTTGGACATTTTATCAGTTTTGTTCCTGCGAAAATGTAGGAAAGTGAATGAAATCACTCGTATCAGGAGATGATCTTTATTTGTGTTTATAAAAATATGTATTCTGATATTCGTTTTTCTTTTTTCATGGATTTTATACTTCAACCTTTAATCTGTTTGGTTGCCGAGAAAATGTGGAAGAATAATGATACCGGTTGTTGTAGTGGAATTTTTTCTTCATTTATAGTGTTTATGTCTTTGAATATTCGTTTTCAGTTGCTCAATTTTGTTGTATTCTTATGAAGAAATGTAGATGTTTGTTACAGTGTTTTTGTGTGTTATGATAATGTTCTATTGTTATTTGGTTTTGATCATTAGACAAATTTGTAGTGGAAGTTGTTCTTCATATATTTATGACGTTGAATCTTTGTTTGTTTCTGATTATGGCTCTTATAGAGGAATAAATATAAAGTCGAGGTTGTTGTAATCCACTCACTTACTATATTTTGTTGTATCTTCTATTTTCTTCTTTTGAATGAAGAAATGTAGATGTTTGATATGATGTTTTTGTGTGTTGTGATAATGTTCAATTATTTTTAGGTTTTGATCATTAGACAAATTTGAGTTGTGGTTTATTTTGAAATGATGTTTTGAAAATGGTGAAAAACAATAAAAAGTTGAAAATTGTTTTCAACTTTTTAGTTGTAACTTTTAAAAGGTTGTTTTTTTGGTTTTCAAAAACAATTTTGTAAAATGTGAAACCAAATAACATTAAAGTTGTTTTTTTGTTTTTAAAAACAGAAAACCATTTTTAAAAACATCCAAACACCACCTTCTTAAGTTCTTATTTTAAAATTGAAAATAAAGTGCTACAGTATCGACAAAAATGCTTAGTTGTAAGTTGTAAAGTGTAATTAAGAGACTAAACACACTGCAGGTCTGGAACTGATCAAGAAGTAGGGGCCAGTGAGAGCGTATCAATTCACATCTGCTAAAAATGGATCTGGGTATCCTTTTACACGCTCTAACCCCTTCTTTAGACTCTGTAAGTACTTATTTTTCAAAAGAATTATACTCCATTTGATCCAATTTCATGTCAGCACAAATTTTCACATGTTCTGCTCATTCTTTGAATCCTTTTCCATTTTTCAGGTTGCGATATTGGTTACATTTTTTACATACTTGGCAATTTTTGGGTCTATCTTACCTGGTAAAGTAGTTCAAGGAGTTGTATTACGCGATGGCACTCGACTTCATTATCGATGCAATGGTCAGTTTCTATTCTTAGTATATTTGAAGTTTTCAAAAATTTGTGTTTGGTGGGTTATGTTTTGTAATTTTTATGAGGTTTAAAACGGTTCATTGTTTTTAATTAGGTTTGTTGTCACTTTTATTGTTGGTTGGGCTTCTTGGAGTTGGAGCTCGGATGAATTTCATATCGCCTGCTATATGTACTTGCTTTCTATTATTACTTGTTTCTTGTTAATTATCACTGCATTTTTTTTTATTAGATTTATGATTAGTAGTTTTTTCGTTTGCTTATTATCAGTTTGTTGGAAATTGTCATATAATGGCACGAATTTGAATAAAATCAAGGTTGTACGGTTGATTGAAGATAATCCAGTGTCATGCCGGATTTTAAAATGTTGTATGTTATTCAAGGAATAGTTTTTAAACTTCAAAGGGGCAATTGCCTTATAAAATGGTGAAGTCTTAAACCGGCAAGGGTAGGAGTGCAGGTTTGACCTAGGGGCAATTGTCTTATAGATCACTCCTCTCGGAAGCTTCAGGCTGTACATTTTTGTCTTTTTTTTGGTTTAATTGGGTATAAGATTGATTTGGATATTTACTTGAACCGAAAATGCATAGCGGAAAATTGAAGGGAGCATTAATTACATCTTTGATTATTGAAATTAGTTGATGATTATGGGTGCTTGTGTTTTGCCAATGTGCACACATGTTCTTATATCTTGACAAAATTTTCAGGTGATATCACATAGAGGTCTTGAGCTGCTATCAACAACTTTTATATTCAGTGTCCTTGTAAGTCATACAATTTCATGTTTTGGCATATGGTTGTTTGTTTTGTAGTTGTTGAAATAAAGTTCATTTTTCATTTAAATGGGTAAAAAAAAATCTTCGTCAGTGGATCCACTTTTTGTATGTGTTGTGCATCTTTCTAGAAGATGTCTTATCATAACCTTGGAGCTTTCTGTGTACTAAACTTTGTAGAAAGTTGCCGAATTCGATTTCTTAACTTAAATGGTTTATGTTTGATTTGAGGCGGCTCTATGTACCAACTCAAACATGCAGAATTGTTCACCTTGAATTTTAAGAATGCAAAGATTAATTCAAAATCTGCTAACAAATTGGGTAAATTATGCTAGCACTTACAAAGGCACAGAGTACTGCACTGATTTCTAAAAAGATTCATAGCAGAATCAATCTTAACACAAGCATCCAAATTTTCAGTTTCTTTTGGGTAATAGAAGATGCTGGCCTTTATCTCACCCTTACAATATACCATGTTCTGCTATTGTTTGCAATGTATTGATCAAAGAAATCCTGCTCCAAGCCTCCAATAGCCTGACGGGTCACTGCTTTGACTTGATCATTAAGAGGAAATATTCCATGTTTTTGTGCAGCCATAGTTTTAATATTCCGAATTTTAAAACTATGGCTCCAATAGCCTGACGAGTCACTGCTTTGACTTGATCATTAAGAGGAAATATTCCATGTTTTTGTGCAGCATTGGATTGTTGTTTTTTCCTAATTTTAGTACTCATTTCCCCCTTCATCTTTGGGGATTTGTCATTATTTTTTTCTGTTAAAGGGGTTAAAACAATTCAAATTCATATTCCTGCATGTTCTCAATATCTATCCCAGGATTAGTTTCTGATTGCTTGCTTGTCAGTCATACAACAATATCATTACTATACATCTTTATAGTAGTTGTTTCCTGCAAATTGTTTCTTGGCTTATGGCTTCCCGACTTCTTTTCTAATAACTTTTTCCTTTTGCCCTTTCTATTCTATGATAGGTGACATTGGTACTCTATGCTGCTGGTAGGAGGTCTCACAATCAGGGATCTTCCCTAAAGGCACACATCACTGGAAACGTAATACATGACTGGTACTTGAAAAAATAATGATGCATACAAACGATTCTATTGAACCATTCTCCTGTCTGGTTTGTTAGGGAACTAACCAATGAATTTGATATTTCTGAGGATTTTCTTTTTACCAAATTTCCAATTTGTTGTCTTTGAAAATGGAAAATTGTCTTACCATCGTTTAATTGCTTTCCATGTTGTTTAGTCATTTTCAACATTATTTGGTCATATTATCCTGAAATTTCAGCCTTGTATGTAATTCTTTAGGTGGTTTGGAATACAGTTGAATCCTTGGTTCTTGGGCATTGATCTCAAGTACGTGATAAATAACGTTTAGAATTTATAGAATTGAGTAGCATACAAAAGCATTTAGACATACTGTGATGAAAATGTTAATTCTAATGTTGGTGAAACTATCAATTGTAGGTTTTTCTTTGTTAGAGCTGGAATGATGGGATGGCTACTTATCAACTTATCAATTTTAGCAAAAAGTGTTTTGGATGGCCTTTTAAGCCGATCAATGATCCTTTACCAGGCATTTTCTACGGTAATCTGGTGATGCTAAGTAACAAGTTTTGCTCTTTTTTATTAATTTACATGCCATTTTCAGTTCTTAAGTATTCTTTCTACTTTGTCTTTGTTCCGGTTATACATCCTAGACTATTTTGCTTACGAGGAGTACCTGACCTCCACGTAAGTGTATTACTTGTATCTCTTTAATGTAATCTTTTGGGTATTCCTAGAGCTCCTTTCTTCTGATTTTATTACACTATACATGAGCTTGATAATATATTGGAAGTAATGACTGCTCTTTATTGTGATTCTCGCTACTAGTATTGTTCTTTAATTGTTGACCTTGCAATCCAACATTAGCCTGTTTGCTGTGCAACACAACAGTAAATTAATAAGGAAGAAAAAAAAAAAGGCAAAATTAAAATAATAGTGAGCGCTCACAATCAAGTAATAAAATGAGTAAAACATGCTATATATTAAACGTCAATAAGACTTGAATCTCTGTTAGTGATGAATGAGATGACTGTCCTGGTTTTCTAGCTTTTGATAGGTTTGTTTTGTGAACAGCTTATTCAGCTTACTGTGTATTCTTTTTTATCTTTAATGAATTTTAAGTTTCTGATTAAAAAAATTAAGGCTACATGTTTGGTGGTGCATGGTACATTTGAACAAAAAAGGTATACCGTAGCCTGTAGCCCTGCTATATAAGAAAAGCCTGAGCAAAACTAAGGCCAACACAGATAAGCTGTACTGAAATTTTTGCCTGGCACTGTTCATCTTGCCTAGAGGCCCTAGATTCAACATAGCAGCAAGGGAGCTGATAGTAGATTTTGCATTGGTGTCATGTCACAAATAATGGCTCCAGCATTATTTTTACTTTTCATTTTCCTTTTCTGATTCTTTCTTGTACAAACGAGTTTATAATCAAAAAACACAACCAAATGCAACTGCCCAAGATATAGTTTATTTTGCAAAAAATTTAAAAGTTTACTCTTTCTGGTGAAATAAATTAATCTAAGGTCAAGCTACATAGAGAAACCCAACTTGAATTCAGACATAATGTCTAAGTTAAAGTTAAAGCTCTAGCAGGTAAATGCTTGGTTCATTTTCCTTACCTTACTGCTTAATCTTAAACTTTGAATCAGGACCTGGAGTTTTGTTGATCTGGTGAATTATTTATATATCTAAGCAGCATATTTCTTGAAACTTGCAGGTAATGTATTGTTGTTTTTCGAAACCACATAAAAGGCATTTATGTTTAATGTACCCATAATTGTATGCTCATGTACCGTAGTTGCATATCCTTTTTACTTTTTCACTTGTTTCTTTTTCCTTCCTGTGTAAGATCTATAATTATAAACCTAACAAGTTCTCTCTCACTACATTGTTGTCCCTTATGTTTTATTGAATGGTCGTGAAGTTATCTTGTCATTTTCTACATTCTAATTCACAGTTTGCGTATCTAATCTGTTTGTATGCACCTTGTACAGGTGGGACATAATTGCTGAGAGATTGGGTTTCATGTTAGTATTTGGAGATCTAGTCTGGATTCCTTTCCCTTTTAGCATCCAGGCATGTAACTATTAACCGGAGCATGAAACTTTTGCCATATTTTGTTGGTACTTGGTACTATTTCTGAAATTTTTCTTATAGATATATTGACTATTGATTGCTGTCTGTATGCAAAAAGATTACAAATATAAAAATTGACTACTTTGTTTCAAAAAGATTACAAATATTGATTAGTTGTACATACTGATCCTACTCTTTGTTACAGGGTTGGTGGCTTTTGCATAACAAGGTGGAGCTAACAACTGCTGCTGTTATAGCAAATTGCATAGTTTTTCTGATTGGGTAACTTCCTCTTGATGTATAGTTGGTACTTTGTTGCTTCAATAAAAACCTGCTTGTTTTGAGACTTTTGGCTCAGATTGTACTTTTAACAATTGAAAATGGGCAGGTATCTGGTATTCAGAGGAGCTAACAAGCAAAAGCATATGTTCAAAAAGAATCCTAAAGCACTTATATGGGTAAGCCTCCTAGGGTAATTGGGGGCAAGTTGCTTGCTTCTGGTTATTGGTAAGGTTTCCATCATATTCGTTATAATTTTTTTCTTTTTTGCTTATCATCGGTAGATATTGTTATTACTGTTCTGGTACTTGGATAAATAATTTGGAGATGTAAATCTGAGGGTGTATTGCTATTGCAATTGCAATTTTTATGGTGGAAATATATAATGATAATCATCTTGACAATTGATTTCATAACTAAATTTCATAATCTGAGATGAAAAAATTGATGTATCAATTGGGCTCTATTACTGTATAGTCAGAGCATCTCTCAAAACGAGCTAGCTATGGATTAACTATTTGTTCATAAACTCTAGCACGTTAAGATCCTTTTTTATGTTGATTGAAGCTGTAATTCTAATATATGATTTACATTTCCTTATCAGTTCATCTGCTGCTTTCTATCATTTGCATGAATTGGTGAATTTCTCAATATGTGATTCTTCTGCTTGTGACTATTGTGTCTAAGGGGAATGGCAAGGCACTGTAATTACCTTGGAGACTTATTGCTGGCGTTGTCCTTTAGTTTACCTTGTGGGATAAGGTAATTTTCAAATTGTTGTTTTCTTATACATAGATAATTCTACACATTCGACTTGTGAAAAGCTTCCTCTTTGAGATTTCGCTTGTTCGTTTTGCAGTTCTCCCATTCCTTATTTTTATCCAATTTATCTTCTTATTCTGCTGATATGGAGAGAGAGAAGAGATGAAGCTCGTTGTGCTGAAAAGTATAGAGAAGTATGGGCAGAATATTGTAGACTTGTTCCTTGGAGAATATTACCATACTTCTATTAGCGAAATTGCTTCTGCAGTCTCCTACATGATACGTTGTGGTTCTTTTTTGTCCTCGGTCCTGGCCAAACAGTTTTGCCATTTAAACTTGTATCTTGACATTGGTCGGTTTCTGAGATGAGAAAATGATCTAACTTGGTAAATGTCTTATAATCTCGGTACTTTTATTTTTCCTAATCAATGCATCCATCTTTCCAAAAAAAACAATGAGGTTGTTAGGATGGAGTTTTCTATGGAAGTAACAAGTTTCCACGACAGAATTTCACAAGATTATTTATGTATACTTATAAACAGGAGCTCACTTCATAGTTTCGTGCACATATAACAAACACATCATGCTTATTACACACAGGATTTTAAAACACTTCGTAGGATTCCATCCATATCTAAGAAAGTCGGTCAGGGAAGCAATTCCTGCAGAAACAGAACATGAGAGCACTGTTTAGGTGACAGCAAGGTAGATCAATCGCGACTAGCTAGCCGATCCTGAATTGAAACTTACAATTTTTATTTCGTTGTCTGGAGGACAAATATATGAGTGTTATCAATGGTAAGATGAAGAGTGTCATATTAATCTGCAGTAACATTAAGGTATGGTTTTCGATCAAATATATATGTATAATTCACTAACAATATTATTATGCAGTAAGGCTTACCATGGAAGAATTGCATCCTTGCTCGCTCTTGATAATGTAAAATTTCCTGATAGAAAATAAAAAAAAAAATTCAGACATGAAGAGCCATTGGTTCACTTAATAAGAGAAAGAAAGCAAAACTCGATCGTACAAACCTATTGTTTAGGAGTCCAGACATTCTGCAGAATTCTTGTATTTCATTTAGTCTGCTTAATGTTTTCATGGCATTGGGATCATGCATCTCAACCTTCCATAAAATCAATGGAGCATGTGCATTATTATTAGACAGTTAAAATATTGAAAGGGCAAATGCCATAAGAGTTCCTTCTGTTCCAACCAAAAAATAAATACCGTAGACTTCATCAGAGCAGCGAATTCGAAGAAAGCATTATATATATCAGACACCGTTCTTGTTCGGTCAATAATTTTAGCAATAAGACCTGGGAAGATATACACATAATTGATCAAGAAGTGTTTTATTAGTACATGTTAAGGTGTTATCTTACCAGGCCTCAATTTAACTCTAGATTTGAAGACTTCAATGTTGTTGTAGCACAAAGCTAAAGTTCCCATACCTACTACCTGCTCATGTCAAACCGAAAGCTAGATTTCAAAATATTATGTTTCTTTTCATTGATGCTATAAATAATTGAATCTGTGATGAAGATTTTGTACCAAAAGAATTGCTGATAATTGAAGTGCTGCATTATCTTTCAGATCAGATACATGGTTCAGACAATATCCGACATGTTTCAAAGCATCTGTGACCATTTCATTCAAGCATTGTACCGCTTTCACCAAGTTCTCTTCTTTTTTTAAGTCTTGGAGATATCAAATGAAGATATAGAAGTGAATCGGGTTTACGTTACTAAAACACAAAGTGACTTGTACACTTGTAAGATGTACCTCAATATTGTTAACGTATCGACTCCAGATCTCACGAGGCCAAAGTTTTTGTGGTTTTGGCGTCTCATTGATATCCTCAAGAAAATCTTCAATGATATCCTTTTTCTGAAATTAATAAACCTAGATGACCAGGTGTTTATAAACAAAAGTTGAGGCTGAGCATACAATATATTGGTCCCTATCTAGATATGTCATAATTAACAGCATATATATAAATAAATACCTGCATAATTATCAACATTGTCTTAAAGAAATTCTGGGGAGCATCATCTTCCTTCCCAGCAGCACGGAAAATCTTTGACATGCCTATTCCAATAAGTCCGGATGCATAGTAGCAATATTCATCGTAGTCATCGATTGATTCTACCTATACCATCATAACAAAGTTTATTGGGTCACATATTTGGTCATGTTCATTTTGGAGCAATTCATCAACTAGTTTTTTATGTCAAAAAACAAGCCTGCTTTGATTTCACAAACCTCTTTGTCAATAAATGTTGCCATCCCTGCACCAATTTTTTTGGTAATATCCTCAATAGCCTCTTGGTAGCTGAAAAATGGATGGAAAGTGTGAAATATATATATATATATATATATATATATGCTCATACTTCCTAGAAGATTGTATATACAATGAAAACTAAAATTAACATTAATGTGTGAGACAAGATCAGAGCAGATGCACAAATGCAAGGGGCACTTTTGATCATTTGAATAAATCTATCTAGACTTACCTAAACTTTGAAGGGCTCTTAGAAAAGATATGATCATGAAGGACAGGAAACTAACCCTTTATTGAGCTCCAGAAAAGCAGTTGAAACATAATGAAACTGCTCCATGAGAACTTTATCATGCTTTCTACCACCTTTATCATACAAATTATAATGAGAAGAGTGAGTACAGTGTAGCCTTGTAATATAAGTAAGATCAAATTAAAGAAAGTTGAATTAAGATCCGATGACTCACATGAAAAATGCCAATCACAATCATACAAATGACTATGAAAATCTATGAGCATTGGCACTTTGACATCCGTAGAAATGCTTGTATCATCCTCTGCATCAGCACACCAAAAATTAGCTAGATACCACCCACTTCACAAAAACATATATATAACTGCACCGGAAAATTAAAAATCAAGTACCGGAACAAACCAACAGTATCAAGGGCTCGAAGAACCAAATAATTTACGCATACCTGCAAAAAAACAAACCACATATATATTGTACCAGTTCAAGTCTTCAATATATATACATGTATATATGATGTGTGATTTTGATACATTTGTAGTAAACTTACTGCATTTCTAAGATGGGTATGGGTTGGTGGAAGAATGAGATCGAAAATGACATTGCTACGTATGGATTTGTGAAGCATGGTATAACAGAATTCCCAGTGTGGCTCTTGATCATCACTTCTCATCTGTTTCTCTGCACTTGTCACTGCCATTTTCAGCTTCAACAAGAAATAAAGCTCATCTGGGTGTTTCAATATCTCTCCCAAACTCACCATTTTCACTTCGATCTCCTGCTCTGCTGCGTCGTCTCTGTAAAATGATCACATTAATGTGTTCATCTACTAATTAATTAATTGCTCCTCCAGTTCTCTTTAGCTAGCTGTCCCTGTGAATCATCAAATATTCAAATCTCTCTCTTATGTTATAACTTTATTTAACCAAGAGTTTCCGGGTCCAAGAGTACTGTCACATGTATGAATGAATTTCTTACATTTTAAGTAATCAAATAATATCATTGGGTATCTAAAAATATATATATTGCTGGGATAACCCTAACAACTTAACCTTTTCCAATAAAAAAAAAAAAAAAAAAAAAAAAAAAAAAAAAAACTTAACCTTTTAATAATCTAGCAATTATTATTTATTTAACACAATTTTATTAATTAATATTTTTTTTAATTATCAACTGTCTCTACTTCCTTTAGATCCAGCATTTGACTAAAGTATGATTTTGTAATAATGGGCATAGATCACGAGATTAATAAAATATATAGTAAACAAATCTGCCGCACATCACCTCTTAGCAGCATTTTTATAAATATGTAAGCGGAGTTTTCTTCTTGAGTTGTGAGAGTAGTTATCTTCCGTTATAGGAGTAGATATTGGATGTTAAAGATTTTTTTCCAAGTAATTACTAAATAAGTTATGGAATGTTTTTTTTTTTTTTTTAAATTCTTAAGTTTGTAACTTTTACATGGGTGACCAAATTGGTCCATAACTTTTATAAACGTAACAAATTGGTCCATCTGTTAACTTTCCATTAGTTAAACTTGACAGTCCAGGGGTATTTTAGTCCTTTTGACCTATGTAAATCAAAATAAAATTAAAACTAAAATCATTTTCTAATAAAATAATAATAATTCTTAAAAACAAAATCCACCTCCACTATCGAAGGTGGAATTCGACGATCACCTTGAATTAAGATCATGGAGGACTCATCCATCCTTGATCTGGGTCACGGACCACCACGATATGGGTGGAAAAACATAGACTGAGGACCTCCATGATGGCATGATTATTGGTGAACCCATTATATGGTTAGAGGCAAGGAGGTCGTACACACCCACTAAGGAGTGCACTTTTATTCTTCATGCCAATTTTACATTTGAATATGCTTTTTGGCACATGTTCTCTTCAGCATCACTTGTAGAAATTAGTGATGTTGCTACCTATATAAGTGTAGAGTAATGCTAAGCCATTCGGAAAATTTATTCAAATTCATATCTAAATGACATGTCATGTGAGTTGCCAATATCCCATTAACTATGAAATTATATGCTGAGTGGTGTGATTTTAATAATTCACATGCCACATCATCCGAATAAATTTGTTAGACATCCTAGTATTTCTCGTAACTTTAATAACCTATTTATTCCCCTTAGAGGAAATATTACGATTTAACAAAGATTATCTATTTTTATTTTATTTTTTTCCTACTTTTTGTCAGAGTATATTCAGTCTTTCTGATCCTCTAGTACAAATTAAAAACAAGATAGTTAGAGCTTTAAAATTTTTGCCAGGAAACTTCATTTTTTTTTTTTCCCACAAAATCTCTAAAAAAAATAAATAAATAAAAGAACCAAGTTCCTTTGGTTATGTATTTGTTTATAGATTAATAATGAATTCATTCAAGCTTATTTGGTTGTCTTTTGTATCATGGTATTAAAACGCAACACATATACTTTGTATATCAAAGAAATAAATGTAAAATTATAGATTTAATTTGAACATGAATCCTTTCCCAAAAAAATATAAATTAACATGACTGATCAACACGAACGACTACAGTCAAGAAATGCCAATAACTCACCAACTTGATCATAGATGATCCATATATCTTGCACTCTCATCAACTCACCACAAGGACTCGATCCAGATTGCTTCATCACCATTCGAATCCTGATGATCATCAACGGGTTTCTTGATCAAACCATGGAAAGCTTTCCGCTTGATTAGGTAATTTTGGCATTGCCTCCAATTGCTAGCCATCTCCTCTGAGCTCAAAGTAACGAGCATCTCAGGCTTGATATCTCCAACAAGAATCTTTCTCCTGAAATCTGGATTCTTGGGATCCTTGACATTGAAAATGATGGACCTGTACTTTAGTTTCTTGGCCCCATTGTACGGACCCATCTTCTTGAACATCATTAACTCAACCGTATCAGCAACACTAACTGGATCACACCCTTTCACTCTTTCCTCAATCTTTTTATCTTCCATGTAAGGAACCTCGTCCGCAACTCTCGAAAACGCCTCCAGAAGAATTTCACGAACCTTGTTACGCAAACCATCCGTATTATTATTACTTTCTTTAGAAACCCTGGTGGTGGGACGTTGTAGTTCTTGAACTGGTTTCCTGAAACAGCTGAAAACTTTTTCGTCATCAATATCTTCCTGAGCAAGTAATCTGTTTCGTCGTTTTGTTTCCGGAAACAGACAGGTTTCAAATAATTTTCTCTTGTTGTTTCCTGAAGAAGACTGCCCCTGAAATTGACTCTGTTTCGTTTCTTGAAAAGAAATGCCTTTTCCTCCTCTGTTTGATGAAGAGCTGCGATCAGCTTTGATCTTGTTGCTCCATATCTCCAACAACCAAACAGCCATCAACCGAATCTTTTGCCTCCGATGCTTCTTCAGATGCCTCACATGTTTATCAATCTGGGTTGATTGCAGAACATCTACAGTGATCGGAAAGTCTTTCAGAGATTTCAGTAACTCAATGCAACGAGACTCGTTAACATTGGAGCCACCAACCCCCTCCTCCTTGGCCGCGGCCTCCGCTGCATTCACTGCCCTTTTCAACAAAAGCATCACCTCACGCTCACCCTCCATCAATGGAGACTTCAAACTTCAAAGTGTGAGTGTGATATTACAATTTAGAGCAGACTAGAGACTAGTAGACTACACTTTGGAATAGATTTTTTCAATTGCCAAGTGAAAAATAGTTTCCTTTTTCGATTACACTTAGAATTTGATCGAATTGATTTTTATTTCCGACTGAAAAACGGCTTCCTTATCAGACAAGAATGTTAGATTAGGAAACCCTAGTTATTCCCACTGAAACACAGTATTATTTCCTTGTACAGCAAGGAAAAAGCATTGACCGATGGATTGCAGTTGAGTGCAATCCAATAGTCTTTTATTTTTTTAAGGCTCCCTTCCTAGACAATCGGTTTTAATTTATTTTTTTTCAATTGTGATTATTTATATTATAATTGATTTAAAGTAAATTAAAATAAATCAATTTATTTTATAATCTATTTAAAAAATAATTTATTAAAAAAAATAACTTCGAATATATTTATCTTATTTATACTTCATTTTAAATACACTTATTTTGCTCAAAATAATTTCAATTTTTTTTTTTTTTTTACAAAACCAATAAAATTAATTCTATTCAATCTTATATGACACTATTTTTCAAAAATAAGATATATTATTGTTGGTTCAATTCACATCTTATATTTCAAATAATAATACAAATTTAATAATCAAACTATAATTTTGTTTTATTGTTGATGTTAGCATTAACACCAATCATTTAATTCATTTTAAAGAAACCCCACAACATTAAAAATAATAATAATAATAATAATAATAATAAATGTCAACTCTTAAAGGAGATAGTAGTACACCTCCCTTCCACAATTATAGTGAAAGGTTCGAGTCCCACCGCACGTATTTTATATTTTACAAACATGCGGGGAGTTTTCTTCAACAAAAATAAATAAAAAATAAAAAAGGAGTGAATATCATTCAAACTAAAAGAAGTCATCAACTTATATTAAATTTTCAGTCCAATCCCCATGTTGCCTTAAAAATGATAATGTTAATTTAGGAGTTACATTGTGATAACTCTAGAATTGCTTATAATTTATATATTTCTTCCTTAGTTTCTTGCTTTATTTTGAGTGACACTTGTGTGTTTTTCATTATTCTTCAACTAGTCGATCTTATGAGCTAAATGAACGCAAGGTGAAAGGTTTTGGGTCAATCTTGTGGAAACCACCCATGTAAATAGGTCAACTTTGCGGATTAATTTTTTTTGTAATTTGATCAGCCTATCTATTTTTCTTTATAAAAAAATATAAAAAATTGTTTTTTATATCTCCAAACATGTTTCAATTTTTTTAAAATATCTTTTTAGAAAACATTATTCAAAAAAAAAATTAAAATATGCTGCATTGATGAAAATACCCTTTTGTTTTGACGGTTAAAACTTGGTTAACTGATAAGTTTGATTTAATTTCCTTTTATGTTGAAAATCTAAATTGTAAACAAGAAGGGTATGCCCAGTACTAATGAAAACATGAGTGGTTAAGTAGATTTTGCATTAGGATTCAATTAAAATTCCTAAATAGCATTACTGGTGTCAAGATCCAATAGAAAAATAACCCCTCATGGAAAGGGATGTCCAATTAAATATCCTTTACCAAATGGATGGACTTTAGTAGATTTCAATCATCTTAGAAAACAAAAACCATCGAAAGAATTCATCGACATATTCTTGCACACACCCATCACCTTGACAACAATTGAGATACTGTCGAAACAGAGTATTTTTATAATCCATTGGAAGAAACCTTGATATCATGAGCTGCTTCATGTGTTGCCATGACTGTATCTTGGTCTTGCTATGTCTAACACACGCATGCCACCAAGCAGATGCAGCGCCTCTCAGTTTGCTAGTTATCAACTTGACTTTCTTTTCTTCTGGGTAATCATCGAATATAGATTCAACATCGTCCAACCAGTCCAGAAACTCTTCCATCCCCAATAACCCATCAAAACAGGGTATGTTGTCAAGGATATTCTTGTCTTGTCTTGACGACATCAATGTTGGTGTCGCCACCATCTCTTCTACAGATTGTTGCAATCGCTCCATTGATTGAGTCGTTTCCAGAGGAAATAAAGGCGGATGGTGGAGGCAGGTCACGACGGCAAAGTGTAAGGCAGGCGGAGGAGGGTTTTGACAGGCGGCGGTGGCGTCTGTACGAGTACTTAAAAAAAAAAAGGCTGATTGGAAGCGGTGACATATCAAGTATCAAAACAGGCTGTTGTTGGAAAAAAAAAAAAAAGTAAATAAAAAAAAGTTGATTGTAAAAGCTTTATTTATAGGATTTTAATTCCGTCTGAAAAGCAGTTTCCTAATTAGACTGCACATTTTAGCTATTTCCTTGTACATTGAGGAAACATGTCAAAGAAACATCATTCACCGTTGGATTGCAGTTGAGTGAAATCCAACGGTCCTGTTTTGGAAGTCTCAACTCTCAACAATCGGTGTTTTTTTTTTTTTTTTCAATAGCGATTATTTATATTATAAATTATTTTAAAGAAAATTTTAATAATCAGCTTCTTTTATAATCTTTTTAAAAAAGAATTTAGTAAAAAATACCTTTGAATATATTTATCTTATTTATACTTGATTTTAAATACACTTATTTTGCTCAAGATAATTTCCAATATATTTTTTTCCAAAACCAATCAAATTAATTCTATTGAATCTTAAATGAAACTATTTTTCAAAAATATAATATATTATTATTGGTTCAATTCACATCTTATATTTCAAATAATAATACAAATTTAATAATTCAATTTTTTTTTTCAATTCTAAAAAATAACCACTAAGATAAAACAGGAAAGATGAGGTTGATCTGGTGGTAAAACTCATCACACCTACATCATCAGATTGCGGGTTCGAGTTCTCCCCCTTAAAACAAAAAACAAAACAAAAAACAAAAAAACAAATAAAGATGAGTGCCCAAAGAAGAGGTATCTCAAGGTTAGGAACCTTTAGGTGATATTTGGTTGGTGGAATCAAGCATGGAATGGGAAAAGGAATCATCATTCCATTGTTTGGTTTGCACAAGATGTCATAGAATGAGGATTCCACCAAAATGGTGGATCAGGATTCCCAGTTGGAATCCGGATTCTACCCTCCCTAAATTGTTAAAGTTACCATTATGTCCATCAAACAAAAAAAAATTCAAAAAAAAAATTTGGAAAAAAAAAAAACAGAGGCCACTTGCATTGGCCGCTTTCGAAACTAGAGATGGCGAGGTCCTCTGCATCTGATGCAACCGGAGGAGAAAATCTTTCGCTTGCCTGATATGTACACGGCCATCGCCGGTAACTAGCAGAAGATTGAATCTATCTTCTCATTCGAATCAGCATTTGCCTTTCGATTACAAGCTGTGAACTCACTTATCAAACTCAATGACTCAGTCCGCGTGATGATCTTCGACTTTGAGTCATCAATCTAAAAAGACTCATAGAAAGTCATTGTCTCAAGCTGCGAACTTCATCCATTAACATCTCATACAATGAATTACCTCTCTCTCCTCGCCAATTACAGCAACATCCTCACTGACATCTTCGTCGACTAGCCTTCTCCGTCAAAATTGTCGGTCATGGAATCCTTCTTCAACAGCCAGATTCCCTGGGACTCTCCTCCGATGCCGCTCATTACCTTATAGGTGGCGTGGCTCATTCTCGTTCTTCTTTGCAAGCTCGACGGGAAATCAAAGCATTACAAAGACGTGTCCTTATCGTATCTCTTCATCGCCGGAGAAGGCAACTGAAAGTGTTGCCTTCTTTGGTGGCCATGGTGGCCACTAGTGAAATTTTTTAATTCGTTATTATTTTTCTTTTATATATATATATATATATTTCTAATAAATTAATTTATATTTTAAAAATAATTTTACATCTTTTAAATTTTTTTTATTTTTAAAGATTCAAACATTTTAATCATTTATTATATGAATATTATAATAATATTTTAATTTAAAAATTAAGTTTTTAATAAATCAAAGGGGCGTTTTGGTCAAAACATCAAGGATTCCCAAATGGGTTCCATATTGAAACCAAACAAATTAAGGAATCCATCTAGAAAATGAATTCCTTTACTATAAGGATTCCATTACTAGATGGATTCCTTTCCCATGTGCTTTCCTTTCCGCCAACTAAACACCACCTTTGAGATGAGAGCTTAGAAACTGTCAAAGAAATAGAGAATTTGTGAGAGGAGAGAGAAAGAACATTGGGCAATGTTTCATGTGACTGGGGCATTAATTTTTTGATTTGGATCATCTCCTCACATCATATTGTGTGACACCAAAAATAGTTGGTGGCTAAATTATCCACGGATACAGATCTGTAAAAATCCGCTCCATTTAAAATAGGAATGGATACTATTATTATCGGAACGAAGTGAGGATGGATGCCATCAAAATATAGGCAGTTTCTATTGTTTAAAAACAACAAACTAAATAACATCTCAATCTGAAAATAACTCTTCCAGTAGGCATATATCATGGCAAACCTAATCTATTCCAGAAGAGAAGGCCACCACAGTAGCCAAGTTAAAGATTTTTTTCCTCAAGAGTAACCTATTAAATTTGAAATTTTTTATGATGGGTGTAGGAAGTAAATGGGTGTTTGGAGAATTATTTTTGGTGAAAATATAGCCACCCTAATTTTTATTTTTTAAATCAGGGGTATTATCAATTTAGTCCCTAACTTTTAACAAAACATCAATTTTTGTTTTTTTTAAATGTGTTTGCTTTTTAGCACCTTTGGTCTCTTACTTTTCATAAATACACCAAATTGGTCCCTCTAACTCTAATTTTGATGGTCAAACATGATAGAAAATACAAATTGACCATTTTACCTTTTATATTTAATTATTAAATGAGAATGACAATTTAGCCCTCCAACCTTTTACAATTTGACAACTTTATCAATTGGATTGTCCAATAAAACATTGACATGTGTTATAAAACTTATTTAAAAAATTAATTCAAAAAATTAATAATAAAATAAAGTTATTAAAGTTTTTTTTTAAATTAATAAAATACATTAAAATAAAAATATATCATAAAAAAATCTTACAATTTTTTTTATTAAAAAACTTATAAAATAACATAAAAATATTAAAATAACACATTTCATTTTTTAAAATAATCATTAAAAATATTTAAAAAAGAGAAAGAAAGAAAAAAGGATATACCTTAACCAAATATGAAGGGAGGAGGTCACCACCTTCGTGCGAATCATAGGGAGGAGGCACGCCTTCTCCCTGAAAATCGTGGGAGGAGGTGTGACACGGAGGCCTCGCCTCCATATGAACATCACTATTTGTCTTTTTAATTTTTTTTTTTTTATATAATGTTTTTAATATATAACATTATATTAACTTTATTTTATTTATATAAAAGAGGTGAATTTATAAAGAGCCAAAAATATTTGTGGTTTTACTATTTTAGCAACCAAGGAAATTTTTTATTGTTTTCATCTCTTTTTACCAATTTTGGACAACATTGCCCCTAATAGAATTGAAATTAAAAAATAAATAAAAAGGGTTTTAATGTGGTAGGGTTTCAGACAGTAGAGAAATAGAAAAAGAAAGAGAAAAAAGGTTTCAGATGCACCCAATGTCCGCTGGCGCACCCTTGTCTATTGTCGATAGTCGATGCACCCTTTCCTGTCGTCCAATGGCACTGCACCTTTGGTCTTTTTTCTCTCATCAACGATGCCACTTGGAGAGAAGCTAACATTCTCTCGTCGACAACGCCGCAACTCTGGTTCTATGCTTTTCGATCAAATGTGAGTTCTTACCTAAACCAACATTTAATCACTTTTTCTATGTTCAGAACAAACAAAAAAAAAAGGTTATGTGTTTGATTTTCATTTTGAAAATTGAAAAAAATAGGGTTTAGAGTTTGGTTTATAATAGTATTTGATTTAGCCTATGTTTTATGTAATTTTTGCTCTGTTTTTTGAGAACCCAGTTGGTGCTACTCTTGCATTCGATTTCAATTATTTTGAATGTAACAACCTGTTATTGAGATTGATTCTGCTAAATGATTCAGTATTTTTTTTTTTTTAAAGATAGCCAAATGGGTTGAAACTTTGTATAATAAGTGAATGCCTCAAGATGGAAGCAGTTGGTGATGGCAATGAACTTACTACGATTGTGTTTTCGAGCCCAAAGAACTTAAGAATTTATCATTTGTAAAATTGGGTGTGTTAATACTTAAGAAAGTTTATAAATAAAATGTATTAAAATGAATATATTCATTTAAATAATGGTACTATTGGTATTAGATGAGTGTTTATAGTAATGATTTAATTTTAAATTTTAGACAAATGTACTTAAAAATATGGACGTGTTTATCATATTTATTTGTGGCAATATCACCCTAAAGAAAATGATATATATTAAGATTATGATTCTCTATTTCTTGTATAAAAAAAAAATACTGTAATAACTCCAAGTTCTCTCTCTCTCTCTCTCTCTCTCTCTCTCTCTCTCTCTCTCTCCAACAATGATTCTTCTAAATCTTCTACACCAAACCGGTAAAAAATAATAAAAGAATCATGGACTTCAAAAACTATTTTTTATATTCATGATCAGCTATGTTTCCAACACAATATGAAAATCTAGAACACAATAGAGAAAATGTTTATTTTAGATTGGGGATTTTTAGATATACTAAGCCCCAAAATCCCTCTTGATTTATCTATGAATTCTCCATGGTTGATTGGTTGATACCACATTCGTAAAACCACATTATATATTGTGATCATGCCTAATTGCCTTCATCTAATCAATGAAAAATAAGATATGAAACTTTTCAATGAAAAAAAAAATTCTATTTTTTTTTATAAATATATATATATATATGTTTGTTATCTTTTAAACAATTGAGTAATGCTATTTAATCCTTTTTTTTTTTTTTAAACCTAATTAAAATTATGTGTTAGGTAGCTTGAAATTATCATGTAAATTGTGTTATACTTTCGGCAAGTAAAATCAAGATGGTACTAATGATTCAAAATTTTACTTTTAAATCTAATCGGTTGTTTGCGTGATTAATTTTGTTAAGAGGATACCATTTATTCAAATTTAATTTGTAGTCATTTATGACATATTGAAGGAAATAAAGGGAATGTTGATTTTCCTTTAAAACACTAATATGAATCAAAAATCCTTTTGTATATTCCTTAAAAAAAATTCATTTTATGTATGAAGGAATCATTATTTTGATTATTTTTGAAAAGCTATTTTGCAATGATTCCATCTGAATCAATACCTTTTACGGATGTGGTATATCCATGGAGAATTCATAGATAAATTAAGAGGGATTTTTGGGCTTAGTATATCTAAAAGAGAAAAAAAAAAAAAAAAAATCTATTGTGTTCTAGATTTTCATATTGTGTTGGAAACATAGTTGATCATGAATATAAAAAATAGTTTTTAAAATCCATGATTCTTTTATTTATTTTTTTTCCAGTTTGTTGTAGAAGATTTAGAAGAATCATTGTTGGAGAAGAAAATAGAGAGAGAACTTGGAGTTATTACAGTAATTTATTTTTATTTTTTGCAGAGAAATAGAGAATCCTAATCTTAATATATATCATTTTCTTGAATATATATCTTCTCTTTTAATATATATTTTCAAGAAACAAATCTGACCATTAGATAAAACCGACGCGATGTCATGTGTTTTCCTTATATCAGTGCACACCGATAGGAAAACCACTATATATATATATATATATTGAACATAACTTAATAGATGATATCATGACTACAGTCAAGAAATGCCAATAACTATACTTTACACAAATCGTCAAGCGACAAGAAATTGAATAAGCAAATTAGAGCCAAATCATAATCATAATCTACAATTTATGTGGATCGGGGTCGGATTCAAGTTAAGCCCAAGAAACTTGGTTGTCTAACTTGTCGAACCAGAGTGTCGACTACTCCTTTAAACTGCAAAAAAGACGAAAACTAAAACAAAGAAAAGAATGAAATGGTGGGGGATTGTTCTTAGCCTTATGTTCGCTTGTGCTGAGCGTGGAATTGGAAGGTGATCGTAAAGTGAATGTAGGTTGAAGAATTCCGGTGACTGGAGCTTTTGTTTGAGCAGAGTTTTGGCACGCAAAAGCTTTCGTGGGATATTGAATCCTAGAAATCAAGGATTGATATCCGGGGAAGCAGAGGTTTACTCCACTTCAAACTCTGTTTTTGTTGTTATCCAATGATAACTGAAGCTGGACCAAGTCAAATCAGTTGTTCAATTGAGTCAAGCTCTCGGGTCGACCCGTCATATATGGGCCTGACCCATAATAATTGATGGATCAGTGGTGGGTTTGAAGGTCGAGCCCAATACCTATTTTTAGCTACCACAACCATTCGATGAAACCAACACGATGTCATATATAAGTGCACACCGATAGGAACATGACTTACTAGACGATATCATGACTACAGTCAAGAAATGCCAATAACTATACTTTGCACAAATCCTCAAGTGACAAGAAATTGAATAAAGCAAATTAGAGCCAAATCATAATTTACATAACTATCTTACACAAAAGTAGAAAACATATCCTTATTATTATTCTTACAAGAATATAATGTCTAACTAACAATCAATAGCTAATTAACTACAAATTACAAGTATCTCATTAAAGTACGTAGTACTGACTACTGATCAATACTCCAGGTACAATATATAGCAAGTGATCAACTGATCATAGATGATCCATGTATCTTGCACTCATCAACTCACCACAAAGACTCGATCCAGATTGCTTCATCACCATTCGAATCATGATGATCATCAACGGGTTTCTTGATCAAACCATGGAAAGCTTTCCGCTTGATTAGGTAATTTTGGCATTGCCTCCAATTGCTAGCCATCTCCTCTGAGCTCAAAGTAACGAGCATCTCAGGCTTGATATCTCCAACAAGAATCTTTCTCCTGAAATCTGGATTCTTGGGATCCTTGACATTGAAAATGATGGACCTGTACTTTAGTTTCTTGGCCCCATTGTACGGACCCATCTTCTTGAACATCATAAACTCAACCGTATCAGCAACACTAACTGGATCACACCATTTCACTCTTTCCTCAATCTTTTTATCTTCCATGTAAGGAACCTCGTCCGCAACTCTCGAAAACGCCTCCAGAAGAATTTCACGAACCTTGTTACGCAAACCATCCGTATTATTATTACTTTCTTTAGAAACCCTGGTGGTGGGACGTTGTAGTTCTTGAACTGGTT
The DNA here is from genome assembly GCA_008009225.1 of Acer yangbiense. Lineage (NCBI taxonomy): Eukaryota > Viridiplantae > Streptophyta > Magnoliopsida > Sapindales > Sapindaceae > Acer > Acer yangbiense. Next base: position 20,892,260 of record CM017767.1, on the reverse strand, counting down.
TCCTGAAACAGCTGAAAACTTTTTCGTCATCAATATCTTCCTGAGCAAGTAATCTGTTTCGTCGTTTTGTTTCCGGAAACAGACAGGTTTCAAATAATTTTCTCTTGTTGTTTCCTGAAGAAGACTGCCCCTGAAGTTGACTCTGTTTCGTTTCTTGAAAAGAAATGCCTTTTCCTCCTCTGTTTGATGAAGAGCTGCGATCAGCTTTGATCTTGTTGCTCCATATCTCCAACAACCAAACAGCCATCAACCGAATCTTTTGCCTCCGATGCTTCTTCAGATGCCTCACATGTTTATCAATCTGTGTTGATTGCAGAACATCTACAGTGATCGGAAAGTCTTTCAGAGATTTCAGTAACTCAATGCAACGAGACTCGTTAACATTGGAGCCACCACCCCCCTCCTCCTTGGCCGCGGCCTCCGCTGCATTCACTGCCCTTTTCAACAAAAGCATCACCTCACGCTCACCCTCCATCAATGGAGACTTCAAACTTCAAAGTGTGTGTGTGATATTACAATTTAGAGCAGACTAGAGACTAGTAGACTACACTTTGGAATAGATTTTTTCAATTGCCAAGTGAAAAATAGTTTCCTTTTTCGATTACACTTAGAATTTGATCGAATTGACTTTTATTTCCGACTGAAAAACGGCTTCCTTATCAGACAAGAATGTTAGATTAGGAAACCCTAGTTATTCCCACTGAAACATAGTATTATTTCCTTGTACAGCAAGGAAAAAGCATTGACCGTTGGATTGCAGTTGAGTGCAATCCAATAGTCTCTTTTTTTTAAGGCTCCCTTCCTAGACAATCGGTTTTAATTTTATTTTATTTTTTCAATTGTGATTATATATATTATAATTGATTTAAAGTAAATTAAAATAATTCAATTTCTTTTATAATCTATTTAAAAAAATAATTTATTAAAAAAATAACTTCGAATATATTTATCTTATTTATACTTCATTTTAAATACACTTATTTTGCTCAAAATAATTTATTTTTATTTTTTTTTACAAAACCAATAAAATTAATTCTATTCAATCTTATATGACACTATTTTTCAAAAATAAGAGATATTATTGTTGGTTCAATTCACATCTTATATTTCAAATAATAATACAAATTTAATAATCAAACTATAATTTTGTTTTATTGTTGATGTTAGCATTAACACCTATCATTTAATTTATTTTAAAGAAACCTCACAATAAAAAATAAAAATTTAAAAATGTCAACTCTTAATAGAGATGATAGTGCACCTCCCTTCCACGGTTATGGTGAGAGTTTCGAGTCCCACCACACGTATTTTACATTTTACAAACATGTGGGGAGTTTTCTTTAAAATTAAAAAAAATATATATATATCATTCAAACTAGAAGAAGTCATCAACTTATATTAAATTTTCAATCCAATCCCCATGTTGCCTTAAAAATGATAATATTAATTTAGGAGTTACATTGTGATAACTCTAGAATTGCTTATAATTTATATATTTCTTCCTTAGTTTCTTGCTTTATTTTGAGTGAAGTCGGTTCCTCATCTTAAAAACATTAGAGAAGACAGCCTTATTGTGTCTAGATAGATCAGAAAGCAGTTTAAAAACAAACTTATCATAGCACTAGACTCCTATACCAAGAATTTTCACTAAGGCTGAAATCTCATCTTTCATTAGAACAGCTCTCACCAAGAATCATAACATATTTCTGAATAGAGAGTGTCCCACAAATTTCTGAAGTATTTTTATAGTTGAAAATCTTCCAACTTAAGTTTCTTGGTCCCATTCTACCAAGTTAACACTGTCCCTTCTACCAAGTTTTTTTTTTTTCAATAATCAATTATTATAAAAACAATTTAAAGAAAATTTTAATAATCAGCTTCTTTTATAATCTTTTTAAAAAATAATTTAGTAAAAAATACCTTAGAATATATTTATCTTATAATTTATACTTGCTTTTAAATACACTTATTTTGCTCAAGATAATTTCAAGTATTCTTTTCTTCCAAAACCAATAAGATTAATTCTATCGAATCTTAAATGAAACTATTTTTCAAAAATATAATATACTATTATTGGTTCAATTCACATCTTATATACCAAATAATAAAACAAATTTAATAATTCAATTTATTTTTTTTGGATTCTAAAAAATAACTACTAAGATAAAACAAGAAAGATGAGGTTGACTTGTGGTAAAACTCATCACACCTATACCATGAGGTTGTGGGTTCTAGTCCTCCTCCTTAAAAAAAAAAAAAAAAAAAAAATGAGTATCCGAAGAAGAGGTATCTCAAGGTTAGGAACTTTTAGGTGATGTTCGGTTGGTGGAATCAAGCATGGAATGGGAAAAGGAATCCTCATTCCATTGTTTAGTTTGCACAAGATGTCATGGAATGAGGATTCCACCAAAATGGTGGATTAGGATTCCTAAGTATAGAGGTCGAAATCCGGATTCTACCCTCCCTAAATTATTAAAGTTACCATTTTGTCCCTCGAACAAAAAAAAAATCAAAAATTAAATTTTAAAAAAAAAAAACAGAGGCCACTTGCATTGGCCTCTTTCGAAACCAGAGATGGTGAGGTCCCCTGCGTCTGAGGCAACTAGATGAGAAAATATTTCGCTTGCTTGATATGTACATGGCCATCGTCGGTAACTGGTAGAAGATTGAATATATCTTCTCATTCAAATCAACATCTGCCGTCCAATTACAAGTTGTGAACTCGCTTATCAAACTCAGTTACTCAGTCCGCGTGATGATCTTCGACTTTAAGTCATCAATCCAAAAAGACTCATAGAAAGTAATTGTCGCAGGCTGTGAACTTCATCCATTAACATCTCATACAATGAATTACCTCTCTCTCCTCGCCGATTACAACAACATCCTCATAGACATCTCCATCGACTGGCATTCACCGTCGAAATTGTCAGTCATGGAATCCAAATTCGACAGCCAGATTCCCGGGGACTCTCCTCGGGCGCCGCTCATCACCTAATAGGTGGCGTGGCTCATTCTCGTTCTTTTTTGCAAGCTCAACGGGAAATCAAAGCGTTACAAAGACGTGTCCTTATCATATATCTTCCTCGCCGGAGGAGGCAACTGAAGGTGTTGCCTTCTCCGGTGGCCATGGTGGCCACCGTGGCCACCAGTGAAATTTTTTAATTTGTTATTATTTTTCTTTTTTTATATATATATTTTTCTAATAAATTAATTTATATTTATAAAATAATTTTACATCTTTTTAATTATATTAAAAAAAAGATTCAAAAATTTTAATCATTTCTTATATGAATATTATAATAATTTTTTAATTTTTTTATAAAAAAAAAATAATACATCAAAGGGGCGTTTTGGTCAAAACAAGAAGGATTCCCAAATGGATTCCATATTGAAACTAAACAAAGAAATCTATCTAGCAAATGAATTCCTTTCCTAGATGGATTCCTTTCCCATGTGCATTCCTTTCCGCCAACCAAACACCACATTAGGGATAAGAGCTTTGAAACGGTCAAAGAAATAGAGAATTTGTGAGAGGAGAGAGAAAGAACATTGGGCAATGTTTCATGTGACTGGGGCATTAATTTTTGGATTTAGATCATCTCCTCACATCACTTTGTGTGACACCAAAAATAGTTGGTGGCAAAATTATCCACGGATACGGATCCGGATCCGGATCCGTAAGAATCCTCTCCAATTAAAATGGGGATGGATACTATTATTACGGGAACGGAGCGGGAATGGATGCCATCATAATATAAGTGGTTTCTATTGTTTTTTTAAAAAGCAAACTAAATAACATCTCAATTTGAAGATAACTCTTCAGGCAAGCATATATCATGGCAAACCTAATCTATTCCAGAAGGCCGCAACAGTAGCCAAGTTAAAGATTTTTTTTCCTCAAGAGTAGGGGTGGGCAAAAATCCATTAAATTGAACCGAATCAGTCCAATCGGTTTTTTTTCGGTTTTCTTTTATGAACTGATTTGGTTAGGTTTAAATTTTTAAAAACCGGATTTCTCGGTTCGGTTTCCGGTTCATTGGCTGGAACCGAGAACCGGGTATAAAAAAAAAATCCCTAATTTTTTTTAGGTTTGCTCTCTCTCAGCTCTAACCCTAAATCTCTCAACTCTAGATCTCTCAACTCTGCCTCTCTTGTCCGCCATCTCTCTCTCGTCCGACATTCTGATGAGTCACTGTTTCTCTGCTTCTTGGATCACCGAGTCCTGGCCTTGTCTCATCCGTCGTTTCTCGACGACTTATCTCTCAAATCGTCTCACTCCATCAAATCTTGCGGCTTTGACGATCCCAAACTCTCTCAAGTCTCAACAACGTTGTGATTCTCTTCTCTCCCTCCACCAACCGTAAGTTAAAATAAATTTTTATGTTTCTTTTAAAAATTAATTTTATATCAGATTATGATCTTTTGAAGCTTTCTAATTTGTTGTTCTTGGTAGTCCGTGGTCACTGTCAAAGCTATAAATTCATCTGATCAGCAGGGCTGGTCCTGAGATTTTAGGGGCCCTAGGCGAACTAAAAAATTGAGGCCCCCAAATCCCGACTTCTAGGTTCCATATACATAATACATACAAAATTCTAACAAAACTAAAATAGAGAAACGAAATTCGAATATAATACATACAAAATTCAAGAACAATTCTAGCAATGCATACATAAAAATTCAAGAGCAATTTTTTCTATTGGGTAGTTGGGTTCTTGAATCCTTACTTCCGTTCCAGGTTCCATAATATATAATACATGCAAAATTCTAACAAAACTTAAAATAGAAAAACGAAAAAAGGTTTTTCGGATTAAAAGAAGAAGAAGAAGAAGAAGGAAAAGAGGTGTTAAATTACCTTCTAAAACAACTATGATTAATTTCAAGAAGAGAGCTTCCAAATTCCAATCCAAGAATAATTACTTTCCCACAAATTCCCAATTTCGTAAGAAGCCAAGAACAGAGCTGAGAACTGCCAAGTGCCAAAGAAGTAAAGAACCCTAAAAAATTTCGAATGTATGATATAATGAATTGCAATTTGCAATTAGATATGTTGTGGTGGGCTAAGCATAATGATTTTGTCTATAAAAAAAGCATAATGATTTTGTTTCTCTAATAGGTATTTTTTTAACAAAAAAAAAAACATATAAGCTATATATAAATATTTCTTTGGGCCTTTTAAATAATAATTGACATGTGGATTGTAAAAATAAAATAAAAAATAAAAAACTCTACTTGAGCCTATAGAATACAGAGTAAATTAATTTGGGGACCCTTGGAAAACGGGGGCCCTAGGCGGCCGCCTTGTCGGCCTATGCCCAGGGCCGGCCTTGATCTGATGCATGGTGTTGTGTCTTCTGCGTTATAAATTCAAAGCCATAATTTGTTGTTCTTGGTGTTGTGTCTTCTGCGTCTTATCTGGGGTTTTCTTGGTGTTGTGTTTTGTTGTTTTTGGTGCTTGTGGGGTTTTGCTTTGCTGGCAGCAGCAGGTTTCTTGTCTGAAGCTTGTTTTTGCTCTTTCTCGTGTTTCTTTGTGTGGGTTTGCTTGGGCCGTTTCTGGTCTTTGACCAGTTCTTGTTGTTGTATGTTTGCCTTGGCTTTGTTGGCCTTTTATAAAATTTAACCATTCAAAAAAAAAATATACTTAACAGCAGTAAGTTTATATATACTATTTGTCAATCCCCTTTAGTTTAAGCTCATTTTTAACATGAATTTCTGATTATTATTTTTTTGTTGGAACAATTAAAAGACGTGATAAAAACATAGCAGTGATGTAGTGTAACAAACCTTGGTTCGTTTCTGTCTTCTGAATTGGCCTAAACAAAGTAAGTATTATCTTGTTTTTGTTTGAATCAATTTTGAATTCTATTACGGTGTTTGTAGCCTTATAGAGTTGTATGTGTGGATTCAAGCATTTTTTTTTAGTTTACTTTTTTTTTTTTTTTGATTAAATAGATCTTTCGGAGGGAATAACCCAAAGGATTACAACACATCCAGGGCAATTACAACTAGGACTCTTCAGCTAAGAACACATAAGCACAGCCCAGAAACTAAGCCCCACAAACGAGGGAAAACACCGCCTGTGAAAACACAAGCACAACCCAGAAAAAACCCCACAAACGGGGGAACACCACCCACACACAGGCGGGAAACAACACACCCTCACAAAGAGGAGTGAAAGCAACTAAAAACCAAAACAACCTCACAGAGAGGATGAACACAACTAAAAACCAAACAACCTCATAAAGAGGAATAAAACAACAAAAAACAACCTCACAAAGAGGATTGAAAGCAACTAAAAATTGAAAACAACCGACTGAGCCCATCACCGATCAGAGGAGGAAGACTTCCTTGGCTGCCGGCGAGTGTCCGGCGGAGAGGATCGGGCCTGATGAAACCACATGGCCACCGTCGCAGTGCACACCGAAAAACCACTCTAGATCTGGCCGGATCTGAGCGGATCGGCCGATCTAACCGCTGCAGGCGTCGGCTGGAAGAAAAGGACCCGCCCGGTGGCGCGAGAGGGTTGGCCAGACGACACCAGGGCCGTCGTAGCAGCCGCAAAAAGCTCCGATCGGACCGGGGAGACTCAGCGTGAGGAAGGAGATCGCCCGGAGGGGCGACATCGCCGCCGACTCCCGCTGCCACAGCAAGAAACCGGCGGCGGACTGAGGCGGCGAACCTGAGGAGAGGTTGGAGTCGGTGCTGGACTAGAGACTTTTACTGATATTATTAGTTTACTTTTACTAGTTGCCAAAATTATTGTCATCAATGGTAACATTTGATGTGTAAAAGTAGAAAGTAGTGAACAACCGATTCGAGTTTGTCAATGGTAAGAATTTTTTGATATTATGATTTATTTATTTATTTTATTGTCATTGATTTATTATTTGATGACTCAAGTTAATTCAATGAAAACATGTTTCTTATTATTTCAAGTTATGTATAGATTGATTTGGAACTTCGGAGTGGGTTTGGAGTAATCAAGGATTCAAGGGCTGTTTTGCATTATTTTTTGAAGAATTTCTAGTTGTTTTTATTAGTGTTATGGACTTATTGTGTTATCCTAGACTTGATAATGGATTGTTTATGAACTCTTATGTGGATTGTTTTGAACTTATTATGTGGTTTTAGTAGATTGTTTAGTGTTTATGGAATGTTATCGGTGGATTGTTTTGAGTCTTTTGACAATTGAGAACAGTTTTTTTGGTGATTTTTAACGAGTTTTGAGAATTGAAAAAAAATCTTTTTAGTATGTTTTATGTGTCATTTAATCATTTTCGGCCCAATAGGCCCAAAATATGAAAAACTTGTGTTTTTTCAATTTTTCAACCCATAGCATATTTTATAAATTAAAGCCTAGTAATCTAGCCCAATAGGCCCAAAACCGAACCGGTTCAATCGGTTTTTGATCGGTTGAAATGATAAATTTTATCATATCGGTTCACTTTTTCAAAAACCGAATATTATCGGTTTTTTATCGGTTCACTCGAAAAGTGAACCGATCCATTAAACATCTACCCCTACCCAAGAGTAACCTATTAAATTTGAAATTTTTTTTAATGGGTGTAGGAAGTAAATGGGTGTTTGGAGAATTATTATTATTAATTTTGTCCCTAACTTTTGGCAAATCATCAAAAAAAAATTATTTTTTTTAATGTGTTTACTTCTTTAGCACCTTTGGTCTCTTACTTTTCATAAATACACCAAATTGGTCACTCTGACTCTAATTTTGATGGTCAAACATGATAGAAAATACAAATTGACCGTTTTACCCTTTATATTTATTTATTGAATGAGAATGACACTTTAGCCCTCCAACCTCTTACAATTTGACAACTTTATCAATTTGGATTGTCCAATAAAACATTGACATGTGTTATAAAACTTATTTAAAAAATTAATTCAAAAAATTAAATAATAAAATAAAGTGAATACTTTTTAAAAAAAAAATTAATAAAATACATTAAAATAAAAAATATCATAAAAAAATCTTACAATTTTTTTATTAAAAAACTTATAAAATAACATTAAAATATTAAAATAACACATTTCAATAAAAATATAATTTTACACAAAAAAAAATAATAATCATTAAAAAAAATTTGTGAATTAAAAATATTTAAAAAGGACAAAAAAGGATCTACCTCCACCAAATATGAAGGGCGCGTCTCCTCCCTACGAACCTCCTCCCCATATCTAGATATGAGGAGGCCTCACCTCCACCTGAACATCACTATTTTTATTTTTTATTTTTTGATTTGTTTTTTTTATAATTTTTTTTTATAATTTTTTTTTTAATATATAACATTATATTAACTTTTATATATATATATATATATATATATATATATATATACATATAAAAGGGGTGAATTCATAAAGAGCCAAAACATTTATGGTTTTACTATTTTTAGCCACCAAGGAAAGTAAGCAAGAAACTTTCTAGAGACATATGAGATGTCTTGGATAGAAAATGGCAAGTCTTTCATTAGTAAAAGACCCACGGGTAGGGTAAAAGGGATATCCAATAGGGAGTAGACAATCAAGAGAATTGGTCACTTTTGAGGGTGTACTTTTATCCAACTAGTAAAAGGTGATGTTGCCGGTGGTTGTGGATTAAACCCGTGGATGTTTCCTCTTCGAAGGTTTACCACGTAAAAAATAACGTGTCAAATGTCTCTATCTCTTTCTCTTTTATATTTGTATATGTGATTAATCGTGTCTTGTTTTAGATCATCATTTCTTCATATCTTTGTAAACAAGATCTATGTAAAGAAAGAGATGTAAACATTCTTTTGATCAAGTTGTAAATATCATTTGTATTTGTTAATGGTTGACTTATTTGTATATAGTGATTCATTCATTTGTACTTGTGAATATTGAGCATTAATATATAAATATAAGTGATAGTTGATTTATATTTTAGTTTGATCTCTTCACTTGCAAATTATATACTTTAATTGACATGCCTAATTGAAAATGTTTTTCAATAGTCTATATGTACTTTCATAATTTTAATGTATTGTGATACAAGCTGTCTAGAGGGACAAACTCTTGTTTATTTTTCAAGGGATTGAAAAGAGGTTTAAAACTTATCCCCCCTCTAGCTCTAGGTTAGCTTTTGGCAATTTAACCGTGTTTGTATATTTCAGACACCTATTTCTAAAAACAGTTGACACCTTTTTCTCTTTTTAGAAGTCGTTTCTACCATTTATGAATAGTGAGGGAAAAGGAGGGAAGACAATTAAATGATGGGTACTTTGGTACTTTCAAAACCCATTTTATTAGTAACAATCAAATTATTTTGTGACTAAAATCTTTTTTACATAATCTAAGGTTTATTTATGAAAATTTTCCTTGTTTTTAATTTGGACTAAAATTTTGGCTTTCCTACTTGTTTTGTTCAATGTTATGTACAATCAATTGGGTATGGTAAGATATTGAGTGGGAAGTATTTAGTAACACTCTTTTCCATTATCACTTACATTAGGGAACTATTGGACCTCCTGAAAACGGCCACAATCAATAAAACTGCATGTGTTCTTTAACAACCAAAATACTGATACACCCGAAAAAAAAATTAAAAGAAAATTAATAGTTTTTTTAATTGAAAATAAACATAACAACTGCTGTACGTAGCTAATTACAAAAAGAGTAACGCTATTTTATCTAAATTTGGGACCCAAATGATGTGACATCACTAAAACCCAATAATTTCAATCATCCAATTCTTATCTAGATAAATTAAGGATCCACATCATTTGGACAAAATAGCATTATTAGTTACAAAAATGCATTCGAAGGTGACAAAATGTTCAACAACATTTATCACTTTGTTTCATTTTCCTGCTTTCCCCATTTTTTACGTATGAACATACTACCTATTTAAATACACTCATGTGAAACACATTTAGATGTACAATAAATATAGGACGCCTGCGAAGTGCCTTTTATTTTATCTAAACTCGACATGTCTTGGCAAGATAATCACAGCCTTCATAGACTTCCAGCCCTGGCCGATTGAGCTCATCTTCTTTGAAGCAAGCACATCGCTTACTCATCTTTCCAGTCAAAGCAATTTCTTGAGGCCTCTGAACTAACCTAGGGCAGCCATCATCACACCAAACCTAGCAAAAGCAGTCAAAGAATCAACTAACATTACAGATGCTTTTAAAATGCAGCGGAAATAGAGTTTAGTTTAAAAGGTGTTCCACTACTATCATAAATAATGTCTTTCATAAATTTTGTGCCAACATGGACATGAAATGGCAGACAATCTATTTATACAAGCTTTATAAACATCAAATTCTTAAAAACTATAAAGAGAAATAAGAAATGATAATGCAACTAAATGAAGCTTGGATTAAGATATTATCTATAAGTTTTGAAAACTTAATACCTCTCCACCCTCTTCCTGACTCCACTTTGAATTGCAACTTGGTTGTTTAGCTTCTTCAGTCTTCTGTTTCTCCATAAGCTGTGCCCCTCTGGCAGCCTTTGCTTCAGCTCCTTTCAAATATTTAGTAGGATTTCCCTGGCTATCATAGTAACGACCCACCAGCTTACCAACAAATCTGCAGTAGTATAACTTAGTAAATATCGAGCATCATGCATATTTGTTGACAGTTCAAATCCTGTATTTCTATTTCACTAATACCCTATAGCTAAAATTTAAATGAATGGAAAACCAAAGCATATGAAATTCACACGTCTGATGATTCTGAAAACATAAAGGTTAAACATTAGAATTAAATTTAAATATTACCAATACTAAATTGTCCAGGAATATTCTATAGCCATAATTACTCATACCAACAGTCATTTACACAGCAACAATGAATTCAAAACAATACAACTGACTCAATTATAGATTTATAGGCCATAAGGCAATCTTTTAATATAGAAACCAAAAAAGGGTGATTTATCTTCAACTTCAATAATGACATTTCTACAGCTAGATATCTCTTAATTTGTTTTCCTCATGTTCGGAATGAACCAGAGGAAAACAATGTATATCTTAAACAGAGCTGATGTTTCACATTTGTATAGCTGTTGCTAACATATCCTCAATGTATCGTAATTTATTTCTGTACAGACAAGTAATTAACAATGGAAATATGGGACATGAATATGTATACAGACAAGTACTTAACAGTGAAAATAAGTGAACATGTCCCATAAGGCCATAATTATATAATAGGCAAGTTTTATAACCAAGTACCTGAAAATTATTACACTTCCTGGCATTTTAGTGTCTAAAATGGAAAACATGGTGGTCAATCAGACCATCCCACTTTACACAACTGTAGCAAGTGGCACCAACATTCCAATAAAGAAGGTGACTCCAGAATTGCTTCTTCAATGCTACTCAATTGTTTTGTCCATGGAATCATAAAATAAAAACATTCCTATATGTTCTGAAACAAGGGAATCGGAATAAAAACATTCCAGCTTCCCTTACTAACTTTATTATCCTTTTGCTTCAAAATAATCTACAAATTATATGCCTACTGGAACTATGGCTAAAAGTAAACTATGCATCTCCTCCACCTACAGAACTACTGTTCATATTCTAATACACAACTAATGCCCAGAATCCAACAGGGAATATCATTTCTTTCTAATAGGAAGTACTGCACACACCAATGTATTTCAGCATATATGGATTTGAACCTTGACACTGGGAGCAAATCATGGACAAAGTTTGGTCTCAATTTCGACAGCCTCCGTATAAGGTCAGAAATTTGGAAGGGCTAAGGAGGCTTTGGTTAGTGAATAACAAAAAAGGTGTAGTTAATTTAATTAATTAAAAAGGTTAAATGACTTTGGTTTTATACAAGAAAAGGTCTTAGCCTCTTAGGTTTTATACATGCACCATATCACAATTGGGGTCTTTATGTTTGGCTTAGGGAAAAAGCATGTATCACTTCCTATAAGGAAAATAATGATCTACATACTGGTTCCAAATAATGTGTATAACTAACTATATACTTAAGAAGTGTTCAATAAATGTTGTGATTAACATTAAAAAATTTCTACATGAACAGTGACATTAATGTAAAATTATGTATTGCATGAAGCTTTCTCAGTAGTGAAACTTCCTTAGTAGTCATGAACACAGCAAAGAAGGAAGCAACATCCTCAATAAGGGTAAATTTCCAAAAACCATGATGGACTTGATAGTCCATACAAGTGATTACTCCAGTTCATTGAGCATGGTAGATAATTTCCCATAATTGTCTTTATTCGATTTCCAATTTATAAAGGAGAATTCATGAAAGATGATTAATTTAAAACTCACTTGTAGCTTCTGAAGTAAAAGTCCCGCCATTCGACTACACTCTTTACCTACAAACATGAAGTATATCAAACAATGTAATTCAACAGTTTCAATGACGTAAAGCATAGTTGATTAAACAAAAGATTTGTGAAGCCAGCTTTGGTGGTGAGTACTTAAACATTTGTCTGCACACACTGGAGCATGTATGAGAGAGAAAGAGAGAGAATCATGCAATGACAAATTCTTTGTTTGCTTGGAAATCTGAATCGATATGAATTCACATAAATTTTGTACATATTGTCAGAATTCAATTTCCCAATCTTCCATAGCTACATGTTTTTAGATGTTAGATTTTATCTTAATCTGTTTTTTATGAAAAAAACAAATATAATACATACTTGAATTTAAACATTAGGAAAGAAGAAAAATCATTAAAACATTTTGATCTCCAATAAAATCCCAAGAATTTGACTTTTTGATTCAGATTAAAACTCTTAAATAGACCATTAAATTAGAAAAATAAAAGATAGAAAGAAAAGAAAGAAAGATTACGTTTGAGCTAGATAAGCCACGCAATGAGTCTGTGAGTCCATCACCTGTACAAAAACAAAATAAAACAGAGAAATGAAAAAGAGAATATAAATTAAAATTATTAGATAAAGAACTTCAAATTTGGGATTTGATTAGAGTTTCTACAGAAACTTGTTTGCTGGAAAACTTAAGAATTGGAAAGCAATTCATTTTTCTGAATAGGTCAGTGAATAGTAACACAAAGCACTACCAGCAAATGGCAACTTCAACTTTTGGGTTATAAGAAGAAAGATTTTATAAGAAGTTGAAAAGGGAAAAAAGTGATAAGAAAGAGAAAAAAGTACAAAGCATCCATGCATTTATAATAAACAAATAAATTGATAATCCATTAACCAGTTCTAACAATTCAATAAGTACAAAAAGCATATTAATAGACTTGACTACCACTTATCCTAACATGACTACAACTTCCAAAACCAAGAGACTTCAGGAATCTCAATTCTCAAAATTTAACCTAACTCAGTAATATGTAATAACTCAACTTACACTCAATTAGATTACCGAATTATCCCTAATTTTTTTGGACTCGTAGAAACAAATAGTTCTGTCCTAAAGGCAAAAAGCCACACATCTCCCAAACTAACACTCTGAATTCAAGACTCAATTTATTTTTTTAGCTAAGAAACAAAGAATTGAGAAACCAATTTAACCCTAAACAAATGCAACTCAACCTTTAAAATTGTGCAATCTTATGTACATTAAAATGTCTTAGGAGAACCCACAAAACACACACAAACTTTAGTAATTAACACTTATAATTATTATAAAAATACAATAAAATAATATCCTTTTTCCCATGGCTTGTTTCAGGCATATCAACAAAAAACATGGACCGTAATTACCATAGCAAGACAAATGCAATGACTAAAACGTTATTCTCACTTTTCCACTTCCACAGATTGCCTAATCCTGTAAAACTGGAGTCAGATTGTGAAAGGAGATACTGATCTAGTATTAGAAAATTGAAGAGACAAAAAAGAGGGTGATGTAGAACAAGTTAGGTGTTTATAATTCTCTTCTGAACCATGTCATTGGTTATAACCCTTCCATGGGCAGCTGTAAGGCAAGGATCTGAATGTCTGTCCCTCTGGAACCTGTTGTTTCATTCTTCCTATTGCAGACTCTTAAGCTTCCACATAACTATAAACACTTACATTACATAAAGTTAAGACTTAAGAGTATGTAACAATACTTACAATTGACTATTTCAACTAATCCAAGCCTGTTATTTCTTAATCTTTTGATCTCATGAAAACTTTATATTGCTAAAATAACATACTAAAAAGATAACATTGACCATTTGTACCTGTAAAGTTTCCTGAAACAAATGCACGGGAAGCGTCTCTGAGTAAATAGTAAAAAGAAACAAGAAGCTATCAGTGTGTGTCCTAAGATAAATGAAGGGATAAAAACAATAAAACAAAGCCTATGACATAAATTAATTTGATAAAAAAAAAAAAAAATCTCAATGAGCTTTCCCCACATAAAATAACAGGGTCAAAGGTAGGAAATGCGGATTATGGGGCAATCAGGATTATAGATTCAAACACACAAAAGAAAAAGTGAGACAAATTCATATTTGAGTACACAGATCATACTTCATCAGCTCTCAATATCATAAGATACAATTAAAACAAAACATTGTGTTTTCTACATTTTAAGTGAACTTAAATTGATATGCAGCAGTGCAGCACTTTATATATTTCATAGTAGCCTCTTTCTCAGCAAAGGAAAAAGAAAAATACAGCACTTGATCTCAACCAAAAAGGAGATTTTTTTTATTTTTTTTTTGTCAGAAAAAATAAGAGATTTATATGGTGTTTTCTACAGCAGGACAAGTATACAAGGGATAAAGCGAAAAGGTCATAAAAAGAAAAGGAAATATAATAAATATGAGATCTAAAGTCAGACAAAACCCAAAAATAAGTAGAAAAATAAAGCCAATCATCAGCCAAGAGAACAACTGAATGAAAATATTATGCACTTTAGGCCTAGGCCCACATGAATATGTTCTTGGTTTCTTACCTAAAAGGGGCCTTATATTAGTTTGGAAAGAAGGTCTACAGGTATAGTGCAGTGATTGCTTGATTAGGTGATATGAGATTCTATATGTAATCCTCACCTCAGTCATCTAGTCTATTACACCCAAGAGTTTGTACCTTACGTTAGGTCATTACAACAACATTCCAAAGAAGCCCGAGTTTAAGTCAAGAATGGGCTGCTTGGCTGCTTGACACCTTCACACACCTTAAAGCAGCTTGATTTTTCTTAGTCGTTTAGGTCACATTGTCTGACTTGCAATAGTGTCATACCAAGCTAGGCATTCCCCATACTCCCCTTGACAAAGATAATACCAAACACCATATCTCTACCTAACACAATGTAACTGTATATGATTAACGAGTTATGTTAATCGTAATTTTTTTATTACTTTTTTGTTAAAGATTCATGTGACTCGATGTAAGCAACAACTTGAATCCAACTGCATATATCATCAGTAACTTGGTAATTGCTACAAATGAAAGAGATTCCAGACCAAATAGGCCTTCATCCAACCAAAACTGAAAACTTAAATTTAAATAAACTGTTCCACTCTTTGAAGAATAACATATGAACATGATCCACTTACAGAGTCTATAATAACCTAAACATGATAGATATAAAATATATATATATAAATAAATAAATAAATAAAAACATTGCGAGTTTGTTCCAATAGTAGCTGCATACATGCAAGACTTTTAACAAACAACGTTTAAGCGAGACCAAATAAAGCAACGAACCTTCCAGCAAAATGATTGTAACCTCCACCTTTGCCATAATGAGATTTCCCTTTAGTTACATCAAACACAGATCTGATTCAAAAGCACAAAATGAATATCAAACGTAATCAACGATAGCATTCCGTCCACATATCATACAAAGGGAGCGAGAGAAAAAGAGAGTACCCGAGAATGCCTAGAAGAATGGGAATCGAATCATCAGTTCCATTGTGCAAAGCCAATTCTTCAACAGAGAACAATCTCTACAAGTAAAGGCCAAAATTAGTTAATAATGTAATCGTTTACGCTTAATTGAAGAGAAAGAGGGAAAATTCGAACCTTTTGAGGGTTGAATTTGTAGAGCAATGGAGCGATTAAAGCTACAAAAACTGTAAATAAAACAAATGGGGATTTTAATAAATTCTTAACAGCCATCATCATCAGTCTTTGTTTCCAATGAATTCAGTTTTGAGTGGTGTAGCTCTTGGATCTTGGTCAAAAATCAAGTAGTTGCACTGCCATTACTCGCACTTGAGAGTTGATAACATGAATTGATGGTTTGAATATAGAAGAGATGAGATTACCAGCACCAACTCTTGGACCAAGAGCGAGCCGACTTTAGGCTTTTGATATTTGGGAGATGAAATGCTTGTCGTCGTTTAAAAAATTGGTAACAGCAAAAACGGAAATTTCAAAACGTTCTTAAATTACGGCGAAATATCACTGTCGTAATTAGGGATGGCAAAATCCCAAAGGGGATCCGATCCGTTTGTAGTGAATTTAGATCTCATAAAAACGATGCTCGGATCCGATATGGGTTAAAAGTTGTTAATCTGGTTTGTAAACGGATCGGGTATGGGTCAAATCAATATAATCCGTCTCATCCCAATTGACCGATATTTATATAATTATTTTTTAAGATATTAAAAAAATATAAAGAAAAAAAAAAACATTAATTTTTTTATCAATTTATCTAACTGAATTTTATATTTGAATTTAAAGTTTATATAATTTAGATGTTATATTCTATTAATTTTAAGTTTATATATGCTTTCAGGGGTGTGGCTTAACTGGTAGATTGATGAGTTTGGGGCTTGGACAAATGACTCCCAAGTGGGTAACTCAAATTACTTAGTCTAAATATGTGGATAGATAGATACTGAAGTTATATATGAATTTCAAGTGTACATTAAATTTTAAATTTTAAATTTTTATATTTATTTGACACTATTTTTATGTTGAATTTTGAGAGTATCACTGGTTTAATAAGTTAAGTTTAAATGACATCAATGAACTAAAATACCATCATCTCCTTCTTTTATTACGTTTATGCAATTTTTATGTTTAAAAAAAAAAAAAACCTCCATTGATGGAAGTTCTCCATCAATGGAGATGAAAGACCTTCATTAGATGAGCACCGCGCGGAGAGAGGCATTACCATGGATACCACCTGTTCTAATTGCAAGGAGGGATGTGAAAATCTCAACCATGTTTATAGGAAGTGCTCGGCCTTTTTGAAAGTTTGGGAGGATATGTGTAAGGGAATTACTAAAACTGATTGTTTTAATCTGGTTTGGAGTGATTGGTTGCAGCAGAATTTGAGTTGTAACAAGATGATTATGGGTAGATTTCCTGTGTATCTTCTCTTCTCTGTGACCCTATGGTATATCTGGAAATGGAGATGCAAGTGTGTGTTTGATATGAAGTTTAAAATGCCTAAGTGTGCTAGGAAGATCATCTTTCAAGTAATTGAAGATTGGCTAAAAGCTAATGAGGACAGTAGTACTAAGAGTGAGATGAAGTCATGTATGATAGCTTGGTCTCCTCCTAAGATTGATTGCATCAAGCTTAATGTTGATGGAACTCTGAATCATGATTTAGGTACCATATTTGCTGGAGGGGTGGCCCGTAATCATTTAAAGAAGTGGATTGGAGGTTTTGCTTTGAACAGAAGAGCTGGAAGCATAATTGAAGCTGAGCTTTGGGGCATTTTTGAAGGCTTGAAGTTCTTGTGGAATGCTGGGTTCAAGAATGTTGTTGCTAAAACTGATTCACAAACTGCAATTTGTCTGCTAACTACTGATACTCCTATTAATCACCCTCTCTATAGTATCATTATGGCCTGTAAAGCTTTACTGAACAAGAAGTGGTGTTGTTGCATTCAGCATGTCTATAGAGAAGGCAGAAGAGCTGCAGATGGTCTGGCCAAGCTTGGACACTCCTTAGAGTTGGGAATCACGTTCTTTGAAGACCCCCCTTTGCAAATTCTCAACATCCTGGATGATGATTCTGTCGGTCTAGCAGCTGCTAGGCTTGTTCCTTTTGTGTAGTTCTGTTTCTTTTCGGGCCTTGTTGCCCTCCTTCTTACCAAAAAAAAAAAAAAAAAAAAAAAGACCTTCATTAGAAGTCAAGAGGTCGAAATTGACCTTAATTGGAGGTCAATGGAGATTGAAATTGATATCCATCGGAGGTCTCAATGAATAAGATGACAAATAAATTTTTAGAAAATTTCATTTTTGCCCAATAAGTCTTGTATATTGCAAATATATCTAATAAGTCTCAGAAAAAACAAAATAAGTCTCGAAAATTAGAAATTAAGTCTCGGAATACAAAATAAGTCTTGAAAACACCAAAGACTTATTTTTGTGAGTGTGTTTCAAGGGTATTTTTGTCAGATCCACACTTTTAGGTGCTATTAAAACTTAAGTTATTAAGTTGATGATAGTCTTAAAACTTTTGCACTTTAAAGAGTGTTATTAAATTTTTGAATCCTTATGTTTACGGGGGTGTATTCAATCAAGATTTGATTGGATTCTATAGGATTTGAAAAGTCTAGAGGTATTCAATTAGAATTTATAAAGAGTCCATCAAAGTCTGGGGGTATTCAATCTAGACTTTGAAGGATTCCAATAAAATCCAATCAAATCTAGGTGTATTCAATTCAGACTTTTAAGAATTCCAAACAAAATTGGGTGTGTTTAAAAATCCATGGATTTCACGGATTTCGTTTAAGTGATGGAATTGGATAGATTTGGATGGATTTTAGAATGAACAATATAAAAAAGCTCTCCATAAATCTTGTCATGTGCCCATAGATTTCATAGGATTTCATTCTCACATCAAATGACCTCTCAATTTTCTCAGCTTTTGGTATCCCTTTTCATTCTCTCATCTAGGGATGGTAATTTATCCCTGGGAACCCAAATCCCCACTCCCCCATTTCAATTTGGGGGGAATTTTTTTGGGGAAAATGGGGAAATGATGGGGATGATTTTTATCCCTAAATTGAAATGGGGATGGGGATGGGGGTAGGTACCCCCATTTCCATTTTCCCATTTCCCTAAAACCTTATATAATATAATAATAATAATATATATATATATATATATATATATATATATATATATATATATATATATATATATATATATATACAATCATGTTCTCATGTGGACGTCCTGATATAACTTCATGAGGATATTGAATATGAGCCACTAGTTTTGACAAGTGCATACACACTTGAGTCGAGTCAGAGCATGTAAAACTAGTGGCTCACATTCAACATCCTCATGAAGTTATATCAATACGTCCTCATTTGAAAAATTATATATATTCTTAATATTTTTATTCTTTTTATTTTACTAAGTATGTAATTTTTTCTTAAACAGAGGAAATGGGGAAGACAGGGAACAGGGAAACAGGGAAATGGGAATGGGGATGAGGGTACCTATATCCATCCCCATTTCCCCAATGGCCATCCCTACTCTCATCAAATGCGATTTCTTCCTATTTCACACAACTCTTGGTCTCCACATCTCACAAAACCTTCTTCGAATATGAATTTTTTATTTTATTTTTCATTTTTGGTTTCAGTTCTTCTTAAGTCAAAACTAACAAGCAAAATCATCATCCCTTTTATATCGAAATCATTTTTTTCATCTAGGTTCTTCACTTTTATATCAAACAAGCAATCAATTATAATATATATATATATTGTTTTTTTTTTTTTTAATTCTCGTATGGGTTCTTCACAAGATTAGAACCAATTTCTTCAAATTCGCGAACTAGTGGCAGCGCATCAAAGAGAAAAAACATGGATCCATTGATTGATTGAAGAGAAAAAAGACAGAGAAAAGAAACGAAAGAGTTTGGTGATGTTTTTTTTTTTTTTTTATCTCTAGTTTCATGTGTACGTAACTAGTGCATTGGTAAAACAATACTAGTTTCACGTGCATGAGACTAGTGAAGATGTGACATTTGAGTAGGGGCAAATATATATATATTTCTTTATTTATATAGTCTTTCTATTATTAGTTCGAACTGATATAAAATATATTAGTTCTTTGCATGTGAATCATTGAATTTAAAAGATGCTTTAACACGTGCATGCAGCCAAGTCAAAGTATTTAAATTCAATGGCCCACATACAAGGGACTGATATATTTTTATATCAGTTCAAACTGATAATGGAAAAACTATATATATATTTAAAGATAAATCCATCCAATTCCATACAGTTCTATGTAAAAGTCCAACCAACTCTTTACATAAATCTAACAAAATCTATATGAAGTTTATGGGAATTGTGAATTCCACCAAAATCCATCACTTAAAACAAATCCATCAAACTTCAACGAATTCTAGATTAAATACACCCCCTTTAATTGAAAATCTATAGGATTTTCAAAGTCCAGGTGTATTCAATTCAGATTTGTAAAGAGTCTATACTTTTAAAAAGTCCAAATAAATTTGGGTGTATTAAAAAAGTCATTGATTTTGTAGATTTTGTTTAAGTGATGAAATTGAATGAATTTGGATGGATTTTAAAATGAAAGAGTATAAATATAAAGGCCTTTCACAAATCTTACCCTATACTCATGGATTTCATACGATTCCATACTCTCATCAAATAACCTCTTAATTTTCCCTGTCTTTCTATTTTTACACAGCTCTTGGTCAATTTCCTCAGTCTTCTTATTTCACATAGCTCTTGGTCTTCGCATCTCAAGTAACTGTAAGCATGTTTTAATTTAAAATATTTTTCAATTTACGTGTATTTTTAAATTTGATTGAATGTTAAAATTTAAGTTCCTATCCTAAAATTCACATGTATGGTAAATAAATGTATATTTAATTGTTTTAACATTTTTTTTAATGAAATAGGTCAAATTGGGTCGGGTTTGGGGCACTCCGCCTCATTTAGGTTGGGTTTGGGGTGGAAATCAAAAACCCATTTGGGTCATATGTCCAGTTTAAGGAAACTTACTAAAAACAGATTTCAGGTTTGGGGTATGCCGATCCGGTCCCAATCCGACCCGTTGGCATCCCTAGTTGTACTCTACTTAACCTTGTCATAGTACTTAATTAAAAATAGAGTAAATTACACCAAACTCCATGAGGTTTGATCTTTTACACCAAAACTCCTTAAGATTTGCTTTTTTACATGCAGAAACAACTTTATCGTTAATTGACACTCACATTTTCTGTCGTTAGTTAAATTGGTCAAACTTAACCATTGATCAAGTTTGACTAAGAGGTTTGCTCTTTTACGCACGGAAACAACTTTATCGTTAATTAACACTATGGGTGGGTATCCATTGGATCGGTTCATATTTTGATTAAAACAATAAAAAACCGATACTATTCGGTTTTTGAAAAAATTGAACCGATACAATAAAATTAAGATTTGTCAACCGATCAAAAATCAACTGAACTGGACCTGTTAGGTTCGATTTTGTTGGTTTTGGGCATATTGGGCCAAATTAACTTATGGGCTTAAAGGAAATTTCATTATGGGATTGAACAAATTGATTTTACTAGGTTAAAATAATATTTACCAAAAAAAAAAACTTCTATCATTAATACATACATAAAAAGTGTAAAGGCTGTGAACGCTTAGAAGTAAGAACATTAGGTTTTTTTTTTTTTTTTTTTTGTTTTTTTATTTATTTATTATTTTTTTGTTTTTTTGGTTCGAGACAACGAACCGGAAACCGAACCGTAATATTCAGTTTTCTTAAAAATGAACCGAACTGAACTAGTCATCATAAGAAAACCAAAAAAACCGATTGGATCGGTTCGGTTCGGTTTATTGGTTTTTTTGCCCACCCCTAATTGACACTCAATTCCCTTACCGTTAGTCAAATTTGGTCAAATTTAATTGTCGACCAACTGTCCAAGTTTAATTGTCAAAAAAAAAAAAAAAAAAAAAAAAAAAAAAACCAAAATGCTCCTAAAATTCTTAATAAAAAATAGATTTTATTTTTATTTTTTTAATTAATAAGTTAAAAATCAATAAATAATTAAAAAAAAAAAAAAAGATAGATTGATCTCCACCATCTCAAAAGATAGACGGTGTCACGGTGGACATCAAATTACAAGAATAAATAATTGTATCTTGTTGTGGAAATCATCTTTAATTATTTTTGTTTTTTGTTTATTTTAGAATTCATACATATATATTTCAAAATTCTCCAATTATTTATTATTGAATATTTTACATTGTTTTTTTAGATATATATATATATATATTTACATACTATCTATAAATTTTCCCTAATTTCCATTTGCTGTGGAATTTCTAATAATGTTTTTATATATTTTTTGTAACTATTTTATAATAAAAGTTATTTTTAATAAACAAAAATGGTCGAAATACCTTTGATTTGTTAAATGAGAGGAGGGTTCACAGTAAGACCTTGTGGGTGTTCTCACTGGATCTTAAAATTCATCGAACAAATATAATTAGAACGCAAAAATTGTCTCTCATTTCTGTCATCTATTACAACGACGACCCCTTCAGGTACGGTCTCTCTCTTCAATAATTTTCATGAATCTAATGAGTTCTTTTTCGATTACTTTTGTCTTGTAATTTGTGGGTATCATCAAAATCAATTGTATTTCGCTAATTTAACAGCCCGCCTCGGAAGAATGAATTTGCAAATACAATTATTTACAACAAATTTTATGTTTACCCAAATTTTCAATTTCTAATTGATACGTTGTTTCAAAATTCTAATGTGAAGACAAAGATGGGTGTGAAGCAAGCTATAAGGAGCCTCGATGCATTTCCTCGCGCAGAGGAGCATTTGTTGCAGAAAACCCAATCTGGGGCACTTGGTATTCTGCCTTTTCTTTTGTTTTTTGTTTTTTTTTTTTTTTTTTTTGTAAATATTTATTGTAAAATAAATTTTGTTCTTGTCGATAATACATATTATAATCCTATGATAATTCGGTTCTTATTACATGATTCTTTAGTTTTCTTGTTTAATAGGCTGATTTGCTGTGATAACTTGATTATTTTTCTCTGTATTTATCGTTTTTCACTTTGTAGTCTCGATTGTTGGTCTGGTCATAATGGCAACATTGTTCTTGCATGAGCTCAGATATTATGTTACCACGTATACGGTTCATCAGGTATGCCTTTGATTTCCATTTGCCTTTCTTCACATACACAGACAGTTGATTTTAATATTATATAGCATGAATATGGACACAGTTCATAACTATAAATATGTATTGGGAAGTTAGTATTTATTTGTATCCGCAAAAAATCAGCTTTAAGGAATAATTTACAAATAATCAGAATTTTTCTAATCCAGCTTTAGATTTTAGTTAGCTTTATTATTAAGACTAAGGTTGCATTTGTTATTTTGTCCTAAAATTTGAACAGGTTTTAATTTAAGTATATAGTCTAAATAGGTTTGAATACATATTTCTCAATGACTTTTTTTTTTTTCCTTTCTATTTTAATGTCTGGATATAAGTATTTGATTGTTTGTTTTTCCAAAGAAAATATCTGAAAATTAGTGCTTTTGATATGTGTGTGTGTGTGTGGGTGGGTGTGGGAGTTGGTTGTGTGTTATTCATTTTATTTAAAATGTGAATTGATTAATTTTTAAATGTATTTTCTGGAAGGTGTATTAATACATACATTCAATTTTTTTGTTACCACAATAAAAGGAAAATTAAAATTTTGGATTAAGACAAACATCTTAAATCAAATTTAAGAGGTTAAAGCAACAAGATAAAATGACTTATAAATTAAGATTAAGATGTACTGGCAACCAGTCACATTCTTGCAAAACTTTTTCTGAAGCAAATTAAATTAATAAAATTTCTTAATAAACTATGGTCAAAATGGTGAATCATTGTTTGCTTATCAACTAGCTTGAATTAAAACTAAAAGAAAACGAATAGGACATACTTGCAAAATATGCTTCAAGGGAAGAAAACTTAATAACACTAATCTGGATTTGGCACATTCTGTTTGAGTGACCTTTTTCTGTCTCTTCTTTGTCTCTCCTTAATAGAGTTTTAATATCCTTGTCTTTGCATCAAATATATCTGTACGAATAATTAGTTTAATTAAATTTTTATGAGAAAACAATAAATGTTGACTATTGCTGTGTCCTGTCTCTACAAAGAATCTGAACATGATTGTTTTATTTATTTATTTATTTATTTTTTCCAACTTCTGAAATATTCTGGTGCATTTGTAACCAATATGGATGCATTAGGATTTTAAAGTTTCCTGTGTCGGAAATATCCTTATGGTATAAGTGGATATTATATTGAAATAGATCATACAGAGACGCGAGAGTCCTAGAGCTTGAAAAAAGAATAAAAAATTTAATGTACCTGGGATTTGGGGGATAAAAGTTGATATAGTCCTATTGGTTCTACTGTATTGCTTTTAGCATTTCTGCAATTTGTAGAAGATGAAACTATGAAAGTAAACTGAACTAATGATGCTATAAATTTTCTTCCACTTAATGAACTAGTAAATTTTTTCCTTTATGTCCAACCTAAGAAGTTGCCAATTGACAGACAAGCATGTGTTGTGCAGATGTCTGTAGACTTGAAACGTGGAGAAACTCTACCAATTCACATAAACATGACGTTTCCTTCTCTACCATGTGATGGTTAGCATATTACTTTTTCTTCTTTTTATTAGTATCAGTTTGCTTTCCGAATTCTTCGCTCCTCTTATCTTTGATAATTTTTAAAAATGACATTCTGAATGCTAACCTTCTTTCCTCATCTGTTTTCAGTGTTGAGTGTTGATGCTATTGACATGTCAGGCAAGCATGAAGTGGATCTTGATACAAACATATGGAAAGTAAGACGATTTCTTTCTTGATAACATAATTTTCTTACCTTTAATTTCTTATTTTAATTTCTCTTATGACTTTTATTAATATTGTTTTTGAAAATTTATAAGCTAGTAGCATCTCATTTTTTGGTTCTGTTTAAAAAAGATATAAAATACTGGCTTTTAGAGAGAACTCATCCATTACTTTATCATATTAATGTATTATAAGAACTCTATAAGGGAAAAATGTAATATTTTCTTGCATGTCATGTTAAATGACCAAATTTTCCATGACTCTTGTTCACAAATCACTATTCTAACAAAATAGAATATGGAGATTTTGCCAACTCTTTTCTTCTTGGAAACAAAACTTCTAATTATCTTCTCCTTACATAATACATGGAATAAATGAGATGCAAAGATGACAACATAAGTTAGGAGTATGTACATAGTACATGTGCAATCATAGTTTTTAAAGGCCAAGGTGCAAAGGTCCCTTGGGAGCCTAGGTGCATGGCGAGGCGTGAGCCTGATTGAAGTAGGACACCTTTTTTTTAATTTTTTTTAAAAGGTACCTAATAGCTTTTTATGAACTTCCCAATGGGAATAATTCATAAAAATTATATTAACCTAATTTATCCTATAAATTCCAAGTTCCTTGGCAAAATGTAAGGTTTAGAAACTGTCAATAACACACCACAATTCATAAAGCAATTAACATGACATCAGCATATAACAACAAAGACTCAAAGTAGCAAACACATTTAAAAAAAAAAAAAAAAAAAAAACCAAAGATGTTCAAATTAGTTTCTAGGCTCTAGCTATCCCCAACTCAAACAAAACCAAGCTCACATCATCATCAATGCATCTTCATTCATCAAAATCATCATCCTCTTTGTTGGATTGTGAAGCCCTTGAAGAAGTTGCCATTGGTGAACTTACTCCTTTTTTTTTTTTTTTTTTTTTAAATTTTAAATTTTTTTTTTTTTAAAAATTAAGTATATAGCGCCTTAATAGTGCCTGGAAAGGCCAGGCGCGTGCCTCATGGCAGCCGCCGCACCTTTAACAACTATGGGTTGGTCAGTCTCCTTCGGTCAACATCCCAGGGCTGCCGCCGCTGTCGCCCCCTCTTATTGAAGTTGGTTGGGTTGTGTTAGGGGTTTCTTCAAAATTTGGAATTTTTTAGTATTACGATATTTTGGTAATAATTTTATTTTACATGGTTAATTTAGGAAATTCATGTCAATCTATTGATGAAAGAACTTTTCTCAAGTGATAAGTTATAAAATTTGAATTTTAAAATTAAGTGTTTTAAACTTAGTTTAAGTCGTAAGTAAAAAAAAAAAAAACAATTTAAAATTACTTAGATTAAGATTTAAGTGGAATTATGTCTTAAATGAGAAAAAAAAAAACAGCCCTAGTGTGAAATTTTTTGGGAGTGTGACTGGCACTTTATTTTCATCATGTCATATTTTAGCACTTGAAGCAATTTAAGTTCTTACATTCATTTAAGGAGGCCCTTTTTTTTTTTTTTTTTTTTTTAAATTTTAATTTTATTTCTCTTTGATTAATTTGTTACCTGAATGAGTATACAGTTACTACCCTCTCTCTATCTCTCTCTCTCTGTACTTTCTTTGTTCTCTTGCTAACCAGACTAAACTTTTTTGCAGCTTCGCTTGAATACTTATGGCCATATAATTGGCACTGAATATTTGTCTGATCTCGTCGAAAAGGAACATGAACATAAGCATGGTATGGTCTTCAGTACCCTATATATTTTATATTTTGGTTTGAAGGAAATTCATTATATTGTGTTTTGGTACCCTATATATATATATTGCAATTGCATTGCATTGCTCTGTTTTTCTGGTTTAGTTTTCCTCTGTTTTACATTTTACATGGTAAATACATACATACACATTTGTATGTATGTATTTACCATGTAAAATGTAAAATGGAGGAAAACTAAACCAGAAAAACAGAGCAATGCAATGCAATTGCACTGGTCCAAGATCTAAAACAAATAGAAGAACAAGCCAATAGAACATTACCAAATCTCCAGAAAATGAAAACACATACAACTACTATTTTAATGTTTCCAGTACATTATATATGTGTAAATATATCAACTCTATCACAATCTTCTGGTGCTTTTGCTTTATTTTACTGTAGAATATCTGTCACAAAAAATAAATATTAAATAAGTGGAGATATTAGGCCCATAATGGACATGGCATCATTTTTGTTTGCTAAGTTTTGTTCATTCGGACCAGACTTTCATTGAAAAGATATAATAATACATAATTGTGAATGCAAAATTGAAGAAGGATATAGGTGATGTACATGTGGTGATTTACTGATTTTATTGAATCATAAATATTTATGCTAGTATAGGTTGCTTTTATTATTCTGTGTTGTGTTATCATTGCTCCATCAAGGAAAATGATCAAATTAGTACCGTTTCTGGTTTGGTTTAAGATTTTTTAATATTTATGTAAGGCATATTTTGTGTATAATATTGATTAATATCTCATAACATACTTTTGACCAGATGATAATAAGGAGCATCACGATGACTCCCATGAAAAGCTTAATTCGCTTGGTTTTGATCAAGCTGCTGAAGATATGATTAAGAAGGTGAAGCAAGCATTGGCAGATGGAGAAGGATGCCGGGTATGTCCTGTTAGAGAGTTTCATTGATCATTAATACTGTTAATTAGTCGGTTACCTTTTATCAAGTTAGAGGGAAATGAAAAGTAAAACTAATGTCTATGCTAAACGCTTTATGCAGGTTTATGGGGTTTTAGATGTACAAAGAGTTGCTGGAAATTTTCATATATCAGTTCATGGGTTAAATATTTATGTTGCTCAAATGGTAAGTAGCTTCTTTTTTATTTTTTATTTTCCTTTTTCCATCTGCTGTCATATAGTTCCATGCGTTATATGGAAAAATACAATGGATTGGCATGACCTTCAACTACATGTTAGTGCAGATGTCGGCTGTGTGGACTATATTTGTACAAGTACTTGTTTTGGCATTTTTGACTGACCAATTAACTATATGGGTTGACTTTTGAAAATATATACATTTATTCAGGGAATTTTAGGGTGTTCATTGT
This sequence comes from Acer yangbiense, assembly GCA_008009225.1. Classification (NCBI taxonomy): domain Eukaryota; kingdom Viridiplantae; phylum Streptophyta; class Magnoliopsida; order Sapindales; family Sapindaceae; genus Acer; species Acer yangbiense. Next base: position 20,864,417 of record CM017767.1, on the reverse strand, counting down.
TTTGGTTATCTTAATGAAGAGTTTCTACTGTTTCAGTTGTAGAAGTATAATCATGAAATGCCATAAGTAACTTTGAGGTTCAAATATGAATGGTGTTATTGAAACTCAGCAACGATCTAATTTTCGTGGTAAAAAAATTTGATCTTTTAGAATTCTCCTTACCAGAACACTGTCCTCAAGTCTTTTGATGTTTATATCACTATGCAGAAGTTCATGATAGATTAGCAAAGTAGGGGTAGATAAATTAAACTTGAGTGCTGGCAAATGATGTGATGTAATTTTATTTGGAAAACAAAATAATGAAGAAAAAATGGAAATAATATGCCATCATGGAAAAGTGAACATAATTAAGATTAATATTATCTCTATTATGTCCAATAATTTTGCATTATATCAGAGCAGTTCTACTCAAGAAAATTGTGTAGTTATTTTTCAGTCATAAGAAATGTGCAGAGTTAACTCCGCATGGGGGGCTAATTATGCATCTATATCATGGGAAGTGGTTCTCCCTTTGCATGCCAATGCTCAGGTTATGCTACAAATGTCTTGGTTGCAGCAAAGGCATAGTCTAACCCTTCTCCTTACAGCCACAACCACTCACTGTTTAATTCCAATGATCACGAGCAGGATTCTGTATGGATTCAATTTTCTTAAGAACTTGGAGTTCTTTTTGAGTATTTAAGAGTGCCTTAAACTTGTGATTGCTTCTCTTTATCTCCTCATTAATCCCATTGCATGCTCGTCATCATTTATTCAAGCAATAATTGCTAAAATCTTGTCTCCACCTGATAGAAGCCCTAAAATCAAAAGATTTTCAAATTATACTTCTCAACATAAGTGATCATATGCAGTTTCCTAACCTGTCCTTCATTGAATTTTTCTTGGTGCCTTTTAGCTATGTTCACCATATCCAACCAGACACAACCTGATTGTCACTTTACTTGCTAGGGCTTTTTCATTATCTTTTTTACTAAATGACAACCCTTTGTAATTTTTCCTATTCTATGTTCATTTTTACTTGCTAAAAAGCTTCAGATTTTGGTCTTGTCTTTTATTTTTAATTTTTTTTTTTTAAATCAAAGCAGAAAATTTGCTTCAAATTGCAAAAAAGAATGTTGTTGTTAGCAGCTTCACATCCTCAGTATGTCCCCAATCTTCGAGAAAGTCACACTGATGTATATGACTAGTTGATGTATACTTAAATCTCATTTTTCGTGGTTTAGTTTTGCGTACATCTATGGTTGAGACATATAGGTAAGATTTAAGTCATATTTTTGTATTATTAAAATTTTGTTAGGAGCTTCAAAAAAAATTTGTTAGGGGAATGTGGCACGTTTCTTTTATGTTTCCATATATATGCACCCTGGCAAAACATGAGAAAGAGATGACATTAAGAAATCTTTGGGGTTAAAACGTTTTATCAAAATTGAAGAGATGCAGTGGTTTATTCTTAAAGTGTTTTCTATTGTCAGTTTCTTGGATCTTATTACAAAATGCATGTGCTAGATCAGCTTTATTTTTATTGGATGTCTTTTTCGAAAGTGTATTGTCAGAAAATATTCATTTTGATCTCCTCTCACCAATGGATCTGTATTCTCTTTATTAATGATTAACAATAGGATCTATTATCATTTTTTGCTTGTCTAGGGAAATTAATAATGGGCACAAATTCTCTTAATTTTTGTTCTGTCTTATGATTATCCAAGTAAGCAAATGTTGAATTGCAACCTATATCGACATTTTTAGTACATCCATATAAAATATCTTCATCCTCTTTTTTTCTGTTGCAGATTTTTGGGAGTTCAACACATGTAAATGTAAGTCATGTCATTCATGATCTATCATTTGGGCCTGAATATCCAGGAATTCATAACCCACTAGATGAGACAGTGCGGATGCTGCACAAGACAAGTGGAACATTTAAATATTACATAAAGGTCTGGCTACTTGCTTCCTCTTGATTAACCCATGAGCTGTTATATTTGCTTCCCATTTTATATTAAGGCATCAATTCTTAGTAAAAGATGTTGGTAGTGGAATATTAAGCGTCAATATAATTGTCAAGGAGAGTATGCAAAAGAGTTTTTACTGGAATCCTGAAATGATGTCATCTGAAGTTATTTGTGGCTGTATTCTATGGAATGTTGGAACATGTGTTGGTCTTATTTTGGGGTTTCTATTGTTTGATATAGCCTTTTTGTAATGATTCATTTTTTATTTTTCTTTGTATAATTTTGCAGATTGTTCCTACTGAATACAGATATATCTCAAAAGAAGTTTTGCCAACAAATCAATTCTCTGTAACGGAATATTTTTCTCCAATGAACGAGTTCGACAGGACATGGCCAGGTTGGTTGGCAGCCTGATCTGTGTTGAGTATACTAAATCTTATATCCCTTTTTCTTGGTTCTTTGTATTGATAACCATCCTTTTTTTCTGTCATTTTATCAGCTGTATACTTTTTGTATGATCTATCACCTATCACTGTGACAATCAAAGAAGAGCGCCGCAGTTTTCTCCATTTCATCACTCGGCTTTGTGCAGTATTAGGTGGTACATTTGCTTTAACAGGTTTGTTTCTGTTTGTCATTTGTGGATTATTTATAATTTACCATGAAGTTTTCCACATTTAGCAAAATTACAACTGTTAAATTTTGCTGATTTTCATTGGTGGTAAATTTTGATGGGAAAGAAATTCTGTTTTAACTAGAATTTGCACATGGCTGTTTTAGTTTCTGTTTTTATGGTTCTCTAGATAAGAATTCGCGCATTGAGAGAAACTAATTGGCTTACTCTATATTTTCTACACATATCACCTGCTAAATTCTCCCTTTCATGATTAACTTTCATCCATTCGAATTTCATCTTCGCTGTTGCCTCAACAGGATTGCTAGATCGGTGGATGTACAGATTTATTGAGGCACTGACTAAACCAAGATCCAGAAGTGTAGTGCGATAGAGTCGGATGGGAATATGGGGTTATAATTATTGCTGTGAAATTTATAGTTATCTACTTATCTCCAACAAATTCCAATGGAAGATAGATTCATGCAGCCTTGGATTTAGATTGCAGAGAGCCACAGGCCGGACCGCTTGTGACATGTTCTTTCTTGTTTCCTCCCTTCTGGTGACTGATGTGTTATATTTAATTGCAACTTATATTTTTTATTCTGTAACATTATCTTGAAATATTCCAATTGTTACAAATCTTGAGAGCAAAGAATCATATAAAACTGTAATAGGTAGTGAAAATTTTGATAAATCGATGTTGCTGTTGGGTTACATATGTGCTTGGTTTAGCAAGAAGAAGAACCTCTGGAGGAGACGTACCCTTACCTAACAAAAATAATTATGGGAGTAGTTACAACTAATTAATATTGTTAAATATGTTTACAAATTATAAAAATGACTTACCCTGCTTAAAAAGTAAAAGCAAAGCTTTCAAAAATAGTAAAACTAAACCAAAATTACTGCACATCAAAATTGCAAGCCGGCTACCTGAATAAATTTTCTACTTTTATCTTGCCAATCTTATTTATTTTATCTCTCTAGCATGATCTTTGCTTTTATCCAAAACGTGACCATCTCTTTTTTTACATTATTACAAAATATAGAATTTATCTGAATACCATTTCTATTCTCTACTTCGGTCGGGGAAGAAAATATTTTCAGGAAGAAGCAAATCATAATCAAAATTAAATTCATAGTTAACTACCACCAGTCCTACCAATTACAACTCAACTAAACCTTGTCATGCAATCTCCTGCCAGAAAATCCAGTTATCCTTTTAACCTTAAAATTAGATTTCCATTTTAATTATAATGCTAAATTCAATATTAGCAAGTGCCACACAAATGACTGATCAAATCAAATAACACCCCAACAGTGATGCCATGAGACTGGTATATCAAGTCAGGTGACAAAAAAATGAAGATATGTAAATGAAACTAAGTTCTCAAAACTTCGCTTATAATATAGGCAAATGATCCAATAAATAACTAACAGATCTTGTACTAATGTTCTGTTTAAGACCAAAATGCAGTAGAAGTCACTAAACATTGAAGGGAAAGTAACCTTCAAAATAACTGATTACGCATTGATCGATATGTTTGCCTTTCTGGGAGGATGGACGACATTTTTGTTTCCAGGAAAGGCATTGCGTGAGATGTCTACAAGGGACTTGAAACTATAAGGTTCATGCATTGACAGTTCTGACAGCACCTTCCTATCCAGTTGGATGTTCTCCTTCTTCAGACCATGCATAAAGTTACCATAATTTACCTGATAAACAAATAAGATGCACAATAAAGAGAAACCATAAAGTCAGTTCCTCATCTTAAACATATATGTTACATTAGAGAAGACAGCTTTGTTGTGCATGGATAGATCAGAAAGCAGTTTAAAAACAAGCAACTCAACAAACTTATCATAACACTAGACCCCTATAGCCATAACCACCAAGAATTTGACCTGACAACTTGATAGCATTTTCACTAAGTCTAGAATCTCATCTACATTAGTACAGCTTTCTGAATAAAGTGTCCCACAAAGGTTTGAAGGATATTTATAGTTGATAATCTTCCAACTTTCTTGGGCTCATTCTACCAAGTTAACGAGGCAAATTCCTACCAATTGTTTGGGGGAAGAAAGGAGAAAAATAATTATATATTCAGAATCAGTGCCTATCTCCTGTATATAGGCCCAGGTGGTTCACATATAAAGAAAACCAAAGATGTATCATCAATAACAATCAAATAATATCATGATGACTGTACAACTCATAATGGCCTAAAACCTTTTTGATATTAACAAACAAAACTTATTATCATTGTCGCACTAATCTCTCTTGAAAAAAAAGAAGAGGCCAAACTGCCAAAGGATATCCTAAGCTGCAAATTCAGCATGGACAAAAATTCTGTGCAACAAAGATGTATGTGATAGCACAAAACTGGTACCTGGTACTAACTGCAGGAACTATCAAGCAAGTTGCTGAAAATCTAAAGATATGTTAAAAAGAGCAATGAAAAGAAGAAAGAGATCTTTCTCTTCAAGAAAACTTGCCATTAATCAATTTGACTCTACCTAAAACCAGGACATCCTATAGAAAGGGTATAAGAGCATGTCCAAACTATCGTTTTTGATAGGACTGCAGAAACATAAACACATCTAGAAATGTAACAACAGTCAAATGGAGGATATAAGAGCATGTCCAAAATATAAAAGTGAATTAATTGAAAAAACAAAAAAGCATAGAGAGTTTGTACTCAATCAATTAGGAATTTAACTTTTGAGAAAGCATGAAATGGAATAAAAGTAAAATGTCTTAAATGCAGCAGGTAGTCACCAAATTAACAGAAGAGAGTAAAGCTGAATATACAGCATGTGAAGAAAGAGCCCAACCTCTAATGATATATCCATGATAACAATGTAAAGGACCATCAAAATTACAAAGAACGTGGAGAAAAGGAAAAACAAGCTCTCCAAGGAAGAACAAAGACTCCTAAAAAAGACAGTTTATATGCAATGTTTCAATCCCATGAAAGACTCACATTTCTCGCATTGTATACTGTAAGACAAATGTAACTCTCACATTTCCTCCACTCTGAATGGTATACCATGAGAAAAGCATGAAATTTTTGAATCCAGCAATTTGTGATTTTATCACATCTCCCATAACAACTTCCAACAAATCCAAACACTCTGCAAAAACTGAACATTGTGTTTGTCCTACAACAAAAAAGAAACATTATGCTGCCTTAAAAAGATCCACCCTCGTTCAATACCCTTCCCAAAAAATCACTGTAGAAGACCTATTCACCCTAAAAGCTAAAATCCTCTCAGTTAACACCATATCCAATTATAACTTGTCTCCTAACAATTAACCACAGATTAAACCTCCAAAACAATCCCAGCAGGCCTAACTAAGAACCTTAAGTTGCATAACTCATAAACCCCTAAGTAAAGAATATGTTACGTTGTTAGCTCCTTTACAGACCCAAAATGAATTCATGTTAAACTTAATTCACTAAAAGCCACACCATCAAAATATACCACCGAAGCTGATAGAAATAAAGTCATTTTTGTAAATTAGAGGGCTTATGCTATAGCTTTCAAAATAATTGAACTTTCTGCCATACAGGATTTAAACAAGGCCATTAAATGAGAAAAAGTGGCACAGTAAGTTAAAACAAGGGAAACTGGAGAAGAGCATGTAGAAGATTTTCTTAATTTTTTTTTTAAGGATAGTGTACAATGATTAAGGATATCATTTACTCCTATACATTTAATTTGATTTAAGTAAGCTAAGAATCAGATATTTTAGTGAAAGAAAAAATTTGAACTTGAGAAATGAGTCAAAACATTAGAATTAAACACAACCAACAATGCCAACATAATGGGTTTCAAATGAGTTCAAGAAAATATGAAGAGGGTTAAAATTCTTCACAATAATGTGAAACACAACCCTATACAGATCTTTCACAATGATATAAATATGGATAGCAGAAACAAGAAAAAAAAATAAATATAAGAGAAAGCAAGAAAAGAAATATATGGAAGAAATAAAAAAACTAACGCCGTGTTGGCGAGTGCCAGCATTGATGCGTTGGATCCAAAGGCCGCGCATGTCTCGCTTCTTGTTGCGTCTGTCTCTGTAGGAATATTGCAGTGCCTTCTCCACTCTCTCTCTTGCTATTCTTATACAGTTTTTAGCTCTTCCCCTGAAACCTTTTGCCAGCTTGAATATCTCTTTCTTGTTCATCTTTATCTAATCTCCCTCCTGCTCTGTTTGCAGTACCTGTGTGAGACAATGCCTTTAGACTCTCTTGACTTATATTTCACTTTCACCAATTATCTTTTCTAATAAATAAATAAATTAACATGTTAGCAAGTTCATGATCATCAATCACAATTCACATTAGCCCAAAGGTCAATCACTTTTCTACTTTTTTATCAAACATTTATCATACATTCCACTTGGGCATTTTATCAAACACTTTATAGGCAATCTCTAGTCACTCATGTTACTATACATATCAACAACCACTCAATATATCTACATTTTTTTTTCCAGATAATCTTAACGTTAATTGATTCAGCGGCACACACATCACATACAAATTTTAACCAAGAATCCATATTATCTTTCTCCACGGAATTCGATCAAAAATGAAATTTCAAGAGATTCAACTTAAAAAGAGTGATCAAGTATTTATTTAGAAACAAGAAGTAGACTTCCATACATCTCTTTCATTCGTTTTATTACAACAAAGTTTATATGAGTGTGGATGTGCTACAGAGAAGAGAAAATGGAGACATAAATAAAATGCAGCCGATTCAACTATAAACAAATACAAAGAACCTCTTTGATTTTCACGAGATGGCTGCAAAATCAGACGGTAGCACAATGAAATCAGACGGTGGCGGTTGTGTTTGGCTTTGGAGGCGGATTGGGTAGACCAGAAGTGATGGTGGTTTTATGGCTCAGCGGAGGGTTTTTCACATTAACGGCCCAAAATTATTTTAAGTTTTATAACTCGATTGTATATAGTTTTAAAACTTAACAGTAGACCCATATTTTATTATAAAAAGTTTAATTATAAAAATATCTTAATAGAAATTTACCAATAAGGATAAATTACTTTAATTAAAAATAAACCAAATACTATATACACACATTAATTACACTTATTTCTTTATTAAAAAAACTTACCTTTAAAAAAAATAAAAAAAATTATGACAAACCTTAATATATGATAAACTCTAATTTTCATGATAAATCCTAATTAAACTTTAATTTTATTTCAATTATCAAACTTTCTCATAATTTATTAACTCTATCAATAAACAAAATATGTTTTTTAACGATAGCTGTAGATATCAACAAGTTTTTTTTTTTCTTAATATAGCCGTAGATATCAATTAGTTTTTTTTTTTTTTTTTGTAAGATAGCTATATAAATAAGAGAATTTCATATTGAAAATCTCTTGATCTCAGAGCATCTCCAATGCTGTGCCAAATATCTGTGCCAATGCTAAAATTTAGCACAGGGTGTAAAAATCATCCTCCAATGCAATGCCAAATGATGTGCCAAATTTGGCATATTGGCACACAATATAGCATATGTCAAATTTGGCACAACAATAAATGCCCCTTTTTTAATTACAAAAATACCATTATATATATATTTTAAATGAAATAATGAATGCATTAATGGAATTTTGCATTTGAGAATTAAAAGAAATAATAAATGCATTAATGGTAAGTGTTTACTTTTATAATTTTAATTAATAAAATAATAAAAATAGCATTTTAAATAGGATTGTGCATTAAAGTACAATGCTAAATTAATGTGCCAAATATAGCATTTTACTATTTTTTGTGCCAAATTTGGCATTGGCATTGACATATGCATTGGAGATGGTCTCATATACGATTCCACATATTCTCTTTTATAAGGCTCCTACATTCGAGATATTTCCAAAAGTAAATTGGACAATCATTAAAAGAAGATTTGATTCCAAAAATAATATGATTTTATATATATATATATAAATTGAGTGTGATAATAATTTAAGAGTGTTTATAAATAATTATGTATAAAAATGAATATATTTATTCAATGAGGGTATTATTGATATTATGATGGGTGCTTATAGTAATATTTATTTTTTAAATTTAAGATATGGGTGTACTTATAAAAATAGGTGTACTGATAAGTTTTATAAGTGTCAATATCCGCACCCATTTACAAATTTATTTTAATTTAGGGGAATTGCACTAAAATGCCATGATATTAGGCAAAATTATATTTAGCATCTAAAAATGCTTTTATTACACAATGGCCCCTTTGGAACCATTGACCATAGGGGACACCCAAATTATTAAATCGATAAAAAGAGGCGAAACCAGTTTCTTTAAATTTAGGGGAATTGAGGATAGAGATGATAAAATTATTTATGGATAAGGATATCGGTAAGAATCTGCTTTATTTAGAATATGAATTAAGTAGACTAGTATTGATAGATCGTTAGAGTGATATTGGTTTCATGACTTAGTGGGGGGTTTTTCACATTAATGGCCCAAAATTATTTTAAGTTTTATAACTTGTCTTTATTTACAAACTTTCAAGTTTATTTTAATTTAGAGGGTCAATTGCATAAATACCCATACTTGTAATTCAATTTTATATTATTTATGTCAAATCAAATTAACTTATAATAATTTTAAACAAATGTAAAAAAATAAAGATTTAAATAAAAACTAATAAGAGATCCTACATTTTAAGTGTATTTTCAGGAGGGCCAAAACCTAGTCAATCTTTGATTTAAAGGGGTATTATCAATTTAGTCTCTAACTTTTGATGAAATATCAAAATTTTAAACGTGTTTGCATTTTTAGTACCTGTGGTCTCTTACTTTTTCAAAATACATCAAATAAGTTTCTCTGTTAGTCAACCGTTAGATTAATTTAACAGTTCTAGGGATCTTAAGTCTTTAAACATAATAACATGACACGTATCAATAAAATATATATATATATTAATATTTTATGTATGATAAAATAAAATAAATAAAGTATTATAAATTAAAAAAATCATCAAAAAAATATATTGAAAAAAACCAAAACAAATGTTTATTTAAAAATAGCGATGTTCTTGTAGAGGCACTGCCTCCACCGAAAAGCAGGGGAGGAGGCCGCGAGTTGAACCCGCAACCGGATAATAAAACAAAATTATAGTTTGATTATTATTTGAAATATAAGATGTGAATTGAACCAACAATAATATATCTTAATTGGATAGAATTAATTTGATTGGTTTAAAAAAAAAAAATGAAATTATTCAAAGTTACAGTATAAATATTAAATAAGATAAATATATTCAAAGGTATTTTTTATTCAGTTCTTTTTTAAATAGATTATAAAAGAAGCTGATTATTAGAATTTTCTTTAAAAAAAAAATTATAATATAAATAATCGCAATTGAAAAAAATAAATAAAATTAAAACCGATTTTGAAACTTACAAAAAAAGGACCATTGGATTGCACTCACTGGAATCCAACGGTAAATGATGTTTCTTTGAAATGTTTCTTTGAAATGTTTCCTAGCTGTACAAGGAAATAGCTAAATGCAGTCGAATTAGGAAACTGTTTTTCAGACGGAATTAAAATCCTATAAATAAAGCTTTTACAATCAACTTTTTTTATTTACTTTTTTTCCAACAACAGCCTGTGTTGATACTTGATATATCACCGCTTCCAAATCAGCCCTTTTTTTTAGTACTCGGTACGGACGCCACCTCCGCCTGCCTTACACTTTGCCGCCGCAACCTGCCTCCACCATCCGCCTTTATTTCCTCTGGAAACAACTCAATCAATGGAGCGATTGCAACAATCTGTAGAAGAGATGGTGGTGACACCAACATTGATGTCGTCCAGACAAGACAAGAATATACCCTGTTTTGATGGGTTATTGGGGATGGAAGAGTTTCTGGACTGGTTGGACGATGTTGAATCTATATTCGATGATTACCCAGAAGACAAGAAAGTCAAGTTGATAACTAGCAAACTGAGAGGCGCTGCATCTGCTTGGTGGCATGCGTGTGTTAGACATAGCAAGACCAATATACAGTCATGGCAACACATGAAACAGCTCATGATATCAAGGTTTCTTCCAATGGATTACAAAAATACTCTGTTTCGACAGTATCTCAATTGTTGTCAAGGTGATGGGTGTGTGCAAGAATATGTCGATGAATTCTATCGTCTCTCCGCTCGTACAGCTAGTTATGGTTTACACGAGCCGGAGCATTATCTGATTGCAAAGTTCATAGTAGGATTGCGTGTTGAGATAGGAGACAAAATTTCTCCACGAAGCTTCCACCCGCACAGCACGTTGTCGGATGCCATTCGACTGGCTACACTTGTTGAGCAGCAGCAGTTCATCATGCATGAAAGCTAAACCTTCAAGTTCGGTTGAAGAAGATGATCCTCAACATAACAAGAATAATGTTTCTCCCCGAATTCACTATTGTTTATATGATGCTTGTTTTGGTGAGTTTTATTCTACTTTTATAATTAGGTAGAATTTAGTATTGTTAAGCCTGAGATGATCATTACTTTGAGGCCAGAGGACATGTTTCTATATAAATACTTGATTACTCTTTTTTAACTTCAATTTTTTGAAAATTGAGTAGAGAAAGATAATATGGATTCTTGGTTAAAATTTGTATGTGATGTGTGTGCTGTTGAATCAATTAACGAATACATTATCCGGTAACATAGGTGACTAGAGATTGCTATAAAAGTGTTTGAAAAAATGTCTAACTGGAATGTATGATAAAAAAAAACAAAAAAAAAAAGCAGGGAAGTGACTGACCATTGAGCTAATGTGAATTGTGAATTGTGATCGATGATCATGAACTTGCTGACTTGTTTATTTATTAGAGAAGAGAGAGTTAAAAGCAAAGAGGGCAGGAGGGAGATTAGATAAAGGTTTGAGGTGAAGAGCTAAAAACTGCATAAGAATAGCGAGAGAGTGAGAGAGAGTTGAGAAGGCATTGCAATATTCGTACAGAGAGACAGGCGCAACAAGATGCGGAGACATGCGCAGCCTTTGGATCCAACGCATCAATGTTGGCACCATTTCTTTAATCCTTGTACACTATCTTTACTACATGCTCTCCTGTTTCCCTTGTTTTAACTTTTACTGTACCATTTCTTTTCGTTTTAATTGCTTTGTTTAAAACCTGTATGGCAGAAGGTTAAATTATTTTGAAAGTATATAGCATGAATAAAAAATTTCATGCTTTTCTCATGGTATACCCATTCGGAAATGTGAGATTTGTGAGAGTCTTTCATGCGTTGACCTATGAGAGGAATGGCCTAATAGTATCTCCCTGTGAAAGCATAATTGGTTTTAAATAATGAACATTGTGCCCTTAGCTTCAATTTAATGTTTTGAGTACAGTTGAGAATTATTATATGATACACAAAAACTCTCTCATCATGTCCATGGCCTCCTTCAGTTTTCTTCTTCTTCGTGTCACGATTTTTCTCCTCTTTATTTCCCATCAACAAACGCTCAAGTTTCCACTAAAAACTCAAACTTTAACTCATGTTTCGTCCCGGCAAAAACCTTTTGTTTCGTCGTCGTCTGCCACCAACAAGCTGTCTTTCCACCCACAACGTGTCTCTCTCGCCGCTGCAGATCTAATTGAAACTAAATTTCAAAAACATTTAATTGAAACTAAATTTCAATTTTTCAATGCATCAATGTTGATGAATCAAGGATCAAACATTATCCACCAATTTTTCAATAAAGGATCAAACACAAAACGAAATTGAAACTAAAACAGGGTGGATTGAATCATCAGTAGCAAATCAAATTATAACATAAAACCAGATACTACAATAAACAAAACATTATTATGGCAGGGGAATTCGTATGATAAACAAAAGTTCATATAATGATAATCTGACAGAGACGTGCAAACGGAAGCTTGTTCATTGAATTATTATATGAATCTAGTAACTTTAACTAGCATACATATGGCAGTAATAATTCAATATAATATGTATTGGTTAAGTTTCATCACTTTTGTTGTTAGGATATTCGAATAGAGCTTGAAAGCAACTGGCTACCTTACATAAAGGTTAGCTTTTCTTCAAGAAATTGTTCTAAGTTGTCCAGAAAATTTGCTAAAATCTTTGAAACTTGGTCAAATTCAACAATGACAAATTCATTAAACAGAAAATTGAAATGGAGAATGAACGGTTCATGGAGTAGTTGAGATACCATTTGTTCATTTCTTGCTCACCAATCAATCACAGGAGGCTGCAGAAGTGATTTTTCGAGTGCAGCATTCTTTGAATCCCAAAAGATGTTAAAAATAAAACGCAGTCCGGCAACTGACTGTGCGTTGAATTCTTAACGTCCTTTTGGATTCAAAGAATGCTGCACTCGGTGTCAAAGCCAAAGCCATCATCAGTCTTCACTTACATCTACCGCAATCCATACCAGACGATCCTTCCTGGCTGATATTTTTAACATCATCTCTGACATCTTTGTTAGGATCGTCCAGTATGGAACGCAGCAAGAAAGTTAAGTTTGATGTGGATTAGAGGCAAGAAATTGATGATGTTGAGAGTCAACACTTGCTTCTCCAGAAATTTCTAGAGACTTCAAGAAGCTTGGATGCTTGATGAAGCTGTCAGGATTGGAAGATTTGGGGATTAAGTTTAGGGATTTAGGTTGGATTTTGAAGAAAACGAAGAGAGAAGCTGCGTTTGAGTTGTTGTCTGAGGACGCTAACTTTATATATTCTAGTTAAGGGTGAAATTCATTTTCGTCCCTCTAGATTGATCTAATAGCCAAACTGGTCCCTAGTTTTAAGATGCTTTAAAGTTGAGGTAAAGCTTAATTAAGTAAGAGCAACTATTACCTACTAGCTAGTTTTCTACTTTTCTTTTTACAATTCTTCCTTAAAGATGCATTTAGCAGAGTGAGTCATTCATTTTTATTGTTTCAGTTTCAAATATTACTTTGTACTATTTGCATTGGCATCCCGTGACCAAGCCAACCCTTCACGGGTAGTAATACTCACCAGCCCCAATCAATAATCATTATTCATCAGCTAAAATTGAGCACTCAAATACTCAATGTAAGCTTTGCAAAGAAATAATTAATGAATTTAATAGATGGTTGCATGCCCAATGATAGTTATTGTTGAGAGACACAGTTTTAAATATGGCAACACTCCACAAGTAGACTTGAAAAAAAAATTGAATATGGTATATATCTGAAGATCATCTGAGCTGTTTTCAACTGGCATGATTCGAGCATGCTCTCGTGTGTAGACTTGCAATGAAATCTATGTGCAAACGTTTTCCATTTTATTGTTTGAAATGGCATGAGTAAGTTGGTGGAATAAAGAATTAAAAAAAAAAAAAAAAGGCAGAGCTACTGCTATTTAGGTAAAGGATGACAATAGGTGATTCATGGTTGGTATTGTGAGGAAAATAATACTTATAAATAAGACCCTACCGGCCTACCATGTACCATTTTATTTTGGCATTTCATGTTGTCCAATAGCCTCCAACTCCTTCCTTCTGAAGTTGAAAAAGAATGTCTGTCCCCTTCTTCCACAAGTTGTTTTCAAGTCTTAAAAAGTGTCCTGGGGAAATGGGTCAATTAATTTGTATACTTTAGATTAATATTTCACATTTTTGTTTTGAATGCAACTTTCTTCGAAGAATAATTATGAGACTTTAGATGGTAAATTAAATTAGGAGCAACATTTTTTAAAGGTTAATTGATAAATTAAAGTAGGAATTGATAAGTTTCCGGTTCGGCCGAAAATCGGACCGAATTGGTTTTAGTCCAGGCCATATAATTTGCTTGACTTGTAGGCAAAGATGTCATGTATGCTTATCTTTCTTGACTTGAATGTGACAAACAGGGTCACTGTCAATTTGCTATTTTGGCTTCTGGAGGTGGAGATGTGAATTTTCTAGGGTTAAGAGTGTGTGAGAATCTGAAAAATGGTGAGGCAAGCAAGATGGGCATTTACTTGTGTCCATGATGCTTAGGCAAAATGGGTTATGTTATGGTCCTGGAGAAAATTAAAGTAGACTTATCTGTTCCGATATTAGCATCAATTGTAATCAAGGCATGATTTTTCTAAGTCATGTAAAAAAGTTCACATGAAGCTGACTAGCTAGGTATAAGGTATGGGTTGAATTAAAAGAAAAATGGACCCATGTATATGTTGCTATCACATGATGCAGAAAGGTCATCGGTTTGTTAATCCACTTTAATATTTGGTTATTCACGAGTGCTCCACTCTGTTTGGCTACAAGATAATAACCATATTCTATTTATGGCCTCTAGTGAATTCAATTTATTGAGATTGACTTTAATAAGGCAAAATAACTTTTTTATTTATTTATTTATTATTATTTTTTTGTTGCTGATTGATTTTGTGATTTGAGTTCAAAATAGCATCAAAAATGTGTTTTAAACGAAAATACTCTTACTTAAGTCTCGACCAAAGACTCGAAAAAAAATTGGGTTTGTGTTAGAAGGATATTTTTATCATAAACATACATATTTTAGATGTTATTCAAACTCAAGTTATTCAAAATATGATGGTCTCATAGAATCAGCACCAAAATGTGCTAAATATTTACCAAGTTAAGATTTGATAGGCATGTTGTGGCCTCAACATATATGAAATCTTGATAGGGAATAAATAAGTGCATGATATTGGTGAGTTTGTCTGCATTTGTTAACTCATGATAGTATTGAAAATGAGGTATCCAGTGTGTGTATATAGTAAATATTTGCAAATAATTTTTGTGTATAAGATCCATGCACATTGGGTTCATATGATAGATACCCTCCTGAAAAAAGCTGTTTTAATTTTGATTGTTAAGTAAGAGAGATAATCAAAACAGAGCTTGCTAGTAGATATATATCAATTTCTAAATTGTTTTGGTAGAATATGTATTAGAATTTCCCATATTGGAGTGTTCATATTTAGAGATTAAATTGCATTATTGTGATATATTTGGTAAAAGAGGAACATTTGGTATAATGGGGTACGAATAGGATAAAAAGTAAAAGGTTCACCACATCTAATTGTTTTTATGAAAATTCATGATCATAAAAAGAGTTCATACTAAATTTTGATATGAAATATAAACTTTAATTGTGAGTTAAGATAGAATATTAAAAACGATTCAATGCACTAATTCATTTTATATATATATATATATATACCAAATGCTAACCGTTGGTAAATTTTTAATTGTAACATGGACCAAGATGCTTTAAAGTTGAGGTAAAGTTTAATTAAGTTAAAACAACTATTAGCTAGTTTTCTACTTTTCTTTTTACAATTCTTCCTTAATATGCATTTAGCAGAGTGAGTCATTCATTTTTATTGTTTTAGTTTCAAATATTACTTTGTACATGTAGCCACAAAACACATCACTTTATACTGTTTGCATTGGCATCCCGTGACCAACCCAAACCCTTCACGGGCAGTACTAATACTCACCAGCCCTAATCAATAATCATCATTCATCAGCTAAAATTGTGCACTCAAATACTCAAATGTAAGCTTTGCGGAGAAATAATTAATGAATTCAATAGATGGTTGCATGCCCAAGGATGGTTACTGTTGAGAGACACTGTTTTAAATATGGCAACACTCCACAAATAGACTTGAAAACTTTTTTATAATAATTGATTTTGAGATTTTCTCCTTACAATCTAATTTTTCTCTTTCCACACTCATTTTCTAAATACACTTCATTCTAAAATCTTAAATTTTTAAAAATTCTAAATACACTCCATTTGTTCCAAAATTATCCTTTTTATCTTTTGATAATTATTTTAAACACTTCATCATAAAAACCTAAATTTTAAAAACAAAAAATCATTTAGTTTCAATTTTTTTTTTCATTGAATACTGTATCCAACCCACACAAGTCCCGTCCCCCACCCCTTTGTTCTGCACTTACACTTAAAAGAGCACCATGGCTACTTCCATTTTTGTTTCTTTTTCATTTAACTATTTTTCAAAAAAATATATATATATTAAGAGAAAACAATTAAGATAATAAAAAAAATCTGTAATTTTTTTTCTTATTATTTGTTTATGCAAAAAGTCAGCAAAAATCAACACTTAAAAAAATTGTTTGTTTCTTTTTGTAAATCATTCTCATTACTTCGTTATCAAATAAAACTTTAAAGATATTGAAGTAATGTTGGAGTCTAGAAAAAAAAATTGTTAAAAAGAAGAGTCTAGCAAAATTTGAAAGTTTTAATATTTCTGTGTATATGAATTACAATATAAGGAGGCTTATATAGGAGCCAAAGAGAGACCTAGAAACCCTACAAGAGATACAATTAGGAAAGATAACTTTGTATACAAGAAAGTAGGAGATATATACTATAAGCTAGGGAGATATAGGTAATATCGTAACACCCCCCCTCAAACTGGACAGCCTCGGACGAACGAGTTTGGAAGTGAGCTGCAAGTGACAACGTTTGTGGAGACCTTTGGTAAGAAGATCAGCTAGTTGATCAGCAGAGGGAACAAAAGTGACCTGATGGCTGCCAAGAGCCACATTTTCACGGACAAAGTGATAGTCCAATTCAATGTGATGGGAGCGCGCATGATGGATAGGGTTGGCAGCGAGATAGGTGGCACTGATGTTGTCACAATGGAGCAAGGTAGGAAACGATACGGGGCAGCCAAGTTCATGGAGGAGAAAGCTAATCTAGACAGTTTCTGCATAGGCGTGAGATAATGATCGATATTCTGACTCAGTGCTGGAACGAGCAATAGTAGGTTGCTTCTTAGAAGACCAAGAGATGAGAGTGGAACCCAAGAAGATGAGGTAGCCAGTAGTGGAACGCCTAGTGTTAGGACAGCCAGCCCAATCCGCATCAGAGAAAGCACGAATTGTCAGCAGTTGAGAAGATGAGTTGATGACAATGCCGTGATCAATGGAGCCCTTGAGGTAACGAAGAATTCATTTGACAGCTATTAGGTGAGGTTGGCGTGGTGCGCTGAGAAATTGAGCAATAGAGCTCACGGCAAAAGCAGTATCAGGACGGGTTAAGGTAAGATACTGTAAAGAGCTAACCAGTTGACGAAATTCCGTAGCATTGTCTAGAATATCCCCTCCAGCAGCAGTGAGTTTCACGTTGGCAGCCATAGGTGTAGAGCAAGGCTTGCACTCAGTCATGGAGTTACGGTGAAGAAGGTCCAATGTGTACTTGACCTGTGAGATATGTAATCCTTCCGAATGAGAGTTAACTTCAAGACCAAGGAAGTACCGTAACGAACCTAAGTCCTTCACGTCAAATTCTCTGCCAAGTTGGTCTACAAAAAGAGCAATAAAGTCGGCCTGGCTGCCAGTTAAAACAATATCATCAACATACAATAGCAAATAAAGAGTGTGACTTTGACGTTGATAAATAATAAGAGACGGATCAGCCTTGCTTTGAACGAATCCGAAATGAAGCAAGAACATGCTGAAACGACTAAACCATGCTCGAGGTGCCTGTTTGAGTCTATAAAGAGCCTTTTGTAACCTGCAAACATGCTGTGGACACCGCGGATCCTCAAAACCAGGTGGTCGAGTCATGTAAACCTCTTCATGGAGAATGCCATTTAAGAAAGCATTTTTAATGTCCAACTGACGAAGTGGCCAAGAATTTGTTACAGCCAGACACAGGGCCGTGCGAATTATGGCAAGTTTGACAACAGGGTTGAATGTCTCATCATAATCGAGCCCAGGCCGTTGATGAAATCCCTTCGCGACAAGTCGGGCTTTGTATCGTTCTATGGAGCCATCTGAGTGACGCTTGATTCGAAAAACCCACTTGCACCCAACTGTATTGTGAGCAGGAGATCGCGGAACCAAAGTCCAGGTGTCATTTTTGACAAGAGCATTGAATTCCTCAGCCATAGCATTGCGCCATTCGGAATGCTTGACAACTTGAGTGAAGCAGGTGGGTTCAAAAGTGTGAGACAAAATGGACGTATGTGCTTCAGAGATATGATAGCGGATTGTGCCATCGGTACGAACCTTGGGCTGTCGAATGCCATCACGTAACCGAGTGATCATGTGATGATGTTGTAGAGGCGGAACTGGCTGTACTGAAGTTGCGGTGGCAGATGATGTAGGTGCAGTAGGTGGTTTTGGTAGCGCTGGAGCAGTGGCAGAGGCTAGCGGTACAAGTGCAGCAGCTGGTCCCGGTGATGCTGGAGCAGTACACGGTGGTGTAGGTGCAGCGATTATTTCCGCCACAGTAGGAAAAGGGACTGGATGCTGGTGGTCAGGTAGCGAAGTCAGCTCTAGCTGAGTAGGAGGCGGATACGGAACTGCAGTAGGTGGCGAGTTGAGGTGATGGAGTTCTAGTGTTGCCAACGGTGAAGAGCCAGTCAATACCTGTTTGCTATCAAAAGGAAATCGTGATTCGTTAAAAATAACATGACGCAAAATATACACCCGTTGAGTTACCCGATCAAGACACCGATAACCTTTATGATGAGAACTGTACCCTAGAAAAACACATTCAGTGGAACGTGGTTGAAGTTTATTTGACACATATGACCCAAGATGAGGAAAACAAGCACCCCAAAGATGCAAAGATGACTAAAGCTAGGATTTTGACGAAAAAGCATGAAGTATGGAGAAGACCATCCTAGAGTTGGCGTGGGTAAAAGGTTGATTAAGTAAACGGAAGTTAAGGCTGCCTCAACCCATAGATTAAGCGGTGCATGAGCCACAGACAACAGTGTGCGAGTCATGTCTACAATATGGCGGTGCTTGCGCTCGGCGAGACCGTTTTGTTGAGGTGTGTGAGGACAAGAACGACGCTGGTGAATGCCTAGAGGTTGACAGAATTATGTGAATTTAGAATTCACATATTCAGTGCCACCATCACTTTGTAAAATTTGAACCGAGGTTTTAAAAAGATTTTTAACCATGGCAACAAAATTGCAAAAATATGTAAAAACTTCAGATTTTTGACGCATCGGATAAATCCAAGAGTAACGCGAAAATTCGTCAGTAAATAAAACATAGTATTTAAATCCAGACACAGAGGTAAAAGAAGACATCCAAACATCAGAGTGAATTATTGAAAACAGAAGAGATGCATAGATTTTATTTGAATTAAATGGTAGCTTATGAGACTTGCAAGAAGCACAGTCAGTACAAAATTCAAAATTACTTGAAATATTAGAACCTAAAGAACTAGAACCTAAGCGACGGAGGACAGTTGACGACGGGTGACTAAGACGAAGATGCCAAAGATTTGTGGCGGTGGCTGCTAATGCAATAGGCTTAGGTTGAGAGAACGGATAAAGACCATCCTTACATGGGCCCTGAAACAGAGGAACACCTGAGGTGAGATCAGAGATAATATAACCTGAGGGAGTAAATGTAAAACTAACATTATTATCCTGAGTAAAGCGAGCAACAAACATCAAATTTTTGTTAAGAGAAGGAACATGATAGACGTTTTTAAGAGAAAACTTGTGAGAGCCTAGTGACATAGGAATATTACCAGTGTTGATAATGGGAAGAGAGTCCTCATTACCGAGGAGAACAGAGGTATTACCATTAAAGGGGACAGAATCCGGAGGAGCAGTACTCGTCATATGGTGAGTGGCATCAGTGTCAGGATACCAGGTAAAATCAGGAGGAGGCGGATATTGAGCAACATGCATTCTCGCAAACGAAGCAGTAAGAGATTCAGGGCCATGATATCGGTGAGGACAGTTTGAGTATGAGTGCTGAGGAGTGGAGCATGTGGAGCACCATTGGGATGTTTGAGCCTGTGAGGGATGAGAACCAAGAAGACCACGCCCATTGTTTTGTTGTGGCCAATAATAACCACGACCGGAACCATAAGTTGAGTAATCAGGAGTTAAGTGCCAGGGGGCACGACCACGTCCACGTGAATATCCATGTCGATTATTACGACCATTGCCACGAGACTGTCCATGACCAGAAGAAAGGCCGTGAGTGATATTCGCAGTAGGAGTAGAGGTTTGAGTGGCGATAAGAGCTGTGGTACTGCTGGAATCAGCCGGTTTGATTCGCAGTAACTGAGATTCATAAGAGAGTAGGCGAGCACGAAGGTCTTCAAACCTTGGTAGCAAAGGAAAATTCAAGATCGCCGTAACAATCATAGCATAGTCCAGGCCAAGACCCCGGAGAACAGCGGTGACGAGATCAGTGGATGAGACCGGTTCACAAATAGCTGCAAGAGAGTCAGAGAGAGACTTAGCATGTTGGAGGTAGGCAGATATTGTTTTTGTACCTTTTGTCATGTCCATTAATTGAAAACGGATGTTGGCTGCGTTTGCAACCGATTGTTGAGAGAAATTATCTTTAAGGCACACCCACATCTCCAAGGCAGAGGTTTTGCCAACAATCAGATAGAGCATTGGTTCAGTCATGGTAGCCACCAAGTAACTGACAACGAGCTGGTCCTATTGAAACCAGTTGAGGTAGTCGGGGTTAGGACCAGAGGTGGCGTCGTCGGCAGCCAGAAGTGAAGTAGAAGGGGCTGGCGCAGTACCATCAACGAAGCGGAACAGGCCGTGACCAATGAGAAACGAACGCAGTTGTGCTGTCCATAGGAGGTAGTTGGATTCTGAGAGTTTGAGAAAATTGGCAATGGTGGGGCCTGGTAGTTTCGGTGAGGAAGAGGAGGTTGAGGAGGAGGAAGTGGAAGAAGAGGCGCTAGTGGTCATTGTAGTGTGCGGAAGAGAGGACCAGAAAATAGAAAGAAGAAATTTGTTTCGTTAGAAAAGCGGCAGCTCTGATACCATGAAAGTTTTAATATTTATGTGTATATGAATTACAATATAAGGAGGCTTATATATGAGCCAAAGAGAGACCTAGAAACCAAGAGATACAATTAGGAAAGATAACTTTGTATACAAGAAAGTAGGAGATATATACTATAAGCTAGGGAGATATAGGTAATATCGTAACAAAATTGTTTTGCAGTGTATTTAGAATTTTTTGTTTTTTGTCCTTTTTAGTAATTTCAATTAGGATAAAATTGTCATATAAAAAAAATAACTAAAATGGATAAAAAATTGTTAGTGTATTGTCAATAGCATCACTCTTAATTTTTCCAATTATTAGATCCTTGACCTTTGAGTTTTAGAGAACCAAATCAGATTTGGATGACTGATTTGGTTAAACTTAAACTAATTTGGTATCGACCCACCTCAGTCAAATTAACACAAACACAACTAGGACGTTAAAAAATAAAATTGGTGATAGAGAGGGCATTTACGAATTAGTAATTCTGATTCAGTCAAATGAAATTAATTTTTTATTTGTATTTTACTATTTACTGTGTTTATTAAAAACTGGGAAGTGCACGAGTGATACCGTGAAACCACGTATCTAAAGCTACAGCATTAGGGTCGTTCAAAAAATTAAAGTTATCTTTTTCCTTATTTAGAAAAAAATAAATAAATTCAAAAGTTAATATTTTCGGAATTAGAAATAGCTAGGGACCTAGGGTGGTCCATAAGTCATAGTTATTAAAATCAGAGAGAAGAAAACACGAGAGACATAAAGAGGGAGAACTAGTGTTTTTACAGCTATTTATGTAATATGAAAAGTGAAAGTTTAGGGGCTGTCCGGTATTGTTTCCCAAGCCCCATTTTCATTTTCATTTTCATTTTCATTTTCCAAATCCAATTTCGAATACGCGTTTGTTATCGTTTTCCATTTTGTTTTTCATTTTATTTGCAAAACAAAAACAAAAACAAAAACAAAAACAACATCAGTGTTAAAAGTGAAAAATTTCCAAAACAACTTTTTGATGTTTTTCATTTTGTTTTTCGTTTTGTTTTTCAATATAAATAAAAAACTAATTTTTTTTTCTTTTTTTTTTTCTTCTTCCTTCTTGCTCGACAGAGAGCTTCTTCTTCTTCTTCTCCTCCTCGCCGAAATCTTCTTCTTCTTCTTCTTCTTGCTCGACGCCTCGTCTTCTTCTTCTTCTTCTTCTTCTTCTTCTTTTCTTCTTGCTCGATAGCCTCATCTTCTTCTTCTTCTTGTTCAGAGGCTGAAACCACCATAGATTGGATCCTCAGAGGTAGATCTACAAAACCCAGGTGGCGTCACCACCGAAAGACGCCGGAATCAGCTGCACGTGCCGCACGCGCCGACCGAGCCACCATCTTCTTCTTCTTCCCCGACGGCTGTTTCTTCTTCCTTCCACCGATCCATCCACCGCCGGCCCTTTCCGCCACCAGCCCAAGCCGTCGCACATCCCGGCGACCTCATCGGCACCATCGACTTGGCCGAGCTGCGGTGGCGTGGACCTGGTTCAGTTAGTTGCAAATACTGACCCGAAAAAAAAAAATCAATTTTTTATAATTTTTGATATATTTTGGATAACCTACCGAACGCGTTTTTTACGTTTTCATATTCGGAATACAACTTCCAGGATTTGCTACCAGACGCGTATTTGGATTTCGAAACTGAAACCAAAAACATTGTTTTCATTCTCATTTTTATTTTCGAAATCCAAAAACAAAAACACCTTTGAAAAACGTTACAGGACGGGCCCTTATTTTCTAACATATTATAATATTTTTTCTATATTATTAACTATTCTGTAAAAGCATATTTAGAGGTAACAGATACAAGTAGCAAGATCAGTTTTTTTTTTTTTTTTTTTCATTTTGTTTTGATCTCATCCAAGCTAGCATGGCTTGTGAGTTTTGAGTTGTGGTCTTAAATCTCTACCTCAATATTTTCAATCTGCATTACAACTAATGTGGTGCAGCTGTTACAATCTCATCCCACTGTAAATTAATACACTTTTACTATAAATGTAATATCACACTTTCTGCTCTTGAGAAAAAGTTGTTTGTTTGTGACTTTTATTGAGGGAAAATTTTGTAATACAACTATACAAGGTTTTGTTTTTTAGTACATATTTTCTTATTGAATTCCTGGATGTTATATTATTGCACTCTCTTTATTTTTTTTATTTGTACCACCATATTTTCTTCTATTAGTTGGCTCAATAGTAAGCCCCTACACCTTCATCCAAGAGGTTGTGTGTTTGATCGTTTGAGTCTTGCCTCTTCCCCAATCCCGAAATATTGTAATATATAGTAATAGTAATTCTATCTTTGTTTTTACTCTTTAATCTTTATCATGATCAAAAGCTTAACTTTATTACTTTAATCCGTTTGTGTTGAATCAAACCTTTCAAATTAGTTTGAGTTCTTCCTTATCTCTCAGAGTTAAATGTTTTGATTCTCCCGCATATTTAAATGGTCACTACAGAGTTATATTTTTTTCAGCTCAAACCTCGATGTTGGACATTAACAGATTAAATGAGCATCATTTACCAACAAACCACTTAAGCGGTAACTAGTGGTGTCAAAGCAGGCAGGCCTGGCCTGGGCACGTGGCCTGCCGGGGCGTGCTAGACCGGGCCTGTGGCGGGTCAGCCCGTAAAGGCCTTAATGGGCGTCAGAATTCAAATTTTTAATTTTTAATTTTTTTTTAAAATTTGAATTCAGGGGTGGCTTTTGTAATTTAAAAAAAAAGTCCAACCCCTTTTCCCTCTAATCCCGAACTATTGTAATAGTTGATTTTTTTTTTTTTTTAGATTCAATATCAATAAATTAAATTTTCAAATTTCAGCTTATATCAATTTTCCACAACTATCAATTAATAGATTCACATACTTCAGCTTAGTTCAAGTCTTCTTAAACTTAATTAATGACTCACGAGTCCTATCCTAATCTTAAAATTTCAGCTCGATCATGAAGTGAGAAAAACTGTATATATATTAAGGTGATGATGTTTTTGTAGTCTGTTTGCCTCTAGAGACTAGAACATGACATAAATTCTTAAACTTAATTAATGACTCACAAGTCCCATCCTAATCTTAAAAAGTTCAACTCGATCATGAAGTGAGAAAAACTGTATATATATATATATATATATATATATATATATATATTAAGGTGATGATGTTTTTGTAGTCTGTTTACCTCTAGAGACTAGAATATGACATAAATTCTTGGATAATTTTGGGTAACAAAATTACAAGCTGTTGAATAAAATCATTTTTTTTTATGTATATAATGGTGATGATTCGAATTTGTGACATTATCGAGGTGAACGGACTTTTATTTATTTATCATAAAGCCATATTATGCTGTGATATAAAATCATCTTATTATTATTATTATTATTTGTTTTTGACATGTCATCTTTTTATTTTCACTCTCATATGATAGAAAGATAATTACCAATAAGGAATCCTAGAACTCTAAATATCTTATAAATGTATACTTAGGTAATAAATATATAGAATTCTTGTTAAAAAAAAAAAAAAAAAAAAAAAAAAAAAAAAAAAAAAAAAACTGAGAGATATATAGGAATTTTTACGACTTTCTATTGGATTGGTGACATGAATTGCTCTTCATTTGAAAATTATTATATACATACATACATATATATATATATATATATATATTTCCGATGGATTGATTTAACTATATTTTATAAAATAAATCCGCTCTTACTTTATATTATTTCTAGAATTTCCATTGAATATTTTTAATTAGAATCCCTTTAAGCAAAAATCAAAGAAAAAGAAAAAGAAAAACTAAAACTAGAAAACAATGCAACATTGAAAATAATTATCAAATAAAAGTTTGCATGTTAATGACAAATTTTCATGCTTGTTAAATCAATAAATTGATATAAGTTGAAATTTGAAATTTTAATTTATTGATATTGAATTTACAAATATTTTTTTTAACTATTACAATACCCCTACCACCCCCCAACAGCTCTGGATAATTACAAAAACCCCCTCAATTCAAATTACAAATAAAAAATAAAAAATTGAAATTTTGAATTCTGGCCGGCCCAACAGCTCTGGATAATTACAAAAACCCCCTCAATTCAAATTAAAAATAAAAAATAAAAAATTGAAATTTTGAATTCTGGCCGACCTATTAGGGCCCATTAAGGCCTTAATGGGCCGGCCTGTAGGCCGGGCCACCTGGGCCCAGCATAGCACGCCGGCTTAATAGGCTTGGGCCTGGCCTGTTAAGTTGGCCCAAGCCCAGGCCCGAAATAGTCCAGGCCGGGCGACCCGCCAGGGCCTGGCCCATTTTGACACCACTAGCGGTAACTAATAATTCACCACGTACTCATTGGTTATTATTACTAAATACTTTCATTTTTTGAAATGAATTTATATATTTAGAAGGCTAGTTATATTTATAACTCCCGTACGTTCGGAACCCTGAAAAGGCTCGTTAGGAAGATGTCCCCAGCTATAGTGTTCCTCTCAGAAACAAAAATTCACAAATATAAGGCTGATAAGATTAAAGATGTTTTGGGGTTCTATGGTGGTTTTAGTGTTCCCTGCAAAGGAAGGAGCGGAGGTTTAATTTTGTTTTGGTCGGAAGATGTGGATGTTACTGTGCTTTCATACTCAGAAGGTCATATTGATGTTGTATCAAAATGCAAGATGGTTTCCGATGGAGGTTCTCTGGCTTTTATGGCAATCCAGATCCTAACCGTAGAAGTTCATCCTGGGAGTTGTTAAGAAGACTTAGAGCTGTGGATGATCTCCCTTGGTTATGCGGAGGGGATTTTAATGAGATTCTTTTTATTTCAGAAAAGCAGGGAGGTTCTGACAAGAGGATTACAGGCATGAGAAATTTTAGGCAGGCCATTGATGATTGCGGATTGGTTGACCTTGGTTTTACAGGTCCCATGTTTACTTGGAACAATAGACGGGATGGTGCTAGTAATGTTCAAGAAAGATTAGACAGGATTCTGGTTGACAGAAATTGGTTAAATGCTTTCTTGGATGCCAAAGTCGAAAATCTTCATTTTTATGCATCGGACCACCGTCCCCTCCTCCTGAAATTTGGGGATGGTACATGCTCTATGAAGTACCATGGTAGGCCATTCCGATTTGAGGCCTTTTGGTTGAAAGAAAATGATCTTGACTGTGTCATCAAAGAGGCCTGGGGTGATAGAAGTTCTTCAACTAATGTGTCTGACCTTCGTTCTAAGCTCAATTGGTGTGCGGCTAGACTTTCAAGCTGGAGCAAAGAACGGTTTGGGTCCCTTCGCAAGGCGATTTCCAATACTCAAAAGTCCATTGAAGATTTATATCAGCAAGCTGCTAGCACGTGAATAATGAATGAAATTAAGAAAAAGGAGAGAGACCTAGAGGGATTACATACTAAAGAAGAAATTTATTGGCGTCAAAGATCAAGAGCTGAATGGATACATGCGGGGGATAGAAATTCCAAATTTTTCCATGCTCGTGCTTCTGCTAGGAGGAGGAAGAACAACATCCAGGGCTTATTTGATGAAGGAGGGAGATTTCTTGATTCGGAAGAGGATATAATTAGGCATATTTGCCATTATTTCTCTGATCTTTTCTGTTCAACAAATCCTGGGAGACAAGAGATTGCTCATGCTACTGACCATATTACATCCAAGCTCAGTGACGTGGATAAAAACCATCTGGAGACAGTGTTCCGTGTGGATGAGATCCAAACTGCAATCTTTGAGATGGGTCCGACCAAAGCTCCGGGGCCAGACGGCTTTCAAGCAATTTTCTTCCAGAAGTTCTGGCCGATAGTAGGTAATGAAATCTCTCATGTTTGTCTTAGAGTCCTTAATGAAGGAGCTTCGATTAAGGACTTAAACAAAACAAATATTGTTATGATTCCCAAAACTAAAAATCCATGTCATATCACGGACTTTAGGCCTATCTCTTTATGCAGTGTGGTTTATAAAGTGATTGCGAAAGTATTGGCCAATAGAATGAAGCAATGTCTTTCCTCAATCATCTCCTCTAACCAGTCAGCTTTCGTGCCTGGACGTTTAATCTTTGATAATGTGCTGGCTTCTTTTGAAATTCTCCACTCGATTAGTCATTGCAAGAAAGGTAGAGTCGGTCAGCTGGCTTTAAAACTTGATATGAATAAAGCCTATGATCGAGTAGAGTGGAGTTTTCTCCGAGCAATTATGGTTCAGATGGAGTTTCCGAGGAAATGGGTTGATCTGGTTATGGATTGTGTATCCACACCTACATATTCGTTTGTGCTTAATGGGAAAGTAGCTGGGCAGGTGACTCCTTCTAGAGGCTTACGACAGGGATGCCCTCTCTCACCGTATTTATTCCTTTTGTGTGCTGAAGCGTTGTCGAGTCTTCTCAAGCAGTCTGAAAAAGGAGGCAAATTATTGGGAGTTAAGTGTGTGAGGGGAGGGCCTTTAGTTAGCCACTTATTCTTTGCAGATGATAGTTTATTATTCTATAGAGCTTCTATGGAGAGTTGTCACCATATCAAACACCTGCTTGGTATTTATGAGAAAGCCTCTGGTCAGAAAGTGAACCTTCAAAAATCCAGCATTACATTCAGTCCAAATGTCAATGCCAGTTTAAAGGAAAATATCCTTAATACCTTTGGTATCCTTCCAGGCAACAGCTATGATAAATACCTGGGCCTACCAACCTTAATTGGGAGAAATAAACGACAAGCCTTTCAAGAGATTAGAGAGAAAGTCTGGAAGCGGGTTCGGGGCTGGAAATGCAATCTTTTCTCCCAAGGTGGTAAGGAAATTTTAATTAAAATGGTAGCCCAGGCAATTCCAACATATATTATGAGCATCTTCAAGCTTCCAATAGGTCTATGCAAGGAATTGAGCTCAATGATGTCTAAATTTTGGTGGGGTACGAAAGATGGCAAGAGGAAGATTTGCTGGATGAGTTGGGAGTCTCTCTGCAGGCCCAAAGCTATTGGAGGCCTTGGCTTTCGGGACTTGTTTCTTTTTAATTGGTCTCTATTAGCCAAGCAAGCATGGAGAATATTGAAATATCCGGACTCCTTGATTGCCAGGATCTTCAAGTTTAAATATTTTAGGAAGTCTAATTTTCTTCAATCCTCAAGTAAAGCTGGTTGCTCTCATGTGTGGAGGAGTATCATATGGGGTAAAGAACTTCTTATGAAAGGCTTGTGGTGGAAAGTTGGAGATGGTACGAGCATTAAAGCCTTTATAGACCCCTGGATTCCGAGGCCTTTATTATTCAAGCCTATAACCAGCTCTTCCAATTCAGAATTGAGGGTCTCGGATTTAATAAATACAGAAAAGCACTGCTGGGATTTATCCAAGCTGGAATCTATCTTTCTTCCACCAGACAGGGAGGTAATTCTTTCAATTCCCATTAGTGTGAGAGGGGGTGAAGATAGCTTATCTTGACACTTTGACAAAAATGACACTTTTACTGTCAAGAGTGGCTACTGGCTTGCCTTAAATTCAACCTTAAATGAATCTCCTTCATCCTCTTCTAATTCTCATAAATGGTGGAAGGGTTTATGGCATCTTGACATCCCTCCCAAAATCAAGATATTCATATGGCGTGTGTGTACTAATGCTTTACCTTGTCTCTATAATTTATGGAACATGAGAATAGTTGACCAGAACTCTTGCTTCAGATGTAGAAATCGGCCTGAAACGGTGAGTCATGCGCTGTTTTGGTGTCCTACAAGTCTTAAGGTTTGGAAACGCTCCCCTTTTTTTCAACATATATCAGATTTCCAGTATCATTCAGGCCTAGACATTTTCAATGGGCTTTTCAATAGGTTGGACAGGGATGATTTTAGTTTTGTTTGTGTTCTTAGTTGGAATATTTGGAATCACAGGAATATTGCTTTACATGGGGGCCATGATAAATCTGCAGAGGATATTATTTATAGTCCAGGGAACTTCCTTTTCGAATATTAGAACACCCGCAAGGCTTTTTCGGTGGATTCCAAGCCTTTGGAGGCCGCTGCTAGGTCTTGGAGTACCCTACCTCCTGGTTGTCTCAAGTTAAACTCTGATGTGTCTGTAAAAATTGGGGAAGATTTTATTGGTATTGGGGCTGTTATCAGAGACTCCTCAGGTAAGATTGTGGCTGCCATCTCGAAATCCTTATTGGGTAATTTTTCCGTTGAATTGGGCGAATTTCTTGCTCTTCGTGAAGGGCTGATGCTTGCTAAAAGTAACAATCTGGTGGTTAATTTTGTTGAAGTGGATGCATCAAATATTGCCTCAATGTTACATTCTGATAAGACTTATTTAGGTGATGCAATGTTTATTATCTATGACATCAAAGCCTTATTCAATGAGGTAGGGGTCTCTTCTTGCAAGGCTGTTCCCAGGATGTCTAATTCTTTAGCCCATAGCCTTGCTGTAATGCGCTTCTCCTTTGGAGCTGATTTGTATTGGGAAAATGTTGATCCCATTTGTATGTTTTCGGGTCTTTAGTTGAATTTTCTGTGTTTTCATCAATATATATATATATATATATATATATATATATATATGCCATAGTCTTTACTAGAACAAACCAATTTGGAAAAGCTTATCAATTTATCATCATTTATATGCCTCCCGTCTTCCCACCAATTTGGAAAAACTTATCAATTTATCATCATTTATGCGCCTCCCATCTTCACGTGATTATTGCAATAACTAGCACTCAATTCATCTCAGACTTTTTACCAATTGTAACCGGCAGTCAACACTACTACAAACATCAAAATTTCAAAATTTTATACGATAACTTTTCTTTTTTTTTTATCCAAGAGAAATGTTTCTTTGACAAGTATGCCCTTAGTGCATATATGATGTGGCACTTGTATAAGTCATTGTGTAACGAAGTTTGTTATACAACGTGTAAGGATTTTGGGTTCGATTTTTGTGAGCTTTGTAAATTACCCAGAATGGTTACACGCTAAAATGACTTTACAATTAAATCGTGTAAACCCTTGTATAAGTCATCGTGTAACGAAGTTTGTTATACAGCATGTAAGGATTTTGGGTTTTATTTTTGTGAATTTTGTATGTGTGGCATCGTGTAATGAAGTTTGTAATTGTCCTGTAAATATTTTCAATTTGTAACCATAGTATGTACAGCGTGTAACCATTAGTCTTATTCAGTGTGTACCAGAGACTGAGAACATACCAGAGAATGAGAACGTACAAGAGACTGAGAACGTACCAAAGAATGCAAATGGTAGAGAATGAAGACCGAGCAGAGAATGAGAACGTAGCAGAGAATGTGAACGTACTAGAGACTGGGAACGTACTAGAGAATGACCATGTATAAGAGACTGAGAACATACCTCAAAAGAGAACGTAGTAGAGAATGAAGACGTACCTCAAAAGAGAACGTAGTAGAGAATGAAGAGTCATTAGAGAATGAAGACCTAGATCAGTATTTGGTACACCTAAGGAATGCATGGGCATATGACATAACGATAACAGTGCATTGCAAACTTAAATTTATCCATGGCATTAAGACGGTGTTGCATAACTGCGGTGATTTGGAAGATTTCAAGAAAAGTTGTTTTCGGCATTACTTGGATTTGCCACATTACATGGGGGGTTTATTTCAAGCGTAGTACATACATAACCTATTGCTCTGCCAAATTCGGTTCCCGGGTGCCAATGATGACGATATGTGGTTTGCTTTAGGGAAGACCAAGGTTAGACTTTGAAAGAGAGAGTTTTGTTTATAGAGTCATTTGCCCAATCCCTAAGCTCGTCCATCTACGTTAACTCTTTTTATTTATTTATTAAAATACCATTATTCTTATGAAAATTAATATCATGTTGAGTTATTTTGTATTCTTAAAGATATGCAATTTTTAGAACTGGACAATCATTATGTAAGTGTGTGTGTGCGTGTGGACGGTTGCGTGCATTTTCGTGCTCGTGTGTGCATGTGTGTTTTTAAAATCATATGTTTAGCTTTATAATCAATTTAACAAATAAAAATGGTTTTGACAATATAATCAAATTGAATATTACTGGATGAATGATATTCTTTCACCTAGATATAACAATTTTCAACAAAATTGATATAAGCTATTATCAGGGCCGTCTCCAGACATTTTGAGGTCTAAGCGATTTTATGATATTAACAAAAATCGGGGCCCTATATAAAATTATTATCATTAACATAAAAAAAATTAAATAAATAATTTTTCATTTACCAAATACAATATAATCCACATAAATTAAAACAAAACAAAAAAAAATTATCGTTCAAGTCATCTACGTTCTCATTCAAATTATCAATATATGTGTATTATCATTCTCATCCAAACTAGTAAAAAAAAAAAAAATGGAACCTGTGAAGCAAATCGAAGACGAAGTGTCGGAGAGAGAGGGGCAGAGGGCGGCTATTAAGTGTTTGAAGAAGAAGCCAAGAAGGGATTCAGTGAAGTAGAGAATGCTTTACAAATTACAAGCACAGATGACAGATTCAACGAAGCAACAAGTCAACAACATCAATAAGTAAAGGTTAGCAAGTAATAGCAACAAGTATGATATAATCTGCTAAATTGACTTGTTGGGCCTGATATGAAGAATAAAATAAATGTTTGAGATTGGGCATATTTATACTTAAATAGATTGGGTCCTGAGGCCCCAAATAGATTGGATGTGGAGGCCCCAAATTTTACAAAATATGAAGAAGTTGATTGGGCCAAGCGGGGGCCCCAGCAAATGGCTGGGTTTGTTGGGCCCTGGCTATTATGAAAAAAATCATTAGTATATAAATGTGTGTATGCTATTATAGTTCTAATTGTTGTTATTATTAATATATTTTTTAAGTACCCCATCTTATATAAATTTCTGGGTCCGCCATTGGACATACCAGACATGCTCCTTCAACATTCAACTTAATAATTTCCTTCAACTTTCCCGTAGCTGCAAAGCAGTAAGTTGGTATTGGTCACACAGGAAAGTAAAAACATCCATTAACAGAAGGAAAAGCAACCCTTCTTGTTAGGAATGGCAATGGGGGCGGGTTCGGACGGGTTTGGTAAAATCCAAATCCAAATCCAAAACCAAACCCGTGAAATTTTGTGTCTACCAAACCCGCCCATGAACCCACGAAAATAAACGGGTTTGGGTTTGGGTTCGGGTTTTACCCGCGGGTTTGGGGGACACCCAAACCCACCCATGAACTCGTGAAACAAGCGGGTCGACGGGTAAAACCCGCGAACCCGCCAATTTTTTTTTTTGAAAATTATTTCTATATTATTTAAATATATGAAATATTATCATTTTAAAGAATAAAAACACTTAATAGATTGAAATGTTTACATTTTATTCAATATAATTAAAAAGTTTTTATAGGAGTTTAAATTTATAATATTTTAAATAATAAAATATTATATAATTTTTATTGTTCACGGGTACGCGGGTTCGGGTATGGATTTTTTTCCAAATCCATACCCGAACCCGAACCCAAACCCAAACCCGAACCTGTGACTAGACCTGGCACGGTTCCGGTTGGAACCGGCCGGAACCGAAACCGGCGGAGACCGGTTCCGGTTCCGGTTCAAGAGTTTGGTCGAACCGGCGGTTCGAACCGGATTGGAACCGACGGTTCCGGTTCCGGTTCGAACCTCCGGTTCGCACAATAATTTTTTATTTTTTTTTTCTATAAATACCACCCCCTTTCATTTTTTCTCACACCAATTTCTTCTGAATTCTCTAATTCTAATTTCTCTCCAATGAGAGAATAGAAATTTTTTTATATATGCCTTAAACTTTGAAAGGCCATAACTTTGTGCTCGGATGTCCGAATCAGGTATTTTTTTTTTTGAAATCACATAGAATGATGCAAGGAATGCGATGGGAGCAAGTCCAAAGGGCTTGTGGCCACTTTTTGAGCCCTAAAAACCCCTTTTTCATCAAAAAAAAGTGTTTTTAAGTGTTGTGTCTATTTCGAACCTCGTTTAAACCTAGTAAGAAACCTTTTCCTCCCGATCCCACACCACATCTGTGCCCGTCTTGGTCCGGAGAATTACTTTAACATCAGGCCTTGTGTAAATGGACACGTTTTTAAAAAATCCTTTATACTACTTATAGTTTTTGTTTGAAATATTATACAAGTATTGAATGTGGCTTTAGTGGCTAGTTTAGTTTGTGTTTTTCTTTTGCAACCATGGTTCAAGCATCCATAAGAACCCATAAATTGTCATTTGTAATTTTATTTTATAATTTAATTTAATTTTGTAATTTAATTTAATTTTGTAATTTGTCATTTATATATTTTATTTTATTAGAGAAGTCTTTTTTTTTTTTTTTTTTGTAAAAACAAAAAAATTTTTTTTAAAAAAAGGTTCAAAACCGCCGGTTCCAATGGAACCGGAACCGGAACCGGCATATAGCGGTTCCGGTTCTGGTTCCGGCCGGTTCCGGTTCCATCAAACCGCGGAACCGGAACCGCCGGTTCCGAACCGGAACCGGACCGAAACCGTGTCACCACTACCTGTGACGGGTACAATTTTCAAACCCAAACCCGCCCACGGGTACACTTATCCCAACCCAAACCCTCTTTAAGCGGGTTGGGTTCGGGCGGGTCCCACGGGTTCGGGTTTAATTGCTATCCCTACTCCTTGTCCCTCTATACCCCACCACTCATAACTCATTGCCAAAACCTTACAACAAATAATTCTTCATTAATCCATATATATTTTATAAGAAATTTCCTTGTCATTTCCCTACATATATCTATATTTTCTATGTTTACATAATGCTAGTAAAATGGGCCAGGCCCAGCCAACGATCAGGCTAGGCTTGGCACGGCTCATCCAAGGCCTGCTACCAAGTAGGCCCAGACCCGGCCGTAAGAGTGAGGCCTATAGGCCTCACAGGCTGGCCTGTGACTTGTGACCTATGGCCATTTTAATATATATTATTTTTTAATTTTGGGCAAGCCCAACTGTTTTTTTTTTTTTCATTGGCTTGGCCAATGGCTATGTTTTTTTTATTTTTTTGTTTTTTTATTTTTATTTTTATTTTTTATAAATAAAAATTTATTGTCATAGATTATGGAGCATAAGGATGTGTTTGGTAGGGATGAAAAGGGAGAGGAAAGAAAAGGGTGAAGGGAAAAAGGAGAAGAAAATGGGGAAATGTGAGTTTGGTATGGAGAGAAAAATAAAAGGAAGGGAAAAATGGGAGGAAAAATTTATGGGTGGGACCCACAAGTTTTAATCCTCCCAAAAGTGGTAGGAAAATGGAGGGAAAGAGGGAAGACTTTTTGGGTTGACTTAAAATTAAATATATAAAATATAATGTAAGAGTAAAATAGTAAAATAGATAAAAAAGATCTTTTCTTTCCTTCTTGTTTACCAAATAGTTCAAGGGAAAATTATGGTGCGTTTGGTATCGTTTTTAAAATGGTGTTTTTGAAAACTTTTTTTAAAAATATAAATCATGTTTTAAAAATGATGTTTTTAAAAATATAATGTGTTTGGTAGTGTTTTTAAAAATTAGTTTTTTGAAACGGAAAACGATGTAAAAGTATTTGGTTGTTGTTTTTAAAATGAGTGAAATAGTTGTTTGGAGGGAAAAGTTAAAGTTTATTTTGAAAATCTGTTTTGAAAACAATAGAAAACAATAAAAAATTGTTTTTAACTTTTTAGTTATAACTTTTAAAAAGTTGTTTTTTGTTTTCAAAAACAGTTTTGTAAAATGCTCAACCAAACAACATTCTAGTTGTTTTTTGTTTTTAAAAACAAAAAACAGTTTTTAAAAATGGATTCAAACACCACCTTATTTTCCTTTCCTTCCCTAATGTTTTCTATCATTCCAATTATTTATATTCTTCCTATTTTCTTTCTTCCCTACCAAACACACCCTAAGTGTTTATATACAAGCAACCACTAGTTATATCAGCATACTACCTCAATTGTCACATATGATTATATACTCTTATATAATGACAAACAAACCATTGTGGAACTCGAGTGCTTTAATATGAAGTTGGGAATTGTTGTATTTCTAGAGTTCAAGGTTTCTTGTAGGATTTATTTTATAATTTTTAATTCAAGAGTTATTTTCTATTTTATTAAACATGTTAAGGTTGTTTTTATCTTTTTTTTTTTAGTAAGAGGAGTGTTAGATTCACTCTCTCAACCCACTCTCTGTTCCTTTGTTGATATGTGGACAGTAATAAAGTTTGAGATTTTCTCCTAACAATCCAATTTTATCTTATGACACTCATTTTCTAAAGACACTTTATCCTACAAACTTAAATTAAAAAAAATTCTAAAGAAAGTTCATTTTATTCCGAAATTATCATTTTTATCATTTTTTTCTTAACTAAAATTTTAAATTATAAGATACTAATTTTCGGAAGAAATAAAATTGAGCCCTATCAAACATCTATCTAAGCTCAAAGCAAGTCAAAAACTCTTAATCAAAATTTCAAATTCTAAAAATAACAATCTTGAATGTTCAAAATGTTATCAGATTCAGGATGTTGTCATTGAGACATTGACATGATCTTGGTGCACTCACTTCTTCTCTCCACCTCCAGCTGACAAGACTTAACGTTATTGTAGATAACCAGTAAACTTCACATTTAATATGGAATGTAAAACGATATTTGGTGTATTGCAAATGGTATCACTCTAAAGTGTTCATATTAAACTTCTAACCTTTATAAATACAATAATGCTAAACATCCCACCTAAAATCCCACCTTTTTCATCCCACTACATGTGGCATGTGAGGTGTCAAATTATGAGTGGATACACATTAATGATGATTTATCTCACTTACCCCATGCATCCACTCACCATTTGACACCTCACATGCCACATATAGTGGGATGAAAAATGTGGGATTTTAGGTAGGATGTGTAGCATTACTGTTATAAATAACCTACTTTTTCATTTATTTACGATACAAACTAACAACTAATTTCCTAGATTGCTCTTCTTCATTTAATATATATATATATATATTTTTAAGAAAAAAAATATAGATCCGTGGATTGTGTTGTTAGTAGACTATACGACTCTACAACTTTTTTTTTTCCTACAGTTTCATCAGGTCTAAATTAACTCCAACTCTCAACATTTACAAACATAAATTGCTTTCTCGCCATTGTTAGAGCTCTATCCATGTAATTTTTTTTATTGTTTTTTATTATATAATTTTATTGTATTAGATTAAATTTTTATATTTAACTTATTTTATTTGAATTTCTTTTTCAAAACTTGTTTGTGTTGTTCTCACCATTTTCAAACATAAGTTGTCTTCTCACCATTGTTACAACTGTATCTAGGTAATTTTTTTTAATTGATTTTAATATTAAATAATTTTATTGTATTGGGTTAAATTTTTATATTGAATTTTTTTTTATCTAATTTCTTTTTCATAACTTGTATGTGCAATAAACTCCAATTCTCACCATATTCAAACACAAGTTGTCTTCACACCAATATTGTTTTCTTTTTCATAACTTGTATGTGCAGTAAACTCCAATTCTCACTATTTTTAAACACAAGTTGCTTTCACACCAATATTGTTATAACAATATCTAGGTAATTTTTTAATTGATTTTCATATTAAATAATTTTATTGCATTGGGTTAAATTTTTATATTGAATTTTTACTAAGATGAAATCTTAATTTAAAAAAAGAGAATTTTTTTTTGTATTTTATGGTGTTTTCGGATAAATATTTTGCAATTGTTTTTTGGTTTATTAGTTTCTTTTGGTTCAGGATCCCTTTATTTAATTTCTTTCAGTTTATATGAAATTTTTATAATATATTTTAAAACTATTTAATTATAATTTATTTTACTATTTATTTATTCTATACAACAACCATCATGTTAGCCAATGATGTTTGGTAATGAAAATTTGGTAAAATGAAATATCTGAGCAATTCAATTTGGATATGTAAGATTGTAAACACAAGTTCAGGATATAGAAAAGAAGTTGTAGAGAGTCTTAGAGTCTAACAACAACCATCAAGTTAGCCAATGATGTTCAGTAATGAAAATTTGGTAAAAAGAAATATCTGAGCAATTCAAAATAGAAGTTGCAAAGTCTTAGAGTCTAACAAGACAGACTATTTATAAATGTTAGAAGTTTAATGTAAATTTTTTTATTAATGTCCACATATCAACACAGGAACAGAGGGTGTGTTGAGAGAGTGAATCTAGCACTCCTCTTTTAGGAAAATTGTATTCAAATTGTATTAGGATTAGTTTATTATGAATTGTCTTATAATTTCAAATTATTGTAATCTTTTTCATATTATTAATAAAATTGTTCATTTAGAACAATTATCTTTCACGGACTCGACATGATCTATGAAGATTCGAGAGCATCGTTAGCATCATTCTTCTAACGGTGATAAGAGAATGATAGCCCTTGTATGGTTGTGCATAGGGATGGTAATGGGTCGGGTTCAGTCGGATTCTAATAAATCCTTACCCAAACCAGCGAAAAATATTGACACCCACGCGGCCATGCCCGCCCGTGCAACTGCAAAAGTTGGCAGGTTCAGGTTCGGGTGCCAACCGCGGGTTCTAGCTGCACCCATACCTACGCCTGGAACCCGTGAACTTTTACAGGTTCGCGGGTGGGTGCTTCACCCGCGGGTTACCCAAGAACCCGCGAACCCGAGAATAGCCTCATTTGTCCTATGTGATGTGAACTTGTCAAGATTTATTGGTACTTCTTACTATCTACAGAAACTGTTACAATAAAGAAGATCATTAGAACCACAATCTCAAACACCAGTTCAATTATTAATAGAGGAATTTCATGACTGGCAAGTCATTTGAAAATCATTTTTATCGGTTCTCTGATGCAAACATCCAATTTATTCAGTAGAAACCCCAATGTTAATTGTTAGAACCATGAGACAAGATTGATTTAAACGATATCGATAAGTAAATATGTAAAGAAAAGTCACGAACAAAATCTTTACACCAAAATATAAAAATTAGGACAAATCTTTAGCGAAAAGATCTTTGATGAAAAGACTTCAAGAATTGGTCAATAAGGAACCAGAGCATGCGGTGGTGGTCGATACGGAATCAACGCCCATCGATGACAAACTATGGTGGAACTTGATCTCCCTAAGTCATAATATTTAATTGGTAGTATTGATTATTATGGTGAGATAATTTAAGACAATTTTTCTTTATAGTAGGATTTATTTTCTAATTTATATTTTAGGAGTTACTTCTTACTTTATTCATTTTTTGTTTGGTTTTATCCTTTTTAGTATTTTAAAAAAGTTCGTATTAGAATTAATTTACTATAAATAGTCTTATTATTTCAAATTATTTTAGCTACTTTTTATTTTATTTTATTTTTATTTTATTTATTATTATTATTATTATTATTATTTAACTTTTCATATTATCAATAAGATTTGAGAGCACGATTAACACTATTCTTCCAAGGATGGCGGTACATGTCCATGCTTGGGTAACTACCTGTTTATCTGTCAGGTCAGCTTTTACCGTTTAGAACTCATTTCTTTTTATTTTATTTCATTTCATTTAATGAATCGTTACTATTTTTGTTAGTGGCTTGCTGATCTTGAAAGGCCTCCTAAAGCTGCGAGAGGTTTTAATAACCTAACTAGATGTTGTTTATCTGTTGTGTGGTCAAAAGATAAGCATAGACGTACCTAAGGTAACTTTTTATAAACATTAGTCATTTACTAGCTACCTGCAAATTGCAATATTTGCATGGAGTTTCTTGAGCTTGAAACTATTAAGTTTATGTTATTTCTCACTTTTTTTTTCTTTAATATTTACAGAGCTTTACATAGTCGCCACATTCATATGTGAGTAAGATGAGGACCAAACTGATAAACATGGAGCGAATGGATCCTTGGTAATTCCATGTGTATTAGATCATATAGTAATATATATAAAATGAATGATTTCTTCCATTCTTCTTGGTTTCCAGTTAGCAAGTGACTGATTTGTGTTCTGCTCTCTCATACATTTGATATTGGTTTGGTAGTCACCGGTATTCTCAGTTTGTTGAGCTAGTTGAGTGTTTCTGAAGTTTGCTTGTTGCCCATAGTTTGGCCAAGCTAGCTCTGTCTTTGGAGTGTGAGATGATCTGGATTGAGGAGTGTCCTCCCTGTGTGGAGGTATTGGTTCTGGAAGATTGTGTAACTAGCTTGTAATCTCTTTTGTTATCTCTTTTGTTCTAATTGATATATCCAGTTTTCAAAATAAAAAAAACTATTGTCTTATTAAAATATATTGAAATGTTCTTCTTAGTGTGCCTCAGCCCGATCCTTCTTTGTTTTTGTTATACCCCGCTGCATCATACATTGTACTTTTTTTTTTTTTACTCAAAACAATAGTAACCTTATCAAGTGACAAAATAATAAGGATTATAATCAAAAGGGTAATTTCACTAAAGTCCTAACTTTTTGGCGAAATGTCACCTATTTAAACGTCTTTACCATATTAGCAACTTCAGTCGCTTATTTTTTCAAAATACATCACTTTAGTCCTTCCGTTAATCAAATGTTAGTCAAACTTAACGGAACTAAGGTTATTTCAATCTTTTTATATAATAACATATAACAACAAAAATTAACAAATTAAAAAATCATTGGAGCGACGGAGATCTGGATCTCCATCGTTTCAGGTTGTGATATAGATCCAGATATCCAGAGGATCTCCATCTCCGATCAACGCCGATACTCCACCATGTAACACCTTGAATGGCTGTTTGTGTCACCCAAATCATAAAACAATTCTCTTTGTTTGTTCATAATCAAAAGCAAGAAAACAAACTACCGATTTCTAACCTTAATGTCACCCAAATCATAAAACAATTCTCTTTGTTTGTATCACCCAACTACTGATTTAATGTTGGGGATTTCTAAAGATGCTCACTGGATGGAAGACTTTCCTGGTTGCATTAGTAAGGATAGGGGTTTGTTTGTTTCACTGCGATTGTTTTGTTTTGTTGTATTTTGTTTTCTTGTTTGCTTTCTTTGTTTTGTTGCTCATGTTTTGATGTACCCAGTTTATTTGTTGTGTTGCTCTGTTTTGCTGTGTCTTGTTTGATGATGAATCCAATTAAACCCCTTATTTTAACAATAATGATGCTAATGAAGAACAGAATCGAGAAGGCAAAAGCCAAATTGAGTGTGGCAATAATCCAAAATTGGGTATGGAGGTGATGGTGATCCATCAATTGGATCTCCATCTCGGCGATCCCTTGATTTCTTTTCTTTTAATTTTTTTTTTATGTATTTTAAATGTTTGTAATATTTTCCTATTATCCATTAATATTTTTATGTTTTTAAAATTGTAACTGTTTTTTTTTTTCCTTAATATTTTCTATTATCAATTTTTTTTTTAATTTAAAATTGTAATTGTTTTTTAAATATTTTTCTATTATCCATAGTTTTTTGTTTTATAATAAGATCTTAATAAATTTTTGTGTATCTTCAAAAAAAAAAAAAAAAAAAACATTTTTGTGTTAATTTAACTTTATAAACCATTTAAAATATTCATTTTTTGAGAATAAATATTATTTATTTTTGAAATAATCATTTTAATGTTAAAATCTTGAAACTCTTTGATATATATATATTTATATATTTGAAAAGTAAAGGTGTAATAACAAAACCTTTTGAGGACAAAATTGACTTTTTAGGTTTGTATTATATTAACAAGGGCAAATTCATAGTTTTATATATATAGTTAAAGTTGACTATTAGTTTTTTGGTCAAAGGACTAAAGTGGTGTATTTTGGAAAAATAAGGGATTGGAGTTGCTAATATGACAAAGACGTTTAAATATGTGATATTTCGTCAAAAAGTAGGGACTTTAGTAAAATTCCCACTAATCAAAATAATCTATAACTTCATAGTAGGACCTAGTGCTGTAAAAGTGGAGTGGTCCGGCCCAAATAAGTCCGGCCCGCCTGGACCGTTTTCGTAAAACGGGCCGGACCAGTTCTGCGCCACACATTTGGCGGACCGGACTAGGTCCGGTCCGTTTTTCGAAACGTCGGTCCGGCACGGCACGTGGCCTGTTTCCGACGGACTGTTCAGGCGGACCGGACCGGGATCACTTTTTTTTTTTTTAATAAATTATTTATTTGTTTTATTAATATTTCTTTTTCATTTTGGGTTCTAGTGAAAAATAAAATACATAATTAAAAATTAAAATACTTAATATCAATTTAACAATTGAATTATGTAAATGTAGTTAGATAGATTTATTATTTTTGGTAAAAAAATAATTCAAACAATGAATAAAGATAAAATAGTAAAAAAAAATATAAAATACATGATGTGTGTTGGTGGAAAATGTAGAGAGAGAGAGAGAGAGAAACAATGAAATTGAATGAAAATGTGTAGAGATTTGGAGAATGGAGAGAAATTGAGAGAATGAGAGAATGAGAGAAAGTGATTGAAAAATGGAATGGATGGGGTATTTATAGAAAAATTGAAATTGTGGGTGAAAATATAAAATAGAAGAATTGAGGGGGTTTTTTGTAATTTGATTTGGCTGTAACGGTTGGATTTCAAAATCCAACCGTTGGCTGACGTCAGCCAACGGTTGGATTTTGAAATCCAACCGTTACAGCTGTCAACATATATATATATATATATATATTTTTTACAACAGCCGGACCATTTGGGCCGGCCTGCCGGACCGGTCCGGCGGTCAGTCCGCTTCCTGTGATCCGCCGGATCCACGTGCCGTGGCGGGCCGGTCCGGTGGACCGGCACCCTGTAGCACGCTCCGCGGCCCGCCTATGTGCCGGACTTGGTCCGCACCGCGTCCTCCGTGGACCGGACCTGATCTGATCCGGTCCAAGCTCCTTGGTAGGCCATACGGACTGGCCCTCTTGGGCCTGGTCCATTTTTACAGCACTAGTAGGACCTATTCCCAATTTTCCTCCTCTAGTTTTATTAATGATCATTATCTTCCCTCTAGTTTATTTGTTCTTCATTATCTCATTTATTTAGAAAAAATACCTAAAATGCCCTTAACCATTAAATATTCTATTAAAAATTTAAAATTGGTAAGGGTTTTTAAACTGACAAAAACTTAAATTAAAATTATTTAATAAATTATTAAAATGAAAAAAAATCAAATTTAATATTATAGTAGTATAGTAAAAATTAAAAAGCATAATACAATAATATAATTGTTACAAATATTTATTTTTAAATTTTTTTTTAAAAAAAGTCATCATCTCGACCATCATTTTCCAATCTGGGTTTGAAAAAAAAAAAAAAAAAAAAAAACATAAGTTAGAACCAAAAAAAAAAAAAAAAAACATGAAAAATGAAAGAAAATAAAATGTTAGAGATCCGGTGTTTGATGGAGATCTCGATGGAGAAAAGATGGTAGAGATTTAATCCACCATTTTTGTTTTTTGTTTTTTCATTTTTTCTTTATAATTTTTCCTTTAAACTCTGTCATCCAACTTTGAGGTGGACGATGAAAATCCATTTTAAAAAAAATACTTTTTTTATTTAAGTTTTTTTTTTTTTTTTTCAAACCCATTTGTCTTTTTTTGTTTTTTTGTTTTTTTGTTTTTTGCTTTCTAGTTTCTTTTATATTTTATGATTTTGTTAATATGTTATTATTTATTTATTAATTACTTAATATTTCAATATATTTGTTTACTTTTAAAATTCAAAACAATGGGTATTTCTAAACTTTGTTTTTATATTTCATGCCAATAAGTTTTTTTTTGTTTTTTTCCTTTCAAATGTCTCTCTTAAGTTAGTGGGATTGGTAGAAACCAGAAGATAAACGGCGTCGTAATTCGTAAATAAGCAAGCAGGAGAAAATGGTGTTCCTTCACCAGCAAAAGTCGTCGTCACTGAAAACAGAGTCGTTAAAATCTCCATTACCTCAGTCCAAAATCCCCAAATCAGGAATGGATTCAGAAATCAAAAAAATGGTATCAATATTAGCAGAGGCTGGTTGTACCTTCATCAACCACTCGGGCCCAAACTTCTCTCCCCTCCGATCCCCATAGCCTCCGTCATCACCTCACCCATCTCTTCTCTCTAAACCCTTCTCTTTTCCTCTCCGGATACTATACTTTTATTCAATCTCCAACTGATTTCACCAAGTAAGCGTTTTTTTATATTTTTATTCTCGATTTAATTTCTCTCAATTGTAAAATGTATATACATTTATGCTCCAAAACTGCATCGTTTTCTGTTCTCGGGGTTTTGACCTCTTCGTCAGGTTTAGTAATTTTAATTCAGGTTAAAATTGTTATTAAGTGTAAACAGACAATGAATGGGTTATCAACAACATTTCACTTCATAAACTCTCTAATTTTAAATATTTATTTCCCCATATTCCCCTTTTTTTAACCTTAGATATGATTAATAGTCCTAAACTTTATTTGTATTATGTAAACAAAATTTTGTTTGTATTATGTAATTTTTATTTGAATTTAAACGACTAAATTTTAATCCATTAAACATTTCAAATTTTAAGTCAAACATAGTTAAAACGAAGGAAAACCAGAAAATATATGAAATTAAGGATTGAGAAAAATGCAAGGGGATGGTGATATCACCCCCAATTCCCCCATCGGCCCATCCCCATTTCCCCCAAATGGGGATAGGGAAGGGGTTAGATAATGGGTATGATAGGGGAACCAATAACCATTTTCATTTCCCCAATTGCAATCCCTATTCATAAGTCATAACATCTCCCAAAGTTACAGTTTAGTCATTCGAACATTCCTACCAAACTTTTAAACTTATGAAGTAGCAAAACAAACAAACTTCAGTACTGCCACATGGAAGATTCTCTCAGCCTTGATAGCAAAGTAAATGATAACATTATATAATCATATAACAGTTCAAATGTCCATTCTAATCAAAGTAACATGCATGTTGAGAATTTCACCGGGAGATTTA
Source organism: Acer yangbiense (assembly GCA_008009225.1). NCBI lineage: Eukaryota > Viridiplantae > Streptophyta > Magnoliopsida > Sapindales > Sapindaceae > Acer > Acer yangbiense. The sequence continues at coordinate 20,820,092 of CM017767.1, read as the reverse complement.
TAAGTTGCTTCAATCATATAAAGCTTGGACAAACTGGTCCCTTGGAAAGCCCTCGGCGCACTTCCATTCCATGATGCATGTCCGCTGGCCGGAAAGTTTCAGATTCTCGAGGATCTGTAAAACACAACCATGACAATTCTAAATCAGCCAAATCAAAATGAAAAGCTTCACCATCCAATTACTCATTTGTTGGCATTACACCAACATCTGTTCATGAACATTTCAACTGGTCCTTCCAAGATCTCACTCCTGCAAGAACTTGACACACAACAGCAGAATACAGCCACTGTTTACACACAAGGAAAATGGAGAGATAAAAGGTTCTAATGCACAATCTTTACCACGCTTCTCTTCTCTAAGGGAAGTTTTCTTAGATTTAATACACATATATAATAATAATTATAGGGCATAAGAATCCGCACTTTTTTTGTCTTGTATCGACTTTGTAACATTACATAGTAGTGATGTAAAGTTACGGAGTGAAATAATCATATTTAGGGGAACGTGAAGGTGAAGGTTACCCTTTAACATTCACTAGCGGACGTAGCTTAGGACCAGGTGGGGCACGTGCCCCACCTGAAATTTTTCAAAAAAAAAAAATTCATCAACATTAAGTGTTTAATCTCCTACTACTGTGGACAACAAGGAACAAAAGGCAATCAATCCCCTTCACCATGTTCTTATTCAAAAGAAAAAAATACAAATTCAAGATCCAAGGATTTCTAATACTTTTAACACTCAAGATCCTGGTTTCTCCAACCGAGGGAGAATGATAAAGAAAGGGAGAAGAGTGGGAGAGAGAGGGAGGGGAAGAGAGAGAATTTCAGTAAAAAAAAAAAAGGGATGATCGCACTTAATTTAAGAGAAAAACAGCATAAACTTACCATTAAGATAGTCTTCGAAACCAAAGTCATCCAAGCTTCCTGTCAGAGCCTCCAAACCTAGCATTGAAGATGGAATTGCTCCTGCAGGCCTCTGAAAACTGCACAGTTAAGAAATTTTATAAGAGGTATATAGCACTGTATTCAAAAATCCTAGTAAAACAAACAAACTCATAGACAATTTAACACAACTTGCTATGCACTCATACTAGCTTCTTTACCAAAAGCTTGCTTGAGAAACAATATGGCTTACTGTGACCACAATATCTACAACAGTAGCATTAAATTTCTCAGTATGAATTTGTCAAGCAAGTCAATACAGTAGCTTAATTTAACGACCCCTAGAGTATTCTGTACAATTTCAATCGATCAATCGATCCAAGGTAAACAATTGAAGGCATCGTTCAACTACATTTATCTTCTATAAGAAAGGCATTGTTAAAAATCTTTCTGCTTCTGTTTTGGATACAGAACCTTTTTCATCTAAAAAAACATGTAAACCTTTCCAAACATAAATCTTTTTGTTCTAACCATAAATATCACTAATGGCGGTAAGAAATTTGAAGGAAAAAATTGTGTTCTTTTATTTAGTTCACACCCCACTTTTTTTCTTTCACAGACTTTTCTGTCAAGTAAACCAAACACCCTACTGACTTCATAATTTTTGTTTTCTTTCAATGACTTTTCTACAAGTAAACCAAACACACTTCTGACTTCATTACTTGTCCATTGCATTGCACTTCAAATTACTTGACAACGGCATGATAATAATACCCTACAGATATAACACATTGCATGGCGGATGATCCATTGGAACCACAATGGGATCTAAATAATAAGGCAGTTCAGAATCTTTGCAGAGCTATGTTGGACAACATTTTCAACCAAATATAAGACAATATCTTCAGGTCTTGCCTCATAAAAAGTGTCACTTTTGAAGTTTTTCATCTCTCTCTCTCTCTCTCTCTCTCTCTCTCTCTCTCTCTCTCTCTCCCCTAAATCTATTTTCTCCCCTCTTAATCTCTGTTACGAAAACAGGAGTATATTATCCTATCAGTGCTATCACCAATTAATTATCACATAATTTTGTAAGTGAACTACATTATGAAGACTTGGTTGGTTTAATGATCTGAATTTAATATTCGTAATGATTTTACCAATTTATTATCACATAATTTAATTACAATTTCACTACTAAAATTTGGATACTAATCCAAATCCCTAACTCATTCACAATAGTAGATCAATAATACTAAAGATTCATAAACAACTAAACAAGTAGACATAAATTGAAACTTGTACCGAGATAGAATTTGTCTATCCAGATCCATCTTCAAAGGGAACGCCGTGCCATAAGTGTCACCAAGGATTCTTCTCTTCATCTCCTCTTGCGTCTTCCTTGCCTAAAAATATGTCAAAAAAATAAAAATAAATAAACATCGCTCAAAGAGATCAAATACCCAAGTTTCTTTTCTTTTCTTCTTTTTATCTCATATTCTGGATTAGTATATTTACTGCAAAAATAAAATAAAAACACAACAATACAACATAAAAACAGTTCTAGCAATAAGGCACGAATATTAGCACTTCAAAAGATAAATCGCATATGTTTTACAAATTTAAAGGAAAACAAAGTTGAGAAATTACAGATTGATAGGAGGTTTCGAGTGGGTGAGATCCGACGATGTCACTCTTCACGCCTTGTAGACCGAATCGAAGAGCGTCGTTTTGGAGACCTCCGATTTCATGTGCTAGCGTCTTTGCTGCCTCCATTGAGTTCCTCATCTTCTTTGAGAGTGAGTGAGTGAATTTGCACAAAAACTTTGTAAACAAGAAATCAAGATTGTTAATTAAAATTTGGGAGCTTTTTAGGGCTGAAATATAAGATAGAAATCAAGATTGTTAATTAAATTTATTTGGGTATGTAGTCCTTTTACTGCTAACAATCTAACAATAAGCAGTCAACATTGCACTACAATCAATGTTGTCAACATAGTTGTCCAGCCTTGTAACAAAGTTTTTTGGAGCAGGTATATAGAAGTAAACGTTAATGCAATTATGGACATAGAGAATTCTATCAGTGGACCCTTTCATTTTTCATTTCAATTTAAATTCTTTAGCAATCAAACATTAGATGCCAGTGAGATATTGGAAATGCTTGATCCTCAGAAGATAACAATGGAGCCAACAGGAAAGAAAAATCATATGCAGTCTTGTTGGTTGAAATCAAGCACAAAATCCATTAAGCACCAACAATTGTAGAAAAGAATTTTAACTCCATTTTAATTCTACTGCAAAACATGAGAATTGAGAAGTAACTTTTTATTGGAAACGGCATGCTTTATTCACAAAACACAAGCCTAAAACACAAGCCAGTAAGCCACAGAGGCAAACCAAAGCAAAGCAAGACAGGGTAGGCACCAAAACCAAAACCCCAAAGCCAAACCAGCACAGCAAAAAAAAAAAAAAGTAACAGAAACCGGTCAACCACCCAGAAAAAACAGAACAACAGACAGGGCAACAGGAAACAGACCACACCAGCAAACCACACAAAACAGAGACCAAAAGCATAGACCAAAACTATACACTAGGTCTTGCCCCAATCAATGATTTCCCCATCCAAAGACGAAAAGCTAGAATAAAAGCTAAAGTAGTTAAAATCAAGTAAACAAAGTAGGCATTAAAAGAGCTAATTTACTTCAAAATTAAAATTCTTTTCAAGTAAATTTTGAATAATCTATTACCAAACCCAAAAGATAGCTAGCTAGAGACTTGAAACAGAAACAACAATGCACAGCTAGATACGAAACGAAAGTCTCAAACAGTCAAACTCACATATACGAAACGAAATAGAGAGATCTATACAAATACGAAACGAAAATCGCAAAGAGATAGATAGGATTGACCTCAGATGGTGAAGAAATAGAGACATCTATACAGAACCACAAAGAGAAGAGATTTTTTGACGAACCTGAGAAAAAACGACGAAACAGAGAAACAGTGGCTCACCAGGACGTCGGACGAGATAGAGACGGCGGACGAGAGAGACAAACGGCGGAGTTGAGAGGGTTAGACAGTCTGAGAGGCAGAGTCTGCAGAGCGCATCAGAAAAAAAAGTAAAAAAAATTAGGGGCTTTTTTTTATACCCGGTTCTCGGTTCCATCGACCGACCCGGAAACAGAACCGGGAAATCCGGTTAGACCGATTCGGTTCGGTTTAATGGATTTTTGTCCACCATTTATATTTGAGTCCAAAACTAAAATTTTCCAAAAAAAAAATTTGGCGCCCTTTCAAATGTCTCTCTTTAAGTGAGTGGGAGTGGCAGAAACCAGAAGATTCGTAATTCGTAAATAAGCATTTAGCAGGAGAAAATGGTGTTCCTTCACCAGCAAAAGTCGTCGTCACTGAAAAGAGAATCGTCGTTAAAATCTCCATTACCTCCGTCCAAAATCCCCAAATCAGGAATGGATTCAGAAATCGAAAAAATGATATCAATATTAGCAGAGGCTGGTTGTACCTTCATCAACCACTCGGGCCCACCTTCTCTCCCCTCCGATCCCCACAGCCTCCGCCGCCACCTCACCCGTCTCTTCTCTCTAAATCCTTCTCTTCCTTCTCTTTTCCTCTCCGGATTCTCTACTTTTATTCAATCTCCAACTGATTTCACCAGGTAAGCGTTTTTTATATTTTCATTCTCGATTTAATTTCTTGCAATTGTATAATGTATATACATTTACGCTCCAAAACTACGTCGTTTTCTGTTCTCAGGGTTTTGACCTCTTCGAATCCCACTAGAAACGAGAGCTTGGTTAGGCATCTTTTGCTTGTCCCTTCTATTCAATTAGAGCTTATCAATACTCTTCTCGAAAAGCTTCCTGAATATTTTCATGTAGATTTTGAACCAGAGACTTCGTTGTCTCTCGAAGACGATGTTGCTAGGCTTATTATTAATCAATTCCGGTGGCTTGAATTTCTTGTCGATTCTAAACTCTTTACTGAGAAATTGATGCAACTTGTTTGTGTTTGCCCTTTAAATTTGAAGAAAGAGATAATTGGCTCGTTGCCTGAGATTATTGGTGATCAAACAAATAATAACACTGTTGTTCAATCTCTACAACAATTGCTTAGAGAGGATTCAGCTGTTATTTTGCCTGTGCTCGACTGTTTTTCCAACCTTAATTTGAATCCTGAGTTGGAAGAACAGGTCATTACCATAGCATTATCGTGTATTAGAACGATTGATGCAGAACACATACCGTATCTGCTTAGATTTTTACTGCTATCAGCAACACCAGCAAATGTTCGAAGAATAATCTCACATATCCGCGGGGATTTAAAGTTTGTTGGGGTGTCGAATTATCGTTCAACCCAACAAAATAAACTTAAAGGAAAGTCTCTTGTGGACAATTCAGAGGCATCTATTCTTGATGCCTTGAGATCAAGTCTTCGATTTAAGAATGTAAGCGTGTTTTCTCTTCTTCTTTTTATTATTTTGACTATTTGAGTTTATTCTAAGAATGTAAGTACCATGTTAACATAGCATTTCCGATTTTGTTTCCATCTCTAGATGCTCTGTCAAGAGATTTTAAAAGAATTGAACAGCCTTGAGAAACCGAGGGATCACAAAGTCATAGACATATGGCTTCTTGTGCTCATGTATGTAAATGGAGATTCACTGCAAAAGAGCATTTTAAAGATTTTTAAGAAGAAAATCATAGAAGATTGTATTCAGGAAGTTATGCTTGATCAGTGCATTTGTGGGAACAAGGATTTAGTACAGGTATCTGCCACAATTATTTGGGAAAGAGGAATTGTTTCGCTTTATCTATAGTGCTGTTAATTTCAATGAAATGATACTCTTTTAAACTCTTATGGTGTTTTCCATTAATTCTTGTTAGGATTATTTTCCATCGTTTCTTTCATTGTCCGAATACTTATTGGCATGCAAAGAACAAAAGGCAAGGGAGATTGGCATTCACTTGTATGCTAGACTGTTTGAAGAGTTCAATGATACTTATTCAAAACATGAAGTAAGTAATCTGGTTAGTTATATCTCATCTCTAATAATTAAAGCACAACAAGCTGATGCTTCTGATCTGTGGTTTATGCAGGTTCTTGGTGCACTGATTACTCATGTGGGATCTGGAGTTAGTTTTGAAGTGTGTTCTGCTTTGGAGACCATGGCTCTGCTGGCTTCCAAATATACACGGGAATTGATTCCACTTTCTTGTCATATAAATGGTATCCCAGCCACTTCTTTCATGACCTTTTGTTTGTAAATTGTAAGTCTTTCCTGACAAGTTATAGGTTCTACCATTCAGGTATCTTGGATTACTTGGAGGGTTTTAGTGTTGAAAATTTGCACAAGGTAAGTTGATACTCTTTAGATATAATTTCTTTAGGTATTATATGTTGAATGTTGTGTTTGTCAATTTCACTTTCTCTTCTGCCATAAGTGTAGGTCTATGAGGTTTTCAGCCGTCTAGTACTGTTGGCTCGATCGAGTGAAGATTGTTTTGGATCTTCCATTGCAAATGAACTTCTGATGGTAGTACGGAAGCAGGTACAATTTGGACATTCAGTGGCTTTGTGAGATACAACATTTTTAACTTTGTATTTCATTCGATTAGTGGTGGTTTTCCAAGTCAAGATTCTTGTATGTAAAGTTTCTCTGATTTCCGCAACTCTTTAATTGGGTAGGTTAGCCATCCAGAACTGAAGTACAAAAAAATGGGCCTGGTTGGAACACTGAAGATAGTTTCATTTCTTGGTGATGCAAGTGATGTTACCAGCACATCTCCATCCCAGGTACAACTCGAAATTGTTGCAATTGTCATCTCCATTCCAAAACCTCTCTGTATTCCAATTGCAATATAATTAATGAGCTTTAACTTCCAAATTTATGTTTTTAATTGCCTTTTATTACTAGGAAGAAGTTTTAACTTACTAGTGCTTTTCTCATGGTTAAGGAAAAGATTCTTTATGATTGTTCCCATTGGGAAGCTTATCAATTTATCATATTTTAATCTGTGGCTTCTATACTAGGATATGCATTCACCCTGAATCTCTTCTTTTACTTTTGGTCAAATTCTACCCCTAGGTTTGAGCGTTTGACTAAAGTCGAAAAACAACTCCTTTCAGAATTAAACCCATGTTGTTAGTTGACTTCAATTAAACTCTAAATCTAATAAAACAACAATTTGAGTATTTTAACATGTAATTTTAAATTATAAATAACACATTTATTTAGAATTGACAAATGAAAAAAAATTCTTAAAGCATAATAAAATCTTAAAATTTTAAAAAATAAAAATCTTTAAAAAATTAGAAAATTTAAAAATATTAATAAAAAAAAAATCCATGGAGGAGGTAGAGGTTGTAGGCTTGTAGCCTTCATGATGGAGGGAGCTTTGCCTTCTTAGTTTTTCTTTATGACTTTATTATTTTATAACTTTGATTATTCAATTTTTTTTTTTTTTGTTTTTAATTTAATTTAAGTCTATTAATTTTATCATCTGTTTATAATTTTTTAGTTATTTATTTTTATTTGTTATTTAAAATATTTTCCTTACTTTTTTTAATTTAATATAAGTTATTAATCAATAATGATTAATTGAATTTGTTACCAAAAATTACTAATTGATTAATTTTATTTTAAATATTTATTTGAAAGTACCATTATACCCCATTCTTCAATATTTATAAAATGGTGAAATTATTGTAACAACTAAAATGAAGGGTATACAAGTCATTTTACATATCGTGTTGCATCACTAGTCACTACTGTTTAGATGGTAAGTGTTTATGAAACTACAAAGGTTATTTTTTTCAAACTTAGCCAAACTTCAGGGGGTTTTTGAATTTGCCCTTTTCTTTTTGCCAGAAATCAAATGCTGAAGAAGCTTTGGAACTCTTAAAGACATCTCTAAACTCTTGCAAACAGTTATACTTACCTCTGATCCTCTTTTATGATGAACTGACTGCAATTTTAAAGTATAAAACACTTCAGCCAGAAATTATAGAATGGTAAGTCTCTCAGAAAAATGTCACAACTATGATTATGTTTGTTGTTACCCATTCAGGGAGAAGATTAGTTGATTAAATTTTAGAAAATGAAACTTGTAAGTGTTTTGTAGGATTGGGAAACATGTTGGAGAATTTGAGTCAATGTTTCTATCTGATCTTGATAGCGGGCAATTATCTATTAAGAACTCTTATTGTGGTTTGGAAGGTGAGATTAGTTATGTAATCTGTCATTTTTCTTTTGATAGTATCTGCCCTTGAAGTTGTATGAGAAATTATTTTGGGTCCCGTCTTTTTTTTGTATTTTTTTTCCTTGTAGGTGAACTATGGATGAACTTAGATGGAGTAATATCTCCTATTTGTTTGAACATTTTGCCATTAGCTTCCTCTTCCATACAGTAAGTTTTGCTGTGCCTCCTTTATTCAATTTGTGTTTAAAACTTGTTTTGATATTTCTGAATGATGAACTTGAAACCTTCTTCTCTGCAGGTCTGCTACTTCTTTACAAATCCTTCCTGCTAACTTTGCTTTACTATCTGCTGTAAGTGCATTGTTCTTTGGGAATTGAGATGGATTATAGGTCATTGATAAATATTTAGGTTTTCTTATCATTTGTCAGGTTGAGAGGTTGACAAATCAGGGGTCTCTTGGAGGAATTGATGCACTACTAGGCTGCCCTTTACACCTTCCTTCCTCTAAGGTGAGACCAAGTAAAACCTTTTTTTCCTTTAGAATTTCAAAAATCATTTGTTTGCTGGAATTTGAGTAAATGTGAGGAAAAAGATAAAAGAAAACTTAAGTCCTTTTCTTTGATCTATGTATTGAATAAGCTGTACTTATTAGGTAAAACATCAATAGCCTAAGATGACCATTGCAACTGAAGCAACTTAGGTTCCTCTTCTTTCATCTCACGTATTGAATAAGCTGTACTTATTAGGTAAAACGAGCAATAGCCTAAGATGACCATTGCAACTGAAACAACTTGGGGGAAAAAAGCAAGTATATACTAGATGATTGGTCAAGGGCCACTTTTTTGGTGCAGGGGTAGACATTTCCAATTGTCAAGCACAAATGACTGGATTGGGGTCTTGGTAGCAACTAGTACTTTTATCCAAACAAGCACCCTGCGCTCAAGTTTGAAATGTGTTCTTCAAATCCCCAACCCCAACTCTGATGCCCCTCCACCTCCACCCAATGACCCCCCACCCTAATTATTTTTCCCTTCCTTTTCTGTGTCTTCTATTCACCAACAGTTTTGTGTAAAATTGTTATTTTTTCTTCAAATAGGCTTCATTTAAAATTAAAATTTATTTAATGAAATCAATAAGAGTGACCATTTGACACAAGCCATAATACTCTATGGGCCCAATAACCATCCAGAATTGAGGCCCCCAAGCTGAGACCACAGTAATGGCACACTCAAGCCCTGGCCACTTCTGCAATTTTTTCTTGTCACACTTATTTACTTTAATCGATTTATTTTATTCTTTTCATTTGTGGCTTTTCTTGATTTTATGATATTCTTTTCATATCTGGTTTGTGCAATGGTCAGTATTTCTCTATAGCTGGTTGGCAGTCTCTTACAGAGAAGCAGAAAGAGATTGTGACCTTTTCTCTTTTTCATGCAGCAAACTGGATAAGGGAACTGGTAATTACTATAGTTTGATATTGTTATCTTTGTGATTAGCAGCCATGTACACTGGTTTCTAATGATTTTGCTGCTGCATGTAGCTTAATGCCTTCTGTACACAAATTGGTGGAAGATTGGAATGCTTAAGTCAGCCTGCAAAAGAGGATATAATTGCCAAGCTATTGAAGCGACTGAGGAACCTAGTGTATGTTTGCACTTTCATTTTTTAGTTATTCATATATATATATATATATATTGAAATTGTTATACATATTTAAACTGCATTTTAGATTTTCTTATTAGATATAAAAACCTGTGGAGTAATTCTCTAAATATTGTTGTGGGTAGTGCTTAAAATTTGGATGTGCTAGGGAAACCAAGTTCCTCCTGTCCTATGAAGCATGATTTTGGATATGACACAAAAGGCCAAATTGATATAGTAAAGTAAAGTTTTGAAAAATAAGTTAAGACTTATGAATATGATGGAAATGCAACAATAATTGTATAATGTGTAGAAATCAGTATACATCGTGCTCAATAATTTGTATCTTTGATTGATATGGGTGTTGCAGGAAGCTATTGATAAATGAGTAGTGTTTTCTTGTTGACCTTGTTCAAGGTTCCTGTTGTAGAAATTCCTGTCATGTGATTTTTTAAAAGGGTTTTAGGTCCCTAGATAGGAAAACCACCTCACTTCTATCTAGCTTTTGTTGATGTTGTTTGCTGAATCTTTATGAATCATGAAGTCCATAAAAGTGACATTGTTTTGTTGTTTCTGAGTGAAATCTTATCCCATATTGTCCACTCACTACCAGTGAATTAGCATTTACACAAGCTTTGTCTCTACATCCCCAACACCATGTCGCAAGTCGGTTCTAATATCAATTGAAACACCATGTCCTAGTGTAGACATTGATGTTTTGGACACTGTCCCTCACGAGTTTGCTTTGGGTTTTGCAACCCAAAATGTGTTTACACTTTAAGGAGCTCTATGGTATTTAAGTTTTTTGGGATGCCCTCTCGCTAATGACATGGGATTTGGTGGATCACACTAAACCGACAGGGTTCCCACACATCATCTTACAGAAGCAAATTCAAAGTACGTGGCTCAAATCATTTTACTTTTCAACCTTAGGATTGGGCTACAAGTCAGCTTCATAGGACAATCACATGTGAATTGGACTGATAAATGGAAAAGTGGATCTATAAAACTTTGTCCATTTTCTTCTTTAATTTGGTGTTAGACTTAAAACTGACACTCCGCATTTGAAATGGGGTGAACATAGAATAGGGATTACAATTTTGTTTTAATTACATGGAATGTGTGAAGGTGTAATAATTTTGCTGTTAATTTAAATGGAAATAATGAGGTTAGCCATATTTGCTTCGCAACTGGGGCACAATTTCCTATGCTCTGCAATTACTAACCGCAAAGCTCAATGCTCCTCTACTTAATAATTTCTTCTTGTCAACCTTTTCACCTAATCAGAGGAATTGAAAGGTTGAGAATGGCACAACGGAAGTTATAAACTTTCTAATTACAATATACCGGACCGATGAAAGAAGCAATATTTATACAAGTTATTACTTCCGTGTCTCTTAGTATATTTATAATTTTGTTCATCTTGGTTAGTTTATCATCCTAATGTATATATTTCTTGACATTTTATCCTCACGAATGAAAGAATCTAACCATGCAGATTTATTGAAAGCTTATTAAATTTTTCCATCAAATGCTGCCCTCAATCTCTACCTGAACTCCATTTTCATGTGGGGCAATGTGGATCTTCTTTCTTAAATCGACCTAACAATATGGGGAATGTGGAAAAGAAGAATGAACATAAGACAAAACATGACAGTGCCTCTCCCGACTACAAAAAGAAACATAAAAGGAAATCGAAGACATCAACAAGTTCAGACACAAATGACAAATTGCGGCAGCCAACAATATTGGAGGTTCTCAGGAAAGCGAGCAACCTAACAACCCAAGAGGTGCAATATGAGGACTCTTCTAGCACATTTTTAAAGGGCAGGACATCCGAGTCAGCAGATCAAAGTTCCTGCGACTCTAATGGGCCAGTAAGTGTAGAAGTTTCTGCAGTTGACAAGGCTCTGGAAACACAGAGATTTAAGTTCAGGCCTCTTCTTTTTCAGTGCCTTTCCCTTTTGACATTTTCGAAGGTTTGCATGCTTTCACTTTTGTTGGTTTAAACAAATTATATTACCTCATGTTTTTTGTATTGTTTGAAGTGTTTTGCAATGCGAACATTCTTTTAATCTGCAGTATGTTGTTTGTAAGAACACAGCAATGATTGTCATTGACTTTCTTGCAACATGTTTCATTCATGTCCTTATTTTCTTTGTAATTTCAACATTACGGTTATAATTTTCTTGATATAATCTAAGAAAGGATTTGAATTAAATTAATGTCCATGCTATTTTATATGCATTTTATGCAAGAATTAGATTCATTCCTCCATTAATTGAGATAATAAACACCCAAACTTAGAAAGTTCTCATGTTATATTTCCATAGGTGTATTGTTTATGACCTAAGTTAGTGTAATGTATTACATATTTACATAATGAATTATTATTATGTTTTTAGAATATAGTTTGGCATGCCACCAAGATTTTTGCTCTCTCTATCTCTTTCTCGCTTGCTCGTTATCATAGATGCATGTACTGGATGGACAATAATGTGTTTTCTTGCATTTTGCTTCAATACTTCCATTCTCCCATTCTCTTTCAAAACTTTGAGACTTGCTTTTGAGTTTTGCCATCCCAATTTCGATACTTTCTCATAATGGGTCTGATGATTTATTTTCACAGGTTTGATGAAATAAGATCTACTTCTGGGGTTAGTCAAGGTTACTTTATGAGATATGCATAAATTGTTTAGAGGCTAGCGATATAATGATGTAATAGAAAAATTGGCAACTTGCTGTTGCAATAGACTAAGACTAATTCACATCAAAGATTGTCAAAGCCAAGATTTCTTAAAGGAGAAATTTTGGAAAGCCTTGAAAAACTGCCGGAAAAAGGAGTACATAGGCTAGGTTTTGGTTTTTTACAATTCCAGCCCCCCAAACCCTCTTATTATCTTTAGCCCTTACATATTCCTAGACTTCATTTACTATGGTTTGCAAATAACAAGATTAATTCTTTGACTGGTAAATTAATGACAACTTTTCCGTATATATGAATGACCCCTTTGACTGTTCAAAGAAAACATAACAATACTTCATTAATTTCTGCACTGCATCATGAAACATCGGTCTTAGCTCTTACTGGTGATTCTGAATCTGGTGCCTGTACTTGATTTGTTGAAACAATGATTTACGGACTGTAATTAGTGGTACCAATGAGGCACAGCTGAGCTATAAAAAGATACTCAAAATGGTGTAGAATTATCAACTCTCATTTTCTGTGATTTCTGCAAAGTTTTTAGAATCATTATTAGGTGATGTGGTGCTTCCTGCAGTGCAGTGGATAAATCTGCTAGAAACTTCCCTTTCCTTATCATACTGTTGCATCATTTGCATGATAACCGATGGGTGTTATTTAATATATCTTTGTATATGCAGAACCAAGACACTTGTTGCTCTGATCCTGCGGCTGAGGTACAATGTTATTGCGCATATTATCATTTATGAGTATTTTTAATAAATGAATGAAGTTATTTAGTACAATAATATTTTTATTTTCTATGTTAGTTACCTCTACATCTGTACCTTTTGCGTGAACTTCACTACAAGTTGGATAACTTCATTCGTCCAATCAAAGACTTGACACCCAGATGCTTGAGTTGTCAGACTGGTTTTTCCAGGATGACTGTGGACGAATTCTTGAGCAAAGTTAAACCCATGTTTCCAAGTCTTAGGAAGCATTTTGATAGTGCAGTTTGTATTCTTCAAGAAGGTAAGATAATTGTACTCAATTGGTTACATTAACACTAAGAGCAGTGCTACTGTGCTGCGTTAATTCTAATACAAATATTTTGTAGGTGATGATGAAACTTGTCAAGATCATTGGAAAGTGCAATCTGCCATTACTGACAATCCTGATATACCCAACTTTATGTTCTCGAAAATTTCTGTTTCCACTTTGGTTATTAAAGAAGTACTTAGTTGTTTCAGTAAGGTAAAACTTTTTAGTTATTGTCAGTCATGTTAGGCCCATAAGGCCATAACACCTGTCACCAATACTCTTATGTTGCTGATTATTTGAATTCAAGTCATATTATTTCACATTATTCTACTTCCTAATTACTGGTTTAACCTTGTAGTTTGCTTTGATTTTTTTTTTGGTTGATTGCAGATGCTTAACCTTCCTGACATTCAAATGCACAAAACATTTCTCTCAGACTTGCTTCAATCCTTCCAATCCATCAAAATACCGGATTCTATAATTTCAAGCATACAACCTATCCCTTTACCAGGGACAAGAGAGTATTTTTATCTTGGAGCCTTTATATTTCTAGAAGGGGTATTCAGTATAGGTATATACCTTGTCCCTGTTAACATATGCTGTTTATCTGTGATTGTTCAATTTACTTCATTTGTAATTACATCTGCTCTTTGCAGCATGCTCTGTCTCCTTTATGCTGGCTTCAGAATGTCTTCTTACTCTGGAATCGGTTGTAATCTCACTTCAGATATTCCTTGGTAAGTTGGAGGGTAACAGTTTAAGTACAAACAGAGAACTAATCCAGGGGGTTCTTCATGTCTTGCACAGCAGACTTGGAACTTCCTCTCAGAAGCTATTGAAGCATGACTGGAATAATGAAACACTTGAGAATGGTTGGAAGAACAAAGTAAGGCCATCTATACCATATAATGTGGCTCTTGACATTTTAAATGTAATTTTTTGAAACTTAATGCACTGTGTGTATGCAATCAGGGAGAAATCATACAGAAGATACTATGGATTTATCTGGAATACAGTGCGTCCACTACTGATTTGCTGGATGAACTTGCCTGCTCTATCTTGCCTCAGGTGCATGCTTTTCACAATTGTAAACTTAAATAGCATTGTCAGTTTCACATTAAAATTGATTGTGGCTTTTTTGTCATTTTCTGAGTCTCACTTGAAAACTGGAAATTGTTCATCCTAAAATGACTTCTGTCAACATCATTAAGATAGCTGTATCTTGTGCTGCAATAAGAATGAAGAATATGGAACAACTAATCAGTTAATAATGTGGATTTAAAACAGCAACACTTATTTGTATCATGCTTAGATGGATCATCTGAAGTCTTTCGAGATACAATATTGAACCAGATAACCCAGTTTTCTTGTTTTCCAAACTGAATCTGAAAAGGAGCCCCATTCTTTGTTAGGTTACATCATCCAAAACAATGGCAGAAGATGATCATCATGGTTTCCCAACTCTATGTCCTGCAACATTTGTTCTGTGGTACCGCGTATTGGTAAGTTTTTTATTTTACTCCTTTCAATTGCACTTATACCTTTTATTGTCTATCAGTGGAAATGCTTACAGTGATTAGATAATTCGCAGCATGAAGTGAACCTTTCCGTTCTCAATAAATTGGTGAGCCATAATTATGTTATTCCTTCCAAAGACTGTATAGGTGATTACCGTAATCCTCTTTGTCCATGACTTTCCTTTCTCTGTTCTTTTATTACAATTAGGTTAAGGAAGTTGTTCACTTTGAGAAACGCAAGGCTGGTGTCCAACCTGAAACTGTTAAAACACATTTAATAAAGACATCCAAGTGTGTGAATGTGGTGGTATCATTAGTTAACATGTGTAAGACTCATGACAAGGTAACCGAACAGTCTTGCACTGTTCTCTCAGCCTTCATATCTTTTTGTTCTCTATACTATTTCATTTTATTCTTCTTCTTAGCTCAATGGGTATTCAAGTGGGAAACTTGACTCATTAAAATGGTGTAACAGGTCAACCTTCGTGCCATGGCTGTCAAGTATGGTGGGAAGTTTGTTGATTTCTTCCTGAAAGGTAAAATGTCTCTTACTCTTTGGCTCTTTGCTACACTCTATGTTGTATAGTTGCTTTGGATGCTGAAATTATGATCTTCTGCAGCTTTTGACTTTTTGCAGATCCACTTTCAAACACACAGTGAAATTATTATCCAATTGGTAAGACTAGCTGAAGTGAATTTCTTCTACCGTGCTTGTTTGCATGTTCACATCTGAAAGATTGCAGATGAAGTCCTGCTAACTCTTATTGAATTAGGTGAAAGACCTTCAAAAGGCCACAAGAACAATACAGATTCTATGTTCTGAAGCAAAGGTTTTCTTTTGATATTCATATATTTTTTTAGACCAATCTACATCATTGCTAATATGGTGCTTTCAATGTAATGTATTTCTCTCTCTCTATCTCTCACTTTGTTTTTTTAAATTACTTGAAGGGTTTGAAACAAACAGTAATCACTAGCAAAATCCCCGCTACAAAGAGGTCTATGGAACGCTTTTTGTTCTGTGTCAAGGCTCTTCTCCATACAACATCAAGTGGATGCACTTTTTGGATGGGTATGTGATACATGAGTAATTTGTTTGTGTCAATTCCTGTTTTTTGGCCTAGGCAGAAAGTTCCATACTTTTTTGGACTTCCTTGCATGACCTCATAAGCCAGCATCATTTCCGTGGACTCTGGTAGAACTGATTGCTGAGCTAAACTTGTTCTGAATGGGTTCCACTGATTTTCTGGCCCCTATCTGTTCTAAATATATGCATTATGTGGATTGACTTAACTCCTGATTTCAAATTGGAAAGATCATTAAAATTTATATTTCTGCAAGTGCAGAATAGTTTGGCTTAATTTTTGGGAATTATGGATTTTGGAATTTGGAAAAAGTAATTGATTTTTCCAGTAACTTTGTTAATGATTTTAGCTGAATTACTAGAATATATACCCTTCAGAGTAGTAAAGTCTTGAATTTGGCTCGAGTTAGATCCAAATATATTTGTGAATAAGATCAATATCTATTATGTGATCCAACCAGAATTGTAAGGATTCTGTATATGTTAGTTGGGTTATTGGGATTGTTACATGTTTGTGTAATTTGAGCCTATTATGAGGAGCACTATTAAAATGGAAAATCTAGACATCTTCGTAGCTTCATAATCGCTATTTATGTATACTTTTGACAGGCAATCTAAAACACAAAGATCTGGCGGGTCAGGTGGTGAGCTCTCAGGCATACGTAGATGATCAAAGTGACAATGTCAATGAGGATCCAGCAGGAGTTATGGATGAGGATCAACCTGCAAGTGAGGAGGACAGAGCAACAGAATAATTAGTACCTTGTGTACAGAGACAGTCACATTTCCTGAATGAATGAAGCCAAATGAAGTAAGTATTCAGTAATCAATGGATTTAGTGTCCTCTTAAGTAGTTTGATTTTGCTCATGTCATCAATAGTGTTATTAACTCTTTACATATTTGATTTAAACAATTGGGAAACATAAAATTACCGATATTATATGATTAAAATAACTGGGTTAGTATTGTTTACCGAATAATTGTGTGATATAATTTTCAGGACTATCCTGTCATCACTTCAGAGATAATACAAGTAAATGAGGAAACATCGGTTCAGATTGGCCTAATCTAAGTGAGGGTTTACTTTTTTTTATTTTTTTTGTTGAGAATAGGTCGCTTTTGTAAATATAAAAAATTATGTAGAAAAGGTCTCTTCTATATAGCCAGAAAGAATACTTTGTACAATATCTTCCTTGATACAATTATAGTTAGCTATAAACGTTAGTGCCACCCAAAAAGTTCTCTCCACATCCACTTCAATGAAAAATTTCATTACTAAAATATCTATATATTAAATTATCTAAATGGACATAATTATCTAGTTAATGAAATCATGTGCGAGTCTTTGGTTCTAGCCAAACAATGAGAACTTGGCTTGTGGTTTGAAAATTTGACAGGGTATACAAATTAACAAAATGAGTTTAAATAGATGAAAAAAGTAATGATCAAGAAATATCAAATCTAAAGTTATTTTTTGGAGTAGAAAATGGATTATTAGCTTTCAAAATTTTACAGGTGGATCCAAAAAGTAAATGGGTGCATAGAAAGTTATTTTATTTAGTAATAAAGCCGCCTTCAATGTTATAGAATTATAATTCTATTGTGGTGGTTGCAAAGCATTACTTATTATTTTTTTCCATCCGATATCTATTCACATTTAATTTATCTAATTTTTAGTTATTGACAATTTTATCCTTAATTAAAATTATTAAAAAATAATAATTCTAAATACACATTATTTAGAATACATAATGTTTCATATCTTCTTCATCTTTTTAATATTTCATAAACTTTAAACTCTATAATTCTTCTCTCGTATATATTTGAAGAATTATTTGATTCGAAAGTGACAAAGAATGTTATTATGCAATTATAAGCAAAATTAACTACGAATTAAGTTATTAATAAAAAAATTAAACTTACAATTTTTATTTTTATCGGAAAGAAAAACAAAAACTTTTAGAATTGATTTTAATTTTTTTTTAAATAATCTGTCTTTGGAAAAGAAGTGTGAAATTATTAAAAATTTATTTATTTATAATATCATGAGTCTTGGTAATAACCTCCATGTAATCCGAAAAAAAAAAAAAAAAGAATTAAAAAACAAAGGTTTTCCAAATAAATGTTTTATAAATTTATTTATTTAAATGATATGCCTTTAAAAAATGAGTATAAAAAGATTTTTTTTTTTAAAGAAATTTTTAGTAAACCGAAGTGTTTATAGAAATTTTAAAATTTTAAAATGAATCCTCTTTTATTTAAGACCCTTAAAAATGACATGTCTTAAGGAAAAACAAGTGTGGAAAGAAAAAAAGGGTAAAATTGTTTTTAGTCCCTCTAGTTTTCCCTATTATGTGTTTTGGTCCATCTAGTTTTAGTATTGACTATGTAGGTCCCCATAGTTTAAGTTTATGGTTGGTTAGGTCCCTATCGTTTAGACCTGGCACGGTTCCGGTTGGAATCTCCGGAACCGGCCGGAACCGGAACCGAAAAAACCGAAACCGGAACCGGTTTTCCGGTTCCGGTTCTTAAACCGGAACCTGAACCGGCGGAGACCGGTTCCGGTTCCGGTTCCGGTTCAAGAGTTTGGTCGAACCGGCGGTTCGAACCGGATTGGAACCGGCGGTTCCGGTTCCGGTTCCGGTTCGAACCGCTGGTTCGCACAATAATTTTTTTTTTTTTTTTTTTTCTATAAATACCACCCCCTTTCATTTTTCCTCACACCAATTTCTTCTGAATTCTCTAATTCTAATTTCTCTCCAATGAGAGAATATAAAAAATTTACCTTAAAAAAAAAAAATTGCGGTAAAATTGTTTTATATATGCCTTAAACTTTGAAAGGCCATAACTTTGTGCTCGGATGTCCGAATCAGGTAATTTTTTTTTTGAAATCACATAGAACGATGCAAGGAATGCGATGGGAGCAAGTCCAGAGGGCTTGTGGCCACTTTTCGAGCCCTAAAAACCCCTTTTTCATCAAAAAAAAGTGTTTTTAAGTGTTGTGTCTATTTCGAACCTCGTTTAAACCTAGTAAGAAACCTTTTCCTCCCGATCCCACACCACATCTGTGCCCGTCTTGGTCCGGAGAATTACTTTAACATTAGGCCTTGTGTAAATGGACACGTTTTTAAGAAATCCTTTATACTACTTATAGTTTTTGTTTGAAATATTATACAAGTATTGAATGTGGCTTTAGTGGCTAGTTTAGTTTGTGTTTTTCTTTTGCAACCATGGTTCAAGCATCCATAAGAACCCATAAATTGTCATTTGTAATTTAATTTTATAATTTAATTTAATTTTGTAATTTGTCATTTATATATTTTATTTTATTTTATTAGAGAAGTTTTTTTTTTTTTTTTTGTAAAAACAAAAAAAAAATGAAAAAAAAAAAAAAAAAAAAAAAAAAAAAAGGTTCAAAACCGCCGGTTCCAATGGAACCGGAACCGGAACCGGCATATAGCGGTTCCGGTTCCGGTTCCGGTTCCGGTTCTGGTTCCATCAAACCGCGGAACCGGAACCGGACCGGAACCGTGTCACCACTACTATCGTTTAATTCTGTTAGGGTTTTTAAAAATTCTATCAATGGGACAAGGGGAAAATGATAAACTTATCATGTTGTTTTCTAGAAGATTTATTAAAAAAGGGCAAAAGGGTAGGTTGACAAATTAAAAATTGAATAATTAAAAAACAAAAAAATAAAATGAATGGCTGAGATGTGTTTTACATACTTGAGATTATGATATGTCAAAAACCAATCAACAAAACCTAAAACAAGAGTGGTCCCAAGATTACAAAACCCTTTTCTCACTCTCGTTCTCAAGAAAACCCCACCATTTCTCCTTCACTAGTTGGTGCCAAAAACCTTTGCTCGTTCACTTCATCTTCTTCTTTTTAACTCGTTCTTATCTCTCGTTTTGCATTTTATTCAACTGTTAGACTTGTAGAGGTTCGACTTTGGTTACAGTTGCAGACGAATGAATCTTGTGAGGGAGTTTTTGAAGCTTGTTCATTGAAAGGTGAGTTTCTTAAACGATCATGTTCTCTAGGTGTGTTTTGAGTGATTTATTTTGCATACATGTTTTTTATGCCTTGATTATTCACAAAATTCATCTTTCTAGGGCTTAAGTGTTTGAGAAATTAGGGGTTTTTCGATTTAAGGTCAATTAAGTGTAATTAAGTGTTCTTGAAGTTGTTTTACATGTGATGGTACTAAAATTAGAGGAATTTTTGAAAAGAAAAGAAAAGGTTATGTCTTTCTTAAACAATCGGGTTCTAGATTTTTAGGGTTTATTTGTGTGTTTATGTGTTAAAGATGGGAATCGGTTGATATGTGTTTTGTTTATGTGTGTTTGATAAGTTTTGATCTTAGTTTTGAATCGGTTGATATCTGGTTTGCACAATGTTAATTTAAAAATCTCAAATCTCTATCATACGCACTTCCTTCAATTCTAGGGAATTAAATGGAAACAAACTTGATACATTACATGTCCACTTACATACAAAATTCTTGAATGTTAATAGTTCTTTA
Organism: Acer yangbiense; assembly: GCA_008009225.1. Lineage (NCBI taxonomy): Eukaryota > Viridiplantae > Streptophyta > Magnoliopsida > Sapindales > Sapindaceae > Acer > Acer yangbiense. The sequence goes on along the minus strand of CM017767.1, from coordinate 20,799,499 downwards.
ATTATGTAGCTCATAGTCAGTATCATGTAGATCATATAATTAGAGTTCTTGTTTTAGTGTAGTCTGTTGATTATTATTTACTTATATATATATAATTTCCACTATTGAACTCATATTGATTTTTCAATTTTAATATGTAGACTTGGTGAATAATTTGGTTGCATTACTGTTGCATGTTGTGTTTTAATGAGTATATGGCTATTAATTGGGTTGTGATAGCATGTTTAGAGCAACCAAATTATTCACCAAGTACAATACAATAATACATGCACTAAAACACACCATATATATTGATTAATATCCCGTGTGTGATATGGCCTGGTGCCTTTTGCTTGAGTACTATTAATGGGAATTGATGAGGTAATAGCAAAGGCAAGTTGATGTCATGTGATAAACTTACCATATAGTGGAGACAATACAATTTAACTTGAGAGCTTGTGCATGTATTTAGTAGTACTAACACTGTAAATCGTTCCGTGTTAAAAGTGCTTTCAAGAGATAAAGGTTTTTAATGGACCAACAAGATTAAAATTAGAGATAGAGAGATGTTCTTGTCATCATTATTTCTCCATGTGCTTTAATATCTATTTCTTCAAGTTATTGCAACTGTTTATAGATAAATTCACTTTTATAGCATGTTTTGAGGCTGATTGAATTTGTTTATATTTTATCTCTACACAGGTGCAATGGATATTTTCAATATAAAGGTGTTGTTTGGGAATGAGGTGGTTGACGTAGTTGAATGTAATTCTAATCACATTAGCCTTATAACCTTGATTCGGGCAACGATTGATGAGCTTAGTGGACATGATGAAGTACCCAATGAGGATTGTATTGTTTGGGTACAATTACCTTGGAGTGGTGAGAGATTTGAGGTCAATAGTGATATTGAGCTAGTTGATTATTTTAGGATGTTTGAGGACCATGGGTTGGATACAATCATACAATAGTTTTTGAGTTAGATAATGGTTATGTTCCAATCCTCCAGGAGATGAACAAGTTGAAGTACTTGTGAATTTTTATATTTGATTTTGTATATGCAAAGAGGTACAATAGACATATATATATACAAAAGAAGTTTCCTAACTTAGCCTACAATTAGGCCTACAATTAAGGCTATAAATACTAACTAATCAATTCCTAACAATTAGCTAATCAATTAGTCAACCCAATTAAATTACAAGTCAATAGTTATAGGGATTTAATTCCTAAAATCCTTCTAGGATTTTACTCCTAGTCAATACTTTCCAACACTCCTCCTCAAGCTGGTTGAAAAATGTCTTCCATGGCCAGCTTGCAACATAACTTGTCAAATTGCTTATTTGGTAAGCCTTTAGTGAGGATTTCTGCCACTTGTTCTGTAGTGGGTAAATAGGGCATACAGATTTGTCCACTATCTATCTTTTCTTTGATGAAATGCTTGTCTATCTCCACATGTTTGGTTCTATCAAGTAGAACTGGATTGTGAGCTATGACAATTGCTGATTTGTTGTCACAATATACCTTTAAGAGAGAGAAAACCTAAACCTTTAAGCCTTTAAGAAGCCTTTTTATCTAGATTACCTCACAAATTCTAAGGGTAGCTGTTCTGAATTTTGTATCGGCCACTACTCCTTGCTACAACCCCTTGTTTTTTTACTTTGCCAAGTCACCAAGTTCCCTCCAACAAAGGTACAATAACTGGATATAGATCTCTTGTCTGTTATGCTACCAGCCCAATTCGCATATGTGAAAACTTCAACCTAAAAATGACCCTTGTTAGCAAATAGTAGTCCTTTCCCAAGTGTCCCATTTAGATATCTCAGGATTTTTAAAGCTGTCTCATTGTGTTCTGGTCATGGTGAATGCATGAATTGACTCACCATGTTGATTGCAAATGAGATGTCAGGTCGAGTGTGAGCTAAGTAGATCAGTTTGCACACTAACCTCTGATATTGTTCACAGTCTACTTGACTTTCTGGTTTAGCAGCCTCAGGTTTCAGATTTGGTTCTATTGGAGTTTTTGCAGCCCTGCAGTCTATCATTCCAGTCTCTCCTAATAAATCTAGGATGTATTTTTTCTAAGAAACAAAGATCCCCCTCTTGGACCTAGCAAACTCCATCCCTAAAAAACACTTTAAGTCGCCTAGATTTTTGACTTCAAACTCTTGAGCTAGCAGCTCTTTTAGTCTTCTTATTTCCTCAACATCATCTCCGGTCATGATGATGTCATCTACATAGACAATTAGAATAGCTTTCTTACCTCCACTCGAATGTTTAAAAAAGAGTGTATGGTCCCATTGGCTTTGGCTATACCCGAATCTTCTCACAACCTTTCCAAACTTCTCGAATTAGGCTCTAGGTTACTACTTCAATCCATACAAGGATTTTACCAGTCTACACACTTTACCATTCTTGAATTCTCCCTCAAACCCAGGTGGGGGGGATGGAGGGTCCATGAATACCTCTTATTCCAGATTACTATTTAAAAAAGCATTTTTTATATCCAACTAGTGTAAGGACTAGCCTATATTTACTGCCATAGATAGGAGTAGATCTGGCACGGTTTCGGTTGGAACCGCCAGAACCGGTCAGAACCGGTCGGAACCGGAACCGGAAAAATCGAAACCGAAACCGAAACCGGAATCGGATTTTCGGTTCCGGTTCAAGAACCGGAACCGGAGGAGGTCGGTTCCGGTTCCGGTTCCGGTTCTATGATTTGGTCGAACCGGCGGTTCGTGCAATTTTTTTTTTTTTTTTTTTTTTTTCTTATAAATACCACCCCCCTTTCATTTTTCCTCACACCAATTCTAATTATAATTTCTCTCCAACACTCTCAAGTCTCCAAGTCTCCAAGTTTCCAAGGTTTTTAATATTTATTTCATTTTGTAATTGTTTTGAAGACGGTATTCAGCTTTGGTAAACAATGAGTATTGAACGGAATAGAGAACACAAAGTGTCAAACTTTTAGTAGAAAAATTGCCGTTGACAACGAGAGAATAGAAAAATTTGCCTCAAAAAAAAAAATTTGCGGTAAAAATATTTTTATATATGCCTTCAACTTTGAAAGGCCATAACTTTGTGCTCGGATGTCCGAATTGGGTGATTTGTTTTTTGAAATCGCATAGAATGATGCAAGGAATCCAATGGGAGCAAGTCCAAAGGGCTTGTGGCCACTTTTCGAGCCCAAAAAACCCCTTTTTCATAAAAAAAAAATGTTTTTAAGTGTTGTGTCCATTTCGAACCTCGTTTAAACCTAGTAAGAAACCTTTTCCTCCCGATCCGACACCACATCTGTGCCCGTCTTGGTCCGGAGAATTACTTTAACATCAGGCCTTATGTAAATGGACACTTTTTAAAAAAATCCTTTATACTACTTATAGTTTTTGTTTGAAATATTATACAAGTATTGAATGTGGTTTTAGTGGCTAGGCTAGGTTGTTATTGTTTTTCTTTTGCAACCATGGTTCAAGCATCCATAAGAACCCATAAATTGTCATTTGTAATTTTATTTTGTAATTTTATTTTATAATTTAATTTAATTTTGTAATTTGTCATTTATATATTTTATTTTATTAGAGAAGTCTTTTTTTGTTTGTTAAAAAAAAAAAAAAAAAAAAAAAAAAGGTTCAAAACCGCCGGTTCCATCAAACCGCGGAACCGAAACCGGACCCGGACCGGAACCGTGTCAGGTCTAGATAGGAGGATTCAGATAGTGTTAATCTTGGCCATATGTGCAAAAGTCTCCTATAGTCAAGGCCATAGGTTTGAGTGAAACCCTTGGCAACAAGGCGAACTTTGTGTCTTTCTAATGATCCATCAACTCTACATTTATTTGTGAAAACCCACTTACATCCCATAGTTTTATTCCTTTTTGGTAACTTATCAATAACCCAGGTTTTATTTTTGACTAGTGCATTCATCTCTTTCATAACAGCTACCTTCTAGTTCGAGTGTCCTATGGCTTCTTGTATGTTCCTAGGGATGAATAGGTGGGAGATTTTTAAAGTAAAGGCTTTGTAATTTTCGGATAGTCTATGATAGGATAGGTATTTGGCTATAGGATATGTGGTACATTTTCGGACACCTTTCCTATTGGCTATGGAAATTGTAAGGTTTTAGATTTGTATCGGCTTGATTCCATTGTAAAACTCTCTTTATTTGTATTGGTTAGTTGCTTAGGTGTTTCTTAGTTGATATAAGCTTCAAAAGAAGTAAAACAACTTCTCATGCAAATATCGTCTTCAAGAGGAAAAACGCTTACTTGGATGCTAAGATATCGAGACTCTTCTTCCTCTTGCAAGGCGTAAGCGTACACACACACACACAAATTGCATACATTTGTGTCCCTACATCGTTGCACAAAATTTGTATTACACATTCACCCAAGGAATAAAATATCAGTATCGGTATCGATATCGGCCTTCTAAATTTATGGATATTTCAGGGATAATATCGATATCGGTGGATATTCTGTCAAAAATTAAAAAAAATGATGGAAATTTTCATCTAAAGTTAGAAATTTTTTGTAAAATTTTAGAACAAGCTTAAACAAGTAACTATACATCATATTAATCATATTTCAACGATAAATTAGTATAGTTATGAGCTTATTATAAATTATAACATAGATAGAGTCTGTATATAATTTTTAAAATTGAGTATTTAATAGAATAATATTTTATTTATATACAATATAAAGAGATTAAATATTTAATAAACAAAATTATCATTAAAATATATATATAGTTCCATACTTTCAAGATTCTATCATAAATCATAATTTATACGTAATTATATATTGTATGTCTGAAATTTAAAACCAAAATGAATTCCTTGCTAGTTCAAATACATAAGATACATTTCCATCTTGATTTGAATAATTATTTTCCCAGAAAAACATGCTTGTATATTTTTCAAGGTAATTATTAATCTGACATGTGTATGTTTCTTGATCTCTTCAAACTAATCCATGAATTGGGTAGTTTTGATTTACTCAACTTGGTGGATATTGCTGATCTGCATGCATAGGTATTGCATTATTGCATATGACATTTGTGGAGAATGATAATAAAAAATATTACAGCCACCATAACTACCATAATATGGTACGTGAGAACTCGACATTGTCTGTGAATCATTCAAAGAACTATTTTTTTGTGTCTATACTCATTGAGGAGAGAGTCATACTCAAAGAATCTTCATCAATTTGACTCATTCCTCCTTGTTATCGACACGATTTTGATTAAAATTATCTACATGAGCATCCCAACCTACCATACTAGCATTCCAACCTGTTGCACCAGCATCCCAACCTCCAGCACGAACATCCTAACTTATTACACCAACATTTCAACCTCTTGCCTCATCCTTACCATCCTCATCATCTCCATAATCTTTTCCATCATTATTTCCATCAGAGGTATGTTGGTCATTGAAAGAGCCAGTAATAATAACTTCACGATCTACACCAATTTCTTCTCTAATCACTTGTTTAATATTTATTCCCATGTCTCGAGCATGAGAAGCAATATGTGGATTAGGATTTCCCTTATCCTCATCCAAGGAGGAAGGCTAACCTAGTTAAAAATAGGATTCTCATTATCGTCCCCTGCTTCAGCAGCTACATGAAGTAGATTCATAAAATCAGTTTTATTTACTTTATCTTTTCAGTGACCATATCCTTAAGTTTCAACTTCATATTATAATAACAATAAACAAGTTGTTTAAGCTTAGAATAGGCAAGACGGTTTCTTTGTTTTGTGTGGATTAGAGCAAACGTTGACCAATTTCTTTCACAGAAAGAAGATGAGGATGCTTGTGACAGTATGCGAACCGCTATTACACACAATGATGGAGCACAGTTTCCATACATTACCCATTAATCAGCTGCAATAAAAATTATTAAGTATTATAACTTTATAAGTATGAATATTAGTTCAATGATATTATTATTTATTATTAATACGTAAATTTTTGTAATAAAAGTTATATACCCTGTTGCATTTTGCTTCTTGCTGCAATGACTGCTCGTTCACTAAAATTTTTCCTTCCATCCTTAAAGTATATGAGCTATATTCATGAGATCAATATGTAAATAACACAACACTCCCATGCAAAGAATTTATAATCTTGGAATTACAAAACTGGTTGTAAATTATAACTTTTTACCTCATTTCCAAAATTAGCAATTCATGCAGCTTTAAAGTCTAATTACGCATAGACATTATGTACGGCTTTCAGGAGATTTAAATTATCCCCAATGTTGTCTCTATATTGGTACTTTGGGTTTAAATAGTAAGCTAGAAGAAAAAAAAAAAAATTAGTATAAATACTATACTAAATTTTAATTATGAATGACAAACGCTGCGAAATAAAATTCACCTACATCATGTAGTGAGTGATCAAGCATTTTATCCCACCAGTATTGTATAATGTTTAGAATCCATTTACTCCATCTTTGTTGTTTTACTGCATCTTTCATCACACGTTCACTTTTTGGTTCTTTGTCCAATTTTACTTCAAGTCTTCAATAATTCTACTATTGATTATTATGTTAGAAATTTTTATAAATTTGTTAATGCTTCTTCTAAAATAAGTTTCAATCTAAATTAATTTAACAATAATTTAATTATTTAGGATTAAAAAAAATATTTTAATAATATGCAAAATATACATGGACTCTCGGGGTGAAATTCACAATATTTTGGGAATATCAAGAAATTTTTATGGATATTTCGAAGTTCCTTGCATTCACCCACTTGTTGAAGTATGCACATGCATTAGATTTAATTTGATAAACATTGTAAAATTACATGTTCTAGGACTATCTCTAGGAAATAGCATACTTATGTGACATTGTGTTTCTTTGTTTGTGTTTTACTGTTTTGAACTTGAATATGTTCTCATATGATTTCTTATTGAGTTCCGGTTGTTTTGGATACTCATTCATTAGTTTTTGAGTCCAAACTAGGAAGTTAAGTTACGTTACGTTACTTTACTTTACTTTACGTTCTATTACAATACGTTGTCTTTGTCATCGTGTATCAAGTCGAATTTACAACCTTTTGTCAAAGTTTCATAGTCGTCCTTGTGTGTGAGAGAGTCATGGTTCATAATCCGAAGACGGATTTGAATTCAGAGTTCGGAGGCCGAAATACGGCTGAACAACGTGAGAGGAGCGCGAGGGAGGCAACCAATGGCCAAAGGCCATTTGGGCACCCTTCCCGTGAGGGCGCGTGAGCCTCACGGGAAGACCACTTCTCTGCTCCTGTGAGGCTCACACACCTCCATGGGGTAGATGAGGTGGCTAGCCACAATTGGCCACCGAAATCCTCTCTCTCTCTTTCTTTTAAATCTCTCATTTTCCCTCACATTCTACATGTAAAGAAAATTTGAAAAATATAGAGTGCTGACATTTCTTCAAGTTTTTGATTTCTTGTTTTGATCATAACTCTCTCATTTGAACTTCGAATCAAGTGATTCAAAATCTAAAAATGTTGGTCTTAAAGAGAGGAACAAACCCTAAGCATTTTCAGAGCCAAATGATGTCTTGATTTTTCTGCAGTAAACCGATCTCTACTCGTGAGTCATGATAATTTGTAAGTGAATCAACTTCTTTTCATTTTCTTTTGTGATTGTCTTATTGAATCTTCTTATTTGATCAATGAAAAGTGTTAAGGCTGATGCTGATTCATGTTCTTGGTTTTTTTTTTATTGATTGATTTTTGAGTTTAAGCTTTGTGATCATATTTGAACATCTTTTAGCTAAACTTGATTAACATGGAATTGATTCTAGAAATCCTTTATGTAATGAGCTTGATTGTTGATTTCTAGATTTAGTTTCATGTTTCTAAGAACTAGGATTTTTGATTGTGATATTGGTTATTCTAATCTAGTTCTTATTGATTCACATGCTTAGATTTCTAGATAACTTTGTGATTGATTGTTGAAAGTATATTCTAGTTATCTAATTGCATGTTCATAGAGTTTGTGTGAGCTACTTTTTCTATTTACTTGTGCTTGCATAATTTGTATCACTTAGATCATATTGCTTTGTAATAGGTGGAAGTCTCTTTTCAAAGTGAGTGAAGCTTTGTTTAGAGCAAGAAGACTTGACTAGGACAAGTGGTCTGGATAGTCAAGGAAGAAGTCTTAGTTAGGATCAAGGTGATCCAGATAACTATGCAAGAAGCCTTGTCTAGGATCAAGTGGATTCGAATAGACAAGCAAGAATCCTTCCTAGAGACGTGAGTGTCTTGGATAGGAAGTTACTTCCTAGAGGTGTGTTGGTCACATCTTGGATAGGAAGTAGGCAAAGTAACTCACTAGGCCTGGGTTTAGATTAGGAGTTGATAGCTTGGGGAGTGTATCATGTGTTGATTGCCTTTGAATGTGTATCTCATTTTCGTCATAGTGAATTGCGGTTTGCCGGTGGTTGTGGTATCAACCCGTGGATGTTTCCTCTTAGGAGGTTTACCACATAAAAATATCTTGTGTCATTTTTGTACTTTAAGTTTCTTTACTTTTACAACTTGTATTGCTTATAACTCTTGTATAATTGAACTCATATTGATTTGTTATAGCAATCTGTTAGGATTTTGGTTTGTGTTGGCATGAATTCCATATCAAAACGTTGTTTTTCTTGTCTTGATTAGTAGTCTTAGAAATGATGATTCAAAACTTCAAAGAAAGACTCGACTATGTTTTATGCAAGATGGTGTCTTAAAAGGGGAATAAGCTGCATTGCTCAACAAAGGCATAATTGACCTCATTCCTCTTACAAGGCATAGGCACTTCATATGTGTCCCTGCAGAGTTGTACACCATTGGTATAAAACTTTCACACACTTCTTGAAGTATGCACATGCATTAGATTTAATTTACCAAACATTGTGAAATTGCATGTTCTAGGACTATCTCTAAGAAATGACATACTTGTGTGATTTTATGTTTATTTGTTTATGTTTTATTATTTTTGGACTTGAACATGATCTTATATGATTCCTTATTGAGTCCCGGTTATTTCAGTTACTCACTCTTTAGGTTTCGAGTCCAAACTAGGAAGCTACGCTACTTTGCGTTCTCATACGTTGTGTTGTCTTCGTCGTCGTATACCGAGTCGAATTCTCAACCTTTTGTCAAAGTTTCATAGTCATCCTTGTGCGTGAGGGAGCCACGGTTCGTAATCCGAAGACAGATTCAAATTCAGAGTTCGGAGCCCGGATATGGCCGAAGAACGTGAAAGGAGCGTAAGGGAGTCAATAATGGCCAAAGGCCATTTGGTGGTGAGCCTGTGAGGGGCACATGAGCCTCACGACTCACACACCCTCTCTGCACTGTGAGGCTCACATGCCTCTCATGGTGTGGTGAGGTGGTTGGCCGTGATTGGTCTCCTCTTTCCCTCTCTTTGATCACTTTTAAGTTTCTTCTTTCCCTCTCATTTCATTTCAAGAAGAAAAATTGAAAACACCAAGTGCAAAATTTTCTCTCCAATCTTTCTCACCTTCCAAACACCATAACTTCCTCATTTGGATTCCGAATTGAGTGATTCAAGTTGGAGAAGCTTTGTAATCAAGTCATCTACCTTTTTCAATAGTGTTTGCAACTGTTTGATTGAGGTTTCCAGCAACTCTACCCATAAAATCGAACCAGCTCGTGATTCTTAGGTATTTGACTAATCTTTGTGTTTTCTTCTTTTATAACCTTCAATTACCTTGGGGTTTCTTCTTCTATATGTATGTGGATGTATGATGAATTCTATTGAGAAAGATAGCTTCATAATCTAACCTAATCAAGTCTAATTAGAGACAAATGTGAACTAGTTTTCTATGATTATAGTTTCTCACATGTTTGAGTGTTGTATTGTGATTAGTTTGATATCTAGGGTTATTTGGGATTTTATTGATTCATTTTATGATCAATAACCTTGGCATGTGCTTGGATCCTCTAATTGAACAAATCTAGGATTAGCACTTGTGATTTTGTATTTAGAGCCTAATAGGATTTAATTGATTATTCATTATATCCTTGCTCTAAATGTTGGCTAGAATATTCATTGAACATATTTTGTGATTCTAGCATTTTTAGTGTATATTTCTAATATCTTGAATATGTGCTTCATGTATATGATTTATTCAAGTGTTAGATTTATGAATGAAACTAGGAGCTATATGTGTTAGGTATTTTCACATGCTCTAGGTTTTAATTCAAGTTTTGTATCTAGACATTTTGACTTGTGTTCTCACATGATTAAGTATAGTTTCCATTGAATGTATTGATCACATGTTCTATATTGAATTGCTTGTTTGCATCATTTGTATCATTTGCATTCATTGATCACACTAGGAAGTCCTTGTAAAAGGCATGAAGTTTTGGTTTGGACATATGGTCCAGATAACCAAGCAAGAAGTCATGACTAAGACAAGAGGTTCGGATAGTCAAGCAAGGAAGTCTTGGTTAGGACAAGAGGTCCGGATAACTAAACAAGAAGTCATGGCTAGGATCGGGAAGGTCCGGATAGCTATGCATGGGAAGCTCTCTAGAGGCATGAGTGCCCATAAGGAGTTGGCTACAGTATTGGTAGGCCCAGGTGTTTGGATAGACATAGACTCCAATAAAGGGTGGTACATGGGATGTGTATGCACTCTTAAGGAATTTCTAATCTTCCAACGATATTGTGTAGACATAGACTCCAATATAGAGTGGTTCCGCACTTTTGAGGAATTTTTAATCTACCAATAGTGATTGGGTAGACATAGACTCCAATAGAGAATAGATCATAGGTTAGTCACTTTTGAGGAATTTCTAATTTATCATTCAATATATATAGTACCCAATGGTTGTAGTTCAACCCGTGGATATTTCCTCCTTGGAGGTTTTACCACGTTAAAAAATCTCATGTCAATTCTTTCTATCTCTCTCTTTCATATTTGTACATGTGTATGTTTTAATCTTGTTGCTCAATATTCACTTGTGATGTATTTTGAAATAAGATTTTGTTAAGTGTGATATGTAAGCAAATCATTTTTTTCATAAGTTGCATATGTAATTCTTTTGTACACTGAATCTTTTGTGTATAGTTATTCTTTGATTGATACTTGTAACATATTGGACATTATTGGAAATACAATTATTCTTTATTATTGTGTTTTAATGTTATTCTTCCTCTTGCTTCTTGTGGATGTATAGACAATGTTTTAATAATCACATGTTTATCTTGTCTATACTTGTATGTTTGGTTTATATGTTGTAATATAAGCTACCTTGATGGACAAACTTGCGCTTGTTTCAAGGGATTGAAAAAAGACGTAAAAACCTATTCCCCCCAGGTACGCTTTAGGCAATTTAACTACGTTTGTATATTTCACAATCCATTTGTTAAACACATCAAGTGTGTAAAACCTTGTTGTATTGAAAAATAAGTTTTAAAGAATTTGAGCACATACCTATTCACCCCTTCTAGGTATATTTTACACCCCTCAGGTACGCTTTAGGCAATTTAACTACGTTTGTATATTTCATAATCCATTTGTTAAACACATCAAGTGTGTACAACCTTGTTGCATTGAAAAAGAAGTTTTAAAGAATTTGAGCACATACCTATTCACCTCCTCTAGGTATATTTTACACCCCCCAGGTACGCTTTAAGCAATTTAACTACGTTTGTATATTTCACAATCCATTTGTTAAACACATCAAGTGTGTACAACCTTATTGTATTGAAAAAGAAGTTTTAAAGAATTTGAGCACATACCTATTCACCCCCTCTAGGCATATTTTACAATATAATTGTTTTAGGGAATTTCATTTGGTATCAGAGCGGGTGTCTAAAAGCAATTAGATAGATCCTTCTTTATAGTGTTTGTGTTTTTTTTTTTTTTTTTTTTTTTTTTTTTGTGTTACAATCATGATTAAGGAAGTTTATTCCTCCATGGCTTCTTTTGTTGAGAATGAACCTATTGACTTAGATGATGGAAAGATCAATGATCTAATTCAAGAAAATGAATGAATATAAGAAGCTAGAGAATCATGGTCTCAGCTCAAAAGAATTCAATGAACTTATAGACAAAATCCTAAGTCTAGAAAAAAACTTAAAAGATAGCAATAATAGACTTAGCATTTTGAAACAAGAAATTGAGCAAAGGGATAGCTCTCTTGATTGTGCTAGAAGGCTATAGAATGTGCTTAAAGCCAAACTTAGTGAGCATGTAAATCAAGAGAAAAAATATGAAAAATGGCTTAGTAAATCTCGTGAAGATGTTAGGAAAAGTGATGATATTTTAGATAAATATGCCATTAAAAATAAGAGGTTTAGTGATAAACTTGATGAGGTTAATATGATGATTAGAAAGATGTCATCTAGTTCTAACAAGGTTGAAACCCTCATTAAAAGTGGTAAGCATCCATGTGACAAAAGAGGTTTAGGTTATGTTAATAAGGAGGTAACCCCTTCAACTAACAAATCTATTTTTGTCAAAGCAAGTGGTGAAACAAATGTTGGTACTCTCTCTAAAGGTAAAGCAATGAATGCTACTAGAGATGCCTCAACATCAACAAGGAACTTCAATGGAAGAACTCAACAAGATCAAAGTCAAAAAGCATCAACCTCAAATGCAAGAGGTGGAGCATCAAGGGTTGCACTTCAAAGAGGTAGAATTGTGAGAACACCAAATGCCTTGGAAACACATGCAAATTGTAAACTTCTTAAATTTATACATATTTGTCATTATTGCAATATGGTAGGACATATACGACCTAGGTGCTTTGAATACATTCAAAAGTGCAAATTTGATCATGTTTTACATTATGTCTTTGAATGGCCCTAGGCAATCATCCATGTATGGATTTAGAACTAGACCTAGGAAGATCTTGGAAAAGCATGTTGAGAAGAAAATTGTTGATGACTTGCTTGTTAAATCTTGTGTTTTGCCTCACTCTACTATGCATAAGAAAATTGGTAATGCTTTATTTGATTTATTTGAAGATGTGACAAATGATGTCAATTTGCATGTTAAAAAGCCAAACAATGTGTCAAAGCATGACAGTGATAGGAGTGAGAGGCGTATTGTGAAGAATGTGTGGGTTGGAAAAGACACACCTAAATGTCTAGTTGCACAATATGCTCTTAGAGCCAACTCATCCTATTCTTAGTACCTAGATAGCGGTTGCTCTAGGAACATGACCGGTAACAAAGAGTTCTTTAAGAATCTTGTTATGAAGGATGGAGGTTGGGTCACTTTTAAAAGAATGCCACAAAAGACATGCTTTTATGATTAAAAAAAATGCCACAAAAGACTTATTTTAAGGCATCCAAATGGGTCACCATGGTTTGTAACATTCCATTTAACTGAATAATACATATTAGTTAACTGACAAATTGCATTGCTAGTAAGCGATAACATGCATCCGTCACAGAGATGAGAGATAGCGAATTAATTAAGAAACAAAAGGAAATACTCAACCAAGAAAGGTTGGCATGTATGTTTCTACCAAGTGTGTTGATTTCAGATACGAGTTGTTTCAATCTTTCTTGGTAGCTTTTATCATCCTTGGTGAGTGATCATATCCAAGGTTCTAGGTATCTCATCAGTATGTAACAATTTGATCAACAACACTCCTTAAAGAATGCTTCTTTAGTTTCCTCTTCCTCCGACTATTTCCCCTGGATAAACAATATTGAAGCAAGGTGTAAAAATTGTGTCGTTGAGAAAAAAACCATTGACAATTGCAGTAAAGGTTGCAACCAAGAAAAAAAATGTAGCAACCAAGTGGGACTAGCTTAAGCTCAACCTATTCTCTCATAGAAAGTAGCAACCAAGTGGGCCAAGCTTATTAAATAAAACTTTCTTTTAGGATGCGTAAGAGAAATCATATAATGGCAAAGAATTTAATAGCTGAAATATCACTCTTAGTTCCCAATTCCTCTTTTATGCCATCATCCAATATTCTATCTGATTCTGTAGGAATCTATCTATTCCAATATTCCTAATTCCTCTTCCAATTTGCTCACGAAAATTGGATATGTAAGAATCTGTCTATTGCAACAAGCACCAGACCAATCATTTTCTTGAGAATGTGACCCACACTAATAATCGTGTAAGTCCATTTATAATTTCAATAGAGATCGACATCAAGTCTTAAAAATAACAATGAGCAAGTCGTAATATCCTTACATTTTTAGGTCAGTCAATGTGTTAATTTCGTCTTTTACATTGTTTATGATTTATTGTCCGTCTGAGCACAGTGCAGGCTATAACATTTATCAATAGAAGTTACTGTTACATAGCATACATCAATAGAAGTAACTATCAATAGGGATAGATTAGTTTCATCTTTTACTTTGTTTCTGATCATTTTCCATCAGAGCATAGTACAAGATATGGTATACATCAAAATAAGTAACTATCAATAGGCTTGGAGTAAACTATTATTTAAAACAAGTAGATCAAGCAGACATCATAGTTGTAACTGAACTATATGAAAATTTAAATGAATATAAAGGACTTACACATCATAATTGCTGTGTCATGCAAGGATTAATCCATAAATCAATACATTCTTTTGTCAAAGATCAACATTGCACTCAGAATGGATATATAAAATAAGTGACTTAAACAAGGAATGGTAAAGGAAATCCGTATATTTTAGCATAACAAGAGGCACTCTTTGAAATCATGGATAACCTTAAGTAATTTTTATGGCTGTAGAAAAATAATAGAGACAGAATCGTTGTCCATATCAATTATATATCAAAATTTCAATCAAAAATTGATGGGATTTCAAACAAGCAAATTTCCAATAATGCAACTTCTTAAAAAAGTTTGCAATAGCTAGCTACATTATGCATATTTTCAACCTCAAGTAAAATAAAAAATCAAACCACACCTTCCCAATAATTGCTGAGTTTGAAAAGTCCAGCTCGAAAGGATAAATTTCCTAGTAACACTAGTTTGGCTGAGGGGGCAAAACAGACTTTGGTTTAAAGTTACTTCCATTTTGACCCTGTAAAATGCACACTCAAACTCAGAGCCTTAAAATGTAATAAAATGCAAAATCCATAGAAGCAAAAGGGTCTTTAAGAAATATAAACAAATCAAATAATAAAAAACCAGGAAGTTCAATCCAACATTACATTTTCTATATAAGAAATCAGTTGTTCTAACACAATCAATCACTCACTCAAATCCACCTAAACATTTATAACAAAAAACAATCAAATTCACAACTAAACTGCACAAAAATAATGTAAGATCCTTGATTTGTATTGGCTTGATTCCATTGCAAAACTTTCTATATTTGTAATGGTTAGTTGCTTAGGTAATTCTTAGTGAAAAGAAGCTTCAAAGAAGAAAGGCAACTTCTCATGCAAATATCGTCTTCAAGAGAAAAAGTGCTTATATGGATGCTAAGGTATCAAGATACTTCTTCCTCTTACAAGGAGTAAGCGCACACACACACAATTCATTCATGTGTGTCCCTGCATCGTTGTGCAAATATTTGGTATAACACATTCACACTCATTTAAGTATGCACATGCATTGATCTCATATTGTCGAACATTGTAAAATTGCATGTTTTATGACTATCTCTTAAATATGGCATACTTGTGTGATATTATGTTTATTTGTTTTTGTTTCTTGTATTTTGGACTTGAACATGATCTCATATGATTCCTTATTGAGTCCCGATCATTTTGGTTACTCATTCATTAGGTTTCGAGTCCAAACGATATAGCTACGCTACTTTGAGTTCTCATTCGTTGAGTTGTCTTCGTCGTCGTTTTCCGAGATGAATTCTCAACCTTTTGTCAAAGTTTTGTAGTCGTTATTGTGTGTGAGGGAGTCACGATTTATAATCCAAAAGATGGATTCTAAATCAGAGTTCGTAGAATCGAATACGGCCGAAGAATGCGAGAGGAGCTAGCTTGGCCAACGGCTAAGCAAAGGAGGCCACGTGTGGAGCACGTGTGGCACACGGACAGATACCTCCTCTGCCCACATGTGCCACATGCGCCCCACACGGGATGTGTGACGTGGCACCTCTTGATTGGTCCTGAAATCCCTCTCTTGAATTCTTTTAAATAGTCTCATTTCCCTCCCATTTTTTTCCAAGAAGAAAATTTGAATTTCATAGAGCTAAAATTTTCTCTCCAACTTTCCCAACTTCCAAACACCATAACTTTCTTATTCAGACTTTGAATTGAGTGATTCAAGTTGGAGAATCTTCGTATTCAAGTCCCTTACCTTCTTTAAAAAAGTTTACAGCTGTTTGATCATGTTTTGAGGTGGTTCTTTACTCAAAATCGAAACTGCACGGGATTCTTAGGTATTGAACTAAACTTTATGATTTCATTTTTTTTTTTTTTATCTTCAATTACCTAGGGTTTTCTTCTTCTATATGTATGTGTATGTTTTATGAAAGCTATTGAAAAGGATAGCTTCAAATCAAAGCTAATCAAGTCTAATTAGAGACAAGTGTGAACTAGTTTTTCACATGATTGATAGTTGTATTGTGCTTAGCTTGATATCTAGGATTATTTGTGACTTGATTGATTCATTTTATGATTAATAACCTTAGCATGTGCTTGAATCTTTTAATTGAACATATTTAGGATTATCACATTTGATTTTGTGTTTAGAGATTTCTAGGATTTAATTGATCATTTAATTATATCATTGTTCTAAATACTTGCTAGAATATTCATTGATCATATCTTGTGATTCTAGCATTTTTGTTGTTTGTGTTCTAAAGTCTTGAATATATGCTTAATGACCATGCTTTGTTTTCAAGCTTTAGTAACATGAATAGAATCTAGGATTTGGCATGTTTTAGGTGTTTTGCATGCTCTAGATTTTTGTTCATGTTTAAGATCTAGACAACTTTGTTTTGTGAACTTTGTTGCCTATGTTTAAATCTTCATGGAGTGTACCTTATCCATACATTTCATATGCTCATACATCATTTTGTATGGTGTCATGTTTTGGATCATAAACTAGAAAAATATACAATTGTGAACTCATTGATTATTTCTAGTTTCCATAGGATATATTGATCATATATTCTATGTTGCATGTGTTTGCATCATTTGCATCATTTAGATCATTTGCCTTGCAAAAGGTGGAAGTCTCATCTTGGAGTGAGTGAAGCTTCAACTTGAGCATTAAGTCTTAGTTAGGAGTGTGATACTTCAGATGGTTGAGTTAGGGAAGCTTAACTAGGATCTGTGTGATCCAGATGGCTAAGCAAGAAGTTTTGTTTAGGATCGGGAGGATCCGGATAGATAAGCAAGAAATCTTCCTAGAGACGTGAGCATCTTGGATAAGAAGTTACTTCCTAGAGGTGTAGGACACACCTTGGATAGGGAGTAGGCTAGGTGGTTCACTAGGCCCGAGGGTAGAATAGGAGTTAATAGCTTAGGGTGGATATCATGTGTTGATAACCTTGAGTGTGTAAGTCATTTTCGTCATAGTGGATTGCTTGCTGGTGGTTGTGGATTCAACCCGTGGATGTTTCCTCTTCGAAGGTTTACCACGTAAAAATCAATGTGTCAAATGTCTCTATCTCTATCTCTTTAAATTTGTATGTATGATCAATATAACTTGTTTAAGATCTTCATTTCCTCAAATCCTTGTAAACAAGTTATTGATAAAGAAAGAGATGCACACATTGTTTGTTGAATCAACATTTGTTTCTTGTATCTTGTAAGTGTTTGAACATTGTTTCTTGTGATTCTATATCAAGTTGTAAAGTTCTACTTAGTGAATTTACATTGTAATATTCAAAGTACAACTTGTGGAATTTACTCTTCATTGAATATATTTGTATATGAGATACATTGTTTCTTGGTATATGTTTTGTAGACTAAGGGTGGTGAATCAAGCATACATGTGTTCATTGTTTTCTCATAACAATCTTATTAAAGATTAATTTGTATGCTCACTAAGATTTTGACATAAGTCACGAAAGAATTTTTAAAACTAATGTGTCAACTATTCACCCCCCCTCCTAGGTTGTTTAGTATAACCTTGTAGGTATTTTCAAATAATCATGTTAAAATCATAAAATAAACACATTCTATAGCTGTCTTTGCACAATGAACAGGCAAGTTTTACAAACACAAAGGTGAAAAATAGAGAGAAGTCGATGTGTACTGCGGTCTAGTGAAGCTCTGTGCGCCATTATAGGATCTTCTAAGCTGGACAATATGGACGGAAACGTTTGGACGACACGGTTGAACAAGGATGACTGGACAGATGCTAAGACAATTGACCACAACGAAGATGAAAAACATAGAGAAGTTGGTGTGTACCGCAGTCACGGTGGTGCATAGCTCGCTGTTGTGGGATCTTCTAAGCTGGATAGTACGGATGGACAGCGTAAGTTTGGACGGTGTAAGTTTGGACGGCACCGTTGAACAAGGACGGAAACAACGGTGACTGATTCATTTGGCAGCGCCAGCACCACTACAAAGAGTTGAGACGATCGACCACAACAAGATTAGAGTAAAAACTATATGAAAATTGAAGAATCTAACTAGAGTAATCAGAAATTGAGAGGAATTAAAAAGGGATAGAAATTGAAGAATCAGAGGTTGATAGAAGATTTGAGTCTGAAAGAGAAACCAAATAGACCTATTTTTTAATTTAGCAATTTAGGGTAAAATTGGTGGAGATTTAAAAAAAAAATATTAAGTACAAACAGAGCACTACATGCACTACCATGCTGGAACAAAAATTTTAAAAAGGCAAATAATTTAATTTAAATTGTCATTTAATAAATGCTGTAAAAAATAACAATTTTTTATCAATTACAGCTTTTACTGTAGAAAATGCTCCAATTGGTATCAATTAAAGGATTTGTTAAAAAACGCTGGAAATTTGATGTTGTAAAAGACGAAAATTCTTGTAGTGTTTGGTGATGGCACCAAAAAGCAAGTTATAAGTAAGGGGACAATATGTATCCCCGGATTGCATAAGCTTCAAAATACTTTGTATGTTGATGGGTTACAAGCTAACTTAATAAGCATTACTCACTTGTGTGAAATCTTTAAGGAAGTTAGCTTTAACAAAGAAAGGTGCACTATAATTGATAAAAAAGGCAAGGTTGTCCTAAAAGTCAAAAGGTCTATAAACAATTGCTATTGTCTTGAGATAAATCCTTTAACTAGCAACATGGCACATGAGTGTAACAAGCTTGATTTGTAGCATCAAAGATTAGGCCACATGAACTTTAAGGATTTAAATAAGCTTGAAAAACATAGCATTGTTAGAGGTCTTCCAAATCTTGGTAGGAAACTAGATGTTGTTTGTGAACGTTGCCAATTAGGTAAACAAACCAAAGTACCTCACAAAAAGAGCACTGACATAGCTACAAAGAAGCCCTTAGAATTAGTGCACATGGACTTAATGGGGCCAATTCAAACCGAGAGCATCAATGACAAAAAGTATATTTTTGTATGCGTTGATGACTTCTCATGGTTTACTTGGGTTTATTTTCTTAGAAACAAGATCGAAGCCTTTGATTACTTTAAGAAGTTTTGTAATCAAGTTCAAAATAAAAAAGGTCTTGGTATTAAGAAAATATATCGCATTAGGAGTGATCATGTGACGGAATTTGAAAATGCCAAATTTAGTGTGTTTTGTGATGACTTAGGGATATCTCATGAGTTATCGACACATAGAACTCCTCAAAAAAATGGTGTTGTTAAGAGGAAGAACCGTGTCTTGTAAGAGATGGCTAGGGTCATGCTCAATAGCAAGAAAGTCCCTAGGAATCTTTGGGCCGAAGTGGTCAATACCGCTTGCTATGCCTCTAATAGAGTCTTTAAAGGCTCAGCATAAAACAAACATTCTATGAACTTTTGAAGGGCAAGAAGCCCAATGTGAGTTACTTTCACACCTTTGGAAGTAAGTGTTTTATTTTGAATGATAGAGATCACTTAGATAAGTTTGATGCTAAGAGTGATATTGGTCTCTTTCTTGGGTATGCTATTAATTGTCGTGAGTAGAAGACTTTTCAACTTGACCACTAAGACTATTATTGAGTCTATCAATGTGAAGATAGATGATCTTAGCATGCTTGATTTGTGTGATGGTAAAAGTGTCAATGAACCTAAAGAAAATCTTTTGAATGACACTAAGACACCTATTGATGTGGCTAGCGGTAAGTCTAGTGAAGATTCACATAGTGAGTCTAGTCATAATAATGAAAATGATAGTGATATTGGAGTAGGAAGTCAACAGGTAGAAAATGCACTAAATGATAATCAACAAAATGAACAAGTTGTTGAACGTTCACACTCTAGACTTAGAAGCTCACACTATCAAGAAGACATCATAGGTGATTTGAATAAAGGGGTTATATCTAGGAATCAACTAATTAACCAAATTTTGTATGCTTGCTACACTTCTCCAATTGAACCCAAAAATATTAATGAGGCAAGAGTTGATGAATATTTGGTCGGGGCTATGCAAGATGAACTTAACCAATTTTAGAGGAATGAAGTGTGGTCCTTAGTTCCTAGGCTAAAAGACATTAATGTGATTGGCACTAAATGAGTGTTTAGGAACAAGACCAATTAAAATGGCAAGATAGTGAGGAATAAAGCTAAGCTAGTGGCTCAAGGTTACACTCAAGTTGAGGGTGTAGACTTTGATGAGACATTTGCACCCGTTGCACGTCTTGAGTCTATTAGACTTTTGTTGTCCATTACTTGTCTTAAAAAGTTCAAATTGTTTCAAATGGATGTTAAAAGTGTTTTCCTCAATGGATACCTTCAAGAAGAAGTGTATGTTGAACAACCTAAGGGTTTTCTAGACCCACACTCTCCTAATCATGTGTTTAAATTAAAAAAGACCATTTATGGCCTTAAGCAAGCTCTAAGAGCTTGGTATGATAGATTGACTCAATACCTTATTGACAACAACTATATGAGAGGTGGCATTAATAGAACATTGTTTATCAAACTTCATGATAATGATATTTTTGTTGCACAAATATATGTTGATGACATTGTTTTTGGGTCTACCAATAAAACCAAGGTCGATGAATTTGTAAGTGTGATGTCAAGTGAGATTGAAATGAGTATGGTGAGTGAGTTAAATTACTTTCTAGGCATGCAAGTAAAGCAATCTAGCATATGCATTATGTTAAATCAATCTAAGTATGCTAGAAACCTAGTTAAATGGTTTGGCCTAGAAAGTGGAAAAGAATTTGAAACTCCTATGAGTACTACTCTTAAACTTGACAAAGATGAAAAGAGGAAGAGTGTTGATCAAAGCCTATATAGAAGCATGATAGGTACTTTACTTTACCTAATGGCTAGTAGACCGGACATTTACTTTAGTGTAGGTTTGTGTGCTAGATTCCAAGTTAATACTAAGGAATCACACTTAAAATCCGTCAAGAGGATTAGTAGGTACATTAGGAACTCACAGTTTTGGTATATTCTATTCATTTGATACTAATGACATACTTGTTGGTTATTGTGATGCCGATTGTGTGGGAAATGTAGATGATCGTAAAAGTACATCGGGCAGTTGCTTTTATGTTGGGAATAACTTAGTTTCTTGGTCAAGTAAGAAACAAAACTCCATTTCCCTTTCTTTTTCCAAAGTCAAGTACATTGCGGCCAGAAATGCATGCACACAACTACTTTGGATGAAACAAATCCTTAAAGATTATGAGATAGAACAAGGAAAAATGACACTTTATTGTGATAATTTAAGTGCTATGAACATCTTTAAAAATCCGGTTCAACACTCACACACAAAGCATATAGATATTAGGCATCATTTCATTAGAGATCTAGTTGAACATTCTATTGTTACTCTAGAGCATATGCCTACTAAAAATCAATTTGCAGACTTGTTCACCAAGCCTTTGGACAAAGAGAGATTTAAATCTCTTAGAAGATCCATTGTCATGATTTGTGTTGATTATTGTTTTTGTGTGATTATGGGTGGCTTGATGAGCAAAACTTAATTTGAATATCAATATCTTTAAGAGCTACTCACTTGAGCAGTAATGATTTTAAACAAATAACTTTTATTGTTTTTAGATCATGCACTTGAGCTTGATTTTTTTTTTTAAAACAAAAAGTGCACTAATGCTTCTCTATGCTTCTCTTATATGTTTATGTTTGAGTAGTTGAGTTTGAAAATGTATAGATTATGGATGCATCTAGAAGCTTATTGCTTAGTACATGATAGATGACCTATGGTTAGTATCCATTTTGCTTCGGCAACTACATATCATGGAAAGGGCTATAAATTTTGATTGTGAAGTCGCCCAATGTAGGAAAGGGATACACCATTATGATGAGTGAAAGCTATCATGAAGTGTATATGTTTATGTTAGAAAAATCAAAGAAGTGTTGAAAAGAATCATTAAAAAAAAAAAAATCTTTGATTCTAAGCCTAAAAGAAATGAAAAAATAAAAGGCTTAATGGAGTATAGTTGAGAATTATGAAATGCTCGGATTGTCAAATAGAAATGAGTAAACAATCCACATGTACACACACGCTCATATGTTGAAATCTATTTTTTTTAAAGAAAAAATTTTGGATGATAATCGGTTTGACTTATATTGGAAATGCTTTAGAATGGATAGGTGTGGATATGGTTTGCATGTTGATATCACAATTACTCCGTTTATATATGCTAGAAGCATTCACACACACACACACACACACACACATTTTGCTTATAGTGCTTGATTCATTAACAATGTGAGAATATTTTTAAGAGATTAATGAAAATTTATGATTCTCTCTTCGACTTTGGAAAGTGATGAAATATTTTCTCTTATTGCTTGATATGTGTAATTGTGTGATTCCCTTGTGAACAAGTCTACTTGTTGATCATAATGTGGAGCATATGTTAAAAGGAAGCTTAGTTTATTTAACTTCGTTCATACGACTTGTTTGCATAATATCTTATATTCTATCTCATGTGTCCCTTGTCTATTCCTTGACAAAAATGGGGAGAAATGTATACCTCACTATGTGTGGGAGAAATGTTTCATGTATGGGAGAAATGTACCTCTTTGTGCATAATTGAGACTTTGTTTTAAGGAGTAGAATTCTTATCTTAAGTGGGAGAAAAGAATTCTTGTTTTATAAGGTTAAGGAACTTAGAGAGAGCTTTAAGTGAACATTTGTATGAGATAAAGGGATTCTTATTTGTTTTTGTGAAAATATCTCACCAATCTTCTTTGGAGAAGATCTCTTGTTTGGTTTGCAATTTTTCTCATAAGTACTTTGATGATCAAAGAAAGGATTCTTGAAGACTCATGAAGACATGAAGACATTTTAGTCTAGGGATCTCTTCGTAATGTGAGGTTGAGAGAATGCAATCAACTATGAGTTTATTTGAGTGAATATTGTATGGTGAGGATGAGGTTTTTGCCATGGAATAGCCAAATGAGGAGATTGTAAGGTTTAAGATTTGTATTGGCTTGATTCCATTGTAAAACTTTATTTATTTGTATTGGTTAGTTGCTTATGTTTTTCTTAGTTGATATAAGCTTCAAAATGAGTAAAGCAACTTCTCATGCAAATATTGTCTTCAAGAGGAAAAACACTTACTTGGATACGAAGGTATCGAGACTCTTCTTCCTTTTGAAAGGCATAAGCGCACACACACACACACATTGCATACATTTGTGTCTCTGCATCATTGTGCTAAATTTGTATAACACATTCACACACTTGTTGAAGTATGCACATGCATTAGACTTTATTTGATAAACATTGTAAAATTGTATGTTCTAAGACTATCTCTAGGAAATAGCATACTTGTGTGACATTGTGTTTATTTGTTTGTGTTCTATTGTTTTGGACTTGAATATGTTCTCATATGATTCCTTATTGAGTTTCGATCGTTTCGGTTACTCATTCATTAGTTTTCGAGTCTAAACTAGGAAGCTACGTTACTTTACGTTCTCTTACAATGTGTTGCCTTCGTCGTCGTGTATCGAGTCGAATTCACAATCTTTTGTCAAAGTTTTATAGTCTTCCTTGTGTGTGAGGGAGTCACGGTTTGTAATCCGAAGACGGATTTGAATTCAAAGTTCGAGGCCGGAATACGGCTGAAGAACGTGAGGGAGGCAACCAATGGCCAAAGGCCATGTGAGCACCCTTCACGTGAGGGCGCGTGAGCCTCACGAGAAGACCCACTCTCTGCCCCTGTGAGGCTCATGCGCCTCCATGGGGTAGATAAGGTGGCTGGCCACAATTGGCCACCGAAATCCTCTCCCTCTCTTTCTTTTCAATATCGCCTTTTCCCTCCCATTCTACATGTAAAGAAAATTTGAAAAAGATAGAGTGCTGAAATTTCTTCAAGTTTTTGATTTCTTATTTTGATCATAACTCTCTCATTTGAACTCCGAATCAAGTGATTCAAAATCCAAAAATGATGGTATTGAAGAGAGGAACAAACCCCAAGTATTTTAAGATCCAAATGATGTCTTGATCTTCTACAGTAAACCGATCTCTACTCGTGAGTCATGATCATTTGTAAGTAAATCAACTTCTTTTCATTTTCTTTTGTGATTGTCTTATTGAATCTTCTTATTTGATCAATGAAGAGTGTTAAGGCTGATGTTGATTCATGTTCTTGGTTTTTTTGATTGATTGATTTTTGAGTTTAAGCTTTGTGATAGCTAAACTTGATTAACATGGAATTGATTCTAGAAATCCTTTATGTAATGAGCTTGATTGTTGATTTCTAGATTTAGTTTCATGTTTCTAAGAACTAAGATTTTTTTATTGTGATATTGATTATTCTAATCTAGTTCTTATTGATTCACATGCTTAGATTTCTAGATAACTTTGTGATTGATTGTTGAAAGCATATTCTAGTTATCTAATTGCATGTTCATAGAATTTGTGTGATCTACTTGCTCTATTTGCTTGTGCTTGTATCATTTGCATCACTTAGATCATATTGCCTTGTAATAGGTGGAAGTCTCTTTTCAAAGTGAGTGAAGCTTTGTTTAGAGCAAGAAGACTTAACTAGGACAAGTGGTCTGGATAGTCAAGCAAGAAGTCTTAGTTAGGATCAAGGTGATCTGGATAACTAAGTAAGAAGCCTTGTCTAGGGTCCATTGGATCTGGATAGAAAAATAAGAAACCTTCCTAGAGACGTGAGCATCTTGGATAGGAAGTTGCTTCCTAGAGGTGTGTTGGTGACATCTTGGATAGGAAGTAGGCAAAGTAACTCATTAGGCCCGAGGGTAGATTAGGAGTTGATAGCTTGGAGAGTGTATCATGTGTTGATTGCATTTGAGTGTGTATCTCCTTTTCGTTATAGTGAATTACGGTTAGCCGGTGGTTGTGGTATCAACCCATGGATGTTTCCTCTTAGGAGATTTACCACATAAAAATATCTTGTGTCATTTTTCGTACTTTAAGTTTCTTTACTTCTACAACTTGTATTGCTTATAACTCTTGTGTAATTGAACTCATATTGATTTGTTATAACAATCCATTTGTTAAACACACCAAGTGTGTATAACCTTGTTGTATTGAAAATAAGTTTTAAAGAATTTGAGCACATACCTATTCACCCCCCAGGTGTATTTTACACTATAACTGCTTTAGGGAATTTGAGGAATGTCAAGATTAGAAAAAAACATTAGGTTGAGAAGCAGAAGAAAGATGAGTGACAGAGACAGGTTGAGAATCAAAAGTATTACCTGGTTTCTGCTTATCTGTAAGAGGATCAGGATCGGACCTTAGGAATGTTGACCGGTCTTGTACTAGATAATGTTGTTCTATATTAGCATGAGACTTCCGTCTAGTAGAAACCAGTTACTCTGTTGTAAGATGATTATCCTGATTAGGATCCTCACCAAGTAATGTTTCTCCCCCTAGACTAGAATCAGTAAGATCTGGCACCATATCAGTCCCTAATTGTTGGTCATTAACCCCTGTTTCCTTTTCAAAAACAGATTATTTATGAGAAGAATTTGGATAACTGTTAGGAAAGAAAGAAATTGGTAAATTGAATTATTAGTTTCAAAAACTAGATTAATGTCCAAATAATTTTCAAACTCATCTTTATTTCCATTCTCCCCCTGAAGATAAGTTTGAGGGAAAAAAGGTATTTATTCAAAAAAAGACACATCCATACTAATATGGGTTTTCTTTGTAAGGGGATTAAAACACTTATACCCCTTTTTATTAGAGGGATAGCCAATGAAAATACATTTTTCGACTCTAGCACCAAATTTAGACCGATGTAAGTCCGGTATATGCATAAAAACAGTGCTGCCAAAAACTTTAAGAAGAATATTAGAAATTAATCTATTATTAGGAAAAAATTGTTTAAGACAATGTAAAGGTGTCTTATGGTTTAAGATACGTGAGGGTACCCTATTAATGTGGTATGAGGATGTTAGAACCCCAACCCGCCCCCTAGACTAGAATCAGTAAGATTTGGCACCATATCAGTCCCTAATTGTTGGTCATTAACCCCTGTTTCCTTTTCAAAAACAGATTATTTATGAGAAGAATTTGGATAACTGTTAGGAAAGAAAGAAATTGGTAAACTGAATTATTAGTTTCAAAAACTAGATTAATGTCCAAATAATTTTTAAACTCATCTTTATTTCCATTCTCCCCCTGAAGATAAGTTTGAGGGAAAAAAAGGTCTTTATTCAAAAAAAGACACATCCATACTAATATGGGTTTTCTTTGTAAGGGGATTAAAACACGTATACCCCTTTTTATTAGAGGGATAGCCAATGAAAATACATTTTTCGACTCTAGCACCAAATTTAGACTGATGTAAGTCCGGTATATGCACAAAAACAGTGCTGCCAAAAACTTTAAGAAGAATATTAGAAATTAATCTATTATTAGGAAAAAATTGTTTAAGACAATGTAAAGGTGTCTTATGGTTTAAGATACGTGAGGGTACCCTATTAATGAGGTATGAGGATGTTAGAACCCCAACCCCCCCCCCCCCCCCCCCCCCCCCCCCCCCCCCCCCCCCCCTCACACACACACACACTCACACACAAATATTTTGGGACATGCATTGAAAGCATAAGAGCCCGACTCACTTCTTAAAAATGGCGGTTTTTCCTTTCCGTAATCCCATTTTATTGGGGTGTATAGCGACACGTAGATTAATGTTGAACTCCTTTCTGTTTTAAAAAATTCCCAGTATATTGGTTAAAATACTTGGTGCTATTATCACTTCTTAAAATACTGATTTTAGTATGAAATTGAGTTTCAACTAGAGTATAAATTCTTAAAAAGGTTTTTCAACTTCATATTTGGAGTTCATCAAATAGAGCCAACACAATCTAGTGTGGTCATCAATAAAAGTTACAAACCAACATTTTCCATTTAAAGTAGGAATTTTAGACGGCCCATAAACATCACTATCTATTAAATAAAAGGGCGTTGAGGCCCTATAGGGTTTGAAGGCATAAAGTTTGTGAGTACTTTTTGAAAAACAACAAATATCACACTGAAATTGAGAAAGAGATAAATTTTAAAGTAAAGTCGAAAACAAGTATTTTAAATAAGCAAAACTTGGGTGACTTAATCTGAAATGCCAGATCATTATCTGCTCTTTTACAGGTAGAGAACGTACATCACTATTTGAAAACAAAACCAATTTATTTATACTGTCTTCAAAATAATATAGCTCATCCTGCATCTTAGCACTGCCAATCACTGTCCCCAAAGTCTGTTTCTGAAATTTACAGAGTGTTGGAGAAAAAATAACTGAACAGTTAAAGTCAATAGAGAGTTTACTAACTGACAATAAACTACAAAAGAGATTAGGGATATGTAGGACATATTTAAGAGTGATATTGTTAGAAATTCTGACAGAGCCTGTTCCAGCAATGGATGACAAACTGCTATCAGCAATTCAGACCTTTTTATTGCCAGAACAGGGTGAATATATATCAAAAAGAGAGGAGACACTTGTCATACGGTCTGACATGTTAGAGTCGATGACCCACGGTGTAGAATTAAAGTGACTCAAATAACTAGTAGAAAAATTACCTGATTGGGCAAGAGAAGCACTAACAGGATTAGTTACCGAGTTGTCATTTAGGATCTCCAATGAATGATCAATTGTTGCCCCAAGTGTCTTAATCGTCGCTAGATCACCCTTTTTTGGTACTGTCAACTCCTAAAACTGGACTGACCACTCCTTATCATAATCAAACCCTGCTTGTTCATAATACCGGTTGGTTCCATCACTGATCAGCATCCCACCCAAATGTGGTGTAAGGGTGACTTTGTTGAACACAAAGAAGTCTATCCCAAGAATACACTCAACGTTATCCAAGGGTAGGACCAGCGGGGTACACGCACCACTCAATTGACCAATCCTAATGTACGCAGCTAGCAAACCAACCACATATGTAGATTCACCATTCACATCTTGAATCATGCCAGAGTAAGGCTGTGGCTGGATGTCCTACCGGTCCACCACCGCTTTTGCCAAAGATTTCGTGAGGAACCAATATCCAATAACGCCGTGAGGATTTCTCCATTGATTTCCATAACAACCATATTAGTCTTGAATTTGGATAACGTGAGTGTGTAGAAAAAATCATGGAGGTAATATCTGCCATGTAAACGGAGTACTATAGCGAACTATAGCAAAGTACTGTAACGAGATGAGAAGAAAAGAAAAAAAAAATGAAATAGTAAACCTAAAGAATTATAGGCTTTGATACCATGTGAATTTTTATTTTTGATTTTGTATATTCAAATAGTTGCAATAGGACATATATATACAAAAGGAGTTTCCTAACTTAGCCTACAATTAAGACTATAAATACTAACTAATCAATTAGTCAACCCAATTAATTTACAAGTCAACAGTTATAGGGATTTAATTCCTAGAAATCCTCTAAAGATTTTACTCATATAATTACTCCTAGTCAACATTTTCCAACAGTACCCAATGAAGAACCTGAAGTGTTAGCCCATGATGGTGGTTATCAACCACTGGGTTGGCACGATTTAGAGGCTGAAATATTGAATTGTGATGGTGATAGTGAGAAAGATGATGATAAGGATAAGGAGGAGGGTAAGGATGGTGAGGATGGGAGGGAAAGGGTAGACAGGATAATTATGGACAAGTCCCAATAGTTGATGAAGATGCTAATGATGGGAATGAGGGGTATCAATCAAAATCTGATGATGAATACTTTTCAGACTCAAAGCTTGAACCAGAGAAGGTAAAGATAGCTAAGTTGATGAAAGGTAAACCTTTCAAGAAAATGGTGGGTGGTGAAATTAAGTTTCATGTAGGTCAGAAATTTAACAATGCAGTCCAAATGGGAGATATATTTAAGGAATATGCAATTCAACAAGGAGTAGTTTTTAAAATAGTGAAAATGATAATGTAAGATAAACCTACAAGTGCTTAGGAGATGGCTGCCCTTGGAGTGCACATGGTTCATGTATGATTGATAGAATGACATTCATGATTAAAACAATGGTGGACGAACATGAGTGTCATAGGGTTTATAACAACAACGAGGCCGAAGTAAAGTGGATTGCCTCTAAGTTTGAGAACCTTGTGAAGAGCAATCCAAGTGTTAGTGTTAAGGTGATAGGCGATCTTTTAAGGGAGAACTATAGGGTCTTAGTTGACGTTCAAAGGCTTTATAAGGCAAAGAAAAGAGCCTTAGTGGGGTTAGCAAAAGACCATGCTAAATATTTTGGTTTACTAAGGAGATATGCTTACATGATGAACCAAAGCAACCCCGGGTCAACAGTACATATCTGCACCTAACAACCATAACCAACCTTTCAAAGGATGTTTTTAAGTTTCAAAGCTCAGAAAATTGGGTTCTTGGAGAGGTGTAAGCCCTTTATTGGAGTGGGTAGGTGCCATTTGAAAGGCCCTTTTGACTGTCTACAGTTCCCTTGGATGCAAATAGTGGGTTATTCCCACCGGCTGTTTGCATTTGTGAAAAGGAGACTCAACATAGTCGAGAATGGTTTTTAAACAACTTGAAGATCCATTTGAAGTACCCAGCAAGCAGGAACTTGACATTCATGTCATATAGACCAAAATGTGTCATTGTAGCTTTGGAATTGCATTTTCCCTTTGCCAAACAAAGGTCATTTATGAACTTATTTATTTGTTTACCTTATGCTTTCTCATTTTCAATATGCATTAAAAGCTTTAATTGTCATGTGGCAGGTATATTGTGAGACACATTTTTGCCAATTTTAGATTTTTCCTACAAGGGTGAGCATTATAAAAAGCTGTTTTGGAGGGCCATGAGAAGCTGCCAAGTCTTGGTTACAAAAGATTGACTCTGAACATTGGTCTAGGTTTGCTTATGACTAGATTATTATGTGTGACCATGTCACTAACAACATGACCGAAGCATTTAACAGGATGCTAGGTTCCCATAGAGCTGCATTTTATTTAGAGTTGCTAGAGTTTATTTGAATGATGGTTATGAGGAAATTACAAGAAAGAAAGGAGTGTGAAGCTTATAATTCTATTTTGCCACCAAGGGTGAATGTAAAAATCTTGAAGAATGATAAAGAAAGTAGGTTATTGACAATTATAGCAGTCGGGAATGGGGAATACGAGCTTTTGGGTCCAATTGGGGGATATGATGTGAAACTTAAAGAGTATAGTTGTCGGTGTGGTTACTGGTAGATTAGTGGGATTCCCTGTAATCATGCAATGTGAAAGTTCTCACAGTGTGTTAAATATTAATCTAGAGGGGGGTGAATAGATTTTAATCGTTATTACCCAGTTTTCGCATACAAGTCAATTTTACGAAAATGCCCCTAACTAGTCAAAAAGACATACAAGTGTAATATGGTGCGGAATGTAAAGCACACTTGATGTTTACGTGGAAACCCTCACGGGAAAAACCACGTGCTGTTTTATGAGCCACACACGAACCTCGAATCCACTAAATGTGATAAAATTACAACCTAATCCCGGAAGTAATCTCACACCTACCTAATCCCGGTATGAGTGAACCTAGTCCGATTGCTTGTGAATTAAGCAACCTAATCCCGGTCACAACACAAGACTTAATTCTCTAAGAAGAGATTAACACCCTAAGTGAATATGTGAATATCCAAATGCAACATAGAGCAAGGGAAACCCTATATGCTTATCTAAGATGATGAATTTGCAATTAGAACAATCCTAGATATTAAAACTAAATGACATGTCAAATAGCTTAGATAATCATAGATTATAAAAACCTAGATATCTATCACAATACAACACTCAATCAAAATATCACAAATAATCTCTATCTTGTATTTAGCATATTATCTAAAAACATACAAGTAATCTAAGAGATGTCTTAATATGAAAAACACTAAAATTAGATGAGATTAGTGAAGAACATACCAAGGAAGATGTGATGATCCAAAAACATACATGGATGCATTCTATGAAGGCATAATTGATGCAATATGAAATTTGATGAAAAAGGGATTTGATTTGAGTGGTCAAAGGTGAGTTCTTTATTTGATTTTCTCTCAAAATTCTCTCTTTTAAGTTTAGGGTTCTTGGGAGTTAAAGAATTGATTCAGAGAATGAGAAAGTAAGATATTTATAGACATTAAAAACAAAGCATGTGAAAAGACAAGTATGCCCCTGAAACGCACCGATCGGCGGTTTCAATCGGCGGCCAGGCCGCCGATCATAACCGCCGAATTGAACCAGAGAGGAACAGGGGAACAACGGTGGTTTCATTCGGCGGTTTCGTAACCGCCGATCCAACCGCCGAATCAAACCCGAGAGATTAAATCGATCAGGTATGAACGGCGATTTCGAATGGCGGTCATGGCCGCCGATCGTAACCGCAGAATTGATCCAAAGGTCTCTGTACTCAAACGGTGGTTTCATTCGGCGGCCAGGCCACCGATCATAACCGTCGATCACCAACAGAGGTGAAAACCAAGGAGAAACCAAGGGCATTCTCCGTAGGCGGTCTTCGCGTAAAACCAAGCACATTCTAGTGCATGCGCGGACGTTTCCGAATGCTCTCGGGAAATGAATTACAAGACACAAATACACACAACAAGATACAACATCAAAGTGCAAGTGTGAAATGTGACATTTGAAGAGTATGCACACAAATGCAAGAATGCTAAGTGAGTGTGTGCAATCTAAATCTCTTCAAAGAAAGAACTAAGCACTAGAGATTATACATTTGGCGTGCTTGTCTCTTGAGGTCTTGAAAGAGCCTTTGAGCATGAATCTCAAACTCCTAAACTACCCTTACACAATAGACCCCAACATGTGGTTTGTCCACGAAATAAGCCAATCAAAGAATGAGAATCCTTACACAATGGCTACCATAAGCCATTACTGTGGTAAATCTGTTTTGAAGGATAAGGTGAGTGATTTTGTCCATCAATGTCTGAGCAAAAGTGCTTACTGGCAGACTTATAGGGGTATGATCCATCCCATACTTGATCAGAAAAAGGTGGCCAGAATTGCCTGCTTGTTTACTGATTAAAGGTTAAACGAAGCATTTGATTCCACCACGTCGTACTGTCTAACTAGGAAGGCCTAAAACATAGAGAAAGAGAGAACTAGATAAGCCATATAAAGGAGGAAGGTCTGGAACCGTTGTATTCAAGCTTTGTTCAAAACCTGACCACAACAAAAGGACCTGCAGCATTAAGAAAAAAAAAAGGTATGCCATTCTTAACTTGTTATAACTTTTCATCTCTTCCTTCTTTATCTAATTCTGTCTCCCTCTAAGTACTACCAAAAATATCTCAATATGCTTCCCCAAACCTTATAAACCATCTTATTCAATTTCATTTTCAGTTAACAGGTTACTCAATGATAGCCATCTTCACAGCAACCAATCCAGCAACAATCAACATATGAAGAGTCATCTTCATAGCCTCCAACAACACAGCCTCCAACAATCCAGAGTTAACCTCACTCTGAAGTTCTTAACTAAGACAACAGCACTTGGAATGGTGGAAGACAGCAGCATCTAGTTTTATTTTGGAAACTTTTATTAAACTACTTTTTTTTTTGTCACAGCTATTTTTGTGTAATTGCATGGTTCATGTTGCTAGAAATTTATAGATATGGTTATCAAACCATTAGATGTGCTTAATATGCTTTTTGAAAGTGCTAGTACATTGACCATACATGAATATTGGTGGTTATTGGCTGTGATTCTATTTTGTGTAGTGTACTTAAATGCTTAACTATAACTACTTTTTATTTATGCTTAAACTTTACTTATTATTACATCCAGTCTTTTCTTGTCATACTAAGTACAATGATTGCAATGGTTACACAACAAAACCATATTAACTACCCACGTCAACCTTGACCCTCCATCTTTAGTCTCTAGGTGATGCATTCTCCCATGAATATTTGTTTCCAGATTATGTATCCTTGCTTGTAAGCTTTCTAGGTACTGCACCATTTCCCATACCACTTCCAACTTCATCAATCTTGCATTTAGAACTGTGATTTCTTGTTCAAGCTACTGAAAATTATCTCCACCTCGAAACCTTAGTGAAATACTTTCTATGTATTCAACTTGGTTGAATTTTTCGTTATCAGGTTCCCAAAATCTATAATATTTGCATTTTCCTCTCTCACGGAGAAAAACAATTTCTTTTGGTTGTTTTTCAGATTCAGAAATCTTCACAACAGCTTTAATCCCACATGAGCATTTTCAGTTTTTGAATTTTATTATCCCCTCGTTGATGCTGATTGTTGAGCTTGATGTAGCCTCCATAACTGTTGAGCTTGATATTTATGTGGTTTATTGTGGATTTTATAGATGTATAATGTTGGAAACTGTTGTTGGATATGTGTTTGTGTGAATATGATAATGTGTTTATAAGAATGTGTTTGTGTGAATGTGTTTGTGTATCAGACTTTTTTGGACAAGTGAATGAGTTTGTATGTGAAATGAGATTGTGCAGGGCTTTATATAAGGCAATATATAGCCGTTGAAGTGTGCAACGATCACTTTAAGGGACAAAAATGTCCTTTCATATCCTTCAGCAACTTTAAGGGATCATAAATGTCTTTTTACATTCTTCAAACACTTTTGGGGCCAATAAGGACTTTTTGCCTTCTATACATGTTCGAATGGCTGTTTTTAACGGATTCTGTAACAAAAGAACCAAATGAGTCAATACTAAAACTAGGAGGACCAGAACGCATAATAGGTCAAACTAGAGGAACTTTTAACATTTTTTCCCAAAAAAAAAAAATTGGACGTGAGAAAATCTTAGAACTTTTTCATTTTGGGCTAATGAAAAAAATTGGATTCCGGGCTGCGTTAGTAGAGCCTAATCTCACCGGTCCCGGCAGTTGTTGTATATTCAAAATAAAAAAAAAAAGATTATATTTTATTCATTATTTGAAATGAATTTATTTATTTTTTCAAAGAATAAATTATTTCAATAAGAATTTAATGATTTAGAAAAAAGAATTATCAGAGTGGATTCTTGTCCTATACATAGATTCCATTTGTTGATCCTGCTATATATACACACACACACATGACCTTCACAACCGTAGACAATCGACCTCTACACCAATTTTTGAGCAGATAACACAACTCTCACATTTATTAAACTCTGCAAACTCTGTAATTTTTACGTTTGACAATGTACACGTTTGTAAGCGTTAGATCTGCGTGATCAAATGTTAATTCTATGTATTCAATTGGTGGGCTGCATTGTTCAGATCAAAAAGCAGCGGTAGAGTCGTCTGCACTTGAAAAGAAACTCAAAAGGCTTCTTTATGTCATTAAATTGAATCATAATTAATCAATTTTCAACTTTGAAAAAAATAAAGTTAAATTATAAAAATAATAACAATAACAGTATATATCCAGAACTATGCTCAATGTTAAACTATAACAATAACAGTCTAATAACAATCAAATTTTCAACCATGAAGAAAGAAAATGTCTGAAACCACAAAAAGCCTGGGCATGAATTTATGATGAGGCATGCTTCAATGTTGCTGATTTCTTTCTGGCTGTCCAAAATGCAGCGTAGTATCGATTCTGCAAAGAAGACCAAACTTAAAAATGCCTAATTCAATAATATTCATTAATCATCAAGGCCTATAAAACATGGCTTAAGGAATAAAGTGAACTTGTCGCTCAAGGTCATGGATAGTAACAAAATTGGATGCATCTTATATTTCTTCTTAAATAGAAGAGTTCAGTAACACATTATTAAAAAAATTCACATGATTCAAGTAGAAAACATGATAAACCCTAATTATGATTTGATGCTCTCTTTGAGCTAAGGTTAAAGATTCCAGGTCTCCATTTCCTTGCCTTCAACAAACGCCATGGTTACCCTGCCACCTCCGGTTGAACCGAAGTTGGCACCATTACATCACTAGTTTTAAAATTTTCAATCAAACCATTCCCTTCGGGAACCAAAATCAGAAACCCATAGAATAATTAAACAAGGAACCATTCCTCACCCTTCTCTTATCTCTAAACATTAAGCTTCTTTATAAGAAAATGACCATGTTCCCGTTTTCTTGTTGAATATGTTGTAAAACTTATCAACAGTTGAAGAAGACATTTCAAGATCCTCAATTGTTTGTCCTTCCCTCATTTTTCAATTTTAAGGGGCAAAGTTGGTGTTCAAATTTATTTACCGGTCATATGAAAGACATTACCACGGGCCTTTCTAAAGTTTATTTATAAAAAAGCATGCTAATTTAGGGCATACCGTATAACTTCAACATTTGAAATTTAAACATAATATCTAATTATAAGTTTATAACTCATCTAACAGAACCACTAAAACAGAATAGATATGAAATTGTTGAAAGTAAAAAGTAATGCCTCCATGGCATCTATAAACTGCTGCCTAAATCCCCACAGATAATATTTGTTGGGGAACAACCCCCAGGATGAGGGGCCATCCTGTTTATACTAAAACAAGAAAGGAATGGATTCCATAGGGAAAAAAGTTCCATATGCTTACCTGCATCATAGACCGGGGATTTGCAGTGTAGGTTGTCTCAATGGTCTTTTCCTTCTGCATTTCAATGAACAAGTCAAATTACAAATGAACATTAGCAAATTGGTCATTAATACAAGCAACCAAGAAAATAAATATGAGGCAGAAATTACCTCAAACTCAAATCCATAATGTAAAGCAACTTTCTTTACATCTTCCAAACTCAATTCAATTGACATCTCCTAAAGCAAGAAATGGGTTATAAGAAAATGAAGATGTATTTATGCGTATGTGTAGCCATTAAGAAAATGAAGCTTACATCTTCCTGCCCATACATATCAGCAAAGTGATACAGTAGGGGGCCCAAATTTATCCACACCTGTCATGGATCTCAAATTTATAAAGCAAATCTTTGCAAATGCTGAGAAAGAGCAAAATGATAAAAGTGGCCTAAAGAGAGTTAGAATGAACATACTCCCCCCTCTTTCAGAATTTTTGATATTATTTCAATGTATTCAACAATGTTGTGTGCTGTATCAATAAAGAAGCAAGTTACAACCGCATCCCATACTCCTGCAGGTACGACAAAATACTCATCATAAAATTCAAGAGAATGTAATACAACAAAATGGAAAGAGCAGTACGATATGTTTGGACACAGGTCAGAAATGATATTTTAAGCGAACTTTTAGCAGTAGGAAGAAAATAACGTAATTTTAGATACTGAAACTGAACATGCAAAGCAAATAGATAAGCCTGCCTGGGAAATTAAGCATTTAACTGCTATTCGGCTATTTTTCTATCAAAACACTGCTAGTTTTATCATCCATTCTTGCTAGGTTTATAGATTAAGGGTACCTTAGGAATGTCTAGATTTGGTGGACAGACTTTTAGTAGGGTCCTTTACTCCATACAAGTTGATGTGATCTTTGCGTATACCAATAGAAAACATGTTTATGCGATTACATCAGCTATTATCTTTTGAGATTTTGAATGCAAGGGAATCTAGGTGACACCTATCATTATCTTGGTTACTTTTCTCTTTCTTCTTTTCTTTCCCTTTAATTTCAGACCCTCATATTGTTTAAACCTTCCATTTGGTCTATTCAGTATTTTTCTCACCTCAAAAATATTAAATATTTTAAAAGCTCAATCAATGATATGATCTGAACATAATGCAACCACACTTCAAAACGATGATGCACCGAACTTTCAGAGCACTGCTTAGAGTTTCTAGATTAGCCTAAGAGCTTCAATTTCCTGACCATAATTACATTTCAAACATCACACAATCACCTGTAGCACCTTAATATTAAGTTCACAAAACTTTCTGTCCTTTTAGCGGCCATCAACTAACCTTTAAAAGGGCTATAAGGAACCTTGCATAATCTTCCTACATCATTCTTTATCAATGTGCCAATTGCATGCCGATTCTATCATTATAAGCATACCAATGACATGGTTGCTTCTTTTGAACTACTAGACCCTGCAACCTTGATAGGTATGGACCCTGTAGGATATCAAAGTTTTAGGTAGGTGGCTCCAACTCCAAGGGGTATTGAGCCCTTGACCAAAACCTTACCCTAAATCACTAGGTCAACCTTTTGGGTTCGTATGAAATTTGAATATTTTGTTAGCAACAATATTTCTTCACATTTCTTTAATATAACACAAAGGAATGTCAGATGGCATTTTATCATGCTATAATCACATTACGTTGCATTAATTTGTCTTCCATATTTTGCCCTTTGGGTTTTGGTGCAACTTCGGGGTGCAAAAGATAAATGCTATAAAAAAAAAATTATATTATTTGTAATAATCAATATTAACCGAACAAATTAACAAAAGACATGCATGCATTTGCGATGTCAGATTAGTGACATCATAATCTTCTATGCTTCCATTATATGTGTTTGCGTGTGCTGATTGAGAGTATATTTAAGGTTTTTTTTCATCCTCGGTGTTACTTTCATTTGTTAAAATGCTTTTCTTATTTAGAAATTAATCTTCTCTATAAATTCCAGAAATCATTTCACCTTATCTTAGAAAAATATTTCAGGAAATTGAGAGCTGTGGGATACAAACATCATATAATCCCACAATCCTAGAAACTGTTTTGTTTGCCTAAATTGTCCACTAAACAAGCACAATCTTAGGTACCAACATAACATCTGAATGTGTTTGCCCCCATCCCTCAATAGATAAAAGATGCTGCAAAGATGCAGACCCCCTACAATTCAGAAGCTCAATCAAACAAACAAGTGGCAAGGTTATCCCATTCTACAATTGCAGATAAACAAGATACAGAAATATTTAAAGCATTTCAGTCTAAAGACTGGTGAAGTTAAACCATCATTGAGAACTCATGCATGACTAACATTTCATCACCAGTCTATTGACAGGAGCAACCATCAAGAAGGTTCTTGTTTTAGCATTTATTACTATTACGTATTCAATGTATCAATAACTAAAAATATCCAAATAAGAAATAACATATATCACAAGTAAATCATCCCAATTCTCCTACCTATTTGGCTTGGATCATTGTAGACTTCAACAAAGTCACCACCACACATAGAAAAACCTTCAGTAATCCCTGCACTGCTTTCAAAACATGTCAATGATAGTTGGGAAATGTAACAGGAGAAAATTGCAAAAACAGGAAGGAATTTGAATAAAAGAAGGTTATCAAGAAATGTAATTGCAGTATTTATCAATTACCCAGCTAAACCTATTTGCTAATTGAATGACTTTGGCAGTCAAAGAGGCATCTGAAACATCTTAGAAATGGATGTGGATGTGTTTTGAGTTTCGCAATCTAAAGACATATTAAAGCCAGTCAATAGAAGGAGTAGCAACTGTCAACATTTCAATCCAATAATTCATAAAAGCAGCCTCCTGACTGAATAATTGCGCTTTCATATCATAAACCATGGGGTACATCCATTTACAAGAAAACCCCCTAAAACTAAAAATAGATAAAAATTTCATTTTGTTAAAGAGTTGATAACATGAATTCTTAAATCTGACAGACCAGCCACCAACTTCCAGATTCTCCTCCGTAAATAATTAATAGCAGTTTGACTTCTGTTTGGGCAATTTACACAGCCTCCAAATGTTAAATTCATGAAATTCAAAATAACAAGCACTAGGGCAACATGTAAAGTATTTGTAAGGCAAAAGTGACACAGCAGCATGAATACCTTGCTGGATGAATATCTGGGATCAAAACAGGACGAAGTTGGTCACTGTCAGACAGTGAATTACAATTGCTGTGGATCCAAGGATATATCGTCCACTCTCCATCAGTTTCAGAACTAAAAGAAAATCAAACAAACATATTTTACAAAATGGAAAGGGAAGTAGGTATCAGAACAAACAATTTCTTGAGGGGAAATTTCAAAACAACCATAAGTTTTGGTGAAATATCACTCTTTTACTCTACTTTAGCATATCGGCTTTCTCAGTTAGTAATTTTTCAAAAATGTGCCACTTAGTCCCTCCACTAATTCTCAGTTAGTCCAAGATAAGGAAAACAAGGGTATTTTGGTCAATAAATGCTAGTCCCCATGGTAAGCTAACATGTGTCCCACTAGTTAAATAAGGAATAAAATCAATTTAACAAAACCCAAAACAAAGGTTGTCCTTTCAACAACCTTGTGCCCGAAAATCGCATAACAAGCCAGTTAACCTTTGCCTTCACCAACCACACAGCTAGTAGCCATCGCCACTAACAAGTTCATGGCTTCCCTCTCTCCCAAATATAAAAAAATCAACCACCACTGTCACAACCTCCATTTTTTTCCCATCAATTTGATTCATGAGAGGTTTCACATTTCACAACCAATTATGGTTGGAACTTGGAGTGAACTACAAGTGATGAAATTAACAAATGTTATCTGGGGTAATGGGTATGCAGGAAATTTTGAGACCAAAGAAACTAATACATCAAAGTCAAATTAAAAAGTGATATTTCATCAAAACTTAAGGATTTTTTAAAATTTCCCCATTTCTTGATAGAGATTAATCAACAAGTGAAATGCATAACGAAGACAGCTAGGAAAATCGTCATATCTTACTGATTAAGAATAAAACTGGAGCATATCATCATGTAATATGAAAATTCGTTTCCCTGGCTTACAAAACCTGCTATGCAGCAGAATAGATGTCATGCACTATATAAAATATTGCAAAGAAATTGTGATGATTTGACATCTTAGGCATACCTAGACATGAAATCTCTAAAGCCAGCCGCCCAAGTCCAGCACCAGGAACTA
This sequence comes from Acer yangbiense, assembly GCA_008009225.1. Classification (NCBI taxonomy): domain Eukaryota; kingdom Viridiplantae; phylum Streptophyta; class Magnoliopsida; order Sapindales; family Sapindaceae; genus Acer; species Acer yangbiense. The sequence continues at coordinate 20,759,290 of CM017767.1, read as the reverse complement.
AACAGGCAGGAGGGCTGTCAACAGTAGACAATAGAACAGATGAGAGCTCCAGTCCAATATGAAAAAGTAATTTGAGCATCACATGATAAAGACAACTTGCAATTGCAACAGATCACTTCTGAAAAAGAGTAAACCAACAACATGGATCCTGTGTACCTCTCATCAGAGCGATTAGGGAATAAAGCATCAAGTTCTTCAAGAATAGGCTTGTAACACTGATCACGTTCTTTTTGTCCCTGCATATAGTAAATGAAGAAACACAAGGCTTGCTTAATAATTGCAGAGAGTAACTTTTACAATAAAGTCAATGATAATAAATTTTACCTCTGCCGCCCAGTCTCTAACTACATTCCTTACTATACAACGGACCTGAAAAATATAATAATGCTTTAAGATGGACTCTTATAATAGATTTCATAAGATCACTCCATAACAGGCACCCTCTATTTATATGGGGAGGACAGAAATGGAAAGAGAAAGAAACATATTAATATATCTAACGGATATCCATACCATGTGTTTTCATAGAATCATGAATCCCTCTCAACAAGTGTAATTTCAAGGTTCTATCCATTTTGATAGTTATATACCAATATATATGTTTGTACAATTTTCTAGTACACTTAAGAACATAAATAAGACCTCACAGTATTAAAAACATCCCTTTTTGAGATTTTTTTTCTTGTTCTACTCTCATTACTAAAAAAAAAAAACCTATTCTTAGTATAATCCATGACGGCTGACATCAATCCACCAAGATATACTATGGCATCCAATACTATAAAAAATATTGAACATGACCAACTTATCTAACTTACATGTGACCTTGATATAAAAAAGTACAATCAGCTTCTATGGCGAGAATCAATATACCTTATCAACATCGACCAATGGAACATTCAACTGAAATGATGGGTTCAACCACTCACGAGGTGATAAGGATACCTGGATATATATAACAGCAAGCAAGAATGAAGTTTTAGTATGATGTATTAGAAAAAAATTAATATTATTGAGGGAAAAGCAAAAAACAAACATGAGAAGCTTCTTACTTGCATCTAACAAGAAACAAAAATGGAATGATTCTATTATAGAATAGCTAAGCAGCAGTCCTATACTGTACCAGATATTTCAATTTTTTTTTTTTAATAATTCAAGAAAAAAAGAAGGATAAATAAACTTATATGCATTTTGCATCAGAATCTATGCTACAGACTACAGTGTCAACATACTGAAGACTTGTATAGTTCATAAGCTCTGTCAACAAAGCCATAATCATGAATAATTTCCAAAGCAATAATTCAAAATTGCTGCCATTCATTCTCTCCAATATTCATCCCCTTTGTAGCTTGCATTTGATCTACGACTCTACGACTTGATGTATGTAGGATATTACAATGCATCCAATGGATAATGAAATACCTTTAATCAGATAATCCTTAATAAACAACCAATTTTAGCATTAAGACTGCACCAGTATAACTTTGTTTAGTTTCCAGTCAGCAATTCCTCACTACAGTGTCTCTAACACAACAAATTGAGCCCTAGAATCATCGACTTTGAACTAGTTTTTTAATTGTATATGATAACTTCTTTTGAACAACCTTGCAATAAAACATAGAATATATTTAGTGACAAGTGCATTGTCTAATGACCAACCATATTATCATTAACCAACAGGTTTCATTGGCGAACAACATTTCTTAAGCCCCTTAAAAATAACAGCTTGAGATCAACCAAAGACATTTACATTTCCATTGGAATCAGCAATATCATTGCTACAACTTTGGTCCGTCTCCTTTCTATTTTCCAAGTCAGCACGAAGGATTGAAGTTTTAGACTTGTAGGAATCTTCAGTTTCCACCTCCTGTTGTTATCTACATAAGTCAAATTTCTAAATGAAAAGGACATAAATGAAATAGCCAGCAAAATTCTTTTAGAACCATTATCATGAATAAGATGAAAACTAATAGGGCTATCTAAATGCTGCCAAAACCTCATTTGTATCCATCCCTTCTGAAGTTTTGTGTATTTCATTATTCTGTTCCTCACTACAGGCTTGATTAACTTCTGTGAAACACATTCTTCCACTAGTTGAGGCTGGGTGACAAGGGCAAGCATTCCTTTCTCCCGATAACAGATTGTCATTATGGGCATGTTCATGAGGTTCCTCACAAATATCCATGTCCTGGCTCATATCTAGTGGGGGGTCAAATGCCTGCCAAATAGATATTAATCATGCACTTTTAAGAGAGCCTCTTTCATATTACGTCAGCCTTCTCAAAAGAAATTGAAATAATATAAGGCATACAAGTTTTATCAAAGAGAGTGAGAAGAAAAAATAAGAAAGGAGACATGGTGAAGAAGAAACAAGGCTACAACTGACCTCAAGCATAGTAAATATAAAACGCGAATTTATTGAAATACACCTGCAGAATTGATAGCAAAACTAGAAGTCAGCCAAGGATTTTACATTACATTTTACTTTTGAGCATACCATAAGACCGTTGCTCTTTGTTTTAAAAAGCTCCATCACATTCCACGAGTCTCCAAATGCTAAATAGTATCTAAGGACTAAGGCGGAAAATAATATAAATGTGCAATAACTAATAGGTAAGCAAGTGGGTAACCAATGGATGCTAACTGTGAGAACATATAATCCACTTAAATTAGATCTTGATGGATACATTATCCAAGTGATGCATCCATGAAGAAAAGTGTTGTAGCTAGTTTCAATACAATTTCAGTTTTGACAATTTAAAGCCTTCAATGAATGCAGCATGGCATGAAATTGACCAAATGCATATATATTGCTTTTGAGTCTTAAAACAGTTTTAATGGCAAAACTACTAAACAGATACCTGATTAACTTCATAACAGATTATTCCTTCAACATAGATAATAGTGATTATTTTAAAAGCTACAACAATACCAAATTGACCCTAAAATTCAAACTTAGTCATGTGTCCCAGTGTTCTAAAAAGCACTAGGCGCTAGTAGGCGATTTAGGCCTAATCAGCTTTCCTAGGCATTCTGGTGGCTAGGGTTGAAGATCATCTCTCTAAGTGGCAGCTAGGGTTTTTTTCCAAAAGAAGAAGCCCAAAACAACATCGTTTTGGGCTTCTTCTTTTTCAAAAAAAAAAACCTAGTCGCCAGCCCTTCTTTCTTTTATTTTCTCCTCCATTCGTCTTCTCCACAACCTTTCTCCACTTAGCGGCTGCGGCTCCGTCTTGTTGCCTCCTAGGCAGCCTAGGCACTAGGTCACGGGCCACCACCCGATTAGCACCTAGCGCCTACTCGAACACTGGATTGCCCCTTAATCGGCACGGCCAGTAGCCGCCTAGCACCAAGGCCTAGGGCGCATTTTAGAACACTGATGTGTCCTCAGAATAATTAGAGCATTACTTTACAAAATCTGATAACTTGGTATCTAGCAACGCATTGTTGCCTGCCTCTGTCCTTGTTTCCTCTTCTTGCTCTCAATTTTCAGAACAGTACTTTAAACCGTTAATTCAATTTGCTCACATTTACACCTTAGCTCTTCATGTTCTAGACCTAGAAATCTAATTCAAAGTTAAAACTTCTCCCTTGACTTCTTTTTTCAAAAAAAAAAAAAAAACAATTGCCGCAAACACAAACCACTGGTTTTAGAAACTTCAATTCAGCTTTGGCAATTTATCGCCAAAAACCTCAATCTTTTCAAACTACAACCTCTGAACTCACTCTTCTTAATCCTGTACCATAATATCATTAATTTTCTCTAACCTTAACACTGGTTTAAGGTATATGAAAAAATTTCCTGAAACTGCCTTGCGCTGCAAATAGGTGTAATTTTCTTTTATTAACAGGAAATAGGGAAATCCCAATGCAAGCAAATACTAACTTCTCTCTCCCCTTAAATACTATTTTGTCCCTCCAACCAAAAAGCCCAAATACAGCATGAACTACCAAGCAACATTAACAGAGTGACCCAACAACATAATCTATCAAATTAATGTTAGTCTTTGCTCTAAATTTGATGTGAGGCCTATATTCAAGTTCCCAAAGTCTAGAATAGTGATCATTTAATTTTTCTTTCTTGTTTCTATGCACTAAAAATATATTTATTTTGTCTTATTTAAGCTATCTTTGATTTTGGGAGAGGAATTTTTGGTTTTTAGTTAGGTAGGTCTCAGACTGTATCTTTGTCTACAAATCATATTTTGAGATTTATTATGTTAATGGACCTTAATGAGTGTCCTGGAATGTTTTGGTGACTTAAAAATATGTAATTTCAGTTCTTGTACCACAAGCTGAAGAATGATATTACTTATACCAAACAAGCAAATCACAAACACAGTAATTTGCTGACCATTAACAAAAAAATCGACCAGACACCTCAATATTAAGCTATTCCTTCATCTATAATTGATCTCAACACTATTATGCATACCACGATTAAAACTTGTAACTAAGTCCACAAGAGATAACATAATACCCAAGTGAAATCAATAATAACCAATTCGATAGTAATGCCAATGGTGGCAGATATTGGGATGACATAATCAAATTAAAAAAGATAGTTGCTAGAGACAGTTTGAAGGTATGATCATTGAAGTATTAAAATTACCTTCTTAATCTTTGAAACTTGGTAGGGGAATGAGAAAGTAAATCCTGCAATGGCGTATACAAATGAATTAAACAGAGCAATAGCATGTTCAGGAGTGTCCCAAAAATTGCTTCTAAGATTACTTTGTAGTATTGGAGTACTAATTGAAACTAAGAAGAAGAGCACTTAGAGATACCTTGTGGGCAGATGAGAGTTTTCTAAAACATTTTTCGTATCTTTTGACATCCTCATAGGCTGCTTCTGGATAGCTGTAAAAGAACTTAGACATTCAATCATCGAAATTCAATTAAGCGATTGAAAGAAATAAAAGTAAAGAAAGAATCAAAGTAGATGAAGTACTTCAGATAGGCGCTTATAATACGCCTGAGAGATTTGACTTCGAGGGCTTCTTCAAGCCTTCTTTGTCGACATCGTTCCTCGTCTTCCTCCTCCATTTCTGCCCCCTCCCTGCTAGGATGATGGTGTGTTTTTATTTACTTGTTTTGAGTTACAAATAGGGCTGGCAATAGGGATGGGAATGGCTCGGGTTCGGGTCGGGTCCTATTAGACCCAGACCCGGACCCAGATCAGGATCCATGAAAATTTTCGGTTTCGAGTTCGGGTCTAGACCCGCGGGTCTTAAGTAGACCCATACCCTACTCATAAAACCCAGACCTGGACCCATGAAAATATTTGGGTTCGAGTTCGGGTCTGGACCCAAAGACCCACGGACCCACCAAACCTTTAAAATACTAAAATCTCACTTTTTTTTTTTTAGTTTTTCCTGTCTATTTTTATTTTTACTGGTTCAATTTTAAAAGTCATAAACCAACTCACTTTTTTAAAGCAATTTTCAATTACCAGTTCAATTTTACCGGTTCAATTTTTAAAGTCAAAAACCAGTTCAATAATAATGATTAATGAAACAAAGCATCTCATTCCAAATTTCCAATTAGTCAATTACACTCCACCGACATTTTTTAAAGCAATTTTATTTTATTTATACTTTCCAATCAATAAATCTCACTTTCTTCCAAAAAATGATAATGATTTTCAATTCTTTGAAATCCACATGAATGAGTAATGGGTGAAGAATATGGACAACTGATAATGATTTTCAATACTTTGAAAAGTAGAAACAAGTTGCAAAATTGTTGGGCAATAATCTGCAAAGAGAAGCGCGGGGTTTTGAGTCTCAGTCGGTCGGTCCTCCTTGTCTACAAATCAAATGCCACTAGAATTGTTTTTTTGTTTTTGTACTGTAAGTTTATTAATAAAAAGCTGCACCAGGGCCTGGGCAAGCAAAGCCAAAACGCAACAACAACAAGAAAAACATAGCAAAACCAAAAGAGGCAAGCTGCACCAGAGAAAAACAGGGTAAAAAAAATTCTTATAATTTAAACTGAAAAATATGAACAATAAACAACTAGAAATCAGATGAAGAAAAGGCACGGGTAAAACCCACAAGGAACAATATCAATCAAAACAGGTAGATTCAGAAGAGAAAAACAGGAAAGTGAATAAATAAAAGTTTACATGAGAGAGAGTTACTTGGATTCAGAAGATGTGGTTTGAGAATCTGATAAGTGAGAACTGATATTGAGATTTGAAAGAAGCGAAGAATAAATTAGGTTTAGGGATTCATATACCATGTGTCCATGCTAGGAATGGCAATGGGGCGGATTCAGCAAAATCCAAACCCAAACCCGTGAAATTTTGTGTCTACTAAACCAGCACGTGAAAATAAACGGGTTCGGGTTCGGGTTCGGGTTTTACCCACGGGTTTGGGGGACACCCATACCCATCCACGAACCCGTGAAACAAGCGGGTCCAAGGGTAAAACCTGTGAACCCGCCAAATTTTATTTTATTTTTGAAAATTATTTCTATATTATTTAAATATATGAAATATTATAACTTTAAAGAATAAAAACGCTTAATAGATTGAAATATTTACATTTTATTCTCTATATAATTAAAAAGTTTTTATTGGAGTTTAAATTTATAATATTTTAAATAATAAAATATTATATAATTTTTATTGTTCGTGGGTACGCGGATTTGGGTATGGATTTTTTTCCAAATCCATACCCGAACCCAAACCTGTGACGGGTATAATTTTCAAATCCAAACCCCAAACCCGCCCACGGGTACACTTATCCAACCCAAACCCTCTTTAAACGGGTTGGGTTCAGGCGGGTCCCACGGGTTCGAGTTTAATTGTCATCCCTAGTCCATGCCAAAGACTAGTCGGGTCTTCGGGTTCGGGTCCAGTTTTTTGATCGGACCACGACCCGACCCACGACCCAAATGTGAGGACTTAGACCCGACCCATTCAAGTCGGGTTCGGGTCGGTACTCACGGGTCCGGGTTCGGGTTCGATTGTCATCCCTAGTTGGCAATACAAGCTGCCGGTCGAATCAACACGGGTCAAACCCCTATTCACGAACACGAATATTAATAGGGCTTAATTGCACAAACATCCCCTAAGTTTAGACGAAATTGCACTCTCCAGCAACCTTTCCATTTATTGCATAAACATCCTCTGTAAAATGTTGACCAAACGGTTGACTAACTGTGAAGTTAACGGCTATAAGGGAATGACGAAAATACCCTTCCATCCAAAATCACTAATTGATTAAAAAAATTAAAACACCTCCACTAGGGATTAAAACTTCAACCTAGTAGATAAATCCACACACTTCGACCAACTAAGCTACTCCATCTCATCATTAAAGGTTTGTTGATTTAAATGTTTATATATACAATAATGCTAAACATCCCACCTAAAATCCCACTTTTTTCATCCCAATACATGTGGCATGTGAGGTGTTAAATGGTAAGTGAATATACATTAATGATAATTTATTTCACCTACCTCATGTATCCACTCACCAGTTGACACCTTACATGCCATATGTGTTGGGATGAAAAATGTGGGATTTTGAGTGGGATGTGTAGCATTATTGTTATATATATAGTTATATAATTTGTTTAAAATAATTTAAATCTATTTATATAATTTAAAATAAATTCATATAATATATATATTTTTTTAAAATAAAATCATATTTAATAATAATATAATAAAACATATTTATGAAAAAAGGAAAAGAAAATAAGAAAACAAAAGGAAACCTGGAAATTTTATTATATTAATTTTTTCCCTTTTTAATTTATGGGCTTTGATTTTCCGGGTTTTTTTTTTTATCAAATTGAAATATATATTTTTTGAAAAGGAAAAAAATTCAAAAATAAATAAATTTATGGGCTTTTATTTTTTGGATTTTTCGGGTTTCCTTTTATTTGCTTATTTTCTTTTTCTTTTTTATAAATCTGTTTTTATATATTATTATTAAATATGAGTTTATTTTAATATATATATATGAGTTTATTTTAAATTATATAAACAGATTTAAATTATTTTAAACAAATTGTATAACTATATATATATATATTTATATACATTTAAATCAACAAACCTCCATTGATGAGATGGAGTAGTTTAATTGGTTAAAGTGTGTGGTTTTATGTATAAGGTTGATGGTTCAATCCCTGGTAGAGGTGTTTTAATTTTTTAATTAACTTAGGGATTTTTGATGGAAGGGTATTTTCGTCATTCCCTTATGGCTATTAACTTCACGGTTAGTCAACCGTTTGGTCAACATTTTACAGGGGATGTTTGTGTAATAAACGGAAAGGTTGCCGGAGAGTGCAATTTCGTCTAAACTTAGGGAATGTTTGTGCAATTAAGCCTATTAATACTTGTTAATTAAATTTGCGTCGGTTCGAACCCTAACCTATTTATTATACGAGTCATATGACCCATTTCATTAACACATTTAATTGATATGTTTGACCTATTGAATACATTCATCATTAAAATAAACATATTTCTATATTTAAAATGAAAATGATTAATTCGTAACAATAGGAAGTTGGTCTAGTGATATACCCCTCACACCTACACTATAAGATTATAAGTTCGAGTCCTCCCCTTTCTCCAAATCCCAAATTTATGCAATATTTAAAAATAAAATAAAATTCTTAATTCTTAATCATGAAAAAAATCTCCTACCCCACAAACCGACGGGGCTCCAATCCGTTTGGAGCGGGTTTGGAGCATTTAAAACCGGGCCCGGATCGGGTATGTGTCAAACGTTTTTACCCGGGGGTCGGGTATGGGTCAACCCCTTATGCCCCAACCCACCCCGTTTGACCCGGTATTTATATAATTATTTTTTAAAATATAAAAATATAAAGGGAAAAACAAATCACCTCTTTGTCTCTTTACCTAATTGCATTTTATGTTTGAATTTAAAGTTTATTAATTTTAGATATTGTGTTCTATTAAATTTAAGTTTATGTATGAATTTTAAGTGCATGTTAAAATGTTTTCTATGTATGTTTGTATTTAACTGTATATTTAAATTTCCAATCAAAAAAGAAAAAAAAAATTGTTTATATATTTTTAAGTTAAATGTATTTTAAAATTTAATTAAATATTAATATTTAAGTCAATGTTATAAAATTCAATTATATGGTAAAATAATTTATATATTTAGTGGTTTAAAAAAAAAATTAGAAAAAAAATGAAACGGATCATTTCAGGTCGGGTATGGGGCACATCTTGTCATTTTGGATCGGGTTTGGGGAAACTCGTGTTTCGGGTATGAGGCAGCTATGATCTGATCCGATCTGATCTGTTGCCATCCCTACTCACACTTATACTAAGAGGTTGTGGGTTCGAGTTCTCCCTCTCCCAAAAAACATGAATTTATGTAATACTTCAAACATATATATATATATATTTTGTTTCTCTCTCTCCAAATAATTAGTCAAATTAAAATGTAAATACTTTCATTCAAAAAGAAAATTTAGTTTCATGCAAACAAGTCCAAAAGTCCACGGATCCACAAGATATACCAAATTCATAGGGGAATTATCATTTTGGTCCATATTTTTATTTTTATTTTGGGTAAATTACACTCACACCTTTAAGGTTTGAGTCAAAGACACTTAGATGGAAAAATTTTGTTATTCTACACTCACACCCCTATTTGACCATGGTAAGGTCCAAAATGCCCTTGGGTGTTAGTGTAAAAAAACTTTTATTTTTATTATTATACAAGGGCATTTTCGACAATATAGGGGTGTTAGTGTAGAATAACTAAACTTTTTCATCTAAGTGTCTTTGACAAAGAAAAAAAGGAATACAATATTTCCGACGGCTTCATGCCGTCGGAAATAGTCTTGTTCCATTTGAAAAGAAAAAAAAAGGAATACACTATTTCCGACGGCATCAACGCTGTCGGAAATAGTCTTGTTCCATTTGAAAAGAAAAAAGGGAATATACTATTTCCGACGGCCTCAATGCCGTCGGAAATAGTCTTGTTCCATTTGGAAAAAAAAGGAATACATTATTTCCGACGGCTTCAATGCGACGCGGAAATAGTCTCGTTCCATTTGAAAATAAAAAAAGGAAGAACTATTTCCGACGGCCTTAATGCCGTCGGAAATAGTCTCGTTCCATTTGAAAATAAAAAAGGAATACATTATTTCCGACGGCATTTAGGCCGTCGGAAATAGTCTTTGTTTTGTTGACCTCAATTTCATGGAATAAATAAATAATTTATTATTAAAATATTATTTAATAAATTATAATGGAATGTATGTAATTTATAACACTACACAAAAAATGTGACTTGTAGGTCAATATTTTAAATGTATCACTATATATGTTAAATGTATCCAAAATTCACTGTCAACAAGAACTCTAATAATTTTAATAAAATATTATTTTAAAAAACAATATCTCAATAGTATACAAAAAAAATATATTTACTGTAATTACATAGTATACAAACATATCAATAGCTTATATATAAATAATATGCAAAACAAATCAGATATAAGGTTATAGCAAAATGGTAAGGGAAACCCTTATTGTCATCCAGGTCAAGGGTTCAAAGCCACATGAATTTCAAGGATTTATAGTGCTAGTGGTGACACGGTTCCGGTCCGGTTCCGGTTCCGGTTCCGGTTCCGGTTCGGAACCGACGGTTCCGGTTCCGCGGTTTGATGGAACCGGAACCGGAACCGCTATATGCCGGTTCCGGTTCCGGTTCCGGAACCGCCGGTTCCGGTTCCGGTTCCATTGGAACCGGCGGTTTTGAACCTTTTTTTTTTTTTTTTTTTTTTTTTTTTTTTTTTTTTTGTTTTTACAAAAAAAAAAAAAAAAGACTTCTCTAATAAAATAAAATATATAAATGACAAATTACAAAATTAAATTAAATTATAAAATAAAATTACAAATGACTATTTATGGGTTCTTATGGATGCTTGAACCATGGTTGCAAAAGAAAAACACAAACTAAACTAGCCACTAAAGCCACAATCAATACTTGTATAATATTTCAAACAAAAACTATAAGTAGTATAAAGGATTTTTTAAAAACGTGTACATTTACACAAAGCCTGATGTTAAAGTAATTCTCCGGACCAAGACGGGCATAGATGTGGTGTGGGATCGGGAGGAAAAAGTTTCTTACTACGTTTAAACGAGATTCGAAATAGACACAACACTTAAAAACACTTTTTTTTGATGAAAAAGGGGTTTTTAGGGCTCGAAAAGTGGCCACAAGCCCTCTGGACTTGCTCCCATCGCATTCCTTGCATCGTTCTATATGATTTCAAAAAAAAATTTACCTGATTCGGACATCCGAGCACAAAGTTATGGCCTTTCAAAGTTTAAGGCATATATAAATACATTTTACCGCAATTTTTTTTTTTAAGGCAAATTTTTTCTATTCTCTCATTGGAGAGAAATTAGAATTAGAGAATTCAGAAGAAATTGGTGTGAGGAAAAATGAAAGGGGGTTGGTATTTATAGAAAAAAAAAAAAAAAAAAAATTATTGTGTGAACCGGCGGTTCGAACCGGAACCGGAACCGCCGGTTCCAATCCGGTTCGAACCGCCGGTTCGACCAAACTCTTGAACCGGAACCGGAACCGGTCTCCGCCGGTTCAGGTTCCGGTTCAAGAACCGGAACCGGAAAACCGGTTCCGGTTCCGGTTTTTCCGGTTCCGGTTCCGGCCGGTTCCGGCGGTTCCAACCGGAACCGTGCCGGGTCTAATAGTGCCACATGCTGGGTGATGTGGCGGTGATGTGGCACGTGACAAGTGACGTGGCGACTATCAAGTCGAGTCACGCTATTTTTTTTAATAATTCGACTATTTCCGAGCCGTCGGAAATAGCGGTAAAACCGTCGGAAATAAAAGTAATTTTGACCACCTTGAATTACTATTTCCAACGGCAATAAGCAGTCGGAAATAGCAGTAAAGCTGTCGGAAATACAAATAATTTTGACCACCTTGAATCACTATTACCGACGGCATTTTCATTATTTTCGACGGCCATGGCCGTCGGAAATGGTAGTATTTGTGACAGCTCGTCAGTGAATAGTTATTTCTGACAAGCGTATTTACGACGGCCTCCGACGACCTTTTCCCGTCGAAAATACGTATTTCCGACGGCATTTAGCCGTCGGAAAAGACCTTTTTTTTGTAGTGCTAATTTTGACGATAACAAACAATTGATTTTGTGTTAATGTGTTTCTTTATGTGAGATAGCATGATTTGTCAAAGCTCCAAAATCAATCAAGGAAGTAAATTTCATCATCATGGAGACTTTTTTGAAGAGCTAGTTATTTAACTTTATATGATTTATGTATTTGGTTTAAACGTTAGAGCTAAGGCTTGCTCAAGTTTTTTTAACAAATCAAAATAGCCACATGATCTTCTCAAATAGGTCTTAATATCTTAGATATTTGTTTTGTGAAAATAGACCTTAAAAACAACCTTATATTTTAATTTTCTTAAGTAGCAGACCATGTGAGGACAATGTAGCACATTGTCCACTCATATTCCTCTTTATATCGGAAACATGCATGCTCTTTGGCGGACCATGAACCTCATGTTCCCATCACGTTCCGCTAAGCTTTAGAAAGGTTGTAACAGCTAGTTTTTTTATATTCCTCTCATCTTCTCCTCATGTTCCGTCCTTACTCCGAACAGTTGACTAACACAATTTTTTGTGTCGAAACGACTAGTTCTCATTTCTTCTCTATAAAAGCAAGCCCCATTCATTCTTAATAGCTCTTAACAATCATTATTCAAGTGCTTTAAAGTCCCACCTTGATTATTCATTGATTTTATTGTTCTTTTGGCTACAAAACCAAAACCTTTAAATCTCTTGAGAATAGCCTATAGCATTTAACTTTTATATCTACTCTTGAGGAGTTTTCTCTTTGTAATTTCAATTATTTCTCTTGTAAATTGAGTGTTGTGGAAATGAGAGAGTCACTTGGTAAGAAGTGGTGAGTGGGACACCATTTGTGTATCGTAAAGAAGTTTGGGTCTTAAGAACATTTGATAGTGGAAGAATCCTAACTTGAAGAAGCTTGGAAGGGTGGACGTAGGCAAGTGTTGGTCAAACCACAGTAAATTTGGTGTTGAATCTCTTATCCCGTATCTCTTTTATTTACTTGCTAATTTAATTTTATTATTGCTTAAAAATTTGCATCCATATTATCATTGCATTTTTGTGACTAGATTTTTAAGAAAGGTTATGAAACCGTTAAAGCTATATAATTAATAGTTAGATTTGGGTTTGATTAATACATTTAACTTTAAATTCTTCATCATCATCATAATCACCATCGATAGGGTGCTCAAGACAATCAAAATAGAAGTCTGGATTACCCTCTACTTCCATTGCATTAAGTAAATTATTGTAAAAGATGGATACCTCCATTATTTTGCGGGTCTTGAAACACTTTCCTACATCAACTACCAATTGGAAAATCCTATCTTTTCAGCATAATGCTCGGCACGTATAGAGATACGGTTCTCATCCACAAAAAGAAAAGGAAAATCTTCATCAAACCTTCCCGATTTCCTAAGATTAGTTATTAGATTCTTCACTTGCTTGACACTATCATTATAACCATCACCATTCTTCTAAGCTTCCGTTGGAATAGGGATTTCAACAACGAAGTTGATGCCATTATGTTCCACTTTCAGCTTGATTAAATCATCTAGATTGTTCTTTGTCCTGTTTAGTCAACCTAAATATAGAGTCTGATAAAGACACTTCTCGATAAAACGCTGAGAAAACAATATGGCTGAATTGCTGTCGACTATTCCTTTCTTGAAGGTCTTGAGATCTCTCCTCAAATCAGCAGTAGTAACATACAAGCTGTAAATACATTGATATCTTTGGTTGAAATTCCGAAAAGACAAGTCTAGATAAGTTGCTGAAACAATTCTTCGAGCAGTTTTTGTTGAATACTGCTCATCTATGAATGTGAAATTCCTTGGGAGGAGACGACCATCGATGTTTAGAGCAACAAGCAGGTTTCTGATAAAGTTATAATACCATGGTCGACTAGTGTAATTCTGTTGGTCTACTGAGAAACCAACCAGAAACCTTCCAACATTGAAGTGTGAAGCAACTTCATTTAAGATAATTCTTATTGATGAAGTGATCATATCTATACGCTTTATTAGTTGAATTGGTGCTAAAGGGTCAATAGTGTAGTTTTCCAAATCAAAATTTACGACCCAATTTGCTATATTTCCCCAAGCAATTTGTAATGGTGTCAAAGGAAAATTTTCAACGTGGTCGACCAGTGAAACAACAAAACATCGACAATAGCCAGCCCACACGGCATCCTGCCTATATCTAACACAATCAAATTTTCATTCCTAGATCTAACAGTATTGTACAGCCTCTAGGGTTCCACGTAATTCAAGTACAATCTGGTGTCCATTAAGATTCGAAAAAAATGATTTATATTCAACATTTAAGAGATTTAATTAAATTCAACCTGCTATTATATTGTATTAGTAATTACTAAGAAAGAAAAAAACCACTAGCTTTCCAAAGTTTAAATGTATTAATTTCAAACCCAAATTAAACTATATATCAAGTTTTACCAACAAAACCTTAACATTTCATAAGCTTTATAATAGCTGCCAAAAGTTTAAATGTATTAATATCAAACCCAAATTCATTCATATATCAAGTATGGTCAATTAAACCATAACATTTCATAAGGTTTACAATAGCTGCCAAAAGTTTAAATGTACCTAAATTCAACTATATATCAAGTCTTGCCAACCAAACCATAACATTACATAATCTGCCAACTATATATTGTTCTTGAGGTTTTGTCATTGAGAAGTGTTAGGCTTTTTTAAAAAATGGATGAAAGAGTCAAATGGAGAAAGGTCATAAAACTGCTAAAGCTATATAATTAATAGTTGAATTTGAGTTTGATTAATACATTTAACTTTAAAATATTCACCATCATCATAATCACCATCGATAGGGTGCTCAGGACGATCAAAATAGAAGTCCAGATTACCCTCTACTTCCATTGCATTAAGTAAATTATTGTAAAAGATGGATACCTCTATTCTTTTGCTGGTCTTGAAACACTTTCCTACATCAACTGCCAATTGGAAAAGCCTATCTTTTCAGCATAATGTTCGGCACGTACAGAGGTATGGTTCTCATCCACAAAAAGGAAAGAAAAATCTTCATCAAACCTTCCCGATTTTCTAAGGTTAGTTATTAGATTCTTCACCTGCTTGACACTATCATTATAACCATCAACATTTTTCTAAGATTCCATTGGATTGGGGATTCCAACAACGAAGCCGATGACATTATGTTTCACTTTCAGCTTGATTAAATCATCTAGATTGTTCTTTATCCTATTTAGTTCACTTAAATATAGAGTCTGATAAAGACACTTCTCGATAAAACGTTGAGAAAACAATATAGCTGAATAGCTGTCGACTATTCCTTTCTTGAAGGTCATGAGATCTCTCCTCAAATCAGCAGTAGTAACATACAAGTTGTGAATACATTGATATCTTTGGTTGAAATTCCGAAAAGACAAGTCTGGATTAGTTGATGAAACAAATCTTCGAGCAGTTTTTGTTAAATACTTCTCATCTATGAATGTGAAATTCCTTGGGAGGAGTCGACCATCGATGTCCATAGCAACAAGCAGGTTTCTGATAAAGTTATAATACCATGGTCGACTAGTATAGTTTTGTTGGTCTACTGAGAAACCAACTAGAAACCCTCTAACATTGAAGTGTGAAGCAACTTCATTTAAGATAACTCTTATTGATGAAGTGATCATATCTATAGGCTTTATCAGTTGAATTGGTGCTAAATGGTCAATAGTGTAGTTTTCCAAATCAAAATTTACAACCCAATTTGCTATATTTCCCCAAGCAATTTGTAATGGTAAGGAAAATTTTCAGCGCGGTCGATCAATGGAACAACGAAAGAATTTCCGGTAGCAACATCGACAATAGCCAGCCCACACGACATCCTACCTAGATCTATCACTATCAAATTTTCATTCTTAGATCTAACAGTATTGTGTCTCCAGGGTTCCACGTAATTCAAGTACAATCCGGTGTCTATTAAGATTCGAAAAAAAATGATTTATATTCAACATTAGAGAGATTTAATTAAATTCAACTTGCTATTACATTGTATTAGTAATTACTAAAAAAACAAAACCCACCAGCTGTCCAAAGTTTAAATGTATTAATATCAAACCCAAATTCAACTATATATCAAGTCCTGTCAACAAAACCGTAACATTTTATAAGATTTACAATAGTTGTCAAAAGTTTAAATGTATTAATATCAAACCTAAATTCAACCATATATCAAGTACTGTCAACTAAACCATAACATTTTATAAGGTTTACACTAGCTGCCAAAAGTTTAAATGTACCCAAATTCAACTATATATCAAGTCTTGCCAACCAAACCATAACATTTCATTATCTGCAAAAAAGTTAAATATATTAATCAAACCCAAATTCAACTACTAACTATATAGCTGTAGCTAGGGTTGCACATTTTCCCCTGGATCCCCATTTCCTCGTGTCCTCATCCTTATTTGGGGAAAAATATTGGGGGGGAAATGGGGAAATGGGTGGGGATGAGGATGATTTTCATCCCTAAATTGAAATGGGGATGGGGATGGGGATGAGGAGGCCATCCCCATCCCCATCCCCATCCCCATTTTCCCATTTTCCCATTTTCCCCACTAATATATTGAAATGGGGAAATATATTGAAATGGGGATGGGGATGAGGATGGGGATGGGGATGGGGATGGGGATGAGGGGAGGTCCCCCCATCCCCATTTCCCCATTTCCTCATTTCCTCCAAAACATTATAAATATAATTATATATATATATTTTTTATTTTTTTATTATTTGAAAACCTAACTATATAAACCTCATTTACACCAATGGATTATTGAAATACTTTATTTTGTAATTGATTTTCTTTTATATTTGTAATACACTAATGGATTTTATTTTTTATTTGAAATGGAATATATTTTTTTTAATTGTAATTTTTAGTCAAACTAGGAAATGGGGAAATGAGGAAACAGAGAAATAGGGAAAAACAGGGAAAATGGGGAACTGGGGTTGGGGATGGAGGTACCTCCCCCCAAAATTCCCCATCCCTATTTTCCCAAAATGGGGAAATGTGAGGGGGGGGGGGGGGGGGGGGGGGGGGGGGGGGGGGGGGGGGGGGGGGGGGGGGGGGGGTGGGGTGGGGGGATAGGCAAGGGTATGGGAAGTGGGGATGTGTGGACCTATATCCATCCTCATTTCCCCAATGTGCAACCCTAGCTGTAGCGGTTTCATGACCTTTCTCCATTTGACTCTTTCATCCATCTTCTTAAAAAGTCTAGCATTTCTCAATGAAAAAACCTCATAAACAATAACCTGAGGTTTTGTCATTGAGAAATGCTAGGCTTTTTGAGAAGATGGATGAAAGAATCAAATGGAGAAAGATTATGAAATCGCTAAAGCTATATAGTTAATAGTTGAATTTGAGTTTGATTAATACATTTTACTTTAAACTCTTCACCATCATCATAATCACCATCGATTAGGGTGCTCACGACGATCAAAATAGAAGTCCAAATTACCCTCTACTTCCATTGAATCAAGTAAATTATTGTAAAAGATGGATACATCCATTCTATTGTGGGTCTTGAAACACTTTCCTGCATCAGCTGCCAATTGGAAGCCTATCTTTTCAGCATAATACTCGGCACGTATAGATGTACGGTTCTCATCCACAAAAAGGAAAGGAAAATCTTCGTCAAACCTTCCCGATTTCGTAAGGTTAGTTATTAGATTCTTCACTTGTTTGACACTATCATTATAATCATCAACATTCTTCTAAGCTTCCGTTGAAATGAGGATTCCAACAACGAAGCCGATGACATTAAGTTCCACTTTCAGCTTGATTAAATCATCTACGGCATAACTGAAAGGCTTCATTGGAAACCTGTTTTCGCGTCTATATGATCTCAAAAACATGTTCTTGAGCTTCTGGCGTCGAAGGAACAGGTTGTCGTTGATGCTAAAGAACCTAAGAAAAACATCCACTAAAATTAAAAAAATACACAAAAAAAAAAAAAAAAGATTAATGACCTATTATTTAAATATAAAAATAACAAATATATGAAACTTATTTTTTAAAAGGGAAATTTAAATTGTTTAAAATATTAAAAAAAAAAACATATTCTCATAAAAGATAAATAATGATAATAATAATAATAATAATAATAATAATAGTAATAATAATAATGATAATGGTTCAAAATAGGATATAGAATAAGAAAATAGGAAATATAGATGGTTGAAAATATTAAAAACAAAGGAAAAAACATAATCATAGAAAAATTAATAGAACTAAAGATCTATGAGATAATTTGAGCATAAATTTGGACTAAAAATAGGAAATTTAGATGGTTGAAAATATTAAAAACAAAAGGAAAAAACACATAATCATAGAAAAATTACTAGATTTAATATCTACAAGAAATAAATAAATAAAAATAGATTGAAGATCGACACAGAGAAAAAAGATCAGATAAAATCTTTGAAAAGTATAGATTTATGTAAGAAGATAATTTGAACATAAATATAGAATCAAAGAATAGGAAAGTTAGATGGATGAAAATATTAAAAACAAAGAAAAAAAAACATAATCATAGGAAATTAATAGAACTTAAGATCTATAACCAAAAAAAGAAGAAGATAAAGATAAATTCTTTGAAAAATCTAGATTTATGTTAAAAGATAATTTGAACATAAATATAGAATCATGGTATAGGAAAATTAAATGGATTAAAATATTAAAGACAAAGGAAAAAAAAAACATAATCATAGTAAATTAATAGAACTTAAGATCTATAACCAAAAGAAAAAGATAAGATAAATTCTTTGAAAAATATAGATTTATGTTAAAAGATAATTTGAATATAAATATACAATCAAGGAATAGTAAAATTAGATGGTTGAAAATATGAAAAACAATGAAAAAAACATAATCATAGTTAATTAAAAGAACTTAAGATCTATAACCCCAAAAAAGATAAGATAAATTCTTTGAACAATATAGATTTATGTTAAAAGATAATTTGAACATAAATATAAAATCAAGAAATAGGAAAATTAGATGGTTGAAAATATTAAAAACAAAGAAAAAAAATAATCATAGAAAAATTATTAGAACTTAAAGATCTATAACAAAAAAAATAAAATAAATATAAATTCTTTGAAAAATATATATTTTTGTTAAAAGATAATTTGAACATAAATATAAAATCAAAGAATAGGATATTATAAAAAAAAAAAAAAAAAGAATCAAAGAATAGGAAAATTAGATGGTTGAAAATATTAAAAGCAAAGATAAAAAACATAATCATAGAAAAATTAAAAGAACTTATGATCTATAAGATAATTTGACCATAAATATAAAATAAAAAAATAGGAAATTTAGATGGTTGTAAATATTAAAAACAAATCCTTTCAACAAATATTAAAAACAAAGAAAAAAACATAATCATAGCAAAATTAATACAACATCAAGATCTATAAGAAAAAAATTAAATTGATCTGAATAAAAAAATAGATTGAGGATCCACACACTGAAAAAAGATAAGATAAATTCTTTGAAAATATATTTTTAAGTTACAAGATAATTTTTTACATAAATATAGAATAAAAAATGTAGGAAATTTAGATGGTTGAAAATATTAAAAACAAAGAAAAAAAAAACATAATCATAGAAAAAATAATAGAACTTAAGATCTATAAGATTTTTTTTTTTTTTTTATCTGAATCAATAATTAAAAATATAGATTTAAGTTACCAGATAATTTGAACATAAATAAAGAATAAATAAAAAATTGGAAATTTAGATGGTAAAAAATATTAAAAACAAAGAAAAAAAAACGTAATAAAAGAAAAATTAATTGAACTTAAGATCTATAATAAAACAAACAGAAAATTGATCTGAATAATATATATATATACTTATGAATGAAAAGAAAATAGGGAAATTAAATAGTTGAAAAAAAAAGTAAAAAAGAAGAAGAAAAATTACATCTTAAGAGCAATAAATACATAAAGAAAGAAAGAAAAAATTACAGAAAAAAGAAAAAGAGCAGTGAGCAGAAGATATGAGAGAAAGGGGAAATTTCTGATGATAATAGGCAGTTGATTGGTTCGTACATAATATATATATATATATATATAGTTTTTCTATTGTCAGGATGTCAGTTAGTTGTATGTGGGCCATTGGATTTAAATGTTTTGATTTGGCTGCATGTACTTGTCAAAGTATTTTTTAAATCTAATGGTTCACATGCAAGGATTATATCGTTTCGAACGGGCAACAGAAAAACTATATTTATATATACTTTCTTAAACAGAATTTTAAAATCCTTTGCTCATCCATGACCAAAAGTAGGAAGAAAACAAAAAATAATCATTGGAATTATTAAACTTTTGTTAGTAATCACTTTTGAAAAGTTAATTGTTAATAACCACTTTTTAAAAAAAATTTCACCGTTTGTCCATAATTTACTAGAATACCCCTGAAATTAGTTTTTTTTTTTTTTAAAAAAACTCATAGCAAACTTCAAATCACGACTAAAATCCGGAGAAAACTTCGAATCATGAATAAAATATGAAGAAAACTTGAAATCACGATTGAAATATGACCAAACTTGAAATCACGGCTAAAATTTAGACCAAACGTGAAATCATGCCTAAAAATAAAATGGGAAACTTGAAATCATACCCAATTTCCCTTCTTCCCCAAATTCCCCAATTCTCTTTCTCTCTGCGATCTCTCTCTCGCCAGCGTGCTTGAGCTCGCCATGCGCTGTTGGCTTCGCGAAGCCAACAGCGCACGGCGCTCGGCGACCATCAAAGCTTGTCGACGAGAGAGAGATCGGGACGAGAGAGAGCAGAGGAGAGAGAAAGAAAAAAAAGAGAAAAAGGGAGAGAGAGCTGATTTGAGATGTTTTTATATGGGGGCATTTAAGTAATTTTATAAAAACATGGTTATTAACAATTAAAATTTCGTTGTGGTTACAAACAAAATTTATATGTTTTATGTGGCTAATTTTAGCAGTTTCCACCCAAAAGTATATAAGGAATCAAGCAATAGAACAAACCCGAATCTTCTTATATTGTTTTTTTATTTTTTTATTTTTTTATTTTTTTCTCAGTACCAAAACGCACCCAAATTTCCACAAGGGGGATCTATGACTATGATAGCCATCAGAACAACACCACCAAGCGTCTCACATCTCACCACGTGTCGAATTTGCCACATGTCACTATTTTATTTGTCATTAACTCCACGTAAACTTCACTCCGTCACCGGACCAGTCGCTTAGCACTCCTTTCCTTTTCTTATATAAGAGTTCCTCACAATTTTTTTCGTCAACGAAACCGGAAAAAATAAAAAATAAAAATCAAACAAACGAAAAAAAAAACAGGCTTCGTTTCCGTTCCAGAGAATGCGATCTATGCAAAACTGGTTCGTTCTTTTTCTTCTTCATTTTTTTTCTTATTATTTTCTCATTTTTCTTATAGTTTCATTCACTCGAGAAAGTTCTTAGCAGCGTAGATCGAACGATTTGTTTTTTTTTTTTTCTGTAGCTGTAAGCAAGATTGAATGAAGCTGAAATTTTAATTTTTAGAGATTGTTATTGATGATAGTGTTGATTATGTGCTCTGCAGAATATTTTTCCAGATCAAAGACAATGCTATTCCGATTAGTTGTATTCCTTTCTGTGTTTTCGCTCTTCTTAATTCGATGCCAATCGGCGGTGTCGAGCATAGATTTGGGATCGGAATGGGTCAGAGTAGCGGTCGTAAACCTAAAACCAGGACAGAGTCCCATTTCCATAGCCATTAACGAGATGTCCAAACGTAAATCTCCGGCATTAGTCGCTTTCCAGTCAGGTACTCGTCTTCTCGGCGAAGAAGCTGCTGGAATCATCGCACGTTATCCTCACAAAGTGTACTCTCAACTCCGAGACATGATTGGGAAACCTTATAAACAAGTTAAAAATTTGACGGACTCATTGTATTTGCCATTTGATATTGTTGAAGATTCTAGAGGCGCTGCGAGTTTTAAGGTTGAGGGAGATGGCAATGAGGTGGTTTACTATTCTGTGGAGGAGTTATTGGCTATGGTTTTCGGTTACGCCGTCAATCTGGCTGAATTTCATTCCAAGGCTGTTGTGATGGACTTTGTTATCTGTGTGCCACCTTACTTTGGACAGTCCGAGAGGAAGGGCTTGTTACAAGCAGCCCAATTGGCCGGGATAAATGTGCTCTCTTTAGTGAATGAGCATTCTGGTGCGGCATTGCAGTATGGGATCGATAAGGATTTCTCCAATGAATCTAGGCATGTCATATTTTATGATATGGGTGCTAGTACTACTTATGCCACGCTTGTTTATTTCTCTGCTTACAATGCGAAGGAGTTTGGCAAAATTGTATCAGTCAATCAGTTTCAGGTGATTTCCTAAATTATTAATTTATATCTTTATTTATTCTAATGTATTCTGTATAATGATTTACAAACAAAATGTATAACGCTTAATGTTTTTTCTTTTTTCTTTTTCTGTAGAAAGCTATATATGAACTTTAATGGAGTTTGTTTTGATTGGGTTAGTGTGACAGATAGGAAGTGAATATGTAGAATGAATTAAATTTATGAATTTGAAGCTATCTTCGGATAAAAACATTTTATTAGAACTATTAGGTACATGAACAATCTATAAGGTGAGCTTGATATACTCTGTCATGGATAGATGGCATAATGCAAATCCATGGATTTATGATTAGTAAAATAAATAAAAAAAATCAGACATCCAAGTTATATAGAATATGCCTTATGGTGCTTCCAGGTTGTTTTATGTAGTTTGTAGACAAGAAATATGTGATGTTGGGGATTTGTGTGATTCAAATAATTGTGTATTGTGGAAGATCAGATAGATTATTCCATTGATTTGATTTCATGTGGCTGTTATTTTCAATTTATCTTCCAATTTTCTTGTATCAGTATTCATTCAATCTGATATGAATCATTGCTCTAAAATAGTATTACTATTTTCTAATTTTCATCATGGCTTTGTATACAACCTTTGGCACCACTCGCATGTTCTTGCATATCTTAGTGCTTTTAGCATAGTAGTTGATACGTGATAATTTTGCAGGTCAAGGATGTCAGGTGGGATCCAGAACTTGGGGGTCAGAACATGGAACTAAGGTTGGTGGAATACTTTGCAGATGAGTTTAATAAACAAGTTGGAAATGGGGTTGATGTGAGGAAGTCTCCTAAGGCGATGGCTAAATTGAAGAAACAGGTTAAACGTACGAAAGAAATTCTCAGTGCAAATACAATGGCACCAATATCAGTTGAATCCCTCTATGATGATCGGGACTTCAGGTAGGTGAAGTTTAAGCACATTTTTCTATTTGCATTAGGTTCAATATTGATCAAAATTTATGTCCTTGTTAGACTGGTTGGGTGTGGTAATGCAGAACCACTGAAGAAAATATGTTGTTTCAAGTGCATATTCTTGGATGTTGATTATAAGAAAGTAAGAAACCATCCATGAAACAAAGAGCCACTAAAACGAGTCTAAACTGTCTGAGCCAGTACATATCAGATTCCAAGTCTGATGAGACTTTGTTTTGTCTGAATTACTAACGAGGTTGAGGTTCAGAAAACTATTAGAATTTAGTTATATGATTGGCTAGTTGCAGTTGCCAACATGGTTTACACTCTCAGTAGCTGGAATCATTATGTGCCTCCATTTACCTTGTATCATCTAACCCAAAATTTCTGTCTGAATCTCTGATTGCTTCATTATTCACTGTTTCTGTTCTACATACACCTCTTCTTTTAGTTTTATCCCTTCAAAAAATTTAAGATCGCAATTGTGACCTTAACCATCAGATCTACTTTGTGTCATCGTTTTATGCCATGGAATGCTGAGGTAAATTGCAGATTTTTATGGTGAATCACCCTTGTGGTATGAAGATGGCAACAGTTTTATGGAAATGCAAGTGGCGATTGAGATTGGTGACTTGCGAGAGTTGACATATGTAAAATAAAAATGGCAATTGTAACTCTGGTATTTTGGTTGCTTAAGTGATATAAGACAAACAAAAAGATGTAAGAATGAAAGCATAATTTGGGATTTCATATTTAAATCATTTGCATTTCACATGATTAGAAATCACTATATTATATTGGAATCAATAATGAATGGTACAATTTGAGCTATAAAAAATTGTGGGGTTCTGTGGGTTAGGGATTGCTTAACCTTGGATTTAACCTAAAGTATAAGGGGTAAGTGACAGAAAACCCCTACATATGTCAAAGAGTAACTTATTTATCAATTTGTTGTTAGAGAAGATTTAAAACCTTTGACCTACCTCAAACCCTGGTCTGCAACTGGAGCCAAGTGTGTGTGTTTTTTTTTGTTTTTGTTTTTGTTTTTTTAAATTCATTTCTCATGAGTTATGCTGCTATCGATATATAATGGATCCTTGTTTTCTCACTCTTATATCGCTCGTCAACTTTGTCTTTTAAGGTATTGAGTTGTGCCTACTGTAATTCACCTCTGTAATAAACTCAACATTATTACATGCATGTCTGAGATCTGTTTGTCTTCCAGGAGCACCATAACCCGTGAAAAGTTTGAAGAGCTCTGTGAAGATCTGTGGGAAAAATCTCTGATACCCATTAAAGAAGTACTTAAACATTCAGGCTTAAAGATGGATGAAATATATGCAGTGGAGTTGATTGGAGGAGCCACTAGAGTGCCAAAGTTGCAGGTTTGTGCTATCCTCTTTCTTTTGCATGTGAACTTGAGTCAAAACCATGCTTTATTGACTTGAAGCAGCCTAACATAGTGCCAGAAAAATCATTTCAAGTCGTGCTAATGTGCCTACTAATTTCATTCGAGAAGGAAAGTTTTATACAATTATAATTGCCATTTTGCTATTATTTACCTAAGTGCTTGAAATATCAAACATATCTGGTTTCATGACAAATAGTTTTCGGGTTCTAATTTGTCAATTTCAAGATACTTGCTAATATTCTCAATGTAAGCATAAATATTTGGTATTAATTCCATGATCCTTTAACAATAGCTACTTAATTTCTTAAATCCAAGCTTTTGATAGTTGATGAAGGATGAATGTGAAACCAAATTACCTCTTTTCCTTATGACAGGCTAAGCTCCAGGAATTTCTTGGAAGGACAGAGCTAGACAAGCATCTGGATGCTGACGAAGCTATAGTTCTTGGTGCTGCACTTCATGCTGCAAATATAAGTGATGGAATCAAATTGAATCGTAAGCTAGGAATGATAGATGGTTCTTCCTATGGTTTCATGGTGGAACTAGATGGACCTGATCTTCTAAAAGATGAAACTACTAGGCAATTACTTGTGCAACGAATGAAGAAACTCCCTAGTAAGGTAACTAAAATGAACATGAACATGCTGTTGGAGGTGGTGAAATTAGAAAAGTGATTTTGACTTTTAACTCTGTTGAGTTGCTTTACTAATTATGTTTGATTTTATTATTTGACAGATGTTTAGATCCATTGTCCATGCGAAAGATTTTGAAGTTTCTCTTGCATATGCAAGTGAAGATCTTTTACCTCCCGGTGTTACTTCCCCAGTGTTTGCTAAGTATGCCGTGTCTGGTTTAACAGATGCTAGTGAGAAGTAAGGATGGAAATTTCCTTAATCCTGTGTAAAATCCTTCTTGTTTCGAGCTTTTGCTTTTCTAATAATGACATTTTTTCAGATAAAAAATTTTCTCCACATAGAGTCCAATGTAGATTTTCTTTCTCCTTGTTGCTGTAGGTATTCATCAAGAAATTTGTCTTCTCCCATCAAGGCAAATCTGCATTTCTCTCTCAGTAGAAGTGGAGTTCTTTCTCTGGATAGAGCAGATGCTGTTATTGAAATAACAGAATGGGTGGAAGTTCCTAAAAAGAATCTTACTGTGGAGAATGCCCCTTCTTCTTCCCCCAACATTTCAGTTGAAACTGGTGGAAGAAACACTTCAGAAGGAACCAGTGACAACTTGCATTCTGATGGTGGGACTGGTAATGCAACTAACTCTAGTATTGAAGAACCGAGTACTATGGATCCTCCTACAGAAAGAAAGCTGAAAAAGAGGACTTTCCGGGTACCACTGAAGGTAGAAACAAGCTGATTGATTAAACATGCCCTTTTTAATTTATGTTCCATTGTATGCTTAGATGCTTAGTAGTGTGCTGTTAGAGAATTCATGTTCCAATTTGCATTTGATTGTAGACAGTTGAGAAGACCGTGGGACCTGGAATTTCTATTTCAAATGAAGCTCTTGCTGAAGCTAAAACTAAGTTAGAAGTATTGGACAAGAAGGATGCAGAGCGAAGAAGAACGGCAGAGCTAAAAAACAATCTGGAAAGTTACATATATGCTACTAAAGAAAAGGTTTGGATTCTTCACTAAATTTAACAATATTATTCACCATTGATATTGGAAGTTACTAGTCTTTTCTTACATGGTTATCCTGGTAAGGTTCTGTGTTTTCCATTTTATGTTATTATTAACTTCATTCTGAAATATAACTATTAAGGA
Organism: Acer yangbiense; assembly: GCA_008009225.1. Lineage (NCBI taxonomy): Eukaryota > Viridiplantae > Streptophyta > Magnoliopsida > Sapindales > Sapindaceae > Acer > Acer yangbiense. The sequence goes on along the minus strand of CM017767.1, from coordinate 20,732,617 downwards.
GATAAAAACATTGATCTTGGTTCGCTGTAATAATCATATAGTTTTTTTCCCTCTTTCTATGCAAATAAAATTATTTATAACTCACCCCACCACCACCACCCCCCCACCCCCCACAATATATTTTTTCAGGCAATGACAATTATTATGTTGTGATGTATCATAGTCTTGCAGTAAATTTTTGCAGTCTTTTTTCCTTGTAAATTTTCCATCTGATTGTTGCTTAATTTTTCCTCTTTTTGGTCATTCAAGCTTCCAATCTGTCTTTGCATTTTTTTGCCATTTTTATACTTTGGTGTTACACATTTGGAGTATTTTCCTTATCCATTTCTTAGATTTTATGTGCTATTTTAAGGGGTTCTGTCTAAAATTTGTTTTGTTTATGACAATTTCTTTTTTATTGGCATCATTGATGTTACCAGCTTGAAACATTGGAGGAAATTGTGAAGGTTTCCACCAGTGATGAGCGCCAATCTTTTATTGAAAAGCTTGATGAGGTTAGCCCCTTTTGTATATAATATTTGGGAACTTAAAAGGCTCATTTAGCTTTTACAAAATTGTTTTGACATGAGCATCATACATTGTTTCAAGGTGCAAGATTGGCTGTACACGGATGGTGAAGATGCTACAGCTAAGGAGTTTCAGGAACGCCTAGATTCGATAAAAGCTGTGGGCGACCCAATATTTTTCCGGTATGTTCTATTTTTGGTTATAGTTGAGGTTAGGATTTATTATTATTCTTAAGCTATTATGTTTTAGAAAAGATTCTAGAGCTAGTTGAAACAAATCTTCTAATTGATAAAATTAATGTTTCAGATTTAAAGAGCTTACAGCAAGGCCTGCAGCTGTTGAACTTGCTAAAAGATATCTTGGTGAGCTGCAACAGGTACTTAATATTGTTGGTTTCAATAGAATTTAGAGGCAAAGATTTTTCATCTGTACTGTACTCTCAGTGCATTTGGGTTTCTGCATGCTCTGCATTTTATATTAGGTACATAAAAATAAATTAATTAAATTTTAAAGTTGTATGAATCTATTGGAAATTTATAATACTTAAACCAAATAATAACCATGATTGTGTTTAGGTTCATAGGTAATAAATAAGAGAAATAAAGCGAAAAACTGGTAGAAAACAAGACTTCACGACTTTGTAACTACTTTTTGGAACTAATACCAACGTATTTATATGAACATAAAGAATAACCAACTGGAAAAACAAATTAAAATATTTATGAATGATAATTTAGAGATATGTTTCTTCAATCTGTAGGTGTTAAAATTAGAATCAGCTTCATGAATAAACATTTCGAACTAAAGTAGATTCATTTATGTATAGTTCTGTTAATAGAAATGCACTCTTTGAAGCCAATAGCTGTAATTTGAAGCATGGTCATAAATGTGCTCTTTTCCTGTTTCAGAATTCAATTTTAGATGATCTTGAAATTTTCTTCAATATTAGTTATGTTTTGTAGGGTAAATAACCAAATCAAAATTTAATTGGATATAATGGTCTGGTGAGGAAGGGGGAATTAACAATTGTAAATTGATTGATTAATGCACATCTTATTCAATTTTCTGAATAAGAGTTGCCAACTTGCCACTATGGCCCAGGTTCTTGGTATCACAATAATGCACTTTCTGTTAAGATCAGATTCTCAGTTTTGAGACCAGTTTTTCTTAGAAAAATATTTTCTCCTTTTCTATGCAACAACTTTCTCAGTGGTCTTTTTGCTTTTGGTTTTCTTTTTGCACAGTATCTTGGAATTAAATTCCTTGTGGCTTTATAAAGTCCCCATTGGAACTGCACAGTTATGGTATTAATAAACTTTTACAATACACATATATAACATATTCACACAGTATATGTGCGAGTATTTCACTGTTTCTATATATTTATTTTGTATATCATAGTAGGACTATTGAATAATATCTCGTGATGGATATATTTCTCATAATTCTGAGTTCATGTTTTACTGGACGCACTTGCACTTGCAGTATATGTAAAAAAATTATGATATAACATTGGACGTACTTGCTGCTGCAACTTTTTACATTGTTCGTTTTGGTTGTATATACGTTGCTTTTATTGAATTATTGTGATAACATTTTCCATGAAGAGGCCTTGATAGGCTATAACACTGCAGTGCTTTAGTGTATCTATTATAATTGCTTTTCGGTTTTGATTAGCTTTAAGAATATGTGACGAGCATTGATCTTTTCCACTCTGGTCATCTGCAGATTGTTAGTGGCTGGGAATCAAAGAAACCTTGGCTTCCAAAAGACAAAATAGATGAGGTGTTTATTCATATTTTATTTAACTCGGCTCCATTATGATGCTTGTATCTGTCATAAAGTTAAAATGTAATTTTCTGTGTTTCCAGGTTTTGAAAGATGCTGAAAATTTCAAGAGTTGGTTGGATGAGAAGGTGAATGAGCAGAAGAAGTAAGTTGGGATTATTGCAATAGTTAATACAAACCTTTAAGTTCTTCAGATAACCAACTATATATGATTATGATTTCTCTTTAGAAATGAAATATCTTTTGTCATCTTTACTTTTAATTACGGTTGAGTTTCTTCCCTTCTTATAAGGATATGTATGTATGTATGTATGTATGTACATGAGGTTCCATGTGTGCTTGATTATGAATTCTGTTTCTGTACTTGCTTTCTTAAACAGTTAGCATAATGGGTTAAATTATGTATTCTGTGCTTTTAGAGTATCACTATTCTGCTATATATATTTGAAGTAATTGTGATTCTCATATTCTAAATAAAAACCATGTATATTGATTTTTTATTGTTAAATATTATTTTACTTAAAAGGGCTTAAGGCTGCTCATGACATTTTTAGACTTTGTTTTATAGGCTTTTCGGATGAATAAAAACTTGTAATGTTTTTAGATTAAACGACTTCTCGGAATTTTTTTTTGTTATTTTACTCAAAGTCGATATGCAGATAATTATCAATACATTCACGCTAATTCTGGTGCAATATATACTATAAACACGAATGGTTCTTGGGTCCTAGTGGTGCTCTTATAACTGATGCCGGGAACTGGTGTTTCTGAGGGACCGATGACCCAGAAGATGAAAAATAGGATAGATTCAAAAGTTATTTTAAATCCATGAAAGCGATCTTTATTTACTTTTATTTTATTATTTTAATTGTAATTTTTGTTATTGTGATTTTCAGGACTTCTGGATTTAGTAAACCGTTATTCACCTCTGAAGAAGTATATGAGAAAGTATTTAAACTGCAAGACAAGGTATTTTTACAAAACTATTTCTTGATTAAAGAAAGTAAATGGAGACATAGTTTACAAATATTATATACAATGTACTGCAATGTATAAGTTGTTGTATTGATATTTGAATGCATATCTCTAGGTTGCCAGCATCAATAAAATTCCCAAACCGAAGCCTAAAGTTGAGAAGCCCGTAAAAAATGAAACTGAGAGCAGTGGAGAGAGAGTGAAAGATTCCAACACAACTTCTGAGGAAAATACCTCTGAAAATGACAAACCGACTGGTGAATCAGATGACAAGGTTGACCGAGAAGCTGAAGCTCATGATGAACTATGACTAAATGGGTACGGATGTGCTAGGATTCACGATTATTTATGAAACTTTGTAGTTAGAAAATACAAATAGGCACATGTAGAAATGGCGAGCAATGCATTCATAGTAAAAATATAAAATGGAGGAAGAAAATAGAGCTGAGCCAAATTTAGGAAGTCTGCAGTTGAAAGAAATGTTGCAGCGTTGCAGGACATTTTACCTTATTATAATTATGTTGTTTATCATAACTCATAACTAGAGAGGGCAAATCCAATTTGCCACTTGAAGAAGTTTTGATCATTTTTATATCTACAGTACCAACTGAACGGAATTTTGGTATTTTGGTATTTTGGTGAGAGATCGATTATACATATATTTTTTGTCAATTATTTTTACTTTTGGTTCCTGAAGAAAGTAGTTTATTATGCCATGGAAGGACCATAACCATTCAAGTGTGCCTTCTGCCATTTCCATGCGATTTCTAAACTCTCTTGAAGGTCTGTACGCCACGCTGTCCAGTTAAGCTCATCCCTTATTTTTGAAGGATCACTGAAAACTTCAGCGTAATCCCCTGGCCGCCGGCTTAGGTAGTCAACCTTTATATCCACCCCTGTTGCTTTCTTACATGCCTCCACAAATTCCTTCACTGATCTACCTGTAAATTATTCATCCAGTACGTACATGTTCGTTCAGAATACAGGATGAATTCGAGAATACAGGGAAGTAGTAACAGTGTCAAACTACCTTTTCCGGTGCCAACATTGTAGATGCCAACTTTCCCAGGTTTTGCATTGGCAAGAGCTAGCACATGAGCGTCGACTAAGTCGGTAACATCAATATAGTCCCTTACACAGGTGCCATCGGCTGTTTTATAGTCTGTTCCTCTAACCTACAATAATTGCTAATTTTTATAGAAATCTCACTTTCCATCATGTGCATATTATTTTCTAGGGAATAAGATTAAAACTTCACAATGACTGGATGACCCAGAAAAATGTACCTTGAGTCCAGGAGTAATCCCTCGAGCTGCATCAAAACAAGCACTGGATATTCGGCCATGCTCACGTAGTTCAGGACGGGGAGCTTCTCCTAACCTTCCATCAGGGTCAGATCCGATCACATTGAAATACCTAAAACAGTACAAACAAAATATTATGGAAGTCAGTCCTGTTTGTTTGAATTGAATGCATTTCAAAATCCAAAAGACAAAGATAAGAATTCTCATTTTAAATATTTAGAAGAGCAGGAGCAATGCATCACCTACCGTAGAATCATGACAGCCATGTTGGTGGTTTTGGAGAAGTCGATTATGATATCTTCCGACATCTTCTTGGCCTTTCCATATGGATTAATCGGCATCTGTATTTTGGAAGTAAGTGAGGGTTCAAAGGAGATGATATCTATAGCTTTTCAATTTAATGAAACAAGTCATAATTGATTAGGAAATCTGACTTGAGGAGTTTCCTCTGTAATTGGCATTTTTGTAGGCTCTCCATAAGTCGCACAAGTACTAGAATAGATCAATGTCTTCACATTGTGTGCTGCCATTGCCTCTAAAACTACCAAGCTGTTTGATGTAATATTGTGATAGTACCTGCACAGAATTGCACCAGTAGTCAGTAGAGTTGCCAACTTTGTTGAAAATATGTTAGATAAACTTGGTAGATATAGATATCATACCTTAGAGGTTCTAGAGTACTTTCACCAACATAAGCAACAGCTGCAAAATGCATGACAGCATCGAATGCATTTTCTGCAAAAATCTTGTTCACCTGAAATATTGTTTTAAAGAAAGTCAGTCAGTAGTAATGCTAATACACTTCAACTTTGTTACAGCTTCTTATAAAATAAGTACCGTTTTTGCATCCCCCAGATCAGCATAGATGAACTGAAGTCGTCCGGGCTCTGGAAATAGCTTTTGTAGAATTTTAACCGCACCCATATTACCTCGAGAAAGATTGTCCTGTCAAAAGAACATCAAGAGTCTGGAGTAGGAAAGATCAAGAACATCAAGATTGTCCTGTCAAAACCTTGTTCTGGAGTAAGAAAGATACCACGATAGTTACACGGTGGTATGAATCTTTCAGTAGTCGAAGTGCAGCATGAGAACCTATATAGCCAGCACCTCCTGTTACTAAGACATGAGTCACGCCTTCCTGGCGGGAGAAATGGAAATGTAATCGAACAAGGATGTTATATAGAACGATAAAAACTTAAGAACAAATGACTTTATCAGAGAAACATACTACATTCGGACTGATTAAATCAGGCGACAGCTTGAACAGGATGAGCACAACAGTTAGGAGGAGAGCAGCCACAAGAATTCTGCTCGTAGAATTGCTCTTGAGAATATCCATGCCTGAAACAGGAGAACAAACTTGATTAGGAAACTCAAAAAAGTGAAGAAATCATCAAGTCTAACATATACAAAAATGACAAATTATGATCCTAGAATTGCACCTGTCCTACACTTGAGCTCTTGACTCTTAACAATCTAGAGCTTATATATATATATAATACTTGTATCACAAAGACAACTACTAATGGATGAACTTGAACTTGTTATGCAAACTTCATGGCTCTATTGTCCTCTTAGAGAGAAGAAATTAAATGGAAAATGTCAACTTTGAGAATTGAAACCAAAGCAAGTTAAAACGGACATGTTATGTTCCACTTGGCAAGGACTTGGGTTCAAATAATGGAGTTTGAATCAACTACTTGTATTAAAAAGAAAAAAAAAATGAAACTAGAAGAGAATCCTGACTCAGAAAAGTTAAACAATGGTTACATTGTTTTCAAATACTTGTATTAAAAAGAAGAAAAAAAAAAAAAACCGGAACTAGAAGAGAATCCTAACTCGAAAAAGTTAAACAATGGTTACATTGTTTTCACATGAATGAAGATATCACTTTCACGCGGTGAACGTGGGGATTTCATATAAAAACCATCCAGTGGAGGAGCTACCGCATTGGGGTTGGCCGGTTGGGGATCACACTACGCATTTAACAAAACAAAATAAATAATTATTCCAAATTTTCATTTTTAGTCAAATTTGTATTTAATGCACTCTCTCTTATGATCTTATCTTATTAATTCTACATACCCAAAACAATCTTAATTACTTTTTTAATTAAAAATAAATCTTAATTAATTAATTAATCAAAACTTTTTTTTTTTTTTCTTTCTGTAAGGTTTTGTGGATGTTTTATAACATATTTTTACAGATTATATTTAATTTGGATTAAAAAAAAAAGCAACTTTGTCAGATATAAATATTTTAAAAATATGAAAAATACATTTTGGGTGTATTTTCAAAAACTTTATTTCTTTTTGTTTTGCTGCCATTCTGCACTTACCAGATTTGATAAGTCAACAAAGTGCAAAACACACAACATCAAATGTGAAGTGTTCCTTAATTCACGAAGTTCAAAACATGCAGTTTGGTTAAAAATATTATTGCTTATGGAGCTCTTGCTTCTCACTTTTTATTTATTTATTTATTTATTTTTAATTTTGACTTTTGATCTTCTATATAATATTATTAAATAATTATTATTTATTGTAAAAATTGTCAAGACACAAAATAATTAAAAAAAATAAAAACAAAATAGAACAAGAGAAATTTACGTGGTTCAACGTAAAACCTACGTCCACGGATGGAGATTAAAAGAAATTCACTATGATCAGTGGAGATTACAAAAGAGTGTCTCAAAATCACTCTCAAAACCCAAAACCCAAAACCCTATTACACCCAAAGAGAGATTTATTTCCTAAAAGATCTTATAACCACATATTTATAACATGGGTAGAAACAAAATAGGAATCTATATCAAATAAGGTTATCGACTAATTTAAACCACATATTAACAAATCTCCTCCTTGGCTTAAATTCGTATCAAGGTATACCAAGTAGAATTTCAATTTGTCATCTCCTCCGACAAACCCCTTAGGGTAAGTGGGTAACTAACAAATTGAAAACACAAATCAAGTCCAAGCAGCTCTTGAACTTAAGCACAGGAATAGGCTTGGTCAACATATCAGCTGGATTTTCTGCTATAGCAATTTTCTTGGCTGTAATTGCTTGTTGAGATACAATCTCCCGAATAAAGTGATATCTGACATCAATATGTTTGGTCCTCTCCTGATACATAAGGTTTTTCATCAAATGTATCGCACTTTGGCTATCACAAAATTAGTGGCAGACCTAGGAATTTTAATCAAGTGGGCACTTGAACAAAATAACAATTATATATAAAAAAAATACTGAAAAATTAAAAGTAATAGTAAAATGAGTTTTTTTTTTTTTTTAAATAAAATAAAATGAGTTTTTATATATATAAAGAAAAATTGATGGTATAATGATGTTTAGATAAAATAAAACAAATAGAACACTTAATTAAGATGAACTAAATAATCTTTAATTAAGATGAACTAAATAATCTTACATTTAAAAAGAAAAAAAAAAAGAAATAGGATATTAAATAATAATAATAATAACAAGAAAAACAACATAAACAATTAAAAATTACAATATTTATTCTTAAAATATGGAATAGTAAATTACATTCTAATTTTATAATAAGTTTTTTTTTTTGTATTTATAATGAATTCACTTTAAATTTATACAAAATTTTTTTATTAATAAATATTACTAAATGTGTTTTTGATTTTTTTTTATTCTTCTAATTATTGGTAAATTATTGATTTATTGATTCTGAAAACATTAAAATTATAAAATAAAGAAAAATACTAAGGATAAAATAAAATGAATCATAATAATAAATGGACTATTTTAATACAGTAAATTAACATTTGAGATTTTAGGGTTTATTGATTGCATGTGTATGTTAAACAAAAATTATTAGAAATAATAAAAGTTCAAAATAATAATAAATAATTTAATATAAAAATAAATTGAATTAAGTAGCCACAAATTAAAGGTAGTTAAGAAGTTGTCAATGCAGAAAAAGAGAAAGTGAATTATTTGGTTTTAAAAGAAGATGAAAATTTGAGAAAGGAATCGGAAAAGATGGTAAAATTAAAAAGACGTTAAAAAAAGTATTAAAATTATGGGATAAAATTGAATTAAAGAAAAAAGTTATTTATTTTGCTTGAAAATACAAATGGTGGGAATAGAACCACCCACTATCATGTGTGTGTGTGTGTAGTTTTCTCATAAGAGATCTTTATTTTAATTTCGTTAAGGACTTTAATAAAATTACATCCATTTTTATGAATTTTGATCTGAATTTTTTTTTGTAGATGATATGTTCAATGAAATCTATTTATGAATAAAATTTGAGAATTTTTCAAACACTACAACTATTTTTTTTGAATTTTCCTATATTTCGTATATTTTCCGATGCCTTCATATTTAACAAAATCGGGATAAATAGTTGTAGTGCTTGAAAAATTCTTAAATATTTTTGATTGGTAGATTTCATTGAATTTATCATTCATATAAAAATTCATATCAAAATTTATAAAAATCGACGTGATTTCATCAAGGTCCTTACCAAAATTAAAATAAATGATCTCTTATGAGAGAACCACTCATATATATATATATATATATATATATATATATATATATATATATATATATATATATATATATAGTACTTATCAAGTGAGATATGCCTTACTTTAATTTCAGTAAAGATCTTGATGAAATCACATATATTTTTATGAATTTTAATCTAAAATTTATTTTGGATGATAAATTTAATGAAATCTACCTATAAATAAAATTTGAGAATTTTTCAAGCAGTGAAACTATTTATCCCGATTTTGTTAATTATAAAGGCATCGAAAAAATGAGAGAAATATAGGAAAGTTGAAAAAAATAGTTCTAGTGTTTGAAAAATTCTCAAATTTTATTCACATGTAGATTTCAATGAACTTATCATCCACACAAAAATTCAAATCAAAATTCATAAAAATCGATGTGATTTCATTTAGGTTCTTACCGAAATTAAAGTAAAGTAAAGTATACTTCACTTGATAATTACTCTATATCAATACTTCTCTAATCAGGATCATCCCGACTTTATAATTTCAGGACATCTAACCACAGCCACACATTCACAGTGGGCCCACAGCCCCACATTAACAAATACCCACACCTAATATGAATGTATGGCTGTGGTTGGATGTCCTTAACTTATAATTTCGGGACGTCATTACTAGAGAACCACCCATATATATATATACAGTCTCATTCTGGTCAGTGCGCACTAATATAACTTCATTAGTGCGTTGCATGTGGGCCACTGATTATGAAGAAGCACTAACAAGTGCATACACACTTGAGTCAAAGCATGTAAATCTAGTGGTCCACATGCAACGTACTAATGTAAGTTATATTAGTGCGCACTGTCTTGAAAATTTATATATATATATATATATATATATATGTGAAATTTTTTTTTTTTTTTTTTAAGAAGATTTGAGGTAGGGCACGGGCCCCACCTGACCTTAAAGTGGGTCCGCCTCTATACAAAATACAACTGTAGAATCCTGTTGTAAACCCAGATTACAAACCAAACTTCTAAGCCAAATAGCTTCCTTCATAGCTTTAACCGCTGCCATATGCTCTACCTTTGTAGTAGACAAAGCAAATGTAAACTGTAAAGTAGCCTTCCAACTAATGGCCAACCTGAAAGTGTGAAGACATAACCTCTCAAAGATCGCCTTTTATCTAAATCACCAGCATAATCAGAATCCACATAACTAATGATATTATTGGTTGTATTATTTTTTTCCAAATACCAAACTCAAATCTATAGACCTTTCAAATGTTGAAAAATTCATTTAAGTGCTTCCCAATAAATTTTTCCTAGAGAACCCATAAATCTGCTAACCACATTAATAGCATATGAAATATCAGGACGAGTGCAAACCATAGCATACATCATACTCCCAACGGCACTAGCATAAGGGACTAGAGAACCCATAAATTTGCTAACCACATTAATAGCATATGAAATATCAAGACGATTGCAAACCATAGCATACATCATACTCCCAACGGTACTAGCATAAGGGACTAAAGACAATTTCTCCTCCTCATCCTTAGACTTTGGTAACAAAGTTGATGAAAGTTTAAAATGTGCAGCCAACGGAGTAGTCATGGGTTTAGAATCTTTCATACCAAAGAGTTCAAGAATTTTTTCTATATAATTTTTCTGTGACAAAAATAACTTGCCTGCTTTTCTATCCCTATGAATCTTCATCTCAAATTCATCGCTAAGCTGAGATTTCAATTTATTAATCTCACCTTTATTTTTCACAACAATCAGCATGTCATCAACATACAACAGTAAATAAATAAAAGAACAATCTGGGAGTTTCTTATGATACACATAACTATCATAATCACTTTGTGAGTAACCATGACCTACCATAAAAAGTGTCAAACCGTAAGACTGCTTAAAATCATATAATGATTTCTTGAACAAACAAACATGATTTTTTTTTTGAACAACAAACCCTTTTGGTTGATGCATAAAAATTTGTTCTTCAAGCTCACCATGAAGAAAAGCTGTTTTTACATCAAGTTGCTCTAATTCCATATCAAACATTGCAACCATGGCAAGCAACACGCGAATAGAGTTATGTTTTACCACTGGTGAAAATATTTCATTAAAGTCTACACCCTCTGTTTGACTGTAGCCCTTTGCAATTAAACATGCTTTGAACCTAGCATCTTCAATCCCTGAGATTCCTTTTTTTTTTTTTTTGAAGACCCATTTGCAGCCAATAATCTTCAAGCCCTTAGGCGGTTTCATCAATTCCAAAGTCCGATTCTTGTGAAGAGATTCAATTTCAATTTATTCACTCATTGAGAAGATTCTGACAGCTTCCCTATAAGTGGAGGGTTTCTTAATTTCAATAGTTTCTAAAGCATTTAAAGCAAAAGAAACTAAATCTGCATATTCATACCGTTGAGGTGGCCTAATTTGTCTTTTTTCCCTCCCTATGGCTATACTGTATTACTGATATTCTTTTTCTGTATTATCAATAGTGTCATGCCCATCACCCTAAGTTGACTGGACTAAAGTGCAATCTTGCACTTGCACTTTATTAAAAGCTTTTACTTCAGGCTCCACCTGCTTACTAACACCATGATCTGTATCTGCAACTGCATACTCCTTTTTCTCATGTAGTATGGCAAATTCATCAAATTTCACATCTCTGCTAATTATAAATTTTTGACTCGGGTTCAACACACCATAAACGATAACCTTTCACCCCAGTCTCAAATCCTAAAAATACAGTTATATGCTCAAGTTTACCATTACTCACCTGAGCACATGCAAGACAACAAAAGATTTTTAAATCATAATAATTAGTAGGAGTATCATACCATACCTCAATAGAAGCCTTCAATTCAATTACAGTTGATGGAGATCTATTCACCAAATAGCATACATAGTTAATTACTTTAGCCCAAAAATTCTTTTCAAAACCATAATTTGAAAGCAAGCAACGTGCTTTCTCTAATAAGGTTCTATTTATACGTTCTACAACTCCATTTGTTGTGGCGTTTTTCTGACAGTGCGGTGTCTCAATATCCTTTCATTCTCACAGAACTCATTAAATTGACCCCCCACAAAATTCCAAACCGTTATAAGTTCTAAGGTGTTTTATTTATTTTTCCTGTTTGTTTTTCAACAAGAACTTTCCACTTCTTGAATCTAGGAAAAACATCATTTTTCTCTTTCAAGAAATACACCCAAACATGCTTGGAAAAATCATTAATAAATGTAAGAATATACATGGAACCACCTTTTGACTCAACATGAGCAAGACCCTAAAGACCTGAATGGATGTAATCCAATGTGTACTTTGTCTTATGAGTACTTGTGGTGAACTTAACTCTGCATTATTTCTCATAAACACAATGCTCACAAAAGTCATGTTTGCCTGTTTTCTGACCATCTAACAAACCTCGTTTACTTAGAATAGTCATGCCAGCCTCACTCATATGCCCTAAATGCATATTTCACAAACGAGTAATATCTAAATCTGGATCCGATGAAGACGAAACAGTTGCAACACCAATAATTGTGCTTCCCTAAAGTATATAGAGGCCATTAGAGAATTTTCCTTTTATCGCAACAAGAGCACCCTTACTAACTCTCAAAACTCCACCTTAAACTGAATACTTATAACCTTGAGAATCAATTGTACCCAAAGAGATAAGATTTTTCTTCAAATCTGGGACATGTCGGACATCAGACAAAGTTATAATAATACATTCAAACATCATAACTCGAATTGTGCCAATACCAACAACTTTGCAGGAAATATTATTCCCCATTAAAACAACACCACCATCAATAGACTGATAAGTAGCAAACCACTCTCTGTTGAGACACATATGGTATGAACAACCCGAATTAAGAATCCAAGCATTGTCTAAACAACCAAAAGCAACTGATAAAACAGTATAGGTAACACTAGAATAATCTTCCACAACATTAGCATCACCAGAATCGGATGATTTATTAAATGTATCTTTTTTTTCTTTGAGTTTCGGAGAATCGATTTTCTAGTGCCCTTCTTTCTTGCAATAGTTACAACTTCCTTTCCTACTTCGAGACTTAAATCTAGAATTGTTTCTATTACCACTATTAGATTTTTTTTGTCTCTGCCTCTAGCCATCAAACCATGGGGGGGGGGGGGGGGGGGGGGGGGGGGGGGGGGGGGGGGGGGGGGGGTGGGGTTTCTTCCTTATTCAAAATTTTGCGAATAACAAGAATTAAAAGAACACTTGATATGATTTAATCAATGGTATAGGATGATTCAATACAGGTGAAAATCTGTAAGGTTCCCTTTTGTTGATTGGCTCATTTCGTGGACAACCACATGTGGGGGTTCTTTGTAAGGGTAGCCTAAGTATCGGTCTTATTGTTCGAAGCCCTTTGAAGACCTCGTGTTGATAAGCACCGAAGGTAAATTTCTATGTGCTTACTTTTCTTTGAAGAGATTAGTTGCACACACACACACACACTTAACATTCATTGCATATGTGTGCATTCTCTTCATTTGTCACATTTCACACTTGCACTTATTTATTATATTTTGTTGTGTGTAATTGTGTCATGTTGTTGTGTAATTCGTTTCCCGATAACTTTCGGAAACGTCCGCGCATGCACTAGAATGTGCTTGGTTTAGCGCGAGGACCGCCTATGGAGAATGCCCTTGGCTTCTCCTTGGTTTTCACCTATCTAGGTGATCGGCGGTTATGATCGGTGGCCTGGCCGCCGAATGAAACCGCCGTTTCAGTCCAGATTGGTCTGAAGCTTTTCTGCGGTTAAGATCGGCGGTCATGACCGCCGTTCGAAACCGCCGTTTCAAGACCTGATTGATTTATCTCTCAGTCTAATTCGGCGGTTGAATCGGCGGTCACGAGACCGCCGTTCGAAACCGCCGTTCATACCTGATTGATTTTGATCTCTCTGTTTTGATTCGGCGGTTGGAATCGGCGGTCACGAAACCGCCGAATGAACCGCCGTTTATGCTCTGTTCTTCACGAGCTCAATTCGGCGGTCATATTCGGCGGCTTGGCCGCCGATTGAAACCGCCGATCGGTGCATTTCTTTGAAACTTACTTAAACGACCACACTTTGATTTGGCCCCCTATATATATGCCACTTTGACTTTAGGTCAATTAAGAGAGTTCATATTCAGAATTCATACTTAGGATATTTTTCAAAGAAAAGAAAAATTCCAAGAACTCAATTTTTGATTACTCAAACACTTTTTCATGATCATCAATCATCATCTAGCATCATCTTAGATCATCTAGATGTCATCTTGCATGGAATCTTCATCATACTTTGCTTGGTAAGCTTTTCACTAATATCTTACATGTTTTGTGTTTCTCTTATCTAGCAATCTCAATTAATTACTTGTTTGTTATTTTGTATGCTTTGGATACAATATTGAGATGAGTATGATGTATGTTTGAGAATTTGTATTATGCTTGCATATTAGGTTTTGTGCTTAATATTGATTAGCTAAACTAATTGACATGTCATTTAGTTTTGATATCTAGGATTGTTCTAATTGCATATTAATCATCTTAGATAAGCATATAGGGTTTCCCTTGCTCTATGTTGCATTTTGGATATTCATATATATTCACTTAGGGTTGTATTCTCTTCTAGAGAAAGTAAGTCTTGTGTGTAGCAACCGGGATTAGGTTGCTTAGATCGCAAGCAAATAGGACTAGGTTCACTCATACCGGGATTAGGTAGGTGTGTGATTACTTCCGGGATTAGGTTGTAATCGTTTGCACATTTAGTGGATTCGAGGTTCGAGTGTGGCTTACTTACATAGCCCGTGGTTTTTCCCGTGAGGGTTTCCACGTAAAAACCAAGTGTTGTTTTAATTTCCGCACCATATTACACTTGCTTGTTTATATTATCTTGAGGGCATTTTCGTAATTTTGACTAACACGAAAAATTGGGTAAAAAGCGTAAAATCTATTCACCCCCCCATCTAGATAGCTTTATACACACAGTGCTATAATTTGTTTCAATTGGTATCAGAGCGGGTTCCTAGACATACATAGGTGATCCTTGCTTATTTTGGTGTGTTTTGCATTTTGTGTGATTTTTGATCATTCATACACTTACATTCATTTCATTCATTCATAAACACTATGAGTGGAAACGGTGGAAATGGTGGTGGCCACGAAGGAGCTTCTAGCACAAGGCCTTCACTTCTTACCGGATTGAACTATTCCCAAAGGGAAGGGAAGATGGAATCCTACATATGCCAAATTCATGACCGTGCATGGATGGTGGTGGAAGACGGATATGATCTCCCTATGATGACTCCTGAGGGTGGAGGACAAGATGTTTTGAAGCCTAAGGCGCAATGGAACGCGCAAGAGTTTGAGGCTTCTAAGTGGAATAGGAAGGCTATGCATGCCATTATGTGTGCTATGGATGAGAATCAGTACAAGCTTATTCAGAATACTCAGATTGCCAAAGTGGCATGGGACATCCTTCTAGTTGCACATGAGGGAACCGAGGTGGTGAAGGAGTCCAAGCTTCAAGTCCTCCAAACTCAGTTTGAGCTACTTAGGATGGGAGATGATGAATGCTTCAATGACTTCGAAATCAAATTGATGGACATTGTAAATCAAAGCCATCAACTCGGAGACCCGTATTCGGATAGGAGAGTCAAGCAAAAAATTATGAGATCTCTCCCCGATAGGTTTGAATCCAAGGTGACGGCCATAGAAGAAAATAGTGGCTACATGGATATGAAGCCAAGTGAGGTGATTGGGCGTCTCCTTGCATATGAGTCTAGGAAGGCTCCTAGCACCACTACTCCTCCTAAGAAGTCTAAAGGAATAGCTTTGAAAGCATCTAAGGATGCAAAGGAGGCAAAGCATGAATCGGATGAAGACCTTGCCTTATTTGTGAAAAGGTTCAACAAGGTTATGGGGTTCAAGAAGAAGAAGGGATTTGGGTCAAGAGGACAAGATTTGAAGAAAAAGAGTTTCTTCAAGAAGTTTGAGCCTAGACAAGAGAGGACCGAAAGGAAAGGGGTCCGATGCTTTGAATGTGGTGGGATTGGTCACTTTGCCCCCGAATGTGCTAATCACAATGAAAAGAAGAAGAGCAAAGTGATGGCCGCCACTTGGAGTGGGAGTAGTGATGACTCCAATGAGGAAGATGAGTCTTCAAGTGAAGAAGAGCTCATGGCTAACCTCCTAGCTTTTGCCTCCTCACATAAGAGCAAAAGTGGTAGTGAGAAAGAGGAAATGAGTCAAGAGGAAAATGACTCAAGTGAAGTAGAAAGTGACTCCTCTTCTAGTTCCAAAAAGAAATTTGTGGAGCAAAAGGTGCTTGCTAAATACCATGCCGAGTTCAATGATTTAACACTTAAAAGCACAAGAAAGATTGAGAGGTTGAGATAAGAAAACCTTGAACTTTCGGCTCACAATGACCACTTAAGTGAACAAGTGGAAAGATTGAAGAGGAGAGAGGATAAGTTAATTGAGGAGTTAGACTTATCCAAGAGAAGTGAAGAAGGCTTGAAGAGGGAACTTGTAGAAGTTAAAGGGTCCTTGGCTAGGATAGATTCTAGCACCAAGAAGCTTGATCATTTACTTGGTGTTGGAAAGAGTCCAAGTGACAAGAGAGGTCTTGGGTATGATGATGGCAAGAAAATCTCAACCTCTAACAAGACCGTGTTTGTCAAGAGCTTGAAGAACGAAGAAACTTCATTTGTGCAACCTCCTAGGAAGAAGTTAGAAGTAAGACAATGTTCTAATGCTCAAGTGAAAATGGGGCTAAGAAGGAAATCTCAAGCTCAACCCCCTAGGGTCCCTCAAGCCAACACTCCTCCAAAATTGGCTCACAAAGGAAAGAGACCAATCATGCAACCTCAAGCTTGGAAGCAACCTAGACCGGTTCAACAACGAAGATGGATTGAACCCACTTATCCACAAAGACATGGACAAGCTCCCATTCGTGCACAAATGCAAGGTATGATTCCTTATTTCATCCCTATTTGTCACTTTTGTGGTTGTGATGGTCATATTAGACCAAATTGCTTTCAATATATTAAAATGTGTAGAAAACAAAGCATGATTGAAAAGAGAAAGAATAGAGCCAAGATGAATGTTTCTAGGAATGAAAATATTGATTTGCATGATCCTAGAAATAGTAGAGCATATGTACCAAAGACCACTAGGAAAGCTAAAATTGTTGCTAAGTGGATTAGAAAGAATGAAAATGTTTGCCATGTTGCACAAATAGCCTTGAAGGCAAATTCTTCTAATTTTTGATACTTGGATAGTGGGTGCTCTAGGCACATGACGGGAAACAAGAGTTTCTTCGAGACTCTTGTTATGGAGGAAGATGGAAATGTCACTTTTGGTGATGGATCCAAAAGAAATGTTAAAGGGAAATGAACCATTTCCGTTCTCGGATTACCCTCCTTATCCAATGCTTTATTTGTTGATGGCTTGAAAGCCAATTTAATAAGCATTTCACATCTTAGTGATGAAGGATATTCCGTCTTGTTT
Source organism: Acer yangbiense (assembly GCA_008009225.1). NCBI lineage: Eukaryota > Viridiplantae > Streptophyta > Magnoliopsida > Sapindales > Sapindaceae > Acer > Acer yangbiense. Next base: position 20,715,005 of record CM017767.1, on the reverse strand, counting down.
TCTAAAGATTTTTGCTCAATCCTAAAACCCGATGGACAAACCTTGTTGAAGGGCATGAGATCTAGCGACAATTGTTATTGTCTTGAAGCTAGTATTGTATCTAATCATGTGTCCATGGATGAGCAAATTGAGTTGTGGCATGAAAGACTTGGCCACATGAACTTTAGGGATCTACGGACCCTTGGAAAGTTTGAGTGTGTGCGTGGCCTCCCTAAGCTTGGGAAGAAAGCCAATGGTGTTTGTGGACCTTGCCAACAAGGAAAGCAAACTAAAAGCATGCACAAAAAGGGTAAGTATCTCACCACCAAGGAGCCTCTTGAGCTTCTCCACATGGACCTCATAGGTCCCATGCAAATTGAAAGTTTGGGTGGAAAGAGATACATTTTTGTTTGTGTTGATGATTTCTCTAGGTTCACATGGACATATTTTCTTAGAGAAAAATCCGAAACTTTTGATAAGTTTAAAATGCTTTGTAATAAACTTCAAAATGAAATGAAATGAACTCTAATATTAAAAGCATAAAACGGATTAGAAGTGACCATGGGAGGGAATTTGAGAATGCTACATTTGAAACCTTTTGTAATGGTTTAGGTATCTCCCATGAGTTTTCGGCTCCTAGGACACCTCAACAAAATGGAGTTGTTGAGAGGAAAAATAGGGTCCTTCAAGAGATGGCCCGTGTGATGTTGCTTAGCAACAATGTCCCTAGGAACCTATGGGCCGAAGCCGTCAATACGGCTTGCTATATAGGAAATAGAGTCTTCCTAAGGCCCGGTACTAGAAACACCTCCTATGAGTTATGGAAAGGCAAGAGGCCAAATGTTAGCTACTTCCACACTTTTGGAAGCAAATGCTACATTTTGAATGACCGTGATCAACTTGGCAAATTCGATGCTAAGAGTGATGATGGTATCTTTATTGGCTATGCCTTGAATAGTAGAGCCTATAGAGTTTTCAATTTAAAGACTCTAAGTGTTATGAAATCATCCAATGTCGTATTTGATGATACTAGGCTCAAGTCTAATGATCATGAGGAGGAGGTTATTTTTAGTGATGGTTCTCCTTTGGAGAAGGTTGTGGTGCCTCCTAATGTTGGGACATCTAATGTCAACAATGATGACACATAACCTATTGCTAGAGTTCCTCTCTTGGACTCTAAAGAACCCGCTCCATGGGTTAGGAAACTCCATGATAAAGAAGATATCATTGGAGAGGTAAATGAGGGTGTTAGGACTAGACGTCAACTTGCTAATCTTATTAGCTATACTTGCTACACCTCTCAAATTGAACCCAAAAAGGTTGAAGAAGCCTTACATGATGAATTTTGGGTTCTTGCCATGCAAGAAGAGCTAAACCAATTCGAAAGGAATGAGGTTTGGACTCTAGTTCCTAGGTCTAAAACCACTAATGTCATAGGCACTAAATGGATATTTAGGAACAAATCCGATGAGGATGGCAACATAGTGCGGAACAAGGCTAGACTTATAGCACACGGGTACTCTCAAATTGAGGGTATCGACTTTGAGGAGACATTTGCTCCCGTTGCCCGTCTAGAGTCTATTAGGCTTCTCTTGTCCATTTCTTGCGTGCACAAGTTTAAATTGCACCAAATGGATGTCAAGAGTGCCTTCCTCAATGGCTTCTTGCAAGAGGAAGTGTTTGTTGAACAACCCAAGGGGTTTGTGGATGCTCACCACCCCAACCATGTCTATCGCCTCAAGAAGGCACTATATGGGTTGAAACAAGCACCGAGGGCTTGGTATGAGTGCCTCACTCAATTTCTTGTTGACAATAACTACACAAGAGGTAGTGTTGACAAGACACTATTCATCAAGAGAGACAATGATGAGCTTTTCATAGCTCAAATATATGTCGATGACATAGTGTTTGGCTCCACCAACAACACCAAGGTCCAACAATTTGTTGATGTTATGTCTCATGAATTTGAGATGAGTCTTGTTGGTGAGCTTAATTACTTCCTAGGTTTGCAAATTAGGCAACTAGATAATGGGATCTTCATAACCCAAGCCAAATATGCCAAAAACCTTGTGAAGAAGTTTGGTATTGAAAAAGCCAAACTTTGTGACACTCCTATGAGCACCACTTTGAAGCTAAGCAAGGATGCTAGCGGTAAAAGTGTGGACCAAACCTTATATCGTGGCATGATAGGGAGCTTGCTCTATTTGACCGCAAGTAGGCCCGATATATCTTTTAGTGTAGGAGTTTGTGCTAGGTACCAATCCGATCCCAAGGAGTCCCATCTCTCTTCGGTTAAGAGAGTCATTCGCTTTGTGAATGGGACTTCCAACTATGGGATTTGGTACTCATTTGACACTAATCCTAGTCTTGTAGGATATAGTGATGCGGATTGGGCAGGAAATTGTGATGATAGGAAGAGCACATCGGGCGGTTGCTTCTTTCTAGGCAACAACTTGGTGTCTTGGTTTTGTAAGAAGCAAAACTTGATTTCCTTGTCCACGGCGGAAGCCGAGTACATAGCCGCGGGGAGTGGATGCACTCAACTTATATGGATGAAGCAAATGCTAGTAGATTATGGATTCAACCAAGGTACTCTCACTCTCTTTTGTGATAACATGAGTGCCATTAATATTTCCAAGAATCCGGTGCAACATTCTAGAACTAAGCATATTGACATCCGCCATCACTTCATTAGAGAGCTTGTTGAAAATAAATGCATAGTACTTGAACATGTAGGTACTAATGATCAACTTGCGGACCTATTTACTAAACCCTTAGATGCTACTCGATTTAAAACTCTTAGTAGATCTATTGGGGTATGTCTTGTGGAGTGATGTTCTATGATTGACCCCATATGGGGAACTCAAGCAAAGAGAGCTAGTTTGCATTCTTGTCACTTGCAAAAAATTTGAAATATCTTATGCTTCTTCTTTTAATTGCTTGAGTAAGCTTGGTTGCACATATGTATATATGTTTTCAATTCAATAAGTGTGAACCTTGCTTGTTTACAATCCATGTCATATTTATGTTCAAACATGCATTTTTGGACTAGGAGATGTATATTGAAAGTATGATTTGAATGACCTATGATTATCTCCATGCCATGATGATTCTTTAATAACATGCTAATGTCAAATGAAAAAGCATGAAATTCATATAACATGCTCATATGAAAAGCATGAATTGATGATTGCATATTCTTAAAAATGCAAAACTTGTGTGAAAGCTTATGAGACTCAAAATGAATAAAGGATCTTGTATCCGTTCAAAAGAATTTATATTCCAAATGTCTCTCTTTCTTTATTGGTTGAATATGGCTACTATCATACGGATATCTTATCCGGAAAAATCAAAAAGGGTGCAAAGTTGCTCATGCCATGTTTCGCTTATAAAGTTGGATATAGTTGCTCTTATATTGAAATCAATGTATTCTATATCCTTGCTTTACTCATGACATTGGTGAAATTGGTTTGAATTCCTATTGGAAACCTTTGTCATTTGCTTTGCCAAATACCATTGTATTTTGGACTTGAATGCTACATGTCTTGTATGTAAAACATGTTTGATTCACACATTTTCTCTCAAATAAATCTCCTTGTTTCTCTCCAATTAAATTGAGATGCATAAAGTGACTTATATTAATTATGCATATCTTGCATGCTACTATCTCTCGTTACTATGAGTGACCCGGTTGGGGACTACTCCTTTGCCTATAGCATGACAAAAATGGGGAGTAGTATATGGTAAGGGGAGATGCAAATTGGTGTTGCAATTGTGCACATTGGGGAGATAACACATTGAGGGGGAGTAACCCTTTGAGGGGGAGCATTGCATTTATCATACATTGCATATATTTTGTAATGTTGTGCCTAAATTCTAAAAATGCAAATGCTTGTTTTTGATATCACTTGATTAATCTCACATTTCACTTGTATTGGAAAACATAGAAATCTTATTTACAGGGCTTGATTATTCTACAAGAGATTGAAGACTTGAAGTTTTATTTTCTTATCTCTTTGTGTTGTAGAATATCATAGTTGTCCCGTAGTTTCTATTTCTTTGTGAGGAATCAATGTGAGTGGTGGTTTTGTCACGAAATAGCCAAAGGGGGAGATTGTAAGGTTCCCTTTTGTTGATTGGCTCATTTCGTGGACAACCACATGTGGGGGTTCTTTGTAAGGGTAGCCTAAGTATCGGTCTTATTGTTCGAAGCCCTTTGAAGACCTCGTGTTGATAAGCACCGAAGGTAAATTTCTATGTGCTTACTTTTCTTTGAAGAGATTAGTTGCACACACACACACTTAACATTCATTGCATATGTGTGCATTCTCTTCATTTGTCACATTTCACACTTGCACTTATTTATTATATTTTGTTGTGTGTAATTGTGTCATGTTGTTGTGTAATTCGTTTCCCGATAACTTCCGGAAACGTCCGCGCATGCACTAGAATGTGTTTGGTTTAGCGCGAGGACTGCCTATGGAGAATGCCCTTGGCTTCTCCTTGGTTTTCACCTATCTAGGTGATCGGCGGTTATGATCGGCGGCCTGGCCGCCGAATGAAACCACCGATTCAGTCCAGATTGGTCTGAAGCTTTTCTACGGTTAAGATCGGCGGTCATGACCGCCGTTCGAAACCGCCGTTTCAAGACCTGATTGATTTATCTCTCAGTCTAATTCGGCGGTTGAATCGGCGGTCACGAGACCGCCGTTCGAAACCGCCGTTCATACCTGATTGATTTTGATCTCTCTGTTTTGATTCGGCGGTTGGAATCGGCGGTCACGAAACTGCCGAATGAACCGCCGTTTATGCTCTGTTCTTCACGAGCTCAATTTGGCGGTCATATTCGGCGGCTTGGCCGCCGATTGAAACCGCCGATCGGCGCGTTTCTTTGAAACTTACTTAAACGACCACACTTTGATTTGGCCCCCTATATATATGCCACTTTGACTTTAGGTCAATTAAGAGAGTTCATATTCAGAATTCATACTTAGGATATTTTTCAAAGAGAAGAAAAATTCAAAGAACTCAATTTTTGATTACTCAAACACTTTTTCATGATCATCAATCATCATCTAGCATCATCTTAGATCATCTAGATGTCATCTTGCATGGAATCTTCATCATACTTTGCTTGGTAAGCTTTTCACTAATATCTTACATGTTTTGTGTTTCTTTATCTAGCAATCTCAATTAATTACTTGTTTGTTATTTTGTATGCTTGGATACAATATTGAGATGAGTATGATGTATGTTTGAGAATTTGTATTATGCTTGCATATTAGGTTTTGTGCTTAATATTGATTAGCTAAACTAATTGACATGTCATTTAGTTTTGATATCTAGGATTGTTCTAATTGCATATTAATCATCTTAGATAAGCATATAGGGTTTCCCTTGCTCTATGTTGCATTTTGGATATTCATATATATTCACTTAGGGTTGTATTCTCTTCTAGAGAAAGTAAGTCTTGTGTGTAGCAACCGGGATTAGGTTGCTTAGATCGCAAGCAAATAGGACTAGGTTCACTCATACCGGGATTAGGTAGGTGTGTGATTACTTCCGGGATTAGGTTGTAATCGTTTGCACATTTAGTGGATTCGAGGTTCGAGTGTGGCTTACTTACATAGCCCGTGGTTTTTCCCGTGAGGGTTTCCACGTAAAAACCAAGTGTTGTTTTAATTTCCGCACCATATTACACTTGCTTGTTTATATTATCTTGAGGGCATTTTCGTAATTTTGACTAACACGAAAAATTGGGTAAAAAGCGTAAAATCTATTCACCCCCCATCTAGATAGCTTTATACACACCGTGCTATAATTTGTTTCAAAATCAATATACAAGATATACAATCAATTCAAGATAAGGAAGATAATAAAAAGTAAAGCGGAAATGGACACAAGTTATTTTAACGTGGTATAACCTCAAAGAGGAAACGTTCACGAGTTGATACCACAACCACCGGCAAAGCTATCCACTATGAAAAGGTTTTACACACTAAAGGCTATCATAAGAGATATCAACCCTAAGCTATCACAACCTAATCTACCCTCAAGGCCAAGTAGGCTACCTAGCCTACTCTTTATCCAAGGTGTGTCTTACACCTCTAGAGAGCAACTCCCTATCCAAGACTAAAAAGCCTCTAGGAAGATTTCCACGCTTAGCTTTCTAGATCACAAGGATCCTAGTCAAGTTTCTCTAACTCAACTATCTAGAGATCAACTCTCCTAGCTAAGACTTTTGCTTGGCTATCCGGAACACTTTCCTAGCCAAGACTTCATGCTCAAATTGAAGGCTTCACTCACCTTAATAAGAGACTTCAATCCTTTCCACAAGGCTATGATTTAAGTGATGCAAAATGATGCAAATCACAAACAAATAAAGCAAGATGATCAATCAAGCTCTATGTACATGCTAGGATATGATCTAGGATAAGCTTTCAACAATCAATCACAGAAGAACCTAGAAATCAAAGCATGTATATCACTAAGAACAAGATATGAATATTCAATATATCACAAAGAAAATCTTAGTTCTTAGATCATGAAATTAAGCCTAGAAAATGTCATTAAGCACAACATATATGTTATTTCTAGAATCAATTTCAAAATAGGTCAAGTTTAGTGAAATATGCTCAAATGAGATTCTCAAGACTAAAACTCAACAAAAAATCAATCATATAACCCTAGCATATGTACTAGCATTCTTCTCAACACATTTCATCAATCAAATAGAAAGAATAAAAGAGATGATCAAAAGAAATTGAAAGAAGAACAAGTATCACATACAAAATTGAACCTCGGACTGAAATCAGATCACTGTGAAGAATCCCGAAGTCAACTGACTCTGCAAATACTTGGAGTTTGTATCTCTCGTCGAGACCAACATTTTTGGCTTTTGGATCACTCGATTTCTAGTTCGTATGAAAAAGTTATGATCGAAATAAGAAAACGAAAATCATGAAGAAATTTCAGCACTTCTCTTTTTGAAATTTTCTTCAAGTTATGTTTGAAGGGAATGATGGAAGCTTTTAAAAGATTCAAGGAGGGAACAAAAACGAACCAATCGAAGTGTGAAAACACACAATCCTCGTGTGGGGTGCGTGTGGCACATGGGACCAGAGGGCTGGTTTAGTCGTGTGGCAACACGGCCTCCACACGTGGTGGCGTGTGCTTGGCCTTTGGCCGAGCAACTCCTCATCGCGCTCCTCCCGCGTTCTTCGGTTGTGTCCGGGCTTCCGAACTCCAATTTTTAATCCATTTTTAGATTACGAATCGTGACTCCCTCACACACAACGAAGACTATAAAAATTTGTAAAAAGGTTGAGAATTCATCTCGGAAAATGATGACGAAAACAACTCAATGAATGAGAATGCAAAGTAGCATAGCTACATCGTTTGGACTCAAAACCTAATGAATGAGTAACCGAAATGATCGAAACTCAATTAGGAATCAAATAAGAACATGTTCAAGTCCAAAATATAAGAAACACAAACATATAAACACAATGTCACACAAGTATGCCATATCTACACGATAGTCATAAAACATGCAATTCTACAATGTTTGTCTATAAGAGACCAATGCATGTGCATACTTAAATGTGTGTGAATGTATTATACCAAATGTTGCACAACGATGCAGGGACACACATGTATGAGTTGTGTGTATGTGTGTCCGCTTACGCCTTGCAAAAGGAAGAATGATCTTGATACCTTAGCATCCAAGAACGAGCTTTCCCTTTTGAAGACGGCATTTGCATGAGATGTAGTTTTCCACCTTTGAAGCTTCTTTTCTTCAAGAAACACCTAAGTAACTAATCAATACAAATAAAGAGAGTTTTGCAATGGAATCAAGCCAATAAAGATCTAGGATCTTACACTAATTTTCATTCATATTTTCAGACACCTTTTTCTTTAATTCTTTCGAATTCAAAGATGATATAACATCTTCCAAACTAAGTGCATCCCTTCCATTCATCATAGCATTAACAAAGTGTTTATATGAAGAAGGTAACGAATACAATAAAATTAAGGCTAAATCTTCATCATTATATTTCACATCAATATTTTTCAAATCCAGAACAATTCTACACATGGTTTTGAATAGACTTACCTTTAGATAAACGAATACTATGAAGTTACTGCTTCAAATATAGTCGGTTTGAAAGGGATTTGGTCATATATATAAGCTTTCTAGCTTAAGCTATAATGATTATGCAATTTTCTCATCAGACACCTCATACAACACCACACTAGACAATGACAATAACATTGTGTTGAATGCTTTCTTTAGAATATCATCTTTTTCTTCTTCCGACATCTTTTCTGGAAATTTCTTACTACCTCTAAGTGCTTTGGCCAATCCTTGTTGAGTTAACAAGGCTCACATCTTCACTTGTCAAAGGCCGAAATTATTTCTTCCATTAAATTTCTTGATCTCAAATTTTGTCCCATCACGAAGTTTTTTTTTTTTTTTTTTTTTTGACAAATACACAACCCAAAAGATTTGACATTAAATCTAACACAAGCCAAAAGATTTGATAGTCAAATCAACCAAACGCTCGATAACGGGTTCCAAAGAGCTAATTAAGAACCTACGGCTCTTATACCGATGTTTTGTGAAAATTTTCAAGACATAAAATAATTTGGCAAAATAAAAGCAGATTTGAACAATAGAAATTTACATGGTTCATCGTAAAGCCTATGTCCACAGGCGAAGATGAAAAGAAATTCACTATGATCAATAAGATTACAAAAGAGTGTATCAGAATCACTCTCAAAAACCAAAACTCTAGTACACCCAAAGAACCCAAAGAACTCTCAAAAAGACTTCTAACATAGACTTATTTCCTAAAAAAATCTTATAACCACATATTTATAATATGGGTAGAGACGAAATAGGAATCTATATCAAATAAGATTACTGATTAATTTAAGCCACGTATTAACATTATTTTTATCTTTTAATGAAATATTTGTCAACTCACCGTACCGTACCTTACCTTACTTACTTTATTTAGATTTTACTTGTTAGATTTATAAATAATTGTTTATTAGATATTTTTTTTTTTGTGTAATAGGTTAAATTGCTTCAAGAGGAGAGAAGCATATGATCTTATATGTATGTAGAAGCTTAAAGGGCAGTTGTACACAAGTAACATAATATCTAATTAATTAAACAATAAGATAAAGAGCAAAGAAATATCAAAATCATGTGGGCCCTATTTCATGAGTTTAATATATATACTTTTTACAATGTTATCGAGATCAAACACCAACAGCTCTAAAAGTAAGACCCGTATGTCTACTTTTATAATCGGAAGAAATCAACTCCTGACACTGGAAGAGGTCTCCCCACATTTATTACGGTTTTATGAGTGATTCGCAATAGAAATGTTGTCTACTTTCATAATCGGATGAAATCAGCTACAACACCACTTATTGCGATTTTATGGTTAATTGTGAGACAATATATACACGGTTGAAGTTTTTAGCTAGCACTAGGAATGCATATGAGAGGTAAGAGTGTCCACTCATATAATTTTACAATATGATTATTAACAATTAATACTTATTTGTGGTTATGGACAGAAAAGAAACTTTATATTATGGTTATTACCAATTAAAATTTTGTATTTGGATAAAAACAAATTTCATATAATTTATGTGGTCATTTTTAATATTTTTCACTCCTCTTATAATAAAATCTGATTTAAAAAAATGAAAAGAATAAAAAAGCAAAAATGTTAGACAAAAAAAAAAAGAAGATATGGAGATGGAGATTCATGGTATGGTTTCGCAACATAAACCTCATATTATGATTAGGTCTATTATAAAAGAGAAGTCTCAAAAACATAAGAAAAAAAAGGTGATTATCAATTTAGTTTCTAGGTTTTAGAGAAATATTAGTTTTTTTTAACCTTCTTTCCATTTTTAGTGTATGTGGTCTCTAAGTTTACATAAATTTATCAATTTAGTCCCTTAGTTAGTCAACAATTAATCAAATTTAACGGTTTCAATGATATTTTTACCTTTAAACAAGGAACATGCCACGTGTTAAATTACATTATTTTTTTAATATAAAAAATAGGTAAATGGATCTCCACCGTCTGTCTCATACATGGATGGTTTAGATAAATTAAAAAAATCAGAAGAAAAAAAAAACAAGGAGGTGGATCCTGCACTATCAATACTCACTAGTACAACAACTGCTCCAAAGAAGATGATTTAGTATATGCTGTCTGGGATGCTGAAAATTCCATGATTATGTCACGGCTCATAAACTCCATGGATTCGAAAACAGGCCAGACATAAATGTATCTCTCTAGATATTCACAGCTCGAATGTCGTCTACTTCCATTATTGGAAGAAATCAACTAAAACACCATTTATTGTGATTTTATGGTTAATTGTGAGATAATATATACAAGGTTGAAGTTTCTAGCTAGCACTATGAATGCACATGAGAGGTAAGAGTGTCCACTCATACAATTTTATAAGAACATATGTTTTCAGAGATTAGTTTTGGGAACATATGACCTTTATGATTGACTAGATTTCCGTGAGAAAAACTGTTTGCTTGTAATTCGCTTTAGAGTTGAGTTTTCTAGTAGATTTCATGTCTCAAGCTTCAGAGGCTTCAAGTGTTCGAAGGCTTCTGGAGATCGCGCGTAAAGGTAAGCTTTGCTTGGCTTTAGTTTTCGGAAGATCCTAGGCGCGCACACAAAAAAATTGCATATTTGTGTCTTTGCATCATTGTGCAACACTTATACACACACACACACACACACACACACACACACACACACACACATATTGTTCATATGTTCATGCACAAAGCATTTAGATTGATATATGTATATATATATATGCTTGTTGCATCATTCGATTGTGTTGTGTTTATTCACGACGTCCATCGCAATTTTGTCATCGTTCTAACACACTCACACATTTGATTTGTTCGATCATGCATTGCATTTTATCATGTGATATCTTGTATGTTTGCATGTTGATTGATATGTGTTAGACGTGGTGTGGTTGTTCAGAGTAAAATGTCTAGTTTCGAAAGCTTGATTTTTCAAAGGTTTAAATGTTTTTCAAAACAGACCTTTGTATTGTTTTATAACCATAATTTTCTATACAAAGAATCAAATTAAGTTGTGAAGAATTCTGGATAAACTAGACACTCATATTTTTCCAACAGTATATTATTCATAAAAATCCAAATAGACTATTGAAATAGAGGAATTTTGTTTCATTCCAAAACTGACGTTTCATCACTTAGTTGATCATAAATTTTCTATAAATATTGAAATCATGTTTTGTAAAAGAGTGGTGCTATTGGCACCCATTCCACTGGTCTATTTATGCCCTATTTTTTAAAAGTTTGATTTAATAAAGTAAAATTAAATGGTTTTATTAATTTTTTATACTTTTCAAACTTAATACACCTCATCTCCTTTTCAAATTTTTTTTTTATAAAATACACCACATCTCTGTTCACTCTATACAGTTTTTTTTTCTCCATCGCAAAACTTGTGTTTTCTTCTTATTTCATGGTGAAACCATCCTTCTTGGATGTGATTTTTTGTTTTGTTTATGTAGTTGATTGGATGGTTGGTGGTAGATTGGGAGTGTGGACCATGTGGTATTGATCGTCTCTGATGGTTTTTTTGAGCGATTGAGTTAGGGTTTTGGTGTGGTTTCGTTTCATTGGTGCTTAGGTTTTCTTGGTTGGGATTCTTGGTGTGATTTCGTTGTTTTGGTTGTTGTTGGTGTACGTGATGCCATTTTCGTGTGGTTGTTCCATATGCTTGATAGCATTCTCAGACAATTCTTTCAGATGCTTGGTATTATTTTCAAACAATTCTTTCAAATTTTTGATATCATTCTCAGACTCTTCCATAATATTTTGTATGTGCAAGAAGCAAATTTAAGGGTTTAAAAGTTTAAGAAAAAAAATCATGAAAACAAATTACCGATGAATGGTGAACGTGGGTGTTTTATTATTATTATTATTGTTGTTGTTGTTGTTGTTTTGAAAAGGAAAGTATGGTTTTATTAGATTTACTTTATAGAAGATTTGTTTTATATATAAAAAAAATCCTATGTCTCTTTAATTAATTTTGATAAAGGAAAAAAAAAAAAACACTAAATAATTTAAAAAGTGGGGCATAAATAGTTTAGTAGAGGGGTGCCAATAGCAACACTCTTTGTAAAATGGAGTGGAACGTAGACATATACACCTTTCCAACGGTATATTATACCAGAGGTTTCAATGTCGTTTGATTACGTTTTGGGGTGCTCGAATATCGAGTTGTTTCATTTTGGCGCTTGACCACGACTAACATTGCAACCTGAGATCGCAATTTTCGTGGTCATGAAACTCACTGTCTGATCGGACGATTTTCATACATATATAAGGTCCCCATTTCCTAGCTATTGTGCTCGTTTTCGAGTGTGTTTTTGTATATAATGTGTTTGTTGAGCCTTGTGTAGGTTATATGCCCTACAATAAGGTGTTTGAGCTCAATTGAAGAGTTTCGGAGGTTAAAGGGCTGAAATTGGAAATCTTCGTGTAGAACATTCAACTTTTGGAGGCCATTTCTTTCTCCTTAGATTGAACTAAGTTTCGTATAACCTATTTCTGGAAAGCCCCGGATGTCTACTTTCTAATGCGTTTTACAGATTGCGATTGCTAGTTCTCTAGAGAAAGTTATGGCCATTTTTGTAACGGTGCGGGAAGTTGAAAAAAAGAGCGACCTCAGGGCGACCTCAACTAAGGTTGCTTTAAGGTCACTTTCCTATCGGGTTTTCAATGTTAGGTCACCCCAAGGTTGCCTTTTTACCCAAAAAAATGGTTAAATTCAAGAATTTACCTCCTTACCCCTGATCTAATTCATTCCCCTATATAACATTTGATATTTTTAGACCAAAACACACACTTCCTACCCAAGAATATTCACCAAGACATTATCTTTCCAAATTCATATTACATCACCATTCCTTACCAAAGAAATCCACAAAGATTCCACCTTTCCTTAAAAATTCTACACATCCACCACATCCATCATGACTTCATCTTTTTAGGCAATAGGGAGAAGAAGATCCAAGTAGAAGAGAAAGCTCTCCACATAGTTTTCTCTACAACTCTTTCTCTTTTAATATTATTGTAGAGCCATGTATTTAATTGCTTATATATGTTGTATGGCTTTATATTGTAACATGAGCTAAATTTATAGTGCTAAGGCTTGATGAAACCCAACCCGTGACTTTATATATATAGACCACCGAATTTATCCATTTATGCTTATGTTTTGCATGGATGCTTTTGAGTACTTAATGCTTTCATTAGATTGATCTCCTTTAGAATGAGTTTTGGATGTGTGTTGTGAACCGACCGAAGACCCGCACAATGTGTTTGATGAAATGTCCTCTATGCATGTCTTGAAAGGTAGACCTACTTAGGCTAGCGTATAAGGCTCTTCTGAGTGCACCAAAGTTCTTAATGAATTCATGCATATATTCTAGGGTAATCGAGAGAGAGGCTTTGGGTATATGTGAATGTAATTTCTATAACTCGACCGAGAGTAGAGATTATTGTTGAGTGCATGAGTTTACAATTCACAATTCACATCTTTGTTGGTTTCTAGAACCGGAATTGGTATCCGCACAGCGGAAGGGCGGTGGGCCCGATTTTTTTAAAATTTTCGTAAAAACAAAAACATTTTAGTCAGATCGTTGTAATTATATTGATTCTAATATTTAATATAAATAGTAGGGAAAGAAATCATTACTCTTGTAGACTTTCCGTGATTCGCTCGAACCGAGTTCCTCCACTGTAGAATCTTCGTGATTCTCTTGAACCAAGTTCTTCCACACCGAATCTCCAACACCAAAGAACCGACGAGTGGACGTCTTGGTATTGAATAGAAAAATTTGGCTCTCGAATTTCTGTACTTGTTGTGTACTCAACACTTTAGACAACTGGAAAAATATTGAGAGACTATCTCACAATATTCTTTAGAGACTTAATATTCAAAAATATTTATCTATTTTTCTTTTCTCTGAATCTCTCGTATAAGAAAAATAACAAGGACACAAAAATAAAAAAAATAAAACTTTCTTGGAGTGGTGTATTTCTCTCTTATAAATGAAAACCAAATAACCTTTCTTTGTTCCTCTCTCTCTTGTGTAAGAACAAGAACCCTTCTTGCTATTCTTTCATCTATCTTTGTTTTTCAAAACCAAAAATCTCTCTTTTAAACTCTTTTTGGGCGTGTCTCTTAATATTAAGAGAGAGAGAGAGAGCAATGCACCACCTTAATCAATAATGGATCATCATTCATAATGTGAAAACATTTTCTTTTGATGGGATGTGCCCAAACTTGACTTTGAAAAATGAGAGCTTGAGTATTCACAATGTTTTCTCTTCCCTTTTGTATTAATAAAAATTAACAATTAAAAGTTTATTTATAAAACATGTAGGGTGGCATGTGGGTGTCGGAACAAAGAAGGCAAGAAGCATGGAGTAGGAAAAGCTTTTCAAAATTTCAACCTTGCATTTAATGATAATGAAGAAAACAAAACAAAAACTGAATATATTGAAAAGCAAGAGTACTTCTTGCTAGCTTTCCACCCCCTTTCTTTTTTACTATTAAGAAACAATAATAAAATCCACCGAAATCAACCACCCTAAAAATAATGTAATATATATATATATATATAATAAAATAATCAAAATATTATTTAATATATATAATTAAATAATCAAATATTATTTAATTAATAAAACAATACATAAACTTCTTTATATATAGATGATTAATTCCAAATTAATCACTAAGCCTCAGTATACCTTAATGTTCAATACATTGTTATAGAGATGGTATGTGGACACATGGACCTATAATTTCAAGCTCCAATAAATCTTTAATATTTAATTAAACTCTTTAATATTTAATTAAACTCTTTAATTAAACATTAGATTTATTAATTCCAGATTTATTCCACTAAAAAACTGGAACTGCGCTCTTGTCATTATAGAATTAATTACTCGAATAGGAATCGAACAGTCCATTGATATAATCATTACATACAGATCAATCCTCCATAAACAGTTCGTAATATGAGCTAGGTTCAAATCCGTTGACCTCTCAATTACATCTTTATCATTGAGTGCTCGTGATTCTCTAATGAACAATTATTTATGATTTTATCATAAATTGAGTGCTCTATTGTTCAAAACCCGAATCATTTACTCAAGAGAACTGTTTGTCTGCTTTAATTAAGAAGGAATGGATTCCATCTTGTATATTATCATTTCCAGCTAAGTATATCATCATGTCTCCAAGATACAAGGTTTTTAGGTTTGACAATATGAGCAAACCATACCGAGTAAGTCAAAAGACATAACTCTATAAGTAGGAGTAAGTTAAATACTCAGGATTAAGATCGTTCCATATATGACCATCTATTTGATAAATGTGAATACTTTGTTTTAAGACGGAGATTATTAAAGATTCCAATTTATCGTGTCCACATCTTGTATAATTTTATTATACAAAGTACCTTCATTCTAATGTCACCACATCAACAGTTCGGATAAAACTGTTCCATTCTTACTAGGAATGAACCATACTAGTAATTTTAATTAATTAAAGATCCCAATTTTAATTATCAATTACAGACAATCAAGATTATTACATTAAACATAATCCTCATGTATACAACAACTTATATACTATGTTTAATATTACATTTAATAATCATGGAATTTTATGTTATTAATACAATATTAATAACATTACATGCACACAAATATGTAATAGAATGTCAATCTAATTATTAATTTAGCAAGAAGATTAACAACATGTGTTCTTAGGGCATTATCCCCAACAATCTCCCACTTGCCTTAAAGTAGATGAGACATGTCCTTTAACCCGAGTCCTTCTAGATGGCCTTCAAAACTCTTTGCAGGAAGAGTCTTTGTGAATGGATCTGCAAGGTTGTCTTCAGATCTAATCTTCAAAACAGACACATCGCCACGATGGACAATCTCTCTTATAAGGTGATACTTTCGCTCTATATGCTTTCCTCTTTTGTGGCTTCTAAGTTCTTTCGAATTAGCCACGGCTCCACTGTTACCATAATAAAGTGTCATGGGTTTTTCCATATCTAGAACAACTTTCAGATCAAATAAAAACTTTCAGAACCAAATTGCTTCCTTAGCTGCTTCATAAGCAGCCACGTATTCAGCCTCCATAGTGGAATCAACAATGTAGGATTGTTTGATGCTTCTCCGAACTACGGCTCCACCACCAATGGTAAACACTGACCTAGACGTCGACTTTCGACTGTATTTGTCTGATTGAAAATCAGAATCAATGTAGCCAATTGGAATCAAATCCCTACCAAAATATACAAGCATATAGTTTCTCGTTCTCCTAAGATACTTGAGAATATGTTTAACTGCTACCCAATGATCTAATCCTGGGTTAGACTGCTACCGGCTGACCATTCACACTGCATAGCATATGTCAGGTCTAGTACATAACATAACATACATAAGACTGCCTACTGCAGAAGCATAAGGAATGTGTCTCATGTTCTCTTCCTCTTGAGGTGTTTTAGGACACTGCTTTTTAGAAAGAGTAACTCTATGACGAGAAGGTAGATTATCTTTCTTGGAGTTTTACATCGCAAACTCGATTAACATTTTATCAAAATACGATGCTTGAGACAACGCTAACAGCTTGTTCTTACGATCTCGTATAAGTTGGATCCCAATAACATAGCTTACCTCTCCCAAATCCTTCATTTGGAATTGGTTAGCTAGCCATTTCTTTACACTTGATAAAGATTCTACATCATTCCCAATGAGAAGAATGTCATTAACGTAAAGAACTAAGAAGACCACCTTCTTTTCTTTGGTGTATTTGTAGACACAAGGCTCATCAACATTTTGATCAAATCCATATGATTTAACCGCTTCATCAAATCTAATATTCCAAGATCGAGAAGCTTGCTTAAGTCCATAAATGGTCCTTTACAACTAGTAAACTTTTTGCTCTTGTCCTTTATCTACAAATCCCTCTAGTTGTACCATATAGATGCTCTCGTCAAGATGGTCATTTAGAAAAGCCGTCTTGACGTCCATTTGCCATATCTCATAGTCATGATATGCGGCAATGGACAAGAGTATACGGATGGATTTGAGCATGGCAACTGGTGAGAAAGTCTCTTCATAATCAACTCCTTCTTTTTGGGTAAAACCCTTTGCCACTAGCATAGCTTTGAAAGTTTCCACTTTCCCATCCACTCATTTCTTTCTCTTGTAGATCCATTTACAACTAATAGGTTTAACCCTTTTGGGTAGGTCTACAAGTTTCCAGACTGAGTTGGAGTACATTGACTCCATCTCGAGATTCATTGCTTATTGCCAATTCTCTTTGTTAGAATCTTCCATTGCATATCGATATGTTAATGGATCATCTTTACCAAGATCAGAAATCGTAACTTGTGATTCCCCGATTTGTCTATAGTGAGTAGGTTGCCTCACAACCCTCCCACTACGACGAGGTGGTAAATCATTCTGATTTTGAGTTGTGGTATTCTCATTTTGTCGTTCGACAACAGTTATCGATATTGGTCTGACCTCATCAGAAAGTAACTCCTCAAGTATAACTTTACTACGAGGTTTGAAGTCTGTCATATAGTTATTTTTAAGAAAAGTTGCATTTGTCGATACAAATACTTTATTATCTTGAGGACTATAAAACAAACCTCCTCTCATTCCCCTTGGATATCCTACAAATATGCATACTTCAGATTGATGTTCCAACTTCCTAGTCCTACCTTTAAGTACGTGTGTAGGACACCCCCATATGCAAATGTGTCGCAAACTAACTTTGCTACCATTCCATAACTCTAAGGGTGTCTTAGGTATAGACTTAGATGGCTAAATTGAGTATGTATACAGAAGTTTGTAGTGCATATCCCTAGAACGACATAGGTAATGATGAGTAACTCAACATGGTTCTCACCATATCAAGCAATATTCTATTTCTCCTTTTTGTGACACCATTTTGCTATGGTGTCCTAGGTGCAGTCAGTTGGGACAAAATCCCATGTTTGATTAAATGATCTAAGAATTCATTATCAAGGTATTCACCTCCTCGATCTGATCGAAGAGTTTTAATTGATTTATTTAATTACTTTTCAGCCTCGGCTTGGAATTATTTAAACTTTGCAAAAGTTTCAGATTTCCTTTGCATTAAATAAATATAGCCATACCTAGAATAATCGTCAATGAAAGTGACAAAATATTCATATCCTCCTCTTACTTGTACATTAATCGGACTGCACATGTCAGAATGTATCAATTCAAGAGGTTCTTTGGCTCTTTGACCTTTTCCCGAAAAAGATCGTTTGCTTATTTTGCCTTATAGACAAGATTCACAGACTGGAAGAATGCCAACTTTTAGCTCTCGTAAAGGACCTTCCTTTACCAGTCTTTCATTCCTATTTAGGTTTATATGACCCAGTCTAAAATGCCATAGGTATGTGTTATCATCAAGATAAATCTTTTGCTTTTTAGACTTTGGTTGTTCGACTTTGAACATTTCAGTATTAAGCAGTGTATTAGAGCTTGGTCTTAAAAAATAGAGACCATTATCTAAAACTCCATAACAAATATTTAAACCCATTATAGAAATAATAACAACTTTATTATTAAAAGAAACCTTAAATGATTGTTCATACATTATTGAAACAGAAATCAAATTTCTTCTAAAACCGAGAATATAATAAACATTGTTCAAAACAAGAAATTTATTATTAAAGAGAAGTCGCACTTCTCCCATTGCTTTAGCCGACACCATAGCCCCATTACCCACTCTCATCGTGTAGTCCCCATCGGCTAGTTCTGTTGCAGAATCAAACATCTACATAGAACAACAAACATGGTTAGTCGCACCTGAATCAACTATCCGGGAAGACATATCATTTTCAACTAAACAAACTTCTAGAACAAGTAAATCTGATTTACCTTTCTTTTTGATCTTGAGCTCTTCGAGGTACTTTTTACAGTTCCTCTTCCAGTGACCGTCTATACCACAGTGGAAACATTTTCCTTTGGACTTTTTGTCAGAGCTCTTTGCTTTGTTGTTGTTGTTGTTATTTTTCTTAGCCTTGAAATTGCCCTTTTTTATTTTTCAACTTGCCACTTTCTTTATTCTTATTCTTCCTCTAGTTAGACTTTCCAGAAGAGGAAGTTGTAGCTTTGGCAACATTTGCCTCACCTCCTTTTTCATTTAAAATGGATTCGAAGGTTTGAAGCTCATTAAGCAACTGAGTCATGTTGTACTTCAATTTATTCATGAAATAGTTGCTTTTAAATTGAAGGGAGTGAGGGGATAGTGTTTCTCAAATCATCCCCACCTGTATGGCTTCATCGATATTGGTGCCATGTATTTCTGCCTCATTAATGTGTTCAATCATTTTGAGCATATACTCGTAGACAGAAGTACCTTTTTTTCATTCTGGCGTTCATAAGCGCCTTTACAGCCTCGTGACGAGACTGTTCAGAAAGGCGCCCAAACATTGCCTGTAGGGAGTCTATAATCCCTTTTGCGATTTCAACCGTTTCATGCTTACATCTAAGCACGTCAGACATGCTTGCTAACAGGTAGCAGCGGGCTTTGTTGTTGGCATTTTGCCAACGGTCATATGCTTCAACAACATTTTCTGATGACTTGGCGTTAGGGTGTGGAGGACATTCCTCCGTCAGGACAAACTTGAAGTTTTCACATACAAGCACGATGTTCATGTTACTATTCCATTTGACAAAATTTTCACCGGTCAATGTTTCAGTAGCGAGTATCTTGATTATTGGATTGGACATGTTTGGTTTGCTGAAATTAAATAACAATCATTCATATTTAATATGTGTGCAGAATACATATATATCACATATATAAACTTTGGTAATGTAAATATGATGCATGGTGCATGTAAAAAAATACAGAAAAATTATTTACTCATTTACCACGATAATTCAATTTTCACAAATAACGGGACGTCGTAGGATAGGTCACGCATTTGATAATTGAATTAAGACTTTCTCAATCAATAAAAGTTAAATCAAAATATCTCATATTTTCAACTTTCATTAACCACCGTTTACTTTGATCAAGATTGTAATTAACAAGCTTAATTACATCTTTTGAGTGTAACCTACCATTTCAGATTTTTCAGACTTAACTCAAAAATTACCGCCATAGGGTAGGTCAATTTTGAAATACATCTAAAAATCCTATCGCTTGTGGTGGATGGCGGTGGCCAGCTTGAGGTAATCGAGAGAGAGATTAGTGGATTTTGTGACTTAAGTGGCTATAGTGTTGGTCCTGTGGTTTTTACCCATTGGGGGTTTTTCACGTAAAATCATTATGTTAGTTTATTTATCACTTTGTTATTTAAATTGATACACTCTTTGTTTCTGATGTGCACACACTCGTGAGAAATTGGTAAAGCCTATTCAACCCCTGTTCTAGGCATACATTTTCAAATTTTACAATGTGGTTATTAATAGTTAAAACTTATTTATGGTTATGAACGGAAAAGAAATTTTACATTATGGTTATTAACAATTAAAATCCGTACGTGGTTAAAAATGAATTTCATATAAGTTATGTGATCATTTTTTATATTTTTTATTTTTTTTATAATAAAAGCTGATTTAAAAAAAAATGAAAAGAATAAAAATGCAAAAGAAAAAAGAAATAAAAAAGTTAGACAAAAAGAAAAGGAATTTAAAAAAAAAAAGTTAAAAAAAATAAAAAAATGAAATAAAAAGGAGTTGGAGATTCATGGTTTGATTTTGCAACTTAAACCTCAACCTCATATTATGATTAGGTTCATCGTGAAAGAGTTGTATAAAAAAAAGGTGATTATAAATTTATTCTCTAGGTTTTAGAGAAATATTAGTTTTTTTAATTATCTTTCCTTTTTTAGCACATGTGGTCCCTAAGTTTTCATAAATCTATCAATAAAATCTCTCTGTTAGTCAACCGTTAATCAAATTTAATGGTTTCAATTATATTTTTTCCTTTAAATAAATAACGTGCCATTGATCGCTCTAAATATATCTATGTTTTGAGCGCCTAATTCCTCCCCTTTGTGATCATTTTTGAGATGTTTTAAGTGTTTAATTGTGCTTATAAGTATTTTCAGGCACTTTCCTCATCCATGGTAACTTTTTGCCCAAGTTGGAGAATTCATGTTGAAAAAGGGTATTTTGTGGAAGAAAAGAACAATCTGCGAGTTTAACCTTGCAGAGCCATGTCGCAGAAGCTCCCCAGAGTGCACTACTACCTCAAGCTGCTAGATCAACCTCGCAGAGTGTATTTCCATTTTTGGTCCAGCAGAGACTGCGAGAAGAATCTGCAAATTCGACCTCGCAGGTCCAATTCGCAAATCCAGTTCAGAAGAGCCTGCTAGTTAATTCTGCTAGTTCAATCTAGTAGATCAGCTCTGCTAGTTAATTCTGTGAGTTCCACCTCACAGATTCTAGATCTCAAAAGCTGCCCAGAAACCTCTGCGAGTTCTTTCCAACAGAGATAAATCTGCAAGTTCAACCTCGCAGATCTTGCACGCAGAAGGCTGCCACGTCAGAAATCAACTTGCACCCACTATATATAGATAATATCTAGATTAACCTAAGTGTGCATTCTTAGATTTAGATTTAAGAGTTAAATAGATATTTGTTAGATATTTTCAACTTTGTAAAGAACAAACTAGTTCTTAGTTTTAGATTGGATCTTGAAGTTCTTTTGGAGGAGATTGAAGAAGAAGTTTTGTAATCAAAGTCAAGGACTTTATTCGAGCTTATGGGTTGTATCACTTCCTCTCTTTCTTTGTCTTTTGTAGTAGATAAAATGATGTATAGCTAAATTCCTTGAGATGTAAGGGATTGTTGCTTATTTGTTGTTAACCTTGATCTAAATCAATTTTCTCTCTTTATTCATCCTATCTTGTTTATGTATGTGCACTAATGTATGACTTATACATTTAATGCAAGGTTTCCTTGCAAGTTAGCATAGAATATGCTCTTAAGTGGTTGGATAGAAATAAATGTGTTTGACCAAACATAACTATACTCCTTCACTTTTCTTTGTAGTGTTTATTAATTGTGCATGCCTATGTCCATTGATTTCACTAGCCCTCATGGAATTATGTTGTCTCTTCTCATCATCCTTTGACATCTTAGGATGAGTAGATGTTGATTATCTTTCTCAAAAACTAATTAAATTGGGGCCACATACAAGATTGTTGAATAGTGCTTAAAATTTATTGATGGATGATCTTGGTTAACACTTATGTTCTATCGTTTTCCCTTGTATCTCATTTGTTTTATATATCCTTCTCATTAGCATAATTTAGAATGTGGTAACCTCTAAATCACTCGGATCGTATTCTAGTCAATGTATGTTAGACAACATTAAAATCTATTTGTACCCCTACCATTAATCCTTGTGGGAACGATAACCCTTACTCGTGTCCACTTTACTACTTAGCGATCCGTACACTTGCAGAGGGTTGTAGACTCGTGCACTCTTCTTATTTTCATTTGCGTGTACCATTAGTTTTTAGAGATACACCTGGAGTGCGTTAGCCACGTGTTAAATTACATTATTTTTTTTAATAAAAAAAAAGAAGTTAAATTGATCTCCACTGTCCATCTCAAATATGGATGGTGGAGATAAAAAAAATCATAAGAAAAAAACAAAAAGGTGGATCCTACACTCTCCTACTCACTAGTACAACAGTTGCTCCAAAGAAGATGATTCAACATACGCTGTCTGGGATGCTGAAAATTCCATGATTATTTCATGGCTCCTGAACTGGATTTGGAGATAGGCCAAACATATATGTATCTCTCCACTGCAAAAGAATTATGGGATGTAGTGTGATAGACATACTCAAACTTAGGCAATTTCCGCAGGAGTCTATGAAATTACTTATAAAGATTTGAGAGACATGACAAGAAGATCAATCATTTACTTATAGGCCTTTTGTTTTTTGCACTTACCACTTAACGAGTCTGAATTTGACCTATTAATTTGTTTTTGTTTGTTTTTTAAGTGGCCAAATACCTTTAAAATACCCAAAAAAACGATGGAAAATAAAAAGTAAAAAAAATCATGTCTTCTCACTTCATACCAAATCACTCAATTGCATTATATATATTTTCTTCCAAGAGTATCCTACAAAGATAACATATGTCCAAAATATCAAATGAAAATATATAACAATTAATAGTAAATATGGTATAAATGTCAAATGAATTGTTTTCAAACAATTTTATATTAAAAAAAAAAAAAAAAAAAACAAGTTAACATTACTCATTATTCAGGAGTGCAAAAAATAAAAAACAAACATGTTTTTTAGGCTTTAGTCCTTATTCATTATTCAGTAAAATTTATGATTGTCCAATTTCTAGGCAAAGAGAAAAAAAAAAAAAAAGAAACAAATGACCGCTAAGTATTACAACATATTAAAAGGTTTGTGGCAAGAACTTGAATTTTTTTTCTTATGATTTTGAATAGGCGTGTGCAGTTGATAGTGCTTAGTTTAAGAAAAAGGTTAAAAAAGACCGTGTATTTGAAGTTTTTGTTGGACTTGATCTTGAGTTAGAAACTTAGATGGAGTAAGAAAATGTATATTAGGCAAGGAGCCGTTGCCCGACAATAGAGAGGTTTTATCGAAAGTTAGAATGGAGGAAAGTCGCAGGTTGGTAATTATGGGAAAGAAATCTCCTAGCACTTCTGATGAGAACTCTACACTCAATGTAACAATAGCAATTGCACTTCGTCCTAAACTAGCCAATTAATAACAACAAAAGTTTGAAGAGAATGCCAACATCTAATGTGAGTTTTGTAATAAGTCTATGCATATGAAAGAAACATGTTGGAAAACCAGCTGTTAACTGGGAAAATAGGCAACTAATTCAAGGAAGAGCTTTTCCATTTAAAGGACCTCACCCTTCCCTAGAATCCCCCCAAGGAAGCACCTCCGGTCACTTTAAAGCACCTATTGGGAAGAAAGACCCGGTCCTCCATGTGCCGCGCCTCCTCTGGGACACACCGGATCTAAGCACGGTTCAATTGAGATCTAGGGTGCTCCCCTAGAAGGCCTACTGAGAAAGGAAGACCTGATCCACCCGGGATCCCGCCTCTAAGACTTAGTCCATCGATGACCCGGCTTCTCTCGAACCCCCAATGAGAGGAACTACATGTTCCAGTATAAGACCCGCTCCCAGCCAGCGATCCGGCTAGAAGTTATCCTAAACAACGCCTACCCAGTCTCTCATAACACACTCCTACAACCTGGACGACCCTCCCTTCTAGAAGAACTCCTTGGGACTTTTTAGCGACCCCTGCTCTGGAAGGGCTGACGCCAGCCCTCACCTTAGCTCACATGGAATGAAGAAGGGACTGGGAGCACCTGCAAAGCCACAGCACCAGTCCATTAATGTGAAACAGCAATCACGAATGGGGGAGGGAAGGCAGGCAGCCTACGGTCGAGATCATCCGCTGGCCACGCTGCATCAACGGTGGAACCACCCTCCATCTTAGCCCTAATGGAAGTCAACTATCCCATACATGAGAAGGGATACTCTGCTTCTCCAGCAAAATACTCACAGAAACGTAGCAAACATGAAGATGGAAATGGTGGAAGAAAGAGCCTGACAGTGTGCAGCGGGACAGGTGCTGACATTGTCCCCTTCAAAGCCAGATTTTGACAACGACTTCCCTCTGCAACAACTACCTATCCAGCCAATCAAAACCCTTGGAAACACCACCTGTACAGCATATCAGCCCTAGAGAAACGTCTGTATGGGCCTAGGGCCTAGGTGGAACGATCAAGACCCTTCAAGGAGTATGACGACCACGGCTCCACTCAAAACTAGGGGCTGGGATCATGCCTGAAACAAATAATAGCACGGTGTGTATAAAGCTATCTAGAGGGGGGTGAATAGATTTTACGCTTTTTACCCAATTTTTCGTGTTAGTCAAAATTACGAAAATGCCCTCAAGATAATATAACCAAGCAATTGTAATATGGTGCGGAAATTAAAACAACACTTGGTTTTTACGTGGAAACCCTCACGGGAAAAACCACGGGCTATGTAAGTAAGCCACACTCGAACCTCGAATCCACTAAATGTGCAAACGATTACAACCTAATCCCGGAAGTAATCACACACCTACCTAATCCCGGTATGAGTGAACCTAGTCCTATTTGCTTGCGATCTAAGCAACCTAATCCCGGTTGCTACACACAAGACTTACTTTCTCTAAAAGAGAATACAACCCTAAGTGAATATATATGAATATCCAAAATGCAACATAGAGCAAGGGAAACCCTATATGCTTATTTAAGATGATTAATATGCAATTAGAACAATCCTAGATATCAAAACTAAATGACATGTCAATTAGTTTAGCTAATCAATATTAAGCACAAAACCTAATATGCAAGCACAATACAAATTCTCAAACATACATCATACTCATCTCAATATTGTATCCAAAGCATACAAAATAACAAACAAGTAATTAATTGAGATTGCTAGATAAGAGAAACACAAAACATGTAAGATATTAGTGAAAAGCTTACCAAGCAAAGTATGATGAAGATTCCATGCAAGATGACATCTAGATGATCTAAGATGATGCTAGATGATGATTGATGATCATGAAAAAGTGTTTGAGTAATCAAGAATTGAGTTCTTGGAATTTTTCTTCTCTTTGAAAAATATCCTAAGTATGAATTCTGAATATGAACTCTCTTAATTGACCTAAAGTCAAAGTGGCATATATATAGGGGGCCAAATCAAAGTGTGGTCATTTAAGTAAGTTTCAAAGAAACGCGCCGATCGGCGGTTTCAATCGGCGGCCAGGCCGCCGATAATGACCGCCGAATTGAGCTCGTGAAGAACAGAGCAAAAACGGCGGTTCATTCGGCTGTTTCGTGACCGCCGATTCCAACCGCCGAATCAAAACAGAGAGATCAAAATCAATCAGGTATGAACGGCGGTTTCCGCCGATTCAACCGCCGAATTAGACTGAGAGAAAAATCAATCAGGTCTTGAAACGGCGGTTTCGAACGGCGGTTTCGACCGCCGATCTTAACCGCAGAAAAGCTTCAGACCAATCTGGACTGAAACGGCGGTTTCATTCAACGGCCAGGCCACCGATCATAACCGCCGATCACCTAGATAGGTGAAAACCAAGGAGAAGCCAAGGGCATTCTCCATAGGCAGTCCTCGCGCTAAACCAAGCACATTCTAGTGCATGCGCGGACGTTTCCGAAAGTTATCGGGAAACGAATTATACAACAACATGACACAATTACACACAACAAAATATAATAAATAAGTACAAGTGTGAAATGTGACAAATGAAGAGAATGCACACATATGCAATGAATGTTAAGTGTGTGTGTGCAACTAATCTCTTCAAAGAAAAGTAAGCATATAGAAATTTACCTTCGGTGCTTGTCAACACGAGGTCTTCAAAGGGCTTCGAACAATAAGACCGATACTTAGGCTACCCTTACAAAGAACCCCAACATGTGGTTGTCTACGAAATGAGCCAATCAACAAATGGGAACCTTACAATGCCCACCAATTACGCCCTAGGGACTAGGGCTCCCACCTACCAAAACCAAGCCCCCAACAGAGGAAAAACACGGTGGAGCGATCCTAGCCCTTGGTTCTGTACCATCACGATTGCTGACAATGGGGGATGGTGGAGATGTAATCGGGAGTTCCCACCTAAATAAGCTGCTTCCACCTACCCCTCAAGAAGGGACACTATAAATACCCCTACGATCCAAGAATAAGGGGTTGGCCTCTGATACTTGGCTACTACCTCGCCTAGACAAAGCTCCTATGTGTGTCCTACTTGGCTATTATCCCGCTTAACTCGAGCTCCTATGTGTATCTACTTGGCTACTACCCCTCTTGACCCAAGCCCCTAGGCATGATCTACGTGGTTACCTCCTAGCTTAGTTAAAACCATTGTGAGCTAGCTCCCATTGAGCGAGGGTATCTTACCTCCGTCCAATTTGCTTTCGTTGTAATAATAGCACATGTAATGACTCATAATGTACCCCATCGTTAAGGAATAAAAAGATCCCTCCTTCTCGGTAGTAAATTGTACTTGTCACGCCCCTACATACACCAGACTCAACCTCTTCTCTACTTGCAGAACCGGTCCTACTGCATTGTACTGGTCCCTAGCAACCAGACCAAGGGCCTCCCCCTGTACCTACCTTGGTACCTACCCCTGAAAGCGAAGAACCATCCCCTGCCCGGTTCAGACCAGTTACGGCACACCCGTATGTCGTGGTCCAGGTTATCCCAGGAAACTCTCGACGGATTTTTTAAGATAACAGTTTGGCACCGTCTGTGGGAAACTCACACGTAGTGTGTTTTTTCCTTTTCTCAAAACATCCCAGCTGCTTCAGCTAATATGAGGTTGAGATCGTCCCAAAACCAGGCAGATCCATCGGGGCTTTACTTCTACCTTGCCACCCACGGAGCTGAATCCTCGGAGAGCACTCCAACGCGAGGCCAATCGCTATAGGCAGAAGGTCAGGCTCCAACCAACGCGGCCGCAACTAGAGCTCCCTCGCTAGGACCGCCCCAGTAAAACACTTTCAACCGCAATGTCACCAATTTCCTGGAGGGACTGCGACAGGAGTTACTGGGTGCACACCATGACTGAGTGGGTCCTAGCAACCGGGCACCTGTCTTTGATAGGTTGGGCCCCTCCAAAGCCGTCTTACATAGGCTGGGCCTTATAGGAACCTTGCCAAAGACGAATGCTCTGGAGCCCCAAAGAGCCCGATCAGAGATTGGAGCGCCTAGAGCCTCGCCGCCTCCGGCAGATCGCCAAGCCCGCCCTGCCACAACGGGAGCTAAGGAAAGATTTGGCACCGGGAGTAGGACGGAGACCACGTCGAATAGGAGCAGAAACCCCAGCCCCCCTAGGCGGGGCCATAGAGCCAGGCATGAAGCGTTGGCTGCCTCCAGGACCGTTGCTAGAGAAGGAGAAGCTGAGGCCCAATCTTGTGAAAGGGGACAAGGTCTCATGGAGGAGCAGATGAAGAAGATGGCCAAGCATCTAACGGAACTAGAAAAAGACAAGGTTAAGTACAAAGGATTGAAGAAGGACCCTCTCGGGGAGATGAATGCTCCATTATCAAGGGAGGTTCGGCATGCTACCCTCCCTCCAAAATTCAAGATGCTAGAAAAGGTATATTCAGGCGTGGAAGACCCCTCAAGCCACTTGGAGTCTTTCGTGCAACAGATGGAGGTGCAGAACGCCTCCCGAAAGGCGATGTGCCGGATGTTCCCATGTACCCTCACCGATTTCGCTAAGACTTGGTTCAGGAAACTCCCCACAGGGAGTGTCCATTCATTCACCAAGCTGTCAATGGACTTCTGTGCTCAATTTCAGGGTGTCAAGCCACCGCCTAAGGACTCTATCCTACTACAATACGTAGTCTAGGAGCGAGGAGAAAAGTTCAAATCCTACGTGGAGTGCTTCCACAAGGAAGTCATTCAAATGGGGGTTTTCGCCGAAAAGGAAACCCTCACCAATTTCTGAAAAAACCTCTAGGTAGGAAAACTGTGGCGCTCCTTCAGCAAGGACAAACCTGAAACATACTAGGAGGCGTACAACCGTGCCTTGGAGCAAGTGCAGTTAGATGAGCAATACTGTATCAAGATAGAGCATGACGAGTCATGCTTGAGCAAGCGACAAAAAAGGGACAACAATAATCAAAAAAGGGAAAAGGAACCGGTTCCCAAGTTTAGGAGCAATCCTCCGAACCGGTCCACTTACTGCTTACCTCCGCTTCCCTCAAACAGGGCGCGCCTCTTCAGGAGGACATCCCCACTAAGAAAGATCCGAAGGACACATTCGCCTGTAAGGGAGGTCGTCAGGATCACCCAATCAGAGGAAGAAGAGTACACCAATTACATACCCCTCAATGCTCCAAGGGAGACAATATACCTAGTAATCCGAGACAAGGGACTCCTGAAGAAGCCCGACCCCATGAAACTCCCAGCAGACAGGAGGAACAAGTACAAGTACTATGATTTCCACCAGGACATAGGACACAACACTTTAGAGTGCTACAACTTACGTAACCAAATCGAGGGCCTGGTTAGAGGCGGTCTGCTGGTGGAATTCCTCCAACAAGTGAGGGATGAGATTAAGATGAGGAAGCAAGTCCAGAAAGAGATGAAGGAGCCAGTGGAAAGAAGAAAAGACTAAGGAAGAGATCTAATGGAACAAATCCAGATTGTTAACACTATCAGCGGGGGGCCCACCCTCATCGATACATCTAATAACTCCAAGAAGAACCACGCCAGGAAAGTACCCCGACACAATACGGGGAGCCAGGTGCTAAAAGTTAGCGGGGGCACATTGGACCATCCCAGCTCCGCTTAAATCATATTCATATAAGATGACACCTACAACACGGTCTAGCCCCATGATGACCCGATGGTCGTCACTGTCCAGGTAGCAAACAACTGGGTAGCCCGGGTAATGATCGACACAGGAAGTAGCGTGGATATAATCTTCAAGGACACGCTGGACCGCTGCCAACTCCGCCAACCGTGCTTCTATAGTTGCACCACCCTCTATATGGTTTCACCGGGGACTCTTTGATGCCAGCAGGTTCCATAATACTCCCAGTGGCCATAGGAGAAGCCCCCCGGCAGGTGAACAACATGATCGACTTTGTGGTGGTAGATATCCCGAGCGCCTACAATATGATTCTAGGACGACCCTTCCTTTCAAAAATTAAGGGAGTCTTATAAATCTACCACAATGTCTTGAAATTCCCGGTAGGTGAGGAAGTCGGAATCTTGAGAGGGGACAAACAAATGGCGTGCAAGTGTTATACCATCTCGTCAAATCCCTCTGCCCTGATCAAGCAGTGCTCCCAAATCACCACAGAAAGCGACCAAGGAAGACCGGGCGCAGAAGGTGTTCCACGGGAAATGAACCTCCCGATCAATACGCAATCACATGACATGGGATGGGAACACATGGGAAGCATGATAGAACACCCGGAAGTGGAAGAAGAAACATTTGAAGAAGAGACGTCGGATGAGGAAAAGAGAGGAGGACCGGCTGAAGAATTGGAAGAAGTCGTGGTAAGGGAGGAAAACCCTCCAAGGACAGTGAAGATAGGATCCACCTTGTCTTCAGAGCATAAGGCAACGCTACAAAAGGTCCTCCGGGACTACAATATGTATTTGCCTGGTCCCACGAAGAGATGCCCGGCATCCCTTCTAACCTGGCGGTGCACCGCCTTAACGTGGACCTTACCTTCAAACCCGTAAAGCAGAAAAGAAGGTACTTCAACCCAAACCGAAACACCGCGGTACAAGAGGAGGTGGACAAACTCCTCCACGCTGGGTTCATCAGAGAGGCGCGATACCGGAAGTGGATTGCTAATGTGGCCATGGTCCCAAAGGCCAATGGGAAGTGGCGGATGTGCGTAGACTACATTGACCTCAACCGCGCCTGCCTAAAGGATAGTTTCCCTTTCCCTAAGATTGACCAACTCGTTGACTCGACCGCAGAAAATAAGACCCTGAGTTTCATGGATGCCTTTTCCGGTTACAATCAGATCACCATGCACCACTCAGATCAAGAGAAGACCAGTTTCATCACGAACCAAGGTTTGTACTGCTACAAGATGATGCCCTTCGAGCTGAAGAATGCCGGAGCCACCTACCAGAGGTTGGTCAACAAGCTATTCAAAAAGCAGATCGGTCATACCATGGAGATCTACGTGGATGACATGATAATCAAATTGCGGCAGGTAGAGCAGCACCCCGACGACCTCAGAGAAACCTTTGAAGTGCTTCGAAAGAACCAGATGCGGTTAAACCCGGATAAGTGTGTGTTTGGGGTTTCGGCCGGGAAATTTTTAAGATTCATGGTTCATGAGAGAGGGATCGAAGCGAACCTATAAAAAATCAAAGCCATCTTAGAGCTCCAATCCCCCATTACTTTAAAGCAAGTCTAAGGATTGACTGGCCGCCTCGCTGCCCTCAACAGATTCATATCGCGGTCCACCGACAAGTTTCTCCCATTTTTCCAAGCCATTCAGAAGGGAAGAGGGATGAAGTGGAATAAGGAAAGCGAGCGCGCCTTCAGAGAGGTCCAGAGTTACCTTTCTAACCCTTCATTGCTTGTCAAACCACTGTCGGGAGATGTGCTGCAACTCTACCTTGCAGTATCAGACACGGAGACAAGCGCGACTTTGGTGAAAGAGTGCGAGGGAGGGACTTAGAGACCCATCTACTATGTAAGCCGCTCCCTCAGCAAGACCGAAAGAAATTACAACCAGCTTGAAAAACTCACCTTTGCCTTGGTGGTAGCGGCGTGCAAGCTGCGCCCTTACTTCCAGGCCCACTCGATAGCAGTACTCACAAACTTCCCTCTCCGGCAATTCATGCAGCGGCTTGATATGTCGGGCAGGCTAGTCCTGTAGGCCCTCGAGCTTACCCAATATGATATTACTTTCAAGCCCCGTGCCACAATCAAAGGACAGGCACTAGCAGATTTCGTAGCGGAGTTCAGTGGAAACCCCGACTTTAATCTTGAGGGACAACCCGCTACCCAGACAAACAGCAATGTCCCAATTCCCGGGGAAGAATGGCCTTCCCAATCAAGCATTTGGACATTATTCGTGGATGGAGCCTCCAACCAACATGGTTGCTGGGCGGGAATCGTGTTGATTGACCCGGAGGGGTTTGAGTCCTCTCGCTGCTTAAGATTCGAATTTAGGGCCACCAACAATGAAGCAGAGTATGAAGCACTATTGGCTGGTCTGAATACCGCCCGGGAATTTGGAGCCCAGTTCTTTGCCATCAAGAGCGATTCACAGTTAATCGTGAACCAAGTAGCCGGATCCTACCAGGCCAAGGGCAACAACATGTCCGCCTACCTAGAAAAGGTAAAGCAAGCAAGCAACCAAGGTGTTCCAGATGGTTAAGATTGAGCAGATTCCTAGGAGGGCTAACCACCGGGCCAATGTCCTCGCCAAGATCGCAACGGGAGGAGGGCAAACCCCCCTAAGGGAGTCCGCCTTCAACTTCTAAGCAGGTCAAGCATCGCCAAAACCGTTGAGGTCTATCCGGTAGACCGCATCCCATGCTGGATGGACCCCATTGCAGATTACCTCCATAGCCAGAAACTTTCGGATGACCCAACAGAGGTTATAGCGATAAAAAGAAAGTTGGCCCGGTATTGCCTGGTGCAGGGACACCTATATTGGAAAGGGAAGTCATTGCCCCTCCTTAGATGCCTACACCCGGACGATGCCAAGTGGGCGCTGAAGGAGGTTCACTCAAGTGACTATGGAGATCATTCAGGAGGAAATGCCCTGGCACACCGAGTCTTAAGGATGGGGTACTTTTGGCCAACCCTCCATGAGGATGCTCGTTTATATGTCCGCACCTGTGTACCATGCCAGAAGGTGGCCAACCTTATGCACCAGCCCTCGGAAAGGTTATCCATCATCTCTTCCCCCTATCCTTTTACGGTATGGGGAGCAGACCTCATTGGCCCACTACCTGCCGGGGCAAAGCAAGCCAAGTATACGGTGGTCGCCATAGACTATTTCACTCGGTGGGTAGAGGCTGAGCCGCTTACCAGCATAACAGAGGCAAATACGACCACTTTCATTAAGAAGAACGTGATATGTAGGTTTGGAGTCCCCGTGGCAATAATCATCGACTTAGGCAAGCAGTTCGACAATTATAGCTTCAGGGACTAATGTGAAGATTTGAGGATTAAGTGTCGCTTTGCCTCAGTAGCCCACCCCCAAACAAATGGCTTGGTTGAATCCACAAACAAAACAATCTAGAAATTGTTGAAAAAGAAGCTGCAGGAGGAAAAGGGAGCCTGGGTGGATCAACTCCCAAACATCTTATGGGCCTACTGAACCACCAAAATGACCGCAACTGGAGAGACCCCCTACTCACTAGCTTTCGGGGTCGAAGCTGTTCTACCAATCAAGTTGAAACTTCCCAGCTTTCACACGTAACTCTACAATCCGGAAGACAATGAGGACAAGCTCAGGGCATGCTTAGATCTAATAGAAGAAAAGCAGGCCGGGGTGGCCTAAAGGATGGCAGCCTACTAGTAGAAGATTGCCTGTTGTTTCAACAAGGGTGTCAAGATCCGGAGCTTCAAGGAGGGCGACCTGGTACTGAGGAAAGTCACACAGAATACCCGTCGCCGCTATGATGGTGTCCTCGCTCCTAATTGGGAAGGTCCATACCTTATCAAGGCGAAGGTGAGCCATGGAGGATACAAGCTGATGGATCTCAACGGAGATCCTATTGGACACACCTGGAACGCCGATCACTTGAAGAGGTTCTACCCCTAGCGGTAGCGCGGGAGGGATCAAGAGAAAGAGCGTGGGAATCCCACTGTAAATAGTACTAGTTCCTTTTGCTCACTTTTCATGTAGGCGTGACCCGACAGGCACTTGAGAGCCGGGGTTCAGCCACACAACGAAGCAACTTTGACCGCTTGTACCTAGGGTGTTTTAGCCCCCCTTTTAAATGAATAAAACGTTGTTCTCCACAGTTGATCATATCAATTTTCGCTTGTTATATACCGGGTACCTCAAATGAGCTACCACGATGTCTTGGGCTGGGTACAAGACCCCTTAAAAAGGGACTTGGGCTTAAGTGGCCATGGTTGCCTACCAAGTCCAGGATATACCGGGTACCTCAGATGAGCTACCACGATGCCTTGGGCTAGGTACGAGACCCCCCAAGAAGAGACTTGAGCTTAAGTGGCCATGGTTGCCTACCAAGTCCGGGATATACCAGGATATACCGGGTACCTCAGATGAGCTACCACGATGTCTTGGGCTGGGTACGAGACCCCCCAAGAAGGGACTTGGGCTTAAGTGGCCATGGTTACCTACCAAGTCCAGGATATACCGGGTACCTCAGATGAGCTACCACGATGCCTTGGGCTGGGTACGAAACCCCCTAAGAAGGGACTTGGGCCCAAGTCCAGGATATACCGGGTACCTCAGATGAGCTACCACGATGTCTTGGGCTGGGTACGAGACCCCCCAGGAAGGGACTTGGGATTAAGTGGCCGTGATTGCCTACCAAGTCCAGGTTATACCGGGTACCTCAGATGAGCTACCACGATGCCTTGAGCTGGGTACGAGACCCCCAAAGAAGGGACTTGGGCTTAAGTGGCCTTGGTTGCCTACTAAGTCCAGGATATACCGGGTACCTCAAATGAGCTACCACGATGCCTAACTAATCTTTAAGCTCAAAACCTTATTGTAGGGAATATGTACCTACACAAGGCTCAAACAAAACATTATATACAAAAATACGCTCGAAAACGAGACAAACGATCAGAATTAGGGGACCTCAAATAGGTATAAAATAGTCCGATCAGCTATCTTCTTCGCCATAGTCGTAGTCCTTCTCCATGTTAGAATCCTCTGATGCTATCTTTTTCAAGAGAAGTAAGAAGTAGAGAAGAAGAAGAAGTGAAAGATGGAAAGCGGGAGAAAATGGAAAGATTCCGGTTAAACCAACCTTAAATAGAGAAAGAGAGGGACGGTTTAAATTTTGAACGAGAAGATCTCAGCCCTCCAAACGATCGAAAAACTGGGGAAGCAGGACAGAAAAGCAGATGGGACGAGTTGGCCGTTCTGCACGCGCCACGTGGAAGAAGGCTCAGTAAAACATCCCCTCGCTGACGCCTACGTCCTGAGAAACGTGCCAAATTCAGAGGGCCATCATTACTGCATTTAATGCTGGAGAAGCTGGGCCAATAAGGTAAATCCCAATAAATTCAGGGGAGGTAAACAAGAAAATCTAAACAGGAAAAACTCTTTATGTGACCGGATACCCCGCCTCCAACGTTCAGCGATACCATTAACATTGAAGGCGGGAGGGACTTCTGTTAACTGGGAAAATAGGCAACTAATTCAAGGAAGAGCTTTTCCATTTAAAGAACCTCACCCTTCCCTAGCATCCCCCCAAGGAAGCACCCCCGGTCACTCTAAATTACCTATTGGGAAGAAAGACCTTGTCCTCCATGTGTCGCGCCTCCTCCGGGACACACCGGATCTAAGCACGGTTCAACTGAGATCTGGGGTGCTCCCCTAGAAGGCCTACTGAGAAAGGAAGACCTGATCCATCCGGGATCCCGCCTCCAAGATACGGTTCATCGATGACCCGGCTCCTTTCGAACGCCTAATGAGAGGAACTACATGTTCCAGTATAGAACCCGCTCCCAGCCAGCGATCCGGCTAGAAGCCATCCTAAACAACGCCTACCCAGTCCCTCATAACACACTCCTACAACCTGGACAACCCCCCCCCCCCCCCCCCCCCCCCCCCTTCTAGAAGAACTCCTTGGGACTTTCTAGCGACCTCTACTCCGGAAAGGCTGACGCCAGCCCTCACCTTAGCTCACATGGGATGAAGAAGGGACTGGGAGCACCTGCAAAGCCACAGTACCAGTCTGTTAATGTGAAACAGCAATCACGAATGGGGGAAGACAGGCAGCCTACGATCGAGATCATCCGCTGGCCACGCTACATCAACGGTGGAACCACCCTCCATCTCAGCCCTAATGGAAGTCAACTATCCCATACATGAGAAGGGATACTCTGCTTCTCCAGCAAAATACTCGCAGAAACGCAACAAGCATGAAGATGGAAATGGTGGAAGAAGGAGTCTGACAGTGTGCAGCAGGACAGGCGCTGACACTGTCCCCCTTTAAGCTAGATTTTGACAACGACTTCCCTCTGCAACAACGACCCATCCAGCCAATCAAAACCCCTGGAAACACCACTTGTACATCATATCAGCCCTAGAGAAACGTATGCATGGACCTAGGGCCTAAGTGGAACGATCAAGACCCTTCAAGGAGTATGACGACCACGGCCCCGCTCAAAACTAGGGGCTAGGATCATGCCCACCAATTACGCCCTAAGGACTAGGGCTCCCACCTACCAAAACCAAGCCCCCAATGGAGGAAAAACACGGTGGAGCGATCCTAGCCCTTGGTTCTGTACCATCACGATTGCTAACAAGGGGGGACGGTGGATATGTAATCGGGAGTTCCCGCCTAAATAAGCTGCTTCCACCTACCCTTCAAGAAGAGACACTATAAATACCCCTACGATCCAAGAATAAGGGGTTGGCCTCTGAAAACTGAAACATCTACTTGGCTACTACCTCGCCTAGACAAAGCTCCTATGTGTGTCCTACTTGGCTACTACCTTGCCTAGACAAAGCTCCTATATGCGTCCTACTTGGCTACTATCCCGCTTAACCCGAGCTCCTATGTGTATCTACTTGGCTACTACCCCTCCTGACCCAAGCCCCTATGCATGATCTACGTGGTCACCACCTAGCTTAGTTAAAACCCTTGCGAGCTAGCTCCCATTTAGCGAGGGTATCTTACCTCCGTCCAATTTGCTTTCGTTGTAATAATAGCACATGTAATGGCTCATAATGTACCTCATCGTTAAGGAATAAAAAGATCCTTCCTTCTCGACAGTAAATTGTACTTGTCACGCCCCTACATACACCAGACTCAACCTCTTCTCTACTTGCAGGACCGGTCCTACTGCATTGTACCGGTCCCTGGCAACCGGACCAAGGGCCTCCCCCGATACCTACCCCGGGAAGCGAAGAACCATCCCCTACCCGGTTCGGACCAGCTGCGGTGCACCCGTACGCCGTGGTCTAGGTTGTCCCGGGAAACTCCTGATGGATTTTTCAGGATAACACCAGCAATTTTGAAGAGAAACATATTTGGAGACAAGAGTGGGCGTGGACGTGGACGTGGAATGCAGACGACTGTTGCTGCAATCAAAACAATTCCTTTTAATAAGGAACAACTAGATTATATTTGCAAATTGTTGAATTAAACAATTCCTTTAGGTTCTCTTGCCCAAAAATATAGTTCTTTAAGTGCTTTAACTAGTTTTGCCAATCTAGCATGCTATATCATTTATTCGGATGCATCTGATTATATGACGAGTTTGTCACATCTCCTTAACACATACCACCGATAGGCTCAAGCAAGCGTAGCAAATCACATAGATAAGCCCCTAGCTTGTCTCTAGTTGTAAGAATTAATTTTATAGATATCTTAGAAAATATTGTTTTAAAATTTGTTCTCCATGTGCCTAATCTTTTGTTGTCATTAAGCTTACTAAGAATTATAAATGTACTGTAAAATTTCATGATTCCTATTACGAATTTTAGGACTTACATTCGAGAAAGATGATTGGCAGTGCTAGAATGGTTGACGGACTGTATTATTTTGATGATGAACTCTCTAAGAATAGACAAGCTCAAGCTGCAAGTAGTAGTGATTCTTGCCTTGCGTTAGTATACAAATGACCAAAATTATTATAGTTCCATTAATTTTGAATGACGGAAGAACTAAAGTGATGAATTTTGGAAGAAAAAAAACTAGGGGCCAAAGTTGTTAATTTGACAAAGACGTTTAAAATAGTGATACTTTGTGAAAAAGAAGGGACTTTAGTGAAATCTTCCATTTTGACAAACTATCAAATTATGTATGAAAACTTAATGGAGTAATTGGCACAAATCCCCCCCAGACTATACCAGCTTTTGCATGTTGCCCCATAAACTATTTTATTAGGCACTAAACCCCCTGAACTATCGCTTATTGGCAATCCTTTAGGTTTTTTCCCCCCTGAGAGGGGGCATCTTTAGTCTTGTTCTGCCAATAAGCGATAGTTCAGGGGGTTTAGTGCCTAATAAAATAGTTTAGGGGGTAACATGCAAAAGCTGGTATAGTCTAGGGGGGATTCGTGCCAATTACTCAACTTAATGAGCAAGTTGAACCAAACTCCCTTGAGGTTTGCCCTTTTACACTCATAACCAACTTTTTTGTTAATTGATACTCACCTTCCCTACCGTCTAGAAATGGTTAACAAATTGGCCACCCCCCCGGCAGCTGCGCCAAAAACTTAATGTGTTTTAAATTAAGCACATGGTTTAACTCGCAATTGCATGAATCGTTAAAAGATTCGTATAACGGCAAATACGAGTTTGTTCCACAGGGAAGTATAATCCGTCAACTATTCATAGTTTAAATGAATGAGAAATGATTTAAGGAGGAGAAATGATATAAGGAGGGTTTGTGCATTAAATGTAAATATTGCGAGAAATCATAGATTATATACAATGATATTTACTAAGATAAATGTGAGACAATTGATGGATTGGAGAGATGCAAAATATATGGTTACACTAAGTAAATGACTCCACCAATACAATCCCACAAACTTATAAAAAACATGCTCACTAATGTTGAAAGTCATGTTTACTTAATCTTCAACAATATTCTCTCTCGAGCAATAAATGATATACTTATATGCAATAATAATCTATCTTTCGATGACTATCAGAAATACACACAAGTTCATCGAGAGCTATGATACACATTTAGCGACTACACATGCAAGCTCTCATATTTCTGTCTTACTCAATATGTAGTTGACATTTAATCGAGTATGTTGCATGCGTCACCTCTCGGTCCTTAACACAACAACTAAAATTCATTCAAGTGGTGGTTAAGCACCCAAAATAATTGCACACTTAAATATCCACTTAACAATCAATAAGCATATTCAATAAAAATGGAAAAAGTGTTAGGTTTACATCAAAATCCCTAGTGGTGATAGTACACATCAAATAATCAAAGAAACAAAAAGAAAAGAATAAGGATAGAAAAAACCCGTGAAGCATCCACAACTCCTCAGAGATAAGATGTGCGGTTCCTCCACAATCTTTACACTCCTTCCTTTAATGTGCTACTCAATCTTATAGACAAGAGAAAATCTTCATTTTCTCTCTCTAAGCCTCTCTAACTCCTAGATGGATGGTCGAAGTTTTTGGTGATGATGGAATGGTGTGGCCACTAAGGGGATGGCCCTCTTGGAGCCTTAGAGGCTCTTCTCTCTTCTTGGATGTTTGGTGGCCAAAGAATAGTTAAAGATTAAAAAGTGGCTGCTCTAGGGCTTAAAATGGAGTCTAAATAGGATTCTAAAAAATTTAGGGCATAAAAAATGGAGAATTACGAAAATAACCCTTGAGGGAAGGGTGCCGGATGCAATTTCACAGCCATGGTGGACATTGGTAGAGGTTGGTGCGACTTGCGAGGCGACTTTGGAAAGTCGTTTAAGAAGTTACTCCAACCTCTGTTTTTTATTTTTTCTTTCATGCGTGGTGCGTTCAGAAGGCATGGTTGGATAAGCTGCTTCACATGTTACATTCCCTTTAGCTTGGTGATTTACCATTTTGTCCCTTACTCTCCTTAATTGATCAAACATCATTTCTAGCTTTTTTTTTTATTATTATTTTTTTAACCTTTTTGCCCATGCTTCTCCAAAATTAATCCATTACCATTGAATTATAAAATCACCTTTTTCAATCACAATCTTCTCCGATTAAGCTCTAACACCTTATTTAGGGATAATTATTCAACAAAACATATTAGAACATCGATTTTACTTGAGAAACAAAGCAAAAAGAGTTGGAAATGGAGGCCGAATTTACGTACAAAATGGCCTTAACAACCATCCATTTGAAATGGATGGTTGGATCCAATTTTGTTTTAAATTTTTATTCAGTTTTTTAATATATATATATTTAAAATTCTTAAAATGATGAAAACACCCTTATCTTTTAGAGTCAAACTCGGTCAACTGTTAAATTTGACAAAGTTTGACTAACGGTAGGGGATGTGAGTGTCAATTTTCGATAAAGTTGTTTATGGGTGTGAAGTGTAAAGCTAAAGAGAGTTTGGTGCAATGAGCTGTAAAAAAAATGAAAATGAAAGAATGGAGACTTGGTCTCCAACAATGGAGACTCATCAATGGAGATGGCCGGTGGAGACCCACCAGTTTTTCCCTTTTTTATTTTATTTTTAAAATTTTTCGTTTTACAATTAATTTTTTTTTTGTATTTGTATTTGTATTTGTATTTGTATTTGAAATAGAATTATTTGTTTTTGAAAAAAAAAATATTATTCTTAATTTTCAATTAATATTATTATTTTTTTAAACATTTTTTTTCAATTAATCACCATTTAAAATTTTTTATTCAATTTCGTACACACATATATATATTAATTGCTTCAAATGACTAAAATACCCTTAGTTTGACTAACAAGAGGAGAGGTCTGTCAACGATCAAGTTATTTAAAGGTCAAACTGTAGGGAAGTTTGGTCCAATTTGCTCAAACTTAAATGTTTGTTTTTTTTAATTTTTAATTTTTTAATTTTTTATTTTTAAAAATAAACTTAAATGTTAATTACAAATAAAACATTATTTAGAAGAAAGAAAGAAAGCGCGTGGAATGTTGTAAAAGTATGGTATTTGCCTATTTGGTATTGACCGTGAAGTGTGAGCGTGCGCATACATACATACATACATACATGATACATGTGTGATGTGTGTTTTGTACGCACAAAAGAAAGTGTTGCCTTTTTGTTTGTTTGTTTTGGTTTCAATTCAAGCCTCATCATCGTTAATTGTTACTTCTGTGAATCCCTCTACGAGAGGGACACTCCTCTCCTTCCTTTCCTTTCCCCCCAAAACCCTAGTTAGGGTTTCCATCATGCTCACCACTAATTAGATATTAACGCTCCTTTTCATTTTTAGGGTTTTCTTTTTGTTGACTCTGTAAATATGGAGAGATCCGATGGCAAAAAAGATCTTCGCAACTTCACTCACAACAACTCATCTGGTTAGCTCTTTCTTCTTCTTCGCCTCCAAATTCATTAAATTATTTCTTCTTTTTGATTTGTGTTATCTGTCAGCGGTCCCTTTTGATAGTTTTAACCATTTCTTTATTAATCCATGAGCTTGTTTTAGGTTTCTGAAATTTCAATTTTCATGCTTTAGCTCCTTTCTTTTCTGTTCTGTTCTGTTCTGTTCTGTTTTCTTTTTAATCTTTCTAAGAAATTTGATGTTTTTAAACTTTTATGACTTTGAAGTTTCTGATTTAGTAGTAATTGAGTGGTTCTTTTGAGTTTGGGATAAGTTTGGAGTTTGGCTTCGGTTTATGCAGTGCCTTATAAAGTTTTTTAATTGGGGCAGCTAGCATATTGATTTAATTGATGCTTTGTATCGCAGGTAATGAACTGTTTAATGCATCACGATATGAATTTTTTGGTCAAAATGTTGTGGAAGAAGTGGAATTAGGGGGACTAGAAGATAATAAAGCTGATGCTGCTGTGTTCGGATCAGTTGATGACGAATATCATTTGTTTGACAAAGGGGAAGTACGGATTTTTCTTTTTCTTTTTTATCTCATAATTTCCTTTAGTTTTTAATTTTCTATGACTTATCTATCAATATGAAATTCTACTACAATGGTCCATTTTTTATTGGTTTTGAGCTCTTTGCAGTTCAACGGAAGTATATTACTGTTCCATTGCAATTTATTGCATAGGACTGTGTTTTGTATTAAGCCTAGTCCCAGGCATCTGGGTATCTAGCTTAACATAAAATACTTTAAACCTTACCATTATGTGAAATTTAATAACACAGTTTTAGGCATCTAATCCATCTGAGAATATTTGACATATATGGTAAACTTTAGTTATAGGTAAGAATTGTGAGATTAAGACAACCTACTAATGGTTTACTGCTTAGTAGAGCATCAGACTGATGTGAGGAGATGGATGATTCTATTGCTGGTTAGTACTTCTATTAAGGTGGATAAGTGGGCTTTATGGGGTCTGGAAAGTTGTATGGTTGATTTACTATTCATGGAAAAATGTTGGTGGTTTCCCATTAAAAAAAGAAGAAGCTATGCATGGAATAGTATCTTTTTGTCTTATTTTTATCAATTAAATTAGTGGATTTTTTGCACTTTTCGAAGTTTAAGCAATTCTTTCTTTTAAGTATTTTTCTGTCTCTTTTTCAGTGCCATTTGATGTGTTAAATTTAGAATTAAACTTTCTTTGCTTGTTTTAGTATTTTATCTGTTAATTTGTGAGGTGTAAGTGTGTAACTTCTGTTTAGTCTCTTTCTCTTAAAAGAATTAAAAATAATTGTCTTTTAGTCTTTTTATACTAGGATTGGCCCCCTTATTATTTTTGGCATTCTTACTCCTCTTGCAATGATGGGCAAAAGGTTAGTGGTGGATAGGGATTTAGTTTTACACAGAGTTTTTAAGGTAGAAAAATATTTCTGGTAACGACTCCAGGTAGTTCTGATTCTATGTTCTCTAATTTCTGTTAAGTAAGCTGGCTTTTCCTGCTAATAGTTTTTTTTCTTACCTATATTTTTACTGTAGCGATCCTCCATTATTTCTATTTATTCTTCATTTTTGTTTGTCAACTAGGCAATATCATCCAATTGTATCCATTACGAAGATCCAAATTTGTAGCTTGGTCATCTTGATTGAAAAGTCATTCGTTGGGAACTATTCCCGTGATCCTATATGATAGTGATTAGTGAAAATGTAATGTTGAATTTAGCTATAAAAATGCTACTTGAAAACTTCCAGCAATTAATGTCAAAATTCAATTCATCATGGTAATAGAATGCATTTTCGGTATATAGAGAGAGATGGGATGAAGAGGAACTCTGTATATAATTATAAAAAATGACATTAAAAGTAGGTTTTTTTCTCTCTCTCTCTATGCAACGTGTCTTTTTGTCTCTGTTTGGAAGGGAGGGGCAGAATGCTGTTTTAATTCTTAACTTTTATGTTGGGTGTTTTTTTAGTCTTCTAAAAAAGTTTAACCTGTTAAGGCACCCAATTAAATTTCCTTTGTGTTGCAAAACTTATGATTTAGTGTTGCCCGTTGCTTGATCTTATTGCTGTTGTTGCTGATGTGATCTTTTGTTACAATAAAATAGTCATTATTGTGCATATTCTTACTACAGTTGGTGTGTTGTAATCTTCAGATGCTGATGACATTGTATGAATTTATTTTGTGCACGGTGAATGATTAGAGAAATGCCATACATATTAACATAACAAGATGATACATGAGACATGCATTTTTTTTTTAATTAAGTTGTTGATGTTATTTCTCACTGTTAATCTAGAAGCTGATGAATCACTTCCTTTTTAATTGATATATATTCTTACTTTC
The DNA here is from genome assembly GCA_008009225.1 of Acer yangbiense. Lineage (NCBI taxonomy): Eukaryota > Viridiplantae > Streptophyta > Magnoliopsida > Sapindales > Sapindaceae > Acer > Acer yangbiense. Next base: position 20,671,773 of record CM017767.1, on the reverse strand, counting down.
TAGATTATAATCCACCTGTCTGTTGGCTCTAATTTTTTTTTCCTAATTATTGGTTTTCAGGGTGTAGGTTTAGGATCTTTATCAGACGTGGATGATCTGTCTACTACTTTTGCAAAGGTCAGCTTCTTTCACTTTTATAATGACACAGACTCTGATTAATGATGAAATCTATATTGTTACTGGACAGAAATGTTCATTAATATTGTCTGGTAGTGGTGTGTTTTAATTTGTATTTTTTTTTTTTTATCTCAATCAGCTAGGTGCTTTTGTTGTGTCTTCACTGCCTTTTTTTTTTTTTCTTTTCCTTTTAGGAATTTCCAAAACTAAACTAAACTATAAATAAAATATAATTCATTTGTATCTAAACTTTCTTTAAGCTATACATGGATCCACTTATTTTAGAGATTACTCGTTCAATGTTCTGGACTCAATTATGCTTGGTCAGATTAATCTATGCCTTAATTGTTAGAATACAGGGACAACATTTTAAATTGTTTGAAGTGTTTAAAATTCTTCTTTAAGACCTAGTTTGGATGAAGTATTTATTCAACATTGGAATATAATATTCAATTTAGGTAGTCCATTCTGCAACTTGAAAGAACAAATGTGCTTCTGAGGAGCTATAATGTTGCGGCACTTTCTATTCATTAAGTGTTTGACAATCCTGTATTTATCATGTCTATTTTTAAAGGATACTGTTTCATGTAATATGAAGTGATCCTGTAATGGATTTTTTAGTATCTATCATAGTAGAAGATGCAACCGGAATGCCTTAATTTTGATGGGACATCATGTGCTCATGTGATTTAGTTACAAGCGTTTGGTTTGAAATTGAGTTAATTTGAGATCATGTGAGCTCGATGAGGGTTTGTGGGGACCGGGTGAGTTTATTCAAGTAATTTGGTCAGAGGGAGTAATGCACTGATATTCAAGAAACAGCATGGATGTGGCTTGATATGATGTATACAGAATTTTTCCAATGTTTGTAAGGTCTTTTACTTGAGCAGGCTTGGGTAGTTCTTGTAGACCAAAAAGGTGGGGGACTATCAGGTAATGTTTAGAAGAACTAGGTGGTTATTTTCTGAAGTAGCCAAAGTTGAATATTATCTAGTGATCATAACCACTTCCTAGGACTTGGAGTTAAATGACAAAATAAAATTTTATACGGCAGAAAATCAGGATGGATAAGATTACCTTTTGCATCAGTTTCATAACTGTAATTTCAGTATATGATATAACTAGATAATTTTTTGGAAGCTCATTTTAACTCAGTCATGAGTCATCCTGATTCCTGCCTTAGTTGCAGAAATAAAAAAGTACTGATTCTCAAGCAGTTGGTTGCCAATTTATAATCTTACATCTAGCATAAAATAAATAATTATATGACAGCATAAAAAAAATTATGGGCGTAAAAAAAGAACCTTGCATCTAACTGACAACATGTTATTCATTTAATATGCTCTCAGAGCTGCTGTTGCCTTCACGGTGTCAATTTTTAAGTGATTATGAAAACAAAGAATAGTTATTCCACTCTGTTCTGACAACAAATTACATGAGAAATAACTTAGATTTCTTGGTGTAAGAACTATAGAAAGCCAAGCATAAGCTGAAGCTTTGAGTTTGATGTTCTTGCAAGCTCAGAAGCTTTAGAATGCTGACAAAACCTAAAGAAAACAATGGTGTATAGTGTTAACAATTACAGAGAAACAAGACAGGTTTGAAAATTAATTTATTTGTTTCATGCTGCATTCGTCTGGTTTATGTTTGTTGAATTAAAAATGGGAAAATCAGATGGTGTGTGCTATAGATTGTTCAAGTGATCTCCAAGAATGATGTGACTAATACTACATATTTTATGGGATGAATCTGAACTCTACATCCAAGTATCCAACAAATATTAATTTGCTGGGAAGAGATCTTAATTATCAGATTAGAAAGATACAAAGAAATTATTAGAAGATGAGAAAAAAGCCGAAACCTCTCATTTTACTGATTAAAAGATATTGTAATTTCTTTTCAGATGACCAATTAACTATTAAGAACTTTAGTTTGAATATTATGGTGCTTTATGATGTGTGAACTTAGCAGATGTATTAATTGATTTGTATTTGATCGCCTCGAGGCTGCTGCCTTGACTCTCGGAGGCTTGACCATCTCGCCTCGCCTTTCGAGTTTTAAAACATTGATATCATTTTTATAAGCATCTGATTTCTGATTGTTGTATAGATTGGATTCTGGCAATAAAAGGTTGCCATATTGGAATCTTGAAAAGTTTTTATGTAATTAAATATACAATTTAGAATACTAGTAACTTTTTTTTTGAAAGGTTAGCATACTTGTAACTTTTTTTTTGAAAGGTTATCATAATGGTAACTTAGAAGTTGCAGAAGTTACCCTTTTCACTGTATGTATGGTTACGTAATACATCAGCTGATATCTGGTATGGTTGACACTTGATAGCACATGGAAAAATAAACACTTGTGATATTATCGTCCTCTTTCCTCTTGGTGTGTCATGTGCTAGAATTTTGAAGAAGATATTAATCATCTTTTTCTCTGATGTTCGGTGGCTGCAATTATAGAATAAATTCTTTTTGGCGGCCAGTTTGAAATGGGTTTCTTCTTAGTCTGTGGTTTTCTTCTTAGTCTGTGGTTTTCTTCTTACCGGAAGATTTTAAAACTTTTGTGGGAGGAATGAAAGCTAAGGTCTTTTGGTATTATGGAATTTTTGTTGTTTTATGGGTTATTTGGTTAGAGTAATAAAAGAATTTTTGATGAAGCTAATGAGGACAACTGTTTATTTGATATAGGTGGATATAGGTTTTATCTTTTATCTACTCTTTGGGCATCTGCCTCTAAAGAATTTAAAGACAGTTTCATATTTTTTGAATGCTTGATTGGAAGGTTGTAGTTAATTGGTAGAATTTCTTGTATCTTTGGTTTTGCTTTTTGTTCAATTTGTTGTTTTGATGTACTACCGGTTCACTTCCGTATTTGTTTTATTTTCTCCTTGGGTAAAATTTTACGTATCCTATATATATATATATATATATAAGAAAAGAAAATACATAAACTGATTGCTGGTTGCTTGGTCATTTATTATTCTTTTTTTTTTCTGCTGCTGGTTTTGGTGCTGTTGCTTTGCTATAGTATATCAAACTTTGGTTGTGCATGAGTGTTATACTCCTGTTAAAGTGGGTTCTGAATATGATTTTGTTGAACAGTTGAACAGAGTTGTTACTGGACCAAGAAATCCAGGAATTATTGGCGACAGATCTGGATCTTTTTCTAGGGAAAGTAAGTAAAACTATTGTACATTATTCTGCTATCATTTATAGAAATAGTTTGAGAATTGCTTTAGATTGTTTTGTATATATGCTTATCCTTTTTTTAATATAACATATATGCATGAGGTTGTGTGAGCTGGTTCTGTCCTTGCAAAGCTGGGCAGTTGCCTCAATTCGAAAATCATAAATAATGCAATTTTTTTTATAAATAATACTTAAGTAGAAACTCATCCATAACATTTAATAAGTAGTACACAATCAACATTGCTAACATAAAGATCCAAAAACAAAAGTGCATGACAAATAAAAATAAAAGATGTTTAGTGGCTTGAAATATGGATCCGAAAGGACCAAAATGTCATACTAGTGATAAATGGCCACTGTATATTGAAGAGACTATAATTTGTGTCTATTGGCTTGAAATATGGACCCAAGGTTTCATTCCCTCCGTCATCATCTGTAGTGTCATCCTCTAAGGAGTCATCATGACATTCGATTCCTCTATCAACAACCTCATCACTCGCTATGTCCTCCCACTCTGGTTACTCATCCACTAATGTTTTAAGTTTTTTTTTTTTTTTTCGTCAAAGCCCTTAGTTATTTGAGGTGGCCGCCGGTGAGGCGGGACTGAGTAACAACAAGGGAGAGGCAGCTGACTCAAGGTGCTTTTGGCCTTGAGGCTGTTGTTTCACTCAATTTTTTAACATTGATGAGAACTTAGCTACAAGTTGTATGCGTAGGAGAATATGTTTAAGTCTATGTGCATGCATGTGTGTAAAGTCAGGCTATATCAATTTAAAATTTGTTACTTTAACTTCCAATTATCCATTTCTCTTGGTTCAAGGGTTGTAATCTACCTTTATTTCACTTACATTGTATTAAGAGAGAGTAGAAGGATAGATGTTGAAGTCTCAGTCATTAAGTCACAATTTAAAATGATCCCTTACTTTTAACTGTTTAACACAATGAGTACCTTTGATGAAATTTCATATATTTTGATGAGAATTTTTGGTATGCTTGATATGAATATTAAAATATACATTTGAAAATTTAAAAAAAAAAATCCGTATATGGAAACTATTTTTTCTATTATTTCCCTATTTTTTTATGTTTATCTTCAAAAAGTCAGAACAAATAGTTCTTGTACCCAAATTTTTTTCAAATTTATTCCCTAGTATATTTCATTCTTCTTATCATCCATACAAAAAACCACATCAAGATTCATTAAATGTCATTAAATTTCATCAAAGGTGCCACACACACACGCCCCTTTTGACCCACTTTCGTAGCCATTAGGTATAAGGGATCTGGATGACTGAGATTTTATATGTGTTGGAAAAGAAAAGTATTTTAAAGAGGAAGAGAACAACAAATAAGAAAGCTGTCCACAAAGAAGGTGAACAAACTGAAAACAGAGAGATATTTACAAGAGCTGAAACACAGGACCTTCCAAAACAGTCCCCTCAAAAGCAAAAATAATAGTCCTCAATGTACCAAAAACAACCTTAAAGACCAAACAAATAACAAACACGATAACCTAGGAAAAGAGCCTCCCGGTTGCTTCACCACAGATTTCCAATTGTGTTGAATGAAAATGAGTTGAGCTTGAAAGAGAGTTCCAAAATTTGATCCTCTCCCAAACATAGTTTTAAAATTTGAATCGGGGCAGCCCCCCCGAGGCGGCCTCACCCTGCCTCTGGCCAAAAACGCACCGGGGTGCCTGCACAGGATGTTTTGGCTGGAAAAGCCGCCTCTTCGGCATGAGGCTACCGCCTCTGAGTCGAATTGCCTCGACTAGGTCAAGTCAACTCATGTTCAATTTTTTTATTTTAATTTTATTTTTAAATAAACATTAAACGCAGCGTTTAATGTATCACACAAAACCCCACCTCTCTTCTTCAATACCAACATCTTTAGAACTTAGGAGAAATTTCCAAACCCCAAAGGCTAAAACAGCGACATCTTCTCTTTTCTTTTGCTCCTACATCTTCGAGTCTGGTATCTCTTCCATCTCCTCCATATAGTGGTCATTTATCGTTAGGATGGCGTTTTTTTGTTGCTGTAATGTTTCATTTGTTTGAGATATTTATGTTAGTATTGTTGAATATGACTTTTTTATTGAATATTATGGATTATTTTTCTACTTTATTATTATTATTATTTTTTTTTTTAAATTTCCATATTCCGGCCGAGGCGGCCGCCTTGATCGCTTTGAGGCTGCCGCCTCGCCTTGGGGAGGCTTGACTGCCTCGCATCGCCTTTCAAGTTTTAAAACTATGCTCCCGAATAAACTGAACATCATCCCCACTAAAGTGTTCAAAGATTCTTTTGTCTTTCATTCCAAACCACAAAGAAAGAGCCATAACTGCACAGTAACAATGGCCTTTTTGCCCACTCCAAAAGCTTGAGAATTTTCTACCACAAGGGATCTACGAAAAGTTGACAATGCCCAGCTCAAACCTATTGGAGATTAAAACCCATGGACATCTGTTATTACTTCATGATGTATAATTGGAATCCCACCCATTTTTGTGAAGACCATACTTGCTTCTAATAACAGCATGCCAAAGAGAATTAGCTTCTAGAGGAAATCCCCATAGCCATTTGCTTAGCAAGGCCTTATACCTTAGGACCAGATTGGCTAGCCCAATACCACCCTTTTGATGGGATTCCACCCTCTAACTCACCAAATGATCATTTTTCCTCTTCCCCACCACTTAAAGAAAACCTCTCACAAGCTTTTCACCCTTGTTGCTATCTTGCTAGGAATGCGGAAGAGTGACAAGAAATAAGTAAGGAGACTAGAGAGCACAACTTGAATGAGAATTAAGTCTACCTCCTTTAGAGATGTAGTAGGCTTTCCTGCTTTCAAACTTCCTTACTCTTTTTTCATGGCATGGTTTCGAAAAGCAACTTATGAAGGCCTACCTCCAAGTGGCATCCCAAGATATTTCAAAGGCCATGAACTAACCTTGCAACTTAAATCCAATTACACCTCAATCTAATCCAATTCATCCAATCCCCATGAAACTTAAATGCAATCCAATGTATGTAAGAACTTTAATTCAATTGAATTGCACTAAGCTAATCATACTATTTTTATCTAGGGGAGAATCAATTGATTGTTGGGTTTATTTTAAGTAAAGAAATATAGGCAGTGACCTGAGATTGATATATTGCTATTAAGCGACTAATGTATGGCTGCCTGTGATGTGGGTTTAGTGAGAATGGAAATCAATATAGAGTGGGTTTGGCGAGAATGGTAATCGATGTAGAAAGAAACCTTAAAAATTGATTGATTTAGGTCCAGAACTCTGGATATCTTTTTTTAGTAGATTGAACAAAACATCCCGAATGGATACTCATGTAACAAAAATGCCTTTTCTTACTATTTTTCCTTTTGGTCCTACGAAGACTTTTTTTTATCTCCATGAATCGGACAATACTATGCTATTCTCTATACTTAAATTAGTCTTATTTCGTTTGTTTGTTGGAGCCATAGGAATTCCCTTTAATCAAGAAGGAAACAATTTTTATATCTTATCAAAATTGTTAACTCCGTCTATAAATCTTTTACATCAAAATTCAAATCATTCTTTTGATTGGTATGAATTTTTAGCAAATGCAACCTTTTCGGTTAGTATAACGTTTTTTGGAATATTTATAGCAGTTTTTTTATATAAACCCTTTTATAGTATATTGATTTTTTCCCCAATAACCGAATACTTTTGTCTGTAAATACTGCATATTTGATTCCATCCATAAATCTATTTTCTTCCCCATGAGCTCGAGTCTCAATAAATACTAGTTCTTACTGTTCATATGTTAATATATGGATGATAGAGACTCCATTTAACTTAGGTTGATCTAGGCTAGAAGCAAACCTACGTCAAGATAACCTTTCTTTGAAACACTTTGATAGTGCTCCTATATCACAACCCAAATAATGAATCCGAGCATGTGGAGCCATTTCCTTATTTTCTGTCAAGAAAAAAAATTAAACTTGTTAATGATTCTGAATAAACAAACAAAAAATACCTAGTTCTTTTTTTATTAGGCAAAGTTATGGGACATCCTATGATTGATATCAAAATAAATAACTTTTTTTTTGTCCAATTTTTTAGTCTTGATATATGTCCATAAATTTTTGTAATAGGGAATAATAATTGAAGTTGGAATTTGCTGCTACATTTTCCTAAAAATCTTACTTAGTATAAACTTAGTATAAAATAATTCATTATTTTTCACTAGTAACTTATATCTGTTTTTCACTTTGAAATTTTTTGAAGTAGTTGAGAAAGGGTGCTGATGAGCACATTGAACTATCCATGTGGCTGAGAACCCTCACAGCCCAGGCACAACAACGACGCAATTATTAGGGGCGCGCTCTACCACTGAGCTAATAGCCCGGCGTGTGGGCCTCCCGCTGGGGGCCCACTATGCCAAAAGCGAGAGAAACCCCATCCCTTGTGGAAATCCGTCAACCGATCCAATCCAATTGGATTTCAAAATTCTGATCCAATGCAATTCAATCAAATCATCAATTCCAATCCATTCCTTTGAATTGGATTCAATTGGTTCGGTTGGATTGGATTGGATCTTGCACACCCTTATAAGTGCCAAGGGGTGTGCAAAGTCTAATTCGATCCAATGGGATCCATAGGATCCAATCCAATCTTATGGGATTCAAATATGATTGGATTTGATTGAATCTAAATTTTGAAATTCAATTGGATTGGATCAAATAGCTGATTTCCATAAGAAAATCCACCAAAATCCCATCCTATCGAATATTTCTTTAAGCTCTTATTTTACTCTATTAAAATCCAATAAGAAAATCTGCCATTTGATCTAATCCAATTCAATATTTATTTAAGCTCATATTTTACTCCATTCAAATCCAATGGACTAAAGTGCCACATACTTATCCAAACCCAATATTCCTTTTAAGGTTTCTTTCCCACACACATAACAGAATTCACTTCTCTTTATCACGTAGCCACTGCCCATCACCACTCACGTTATAATTTTATTTTGATGTAATATTGGCACAAGTAATTATTACTTTTGATTTGTTTAGTTTAATTGGATTGGATTTATGTTTTGTTACTTTCAATATGTTTGTAACATATCAGATTTAAATTGTAATTGGATTGGATTCGATCAAATTTAAGTTATAATTGGATCATATCAGATTGGACCGGATTGAATTTTCTCATATACAATTGGATCAGTTATGAGATGCTTTTAAAAAAAAATCCTAGTCTCAAATAGAATTGGATTAGTTATTGGATACTATAAAATCCAGCGGCTTCAACCTGCTTCACACCCCTAGTGACCCCTTTCCCTGAGTTCCCTCTTTTCTTCTGCCAGCCTCTCTCTCTTACAAGCATTTTTTTAGTGCTAAGTATATTCTTGCAACCTCTGTTAAAAAAAAAAGGTGTATTCTTGCATTGGTTTTCTGTCATAACTGCCTTCATTTTATTTCCTCCCTGTGTGGCATCTAGGTTACTTTTCTTCACTATGATGGTTTCATTTCTCATTTAGGAGTGAAGTAGTTGGACCATTTGCGTATAATATATCTATCATTAACTTTGTTGTTACCTCTTCTTGGGTCCATATCTCATTTATGAAAGGTGTAAGAATTTCAAAATATAAGATGGGACAATATATTAATTATGATGTGAATGTAGCTTTTTTAGCTATGGTGCAAGAGACTTTGAGTAATCAGCTTTGCCTTTGGTATCTGCATTTCAAGAGTCCTTTACTATTAAGATTGACCTTACTGGTTTAAGTCAAGTCATGGGGATGAGAGGAATAGTAGAATTTTAGAAGAAATTTTTTGATAGGTAGGAATTTAGAAGAAATTGAAGATAATAACTGGACTATCTAGCTTCATTGTAAGGATTCAGTTTTTAGATTTCAAGAGTTTCCATTGTTTTTACTGTAACATAACTGGGAGGGGTGTTGTTATGTGTTTTTGTTGGTTCTTTACAGATTGGATCTATCGTTTTGTGATTTGTTGATCCACTATTCTTTCTGATTCTAGATTTTAACAAAATGTCATTTCTCATAAAATATCTTATATTGGATGCTTGTTAAACTTTGAGTAGATTCCATTTTATTTCACTGTTAATGTATTCTTCTCATTTTCAATGAAAGGGGTTGCGAACTGTAGAGCAGCATTTGGTTTGTGGTTCAAGAGATTTCATTTGATAAAATCTAGAAATGTTACTTTGAAACTATGTTTTTCCCATGTGCAAATTGCAAATAGTAATATTTGTATCTTTTAGTTTGTACATCTAGAAATGTTACTTTGAAACTATGTTTTTCCCATGTGCAAATTGCAAACAGTAATATTCGTGTCTTTTAGTTTGTACATTTGATGGGCTTCTTGTATCTCTAATTTTTATTAGAAGGTTGTACTTCTGTACTCGTTTTTATTTTTTCATAAATAAAAATCTTTGTTTCTTTTCCAAAATATAAAGAAAAAAATTGTCCTTTATGGTACTGTCATTAACCAATATTTATAATAAAATGAAGTTCGTAGAAATTCATTCACTATGACATCTTTGATTTAGTTTTTAAAGTTTTCACATATCCCATCTGATATCTAGTTCTCTTTTCAGGTTCATCTGCTACTGAATGGGCACAAGATGGGGACTTTGGAAGCTGGTTAGATCAGCATATGTTTGACATGGAAAATGAACAGGAAGAAAAGAGATGGTCGTCACATCCCCAACCTTCTTCTGCTCGTTTTGCAGAATCGAAACCTTTGTACAGAACATCCTCATATCCTCAGCAGCAAGTACAGCATCACTTCTCAAGTGAACCAATTCTTGTACCCAAATCTAATTTCACATCTTTTCCTCCTCCCGGTAGCAGATCTCAGCAGGCTTCACCACGTCATCTAAATATTCCGTCTCATGCTGGTGGACCTCAGTCACCCTTTTCTGCACCAAATCTCTCTCCTGTATCCAACTCTAATCTTCATCTGGCTGGCTTATCTCATGGATTGCATTATGGTGGAAATGTGTCTCAGTTCACCTCTCCTGGTCTCTCTCTTAATAGTAGGCCACAAAATCATTGGGCTAGCCATGCTAGCCTGCTACATGGTGATCACTCTGGCCTCTTACACAATATATTACAGCAACAGTTACCCTATCAGAATGGTCTGATATCTCCACAGTTAATGTCACCACAGCAGCAGCTGCAACAGCAGAGAATGCACCATTCAGTTCAACCATCTCTAGCCCATTTTGCAGCTTTGCAGTCTCAGCTATATAGCACCCATCCTTCATCACACAAAGTGATGCATGGATTGACAGATAATAGGGAACATAAAACCAAATCGTCTCACAGAGGCAGACACAGCATGCGTCTTTCCCAACAAGGCTCTGATACTAGTAGCCAGAAAAGTGATAGTGGGTGGTTGCAACTCCGATCCAAGCATATGACAGCTGAAGAAATAGAGAGTATTCTTAAAATGCAGCATGCTGCCACACATAGCAATGACCCATACATAGATGATTATTACCATCAAGCTCGTCTTGCCAAAAAATCTGTTGGATCAAGGGCAAAAAACCATTTTTTCCCTTCTCATCTGAAGGAGCTCCCTTCTCGTTCACGCAACAGTACAGAACAACATCCACATCATCATGTTGATGCTCTTGGGAGAACACTCTCTTCCATCCGCAGGCCTCGTCCACTCCTTGAGGTTGACGCCCCCTCTGGTTCTGTTGATGGGAGCACTGACCAGAAAGTCTCTGAGAAGCCTCTGGAGCAGGAACCAATGCTTGCTGCTAGAATCACTATAGAAGATGGCCTTTGTCTTCTACTAGATATAGATGATATAGATCGGCTCCTACAGTTCAGTCAACCTCAAGATGGTGGGACTCAGCTCAGGCAGAGGCGGCAGCTCCTTCTGGAAGGATTGGCTGCATCACTACAGCTTGTTGATCCTCTTGGCAAAAGTGGCCAGACAGTTGGACTAGCTCTGAAGGATGACATTGTGTTCCTTAGGTTGGTCTCTCTTCCTAAGGGTCGAAAGCTCTTCATCAAGTTCCTTCAGCTTCTCTTCCCTGGTAGTGAGCTCACCCGAATTGTCTGTATGGCTATTTTCCGTCACTTGAGGTTTTTATTTGGTGGGCTTCCCTCTGATCCAGGAGCAGTTGAGACAACTTCTAATCTTGCAAAGATGGTTTGCACGTGTGTTAAGGGCATGGATCTTCGCGCACTTAGTGCTTGTCTTATTGCAGTTGTTTGTTCTTCAGAGCAGCCTCCACTCCGCCCCCTTGGAAGCCCTGCTGGAGATTCTGCAACTGCTATTTTAATATCAGTTCTTGAAAGAGCAAATGAACTACTAGCCCATGCTGCCTCTAGCATGCGTAATCTTGACCTCTGGCATGCTTCATTTGACAATTTTTTTGATCTTCTTACGAAGTATTGCATGAGTAAATATGAAACTATTAAGCAATCCCAGGCAGGCACGGAAGTCAACAATTCAGAGGCTATAAAGCGGGAAATGCCCAGGGAGCTTCTACGTGCTAGTCTTCCTCACACTAATGAGCAACAGCTAAATTCTTTAAGAAATTTCGCCAACCAATGTGAGTCCAACACTGGATCTGTTACCTGCTCTGGCCATGATAGCCAAATAATTTCAGAATCAGTGCGGGGTTAAAACCAATGTGGGCAGCCTTTGAAGTGAATCTGCGTAGGAAGGAATTGTAGTATACTGTGGAAGCAAGGCTTGTGCATTTAATTAGGAAGTTAATTAGAGGGTTTCAGCCTTTTGTCTCTGTTCTTTCATAATGCTCATCTTGAATTTGTGGTGATGCATAAATATGTAATATGTTGGAGGGAGTTAGTGACTGGAAGTTGTTATCTTCTGGGGAGCTTTATTTTGGTGCTCTGTGTTGAAACTCCAGACAGCTAGCTGGAAGCATAGGTGATAGAATGAATGTACAGGTGGTGTCACAAAACTCACTTTTGTCATTTCCAAAACACATCTGTGATTATGATTCTGAAGTATTTCCTGGGGACAAGGAAGTGGTTTGATTTCTTAGAAACCTGTATTAACTGAATATTATTCTTGTTTAGTAGACATTGATAATTGTTAGATTAAGCAGTACTCACATTGTCATATGTCCTTCGATTTGTGTACGCATCTAGACTTGCATTTTCATAGGTTTTTATCAAGTTTTATGAGACAAACAGGTCTTAGATAGAACTCGTTACAGGCTTACAGCATTTGTGCATTGGATGATATTCTAAGTCTGTTGTCAGTTTTGTCTTTTCTTTTCCTTTTCAATGTTGCAATTATTTTTCAGGAATTTGTGGCGTCAAATCTGTACTCCGAGCACTCTTTAAATGATTCAATCTCACCAAATATTATTTTTAAGTGGCAAATTTCCAATTGTATCCGTTTCGATCTTGAACCATAATGTTTCATGTACTTACAAAGATTCAGCCACAAATGTTCATAAGTATTGTTGTATATTCCATTTGGAGGAGATGATTTGTACTACAATGTTGATTGCATATTTTGATACGAGCCACTTTTTTTTTTTTTTTTTGAAATCTCGAGTAAATGTAGACTTGTTATTGATAAGTATAAAAAGTAATAATTTAAAGTAGACTAGATTATGTTTTAATTAAGGTGATGCCCAGTATTGAGGGAAGAAAATCCAGTTGCATGCAACAGAAATTCATCCAATAGTTAAAAAGATAAAGTGCAAATAGTTTTTAATTTTTTAATTTTTTTTATTAGAAATAAGTCCTTGGGGAGTGGGTAGATAATGTATTATGATTATATTAAGGCTATCTGATTATGTTTGAGATTGTTTTGTTTAAAAAACTAATCCGTTTATAGGTTAACTTAAGAAATAATCGGATTAACAAAGAAACGAGTAGGTGTTTGGTAAACTAAACTTGGATTTTTTTTTTTTTTTTAATTCCAAGTTGTTTGGGACTTTTACAAAAGTGACCAAATTGGTTCTTATATTTTTCTCAAGTGCTAAATTAGTTTCTCTAACTAAGTTCCGTCAGTAAACTTTAATTGTATAGGGGTAAAATTGTACTTTACTCATAATCAATATAATAATGACATGCACATTTTTTTTTTTTAATATATGTATATTTTTGTTTATTTTATTTGTGCGTTTTTATTTTTAAATAATTTTGAAAACAGTGCTTGTATAATATTAACAAAAAAAAAAAAAAAAACAATTATATAAAATGGTAAAAGACTAAACTGGGAAAGAATGGTAACTTTGTTTATAAAATAAAAGTATAATTGACATTGTCTTATTAAAATATTTTTAGATTTTTTTATAGATAATTTTAATTAAAAAATGTACAAATGGTGTTTCATTAATAATATTTTTGGGTTTTGTTGTAATTATAATGGTGAATTTAATGCATAAAAGACAAAACAACTTTGCTCTAATATGACAAATAAAGAGTATTTACGTACTTTAACTAAAATTGTTAAAGTCAACTGTTATAATTTAATACCGTTAAATCGTTAGAGGAACCAATTTGGTCACTTCTAAAAAAAGAGGGATTAATTTGGCACTTGGAAAAAAAAAAATATGAGAACCAATTTGGTCACTTTTGTAAAAGTTGCAAATAACTGGGAATTTAAAAAAAGGTTCATGACCTAATCGGTAATTGTCCACTAAACTTTAAAATTGCTTTTCTTTTAAAAGCGTGGAAAATGTATTTGATGAAATGACAAAAATAGACATCATTTTAATATGAAAAATAATTGATTGGTATAATAATTATATATTTAAAAATTAAATATAATAAACATAAAATATAATTATAATAAATATTAAATAAAAAAAAAATAAAACTTCAAAATGTCAGAAGCACTCGCCTCTTCCATTTTATTTTGGTTGTGGAGGAGGCAAACCCTCCTCCATCTATTCTGGCGATGGAGGAGGCGTTCGCCTCCTTCGACATTGGAGCCTCCTCCAAAACTTGAAACGAGGCTGCCGGAGCACGCAAAGCCTTGTGTATCTCTACCTTACTTCTACATGCAGTGAAGATTTAGTCGAGCACGTTGAATGCTTCTCGTCTCGGTTCATCACACAACAATCAAAGTTCATTCAAGTGATGACTAATCACTCAAAAGCATTAAGAACTTAAATAACCACTCAATCATCAACAACCATATTTAATAAAAGAGGTAACAGTGCTAGGTTTACATCAAATCTCCAATGAATGAAAGTACATATCGAAGAAAAGACAAAAAATACAAAGAAAGAAATACAATAGAGATAGAAAGGAGAATCCATCCGATACTGGGATTTGAACGCCGGGTTTTCACAGTTGTCAATCAAATGCCTTTACCATTAGACGATCACGGCAAGTCTCCGATCTTCTTGAATGCTCAACTTTCTCATTTAAAGAGAAAGCTCTATTCTTATCTCTCTAATCTCCCTAAGATGGATAGCTAAAAGGGGAACAAGTTCACCAAACAACTATGTACAACAAGTTGATTGTTAAATATTAAGAATATTCAATTCAAGTTAAGGGTTCATTATCTTGATTAAGGAATTCACCAAAATCATTTCATCACCCAACCCAAGCCATGAGATGAGCAATTGTGCTTTAAAATAAAAACTCATTAAGCACAAGAATATGGACCCAAAGCCTAATCTAGTAAATGCATCAACCAAACTTTTCCCACTCTTTAGAACTAATACTCAATCACTCAAATCATTCTAAACATAACATTTTGAGTCCTCCATCAACATACAAACAATCACGGGATGCTAAATTACATTTGTTGTATATATAATTTCGCCAAGCAGCCACGTCATCAAAGGAGTCAATAAATGCTGAGGAACATGTTGCCACGTCACTCATTGACCAGGTCAAAGAAGAAAACGTGGACCGATCAGCATATCAAGTCAAATAAATCAAAGATGTGTTCGCCAGAGCTAGATATGTACTCGCCAAAGATATAAGCATAGTCGCCAAAGGGTAAAACCCAGGAGGGGAGATGTTCGCCACATCTGTGTGCTGGGCACAAACCGACTCGGCTAAAACATGAAAATAAACCCTAACTCCCAGAAGACCCATGGCAACAAGGAGTCGCAGAAAAGGAAAAGGCCGAAAACACATATCCGTATCTGTTACAACATGGGAATCCGAGTACGAATCAAAAAGGAAATCCTACCTCCAACAAGACAGGATCACGTAGTAACCCTAGATTATCATGTATAAATAGAACCACCTATCCCACGAGGAGGGGGTTCAAAAAACAACCAAAAGAGAGAAAAGCAATAATTCTGGAGATTTGAGTGTGTAATCGAAACAAGTAAACTATACTGATATTTTCTTGTCCTCCGGGACGCCGTGGTTTTTTCCCATTTAAGGGTTTTCCACGTAAATTGGTCTCTTGCATGCATTGAATTTCTTTCTTAATTGACGATACTTTTGATTTAATTGTTGGTTGTGTGGTAATCCAAATTTCACCGTTAACAACATTATTCCTAAATTAAGTTATTCTACTCCTAATCTCATTCATGGATACACATTAATTTTCAACTCCCCATACACATGCATATCACAATAAGAGATTAAATCATAGATATAACAAAGAATAGAACAAAACCTAAAGAATTTAAGAACAATCATACATATATATCACACGTGTAGGTTTACAAAATTCCCAAATGGTGATTATACATCAAAGAAAATAAGAAATGAAAAAAGAAATGAGTTATAGAGAAAACCCTTGAAAAAAATCTCTTCCAAAGCCTCTCAATTTCCTTTGTTGTTGCTTGGCTCGAAATTGATCCTTAGAGCCCCCTTTTCTCCTTGCAATCTACTCTAAGATGGGTGGAAGAAGTGTAGGATGTGGTGGTGGAGATATATGGTGAGCTCCCACGGAGGAAAAACATCCATGGGAGCTTGAAGCTCTCTTTTATTTGGTGAAGAAGATGGAGAAGATGAAGAAAGGTGTGAGGTTCTGTTTTGGGGTGTGGGAGAGGTAGAGAGGTGAGGAAAATGAGAGAAAATGGGATATTTATAGAGTGGGAAGGTTAGGGCACGAAGTTGGGGTGAAAAGACATGTATGTCCCTTAGAAAGTGGCTGAAAATGGCTGAAAATGGAGCCTTTCGCGAGACAAGGAGACGACACTTGTCCCGCGAAAGTTTCTGGAGCAATTTTTGCTGGATCGGTTGTGAGACGAGGAGACGTAGCTTGTCCCGCGACATTCTCTGCTGCAGTTTTCAGTTTCGCGCACCGTTACAAAAACAAACATAACTTTCTCTAGAAAATCCGAAATTGTAATCCGTAAAAATCACAGGAAACTAGACATCCGGGGATTTTCGAGAATATGTGACAAGAAATCTAGTTCAATCTGAGGAGAGAGATATGTCCCCCGAAAGTTGAGTATTTTGCAATAATTTTAAAATTTCAGCCCTTTAACCTCCGAAACTCTTCAATTAAGCTCTAACACCTTATTTTAGGGAATGTAACCTATACAAGGCTCATAAAACACATTATATACAAAAACATGCTCAAAAACAAGCACAAAAGCTAGGAAATGGGGACCTCAAATAGGTATATAAATCGTTCGATCAATAAGTTAGTTGTTCACATCACTAAGAACTTCATGAACCTACCAAACATTAATGTCAGTTAGCAGAGTATTTTGAGAATTATTAATTTTTACAAGGAGAATAAAGTTGGATGGTTAACATTGTTAGAGCGCTTAAATACTATTGTTGGACAATTTCTTATCGGTTTAAGATTTAGGTCTAATGGTTACTAACATAGTATCAGAGCTTTGTTATCTAGGTTCACTCTTTCCTATCAACTTAAGATTTTAAGTCAAATGGTTACTAACAAACGTATATGATATTTGGCAGATTCCTTTGATTTTGGGTATTTGGGGAGGCAAAGGTCAAGGAAAATCATTCCAATGTGAGTTTGTCTTTGTAAGAATGGGGATCAAGTGAGTTTTAAATGTCATTTCCTTGTCATAAAACATGTTAAACTTTGTTAAAAGAAAATATGGAAGAACATTGCCCAAATTAAGAAAGAAAAAGTTAAACAATCTTAGATGTATGTTTGATTTGTACTCATTGGTTTTGTGACGATGATTATTCAACCCTATTATGATGAGCGCCGATGAATTGGAAAGTGGAAACACCGGAGAGCCAGCAAAATTGATTAGGCAAAGGTATCGCGAGGCAGCTGACATAATCAAAAAGGGAAAAATGAGCTGCTTTTTCATCAATGATCTCGATGCAAGAGCTGGTAGGCTTGGTGGAATTACCCAATACATAGTCAACAATCAAATGGTGAATGCTACCTTCATGAACATTGCTGATAATCCAACCAATGTCCAGCTCCCAGGTATGTACAACAAGGATGAGAATCCTTGTGTTCCAGTCATAGTCACCGGTAATGACTTCTCCACATTGTATGCCCCCTTCATCCGTGATGGTCGTATGGAAAAATTCTACTGGGCTCCAACTTAGGAAGACAAGATTGGTGTGTGCCATGGTATCTTCCGTACTGACAATGTTCCCAAGGAGGACATTGTCAAGCTCGTTGACACTTTCCCCAGACAATCGATTGGTGAGTTTGTTGGGAATTTGAACTGATGAACATAGAAGCAACATGCTTAATATTCGCTCATAACTCATAACAATTAATGTCTATAGTAGAAAAAAAAAATAAACAATCACACAACACAAGATAAACGTGGAAAACCTTAAACAGGGAAAAAACCATGGGCTGTCAGGATGACAGAGAAAGTTCAACTATATGATAAATTATTACAACTATATACTCTAAGATTCTCTCTCTCATACCACAAACCCCAAACTACCGAGCCTTACCAACAACCGAGCTTTACAACATGGCTCTCAACTCACAACGCTCACATGATCCTCCTCCGAGTACACCCCCTCTAGGAATATCCCCATAGGTCTCCCGTAAATATCACCCATGAATCTCTCCTCTAGATCCCTAAATATTCCTCGGATCCCTCCCCGGATATTCCAAGGGGTCTCACACCCCCCCAGATCCACCCACTCTCTGATGTTACAAGTGTTTAACCTAGTTACAAGGTTCTATTTATACTAGTTACAGGGAGCTTATACCAACAAGGAAATCCATATCCTATACGTACATGACTTACTTGTTCCACATAATTATTATTTCCTTTTATGATAAGTCTTTTTGTAAAGAGAAATCCTTTTCCTTTAAGCATAAGAACTTCTAGAAGAATTACTTTCCTTTTTCGCTGAAGATTTTCTTTTCCACGCATGCTTATGATCAGTGTTCTAGTAAATGCTAGGCGTTAGTCGGCTGGCCGGAATTTTTTTTTAAAATTATTTTTCCTACATACAAAACCAATATTCAATGTCTTCAAAAAAATTCAATATTCAAATTTTAAAGAGTGTAACTAGGATATAAAAATGACTTTGATTCCGTCTAGACCGATTTATCGGTAAAATCGACCGACAAATTGGCCAAATCACTAGTTTTTTTACCCACCACCTAATACAACCGATTTTGTCCTAATCGGGATGGCCGAAGGCCGCCTAGAGCCTAGGCGCATTTTTTCAAACACTGCTTATGATTGACTATGGTTTCGGTCACGGTTGGTCACCCTCACCCTACACCATTACAAAGTCACCTAGAATGCAGCCACAACGTTACCCATATCGGTTGTCTTCAGCCTTCGATTCTTTAGCTCTTCTTGGTTTTCAAACCTCTCTCGAACACAATCTCCAACTTCCAAAAGTTTCCCATGTCTCCAAGAAGTTCCACATCAATTGAGTCTCGTTTGCTTAACATTGGGTTCACTTGAGAATACAAGTTAAAACCTAACAATTCTCCCCTTTGACAAGTATTCCAAGACCTTTGTCCACAGCCATAATTCTTATCACCGAGAATCACCATACCCTATCACAAGGTATAACCACTTAGGAACGAACCATTCTAAGGTTTTTTTTTTTTTTTTTTTTGTCGGCACCATGTCGAAATAACTTGATGAAATTGTGGTGCAACTCTTCACGTTAGATTTCCTGGAAGTTCGTCAGCGATCGACATCCTTGTCCACCCATACACCTTGCATCGCATTCTGACCAATGCCCATGTGCAAACCTATGGACCACTAGCATCTACATATCCCCTTCCATGACTAGTGGGGAAAACTGCTAAAAGTATAAACGTGTCCTTGCATCACCCAACCTTGTGAAAGACCTTTTGTCCTTGCATCACTTATCCTAGTGAAAGACTTGCTACTAGTACCAGGAGTGCTTTGCCAGATAAGCCCCACACCACACCAGAGACTTCGAGCGTTCAATATATATATATATATATATATATATATATATATATATATATATATATATATATATATATATATATATATATATTTACGTTCAAGAGTATTTTTTTTTAATCGCCTTGTGTAACCTAGATTGGATCTCCATGACTTGTACTTGCCACTATAAGCCAAATTCTCCTCCATCAATATTCTTCTTTTCATTGAACCCTACCGAGTTCGAAACCGCTTTCAAGATGTATCTCCTTTGCTAAATCCATACTATGCAACCATGAATCATCATCCCAATACCACCAAGTTCTTTATACGATCTCCTGTAAAGACTTGACACCACCATCGCCAATCGAGGCTCTGATACCAATTGTTGGGAATTTGAACCATGAACACGGAAGCGACATGCCTAATATTCACTTATAACTCATGCAATTAACGTCTATAGCAAAAACATAAGATGAGAGAAAATAAACAATCACACAATATAAGATATACGTGGAAAACCCTAAACAGGGAAAAAACCACGGGCTATCAGGACGAAAGAGAAAGTTCCACTTTATGATCAATTGTTACAACCATATACTCCAGGATTCTCTCTCACAACCCAAAGCCCAAACTACCGAGCCTTACTAAGCCCCTAAGCTCACAACTGAGCTTTATATCATGGCTCTCAGCTCACAACGCTCACATGGTCCTCCTCCGAGTACACCCCCTCTAGGAATATCCCCCTATGTCTCCCCTGAATATCACCCACGAATCTCTCATCTAGATCCCCAAATATTCCCCGGATCCCTCCCTGGATATTCCAAGAGGTCTCCCCTCGGATCCACCCATTCTCTGATGTTGCAGGTGTTTATTAACTCCACACAAATAACCTAGTTACAAGGTTCTATTTATACTAGTTACAAGGTTCTATTTATACTAGTTACATGGACCTTATACCAACAAGGAAATCCATCTCCTATACGTAGATGACTTACTTGTTCCACATAAATACTATTTCCTTTTATGATAAGTTTTCTTGTAAAGAGAAATCCCTTTCCTTTAAGCATAAGAACTTCCAGAAGAATTACTTTCCTTTTTCGTTGAATATTTCCTGTTCCATACATGTTTATGATTGACTATGGTTTCGGCCACAGTTGGCCACCCACACCCTACATCGTTACAAGTCACCTGGAATGCAGCCACAGCGTTACCCACATCGGTTGTCTTTAGCCTTTGATTCTTCAGTTCTTCTTGGTTTTCAAACCTCCCTCAAACGCCATCTCTAACTTCCAAACGTTTCCCATGTCTCCAAGAAGTTCCACATCAATTTAGTCTCGTTTGGTTAACATTAGGTTCACTTGATAATACGAGCCAAAACCTAACAGAGTTTATGTTCTTAATAGTACATTATTGTATTTGAGATGTGAAATGAAGCAAAATCATTCAAAATGAAAAAAATGTTGATGTCATTGTTCATGTTGCAGACTTCTTTGGTGCTATTAGGGCCAGATTGTATGATGATGAAGTGAAGAAGTGGATTTCAGAAATTGGTGTAGAAAGTATTGGGAAGAGACTTGTGAATTCAAAGGAGGCACACCCAACTTTTGAGCAACCAAAAATGACTCTTGAAAAGCTTCTTGAGTATGGAAGCCTGCTTGTCCAAGAGCAGGACAATGTGAAGAGAGTCCAATTGGTTGACATGTACTTGAATGAGGCAGCTCTTGGTGATGCAAATGAAGATTCCATCAGGAGTCACTACAAAAAAAAAAGGGCTATTGGGACAATATTTTCATCCCAATAGCCCAAATATCGTCCCAATAAGTCTATATGGATGAATAAAATTCGTCCCAAAATATGTCACCTCAGGTGGGTCGCAATAGGTTCTTTGGGACGAAAATTGAAATTCGTCCCTTAAAACTACCTATGGGACGATTTTTGTTCGTGCCCTTTGACAACCTGTAGGGACGAAATGTTTCGTCCTATTAGATAAATTTTCGTCCCTTTAGATATCCTATAGGGACGAATTTAAAAAAAAAAAAAATTGGTTTTTTGCCTTTAAATGACACCCCACCCACCACCACGAACCAGCACCCATGCACACACACACAAATCACAAATAATTTGTGTTATCACGGGGTGTTGAACCCATCTCGCCCACGCCCACCCACCAGCATTATCCACCTTATTGCTATTTTGAATGTGCTAATAAGTGCATAATTTTTATATATAACCTCTACTTGTTATTAAATTTTTATTGATTATTTTTCAATCAAAATTTTATTTGTAGATCGATTCCACTAATTTAAATTTTATTTTTATATGATAAACAAATTGATATTAAAAAACATTTATTATAACATTTAATTAAACTATTTTGTTAAAATAATATATTGTCAGATTAAAGAGTCAATCGTTAGTCGTATTCGGAATTAGACATGACCCCGGTTCCGGTTCTCAATTTGGAACCAGTGGTTCCGATTTGAGATTCGGAACCAACGGTTTCGTTTCCAGTTCTGACGGTTCGGTTCTTTTTTTTTTAAATAATAGAAAACCTCTCAAGACTAATATTTATTGATCCTTATGAAGAACTTATTGGGAAGAAACAAAATTCATCTCGATAGAGAACCACTTTGGACGAACAAAATGATTCATATTGCATCATTTTCTAATTTATATGGTAATTTAATTATTAATCTATCTTTAAGGAAAAAACTTCAAAAAAAAAATCAAGAATTTTCAACAAAATTAATTAATTAATTACTATAATTTTAAATAAAAAGAAAATCTATTGGGACGAAATCAATTTCGTCCCAATAGGCAGTCTGTTGGAACGAATTATGTATATCGTCCCAATAGACATCCTATTGGGACGAAAAAAATTCGTCCTTAAAGGTTAACAAAATTAATTACTTATTATAATTTTAAATAAAAAGAAAACCTATTGGGACGAAAAAAATTCATCCTAATAGGCTGTCTATTGGGACGAATTTTGTATTTCGTCCAAATAGACGTCCTATTGGGACGAAAAAAATTCGTCCCTAAAAGTCTTACCACATTGGACAAAATTTGTCCCAATAGACATTCTATTGGGACAAAATAAATATTCATCCCAATAGACATTTATTCGTCCTAATAGAATGTCTATTGGGACAAATTCTGTTCAATGTGGTAAGACTTTTAGGGACGAACTTTTTTCGTCCCAATAAGATGTCTATTAGGACGAACAAAAAGCGTCCCAATAGAGTTTCGTCCTAATAGGCCTTTTTTCTTATAGTTTTTTTTTTTCTTGTCATGGTTGGGGTAGGTAAAGCAGCACAACAGGTTAAAGTTCCGGTCCCTGAGGGCTGCACTAATCAATCCCTGGCAAACTTTGATCCAACGGCTAGAGTGATGATGGTCGCTGCCAGTATCAACTTTAGGTTTGTCTCAGGAATCCAAATGTATTATTACAGAGGAAAATAATCACTAAGAATGATTGTTGGCAACTTGTATTCATAGATTTCTGTCTTGTAATTGTGTTTGTGAATACTTTTTCCTTCTCTGTTTCTTGGTGTGAACCTGGAACAATGATCTATTGGTTAGAGTTAATTATAGGTTACAAGTGTAAATTTACCAAAATATTCAAATCAGGCTTCACATTTATTTTCTAATCTTTCAAACAACAACACAGTGAAGAAATGCCAAAACTTTGAGTCAATAGAAAACAGATTGTGGGCGGTCAACTTTAGTCAGGAAAATTTCCGAGTTAGGGGTCGTTTGTTTTTTCCACTTAAGACTTAATAGGTCTGAATTGAACTCATTAAGTTGTTTTGTTTGTTTTGTTTGTTTTTTTAAGTGGTCAAACAACTTAAAAATATAAAAAAAACAACTTTAAAAAAAAAAAGTAAGAAATCTTGACTTTTAACTTAATTCCAAATCACTGAATTATAATTAAAATATTTTCTTCCAAGTCTATCATCCAAAAAAAAGATATATTTCTAAATTTATCCTAATTTGATATGGTGTAGAATTCTTTCTTTTAACATATTTCTTATTTTAAAAGGCTTTTAGAAAGAAAGGAAAAAAAAAAACCATAATCACTTCTCATATTGAAATCTTCCTGGGATTAAACAATTTAATTTCTCTCCTACCAAATCCTGGTAAGAACTTTTTAATTTTTTTTTTCATCTATGTGTAGTGGCAGTTATAGAACTCTTTAAACATAATCTAGAATGATAATTTGTTATAATTGTCATAGTTGCGGTTATATAATTTATCAAATATTTTTTGTGTGATTGCATCGATATTAAGTAGATTTCGTGGCTTGAAGAAGTTATAGAATAATTGTTTATATATATGTACCGGTGTATATAATTTAGGGACCTATTTAATTTTTTTTTTTTAAAAGAAGGTATCTAGGAACCTTTAAAAAAAAAAAAAATGGTTTCTAGAATTATATACTGGATATTTAGACAATATGTAAAATTGAATTTGAATTTTTTTTTTTTTTTTTTTACAATAAATTGAACTTGAACTTTGTTTGTAGAATAACATACAAAATTATATTTTTGGATGAATTTTTTGTTTTGTTAAATTAAACTTTGTTTGCGGAAGAACATATAAAATCTTATAAAGAGTGTTCCATGTTAAATTACTTCTTTTAATTAGTATGGGTATAGATGTAAAATTACTTCTTTTCAGACAATTTTATTTTTAAAAAACAAACATGTTGACAGTACATTCAGACGTGAGAAGAAAAAAAACAAATATGTCATTCAGATTCAGGTTTCAGTCACTATTCAGTCTTCAGTAAAATTCATGACTATTCAGTCTTCAGACAAAAAAACAAACGACCCCTTAGTCTCACAGGAAATTCCATTCAACATTTTTGCCGGTATTATTAAGATTCAGCTCACCAAAACCTGACTTATTAAAATCTAAAAACAACCTACTTATTTAAGTAAATTAATAGTTTTCTCACAACTTTTAACATAATTATCATTGTAAGGCATCATTAGTACTGTATATTATAATCAACATTATCAGCAATAGACAATAGTGTTAGTTAAATCATCACAACCAGTTTTGAGCTTGTTTATTGTTTCTCTTTTGATTTCTGGTTAAGACTTTTTAATAAAATCAATCCATGAATCCAATAAAGCTGCAGCAGTCAGCAGACAAGTCCTTGTTTCATATGAATTAACATAGGAAGAAGACCTGGAGTAAATCTGCACCAAGAGGATCAACTTCATCATCGAGCTCAAGAGTCCAAAATTCAAGTCTTTTGAGCACTTAATTCTGTGATGTGGTCAATGATTCAAAGTCCTAGCCAATTTATTTGAATTGGTGAAGACTTGAAGTAAATAAGTGAACTTAAAGTGAAAAATCACAAAAGATCACCCAGAGAATAATATATTCACATTAAAAAAAAGCTGTGGTCTAAAATCTAAATAACAAAAATCCAGAATATACATACAGAGATGTTTTGGTAGCATTTGCTCTGTATAATTTTATCTACTCTCTCCTTCATCAGAATACAACTCATCACGTGTGTGACCAATAGATGCTCTCTGTCCCTCCTCTGCCTTGAAGACCACCACCTTCCTCTATCAGATCAATTCAATTCTTTTATAACTCACCATTTCAGTTCAAGAACTCAACAACCGGCAAAGTTTTTCCTTTTTCCACATCGTTTGCTCTCGCTATAGTCCCTGAGTATCCGAAACTTGGCGGTCACGGTCTCACTTTCACAATCTCTTCAACTAACGAGCTTAGAGGTCTACCAAGTCAGTATTTAGGCCTTCTAAATTCAAGCGATGTTGGTAACTTCTCAAACCACATATTTGCTGTCGAATTCGATACGGTTCAGGATTTTGAATTCCAAGATGTCAATAACAACAATGTTGGCATAGACATCAAAAGCCTGAATTCCAATGCCTCTGTTGCTGCTGCTTACTATATTGACGATTCAACCAAACAAGATTTGAGTCTCAAGAGTGGGAAATCAATCCAAGCTTGGATCGATTACGATTCGTCTGAAAACATTGTTCGTGTCACTATTTCTTCTGATTCAACCAAACCCAAATCGCCAATCTTGTCCTTTTCATGTGGATCTTTCACTAATCTTTCATGAATTCATGTATGTCGGCTTCTCTGCTTCAACGGGTTTACTTGCTAGCTCACATTACATATTAGGTTAGAGCTTTAAAATCAATGGACCTGCTAGAGCTCTGCATTTCTCTTCTCTTCCTTCACTTCATGGTCCGAAGAAGAAACATACTAGTTTAATAATTGGTGTTTCAGTACCATCAATGTTTTTTTGCATTATGTTTATTATCTCTTGCAATCGTTTATGTGATCAAAAAAATCAAGAATACAGAAGTTATTGAAGATTGGGAGCTGGATGTTGGACCACAAAGATACACTTATCAAGAACTCAATAAAGCAATTAAAAATTTCAGTGACAAGGAGCTACTTGGACATGGTGGATTTGGCAAAGTTTATAAAGGTACACTTCCAAATTCAAAGATTGAAGTTGCTGTTAAGCGAATCTCTCATGAATCAAAACAAGATGTGCGTGAATTCGTATCTGAGATTGCTAGAATTGGTAGGCTTCGCCACAGAAACTTGGTTCAATTAGTAGGGTGGTGTAGGCGAAAAAGTGATCTTCTTCTTGTGTTGACTTTATGTCAAATTGGAGCTTAGATAATTTCTAGTTTGATGAGCCGAAAACAATTCTAGATTGGGAGCAGAGGTTCAAAATCATGAAGGGTGTAGCTTCTGGTCTTCTTTACTTACACGAAGGAAACGAACAAGTCGTGATTCATTGAGATATCAAAGCTAGTAATGTGTTGATAGACAATGAGTTAAATGGAAGATTGGGTGATTTTGGTCTAGCAAGATTGTACGAACACGGGTCGAATCCTGGAATGACTATAGTTGTGGGCACATTGGGTTATTTAGCACCAGAGTTGCCTAGAACAGGCAAGGCCACAGCTAGTTCAGATGTGTATGCATTTGGTGCACTTCTATTGGAGGTCGCATGTGGGCGCAAGCTGGGCCGGTCCTAACATATTTGAGGCCCGGGGTGAAAAATCTGAAATGGGCCCCATTTGAACAAAATTTGTCCCATTTATTCAGAAATCTGATTTTTTAAATATATTCCATATATATAATTAAAAAAATAATTTGGCATTTTTTTCACAGTCACACTTTTTTAAATATATTCTATACATATTATATAAAAAATGAATTGGGCCCATTTTATAAAGGGTAAATTGCAATAACATACCCTCACGTTTGCCAATACCACTATCATATTGAACTTTTGCTTTAATTACGGGAAGATACCCTTGACCAGGTTGACCACTATTAGACTTAACGGTGGATTTAACGGTGTAAGGGTAAAGTGGTCTTTTTCGATTTTGTAGGAGAAAAAATATAATAATTTTTTTGAAACAAATATATCAGAAACAAATAAATAAGTGAAAAAACAATTAAAAAAAAAAACCTTTGGAGATCTGGTCAGATCACACCAGATCTCCTCCAAAATTGAAGAGATGTTAGGGCAGTGGTGGGAATGGCGATGGTAGGCGTGACGTTGGTGGAGCAATCGGTTCGATTTGCTTGAAGAAGATTGAACCAATCATTGAAGATCGAACCAAATCAGAGGTGGAGTGATAGCTCCATCTGCATCTTAGCATCTCACCAGAGCGATCCAGAAGAAATGCGTCGAAGCGACTCGTAGGAGCATATCGTCTGATTTAGAAGGCGACACGGAGGAGCAGATCGTCGGTTTTAGAGGCGACGCAGAGGAGAAAATTGTTAGATTCTGAGGTTGTTTGGGTCGACCCGGAAGACGCAAAGGTTTTCCGATTCTCCATTTTTCCAGTTGATGGACAACACGGTGGAAGTGGAAGAACACGGCGGCTGTTAGTGCGATCTCCATATAGAGGATCGCACCACATCTCCTCCAATTTGCGATGGTAGTGTGTAGCTTTGGTGAATAGCGTGTGGCGGCTGTGGTGTGGTGGGTTTTTTTTTTTTTTTTTCTAGTTGTATTGGTTTACATGCTTGAGTACTTCATGGGTTGTTTACAAGATTCGATTTTTATTTTTGGGTTTGTTCTTTCGGGTTCTTGTGTGGTGTTTTTATTGTTTGTGTTGTGTTTGTAATTTGTTGAATGAAGTTGGGTGAGAAGTTAGATGAAGATGAAGGTGATTTGAAGTTGATTTTTTTTTTTTTTTTCCAGATCTTAGTTTTGTTTTTTTCCAGATTTCCAGATTTCCAGTTTTTTGTTTGTTTTTTTTTTTAATTTTACTTTCTGATTTTTTTTTTATTACTTTCTGATTTTTTTTATTACTTTCTGATTTTATTAGGGGTAATTGGGACATTTTGTAAAATTGACCGGTCAACTGTTAATGTTAACAGTCAACAGTTTGGTCAAGGGTATTAATCTGTCATTTTTAATAAAAGTGCAATCTAGGTGCCATATTAGCAAATGTCAAGGTATTTTAGTGCAATTTACCCTTTTATAAATATATTTTATACATATAATTTAAAACAAAAATATACATATTATATAAAAAATGAATTGAGCCCATTTTATAAATATATTCTATACATATAATTTAAAACAAAAATGAATTGGGCCATTCATTACAATTCTATTTTCTCTAGGCCCTCAAAACCCAATAATAAATACTGACTTTAATAAATAAAAAATTGGGGCCCGGGGCGGTTGTACTCGGTGCACCACTCTAGGGCCGGCACTGGGCGCATGCCAATCGAACCTGAGGCATTGCCAGAAGAGCATGTGTTGGTTGATTGGGTGTTGGAGAATTACAGAGAAGGGAAGTTTCTTGATGTGGTTGACCCCAAACTAAACAGTGAATACGATGAGGCGGAGATGGTGATGGTGCTGAAATTGGGATTGTTGTGTTCGAACAATGCGCAGTTGGCTAGGCCGAGTATGAGATAAGTTGTGAGCTTGGAAGGAGAGCTTGAAGTGCCAGAAATTGTGAGAGCACCAGGTGCATTAGATGGTGGTAATAATGGGAAAGATGTTGTGGATGGTTTTGATGATTTCATGAACTCGTTTGCATCTTCTTCTTTTGACAAAACGACTTCTCATTTGTTCCAGGAAAATTTTGCTCCTTATGCTTCTCTGTCTACTTCTTCACTTTCTCTTCTTCTTCATGGTAGAGGAGAAACTAGATAGCAATTTGAGGATCAATCTTGAAACAGAGGTTCTCTCTCTCTCTCTCTCTCTTAATTGCTTGGTTTGTATTAATAGTTTTAAAATTGTAAGAGAAAACACAATATATATCATACGGTATTGTACAAAATTTCCTTCTTAATGATAATTTTTCCAAGATTACATTGTGAAATTGTGTCCAAAGCTATTATGTGAATGTGAGCCTCAAAGCTCCGTCTATTTTTGGTAAAATATGATTTATTTTTTATTTTTATTTTTTATTATTATTATTTTTTATTTTAGAAACAAACAACTAACAAACACAAAGACAACCCAAGCAGTTGAAGCCTATACAGGCAAATCCAACTGGACCTCTCTTCTGATACAAAGAGGAAAATCCTCCATCCAGAAAAGGTCGTCATCTTTTGTAAGAGCAAACTTTGCCAACCCATGGGCAGCTGCATTAGCCACCCTAGGAATATGGCTAACAGATATTATACCAAGGCTGGAAATGAGGTTAGCTATTTCATACAAGATATTACCACTAGCAGAGTTGAGATGGCTCCCCTCATTTATCCAGTGAACTGCTACAGCTGTATTAGATTCGATAACACACGGCACTAGCCCACACTCCCTACTAAAAATCAATCCCCTGTAAATTGCCATAATTTCAGCCATCTTTGCGTCAAAACACCCAGCCATGCTTAAAGAAGAAGAGACAAGAACGAAACCAGACCAGTCTCGAATGATGATTCCAAGACCAATAATACCATCCCGTTCATTCACCGCTGTATCACAATTAATTTTATAGCAAACTTGATCTGGTGGTCTCCAAATATTTCTCCCATTATCCACCATCAAATTAGTCGGCACCCTCTCACCATCACCACTATGAAGATCAGACAAAAAACCCATGCACCAGCTCACAACTTCAAAGGGATCCTGCCTAGGAAACCCATGCACCACCAGATTCCTGATATGCCAAATTCTCCAACAAATCACACAAAACAGTTCCAAATCCTCCCGTTTTAGCGACTTATAACAATCCAACATAAGATCAAAAAAACTAGAAATCTGACAGTGTACCCGAGCATCAGGGGGAAGCCACTCTTTGCGAGCAATTTTTAGTTTCTTGCATCCCCAAAGAGCATGAAAAGAAGACTCCCCCAATTCATTACAAATAGGGCAACGATCAAGCACCTGCATTCTTCGATGCGCCAAGTTAGACAGAGTCGGGATCCAATCAAAACAAGCCTTCCAAACAAAAATTTTGATTTTTAGTGGGATGCGTAACTTCCACAGAGACTTCCACCATTCTTCAACCCGTGAGTTGTTAGAAGAACTAGGATTAGACTCAAGAGATTTTCCACTCCAATACCCACTTTTAACAGTGTAAACCCCACTCTCACTATAATGCCAACAAACTGAATCTGTTGCTTTGCAATCACCCATAGGAATTTTTAGAATTTCCCTAGAATCTTCCCAAGAGAAAGCACTTTTAATTAGGGAAACATCCCACCCACCTGAAGGAGACAAAAGCTGATCCACCGTAGCCTCCAGATAGAGTACAGGGGAAGAAAAAATCTTAAAAGACGACGGCATCGGCACCCATTTATCTTTATAAATGCTAATATCCCTGCCACTGCCCACCTTCCACCTCAAACCTGAATCCAGCAAACCTTTCCCCCAATTGAAACTCCTCCAAACAAAAGACGCTGAAGACTTACAATTGGCTTCCAATATATCACTATTAGGGAAATAGCACCCTTTAAGGACTCTAGCGGCTAAAGAAGTGGGGTTTTTCAATATTCTCCAACATTGCATAGCTAACAAAGCTTTGTTAAAGGTTTCCAAATCGTGAAATCCCAATCCCCCATCCTTCTTTGATTTACAAAGGCGCTTCCAGGTACACCAATGCATGCCCCTGTACTCAGAACTGCCGCCCCACCAGAAACGGGCACACAACCGATGGATTTCATCGATCAGCCCCTTTGGAAGCCCGAATAGACTTATTGCATAAGCTGGCACAGATTGTATGACAGCCTTGATCAATATCTCTTTCCCACCAACTGATAAAAACCTCGCTCCCCAACCCTAGATTTTATTCCACACACGGTTTGCAATATCAGCAAACCACTTACGTTTACTACGGCCTGAGAAACACGGCAAACCTAGATACTTTTCATGACAATTAACCAAATTTACTCCAACCATCCTCGCCAACCTTTCACCAACCCCATCTGCCATAGATGGGCTCACACATAATGCAGATTTACTAAAATTAACCACCTGCCCTGAAGCCCTTGCATAAATATCCAAAATCCTCCTGATTTCCTCACAGTTGTGATCTCTCACTTATTTTTTGCAGACGATAGTCTGCTGTTTGATTTGTTTCTTCTTTCAAATTCAAAGGAGTAACAATAATTTCTTATTAATTGGTGGCTGATTTTAATGTCACATGAAATGCCAAGGTTTAAGTTGTTAAATATAAAATGGGGATGCTACCCGCTAGACTCAATTTTAATGCACCATTCCACTAATTCTTCGAAAGAGGTATGAAAATGAAATTGGAAATTGATTCCAATTATTTCTTCTACTAGGGTAGGTGTGATTTAGTAATCAGGTGGCTGTCCATGAAGTTGTGGGATCCCTCGAATCCTTGACTGCTTTTCTAATCAAATCAAGTTTGTGCTGATCAATTGGTGGTGGCTGCTTTTATGAAGAACAAAACACAAAACCTTGTCAACTACGGCAGGGATTGTAACTTGTAAGTGCCCGTTTGGAAGAGTTTGTCTACTAGCTAAAATAGTTTTTTTAATTAAAAAAGTTCTTTTAAAATTTTTTGGTTATCGTTTGGTTGTCACTTAGTAGAGCTTTTGGATGATTAAAAAAACTGTTTTACGACTACTTGGAGAAGTTCAAATTTTTGGTTTTTCCAAGTAGATTCTTTTGAGTTTTTTTTTTTTTTTTTTATTAACACTAAAATATCTAATATAACCATATCATTTAAAATAGTTTTTGGTAATCCTACCATTTAAAAAAGCTTTTTCTAATTGACAACCAAACGACTAACATCTTCTCATTAAAAGCTCTACTTATAGAATATCTACTTTAAAAGATCTACTCCTAAAATATCTACTTGAAGAAGCTCTTCCAAACAGAGCCTAAACCATTTATCAAATGGAAATTAATGCATAGTCTTTTCAAAATGTTATAGAATTGGTAGTGGACTCATGTAAAAAATGTGAGACCGGTGGATTTGTTGCAGTGGACCAAGTTCAGAGTGTACTAATTCGGGTTTTTTTTTTTTATTTTTTTTATTTTTTATTTTTTTATTTTTTTTTTAAATGTTTTAGGTCGTTGGGCCTATCTGAGCTTGGCCCATATTGAGATATCTTTATGATATTTGGGCTTCGGCTAGAGTTGAAACTGAATATAAAGACTTTTGTTTGATTGAATTTTTGATATCTTCAATTCCAGCTTTGGTTTAATTTGCCAATTGGACAAGATTTTTTTTCAAGGATCTTTGTTAATTCTTGAAAACGCGCTTTTTTGTGTTGTTAGCAAAATTACAAGTTCAAAAGATATTTATAAAAGCCTAGCAGTGTGCTCTAAAGTTTCAAAAACTAGTACAACGACAAGCGAGGGTCGTCCACAAGGATCGAAGGATAGCAAAGGTCAAATTGCAATGGTAAAATACTAGCTAATGCGGAAAATTAAACTTTCAATGGTTTTGATTGGAAAATTAGCAACTACAAGTGTAAACTACAATTATGCTAATTAAACTAAAATTAAACTAAGCTAATAGCAAGAATGTGATGTGATAAGATATAAGATGTGATATGGGAGTCGATGCAATTCATACACAAATAGTGGGCATTCCAATTAATCTTTTAAGAACCTATTCAACCTTTTTAGGGCCAATCTACCTTTAGGTGTGATTTGTAAAATCACTTAATCCTCACCTACAACCAAACTATTGATGTTCTAGGTTGAGTATAGGGAGGATTTCTGCTTAAGCATAGATAGATTAACGATAGCCGGGATAGATTGGATTGTTGTGCTCGCAATCCATCCCTTTCATTCAAGAGAGCTAGTTTCAATCAACTTGATGTGTGTGTAATTAAAAACTCAAATCAATTTAACATCTAGACTTGATCCAAGAAGATATCAAATACTTTTAAACACAATGAATGAAACTAAATAGATTGAATACTAAAGATAATGATGGAATACCCACAATTCATGATTTATTACATCGACTCCCACTTGGGGTTTAGTTACTCATAATGAAAGTACAATGAAAAATAAAAGAAGTAGAAGTCAAGAGAAAACCCATTGTTGTGTTCTATTCTTCAAGCTCCTCTCCTTCTTTAATTGCTCCAATTTGTAGCGCTTGAGTGGGTTTTTGTGTTTGAGTGAAATGGAAGTGAAAAGGGTGATGTAGATATGGATTTGGTGTAGGAAATGGTTAAGAATGGTGTAGGATGTGTTTGGATGTGTTTGGGAGAGATTCCTAGATCTAGAATTAATTAACTATATATGGTCTTAAGAGCACACACAAAAGCACCAGTTTGTGGCCTTTTTTGCCTACGTGGTCCATGGATGGAGCATATTATTGGTGGTATCATTGACATGTATGTTTTCGACTGAATTAATGAATAAATATATAATTAAATGAAAACAAGAGCATCACATAGGTTCACATTGATTCCCTAGTATGAACTTGATTACACATGAAAAGATTAAAAGAAGAGGAGAAAGAGTTGATAAAACCCATGAGTGTCTTCTTCAAGCTTCCAAGTGCAACAATGGTGGTGGTGAGATGAGGGATGTGTCCCCTTGGTGGCTTGGGACCTCCCTTGGCTTGATCTCCCGAAATTAGGATTCAAAGGGGTTTAAATAGGTGTAGATACTAGACCATGTCCTTAAACAACAAGGAAATCTATTCCCTTTGAGAATACTTGCTTTTTTGGAATTCTATTTCTTTTCTAATCCATCCAAATTGATTACTTATTAAAGTAGACCTGGCAACGGGTCGTGTTATTATGAATTCGTATCGTTTCGTGTTAAAATTGTCCCACCCGAATACGACATGTTAACTTAATGGGTTTAAATATAAAACCCGAAACCATTTGATAAATTAATGGGTAACCCGACTCGACCCATTGTAGAATGTTATATTTGAAATTTATTAAAAAGTTGTAAATAAATAGTACTGTAGCATGATCAAACTCATGTAATCAAGTCCACCGTAGGCTCCAACATTCTATCGAAAACATATTATTTTAAGAAAAACAAAAATAAACAACTTGAAAATGAAATCTAACATGACTTCCATAAATCTTCATTATGTTGTGATTGAGAATCTCAATCCTCACTTACGCTTACAAATGTTAAATTGGTTATGCTAGAAGAAGCTACTTTTAGGGTTATAGTTAGAATATTGCTACAATCAATTTATAGTTTTAGAGTTTTTAATTTAATTTTTTTAATTAATTATTAAAATATATTCTAAATGTAATTATAGAGATATTTTATTTTATAAATTCAACAACTTTAATAAATTTATTTACTATTGAATCAATAAATACAAAGATTTTTTTAAATAAATTTCATAAACATATATATATATATATACAAATTTAAAATCCTTATATTAATGGGTTATAACGAATTAAGGGGGGTGTATTGGATTGGGATTTTAATGGACAATTTTGAAGTGCAAGGATTTTATGGATTTGCAAGAATATTAGGATAATTAGGATTATACTTTTGGGATTATTATGATTATATAGACTAGTCTTTTAGGATTCTGAAAAAGTCTTTAGACTTTATTTATAGACTATTATGATTATCTAGACTTTATTTCAAGACTTTTTGGACTTTTATGAGTCGATTGTAGTATTCAATTTTCTCCCCATATTAACCAATACCCATACCCAATATGAATATGTGGCTGTGGTTGGACGTCCTTAACTTATAATTTCAGAACGTCCTTACTAGAGAACCACCATATATATATATATATATTAGTAAAACAACTATATCTTTATCCACGCTAGTCATTCCAATTTATGTATAAATAAACCATTATTTACACCTATCAAAGGAACATGAACAATAATAAAGATGTCACAATTAGGAATCATTATTCAGCATCTGTTCTATGAAATTTAAGTTTAAAAAAAAAAACGAAGTAAAATAACTTAAATTGCTGCTAGTACCTACGCTATTGGCCAACTCAACCATCCAACTATTGATCAATCAAATGACCAAATTAAACGAAACCATAATCCATGAACTATGCATTACTCCACCCTCCGACCTCCAATCTCTGGTCACCAATCACCCACCCGTGGACCGCAACTCGTCCATGCTGAAGATCTGATGGGGTATGGAAGTTGAGGAAGCTGAAAACTTGTGATGAAGATTTGATGGGGGTGTGGAGGTTGAGGAAGCTAAAGATGATTTTTAGCGAGAGAGAAAAGTCTAGAAAGTATTGAGGGAGAGGGCAACACAATTTTGGGTTCAAGTTATTTATACATATCACTAAAATGTCTGGAAAAATCCATTTTGTCATAAAATCCTAAAAATCTTGATCTCAATCCAATACTAGTAGACAATTTACTGTCTCTTGAAATTCTAGATCCAATACCACAAGACAATATGGATTTTTTTTTTAAATCTTAAAAGTCTAGATTCAATACCAGAAGACAATATGGACTTTTTTAAAAAATCTTAAAAGTCTTGATCGAATACCACTAGACTTATCTAACTTATTAAAAAGTCTCAATCCAATACTATCAGACTTTTACCCCCCAAAATTGTCTAATAAAATCTTGAACCAATACACACCCCCCCCCCCCCCCCCCCCCCCCCCAATGGGTTTTAATGGGTTGACCCATTAACAACCCAATCCGATTAACTAAACCCATCAACCACTATTTTCGAATGGGTTTGGGTCGTGTTAATGGGTCGTGTGGAATTTTGCCATGTCTACCTAATCCCACAAAAAAAAAAAAAAGTGTAATATACTGCAAGGAGACAAAATAAAAACAGTGAAGACAT
The DNA here is from genome assembly GCA_008009225.1 of Acer yangbiense. Taxonomy (NCBI): domain Eukaryota; kingdom Viridiplantae; phylum Streptophyta; class Magnoliopsida; order Sapindales; family Sapindaceae; genus Acer; species Acer yangbiense. The sequence goes on along the minus strand of CM017767.1, from coordinate 20,635,936 downwards.
CAATAAAGTATTTCCATTGTCTAATGTATAAAGCAAACTTTTTTCTTCTTCGTGTTATTTACTTTTGATTTTTAAAAAGTTAGCGAACAACTTTTGTCCTTATTTTAGAATTTTTTTTTTTTAAAAAAACACGCTTCCCAAACATACAACTAATAAAATATACATTCTAACAAGATTTCACAGAAGTTTGTTTCTTCTACGTGTTGTTGAGAGAAAATAAATTAGGAGAGGTTTATGTGATACTATTGTTTGTTGATAAAAAAAATAGAAAGAAAATGATTTTGATCTGACAAACAAAGGAACCCAAATGAAGAATTTACCAAATAAGATGTAATGGAGATAGTCTCTATTTTGTTTTGGGTGAACTCGTCGGACTCGTCGAAGAGTGTGGTCTACTACGGAGTCGAGAGGAGGCCGACTTTGGGGATGTTGAGTACTGTTGATGGGGCGGTGGAGGTCATGGATTCTGGTTGGAGGAGAGAGTGAATGAGATATAAGGCAGTGGAGAGAGAAGGACAAAGAGGCGGATGTTATGGGTTTTGGAAATTATGTTTTAAAAAATAAAGTAATAATGAGAACTGGATACTATTGTTTGTTGATAAAAACAAAAAAAAGTAAATGACAAACAAAGGAACCCAGATGAAGAATTTAACACACAAGATGTACCCAAGATAGTCTCTATTTTGTTTTGGGTGAACTCGTCGAACTCGTCGGAGAGTGTGGTCGACAACAGAGTCGAGAGGAGGCCGACTTTTGGGATGTCAAGAACGGTTGATGGGGCAGCGTAGGTCATGGGTTTTGGTTGGAGGAGAGAGTGAATGAGATCTGAGGCAATGGAGAGAGAAGGACAGAGAGCCGGATGTTATGGGCTCTAGAAATTAGGTTTTTAAAAAACAAATTAATAATGAGAAATGGATACTGTTGTCTGTTGATAAAAAAAAAATAGAAAGAAAATGACAAACAAAGGAACCCAGATGAAGAATTTACCAAACAAGATGTTCCGGAGATAGTCTCTATTTTGTTTTGGGTGAACTCGTTAGACTCGTCGGAGAGTGTGGTCGACGACGAAGTCAGGAGGAGGCCAACTTTGGGGATGTCGAGAACTGTTGATAGGGTGACGGAGGTCATGGGTTCTGGTTGGAGGAGAGAGTGAATGAGACATGAGGCAATGGAGAGAGAAGGACAAAGAGGTGGATGTTATGGGTTCTGGAAATTAGGTTTTAAAAAAACAAAGTAATAATGAGTACTAGATACTGTTGTCTGTTGATAAAAAAAAATAGAAAGAAAATGACAAACAAAGGAACTCGGATGAAGAATTTACCAAATAAGATGTATCGAAGATAGTCTTTATTTTGTTTTGGGTGAACTCGTCAGACTCGTCAGAGAGTGTGGTCGACGACGGAGTAGGGTGGAGGCCGACTTTGGGGATGTCGAGGCCTGTTGACAGGGCGGCGAAGGTCATGGGTTCTGGTTGGAGGAAAGAGTGAATGAGATATGAGGCAATGGAGAGAGAAGGACAGAGAGGCTTATGTTTTGGGTTCTTGAAATTAGGTTTTAAAAAAACAAAGTAATAATAAGAAATGGATAATGTTGTATGTTGATAAAAAAAATAGAAAGAAAATGACAAACAAAGGAACCCAGATGAAGAATTTACCAAACAAGATGTACCGAAGATAGTTTTCATTTTGTTTTGGCCTTTTGGGTGAACTCGTCAGACTCGTCGGAGAGTGTCGTTGACAACGAAGTCCAGAGGAGGCCGACTTTGGGGATGTTGAGAACTGTTGATGGGGCGGCGGAGGTCATGGGTTCTGATTGGAGGAGAGAGTGACTGAGATATGAGGCAGTGGAGAGAGAAAGACAGAGAGGTGGATGTTATGGGTTCTGGAAATTAGATTTAAAAAAAACAAAGTAATAATGAGAATTGGATACTGTTGTCTGTTGTTAAAAAAATAGAAAGAAAATGACAAACAAAGGAACCCATATAAAGAATTTACCAAACAAGATGTATCGGAGATAGTCTCTATTTTGTTTTGGGTGAACTTGTCGGACTCATCGGAGAGTGTGGTTGACGACGGAGTCGGGAGAATGCCGACTTTGGGGATGTCGAGAACTGTTGATGGGGCAACGGAGGTCATGGGTTCTAGTTGGAGTAGAGAGTGAATGAGATATGAGGTAGTGAAGAGAGAAGGACAGAGAGGCAGATGTTATGAGTTCTGGAAATTAGGTTTTAAAAAAAAAAAACAAAGTAATAATGAGAACTTGATACTGTTCTCTGTTGATAAAAATAAAAAATAAAAAAGAAACAAAATGACAAAGGAACCCATATGAAGAATTTACCAAACAAGATTTACCAGAGATAGTCTCTATTTTGTTTTTGGTGAACTCGTCGGACTCGTTGGAGAGTGTGGTCGACCATGGAGTCGAGAGGAGGCCGACATTAGGGAAGTCGAGAACTGTTGATAGGGCGGCAGAGGTCATGGGTTCTGGTTGGTGGAGAGAGTGAATGAGATATGAGGCAGTGGAGAGAGTGAATGAGATATGAGGCAGTGGAGAGAGAAGGACAAAGAGGCGGATGTTATGGGTTATGGAAATTAGGTTTTAAAAAAATTAAGTAATAATGAGAACTGTATATAATGTTATGATATAATTAACTTTCGCCACCCAGAGAATAAATTAGAGAATATTTTGTATTTAATTCTCTTGATCTTATTTCATATTTCATTGTAGAGTAATTACCTCTTTTGATTTTATTTTTCATTTCATTGTAGAGTCAACTCTCCTATACCTCTATATATATATATATATATAGGTATATTGTATAGGCATTCAAATTACACAGAGAAATAATCGAATAGTATTGGTTTCTCCTCATTCTCTAATTATCTGGTTAGTATTACTTTATATGCTTTTATACTTAGATTTCTAACAATTAATACTTTTTAGCACTCTTGAAGCCTGATTGACTGATTGTATTATTTTTTTCTTTAAAAACCGGTTCAAGAAAGAAAAGAACATATATATATATATATGAGTAATGTTAAGTTTCCAAATTTAAAAAAAAAAAAAAATCTTTTCTTAAATTGATGTAGCACATGAATTGTCAACATCTTGTAAATCATGAGATTATGTGGTTAGTGCTGTAAATATGGGCCGGCACGGCCCATTTGTACCGGGCCAAATAAGCCCATTTTTGAAAACGGGCCGGGCTTGGCACGGCACGGCAACTTGCCGTGCCGTGCCGTGCTAGGCCCGGCCCGTTTTCAAAAATGGGGGCCCGGCACGTGCCTCGTTGGTGGGCCGGGCCGTGCCGGCCTGCGGGCTGATCCAATTTTTTTTTTTAAAAAAAAATTTAATTTGTTAAAAATAAAATCATAGAGTATGCCAGTATGGACATCATAAAGTATTGGGTTGTGGCCCATAACCCTTGTCCAAGTAAGTATGTTTTCCTTTGCTTTTTCCTCATTTTTATATAGGTTATACCTCTTTTTGTTTATCTTATTTATCCAATGTGGGATGTGAGATTGAATTTATATTTCCATTCATTGATATAACATAATGATATTCTCTTGAGTCATTTTTTTCTTTAAATATGGAAAACATTGAGAGAGTTAGGAGGTCTATTAAAATTAAATAATGGTTTTGTAAAAAAATTTGTCAACGAGAAACCCATGTCTCTCTAATCTGCTATTTTCAAAGCACATATTTTCCATCGTCTGAATATGGGTGGTGGCCATTTTATTATTATTGCTACAGACCACCTCTCCACATATATATATATGATCTCTGTCTCTAGCAAGCTAAATTGCTTTTGTTTTATTGATTTCTTCAATTCAATCTTTTGTCTCCCCTCTTCAACTACATGTTTCTTATTTTTTAATTGTGTTGATGAACTGGCATTGCATTTTTGCTTCCATTGTAACTTCTTTTTTAAGCACCAACACGTTCCCTGTTGGTTTTTCGAATTCGATCATCCAAGAAATCAACTCTCTCTAGCTCCCAAATTAAGGGGATCAAGAATTAATTTGAAGAGTGAAATCAATCATATATTATAATTATGGGAAGGCAACCTTGTTGTGATCAGGTTGGATTGAAAAGAGGTCCATGGACTATTGAAGAGGATCATAGGCTCATCAATTTCATTCTCAATAATGGCATTCACTGCTGGCGAATGGTTCCCAAGCTTATAGGTATCTATATATATAATTATATATATCATGCTATCTCTCTCTTTCTATCTGATCATTCCCTCAATCACACATTACATATACATACATATATATATATATATATATATATATATATATATATATATATATATATATATACATGCATAATTGTTTCATTTTGAGCTACTTTTTAATTTTATTTTATGGTGATCAATTCAATCTCACATCCCACATCGGATAAATAAGAACATTGAAGAGATATCTAACCTATATAAAAGGAGGGAAAGGCAAATGAAAACTTACTTACATAAATAAGGGTTATGAACCATGGTTCAATACTCAACAATATCATTTTTGTTTTAAACATTTTTTTTTTTTATAAATAATTTTTTTAAAAATTTTTTTTTTAATAAATAATTTGGCGGGCCCAACGTGCCGGCCCGGCGTGCATGGCACGTTGGCCTGGCAGGCCGGGCCGGGCCGGCACGCCGTGCCTCAATCTAAGGCCTGGCACGTGCCTGGCCTGGCACGCCTCACATGCGGGCCGTGCCTGGCACAGCCTGCCATCATTGGCGGGCCGACCGGGCCGGGCCTGCCAGGCACGGCCCATATTTACAGCACTATATGTGGTGAGTGATGTGATGATAACAATTCATGTGCCACATCAATTTGGAAAAGATTTTGGGAAAAAATATATACATATATTGACCATTGAATTTCAATTCAAAGGTTATACAAAAATTAGAGATTTAAAATAAAATAAAAATAAAAAATAAGAGTAACCAACTCTATCTATTGTAATCTGTTTAGTAGCTAGCCGAACCAATTATATATGACAATCTCACTCGTTGTTGAAAGTTGGATGCTGCTTAGCTGGGTGGGTCACAGATTATAATTTTTTTTTTCTTTATTTTGGACTCAAGTTTTAATGGTTTCCTTCTTTGGTAACAAATCATTTGTTTTTGTTTTTTTCTCTTGCCTTTTGTATCCGTTTCATGCTTGCATAGTTGCATAGTTGCATCCGAGTTCACATCCACGTCTGTCTACTCCTTTCTCTTATTGTCAAATTATTAATGCCACGTCTTCTATTTTCTCTTAAGGCTCGTTTAGCACACCGTATTGGATTGTATCAGACTGTATTGAATTATATTGTATTGTATTGGATCGTATTATCATTAATACAAACCTATGTTTGATGATGCATTGTATTATATCGTATTAGGATATTCCTATATGACTTTATTGTATTTTATTATATTATAAAAATATAATATTTTAAAAAAAATACTTAATAATTAATTTTAAATATCCTTATCATGAATAAATTAATAAATATTTTTATATAAAAAAATCAATAAATATTTATTTTAATTGAAACAAAAAATTAAAATAAAATTTTACTATGTATTTTGAAATTATAAAAATATATATATATTAATAACATAACACATATTTTATCAATAATCCATATTCATTAAAAAAAATGTTTTTTTCTAATACAATACAACCTAATACCACAAAATATAATGTATTAGTTAATATGGTGTTTACTGTATTAGGTAATTAAAATGTATAAAAATAATACAATACGGCCAAACAAACGAGGCTTTATTGTCAAATTAGTAATGCATGTCTGAGTTTCTCTATTCTCTTTTCTTTCTTGCACATCAGAGTTCACCTGCATGCATGCTTATTAGGAGAAAATCTTACATGGGTCTGTCTCACATTTGATGGTGGTGAGACGGACTAATGAAACAGTGCCACATGGTAAAAAGTTGAAACAATCTTTTTCGTAAATTGTTTTCCAATTATATTACGGCACAAGGCAAACCTTTGAATTGGAACCCTAAATCTATGACTTCTTTTCTCTTTCTCATGCCACACAACCACCTCTTTCACACTTCATTTTGTTTCCAGAAATTCGATTTCTTCTCAAATTTCTATCTAAATTCTTCAATTTTCAGATTTTTTTTTCCTCTTGCTCCCAAATTTGCACTTCTAAATCATATTTCAAAAGAAAAAGAAACTTCATCTAAACAATATGTCACAGTCGCTTCTTTCAATTTAATGCTCTCGAGATTTGCAATATTGTCTTTCAAACTAACAACCGTCACCAAACTGTAATGGTTATACAGTTATGATAAAAGGGAAGTAAAATGAGTGGATAGAGATGATGAGATGGGATTGGTAAGCAGTGGCGGGCCCAAAAATTTATATGAGATGGAGCACTTAAAAAATTATTAATAATAACAACAATTAGGACTATAATAGCATACACACATTTATATACTAATGATTTTTTTCATAATAGCTTCTATCAATTTTGTTGAAAGTTGTTAATTTAGGTGAAAAAATATCATTCATCCAGTAATATTCAATTTGATTATATTGTCAAAACCATTTTGATTTGTCAAATTGATTATAAAGCTAAACATATGATTTTAGAAACACACATGCACACATGAGCACGACAACGCACGCAACCGCCCGCATGCGCACACACACTTGTATACTGATTAACCAGTTCTAGAAATTGCATATCTTTAAGAATACAAAATAACTCAACATGATATTAATTTTCATAAGAATAATTGTATTTTAATAAATAAATAAAAGAGTTAACGTAGATGGACGAGCTTGGGGCTTGGGCAAATGACTCTTAGGTCAGCGGTTCGAATCCTACCAATGACGAAAACTTTTACAAATATATGGTCCCGAATTAATAGATATTGTCAAAAAAAAAAAAAAAAAAAAAGTTAACATGCATTAAAATATGATAACAAGTAAAGTAGGGAAAAAAAAAAAAAAACAATAAAATGTTGAACAAAATGAAGACAAATATGAAAATTTAAGTTTATTTATATTGTATAATTAAATATACAATATATATTTTTAAATTACTAATTTTTTTATTTGAAAATTTTCAGGTGGGGCACGTCTTTAGCTAGGTTTGCTACTGTTGGTAAGTGATATAAACCCTGATCACGTCTATATCACGAGGTTTTTGATTTGAATCATTCCCCTCCTTACAAAATCCTTAATTTATGTAATATTTTTAAAAAATAATAATAAATAAATAAAAACTCGGTATAGATATTTTTTTCCCTTTTGGGGGTGAATTAGACATATCATATGTTAAGTTGTCCTTTTTTTTTTTTTTGTTAAATAATTTAAAATTAATAGAAAATAAAAAGTAAAAAATTCTGATTTTTTATTAATATTAAATCATTTAATTGTATTTAATATATTTCCAATAATATCAAATTAGTTAATACCGTATTCGGAGATGAAAAATAAAGGTGAATGGACCGTTAAATCTTAGACTTCGGTCCCTATTTAGTTTTCAGTGACATTTAATCTTAATAAAAAAACAAAGGAAATATATATATATAAAAGGACCCATATATTTACAACCTTGAAACTGATCAAGTGAATGGATGGATGTTGTTGATCTTTATCATCTTAGATAGACAACTCCACGTGATATTCTGAGGTTAATTTGTCATTATCATTTAATATCGTGATTCAAGGTATGAATTTACAAATTGAAGAATTTGTGCATGGCTTTTTGAGATTGTAATTTGGTTGCTTTGAGTTCTTATTGTCGGTGTCTGGTTTGGGTCGCTTGCAAAATGGGCCATACTCAGACACTGCAAATGGTTATTATTGTGCATGAACGTAAGATTAAACCTTATAAAAGGGATCATGTAAAGGCAAAACGATAAGTGCATAACTGATGATAAAATTTCAACCCATTATTATAAAACATTTTTAAAAAGCATATCAGATCTTGGTTTGCATGGTTGATGGTTGCCTTCCCAACCATCAATTATGAGTTAATTTAGACGGACCCTTTATTGTGATCATACTCAAATATAATTAAACTTTATGAGTTGGGAAGGCAACCATCAACCATGCAAACCAAGATCTGATATGCTTTTTAAAAATGTTTTATAATAATGGGTTGAAATTTTATCATCAGTTATGCACTTATCGTTTTGCCTTTACATGATCCCTTTTATAAGGTTTAATCTTACGTTCATGCACAATAATACCCATTTGCAGTGTCTGAGTATGGCCCATTTTGCAAGCGACCCAAACCAGACACCGACAATAAGAACTCAAAGCAACCAAATTACAATCTCAAAAAGCCATGCACAAATTCTTCAATTTGTAAATTCATACCTTGAATCACGATATTAAATGATAATGACAACCGGAACTGAAACTGAACCGAAACCTCTGGTTCCGAATCGAAAACCGAAACCGCTGGTTCCGAATCGAAAATCGGAACCACTGATTCCGAATCGAGAACCGGAACCGGGGTCATGTCTAATTCCGAGTACGACTAACAATTGACTCTTTGATCTGACAATATATTATTTTAACAAAATAGTTTAATTAAATATTATAATAAATGTTGTTTAATATCAATTTGTTTATCATATAAAAATAAAATTTAAATTAGTGGAATCGATCTATAAATAAAATTTTGATTGAAAAATAATCAATAAAAATTTAATAACAAGTAGAGGTTATATATAAAAATTATGCACTTATTAGCACATTCAAAGCAGCAGCAAGGAGGATAAGGCTGGTGGGTGGGTGGGTCGTGGGCATGGGTTGTGGGTGGGGTGTCATTTGGGTGGGTGGGGTGTCATTTGAAGGCAAACAACCAATTTTTTTTATTTTTTATTTTTTTAAATTCGTCCCTATAGGATATCTAAAGGGATGAAATATTTCGTCCCTACAGGTTGTAAAGGGGACGAACAAAAATCGTCCCTACAAGTAGTCTATTGGGACGAATAATTTTGTCCCTAGACATTATCAATTGGGACGAACAAAAATCGTCCCTATAGGTAGTTTTAAGGGACGAATTTCAATTTTCGTCCCGAAGAACCTATTGCGACTCACCTAAGGCGACGTATTTTGGGATGAATTTTATTCGTCCCTATAGACTTATTGGAACGATTTTTGGGCTATTGGAACAAAAAAAAAAAAAATCGTCCCAATAGCTTTTTTTTTTTTTTTTTTTGTAGTGCATGCACAAGTTCTTCAATTTGTAAATTCATGCCTTGAATCACGATATTAAATGATAATGACAAATTAACCTCAGAATATCACGTGGAATTGTCTATCTAAGATGATAAAGATCAACAACATCCATCCATTCACTTGATCAGTTTCAAGGTTGTAAATATAAGGGTCCTTATATATATATTTCCTTTGTTTTTTATTGAGATTAAATGTTACTGAAAACTAAATAGGGATCGAAATCTAAGATTTAACGGTCCATTCACCTTTATTTTTCATCTCCGAATACAGTATTAACTAATTTGATATTATTGAAAATATATTATTTGTATGATATTATCTAATGCAAATATATTAAATACAATTAAATGATTTAATATTAATCAAAAAATCAGAATTTTTTTTACTTTTTATTTTCTATTATTTCTAAATTATTTAACCACAAAAAAAAAAAAAAAAAAAAAAAAAGCCTACTTGATATGTCTAATTCACCCCCAAAAAAGGGAAAAACTATCTATACCTAGTATTTTTTTATTTTTTATTTTAAATATTACATAAATTAAGGCTTTTTTTACGGAGGTGAATGATTCAAATGAAAAACCTTATAATATAGATGTGAGGGGTTTATATCATTTACTAACGCCATCTCATCGTCTCTATCGACTCATTTTAATTCCCTTTTATCAGAACTGTATAACCATCACAATCTGGTGACGGTTGTTACTTTGAAAGACAATATTACAAATCTCGAGAGCATTAAATTGAAAGAAGCGATTGTGACATATTGTTTAGATGGTGTTTCTTTTTCTTCTGAAATATGATTTAGAAGTGCAGATTTGGGTGCAAGAGGAAAAAAAAAAAAACTGAAAATTGAAGAATTAAGATAGAAATTTGAAAAGAAATCGAATTTCTAGAAACAAAATGAAGTGTGAAAGAGGTGGATGTGTGGCGTGAGAAAGAGAAAAGAAGTCATAGATTTAGGGTTCCAATTCAAAGGTTTGCCATGTGCCGTAATATAATTGGAAAACAATTTACGAAAAAGATTGTTTCAGCTTTTTACCACGTGGCACTATTTCATTGGTCCGTCTCACCACCATCAAACGTGAAATGGAACTTTACAAGATTTTCTCCTAATAAGCATGCATGTACGTGAACTCTGATGTGCAACAAAGAAAAGAGATCATAGAAACTCAGACATGCATTAATAATTTGACAATAAGAGAAAATAGAAGACGTGGCATTAATAATTTGACAATAAGAGAAAAGAGTAGACAGACGTGGATGTGAACTCTGATGCAAGCATGAAAGGGATACAAAAGGCAAGAGAAAAAACAAAAACAAATGATTTGTTACCAAAAAAGGAAACCATGAAAACTTGAGTCCAAAATAAAGAAAAAAAATTATAATCTGTGACCAACCCAGCTAACCAGCATCCAACTTTCAACAACGAGTGAGATTGTCATATATAATTGGTTCTGCTACTAAACAGATTACAATAGATAGAGTTGGTAACTCTTATTTTTTATTTTTATTTTATTTTAAATCTCTAATTTTTGTATACCCTTGAATTGAAATTCAATGGTCAATATATATATATATATATATATATATATATATATATTCCCAAAATCTTTCCAAATTGATGTGACACATGAATTATCATCATCAGATCACTCACCACATAATCTCATGATTTACAGAATGTTGACAACTCATGTTCTACATCAATTTAAGAAAAGATTTTTTTTTTTTTTTTTTTTTAAATTTAGAAGCCTAACATTACTCATATATATATATATATGTTTTTTTCTTTCTTGAACCGGTTTTTAAAGAAGAAATAAAAATACAATCAGTCAATCAGGCTTCAAGAGTGCTAAAAAGTAGTAATTGTTATAAATCTAAGTATAAAAGCATATAAAGTAATAAAAGTACAAAATTAGAGAATGAGGAGAAACCAATACTATAGATTATTTATTTGTGAATGCTTACACAATAAACCTATATATATATATATATATATATAGAGAGAGAGAGAGAGAGAGAGAGAGAGAGAGAGAGAGAGAGAGAGAGAGAGAGAGGTATATGGAGAGTTGATTCTACAATGAAATGAAAAACTATATAATGAAATGAAAAACTATATAATGAAATATGAAATAAGATCAAGAGAATTAATTACAAATTATTATCTAAATTATTCTCTGGGTGGTAAAAGTTAATTATATCATAACATTATATAAAGTTCTCATTATTACTTTTTTTTTATTTAAAAAAAACTTCCAAAACCCATAACATCCGCCTCTCTGTCCTTCTCTCTCCACTGCCTCATATCTCATTTACTCTCTCCTCCACCCAGAACCTATGACCTCCGTTGCCCCGTCAAAAGTTCTCGACATCCCCAAAGTCGGCCTCCTCCCGTCTCCGTCGTCGACCACACTCTCCAACGAATCCGATGAGTTAACCCAAAACAAAATAGAGACTATCTCCGGTACATCTTGTTTGGTAAATTCTTCATCTAGGTTCCTTTGTTTGTCATTTTCTTACTATTTTTTTTTTTATCAAGAGACAACAATATCCCGTTCTCATTATTATATTGTTTTTTTAAAACCTAATTTTCAGAACCCATAACATCCGCCTATCTGTCCTTCTCTCTCCACTGCCTCATATCTCATTCACTCTCTCCTCCAACCAAAACCCATGACCTATGTCGCCCCATCAACAGTTCTCGACATCCCTAAAGTCGGCCTCCTCTCGACTCCATTGTCGACCACACTCCCCGAAGAGTCCGACGAGTTCACCCAAAATAAAATAGAGACTATCTTTGGTACATCTTGTTTTGTAAATTCTTCTTCTGGGTTCCTTTGTTTGTCATTTTTTTTTTATATATTGACAACAGTATCCAGTTCTAATTATTACTTTGTTTTTTTTAAAACCTAATATCCAGAACCCATAACATCCGCCTCTCTGTCTTTCTCTCTCCACTGCCTCATATCTCATTTACTCTGTCCTCCAACCAGAACCCATGACCACCACCGCCATATCAACGTTTCTCGACATCCCCAAAGTCGGCCTCCTCCCGACTCCGTCATCAAACACACTCTCTGAAGAGTTCACCCAAAACAAATCTTGTTTGGTAAATTCTTTATATGGGTTCCTTTGTTTGTCAATTTTTTATTTTTTTTTTATCAACAGATAAAAGTATCTAGTTCTCATTATTACTTTATTTTTTTAAAACCAAATTTCCAGAACCCATAACATCCACCTCTATATCCTTCTTTCTCCACTGCCTTATATCTCATTCGATCCTCTAACCAGAACCCATGACCTCCGTCACCCAACCAATAGTTCTCGACATCCCTAAAGTCGGCCTCCTCCCGACTTCGTCGTCAACCACACTTTCCGATGAGTCTGATGAGTTCACCCAAAACAAAATAGAGACTATCTCCGGAACATCTTGCTCGGTAAATTCTTCATCTGGGTTCCTTTGATTGTCATTTTCTTTCTATTTTTTTTATCAACAGACAATAGTATCCATTTCTCATTATTAATTTGTTTTTTTAAAACCTAATTTTCAAAGCCCATAACATCCACCTCTCTGTCCTTCTCTCTCCACTGCCTCATATCTCATTCACTCTCTCCTCCAACCAAAACCCATGACCTACGCCGCCCCATCAACCGTTCTTGACATCCCAAAAGTCGGTCTCCTCCCGACTCCGTTGTCAACCACACTCTCCGACGAGTTCGACGAGTTCGACGAGTTCACCCAAAACAAAATAGAGACTATCTCCGGTACATCTTGTTTGATCAATTCTTCATCTGGATTCCATTGTTTGTCATTTTCTTTCTATTTTTTTTAATAGACAACAATATTCAGTTCTCATTATTACTTTGTTTTTTTAATACTTAATTTCCAAAACCCATAACATCCGCCTCTCTGTCCTTCTCTCTCCACTGTCTCATATCTCATTCACTCTCTCCTCCAACCAGAATCCATGACCTCCGCTGCCCCATCAACAGTTCTAAACATCTCCAATGTCGGCCTCCTCCAAACTCTGTCGTCTCCGAGAGTTCGCTCAAAACAAAATTGAGACCATCTCTGGTGTATCATGTTTGGTAAATTCTTCATTTGGGTTCATTTGTTTCTCATTTTGTTTCTATTTTTTTTATCAACAGACAACAGTATCCAGTTTTCATTATTACTTTGTTTTTTTAAAACCTAATTTCAAGAACCCATAACATCCGCCTCTCTGTCCTTCTCTCTCCACTGCCTCATATCTCATTCACTCTCTCCTCCAACAAGAAACCATGGTCTCCACTGCCCCATCAATAGTTCTTGACATCCCCAAAGTCGGCCTCCTCCCGACTCCGTCATCGACCACACTCTCCGACAAGTCCGACGAGTTCACCTAAAACAAAATAGAGACTATCTCCGGTACATCTTGTTTGGTAAATTCTTCATCTGGGTTCCTTTGTTTGTCATTTTTTTTTATATCAATAGACATGAGACAACAGTATCCAGTTTTAATATTACTTTGTTTTTTTAAAACCTAATTTCCAGAACCCATAACATCCGCCTCTCTGTCCTTCTCTCTCCACTGCCTCATATCTCATTCACTCTCTCCTCCAACCAGAACCCATGACCTCCGTCGCCCCATCAACAGTTCTCGACATCCCCAAAGTCGGCTTCCGACTCCGTCGTCGACCACACTCTCCGACGAGTCCGACAAGTTCACCCAATTGAAATACTTTATTGATGTCTTCACTGTTTTTATTTTGTATCCTTGCAATATATTACACATGTTTTTTTTTTTTTTTTGGTGTGATCAGACGTAATTATTATTTTTTTTTTTGTAAGATTAAAAACACGATTTGAGTGAGGTTGGCTACTAAAAAAAATATGAGAAAAAAAAAAATTCAAATGAAAACATGTAAAATAGAAAACATAAATATTATCAATCTTGCCTAAAATGGCTCACAGAAATATTTGCATAATTGCTTTTAGATGTGTAATAAAATCCAGATCTATGGGGCTGTTCATTTATAGGGTTCAGTGTGGGGCTGAACCCTTCCATAATTTGTGGGTCTTTTGCTAGTTCAGTTTCAGACTCTTATTTTGCCAACCTTACGGAGTTTTAATGAGATGTTCATTTTATAGGGTATGGCCATGACTGTTGAAAGTGAGATTCCAACAAGGCTCGTGGTTGGTTTGTGATTGAATTATTATTTGAGAAAGAATTTTTTTGAATATTTTGTAAAAAAAAAAAAATAACAATAAACAATAAGAAGAAATTTTTGAATATTCTTTCTAATTACTAAAAGCTAAATTTTTTTTATCAATAGACAACAGTATCCATTTCTCATTATTACTTTGTTTTTTTAAAACCTAATTTCCAGAACTTATAACATCCGCCTCTCTGTCTTTCTCTCTCCACTGCATCATATCTCATTCACTCGCTCCTCCAACTAGAACCCATGACCTCCGCCGACCCATCAACAGTTCTCGACATCCCCAAAGTCGACCTCCTCCTGACTCCGTCATTGACCACACTCTCCAACGAGTCCGACGAGTTCACCTAAAACAAAATAGAGACTATCTCCGGTACATATTGTTTGGTAAATTCTTCATCTGGGTTCCTTTGTTTGTCATTTTCTTTATGTTTTTTTTTATCAACAAACAACAGTATCTAGTTTTCATTATTACTTTGTTTTTTTAAAACCTAATTTCAAGAACCCATAACATCGGCCTCTCTGTCCTTCTCTCTCCACTGCCTCATATCTCATTCACTCTCTCCTCCAACCATAACCCATGACCTCTGCCGCCCCATCAACAGTTCTCGACATCCCCATAGTCGACCTCCTCTCGACTCCGTCATAGACCACACTCTCCGTCAAGTCCGACGAGTTCACCCAAAACAAAATAGAGACTATCTCCGTTACATCTTGTTTGGTCAATTCTTCATTTAGGTTCCTTTGTTTGTCATTTTTTTTTTATCAGTAGACAACATTATCCAGTTCTCATTATTACTTTGTTTTCTTAAAATGTAATTTCCAGAACCCATAACATCCGCCTCTCTGTCCTTCTTACTCCACTGCATCTTATCTCATTCACTCTCTCCTCCAACCAGAACCCATGACCTCCGCCACCCCATCAACAGGTCTCGACATCCTCAAAGTCGGCCTCCACCCGACTCCGTCGTCGACCACACTCTCGAACGAGTCTGACGAGCTCACCCAAAACAAAATAGAGACTATCTCCAATACATTTTGTTTGGTAAATTCTTCATCTGGGTTCCGTTGTTTGTCAGATCAAAATCTTTTTCTTTCTATTTTTTTTATCAATAGACAACAGCATCACATAAACCTCTCCAAAATTATTTTCTCTGAACAACACGTGGAAGAAGAAAACTTGTGAAATCTTATTAGAATGTATGTTTAATTAGTTGTCTGTTTGGGAAGCGTGTTTTGTTTTTAAAATTCTAAAATATGGACAAAATCTGTCTGCTGACTTTTTAAAAATCAAATGTAAATAACATAGAGAGGAAAAAGGTTTGCTTTATACATTAGACAATGAAAATACTTTATTGATGTCTTCACTGTTTTTATTTTGTCTCCTTGCAGTATATTACACATTTTTTTTTTGTAAGATTAAAGACACGTTTTGAGTGATATTGGCTTCTAAAAAAAATGAGAAAATCAAATTATTTTTTTCAAATGAAAACATGTAAAATAGAAAACAAAAACATTATCAAACTTGCCCTAAATGTCTCACATAAATATTTGCATAATTGCTTTTAGATGTGTAATAAAACCTAGATTTATTGGGGTCGGTCCAAACCCGGACCGGCTATTCATTTAGAGGTTTTGGTGTGGGTCTGAATCCTTCCATTATTTGCAGGTCTTTTGCAAGTTCAGTTTCAGACCCTTATTTTGCCAACCTTACGGAGTTTTAATGAGATGTTCATTTTATAGGTTGTAGCCATGACCGTTGAAAGTGAGATTCCAGCAAGGCCCGAAGTTGGTTTGTGATTGAATTATTATTTGAGAAAGAAATTTTTTGAATATTTTGTAAAAAAAAAATTATAAAAAAAAAAAAAACAAAAAACAATAAGAAGAAATTTTTGAATATTCTTTTTGATTACTAAAGGCTAAATTTTTTTTATCAACAGATAACAGTATCCATTTCTCATTATTACTTTGTTTTTTTAAAACCTAATTTCCATAACCCATAACATCCGCCTCTCTGTCCTTCTCTCTCCACTGCCTTATATCTCATTCACTCTCTCCTCCAACAAGAAACCATGGTCTCCACTGCCCCATCAATAGTTCTCAACATCCCCAAAGTCGGCCTCCTCCCGACTCCGTCATCGACCACACTCTCCGACAAGTCCGACGAGTTCACCTAAAACAAAATAAAGACTATCTCCGGTACATCTTGTTTGGTAAATTCTTCATCTGGGTTCCTTTGTTTGTCATTTTCTTTCTATTTTTTTTTTATCAATAGACATGAGACAACAGTATCCAGTTTTAATATTACTTTGTTTTTTTAAAACCTAATTTCAAGAACCCATAACATCCGCCTCTCTGTCCTTCTCTCTCCATTGCCTCATATCTCATTCACTATCTCCTCCAACCAGAACCCATGACCTCCGTCGCCCCATCAACAGTTCTCGACATCCCCAAAGTCGGCTTCCGACTCCGTCGTCGACCACACTCTCCGATGAGTCCGACAAGTTCACCCAATTGAAATACTTTATTGATGTCTTCACTGTTTTTATTTTGTATCCTTGCCATATATTATACATGTTTTTTTTTTTTTTTTGGTGTGATCAGACGTAATTATTATTATTATTTTTTTGTAAGATTAAAAACACGTTTTGAGTGATATTGGCTACTAAAACAAATATGAGAAAAAAAAAATGGCAAAGACTATGGTACAAATAAGAAAAGGGTGTTGTACCGTACAACACCACTTTTGAAAATATATCAACCAGTAAAATAAAAAAAATGTTACCCGCCACCGGTTACACCTGTTATCTCACTCAAACAAGTTTCTATTCATCTCTTCATTGGTTGTCTGCAGTCAAACAAAACTCTCTCTCTCTTCATCTTCTCTCTCATTCAACACCGATCCATTCTCTCTCTACAATCTTCACTTTGTAGATCTGAAAATCTTTTCATGTAGATCGAACTTGGGAAGGTGTCGGAAGATCGCAATCAAAAGGTTCCAGAGCTAAGCCACGACGAGTACTCGGTTTTGGACCGGTTTCAGAGCAAGATCAGCCACTGATAAGACCCGAAACCGATCCCTTGGTTTCGAACGAAGAAGATCTGAGATAGGTGTCATTGGTCCTTCTTCTTCTTTCTTCAACTGGTAGGTGTGGAGCCAGTCCTTGAGGGCTTCAATGGTGGCGGCGGTGCGTGGGAGAGCAGGCCGGATTCGGCGATGGACCCACCACAGAACATGGTAAGCTTTCCCTTCCCTAGTTTGCTTCAAATTTTTGCCCACATTCTCTGTTGTTTTTGTTGTTGAGTTAGTTTTAGGTTTTGGGACAGTGTTTACAGGTGGGTCATCTGACCAAGGTTTGGGTTGTTACGGGATTTGATTTGATTTGATTTTTTTTTTTTTTTTTTTTAATTTTTATCAATTCTTTCCACTATCAGGAATTTTGGGATTTGATCAGTCTTAAGGATGGATTGTTTAAATGTTCTTCTCTTTTTTACTTTTACATTTATCTTTTATTCACATATTTAATATTTAGGTTTACCGAATTGGTTTAGGTTGCCTACAAATAGGCCTTTTGTTATTTGATTTATACAAATTTGTTGATGAATAATAATTGATATATAGTTTTCTCTTCTATTGTCTCTTCCACCTCCTTACATTTTAATCATTAGGATACCAAACAATTGTAGGACGGGGAAGGGAGATTGAAAATAGTTTGGTGTATTGTATGAAGTTATTATTATTTTACAAAAGTTTGCAGGTGTATTGTTCTCTCCCTCTTTCCTTGTTATCATTACAGTTTTTTTTTTTTTTTTCTTTCTAAAATTGATCTTTTAGATATGGTCGTTGAACTCTTTGTTGGTTAAGCTTAAGATCCTTCATGCCTAGTGTTTATTTTTTATTTTTTTATTTTTTTGTGATCACAGGGCTCCACTCTTTGAAGTCCAAACTGATGACTGGGAGTGTTTCTGCTCTGTCCATTGGGATCCAACTCATGCTGATTGTGCTGTCCCACAGGTGATAACCTCTACTATCCACTATTAGGTTGATTGGATTTTTGATGTTGTATATTGCACACATTTGAAATAGCATTCATCAAAACAGCAAGATTCAATGTTCAGTAGAGAAATATGATCTGGAAAATCCTTAAGGCTTTAGCAACAGGCCAATTAAAGTGTACGATACAAAGATTCCAGTCACAACAGTAGGTCCTCTTTCACTTTTCTCCAATCTTTTTTTAACTATCCTCTTTTTCATCGTAAAGGCAGTCATAAGCATCGCAATTAAGATTTATTCTACTGGTATTTCATTGAGATTTAAATTGTTAAACTTCTGATGTATATATTTGTTAGTTTTCCAATGCAATCTCGATATTTAATAATATTTTGTAGAAAAATTGCTTAAAATAGTCCTTTATAGTACTTAATACTTATATATGTACTTAGTTTTATTATTATACAAAATCCTTACAGTTTTTACTTTTTATTATTATACATATTCTTTGTTTATATATTCTGGAAAACATTTAGATTCATTTAGTTTTTAATTTTTTACTTTTCTATAATCTATTTTAAACTCTTATATACTTGGTTCAACCGACCATTCCGGGATGATAAAAATTGCCTTCACAGTTTAAAAAATTATAAAATTACCCAAAAAAAATATGTATTTTATATATTGTTTCAACTGATTTTAAGTTTTTCTGATTTGGCTCCCCCAACTCTAAACTTCTAGTTCCGCCCCTGCGCCCATTGACCCAATCCTTATCTGGTTGATGACCAATATGAGTATGAATATGATAATTATGATTTAACTTACAATGTCAATAGAATAAGTTATTATGTGCACTGAGCACTAGTTAATCTAGAATTTTTATGGTCATTCTGATCGAATGTTGAGTTGGGAATTTAGTTTTCAATGAGGTTAATTTTGACATTTCATCCTGTAATATTTTAACATAAAACAGCTGTCTTTATACGTATTTATGTATGCACAGATAGTGAAAACAGGCTAGCAATCTAGAAATCTCTTGTTTGTTTTGAATAGAATTTTTAGCGTTTATTCTGGAAGTTTTGTTAATTTAAATTTGTGAGAAAAGAAGCAAGTGAGAAAAGCGAGTAGGAATTCAAAATCGTCAGATTCCGAGATACAATCATACAATATTGCGTTTCTCAACTTAGCCCTAAGAGAGGTTCTTCTATAGATGGGGAGTTTATTGAGTGGAGAGAGTAGTTTCTTGTGTTTTCTGTTTTTGTTTAGCTTTGGCTTTGCTGGGTTGCTTTGTTTTCTCTGTCTGGGGTTTTTCTTTTTGGCTTTGCTGGTGTTTGTTGCCCTGTCTGTGGTGGTGTTCGTGTTTTTGTGGCTGGCTTCTTTTGTGGCTGATTTTCTTTTTTTGTGGTTGGCTGTCTGTGGTTCCCTAGAAAATTGACATAATCTTTCGACTGAAGCCTCACTGTTTATCTCCTTTATAGGATTCTGTTGGGTTTATGTTTTTCAAGTTTTTTCCCTGTTTTTCGTGGCTGTGTTTGTATTGGGTGTTTTAGGCTGAACTCGGCATTTTCTTTGGGTGTTCTGTGAGGTTTGATCCTCTGTTTTTTGCCTCTCTCCAAGGGGTGTGCGTTTTTGTTTTTGCCTTTGTGGCTTTAATAAAAGATTTAGCTGTACAAAGGAAAAAAAAAAAAAACTTAAAAATTTATTGCATTAGTGTTTTCTCAGCAACCAATTAGATTGCCTAGTGTGGTTTTTTTTTTTTTTTTTTTTATTCAGAATATGAAACTTGTCATTTGGTATTACATATAATCATGAGATATGATGCACTAAACATTGCTCAATGTTATAGACTTGTTTGTTGGCTGTTGCTAGCATTACTTGATGAACTAGTGTTGGTTAGAAGCACAATTATGAAGTTATTTCCTCAAAAAAAAATTATTGATTTGCTTTACAAATTAAATTCAAGTTTTATCTTGTTGGTTCTACCTGCAAAATTAACTTCACATTGCTTGTTAATTGTCAGTAATAAAAATATTGACAAAAACTATTGTTCAAACTAAAATTTTTCTTTCATGTCAAAGATTATATAGGTTGTATTGACAATTGCATCATGGCTTGCCTTCATTCAAACATCTAGTTTTTGTGTAGCATCTTTCGTAGTTATGGATTGTGTAGTTGAGTTTTTACAACTAAACATACCAATTGAATTGACTGCATTTGCATTTTTGGGCTTCTTGTTCTTGGTCTTATTCCTGCATCTATGAGGAAGCAAAAGTAAGCAATTATCTCCAAGTTAAGATGGTGTAGCGCTTCTAGGCAACTACTATGCAAAAGGTGGTTTTGATAAAAATCAGGAAGTGTTTTTTTAGGAAAAAAAAATATTTTCAGTAGAAACTACATCATAGTTCAGTAAATGGACAGAGCCTGCTACTTCCTAATTATGGTTGAAATTTAGTGCCATCTTGATTTTCTGTTTTCTGACCAGGGAATGGGTGGAAGCTGTTCGTATCATGACAGGATTATCATTTCAGCTCTCATCAAAGAGAATAACAGTGTCAACAGTAAGCACTGTGAATTTAACATTATGCCAAAGCTTTTTTTATGGCTTTTTAAGTGTTTATTCATCTGATGATTTCGGAATTTGACATGTTAAAGTGCTAATTATTCATATGAGGCATGTAATTATGATTACCATACAAGCAATTATGATGGTTTCCTACTTTCCTATGCTGTTTTTATCCTTCTGCTTTCATTTGACATGCCTTACAAAGACTACAATATTATTTATAAAGAAAAATTTCAATGGAGTGGGTACATTCAAGTAACATTTCTGACAATAAATTCAAGTTAAATTAATTATGTTAAAATTTTAAAATGCCTTATGAATGCAGGAAACACTTGACTTACAAGCGTACCAATTGCATATAATCTTCTGTAGGTTGGCATTATTCATGCTATCAAAAAGCTTCATAAGGATCTTCCAGGTTTGAACTTAGCAGTATCCCTTCACACGCCAGTTCAAGATGTGCACTGTCAAATAATGCCTGCAGCATGAGCTTTTCCTCTAGAAAAACTTATGGATGCACTTCAAGAATATCAAAAGAACAGGTAGGAATTTCTATACTTAATGTTTCTCTTAGAAGTTAATGTACTATTTTTCTTTTTAGAGTCTTTAGTAGAACTTATTTTGGATCCTAAACTTTCAGTTAGCAAATTTTTTTATCGAGTACATCATGCTTAATGGGGTGAATGGAAGAGCTGCATGCTCACCAGCTTGGGAATTTGCTAGACACATTTCAAGTGGTGAGCTCTTGAACTTGAACATTGGAGCATATTGAATATTATTTATTTATTTTTATGAGTGCTTTGATTTAACTTCATATTTGTATAATTTTTTATCATTTTTTTTCCTTCTTTTTGTGACCCACTGCTAGAATATATATATATTTATTGGTTATACTTAACAAGTAATTATATTTTAAAAAATAATGAAAATGTATAAATTTTGACAAGTAAATGAGAGTTGTGCATTTAGTAGGCAGACAAATAATAGAGAAAGAAATGTTTAATTGCATTATTGTCTTGGCAATTCTTGAATCTTTTGTTGTCTTGGCAACTCTTGTATAATTACATTTTCATTCATAGGAGTCTTTGCATTTCAAGCTTCTTGCTAGTGTGTTTTTATCTTATGGCATTACACCATATTCATTATTGAACCATATTCATTATTGAACCTTATTCTGTACAGGTTATGCTGAATTTGAAGATTCTGAAGAGTGAAGACTAAGTATGTTGCTGGGACTTTGACAAAAAAAAAAATATTGACAATGAGGGATAATTGTTAATTATTAAAATTGTTACCGAAAATTTTAAACTGCAATGGATAGGAAATATTGATGATGTGGGAAAATATTTTTATATTAACTATTGATGGTGTTAGAATTTTTTAAAATTAATTTTCCTGAATTTTATTATTAATTGTGTAAATATTTATTCATTAATCGATTATTTCTTCTTTTTTGAGATAAAAAGATTCATAGGAAAATCAAACTATAAAATACTGTCAATCGGTTAGAGCTAGAAAAACAATAGAGGGTTAAACCTCTTCTAGCAAAACAAAATCTTTAGGAAGAGCAATCTACAAAATATGCTTTACGCAACATTATAAATAGATCTACGAGGTAAATGAATAGAAAGGAAACTCACACATAGAAAGGAAATTCACACACTCAAGGAGATGGAGAATGGCAATCCACACACTCAAGAGACCAACGTATTTCTTTCTAAAATCATATATACTAATTCGGCGTCCCTTCGCTTCAGTAACATCCGGTGATAATAGCATTGTTAACATAAAGCAAAATAGTTTGTGGAAATTATTGATACTAGATATTTGGTTAACAATTTGGGGGAAAATCAAAACTTTTTAACATGATAATGAGTAAATTACTATTATATATTTATGTTTTACAAATTAATTATTTACTAAATTTCCTATTAATTCATTAAACATACTATTTGCAATAAGTTTATAAGTCAAGCATTTTTATGAATTGTTACAACTGAAAATTTCAAAAATAAAAAAATTGTTACCAAAGTCGTAACAATGGTTACGGAGCCATGAATGTGGTTATCAATACCATGAAAATGGTTACATGTCAAAATTTCAAAAATTGTAAAATGGTTACCAAAGCCATAAAATAGTTACTGGAGTTGTGAAGGTTGTTACCATAGTCGATAAAATGTTATAAGTCAAAATTTCAAAAATTTCAAAATGGTTGCTAATGCCGTACAAATCGTTACCATATCCGTGAAAATGGTTACAAGTCAAAATTTCAGAAATTGTAAAATGGTTACCAAATTCACAAGTGAATTTTACATTATTAAATATATATTTATTAATCAAATATATTATTTCAACATAAAAAATACAAAGGTTAAACATTTTATTTGACATCATTAATCATTCTACAAGTTTTGAATTTTTTTTAAATAACTATATAACTTTGATAAGTTATTCATTTTGATTTTTTTTTAAAAGTATTATAAGTTACAACTATTACAATAGGACTGTCGAGACTTGCCAAGATCAAACAAAACAAGTGTGGCCCGGATAAATACTCTCAAAAACCGGGAGAAAACTCCACACACATGTTTATAAAATGCATATGATGGGACTCGAACCCCTCCCTCCCCACCCTGTAATGGTAAAATAAATATTTTTCAAATTTGAAGTGTGTGATTGAACGCGACCCCAGAGCGAGCTCCCTTAACTCGCCCCAAGGTTGCCCTTATCAGTCAAAAATCCATCAAAGAAACCGAAAGGATAGCGACCCCAGGGAGAGGTCACGCAGACTGCCCCAAGGTCGCCCTTATCAAGCAAAAAACCATCCAAGAAACCGAGAGCATAGCGACCCCAGGGCGAGCTCACTCAGCTCTCCCCAAGGTCACCTTTATCAAGCAAAAATCCATCCAAACAGCCGAGACGATAGTGACCCCAGGGCGAGCTCACTCAGATCTCCCCAAGGTCGCCCTTATCGGTCAAAAATCCATCCAAGAAACCGAGAGGATAGCGACCCCAAGGCGAGCTCACTCAGCTCTACCCAATGTCGCTTTCTCCCTGATCCAAAAGTAGAACATCGTCGTTTATGAAAAGGCGACCTCCAAAAGAGACCTCAACAAGGTCACCCTAAAGTCGCACCGACGCGATTTCTGCCTAAAAACGGCTAGGTCATGGAAGATCAAGCAAACACTATTTTCTCTTTGTTTTGATTATATATATATAGATTAAGAGTGTGGATGATCTTTGTGCATAGTTTTATTGTTTTCGGTTGTGTGTTTGGCCTCCCTCCCGCTTCTAAGCTAATTTTGTCCAATCCGCTTCACGGAACAAGTTTAACGTTAGGATGAACGTTAAACTCGTTCAACCTACGTTGAACTTGTTCATGAAGATTTTTCATAAATTTCAATAATTTTTTATAAAAAAAAAAATTTCTTGAAGATTTACGTTGACTTGTTCAGAGAACAAGTTTAACGTTAGGATGAACATTAAACTCGTTCAACCTACGTTGAACTTGTTCATGAAGATTTTTCATAAATTTCAATAATTTTTTTTAAAAAAATAATTTTTCTTGAAGATTTACATTGACTTGTTCAGCGAACAAGTTTTACGTTAGAATGAACGTTAAACTTGTTCAACCTATGTTGAACTTGTTCAAGAATAAAGTTTACATTGACTTGTTCATCGAACAGGTTTAACGTTATGATGAATGTTAAACTCGTTCAACCTACGTTGAACTTGTTCATGAAGATTTTTCATAAATTTCAATAATTTAAAAAAAAAAAAAAATTTCTTGAAGATTTACGTTGACTTGTTCAGAGAACAAGTTTAACGTTAGGATGAACGTTAAACTCATTCAACCTACGTTGAACTTGTTCAAGAATGAAGTTTACGTTGACTTGTTCAAGAATGAAGTTTACGTTGACTTGTTCATTGAACAGGTTTAACGTTATGATAAACGTTAAACTCGTTCAACCTACGTTGAACTTGTTCATGAGGATTTTTCATAAATTTCAATATTTAAAAAAAAAAAAAAAAAAAAAAATTCTAGAAGATTTACGTTGACTTGTTCAGCGAACAAGTTTAACGTTAGGATGAACGTTAAACTCGTTCAACCTACGTTGAACTTGTTCAAGAATGAAGTTTACGTTGACTTGTTCATCGAACAGGTTTAACGTTAGGATGAACGTTAAACTCGTTCAACCTACGTTGAACTTGTTCATGAAGATTTTTCATAAATTTCAATAATTTTTTTTTTAAAAAATAATTTTTCTTGAACATTTACGTTGACTTGTTCAGAGAACAAGTTTAACGTTAGGATGAACGTTAAACTCGTTCAACCTGTTCATGAAGATTTTTCATAAATTTCAATAATTTATTTTTAAAAAATAATTTTTCTTGAACATTTACATTGACTTGTTCAGAGAACAAGTTTAACGTTAGTATGAATGTTAAACTCGTTCAACCTACGTTGAACTTGTTCAAGAATGAAGTTTACGTTGACTTGTTTATCGAACAGGTTTAACGTTAGGATGAACATTAAACTCGTTCAACCTACGTTGAACTTGTTCATGAAGATTTTTCATAAATTTCTATAATTTATTTTTTAAAAAATAATTTTTCTTGAACATTTACGTTGACTTGTTCAGAGAACAAGTTCAACATTAGGATGACGTTAAACTCGTTCAACCGACGTTAAACTCGTTCAACCTACGTTGAACTTGTACAAGAATGAAGGTTTACGTTGATTTGTTCATCGAACAAGTTTAATGTTCAGCCGAACGTTAAATTTGTTCAACCTACGTTGAACTCGTTTTTGAAATTCAAATTTTCAAAAAAAAAAAAATTTTATTTATTTTATATGAAATAAATATAATTTTCTTGAATTTTAAATTAATTTTTGTATTGAAAATAATTTTTTATTAATTATAATATTTATATAATATAATAAAAAATATATATATATATATTGTAGCAACCGGTTTCAACCGGTTGCTTTTATGGGCTGTCAACAACTTTCTTCTTTTTTTATTATTATTTTATGAGCTGTCAACCACTTCTTCTTTTTTTATTATTATTTTTGTTAGTTTTAGTTGATTTGTACGGTACAACACCTTTTCTTACTTGTACCATAGCAAGTCCCAAAAAAAATTTCAAATGAAAACATGTAAAATAGAAAACAAAAACATTATCAATCTTGCCCAAAATGGCTCACAGAAATATTTGCATAATTGCTTTTAGATGTGTAATAAAATCAAGATCTATTGGGCTGCTCATTTATAGGGTTCAGTGTGGGGCTAAACCCTTCCATAATTTGTGGGTCTTTTGCTAGTTCAGTTTCAGACCCTTATTTTGCCAACCTTATGGAGTTTTAATGAGATGTTTATTTTATAGGGTGTGGCCATGACTGTTGAAAGTGAGATTCCAACAAGGCTCGTGGTTGGTTTGTGATTGAATTATTATTTGAGAAAGAATTTTTTTGAATATTTTGTAAAAAAAAAAAAAAATAACAATAAACAATAAGAAGAAATTTTTGAATATTCTTTCTAATTACTAAAAGCTAAATTTTTTTTATCAATAGACAACAGTATCCATTTCTCATTATTACTTTGTTTTTTTAAAACCTAATTTCCAGAACTTATAACATCCGCCTCTCTGTCTTTCTCTCTCCACTGCATCATATCTCATTCACTCGCTCCTCCAACTAGAACCCATGACCTCCGCCGACCCATCAACAGTTCTCGACATCCCCAAAGTCGACCTCCTCCCGACTCCATCATTGACCACACTCTCCGACGAGTCCAACGAGTTCACCTAAAACAAAATAGAGACTATCTCCGGTACATATTGTTTGGTAAATTCTTCATCTGGGTTCCTTTGTTTGTCATTTTCTTTCTGTTTTTTTTATCAACAGACAACAGTATCTAGTTTTCATTATTACTTTGTTTTTTTAAAACCTAATTTCAAGAACCCATAACATCGGCCTCTCTGTCCTTCTCTCTCCACTGCCTCATATCTCATTCACTCTCTCCTCCAACCATAACCCATGACCTCCGTCGCCCCATCAACAGTTCTCGACATCCCCATAGTCGACCTCCTCTCGACTCCGTCGTAGACCACACTCTCCGTCGAGTCCGACGAGTTCACCCAAAACAAAATAGAGACTATCTCCGTTACATCTTGTTTGGTCAATTCTTCATTTAGGTTCCTTTGTTTGTCATTTTTTTTTTATCAATAGACAACATTATCCAGTTCTCATTATTACTTTGTTTTCTTAAAACGTAATTTCCAGAACCCATAACATCCGCCTCTCTATCCTTCTTACTCCACTGCATCTTATCTCATTCACTCTCTCCTCCAACCAGAACCCATGACCTCCGCCGCCCCATCAACAGATCTCGACATCACCAAAGTCGGCCTCCACCCGACTCCGTCGTCGACCACACTCTCCGACGAGTCTGACGAGCTCACCCAAAACAAAATAGAGACTATCTCCAGTATATTTTGTTTGGTAAATTCTTCATCTGGGTTCCTTTGTTTGTCAGATCAAAATCTTTTTCTTTCTATTTTTTTTATCAACAGACAACAGCATCACATAAACCTCTCCAAATTTATTTTCTCTCAACAACACGTGGAAGAAAAAAACTTGTGAAATCTTATTAGAATGTATGTTTAATTAGTTGTCTGTTTGGGAAGCGTGTTTTGTTTTTAAAATTCTAAAATATGGACAAAATCTATCCGCTGATTTTTTAAAAATCAAATGTAAATAACATAGAGAAGAAAAAAGTTTGCTTTATACATTAAACAATGAAAATACTTTATTGATGTCTTCACTGTTTTTATTTTGTCTCCTTGCAGTATATTACACTTTTTTTTTTTTTTTGTAAGATTAAAGACACGTTTTGAGTGATATTAGCTTCTAAAAAAAATGAGAAAATCAAAAAAAAAATTTCAAATGAAAACATGTAAAATAGAAAACAAAAACATTATCAAACTTGCCCTAAATGTCTCACATAAATATTTGCATAATTGCTTTTAGATGTGTAATAAAACCTAGATTTTTTGGGGTCGGTCCAAACCCGGACCGGCTATTCATTTAGAGGGTTTTGGTGTGGGTCTGAATCCTTCCATTATTTGCAGGTCTTTTGCAAGTTCAGTTTCAGACCCTTATTTTGCCAACCTTACGGAGTTTTAATGAGATGTTCATTTTATAGGTTGTAGCCATGACCGTTGAAAGTGAGATTCCAGCAAGGCCTGAAGTTGGTTTGTGATTGAATTATTATTTGAGAAAGAAATTTTTTGAATATTTTGTAAAAAAAATTATTAAAAAAAAATCAAAAAACAATAAGAAGAAATTTTTGAATATTCTTTTTGATTACTAAAGGCTAAATTTTTTTTATCAACAGATAACAGTATCCATTTCTCATTATTACTTTGTTTTTTTAAAACCTAATTTCCATAACCCATAACATCCGCCTCTCTGTCCTTCTCTCTCCATTGCCTCATATCTCATTCACTCTCTCCTCCAACTAGAACCGATGAATTCCACTGCCCCATCAACAGTTCTCGACATCCCCAATGTCGGCCTCCTCCCGACTCCGTCATCGACCACACTCTCAGACAAGTCCGACGAGTTCACCCAAAACAAAACAGAGACTATCTCCGGTAAACACATTTCCTATTTTCGCACAGCATTCCTGATCTAGGCAAAATTTGCCGTTGCTACGGTTTGGGTCACGGTTTGCAACCCGTGACCTCAACCACGGAAAGCCACTGAAGTCCACTGCTCAAAATACCGATGTTGGTGCATTTTGCCTACGCCGCGTGATACTTGCTGGAATTGATTGCTCCCTATGCCGTGGTTGGTGCGCCTTGTCTACACCACGGTCCACGCCGCGGTTCCCTTCAAAATCCGTTTCTTTGGTTCTTCTTCGGTCTTCAAGCTTCCCTCAAACACGGTCTTCTACTTCCAAACATTCTCACGTCTCCAGGAAGTCTCCGCATTGGTTGAATCACGTTTGGTAACCATTGGGAATACAAGCCATAACCAATAGATACATACTTTTTAA
This sequence comes from Acer yangbiense, assembly GCA_008009225.1. NCBI lineage: Eukaryota > Viridiplantae > Streptophyta > Magnoliopsida > Sapindales > Sapindaceae > Acer > Acer yangbiense. The sequence continues at coordinate 20,606,896 of CM017767.1, read as the reverse complement.
TGTTCCTATTGTGACTTGAAGGACAATTTCATTACACTAATTGTGAGATTTGTAGGTTTGTGAATGGTTATATAGTCATGCATTTTATTCCACTTGAATCTATGTTTGCTTGTTTTGATAAATTCTTTTAATTAATTGAGTGGTGACTGATGAGGTTTTTTTTTTTTTTTTTTCTTCTTTTATGTTAATTATTGCTTTTAGGGTAGGTGGTTGTAACATGTTAACTTTTCCACTATCAAATTTGTTTGTTATGCAATTTACTACTTTATTGGCTTTGTTATGTGTTTAGTTTTGTTTGATGACATTGGTGTTTGTCTCTCAACTAATGCTTTCAAGTTTGGTAGGAACGTGTGGGTTTTTCGATCTCTTTCGTGTAGTGTATGTATAAATTGAGATGTTTTGGTTATGATGCAAAATCCACTGCTCTTTGCATCTCCATAAAATAAAATAGAAGGCTCATCAAGGCTACGTGAGAGCAAGAAGCAATTGTTATGTGTTAGTATTAATTGGGTACACCCAAGATGGGTCCAAACCCAATTACATGGCCTTGGCCCATGAAGCCCAACCCAACACCTGATAATAACTGTTGTAATAGTTATTGTAGATAACTGCCTGTGCAGTTATTCTACCGACTCCACTAACACACTATGTAAGACAATATAGGACTAAGTCATATATAAGCAATAGTGTGTGCAAGTGAATAAGTGTGAGTGTGTGTATTACATGAAATACAGAAAAGAGAGAAACAGTAAAGAGAGGATACTTATACTGTGGTTTGAGTTTGAGTCCCAATTTATTGGTGGCTCTTTCCTGACCTGTAAAACATTTTGTATTCGATCCAGAACCGAAGAAAGGTACAATTCGTGATTCTTTCTTCTTATATTTTGTATGATAAATTGTCTTCATTGGTATCAGAGCTTGAATGAATGTTTTCTAGTTTGGAAATAGTTTCATTTTATGATTATGATATGCATGGAATTTTTTTCTTGTTCTACTGTTAGTAGATGATAACATGTGAAATTGACTGATGATTTTCGGAATTTAAAATCAATGTATGTATAATGCCATGTAATCATATTCCTTATAATACAGATTTATGTTTTATAATATCTGTTTATTGTTTTGAAATATATGGATCTATTATTGGAATATAGTCTGGCTAATGATTATTTTCTAAATAATACAATCACCATTTTGTTTTGGATGATTTAATTGCCATACGTATTTCAATTCAAATGTAAAATGCCATGATATTGTCATTTTTTTTCTCTTCAGTTTTTAATGAATTCTAAATATATGTGTTACTGCAATTTTCAGAATTGTATGTATAGAACTATTTTATGTTTCGAATTCATTAAAATTACGTATCATATGCTTATGATTCTATGTGAATTGTTTTATTTGAGTTATATGCCATGAAAACTTCAAATTTCGCATATGAACACTAAGACATAGAGCCCTAAAACCGAGACTTTGAGAGAGTCGTAGAGGTTTATAATTTTAATAATTTGTTGTCAATCTGGTACCATTAGAAACTAGAGATCTCAAGCTTTCCAAAGACACCGCGATCACAAAATTTGGTTAACAAACGAGTGAGAACGAGTCGATTGAAAACTGGGTTGGGGATAAAATTTTTCTAGAAATTTTGTTTTGAGGTTGATGATGATGAACAGTACCACGTGCCATTAGGACAGCGAGTGTACCCAAATTCATTTTTTAAAACTAAGGGCATCAATGGAATTAGGAAGTTAATTGGAGTCAAACGGTATTTGTCCAGTGATCATTGGATTCCGGGAAGGTGGCGCGTGGACTACACGCACCTCCTCTGCGTGTGTGAAAGCACATAGTAGTTATGTGCTGTTGAAACGTGGCTCACCCAAAGAGTGACACGTGTCCGGGGGATCTGTCAGCAAGGACAAGTGGTCCAATCCCTTGATGCCATGTGTCAATAACGTGTCACATGTAAACCGTCGACCATTTCCGACGATCGGAGTGATTTTCTGGCGATGGTTACCGACAACCAGAACAGTACCGGCGTCGGTCATCCACCTGGATTTTTTCCGGTGCTGGTTCACTAGTCGGACAGTGTTTTTGGTGCCGTTTTTGGAAACGACCAATTTTTTGGCGTTGTTTTTGGTTCTGACGACGACCAATTTTCTGGCTCCGTTTCCGGTGACCGACCATTTTTTCCGGCCAAAAAAAAAAAAATTATTTTTCTTTCCTTTTCTGTTCCATTGATTGTTTTTCACTCTAATGAGAGTTGAATTATGCCCATATATTTCTTTTTAAGTTCTCAAAATTTTTCACTAACAAATTAATTAATGGGTGTCTGTTTTTCATTTCTCTGTAGATGGAGGAAATGTGTAACCATAGTTCATCTGATTCCGATCCTCAAGAGGAGTACTCACCACTATCGGTGGAGGAATATTTACCACAACCGATAGAAGATCATTCACCATCATCGAATGACTTCGATCCTCAAGAGGAGAATTCACAACTCTCGGTGGAGGAATTTTTACCATCACCGGTAGAAGATGATTCATCATTGTTGGATAACTCTAATCCTCAAGAGAAGTACTTATCCATGTCGGTGGAGGAATATTCACCACAATCGGTAGAAAATTATTCACCATTGTTGGATGAAATGTCCATAGAGGAAAATATTATTGAGGAGTATACACCTGGGATGCTTGACGATGATGAAAATCAACAATCTCCAAGGATGAAGATGGATGAAGCATACATTGAAGGTTATAGGAATTTTGAAATACAACTAGCAGGGTTCATAACAAAACTAGAAGGTCATAATATGGATTTAAGCTCTACCCTTTATGAACAGTTGTTAAGTTTTAGGGATCTCATCGTTTCTGAATGGGCTTGGAGTGATGGTGGCTAGAATTCATTTGGAAAGATGTAATTCATGCCTTACTTAAGGTTCTACCAGAAGAGTTACGATAACATAATTATGTAACCCTTACATTGATAGAAGCAGATGTACTTACCACCTTTAATGAAGCCTTAGAAATCATATTAGATTATGATGATTATCGAGTGCGTAAAAATCTTAAAAAGAATGCGGCTTTAAGTGTGGGTTCTAGTTTGAAAACACAAAAACGTTATGATCGTAAGGCAGGATGGTACATAAACAATGCTTTTAAAAACTATTTGGTAGAGGAGAAATACTATCTACCTCAGGATGATAAGCATAGTATCTATGCACATTTTAAGAGAATCCTGCATGAAATCCTAGAGAGTTTTAGAATTACTGATTGAGAATGTAATTCTTAGGCATTATATTGTTTTGTACATACTCATAGTTTGTAAATACAGCTCTTTATTATTAATGAAATAGGATATTCTGTGCACATGATTATGCAAAGTTTTATATATTTGTGCTTATTTAATATGGGTGTTCTAAATTGTAAGAAACAATGTTAGAACTGTTCAGCGCAAAAACACTAATAAATATAAACTAGTAATATTAAGGACTTAGATGGTGAATGGAAGCTTTGACTCTTATTTCAATTCCTATCCTAAATATTCCTCTTGTTATATTCTTTATGTGTAAGTTTGCTGCATAGAGTTGTGCTAAGTATGAAATTATAAGAAAAACATGTTAGAATAACTATTAATCACACTATGTGTTAAACAAATTTCAGGAAATGGCTTCTGCATCTACGTCAATTGTTGTTGAGTTGAACAAGGGAGAAAAGCTGAACGGTGATAACTATGAGATGTGGCACCAAAAAGTTAAGCTAATCCTAGAAGAGCAAGAGGCTCTTGAAACTCTGACAAATACCATGGTTGAACCACCAATTGGTAGCACTGCCCAACACAGGAGAGATATGGAAACATATTAGACCTGGAAGAGGAAAAACAGTCTGGCTCGCATAATAATGCTGAGTAGTATGACTGATGCTCTCATGTGCGAAAATGAGGGGTTTGACACTGCGTCAGACATATGGATTGCGTTGAAAGACAAGTTTGGTGGTACTTCTACTACCAAGCTTATGAGACTTACATTCAAGTTTGACACATATAGGAAGCGCCAGAATCATGATATGAGGCAGCACCTGAGAGAGATGTCAAACATGATTCGTGAATTGAAGTCTGCAGGTCATTCCTTAACTGATGAGCAACAAATCCAAGCAGTGATCCGGTCTCTTCCTAACAGTTGGGAAAATATGAAGATCAACATGACCCATAATGATTATATCAAGACTTTTGATGATATATCACGTCATGTTGAACTGGAAGATGAGCGCCTAGAGGCAACTAAAGCTTCAGGTCAGCTTTACATGGCTGAATCCAGCAAGCGCAAAACCAAGGGTTTTAAGCGCAAAGGAAAGAAGGGGAACTTCTAGAAGGGTAACTCCTAGAAGGGAAAATGGAAAGGTCCTATAGAGAACTTTAAGAAAAATGAGACCAAATTTCAGAAAAGGGGCAAGAGTGCTGGATTCAAGAAGGACAAAGCCAAATTGAAGTGTTACAATTGTGGCAAACATGGTCATTTTGCTCGTGAGTGCACTGAGCCGAAAAAGGTACGACCCAATTCAATAACTGATAACTATGTTTTGGTTTCTAGTTCTGTTTTACTCACTGAATCTCATCATTTGTGGACTGTAGACTCAGGAGCCACAGACCATGTAGCTAGAGACAGAGCAACGTTTATAGAATGTCGTCGAATCAGTCAGGGGACTAGATGGATTTACGTAGGGAACAACTCTAGAGTTAAAGTGAAGGGTATTGGCACTTGCAAATTCATGATGCATGGTGGTCAAGTACTTTATCTCCATGATGTTCTATATGCTCCTGGAATCCGATGAAATTTAGTTTCAGTTATTGTCCTTCTAGGTTTAGGTTATGAACTAAACTTTTATGGTATTTGTATGGATATTGTTTTAAATTTTGTTTGTGTTGGTACTGGATATTTGTTGAATGGTTTTATTGTATTAAATACCGAGTTAGACGGTTTTAATTGCAGTGATGGTTGTTTTTCATTAATTGCTTCCGCTAATAATGTCAATGTTGATGTGAATACTTGGCATGCTAGACTGGGTCATATTGGCCAAGATAGGATGAACAGATTGGCTAGGGAAGGCTTTTTAGGTTCATTTAATAAGATAAAATTACCTATCTGTGAAAATTGTCTAGCTGGAAAAACAACTAGAAAGCCATTCGGAAAAGGAACTAGGGCTGAAAATCCATTACAATTAATTCACTCTGATATCTGTGGTCCAATGAGTGTAAAGGCAAGGCATGGTGCCTCATATTTTATTACATTCATAGATGATTTTACCCATTTTGGTCATGTCTATTTGATTTCTCATAAGTCTGAAGCATTGGATTGTTTCAAATTATACTTAAACTTAGTAGAGAATCAATTAGAAAAAAGGGTTAAAGCATTACGTATTGATAGGGGACGAGAATACCTTTCAGATCAATTCAAGGAATTATGTGATGAAAAGGGTATACATAGACAGTTAACTGTTCCTAAAACTCCGCAACAAAATGGTGTCGCGGAAAGGAGGAATAGAACATTACTTGAAATGGTTAGATCTATGATGGCGCAAGCAAGTCTCCTAGTGCATTACTAGGGAGATGCCTTATTGACTGCCACTTATGTACTTAACCGAGTTCCCTCGAAGTCAATTACTTCCACACCTTATGAGTTATAGACAGGTAGAAAAAGTAAATTAACTTATCTGCGACCTTGGGGGTGCGTGGGTTACGTGCATGATCCATCCAACAAGTATGGAAAATTGGGTGGAAGATGAAAGAAATGTATCTTTATTAGATATTCTGAGCATTCAAAAGGATATATATTAATAGGTAAAAACTCGGATGGAAGTGTGACTGAGATGGAATCACGAGATGTGAATTTTTTAGAAAATGAATTTCCTAAAAGAGGTGAAGTTGATAGAGATATTCGATTCTACGAATTGGATAATCTAATCGAGGATTCGAATTTAAATACTCCACTAGATGTTAATGTGGATCTATCATGGACTTTTGTCCCTAGTGGGAGTGAAACTCCACTTGAAGTAAATATAGATCTACCCGGACCTTCTGTTCCTAGTGGGAGTAATGACGTTGTTGAAACAACACTTTCAGATTTACCTTCTCGTAGAAGTAACCGTGGAAATGTTCCTCGTTGTCATTTTGAGATTGAAGGGGAAGCGTTTATGGTTGCTTCACATGATGTTGATAAGCCTAAAAATGTGATTGAGGTTCTCAAATCACCTGACAATGAACTATAGATAAAAGCCATGAAAGAGGAGATGGATTCAATGAAAAGTAATCATGCCTGGGACTTGGTTGACTTACCGCTATGAAGGAAAGCCATTGGAAATAAATGGGTCCTTCGAATCAAGCGAAAGGCAGATGGCACAGTAGAGAGACATAAGACGCGTTTAGTCGCAAAAGGTTATACTCAACAAGATGGTATTGACTATGAAGAAACCTTTTCCCCTGTGGTTAGGTTTGCTTCAATTCGCCTTATTCTAGCAATCATCGCACACATGGACCTAAAATTACATCAAATGGATGTAAAAACAGCATTTTTCAATGGAGAACTGGATGAAGAAATTTACATGGAACAGCCAGTAAATTTTGTTTCAAAAGGCCATGAGCGCAAAATGTGTAAGCTCAAAAGGTTAATATATGGTTTGAAACAATCATCCAGAGAATGGTACCTACGGTTCCATCAGGCTGTTGTGTCTTATGGGTTCCAAATGGTTGAAGAAGACCATTGTGTGTATATAAAACGAGATAAAGATAAGTATGTGTTGCTATCTTTGTATGTGGACTATATTTTATTGGCTGGAAATTCTAAAGAGTATGTGTTGGTCACTAAGAAATGGTTGTCTTCAAATTTTAAGATGAATGACATGGGTGAGGCTGCATATATATTAGGAGTCAAAAATCGTTCGAAGAAACTACTTGCTTTGTCGCAAGAGACTTATATAAGAAAGGTTCTTGAACGATTTAATATGGTTGATTGTAAGTCTATGGATACACCCATATCAAAATGCCAGAATCTTAGTCTTGACATGTGCCCCAAAACTCCACAAGAACTTGATAGTATGAAAAACATTCCCTATTCTAGTGCTATCAACAGTCTCATGTATGCTATGTTGTGTACAAGACCGGATATCTGCTATGCGAGAGGATTCGTAAGTAGATATCAATCTAATCCTGGACGAAACATTGGATTGTCGTGAAGAGAATTTTGGCGTATCTCAAAGGTACTGCCGACTACTCCCTTTGTTACCAAGGTGGAGATTTGCGTCTCATTGGATATACAGATGCCGATTGAGGAGGCGATCTGAATGAGCGAAAGTCTACATTAGGATATGCATTCCTACTCAGTAAAGGTACTATCTCTTGGAGTAGCAAAAAACAGACATGTATTGCACTATCAACAATGGAGGCCGAATTTATGGCATGTTCGACAGCAGTACAAGAAGCCGTCTGGCTTAAGAGATTTTTGGAGGATCTGGATGTCTCTAAGGACATGGGAAAGCCAGTGACAGTTTACTGTGATAGTCAAGCAGCGATTGCTTACACTAAAGACTCCAAGTACCACAGTAAATCCAAACACATAGAGACAAAATACAATTTTGTCAGAGACATCGTATCCAAAAAGGAAGTAATGATTCAATACATTTCAACCCATGAGATGGTAGCTGATCCTCTCACTAAAGCTGTGACTAGAGACGTCTTCGAATCACATGCTAAGTCATTAGGGTTGCGTAAATTGTAAATGATAGATTGAATCATTGTACTGAATGATGTAATTATAGTTATGAATAAAATTATTTTTTGTTAAAGATCTTATTAGCATGTTATATTTCATACATAAATTATTTTTATAAAATGTCGTCAGGTTGAGACTGGCATTCTTACTCGTGCGGTCGCCTCAGTTGTTTTGGGAGAACAAGCTGAGATGAGACACATATATTATGCAGAATATGTAACTATGTAAGAAATATTCTAAAAGGAGCTGAGATATATATGAAAATGTCGCCTTGATTGTGTCAAGATGAAGTTCTTAACAAATATGCATATATTTTAGAACCGATCATGATAGACCCCACTATCATTGATACCTAATTTAGCCAGATATGAGACCTTAATGTGGCGCTAGAGAATGACAAGCTTTTAAGAACTCGGGTTAGTTATAGGATGTGACTGAACTTAGATCTGTACAATGAATTAAAGAAAGACATAGTCATTCTCATTTAGAATGAAAATCACTGTAACATGTGTTTCATACCTCGTGTGCTATTTGTGACCGATATGAAAAATGAGAGAATGAATCCCTACTTCCTCATTGTGTAAGTTCCATTGAAGTTATATAACACTTCAAATGATGTCCTTATAACTAATCACTTTGTCTTAAAGTGACAGAATAGTGTTAGCACATTTAGCGTGTTATTTCTATGGCTATGATAATACAGCCTATGAAGCATGTCTATGGTAGCGGTTGTTTTGGAGACTAAGAGACTAAGATAGAATGGGAAGATTTAATACCTTTTTATTCACCGGCTAGCCAATTGTATTTGGAGATACAATTGTGAATACATGAAATGTGATAAAGTCAAGCATAGCTTCATGAGGGGTTGCTTCATGAGGGGTTAAGTATGCTTCGGACTGATAAAAATGATTATAAAATTAAATCTAGGACACAATAATGAACAACATCATATCCCATGTAAATAGAGAATTTGCAATTGAGATTTCGAAGCTCCTTGTTTTTACAATTGATTGTTCATAGGTCACACAGTATATTTGTCCGTATGAATACTCTTATACGATTTTATGATAATGTCATAATTATGTTCTCTCTGATGGAGCTGTGTTGGACCCACTTGTGCGAGTGGGAGATGTTAGTATTAATTGGGTACACCCAAAATGGGTCCAAACCCAATTATATGGCCTTGGCCCATAAAGCCCAACCCAACACCTGATAATAACTGTTGTAACAGTTATTGTAGATAACTGCCTGTGCAGTATTCTACTGACTCCACTAACACACTATGTGAGACAATATAGGACTAAGTCATATATAAGCAATAGTGTGTGCAAGTGAATAAGTGTGAGTGTGTGTATTACGTGAAATACAGAAAAGAGAGAAACAGTAAAGAGAGGATACTTATACTGTGGTTTGAGTTTGAGTCCCAATTTATTGGTGGCTCTTTCCTGACCTGTGAAACATTTTGTATTCGATCCAGAACCGAAGAAAGGTACAATTTGTGATTCTTTCTTCTTATATTTTGTATGATAAATTGTCTTCATTATGCATTTTCATTCTGAAGACATGGATACTCTTATTTTCCTCTTCTTGGATTATTTTTCCTACTTTTCTCTACTGGTAATAGTTTTCTCTCCATACAAGTTCAAATTATTTCCTTTCATTTTTGTTTTGTTTTGGAAGATGGAGAAACGATTTGAATTCACAATCTCAATATATGAATGTGAAGCACTTGTTGGTTATCCAATTTTTTTCCTTAAAAAAATAGTCATGATATATCATTTTTTATAGGGAGAATCGCAAATACCCCCCTGACTTTTAACCTAATGTCAAATCAAACCCTCTGGTTAGAAATTAATTGTGATATACAAATACATATATACATTATATAACTACATATATACATTTAAATCAACAAACCTCTAATAATGAGCTTCAGTTGCTCAGTTGGTTAGGACTTGTGGCTTCAAACCATAAGGTTGATGGTTTAATCCCTTATGAGAGCAATTAATTTTTTTAATTAGAGGTCAAAGGTTTTCAGTGGTTGACCTACTATTATAGAAAATAGAGGGACCAATTTATCTAATATGACAAAGCTCAGGAGGGGAATTGATAATTCCGTGTAAGGGTATTTTCTTCATTCCCTTTTGGTCAATGTTTGGTCAACGCTTTACAGGGGTGTTTGTGCAATAAACGGAAAGGTTGTATAAAAAACACAGTTTCGTCTAAACTTAGGGGATGTTTCTGCAATTAAGCCTAGAATCTATTTAATTGTAGGGTTTGATTTGGCATTAGGTCAAAAGTCAGGGGTATTTGTGATTCTCCCTTTTTTATATACAAACATCCTATTATGTTCCAATTTTCGGTTTGAGTTTTTAGATCTATCACCAACTCAAACCAAATCATTTTTGTTTTTAGAAAAGAGAAAGCAATGTATATATAATCTATGTGGTGGATTATACAAAGTTCACTTGTATGGAAAAGTGTCGCTCTATTGGTGTTTGTGAAGGTTGCGATTGCATTGAAGATGATACCGCTTATATATCACAGAATCGAATTGGGATACGTAACTGATTATTACTAGTTATAAATACAGCGTAAATACAAAATCCCACGCCCACGCTTCAAATACCCAACGGAAAACCTAGCTCTACGTTTTGAGAGAGGAGAATGTGTGCAACTGATAACAATGTCTGTGAACGTCATTTGCTCTGTATTTGTAACTGGTAACATCCTTTCCTTTTAGCTACTATGCAATCAGTTAAGTAAAAATAAAAACAAAAAATACAGAACAGTGACAATGACAGTGACGTCAAATTGAGGTTTTGAGATTTTATTCAATAATTGAAGTATCTCATTACAAGATGAAGATAAAATTTTAGAAATTTAGAAATGAAGTATCAGTTTTGGTAGTTGCAACAACAAGTATCCAAATCACTGCAACTACAACTTTCACAATAACCAATAGAAGGCGAATTAATGCACATTTCCGCACAAGCCAACTTTGAACAATTCACGATGGGAATAGAAGGCGTTTTGCAAGTTTGTGCCACTGTTGTACCTATCATCAAACCAAATACCAAAACAAAAATTAGAACAATAATGTATCATCAATAAATTATAAATTTAAAGTCAAAATTGGAACATAATAAAAGGGTCATGTCTTGATGTTTGTTAAAAAAAATTGAAAATAGTATCACAGACCTAAATTTTTTTAAATTTGAAATGAAATAATTTGAACTTGCATGGAGAGAAAACTATTACCACAAGAGAACAGTAGGAAAAATAATACAAGAAGAGGAGAATAGTTGATGGTCTTCATGACTTGGTAATGAAAATGCATAAAAAGTGCTTCTTGCTCTCACACGGCCTTGATGGGTAAATTTTTATAAAATCCAAAAAAGTGTCATTAATAATTACCATATAAATCATTAGAAGATACAGTAATGCTAAATAACTTACCACATTGATTGGGTTGATTTTTTACTTTTCTTTTTGGTTGTGTAACATTATTGTTTATATTTAATATTGAGATTTCTTACCAATGATATCTTATATCACCGAGGATTACATTACTATAGATAGCTTACAAAATTAATAATCAACTATTTTTTTTTTAATAAAGTTTGCTTTTTTCGAAAAAAAAAAAAAAAAAAAAAAAAAACTATTTCTTCTTTTGCCATTTTGGGTATATTTGCCGAACGGCCCAAACTTACACACAATCCACTAATTTGACCCAAACCCATAATTAAAAAACAGATATTGGGTCCCTCTACTAGATTGGGCCATTAATTGGGTTGGGTTATTATAACCCAAAAAATAATAGTTATTGATTTTTTTAGTGACGATATTTGCATCATTTTAAAATCGTAATCAATATATTTTCAAAATTTTCAATGGTATCCTTAAATAAAATTATTAAAATGATAAAAATAACTTCATTAAGAAAATGATAAAAATAACTATATCTCATACATCAAATTAATATAATATTTACTATTTTAAACATTATAATTAGTAAAAAAATATAAAAATAAAAAATTATAATATTAAATTTTTATTAATTAAGTTTTTTGAAAGGTTATTAATTAAAATTTAAGAAGATAAAACCATTGAATTTAATTAGAAATCTCTTTCTTGCTCGGGCTGTTGCCCTCTTTTGTACAAAAAAAATAATTAATTAATTAGAAATAAACTAACTAAAATAGAAAATTTAAAAGGAAGTAAAGGAAAAGATGGAGGAGATAGAGGTTTATGGATTGGGAGGATTTGGCATCACAACTTCACAAGTAACAGTTATACTCTTTTTTTTTTTGTTTACACCATCCAGTTTCCGGGTGGAGCGGATCCACTATACGGTGCAATCAGCCCAGACCACACCCCGACTAATCCGGACTCGCACCGGGTCGGCCCACTAAGGGGTAAAGTGCTCCAAATATGTGTGGCTCCGTTCACAAGGGAAGTTGAACCCACGACCTTGCTTAAGGGATGAGAGTGCCGAACCACTCACACCAACACATAATTGGTACAGTTATACTCTTCAATACTCTTCCTGGCTTGCTGACTCTCAAGTCTCAACGCAGCACAACTGAGGATAGGCGGCACACTGAGTGGCCCATCAAGCTTTTTACTGGCTCCCCCTGTCACTGGGGCTCTCCGTCTCCATCGGCACACATGTGGAAGTCTACATGGCCCAGCCCAACAACATGTTCTGCCACCTTAATGCCCCACTTGGTTACAAGCCAACGTGACTTGGCTCAGCACTCTTCAATACTCTTGTTCTTTATAACTCGTTAAATTTATTTTTAAAGATCTCTCTCAATTTGTGGGGCCATCTCGTTTTCTCTCCTAAGCTTCATCAAAGTCTGATGTTTTCTCATATTCAAAACTAGGTTTTATTTATTTTTATTTTTTATTTTTTTTATCAAAGATTTTTTGGTAAGTTATATTGTTGTGATTGTCTATAATGACCAAAATAGACATAATAATGAAATATTGTCAGTTTTATATTTTATTCAAAAACAAGTCACAGTTTAACAAATATATTTTATTTTAATAATAAAATTAAATATCTAAGTATTTTTAATATAAAATGAAATAGATTTAAATATAAATAAATTAAATTTATATCGTTCTCATAACATTTTTCGATAAATAATCTATATACACGTTAACCCTATGTTAAAAGTGATTTATTTTCAGTTATGTTCATGCTGCAACTATTCAACTACATTAGCAGTGTCCCATATAGCCCTTACCCCTAGGCCCTAGGTTCATTATTCATATGTTCGGTATTTTTGGTTTTTTGTTGCTCTTCTCCATCTAAATTAATGTAAATCGATTAACTTAATTGGAAAAAAAAAAAATGCTAAAAGAAAATAATTGGAAAATTGTTGTAATGATAAACAACATGTTTATTCAAACAAGTAAAAATATGGAAATACACATCACCTCTTAACACAGGTGGTTATGCACATCCATTCCATATTAGAGTATCTCCAATACAAATATGGTTTGTGAAAAAAAAAAATGTCATGTAGGATAAATAGACGTTATTTTAATAATTATGTCTCCAATGCAACCGTGCATATTCAACCTCAAGCTGATGTGGCAAAAAACATATTAGACATTGTCAACATAACCGTCCACTTTCAGACGGTCTGTTGCACAACTATTTTTTAGGTTGACTCAGCAAACATTTAAAACTGACATTAATTTTTCATATATTTTTGGTAAGGAAATAAAATAAAAATTAAAACAGGAAAAAAAAGATGGACACGTCATTAAAAAAAATTGTGTTTTAGACGGAAGCATTGGACACCAAATTTTGAGTTGATTGTCTATCAAGTCTATTTTTATACCACATAGGAAGCAAGTCTCTTGACATTGTTGCCATGTCAACAATTATTGGTATGCAAGCCACTTTTGCATTGGAGATGCTCTTAACGGTGAGGGATTCAAATCTCACTGAAGCATTTTACAAGCATGTGTGAGGAGTTTTCTTCCCGATTTATGGGAGTAGTTATCTCCTGTTATCTCCTGTTATGAGAGTAGATATCTGAACCGCACATGTATTGTTTAATCCCAGCATATCCCGGTAGTAACAGACTCTAACCAGCTGAGCTACTCCAATTCATTGTTGAAGGTTTGTTGATTTAAATGTATATATAGTTATATAATTTGTTTAAAATAATTTAAATATGTTTATATAATTTAAAATAAACTCATATATATAATTTGAAATAAACTCATATTTAATAATAATATATCTAAACAGATTTAAGAAAAAGAAAAAGGAAATAAGAAAACAAAAGGAAAAAAAATCAAAAAAAGGAATTTTTTTTTCTTTCTTTCTTTCTTTCTTTCTTTTTCTTTTTTGAACCTTTTCCCTTTTCAATTTATGGGCTTTGATTTTCTAGATTTTTTTATCAAATTGAAATAAAATATTTTTTGAAAAGCAAAAAAAATTCAAAAAAAAAAGAAATTTTTTTTACCGGCTTTGATTTTCTGGGTTCCCTTTTGTTTTCTTATTTCAGTTTGATAAAAAGAAACCCAGAAAATCAAAACTCATCAATTGAAAAGGGAAAAAATTCAAAAAAGAAAAAGAAAGAAAGAAAGAAAATTTATATTATTATTAAGAGTAATGCTACATTGCCCAAATTTGGTGCCCAAATGATGTGGCAATACTGTAGATCATTCATTTAAACTGTATTATATTTGCATGATTTAAATGAATGGTCTACGGTGTTGCCACATCATTTGGACACCAGATTTGAGCACTAAATTTGGGCAATGTAGTATTACTCTATTATTAAATATGAGTTTATTTCAAATTATATATATATAGTCTTTCTACTGTCAGTTCGTCATGATATAAAATATATCAGGACAAAAAATGTGGACCATAGATTATAAAGAAGTTTTGACAAGTGCATACACTTTGAGTCAAAGTATGTAAATCTAATGGTTCACATTCTTCGTCATGATATAAAACGAACTGACAATAGAAAAACTCTATATATATATATATATATATATATATATATATCAACAGTATTTCTATTGTTAGTTCGTCCTGACAATAAATATATCAGGACGAAGAATGTGGACCACTGATTATGGAGAAGTTTTGACAAGTGTATACACTTTGAGTCAAATTATGTAAATCTAGTGGTCCACATTCTTCGTCCTGATATTTATTGTCAGGACGAACTGATAATAGAAAATATGTATATATATATATAGGATCAGGCTAAACAAACTTAAATTTGTGACTTAAAAATTTGACTTCAACATCTCAACCACTCATGTGCTCTTAATCTAAAAGTAGTAAATGCATTCAAATCTCAACCATTGGATTAAGAGCATATGAGTGGTTGAGATGTTGAAGTTAAATTTTTAAGTCACAAATTTAAGTTGATTTAGCTTGACCCATATATATATATACACACACACACACACATATATATATATATGAGTTTATTTTAAATTATATAAACATATTTAAATTATTTTAAACAAATTATATAACTATATATAAATTTAAATCAGCAAACCTTCGACGATGAGTTAGAGTAGTTCAGTTGGTTAGAGTCTGTTACTTTTAACCATAAGGTTGAAGGTTCAATCCCTGATGGACTTTTTTAATTTCCCAATATTTAAATAGGTTCCAAAACTCTATTATGCAGCAACTTTCACACTTCCATCTCCAACCAGCAACTCCAAATCCTACTCTAAAAAGAATATTCCCTCATTTTTATTATTTCACAACAATTAACATTTCACCCCTTAATTATGATAATATTACGATAAGTTAAGAAATTAACATAATATTACGATAAATTAATAAATTAATAAATAATATGAAATTAACTAAAATATTACATTTATTATTAATTGAACTTCGACATTACAATTCAAAAAATAAATAAAAACATAATTAAAAGTGCATATTAATCATCATTTAATTCTCTGAATTAGTATATTCATCCCACAAATGATTAATTAATGCATTCCAGAGTGCATTGTGAGCTTTTTTTATCCTTGATTTGTCTATGTTGAGCTAGAAATTCTTGAAAACGGATATTTTCATCTACCACCCTCTCAATTTCTGGTGGTGGCGCTTCCATATGATCATCAATAGATGCATCGACATCACGTTCATCCTCCATATGTCATTATTAATGTAGTGTGTTGCTTCAATTGTTTTTTTATTTTTAAATCCAATTTAGTGTTTATAAATATCATTTAGTAATTTTTGTATTATGTACTTAATTTTAGTTTATTATAAATATTAATATAAATAATAATTAAATTAAAACAAATATATTATAACCAAAAGCATTAGATAATTAAAAGGATATAATTGGAATACATTTGATTTAATAGGGGTAAAACTATGATTAAACAAAACATTTAAAAATGGATACAAGTGCAAAAGCAGAAAATAAGCATATAAAACTGTCATTACATAAAACTGAAGGGACTGAAAATTAAAAAAGCCAAGAACATCTGCATAAGTAGAGAAAGATCGCCAGATTTGGAGATGAAAACTGAAGGTCTCTACTTTGGAGATGAATATGCAGTTCGGTTGGAGAAGATTTGAGCTGCAAAATGGAGATTTGGAGGCTGATTGGAGATGGCCTTAGAGAGGTATTTCAGTCTTTTTTATCGTTTAGGGGTAAAACTGTCTTTTTGACACTTATATTAACGTTGATGACGTTTCCTTAAAAGATAAGGACCAAACTGTAATTCCCCCTATAGATTGATTAGCTGATATGTAGAACCTTTGTTTTCTCAACTATGTAAACATTTATTTGATATATACAACAGTTATATAGAACCTTTAAAAAAAAAAAAAAAAAGTTAGTTATATAGAACTATTTCATAAAGAAATCAAAACCATGAACATGATAAAATTATTTGACTTGCGAAAGTTTCTTGAGAAATCGATAGAAACTCTTCAAACTCAAATCAAAGTTTGTATTATAAATGAAAAATAAATGTTAAATTAAAGAGTAGTGCTATTTGCACACCCCTTACTACTGGTATATTTATACCCCATTTTTTTAATTATTTGTATTTTTTTTCCTTTATCAAAATTACTTAAAGAGACATATAATTTAAGGAAAAAAAAAACTTCTATAAAGTAAATCTATTAAAATGCCACATTCCTTTTCCAAAAAAAAAAAAAAAAAAAAAAAACCCACATTCTTATAATCTGTTTCTTGAAAGAAAAAATTCTTAACCCTAAAACCCTAAAATTTCCTTCTTACACACATACAATATATTGTGGAAAAGTCTGACAAAGATATCATGCATATGGAAGAATTGTCTGAGAATAATATCAAACATTTGGAAGAATTATCTGAGAATGACATATATCATCTGCAAGAATTGTCTAACAATGATATCAAGCATCTGCAAGAATTGCCTGATAATTATATCAAGCATCTGGAAACAATTCATTCTCTAGAAGTAAGTTTAAAGTTTACTTTTTCTTTAGAATGATATCAAGTTATCGTCGTGTTGAAGCAACCCTATTATTATTTTTTTTTTCTTTTCCATCAAGAAATAAGAAGAAAAAAAAAACAAAAAAAAAAAAACAAAAAAAAAAATAAAAAAAATCGTTCAATGGAGAGAGAGACATATATAGAGATTAGAGACGGGGTGTATTAAGTTTGAAAAATAAGTAACAAGAGTAGTTTTGGAAATGAATCAAAAAGATTAATAAAAATATTTAATTTTATTTAATTAAGCAAAATTTTAAAAAAGTGGGCATAAATAGACCGGTAGGGGGTGTGCCAATAACACCACTCAAATTAAAAAGAGATTAGGGTTGACATATATTAGATTAGGAAAAACAATATGAGGACAAATCCGTCTTCAAGTTAAACTAATGAAGGCAATCCGATAGTTTTAAAAGATTCATTAAATCCTAAAATTGATTATTTAATAATTGCTTTTGAAAAGTAACCCCTTACCTCATTCTCAAAATCATTACCAAATCAAGATAGATTCTTAAATAATCAATTTTGGAAAATCAATACTAAATTGGCCCTAACCCTTGGCTGTCAAAGACTCTGAGCGCAAATTTTTAAATTTAATTTCTTAAAGAAAATTAAAAGAAAGGGCATATTTGTAATATACGGGGTGTGTATACAAATTATAATATTTTAAGTGATTTTCTCCTTACAATCCAATTTTTTCTTTTTACACTTATTTTTTAAAGACAGTCAATTCTAAATATTTAAAAATAAAAAATAAAATAAAAATCTAAAGACACTTTCTTTTGTTCCAAAATTATCTTTTTTATCTTTTGACACTCCTAATCTAAAGACACACAATTTAAGAAAAATTAAATTTCTAATTATACTTTATTTTATTTATTTATTATTTTTAGGGATATTATGATTTTAGTCCCTCTAGTTTGCATTTATCTGGGCTTGCTCCACTAGTTTTAGGAATTACTAAGTTCAGTCCACTCGTTCTCTAACAATACATATTCCAGTCCCTACCATCTAATTCCGTTAGAATTTTGTTGACTTCCATTAGGTCAACAAGGGCAATATGGGAAATGTGAGGAAAGCTCCTATAAGCTTTTCATAAACAAGGGTAAAAATGGCATTTAATGATGTAAAATTTTAAAAATTAAAAAAAATATTAAAATAATTAATATTACAAATAATTAAAAAACAAAAACAAAAATTAAACTTTTTTTAATTAAACTTTAAAAACAGAAATTAAAAAATAAAATAAAATTTAAAAAAATTAAAAAATTGTAATTCACCATTTATGCACAAAGATCGGAAGTCAAACATCATTAAAAAAATTATTATTTTAAAAAAAGTTTTTAAAAGATTTGGAAATTTTCAGATCTCTACAAATCTGGAAAACAAATTCCAGATTTATTGAAAATAATAATAATTAAGAAGCTTTTGAAGATCTCTTTCCAGATCTCTACAAACAAAGTAAAAAAAAAAAATGCTTGAAGAGACCTGCAAATGTCCAAATATCTACAAACAAAATAATTTAAAAAAAAAAAAAATTAAAATGGAAAATTTTCCAGATTTGAAGATATCTAGAAAAATTTTCAAATTTCTTCATACAACATAAACACCATGACTATCAAATTCGATTCAAGCCAACCCCAAATCAATAATTGAAAACACAAAAAACACCATCAGATTAGATTCAAGCCAACCCTAAATTCAGATTAATCATTATCCATCATCAATCATTCAGATTCAAACCAAATCAAACCCAAGCCAAACCATCATCATCACCCAGTTCGTCATCATCAAACCAACCTCCGCACTAGAAACAATGAAGAGAGAGATGAGATCGGCGATCATCAAGCCAACCTCCGACTACCATCACTCGACAGGAGAGAAAGAAGAGAGCGCTGAACTCCTATCGTCGGAGGAGATCGGCAATCGACGCAGCGACCAAGAGACGAGAGAGGATGGGCGACAAAGAAGAAAGAGAAATAAGAGAGAAGGGTTTTTTTAGAGAGAGAAGATGGAGAGGTTCAGTGAAGAAGATGATGGTTTTGTACTTTTGTTGATGATTTGAGCTGGATCTATACCTAATTGTTTTCAATTGTTTTCGTTTTTTTTTTTTTTTTTCTCAAATTTTTTTCTTTTGTTCTTTATTTATTTTTTTCATTTTTTTTTTTTTGGTTTTTTCTTACTTTTTTTTCAATTTTTTTTTAATTTGATAACCAGTTGGATATCAATCTACCTATTTTTTAAGAAAAAAATTTTAATTTTTTTATATAATTGTTTTAAAAAAAATTAAATATATCTCCATGGTGGAGATTTAAAACTTTTTATTTGTGTAATATATATTAAAAAATTATATAATAAATAAATTAAATCGTATTTGTATTTTTAATTTAGAATTTTATATATTAATAAATAAAATATTTGATTTAGGATAGGTGGGTGCCATTTAGTATTGGGCGCTGGGTTGCTTATACTGAATTTTTTTTATTGTTATTTATTTTTATTTATTTTTCATTCATTTTTTAAAATTTATATTTATTTTAAAATTTATAAAATTGGAGGGCATAAGGGTCTTTTCACAGGTGCCAACTTTTATCAAGGGCAACAAGGTCATTTTGCCCTTTGACTTTATCATTTCATGGAAACCATTATAGAATGACTAAACTTAATAATTCCCACATAAACGCAAACTAGAGGGACTAAAATCATAATATCCTTTTTTTTTTTTTTTTTTTTTTTTTTAAGAAAAGAACTTCATTCATGAGGAAAAAAAAAAAAAAAAACCTACGGATAATAAATTAATAGAAACTAGTAATTTGAATTTGATCTCTTTAGTCCACAAAAAATAGAGGAAGATGAATATATTTTGGGGTTTATAAACTAGTAAAGAGGAAAAAAAATAAAAAACAAAAAAGATGACAAAGAAAATAAAGATGGAAAAATATGTTGTTTTCTAAAAAAACTAGTTTGGAGTGTTTATAAAACTTTTTTATCTTGTTTAGTAATTTTAATACATGTTAAAAGTGTCATTAATAAAAAAAAATTAAAATGGATTATGAACAAATATTTTATGGATTGTTGCTAACATCACTCTATTTTAAAACTTTTTAAAGGAGGGTACATATAAAAAAGGAGTACACATGCAGTTTTCAGGGGTGTAATGTCACCAATTTTTTTTTAATCGATAATAGTCATGGTTTCACTTTATGTACAGCCCAAAGTTAGATATTTTAAAAATTCTAAAATTATCCTTATGTTACATTATCAAAATTAACTTTTTTTTAAAATTTTTAAATTCTTACTAACAAAACTAAATTTAAAAAGTAAAAAAAAAATAAAAATGCAATTATAAAATTTTATTTCGGTTACTTTTATTTGTTATTTTATTGTGTTACAATCTTGATTTTGGGTTATCATATTGATTTTTATAAGTATTTACTAGAGAAAAAATAAATAATTAAGTAAACATACATAAAGGGTTGAGGGCCTCATTTTTACATTTCACATCGAGTCCCCGAAATCTCAGGACCGGCCCCGATAGCACTTGTTGGCGATCCAATTTTTTTTATTATTTTTTTTTATATATATAAAAAGGCATGATATCATTTTTTTATATATACAAACATCAAAACATGACTCTTTTATTTTGTTCCAAGTTTGAGTTTTTTATCACTAACTCAAACCAAATTTTTTTTTGTTAGAGAAAGCAAAGTATATAATTTATTGATGATACATTTTTATTCTAATTTTTGTTTTGGTATTTGGTTTGATGATAGGTGCAACGACAACGATGGCACAAATAGCTGATGCTTCATTTCTAAATATAATAAATTTGATCTTCATCTTCTAATGGGATACTTGACTTCATTTAATATTTTCATTGTTGCTAGACATAATTGTCTCTTTCTTCACCCGAAAATCAGACGATTTTACTTGTTAGAAAACAGAGAAAAACAATGTGATTAAAATTAAATGAGTTCTAAATAACTAGCAATTTGTCACATGTATCTTATTCAATTTTTGCTATTGCAAACTCTTGTAGGACAACACAACATCTACACACTATAATACTTTTGTAGGTCAAAAATTTAAAACAACTTAATTATCTATAAAATTTCCCCTCTCTCCTTTTCAGCTTCCTATCTCTTTTTCACTCCTTTTTCTTTGTCCGCTAAAAAATTTCACTCTCTTTCACTCTCTTTCACTCATAGTGACATGTACACACACAACCCACAAAGTGATGGCATCATGTACTATGTGAAACACAGAGGGCATTTTGGTCTTTCAAGCAAAGAAGATGCTACTTTTTGGTTTCACACATACCAGAGTCCGGAACTAATAAAGTCTGGACAGGTGAAGCATCAAGTACTTGTATTCTATTAAGAACCCATTAAGATATTTTTAACATGAGTTGTCTTGGCTTTATTGAAAAGCACTTTTTTTTTTTTTTTAATTTTTTTAATTTTTTTTATCTATAAAATTTCCTCTTTCTCCTTTTCAGCTTCCTATCTCTCTTTCATTCCTTTTTCTCTGTCTGTCAAAAAAAAGGCAATCTCTCTTTCACTCTCTTTCGCACACAACCCACAAAGTGATGACTATATATCACATGCATCCTGTACCATGTTGCCTAAATTGATTCTTAGAAAAAAATGTTGCTCCTACATTTTAGGAAACATTTGATCTTTAATAATTCGATTTGGTGGAGCTTTTACTTTCTTTTCTTTTCCTCCTCCATTATATTATAGCAATAATGCAATCTATTAAATTTGAAACATCAGTGTTTAGGTGTTAGCTAGGCAAATTAAAGTCTATTATGACCGAGAAATTCTCACTTAATAGAAACTAAAGGCACCACACAGCTGGGACAGTCTTCAATCCTGAACTGATCAACATCTAAACTAGAAAATTTTGCCATGTGCAACCATGTTAGAATCTAGAGACATGAGTTATAGTCTTAATACGATTACAAGTCCAGTTACTTTTTAATATCTTCAATGATCAAACAGAGCTCAGATAAAATTTGGTTTTTCGTAGAAACCAAAGCCACCCATTATTACTTTTGAATTTGAATTTTAATTTTTAAATAAACTAGTAATTTGAATTTGATCTCTTTAGTCCACAAAAAATAGAGGAAGATGAATATATTTTGGGGTTTATAAACTAGTAAAGAGGAAAAAAAAAAAAAAACAAAACAAAAAAGATGAAAAAGAAAAAAAAAGATGGAAAAATATGTTGTTTTCTAAAAAAACTAGTTTGGAGTGTTTATAAAACTTTTTTTTTATCTTGTTTAGTAATTTTTAATACATGTTAAAAGTGTCATTAATAAAAAAAAATTAAAATGGATTATAAACAAATATTTTGTGGATTGTTAATAACATCACTCTATTTTAAAACTTTTTAAAGGAGGGTACATATAAAAAAGGAGTACACATGCAGTTTTCAGGGGTGTAATGTCACCAATTTTTTTTTAATCGATAATAGTCATGGTTTCACTTTATGTACACCCCAAAGTTAGATATTTTAAAAATTCTAAATTTATCCTTATGTTACATTATCAAAATTAACCCTTTTTTTTTTAATTTTTAAATTCTTACTAACAAAACTAAATTTAAAAAGTAAAAAAATAAAAATAAAAATGCAATTATAAAATTTTATTTCGGTTACTTTTATTTGTTATTTTATTGTGTTAGAATCTTGATTTTGGGTTATCATATTGATTTTTATAAGTATTTACTAGAGAAAAAATAAATAAATAAGTAAACATACATAAAGGGTCGAGTGCCTCATTTTTACATTTCACATCGAGCCCCCGAAATCTCAGGACCGGCCCCGATGAATGTGAAGCACTAGTTGGCGATCCAATTTTTTTTATTATTTTTTTTATATATATAAAAAGGCATGATATATCATTTTTTTATATATACAAACATCAAAACATGACTCTTTTATTTTGTTCCAAGTTTGAGTTTTTAGATCTATCACTAACTCAAACCAAAATTTTTTTTGTTAGAGAAAGCAAAGTATATAATTTATTGATGATACATTTTTATTCTAATTTTTGTTTTGGTATTTGGTTTGATGATAGGTGCAACGACAACGATGGCACAAATAGCTGATGCTTCATTTCTAAATATAATAAATTTGATCTTCATCTTCTAATGGGATACTTGACTTCATTTAATACTTTCATTGTTTCTAGACATAATTGTCTCTTTCTTCACCCCAAAATCAGACGATTTTACTTGTTAGAAAACAGAGAAAAACAATGTGATTAAAATTAAATGAGTTCTAAATAACTAGCAATTTGTCACATGTATCTTATTCAATTTTTGCTATTGCAAACTCTTGTAGGACAACACAACAGCTACACGCTATAATACTTTTGTAGGTCAAAAATTTAAAACAACTTAATTATCTATAAAATTTCCTCTCTCCTTTTCAGCTTCCTATCTCTTTTTCACTCCTTTTTCTTTGTCCGCTAAAAAATTTCACTCTCTTTCACTCTCTTTCACTCATAGTGACATGTACACACACAACCCACAAAGTGATGGCATCATGTACTATGTGAAACACAGAGGGCATTTTGGTCTTTTAAGCAAAGAAGATGCTACTTTTTGGTTTCACACATACCAGAGTCCAGAACTAATAAAGTCTGGACAGGTGAAGCATCAAGTACTTGTATTCTGCTAAGAACCCATTAAGATATTTTTAACATGAGTTGTCTTGGCTTTATTGAAAAGCACTTTTTTTTTTTTTTTTTTTATTCTCTTTATCTATAAAATTTCCTCTTTCTCCTTTTCAGCTTCCTATCTCTCTTTCATTCCTTTTTCTCTGTCTTTCAAAAAAAAGGCAATCTCTCTTTCACTCTCTTTCGCACACAACCCACAAAGTGATGACTATATATCACATGCATCCTGTACCATGTTGCCTAAATTGATTCTTAGAAAAAAATGTTGCTCCTACATTTTAGGAAACATTTGATCTTTAATAATTCGATTTGGTGGAGCTTTTACTTTCTTTTCTTTTCCTCCTCCATTATATTGTAGCAATAATGCAATCTATTAAATTTGAAACATCAGTGTTTAGGTGTTAGCTAGGCAAATTAAAGTCTATTATGACGGAGAAATTCTCACTTAATAGAAACTAAAGGCACCACACAGCTGGGACAGTCCTCTATCCTGAACTGATCAACATCTAAACTAGAAAATTTTGCCATGTGCAACCATGTTAGAATCTAGAGACATGAGTTATAGTCTTAATACGATTACAAGTCCAGTTACTTTTTAATATCTTCAATGATCAAACAGAGCTCAGATAAAATTTGGTTTTTCGTAGAAACCAAAGCCACCCATTATTACTTTTGAATTTGAATTTGAATTTTTAAATAAACTAGTAATTTGAATTTGATCTCTTTAGTCCACAAAAAATAGAGGAAGATGAATATATTTTGGGGTTTATAAACTAGTAAAGAGGAAAAAAAAAAAAAACAAAACAAAAAAGATGAAAAAGAAAAATAAAGATGGAAAAATATGTTGTTTTCTAAAAAAACTAGTTTGGAGTGTTTATAAAACTTTTTTTTTCTCTTGTTTAGTAATTTTTAATACATGTTAAAAGTGTCATTAATAAAAAAAAATTAAAATGGATTATAAACAAATATTTTGTGGATTGTTAATAACATCACTCTATTTTAAAACTTTTTAAAGGAGGGTACATACAAAAAAGGAGTACACATGCAGTTTTCAGGGGTGTAATGTCACCAATTTTTTTTTAATCGATAATAGTCATGGTTTCACTTTATGTACACCCCAAAGTTAGATATTTTAAAAATTCTAAATTTATCCTTATGTTACATTATCAAAATTAACTTTTTTTTTTTTAATTTTTAAATTGTTACTAACAAAACTAAATTTAAAAAGTAAAAAAATAAAAAATAAAAATGCAATTATAAAATTTTATTTCGGTTACTTTTATTTGTTATTTTATTGTGTTACAATCTTGATTTTGGGTTATCATATTGATTTTTATAAGTATTTACTAGAGAAAAAAATAAATAAATAAGTAAACATACATAAAGGGTCGAGGGCCTCATTTTTACATTTCACATCGAGTCCCCGAAATCTCAGGACCGGCCCCGATAGCACTTGTTGGCGATCCAATTTTTTTTATTATTTTTTTTTATATAAAAAAAAAGGCATGATATATCATTTTTTTTATATATACAAACATCAAAACATGACTCTTTTATTTTGTTCCAAGTTTGAGTTTTTAGATCTATCACTAACTCAAACCAATTTTTTTTTTTGTTAGAGAAAGCAAAGTATATAATTTATTGATGATACATTTTTATGCTAATTTTTGTTTTGGTATTTGGTTTGATGATAGGTGCAACGACGACGATGGCACAAATAGCTGATGCTTCATTTCTAAATATAATAAATTTGATCTTCATCTTCTAATGGGATACTTGACTTCATTTAATATTTTCATTGTTGCTAGACATAATTGTCTCTTTCTTCACCCCAAAATCAGACGATTTTACTTGTTAGAAAACAGAGAAAAACAATGTGATTAAAATTAAATGAGTTCTAAATAACTAGCAATTTGTCACATGTATCTTATTCAATTTTTGCTATTGCAAACTCTTGTAGGACAACACAATAGCTACACGCTATAATACTTTTGTAGGTCAAAAATTTAAAACAACTTAATTATCTATAAAATTTCCTCTCTCCTTTTCAGCTTCCTATCTCTTTTTCACTCCTTTTTCTTTGTCCGCAAAAAAATTGCACTCTCTTTCACTCTCTTTCACTCATAGTGACATGTACACACACAACCCACAAAGTGATGGCATCATGTACTATGTGAAACACAGAGGGCATTTTGGTCTTTTAAGTAAAGAAGATGCTACTTTTTGGTTTCACACATACCAGAGTCCAGAACTAATAAAGTCTGGACAGGTGAAGCATCAAGTACTTGTATTCTGCTAAGAACCCATTAAGATATTTTTAACATGAGTTGTCTTGGCTTTATTGAAAAGCACTTTTTTTTTTATTTTTTTATTCTCTTTATCTATAAAATTTCCTCTTTCTCCTTTTCAGCTTCCTATCTCTCTTTCATTCCTTTTTCTCTGTCTGTCAAAAAAAAGGCAATCTCTCTTTCACTCTCTTTCGCACACAACCCACAAAGTGATGACTATATATCACATGCATCCTGTACCATGTTGCCTAAATTGATTCTTAGAAAAAAATGTTGCTCCTACATTTTAGGAAACATTTGATCTTTAATAATTCGATTTGGTGGAGCTTTTACTTTCTTTTCTTTTCCTCCTCCATTATATTATAGCAATAATGCAATCTATTAAATTTGAAACATCAGTGTTTAGGTGTTAGCTAGGCAAATTAAAGTCTATTATGACGAAGAAATTCTCACTTAATAGAAACTAAAGGCACCACACAGCTGGGACAGTCCTCAATCCTGAACTGATCAACATCTAAACTAGAAAATTTTGCCATGTGCAACCATGTTAGAATCTAGAGACATGAGTTATAGTCTTAATACGATTACAAGTCCAGTTACTTTTTAATATCTTCAATGATCAAACAGAGCTCAGATAAAATTTGGTTTTTCGTAGAAACCAAAGCCACCCATTATTACTTTTGAATTTGAATTTGAATTTTTAAATAAACTAGTAATTTGAATTTGATCTCTTTAGTCCACAAAAAATAGAGGAAGATGAATATATTTTGGGGTTTATAAACTAGTAAAGAGGAAAAAAAAAAACAAAACAAAACAAAAAAGATGAAAAAGAAAAATAAAGATGGAAAAATATGTTGTTTTCTAGAAAAACTAGTTTGGAGTGTTTATAAAACTTTTTTTTTTATCTTGTTTAGTAATTTTTAATACATGTTAAAAGTGTCATTAATAAAAAAAAAATTAAAATGGATTATAAACAAATATTTTGTGGATTGTTAATAACATCACTCTATTTTAAAACTTTTTAAAGGAGGGTACATATAAAAAAGGAGTACACATACAGTTTTCAAGGGTGTAATGTCACCAATTTTTTTATAATCGATAATAGTCATGGTTTCACTTTATGTACACCCCAAAGTTAGATATTTTAAAAATTCTAAATTTATCCTTATGTTACATTATCAAAATTAACTTTTTTTTTAAAATTTTTAAATTCTTACTAACAAAACTAAATTTAAAAAGTAAAAAAATAAAAAATAAAAATGCAATTATAAAATTTTATTTCGGTTACTTTTATTTGTTATTTTATTGTGTTACAATCTTGATTTTGGGTTATCATATTGATTTTTATAAGTATTTACTAGAGAAAAAAAATAAATAAATAAGTAAACATACATAAAGGGTCGAGGGCCTCATTTTTACATTTCACATCGAGTCCCCGAAATCTCAGGACCGGCCCCGATAGCACTTGTTGGCGATCCAATTTTTTTTATTATTTTTTTTTATATATATAAAAAGGCATGATATATCATTTTTTTATATATACAAACATCAAAACATGACTCTTTTATTTTGTTCCAAGTTTGAGTTTTTTATCACTAACTCAAACCAAATTTTTTTTTTGTTAGAGAAAGCAAAGTATATAATTTATTGATGATACATTTTTATTCTAATTTTTGTTTTGGTATTTGGTTTGATGATAGGTGCAACAACAACGATGGCACAAATAGCTGATGCTTCATTTCTAAATATAAAAAATTTGATCTTCATCTTCTAATGGGATACTTGACTTCATTTAATATTTTCATTGTTGCTAGACATAATTGTGTCTTTCTTCACCCCAAAATCAGACGATTTTACTTGTTAGAAAACAGAGAAAAACAATGTGATTAAAATTAAATGAGTTCTAAATAACTAGCAATTTGTCACATGTATCTTATTCAATTTTTGCTATTGCAAACTCTTATAGGACAACACAACAGCTACATGCTATAATACTTTTGTAGGTCAAAAATTTAAAACAACTTAATTATCTATAAAATTTCCCCTCTCTCCTTTTCAGCTTCCTATCTCTTTTTCACTCCTTTTTCTTTGTCCGCTACAAAATTTCACTCTCTTTCACTCTCTTTCACTCATAGTGACATGTACACACACAACCCACAAAGTGATGGCATCATGTACTATGTGAAACACAGAGGGCATTTTGGTCTTTTAAGCAAAGAAGATGCTACTTTTTGGTTTCACACATACCAGAGTCCGGAACTAATAAAGTCTGGACAGGTGAAGCATCAAGTACTTGTATTCTATTAAGAACCCATTAAGATATTTTTAACATGAGTTGTCTTGGCTTTATTGAAAAGCACTTTTTTTTTTTTTTAATTTTTTTTATCTATAAAATTTCCTCTTTCTCCTTTTCAGCTTCCTATCTCTCTTTCATTCCTTTTTCTCTGTCTGTCAAAAAAAAGGCAATCTCTCTTTCACTCTCTTTCGCACACAACCCACAAAGTGATGACTATATATCACATGCATCCTGTACCATGTTGCCTAAATTGATTCTTAGAAAAAAATGTTGCTCCTACATTTTAGGAAACATTTGATCTTTAATAATTCGATTTGGTGGAGCTTTTACTTTCTTTTCTTTTCCTCCTCCATTATATTATAGCAATAATGCAATCTATTAAATTTGAAACGTCAGTGTTTAGGTGTTAGCTAGGCAAATTAAAGTCTATTATGACGAAGAAATTCTCACTTAATAGAAACTAAAGGCACCACACAGCTGAGACAGTCCTCAATCCTGAACTGATCAACATCTAAACTAGAAAATTTTGCCATGTGCAACCATGTTAGAATCTAGAGACATGAGTTATAGTCTTAATACGATTACAAGTCCAGTTACTTTTTAATATCTTCAATGATCAAACAGAGCTCAGATAAAATTTGGTTTTTTGTAGAAACCAAAGCCACCCATTATTACTTTTGAATTTGAATTTGAATTTGAATTTTTAAATAAACTAGTAATTTGAATTTGATCTCTTTAGTCCACAAAAAATAGAGGAAGATGAATATATTTTGGGGTTTATAAACTAGTAAAGAGGAAAAAAAAAACAACAAAACAAAAAAGATGAAAAAGAAAATAAAGATGGAAAAATATGTTGTTTTCTAAAAAAACTAGTTTGGAGTGTTTATAAAACTTTTTTTTATGTTGTTTAGTAATTTTTAATACATGTTAAAAGTGTCATTAATAAAAAAAAATTAAAATGGATTATAAACAAATATTTTGTGGATTGTTAATAACATCACTCTATTTTAAAACTTTTTAAAGGAGGGTACATATAAAAAAGGAGTACACATGCAGTTTTCAGGGGTGTAATGTCACCAATTTTTTTTTAATCGATAATAGTCATGGTTTCACTTTATGTACAGCCCAAAGTTAGATATTTTAAAAATTCTAAATTTATCCTTATGTTACATTATCAAAATTAACTTTTTTTTTTTTAATTTTTAAATTCTTACTAACAAAACTAAATTTAAAAAGTAAAAAAATAAAAAATAAAAATGCAATTATAAAATTTTATTTCGGTTACTTTTATTTGTTATTTTATTGTGTTACATTCTTGATTTTGGGTTATCATATTGATTTTTATAAGTATTTACTAGAGAAAAAATAAATAAATAAGTAAACATACATAAATGGTCGAGGGCCTCATTTTTACATTTCACATCGAGCCCCCGAAATCTCAGGACCGGCCCCGATGAATGTGAAGCACTTGTTGGCGATCCAATTTTTTTTATTATTATTTTTATATAAAAAAAAAGGCATGATATATCATTTTTTTATATATACAAACATCAAAACATGACTCTTTTATTTTGTTCCAAGTTTGAGTTTTTAGATCTATCACTAACTCAAACCAAATTTTTTTTTGTTAGAGAAAGCAAAGTATATAATTTATTGTCATGTGATACCCAACTACTCTAAAAATAGGAAAATGCTTGGTAATAACCACCCAATGGGGTGTTGCCACGTGACCTTTTTTTATTTTTCTTTTTACATTTATCTTCTTGTATTCTTCACAAATGGGTCATGTGGCAACATCCTATTAGGTTGGTCAGTATGTTTGGGTACTGACCGATCAGTACCCAAGCATTGTTCTTAAAAATATCCCCCAAAGGTGCATGGACAAATATATTTTGACTATGAGAAAAGAATAAAAAAAGCATTGTTCTTAAAAAAAAGTTTGTTTGTTTTTTTTTTATATAAATTTAATTTAGGGATCAGGGGTAGTTTAGTCTGTATAGGTAACCGCTAGTCAACAGTTAAGTTTGACCTAACGGCAATGTGTGAATGTCAATTAATGATAAAGTTGTTTCTGGGTGCAAGATATCAAACCTCTGGGAGGTTGAGTGCAATTTGCTTTGTTACTTCATCATTTATAAACTATCATCCTCTCAAAACCCTAAATTAAGAGTGTTATGAGTTCAAATAACGTCTCTCTCTCCAAAATTTAAATCAATACTAATAGTTGAAAAATAATTTATTATAAATAAAAGACACATTCGTATTTACTTTATAATTTATAACCAAGTATTGAGATTCTCTTTTTGTACACAAATTTTTTTTTTCTATAATTGGAATTCAATATTATACAAAAAATAAGAATTTGAATCATAATCTAAATACTTTTTCTTTTTCATATTATTTAAAGAGTAGTTAATTGAAATTTACATGAACAATAATTAACATTAAATTTTTTTTTTCTTTCCTTTATCTATAAAATTTCCTCTTTCTCCTTTTCAGCTTCCTATCTCTCTTTCATTCCTTTTTCTCTGTCTGTCAAAAAAAAGGCAATCTCTCTTTCACTCTCTTTCGCACACAACCCACAAAGTGATGACTATATATCACATGCATCCTGTACCATGTTGCCTAAATTGATTCTTAGAAAAAAATGTTGCTCCTACATTTTAGGAAACATTTGATCTTTAATAATTCGATTTGGTGGAGCTTTTACTTTCTTTTCTTTTCCTCCTCCATTATATTATAGCAACAATGCAATCTATTAAATTTGAAACATCAGTGTTTAGGTGTTAGCTAGGCAAATTAAAGTCTATTATGACGGAGAAATTCTCACTTAAATTTGATTACTTTTTTTTTTTTTTTTTTTTTTTGAAGGTGTTGGGTGATCAGTAATAATTTTAAATTAAACCTTTCTAATTTAATTTACCATCTAAAGTTTAATTTGGTGGATAAAGTTTCATAATTATTCATTGAAAGTTGCATCCAAGACAAAAATGTGAAATATTAATGTAAAGTATACAAATCAATTGAGCTAATTGAATCTACAACAATCCATTCCACGACACGTGATTAATGAATAATTGACAAAATCTTCTTGATTTCGAAAAAAATTGAAAATTTGAATACATGTGATTGAACTTATTTATATGAAAAATTGAATGAATGCAGAATGTATTATGTACACATGTGATTGCACTAACGAAAAATAATGGCAGCCTCCAACTAGCTAGTAGCTACTCGTGAATTTCTTTATTGTCTATCAACAATGTCACATCCCATGACCCAATCGGGATCAGGATCCATATTTTGCCATCCCTAGTTGGAGCTAGAACCACTACTATCTTATATTCATGAACACAAATAAAGCCAACTTTATCATGAAAAAGATCTTAAATGTTTTGGATGAATATTGAATAGCATGAAACATTATTATTGAATGGTCCATGTACTGCATTAGTTGAGTTGTAATCAACTCAAATCAAAGAAGCATCTTGTTCTCGTGAGGCAATAGTAAAATTTGCAGTAGTACCGGCCATTTTAGAAATTGTAAACGTGAGGACAGAGAAATCTAATTACTTGTGAAATTATCCACACTCGGTGATGCTCTGTTTTTTGGAATGTTAATTGAAAAAAAAAAAAAAAATCATTCAAAATTATATTGAGACATATCTGGGGTTTTTGTGATATTTAAGAATATATAATTAAAACAAATTAAACTAAAATCAAAATATAATTTACAAGTATTATTTTCCTCACAATACCAACCATGAATCACCTATTGTCATCCTTTACCTAAATAGTAGTAGCTCTGTCTTTTTTTATTTATTCCACCAATTTACTCATGCCGTTTCAAACAATAAAATGGAAAAAGTTTGCACATAGATTTCACTACAAATCTACACACGAGAGCATGCTCGAATCATGCTAGTTGAAAACAGCTAAGATGATCTTTAGATGTATACCATATTCAAATTTTATTTTCGATACACAGTTTAAGTTAAGTTTATTTTAAATAAATTTAAACTGTGTATTGACCCATCTCAGTCATCCAAATCTGATTGGGTTCTCCTAAAACTCAAAGATCAAGGATCTAATAATTGAAAAAAAAAAATCAATTGTTAGATTTTTTTTTTTTCAAGTCTATTTGTGGAGTGTTGTCGTAGACTCATAGTTCAAGTTTTTCTCTTTTTAATTATTCCACTCCTATACCTTATTCTACCACTTATGTATGTATCTAATGACTCATGATATATTTGTTTGTAATGACTCACGTGATATATTTTTATAGTCTTCTTCTTTTTTCTTCTCATATCAAATTATTCTTTACTTTTTAAAGTCATCAATGTAGACCTAAACCACCTCAGCATCTACATATAAAAATTGAGAGCTGTCACCCATTATTTCCTTGTCCCACCTCATGTATGGGTGTCATCTCCCCTCTTGTGGGAGTAGTTATCCGGATTGTGCTACTAGTTTTCAATCCTCGCAAGGTCCCGGTAGTTGTTGTACATTAAGAAAAAAAAAAAAAAAAAAATTCAATCGCTTCTTTTGATTAATGTAGAAAATGCAACTGTTTTTTATTTCATCAAATTGGATTCCTCTATTTTCTCCTTAACCAATCACCAACTATTCATTTCATAATATTAGAATATTAGATGAGTCTTATATACCTTTTCTCCAGAGCAGGCAACTGTTCTTTTGATTAATTCACTTTTAGTTCAAGTTTTTCTCTTTTTAATTATTCCACTCCTATACTTTATTCTACCACCTCTGTATGTATCTTATCATCATATCGACATTTGCTTGCTCTTGATTTATCTCCCGAAATGTTAAAAATGATGGCATTGAGTATTTGAGTGTACAATTTTAGATGATGAATGAATGATAATTATTGATTGGGGATTTGGGGCTGGTGAGTAGTACTGCCCGTGAAGGGTTGGCCTGGTCACAGGATGCCAATGCAAACAGTATAAAGTGATATGTTTTGGGGCTGCATGTACAAACTACAAAGCATTTTGGTCCATCTTACAATTAAAAAATTACCAATGGTTAACATTTGGTATATATAAATAATAATAAAAAATGAATAAGTGCATTGAATCGTTTTTAATATTCTATTTTAACTTACAATTAAAGTTTATATTTAATGGTAAAATTTAGTATGAACTCTCTTTTTATCATGAATTTTCATAAAAAAAATTATATGTGGGGGACCTTTTAAGGGGCGTTCAGTGACATTTCTAAAACACTGTTTTCTGTTTTTAAAGTCTAAAAAAATGCTGAAAACCTGTTCGACAAACATTTTCAAAAAATAAAAACCAAAACACAGAGAACAATATTTTAATTTAAAGCCTTGAAAGATGAGATTACTAAGAACAGATAAATGACGTTTTCAATGTTTTGTTTTTATTTTCGTGTAGCTGTCTTAGGTTATTAATTATTATTTTTTTCTTTTATGTAAAATTATAATTTTTAATTTATCTATAGTAGTCAATGGGATCTACAATTAATTTGAGTTGTCGAGGTGGGTATTAATAACCTATAAAATAAAAGAAAAAATAGAACAGTGGTCAAACCACAGGAGGGGGTGTTCCATTTGGGGGACTTTCCGACACTCAAATCAGTATATTGTAAGATAAGCCAAATGAGATAAAGAAGAGTTTGAAATAACAAACCGTTTTGCTCGATATATTAAATCGAGCCATTGATGGGATCGGTTTTCTTGGGTGCTGACTGGTCAGAACCCAAGTAATTTCCTATATCAAAATAAAAATTATATTTCTAATTAGGGACTTTTAACACTATAGTAGGCGAGTAGCCAGCCCCCACTAAATAGGATTGGTGGAGGGTCCGATTGTAACACGATAAAAATTATATTTTTAATTAGGGTATGGTTACCCTTTTTGGAAAGACTAGTTCCCACTTCTTTTAACCTTAAAAGGAATTTTTGGACAAGAGTAATCAAATAATTGTCATGTGATACCCAACTACTCTAAAAATAGGAAAATGCTTGGTAATAACCACCCAATGGGGTGTTGCCACGTGACCTTTTTTATTTTTCTTTTTACATTTATCTTCCTATATTCTTCACAAATGGGTCATGTGGCAACATCCTATTAGGTGGTCAGTATGCTTGGGTACTGACCGATCAGTACCCAAGCATTGTTCTTAAAAATATCCCCCAAAGATGCATGGACAAAGATATTTTGACTATGAGAAAAGAATAAAAAAAGCATTGTTCTTAAAAAAAAGTTTGTTTGTTTTTTTTTTATATAAATTTAATTTAGGGATCAGGGGTAGTTTAGTCTGTATAGGTAACCGCTAGTCAACAGTTAAGTTTGACCTAACGGCAATGTGTGAATGTCAATTAATGATAAAGTTGTTTCTGGGTGCAAGATATCAAACCTCTGGGAGGTTGAGTGCAATTTGCTTTGTTACTTCATCATTTATAAACTATCATCCTCTCAAAACCCTAAATTAAGAGTGTTATGAGTTCAAATAACGTCTCTCTCTCCAAAATTTAAATCAATACTAATAGTTGAAAAATAATTTATTATAAATAAAAGACACATTCGTATTTACTTTATAATTTATAACCAAGTATTGAGATTCTCTTTTTGTACACAAATTTTTTTTTCTATAATTGGAATTCAATATTATACAAAAAATAAGAATTTGAATCATAATCTAAATACTTTTTCTTTTTCATATTATTTAAAGAGTAGTTAATTGAAATTTACATGAACAATAATTAACATTAAATTTTTTTTTTCTTTCCTTTATCTATAAAATTTCCTCTTTCTCCTTTTCAGCTTCCTATCTCTCTTTCATTCCTTTTTCTCTGTCTGTCAAAAAAAAGGCAATCTCTCTTTCACTCTCTTTCGCACACAACCCACAAAGTGATGACTATATATCACATGCATCCTGTACCATGTTGCCTAAATTGATTCTTAGAAAAAAATGTTGCTCCTACATTTTAGGAAACATTTGATCTTTAATAATTCGATTTGGTGGAGCTTTTACTTTCTTTTCTTTTCCTCCTCCATTATATTATAGCAACAATGCAATCTATTAAATTTGAAACATCAGTGTTTAGGTGTTAGCTAGGCAAATTAAAGTCTATTATGACGGAGAAATTCTCACTTAAATTTGATTACTTTTTTTTTTTTTTTTTTTTTTTTGAAGGTGTTGGGTGATCAGTAATAATTTTAAATTAAACCTTTCTAATTTAATTTACCATCTAAAGTTTAATTTGGTGGATAAAGTTTCATAATTATTCATTGAAAGTTGCATCCAAGACAAAAATGTGAAATATTAATGTAAAGTATACAAATCAATTGAGCTAATTGAATCTACAACAATCCATTCCACGACACGTGATTAATGAATAATTGACAAAATCTTCTTGATTTCGAAAAAAATTGAAAATTTGAATACATGTGATTGAACTTATTTATATGAAAAATTGAATGAATGCAGAATGTATTATGTACACATGTGATTGCACTAACGAAAAATAATGGCAGCCTCCAACTAGCTAGTAGCTACTCGTGAATTTCTTTATTGTCTATCAACAATGTCACATCCCATGACCCAATCGGGATCAGGATCCATATTTTGCCATCCCTAGTTGGAGCTAGAACCACTACTATCTTATATTCATGAACACAAATAAAGCCAACTTTATCATGAAAAAGATCTTAAATGTTTTGGATGAATATTGAATAGCATGAAACATTATTATTGAATGGTCCATGTACTGCATTAGTTGAGTTGTAATCAACTCAAATCAAAGAAGCATCTTGTTCTCGTGAGGCAATAGTAAAATTTGCAGTAGTACCGGCCATTTTAGAAATTGTAAACGTGAGGACAGAGAAATCTAATTACTTGTGAAATTATCCACACTCGGTGATGCTCTGTTTTTTGGAATGTTAATTGAAAAAAAAAAAAAAAATCATTCAAAATTATATTGAGACATATCTGGGGTTTTTGTGATATTTAAGAATATATAATTAAAACAAATTAAACTAAAATCAAAATATAATTTACAAGTATTATTTTCCTCACAATACCAACCATGAATCACCTATTGTCATCCTTTACCTAAATAGTAGTAGCTCTGTCTTTTTTTATTTATTCCACCAATTTACTCATGCCGTTTCAAACAATAAAATGGAAAAAGTTTGCACATAGATTTCACTACAAATCTACACACGAGAGCATGCTCGAATCATGCTAGTTGAAAACAGCTAAGATGATCTTTAGATGTATACCATATTCAAATTTTATTTTCGATACACAGTTTAAGTTAAGTTTATTTTAAATAAATTTAAACTGTGTATTGACCCATCTCAGTCATCCAAATCTGATTGGGTTCTCCTAAAACTCAAAGATCAAGGATCTAATAATTGAAAAAAAAAAATCAATTGTTAGATTTTTTTTTTTTTCAAGTCTATTTGTGGAGTGTTGTCGTAGACTCATAGTTCAAGTTTTTCTCTTTTTAATTATTCCACTCCTATACCTTATTCTACCACTTATGTATGTATCTAATGACTCATGATATATTTGTTTGTAATGACTCACGTGATATATTTTTATAGTCTTCTTCTTTTTTCTTCTCATATCAAATTATTCTTTACTTTTTAAAGTCATCAATGTAGACCTAAACCACCTCAGCATCTACATATAAAAATTGAGAGCTGTCACCCATTATTTCCTTGTCCCACCTCATGTATGGGTGTCATCTCCCCTCTTGTGGGAGTAGTTATCCGGATTGTGCTACTAGTTTTCAATCCTCGCAAGGTCCCGGTAGTTGTTGTACATTAAGAAAAAAAAAAAAAAAAAATTCAATCGCTTCTTTTGATTAATGTAGAAAATGCAACTGTTTTTTATTTCATCAAATTGGATTCCTCTATTTTCTCCTTAACCAATCACCAACTATTCATTTCATAATATTAGAATATTAGATGAGTCTTATATACCTTTTCTCCAGAGCAGGCAACTGTTCTTTTGATTAATTCACTTTTAGTTCAAGTTTTTCTCTTTTTAATTATTCCACTCCTATACTTTATTCTACCACCTCTGTATGTATCTTATCATCATATCGACATTTGCTTGCTCTTGATTTATCTCCCGAAATGTTAAAAATGATGGCATTGAGTATTTGAGTGTACAATTTTAGATGATGAATGAATGATAATTATTGATTGGGGATTTGGGGCTGGTGAGTAGTACTGCCCGTGAAGGGTTGGCCTGGTCACAGGATGCCAATGCAAACAGTATAAAGTGATATGTTTTGGGGCTGCATGTACAAACTACAAAGCATTTTGGTCCATCTTACAATTAAAAAATTACCAATGGTTAACATTTGGTATATATAAATAATAATAAAAAATGAATAAGTGCATTGAATCGTTTTTAATATTCTATTTTAACTTACAATTAAAGTTTATATTTAATGGTAAAATTTAGTATGAACTCTCTTTTTATCATGAATTTTCATAAAAAAAATTATATGTGGGGGACCTTTTAAGGGGCGTTCAGTGACATTTCTAAAACACTGTTTTCTGTTTTTAAAGTCTAAAAAAATGCTGAAAACCTGTTCGACAAACATTTTCAAAAAAATAAAAACCAAAACACAGAGAACAATATTTTAATTTAAAGCCTTGAAAGATGAGATTACTAAGAACAGATAAATGACGTTTTCAATGTTTTGTTTTTATTTTCGTGTAGCTGTCTTAGGTTATTAATTATTATTTTTTTCTTTTATGTAAAATTATAATTTTTAATTTATCTATAGTAGTCAATGGGATCTACAATTAATTTGAGTTGTCGAGGTGGGTATTAATAACCTATAAAATAAAAGAAAAAATAGAACAGTGGTCAAACCACAGGAGGGGGTGTTCCATTTGGGGGACTTTCCGACACTCAAATCAGTATATTGTAAGATAAGCCAAATGAGATAAAGAAGAGTTTGAAATAACAAACCGTTTTGCTCGATATATTAAATCGAGCCATTGATGGGATCGGTTTTCTTGGGTGCTGACTGGTCAGAACCCAAGTAATTTCCTATATCAAAATAAAAATTATATTTCTAATTAGGGACTTTTAACACTATAGTAGGCGAGTAGCCAGCCCCCACTAAATAGGATTGGTGGAGGGTCCGATTGTAACACGATAAAAATTATATTTTTAATTAGGGTATGGTTACCCTTTTTGGAAAGACTAGTTCCCACTTCTTTTAACCTTAAAAGGAATTTTTGGACAAGAGTAATCAAATAATTGTCATGTGATACCCAACTACTCTAAAAATAGGAAAATGCTTGGTAATAACCACCCAATGGGGTGTTGCCACGTGACCTTTTTTATTTTTCTTTTTACATTTATCTTCCTATATTCTTCACAAATGGGTCATGTGGCAACATCCTATTAGGTGGTCAGTATGCTTGGGTACTGACCGATCAGTACCCAAGCATTGTTCTTAAAAATATCCCCCAAAGATGCATGGACAAAGATATTTTGACTATGAGAAAAGAATAAAAAAAGCATTGTTCTTAAAAAAAAGTTTGTTTGTTTTTTTTTTATATAAATTTAATTTAGGGATCAGGGGTAGTTTAGTCTGTATAGGTAACCGCTAGTCAACAGTTAAGTTTGACCTAACGGCAATGTGTGAATGTCAATTAATGATAAAGTTGTTTCTGGGTGCAAGATATCAAACCTCTGGGAGGTTGAGTGCAATTTGCTTTGTTACTTCATCATTTATAAACTATCATCCTCTCAAAACCCTAAATTAAGAGTGTTATGAGTTCAAATAACGTCTCTCTCTCCAAAATTTAAATCAATACTAATAGTTGAAAAATAATTTATTATAAATAAAAGACACATTCGTATTTACTTTATAATTTATAACCAAGTATTGAGATTCTCTTTTTGTACACAAATTTTTTTTTTCTATAATTGGAATTCAATATTATACAAAAAATAAGAATTTGAATCATAATCTAAATACTTTTTCTTTTTCATATTATTTAAAGAGTAGTTAATTGAAATTTACATGAACAATAATTAACATTAAATTTTTTTTTCTTTCCTTTATCTATAAAATTTCCTCTTTCTCCTTTTCAGCTTCCTATCTCTCTTTCATTCCTTTTTCTCTGTCTGTCAAAAAAAAGGCAATCTCTCTTTCACTCTCTTTCGCACACAACCCACAAAGTGATGACTATATATCACATGCATCCTGTACCATGTTGCCTAAATTGATTCTTAGAAAAAAATGTTGCTCCTACATTTTAGGAAACATTTGATCTTTAATAATTCGATTTGGTGGAGCTTTTACTTTCTTTTCTTTTCCTCCTCCATTATATTATAGCAACAATGCAATCTATTAAATTTGAAACATCAGTGTTTAGGTGTTAGCTAGGCAAATTAAAGTCTATTATGACGGAGAAATTCTCACTTAAATTTGATTACTTTTTTTTTTTTTTTTTTTTTTTGAAGGTGTTGGGTGATCAGTAATAATTTTAAATTAAACCTTTCTAATTTAATTTACCATCTAAAGTTTAATTTGGTGGATAAAGTTTCATAATTATTCATTGAAAGTTGCATCCAAGACAAAAATGTGAAATATTAATGTAAAGTATACAAATCAATTGAGCTAATTGAATCTACAACAATCCATTCCACGACACGTGATTAATGAATAATTGACAAAATCTTCTTGATTTCGAAAAAAATTGAAAATTTGAATACATGTGATTGAACTTATTTATATGAAAAATTGAATGAATGCAGAATGTATTATGTACACATGTGATTGCACTAACGAAAAATAATGGCAGCCTCCAACTAGCTAGTAGCTACTCGTGAATTTCTTTATTGTCTATCAACAATGTCACATCCCATGACCCAATCGGGATCAGGATCCATATTTTGCCATCCCTAGTTGGAGCTAGAACCACTACTATCTTATATTCATGAACACAAATAAAGCCAACTTTATCATGAAAAAGATCTTAAATGTTTTGGATGAATATTGAATAGCATGAAACATTATTATTGAATGGTCCATGTACTGCATTAGTTGAGTTGTAATCAACTCAAATCAAAGAAGCATCTTGTTCTCGTGAGGCAATAGTAAAATTTGCAGTAGTACCGGCCATTTTAGAAATTGTAAACGTGAGGACAGAGAAATCTAATTACTTGTGAAATTATCCACACTCGGTGATGCTCTGTTTTTTGGAATGTTAATTGAAAAAAAAAAAAAAAATCATTCAAAATTATATTGAGACATATCTGGGGTTTTTGTGATATTTAAGAATATATAATTAAAACAAATTAAACTAAAATCAAAATATAATTTACAAGTATTATTTTCCTCACAATACCAACCATGAATCACCTATTGTCATCCTTTACCTAAATAGTAGTAGCTCTGTCTTTTTTTATTTATTCCACCAATTTACTCATGCCGTTTCAAACAATAAAATGGAAAAAGTTTGCACATAGATTTCACTACAAATCTACACACGAGAGCATGCTCGAATCATGCTAGTTGAAAACAGCTAAGATGATCTTTAGATGTATACCATATTCAAATTTTATTTTCGATACACAGTTTAAGTTAAGTTTATTTTAAATAAATTTAAACTGTGTATTGACCCATCTCAGTCATCCAAATCTGATTGGGTTCTCCTAAAACTCAAAGATCAAGGATCTAATAATTGAAAAAAAAAAATCAATTGTTAGATTTTTTTTTTTTCAAGTCTATTTGTGGAGTGTTGTCGTAGACTCATAGTTCAAGTTTTTCTCTTTTTAATTATTCCACTCCTATACCTTATTCTACCACTTATGTATGTATCTAATGACTCATGATATATTTGTTTGTAATGACTCACGTGATATATTTTTATAGTCTTCTTCTTTTTTCTTCTCATATCAAATTATTCTTTACTTTTTAAAGTCATCAATGTAGACCTAAACCACCTCAGCATCTACATATAAAAATTGAGAGCTGTCACCCATTATTTCCTTGTCCCACCTCATGTATGGGTGTCATCTCCCCTCTTGTGGGAGTAGTTATCCGGATTGTGCTACTAGTTTTCAATCCTCGCAAGGTCCCGGTAGTTGTTGTACATTAAGAAAAAAAAAAAAAAAAAAATTCAATCGCTTCTTTTGATTAATGTAGAAAATGCAACTGTTTTTTATTTCATCAAATTGGATTCCTCTATTTTCTCCTTAACCAATCACCAACTATTCATTTCATAATATTAGAATATTAGATGAGTCTTATATACCTTTTCTCCAGAGCAGGCAACTGTTCTTTTGATTAATTCACTTTTAGTTCAAGTTTTTCTCTTTTTAATTATTCCACTCCTATACTTTATTCTACCACCTCTGTATGTATCTTATCATCATATCGACATTTGCTTGCTCTTGATTTATCTCCCGAAATGTTAAAAATGATGGCATTGAGTATTTGAGTGTACAATTTTAGATGATGAATGAATGATAATTATTGATTGGGGATTTGGGGCTGGTGAGTAGTACTGCCCGTGAAGGGTTGGCCTGGTCACAGGATGCCAATGCAAACAGTATAAAGTGATATGTTTTGGGGCTGCATGTACAAACTACAAAGCATTTTGGTCCATCTTACAATTAAAAAATTACCAATGGTTAACATTTGGTATATATAAATAATAATAAAAAATGAATAAGTGCATTGAATCGTTTTTAATATTCTATTTTAACTTACAATTAAAGTTTATATTTAATGGTAAAATTTAGTATGAACTCTCTTTTTATCATGAATTTTCATAAAAAAAATTATATGTGGGGGACCTTTTAAGGGGCGTTCAGTGACATTTCTAAAACACTGTTTTCTGTTTTTAAAGTCTAAAAAAATGCTGAAAACCTGTTCGACAAACATTTTCAAAAAAATAAAAACCAAAACACAGAGAACAATATTTTAATTTAAAGCCTTGAAAGATGAGATTACTAAGAACAGATAAATGACGTTTTCAATGTTTTGTTTTTATTTTCGTGTAGCTGTCTTAGGTTATTAATTATTATTTTTTTCTTTTATGTAAAATTATAATTTTTAATTTATCTATAGTAGTCAATGGGATCTACAATTAATTTGAGTTGTCGAGGTGGGTATTAATAACCTATAAAATAAAAGAAAAAATAGAACAGTGGTCAAACCACAGGA
The DNA here is from genome assembly GCA_008009225.1 of Acer yangbiense. Taxonomy (NCBI): domain Eukaryota; kingdom Viridiplantae; phylum Streptophyta; class Magnoliopsida; order Sapindales; family Sapindaceae; genus Acer; species Acer yangbiense. The sequence continues at coordinate 20,564,159 of CM017767.1, read as the reverse complement.
GGGGGTGTTCCATTTGGGGGACTTTCCGACACTCAAATCAGTATATTGTAAGATAAGCCAAATGAGATAAAGAAGAGTTTGAAATAACAAACCGTTTTGCTCGATATATTAAATCGAGCCATTGATGGGATCGGTTTTCTTGGGTGCTGACTGGTCAGAACCCAAGTAATTTCCTATATCAAAATAAAAATTATATTTCTAATTAGGGACTTTTAACACTATAGTAGGCGAGTAGCCAGCCCCCACTAAATAGGATTGGTGGAGGGTCCGATTGTAACACGATAAAAATTATATTTTTAATTAGGGTATGGTTACCCTTTTTGGAAAGACTAGTTCCCACTTCTTTTAACCTTAAAAGGAATTTTTGGACAAGAGTAATCAAATAATTGTCATGTGATACCCAACTACTCTAAAAATAGGAAAATGCTTGGTAATAACCACCCAATGGGGTGTTGCCACGTGACCTTTTTTATTTTTCTTTTTACATTTATCTTCCTATATTCTTCACAAATGGGTCATGTGGCAACATCCTATTAGGTGGTCAGTATGCTTGGGTACTGACCGATCAGTACCCAAGCATTGTTCTTAAAAATATCCCCCAAAGATGCATGGACAAAGATATTTTGACTATGAGAAAAGAATAAAAAAAGCATTGTTCTTAAAAAAAAGTTTGTTTGTTTTTTTTTTATATAAATTTAATTTAGGGATCAGGGGTAGTTTAGTCTGTATAGGTAACCGCTAGTCAACAGTTAAGTTTGACCTAACGGCAATGTGTGAATGTCAATTAATGATAAAGTTGTTTCTGGGTGCAAGATATCAAACCTCTGGGAGGTTGAGTGCAATTTGCTTTGTTACTTCATCATTTATAAACTATCATCCTCTCAAAACCCTAAATTAAGAGTGTTATGAGTTCAAATAACGTCTCTCTCTCCAAAATTTAAATCAATACTAATAGTTGAAAAATAATTTATTATAAATAAAAGACACATTCGTATTTACTTTATAATTTATAACCAAGTATTGAGATTCTCTTTTTGTACACAAATTTTTTTTTTCTATAATTGGAATTCAATATTATACAAAAAATAAGAATTTGAATCATAATCTAAATACTTTTTCTTTTTCATATTATTTAAAGAGTAGTTAATTGAAATTTACATGAACAATAATTAACATTAAATTTTTTTTTTCTTTCCTTTATCTATAAAATTTCCTCTTTCTCCTTTTCAGCTTCCTATCTCTCTTTCATTCCTTTTTCTCTGTCTGTCAAAAAAAAGGCAATCTCTCTTTCACTCTCTTTCGCACACAACCCACAAAGTGATGACTATATATCACATGCATCCTGTACCATGTTGCCTAAATTGATTCTTAGAAAAAAATGTTGCTCCTACATTTTAGGAAACATTTGATCTTTAATAATTCGATTTGGTGGAGCTTTTACTTTCTTTTCTTTTCCTCCTCCATTATATTATAGCAACAATGCAATCTATTAAATTTGAAACATCAGTGTTTAGGTGTTAGCTAGGCAAATTAAAGTCTATTATGACGGAGAAATTCTCACTTAAATTTGATTACTTTTTTTTTTTTTTTTTTTTTTTGAAGGTGTTGGGTGATCAGTAATAATTTTAAATTAAACCTTTCTAATTTAATTTACCATCTAAAGTTTAATTTGGTGGATAAAGTTTCATAATTATTCATTGAAAGTTGCATCCAAGACAAAAATGTGAAATATTAATGTAAAGTATACAAATCAATTGAGCTAATTGAATCTACAACAATCCATTCCACGACACGTGATTAATGAATAATTGACAAAATCTTCTTGATTTCGAAAAAAATTGAAAATTTGAATACATGTGATTGAACTTATTTATATGAAAAATTGAATGAATGCAGAATGTATTATGTACACATGTGATTGCACTAACGAAAAATAATGGCAGCCTCCAACTAGCTAGTAGCTACTCGTGAATTTCTTTATTGTCTATCAACAATGTCACATCCCATGACCCAATCGGGATCAGGATCCATATTTTGCCATCCCTAGTTGGAGCTAGAACCACTACTATCTTATATTCATGAACACAAATAAAGCCAACTTTATCATGAAAAAGATCTTAAATGTTTTGGATGAATATTGAATAGCATGAAACATTATTATTGAATGGTCCATGTACTGCATTAGTTGAGTTGTAATCAACTCAAATCAAAGAAGCATCTTGTTCTCGTGAGGCAATAGTAAAATTTGCAGTAGTACCGGCCATTTTAGAAATTGTAAACGTGAGGACAGAGAAATCTAATTACTTGTGAAATTATCCACACTCGGTGATGCTCTGTTTTTTGGAATGTTAATTGAAAAAAAAAAAAAAAATCATTCAAAATTATATTGAGACATATCTGGGGTTTTTGTGATATTTAAGAATATATAATTAAAACAAATTAAACTAAAATCAAAATATAATTTACAAGTATTATTTTCCTCACAATACCAACCATGAATCACCTATTGTCATCCTTTACCTAAATAGTAGTAGCTCTGTCTTTTTTTATTTATTCCACCAATTTACTCATGCCGTTTCAAACAATAAAATGGAAAAAGTTTGCACATAGATTTCACTACAAATCTACACACGAGAGCATGCTCGAATCATGCTAGTTGAAAACAGCTAAGATGATCTTTAGATGTATACCATATTCAAATTTTATTTTCGATACACAGTTTAAGTTAAGTTTATTTTAAATAAATTTAAACTGTGTATTGACCCATCTCAGTCATCCAAATCTGATTGGGTTCTCCTAAAACTCAAAGATCAAGGATCTAATAATTGAAAAAAAAAAATCAATTGTTAGATTTTTTTTTTTTTCAAGTCTATTTGTGGAGTGTTGTCGTAGACTCATAGTTCAAGTTTTTCTCTTTTTAATTATTCCACTCCTATACCTTATTCTACCACTTATGTATGTATCTAATGACTCATGATATATTTGTTTGTAATGACTCACGTGATATATTTTTATAGTCTTCTTCTTTTTTCTTCTCATATCAAATTATTCTTTACTTTTTAAAGTCATCAATGTAGACCTAAACCACCTCAGCATCTACATATAAAAATTGAGAGCTGTCACCCATTATTTCCTTGTCCCACCTCATGTATGGGTGTCATCTCCCCTCTTGTGGGAGTAGTTATCCGGATTGTGCTACTAGTTTTCAATCCTCGCAAGGTCCCGGTAGTTGTTGTACATTAAGAAAAAAAAAAAAAAAAAAATTCAATCGCTTCTTTTGATTAATGTAGAAAATGCAACTGTTTTTTATTTCATCAAATTGGATTCCTCTATTTTCTCCTTAACCAATCACCAACTATTCATTTCATAATATTAGAATATTAGATGAGTCTTATATACCTTTTCTCCAGAGCAGGCAACTGTTCTTTTGATTAATTCACTTTTAGTTCAAGTTTTTCTCTTTTTAATTATTCCACTCCTATACTTTATTCTACCACCTCTGTATGTATCTTATCATCATATCGACATTTGCTTGCTCTTGATTTATCTCCCGAAATGTTAAAAATGATGGCATTGAGTATTTGAGTGTACAATTTTAGATGATGAATGAATGATAATTATTGATTGGGGATTTGGGGCTGGTGAGTAGTACTGCCCGTGAAGGGTTGGCCTGGTCACAGGATGCCAATGCAAACAGTATAAAGTGATATGTTTTGGGGCTGCATGTACAAACTACAAAGCATTTTGGTCCATCTTACAATTAAAAAATTACCAATGGTTAACATTTGGTATATATAAATAATAATAAAAAATGAATAAGTGCATTGAATCGTTTTTAATATTCTATTTTAACTTACAATTAAAGTTTATATTTAATGGTAAAATTTAGTATGAACTCTCTTTTTATCATGAATTTTCATAAAAAAAATTATATGTGGGGGACCTTTTAAGGGGCGTTCAGTGACATTTCTAAAACACTGTTTTCTGTTTTTAAAGTCTAAAAAAATGCTGAAAACCTGTTCGACAAACATTTTCAAAAAAATAAAAACCAAAACACAGAGAACAATATTTTAATTTAAAGCCTTGAAAGATGAGATTACTAAGAACAGATAAATGACGTTTTCAATGTTTTGTTTTTATTTTCGTGTAGCTGTCTTAGGTTATTAATTATTATTTTTTTCTTTTATGTAAAATTATAATTTTTAATTTATCTATAGTAGTCAATGGGATCTACAATTAATTTGAGTTGTCGAGGTGGGTATTAATAACCTATAAAATAAAAGAAAAAATAGAACAGTGGTCAAACCACAGGAGGGGGTGTTCCATTTGGGGGACTTTCCGACACTCAAATCAGTATATTGTAAGATAAGCCAAATGAGATAAAGAAGAGTTTGAAATAACAAACCGTTTTGCTCGATATATTAAATCGAGCCATTGATGGGATCGGTTTTCTTGGGTGCTGACTGGTCAGAACCCAAGTAATTTCCTATATCAAAATAAAAATTATATTTCTAATTAGGGACTTTTAACACTATAGTAGGCGAGTAGCCAGCCCCCACTAAATAGGATTGGTGGAGGGTCCGATTGTAACACGATAAAAATTATATTTTTAATTAGGGTATGGTTACCCTTTTTGGAAAGACTAGTTCCCACTTCTTTTAACCTTAAAAGGAATTTTTGGACAAGAGTAATCAAATAATTGTCATGTGATACCCAACTACTCTAAAAATAGGAAAATGCTTGGTAATAACCACCCAATGGGGTGTTGCCACGTGACCTTTTTTATTTTTCTTTTTACATTTATCTTCCTATATTCTTCACAAATGGGTCATGTGGCAACATCCTATTAGGTGGTCAGTATGCTTGGGTACTGACCGATCAGTACCCAAGCATTGTTCTTAAAAATATCCCCCAAAGATGCATGGACAAAGATATTTTGACTATGAGAAAAGAATAAAAAAAGCATTGTTCTTAAAAAAAAGTTTGTTTGTGTTTTTTTATATAAATTTAATTTAGGGATCAGGGGTAGTTTAGTCTTTTATAGGTAACAGTTAGTCAACAGTTAAGTTTGACCTAATGGTAGGGTGTGAGTGTCAATTAATGATAAAATTGTTTCTAGGTGCAAGATGTCAAACCTCTGGGAGGTTGAGTGCAATTTGCTTTGTTACTTCATTATTTATCAACTATCAAGGGCTATCAAATATTCACATCAAAGTTCAAAAGCGTTAATTAGGTAGCTGGATTTTGTCTCCAACTTACGCTGTCGTCACACGTGTATCTTTATTATTGAAATTTACATTATTAACATTTGATGAAATTAGTTTTAAAAAAAAATTAAAAAAAATGATGCAATTTAATTGTTATAAATAACATAAATTACTGACAAAACGATGTTAGTCAAGTATGATGCTCATTGAGATTGTGAATTCAAGTGATATCATCCTCTCAAAGCCCTAAATTAAGAGTGTTATGAGTTCAAATAACGTCTCTCTCTCCAAAATTTAAATCAATACTAATAGTTGAAAAATAATTTATTATAAATAAAAGACACATTCGTATTTACTTTATAATTTATAACCAAGTATTGAGATTCTCTTTTTGTACACAAATTTATAATTTTTTTTAATACTAATATATGCTTTTGCAATGTATATGCTTAATTTATCATTCATTATTTGACTTCTTATATGAATATCATGAAAGGCCACATTTATTTAAATCTTCCTAACTCTTAGGAATGAAAGCTGACCCTACTCTTTATTATTTATTTATTTATTTGTATTTTTAATTTCATTACCACGATAGCGGAAGCAGATTCAGAGGTTGAATCCGATTAACATTATACTTTATTGTTTATCAACCGTCTCGCATCAAAGTTCAAACTAGCTGGATTTTGTTTCCAAGATGTCGCCACACGTGTATCTTTATTATTTCGTTTTTCAATTTGGAATAAAAATATTTGGTTTTTCAACTTGGAATAAAAATATTCTTTTCCTTACTCTGTTTCACCTTTAGTAGGCAAGCGTAAGCAAGTCTTCATCTTCTCCATCTATTCTTCATCTTTAAACACCACCCAAACCCAAAAAAATCCCAGGTCTATAACCATCAACAATCTTATCATGGACCCGCCCACATTGTAACATAGCTTCTAAAACAATTTCAATTTCAGACATTTTGTTGCTGTCTCAGAATTTCAGTAAACAGAGAGAGCAAGCAAAGCAAAGCTTTTTTTTGCAATTCTGATTTGGAGGTTTGAAGAGCCACATTTCTCAGGTAATTTTCAGATCCTACTCATGCGTGTTTAGTTTGTGCTTAATCCTACTCATGCGTCAATTTGTTCTTTTTATTTCCCATTTTATGTGTTTGTCTTCACTTCTTCTTCTTCTTCTTCTTCTGGTGTAAAAAATTGTCTTTTTTCTCTGAAAATTTTGCCAGTTTATCTGTCAAAGTCAAAAAATCCTTTTTTTAGATTCTTCTTTGTAATGGGAATCTGAAAACTCTACAATGGCCTTGTAGTTCTTGCTTTATTGAAATTTAAAGTGGGGTTTTTCCTTTTTCTTTTTCTCTTAAATCTATGTTTTGAGTAGTCACTGGTCAGTCCACACTAAATGTTTTTTTTTTATTGCAAATGTTTGAGTTGAAACTGCCTTAATTCCCTCGGTCTCCTTTTCCGATTCAGGTGTGATCAATCAATTTATTTCCTCTTTTATCCTTTTTTCCCGGCTTCATACCAAAGCCTTTACGTCCCAATTCCACAGATCAGACGGTCACCCATCACCGTCGCCAATCCCAGTAACGGTGGGTACCCACCTCGCCACGGCCCTCCTCCTCACCCTCGGCCTCCTTTGGATGTCAATCACCACAACCACCACGTCATCAGGCCTTCTCTTAACCAACAACAACAACACCACCACCACCACCCCTACCACAATCCTCCCATTAAAGGAATTCTGGTTTCGTCTGCCCACCCCAAGGTTCGTTTTTTTTTTTTTTTTTCTATGATGGGTTGATTTAATTTGTTGGTCACTTAATTGGGTTGTGATTTTTATGTTTTATTTGCTCATTGAAGCTTGTATATGAAACGTATGTTGCCAAATTTTATGTCTTTGTTGTTCTTATTGGATTGCAATTAGAAAGCTTTTACCTTGTATAAATTTTATGGGCTCTTCTAGTGAAAGAGAGATACATTATTTCTTGGTGAAGTAAATGGATTTTATTCATGGTTTTGTTTTCTCTGCTGGGTTAGGTTTTGTATTCTGAATTCTGATAATTTTGTTCGTGTAAACATGGTAGAACTTAATTCTCATAGACTTCCACTATATATGGATGAAGAGATTTTCTTTTGCTCCTGGATATGCAGGGTGTGGTATTATAAATATATTGATTATATCATTGAGGGCTTTTATTGCAGTGTGGATGCAAATTTCACGTTTGAGCGATACACAAGATGAGATGCATATCTATCTCCATATACATGGTTTTTGATATAATTAGGAAGAATATAATCTTGCATTTTCCATATAAACTTAAGATTTACCAACATAGATTTGGATTATATCATAAGTGTGCATTTTCTGCTTGTTGCAGCATATGTGAAGTACATAATGACCAAGAATTAGGCCAAATGTGACTTTTAATTAAAAGGTCATTCTCTTTGGACATGTTTAGATGCCCTATAAAATTTGAGTTGTTTTTCTGTTCTGTTGGTGAGCTTGTGGGAAAATATTACGAACGGGGCAATTTAAATATTTGGTACTGCTTCCTTGTTTGTGTGCAGCACATGCATTCCTGTTTGAGTGGTTTAACAGTGTTAAATTTTGTCGAATGAATGAATACATTGTGTACTAAATCCCATTGGTTCATTGTTTGGAAACTATCAATTTCTGTATGCACATGTGATGTTCTGTTCACAAAACCTTAATCAAGCATTATAGTTCTTGCACTGGTTTTTGTCTTATAGTTCTTAATCAAGCATTATAGTTTGGTATATACTGATACTTTGTTTTTGTCTTCATTTTGCCAGGCACTTGCTTTGACACTTGATAAATTATGGATTGTTTTAAGTACATGAAGAATGCAAATAGGTGTTCTTCTGTTTTTGTTCTCATTTTTATTTCATTAGCTTCTTCAATTCATGTGATTTTTTCTGCCAATTATATCCCGAGTGAACAAATCTTCCTTAATTGTGGAGAATCATTGATTCTCAATGACACCGATACTCGGAGTTGGACTCCGGATGTCGGGTCCAAGTTTTTGCTGTCAGCCAAGTCTTCAATTTCCAAAGCCATCACTCAGGACCCTTTGGTCCCTAAAGTTCCTTATATGACTGCTAGGCTTTCACAATCCGAGTTTTCCTACCGTTTCCCTGTTGTTCCTGGTCGTATGTTAGTGCGTCTTCATTTTTATTCTAATTTGTACAATGGACACAATGCTACCAATGCTATATTTTCTGTCTCAGCCTACAATAGACTTAATACTACTAATAATAGATTTTTCTACTTGCCCGGGTCTTTCACTCTTCTTAGGAATTTTAGCACTTCTCAAACCACATATGCTTTGAATTGTGCTTATATTGTTAGGGAGTATTTGATTGCAGTGGATGGTGAGACTTTGACCATAAAGTTTACTCCATCCACAAATTCTTCGAATGCATATGCTTTTGTAAATGGGATTGAGGTGATATCTATGCCTAATATTTATTACAATGATAATGGATTGAAATTGGTGGGTCAGGATTCTTTGATTTTTGTTGACAACACTACTGCACCTGAGAGTGTGTACCGTATAAATGTGGGTGGGAATGATATCTCACCTTCTGGTGATACTGGTTTGTTTAGGTCTTGGTATAATGACCAACCATATCTTTATGGGGAAACAGTTGGGGTAACTGTGACTGCTGATCCAAGCAAGACCATTATTAGTTATCCTAAAGGCATGCCTACATATGTTGCACCTGAAAATGTCTATTCCACTGCTAGATCGATGGGGCTGAATCCTCAAATCAACAAGAATTCCAATTTGACTTGGATTTTCAGTGTCGATGTAGGATTCTATTACCTGGTTAGGCTTCATTTTTGCGAAGTTCGAGCGGCTATAAACCAAATTAATCGGAGAAGGTTTAACATTTTCCTTGGTAATGAAACTGCTGAGTCTGGGGTTGATGTCATTAGGTGGACGAAGTACAATAGAGTTCCGGTGTATAAGGATTATGTGGTGATTGTTGGAGGTGAGGGACCACAGCAAGATTTATGGCTTGCACTGCATCCAAACTTGTCTGAACAGCCTCAGTATTATGATGCAATCTTAAATGGGATTGAGATATTCAAACTAAGTGATACAGATGATAATCTTGCAGGAGCCAATCCAATCCCAGGTCCTAAACAGGATGTAGTTGACTCGTCTAAGACTCTTCCTTCCTCCCATGCAGGTAATTCAAACAAGCATAAAGCAATCATCGGTGGAGGAGTTGGTGGAGGACTTGTTGTTGCCCTTGCCATTGGTTTTTGTGTTTTTGTGTTTTTGCTGTAAATAGGCATGGGAAAGACCAGTCCAAGTGATGGGCCAGCAGGGCAGCTTCCGAAGACAAACACTACAGGAATCTATGCATCTTCCCTTCTTTCAAACCTTTGCCGCCACTTTTCATTTCCTGAGATCAAAGCTGCCACTAAAAACTTTGATGAGACTCTACTTCTTGGGGTGGGAGGTTTTGGCAAAGTGTACGGGGGAGAGATTGAAGGTGGAACGAAAGTTGCAATCAAGCGTGGGAACCCGCTCAATGGGCAGGGTGTGCATGAGTTCCAGACTGAGATTGACTTGCTCTCAAAACTTTGACACTGCCACCTTGTTTCATTGATTGGTTACTGTGAAGAGAATTGCGAAATGATCCTTGTGTATGATTACATGGCTAACGGAACCCTGCGGGGGCATCTTTACAATAGCAAAAAACCACCTTTTCCATGGAAGCAGACTTGAGATATGCATTGGGGCTGCTCGAGGTTTACACTATCTCCACAAGGGTTCTAAACACCCTATTATCCACCGAGATGTTAAATCTACCAATATTCTTTTGGATGAGAAATGGGTTGCAAAGGTGTCTAACTTTGGGTTGTCAAAAACTGGCCCTGCATTGGACCAGACTGATCATCTCACTGCTTCTGTAAAAGGTAGCTTTGGTTATTTGGATCCAGAGTACGTCAGGCGTCAGCAACTAACAAAGAAGTCTGATGTTTACTCATTTGGTGTTGTTCTCTTTGAAATCATATGTGCCCGACCAGCCTTGGACACATCACTTGCACATGAGCAAATGAACTTGGCAGAGTGGGCCAATCGTTGCCACCAGAGATGCAGTCTTGATCAGATCATGGATTCTTATCTGAAGGGGAAGATTGCACCAGAATGCTTCAAAAAGTTTGCTGAGACAGCATTGAAGTGTGTTTCTGATGGGTATAGAGAGGCGATCAATGTGTGAGGTACTGAGGAGCCTCGAGTGTTCATTGCAGCTATAAGAGAGTGCAGAAGAGAGCAGCAAGGGTATTGGTGGCAAAATGGACATCCAAGAAGGATTATCTAGCATGCAGAATCCGGTAATCCCTTGAAACTTTATGTTGTTACTAGATTAGCATATATCAAATTTGGCTTATTCATTTACTCCATTATTATTATTTTTCCTTGTAATATTAACTCTTTTTATGTTTCAATCAAAATGGACATCCAGGAAGGATCGTCTAGCATGCATTGCGGTATTGACACCGAGTGCAGTGTTCTCTCAGATCATGAATCCTTAAGATTACAACACCCGCCTGTTAGTTGCTGGAATCCGGTAATCCCTTGAAACTTTCTGCTGTTACTGGATTAGCATATATCAAATTTGGTTTCACTTTCGCTTATTCAATTACTCACTCAATTATTATTATTTTTCCTTGTAATATTAACTCTTTATATATTTCAATCAAATAGGACATCCAGGAATGATCGACTGACGATGGCTCTGACACCGAGTGCAGTGTTCATTTAGATCATGAATTCCAAAAAATGTTATTAAAACAACCTACAGTCAGTTGAAGCTTTCTGCTGTTACTGGATTGGCATATATCTCCCCTCGCCCATCCCCTCAAACACCTTGGTTGCTGCTTTCAAGAGCGCGCAAGCTAACCAACGCAGAGGTTCCATTGAGAATCAACAACAACCCATTTTAGCTCTCAAGATTAAGCTAGAATAGCTCATAATCTCCATTCTAGATGACCCAAGTGTTAGTAGAGTCATGAGAGAAGCTGGTTTTTCTAGTAGCCAAGTTAGAAACATGTTGGAGCAAGATGTTTTATTAGAGATTTGCTCTCAAAGCAGTCCTCCTCCTCCTCCGCCTCCGCCTCCACCACCACCACCACCGGTGAGTATCCAAAAAGATGATCATGTAATGAGTGTTTTGTACACATTAATGAAGTAGAGAAAAAACAGTGTCATTGTAGGATCATGTCAAGCTGATCTTGATATGATAATTAGAGGGATCATGAATAAGTTTGAGAGAGGACAAGTCTCTGCACAGTTGATTAGCTTTCAACTCACCTCTTTGAGGAATCACTCAAAGCATGAGATTGAGAAGAAGCTTCAAGAGCTCAGATGCCTTGTCAAAAGCTGTATAATGGGGACATGAGGAGTTCTTTATTTAGGTGATCTCAAATGGGTTTCTGATTTTTGGTCAAGTTGTTGTGGTGATCAGCAGCAAAACAGAAACTATTATTGTGCTGTTGAGTACATGATCATCATGGAGCTTAAAAGATTGGTTTCTGAGATTGGTGAAACTAATCATCAAAAGCTTTGGCTTTTCGGTACATCGAGTTTTCAAACTTAATTGAAATGTAAAACAGGCCAGCCTTCTCTAGAGACTATGTGGAAACTCAATCCTTTGACAATTCCAGTTGGGAGCTTGAGCTTAGGCCTCAATCTTGACAGGTAAATTCAGACAATTTAATATAAATATCAACTTCTTGTAACACTTTTTTTTTTTTCTTGTATCTAATATTGGTTTACTCTTTTTCAGTGATTTCCCAACTCAGTTCACAAGCAAAGTACCCACTTGTATTTCAAGTAACTTGACTCTGCCTCCATGGCTCCAACAGTATAAAGAAGAAACCACAAGAAACACCACCATCAATGATCAGGTTTCCATCTCAACTATAGTAGTTTTTTTCGACATTTGAATTTGATAATTCTGCTCTCAATGGAAACTAATTTCGTCCTTCTTCTTGTTTCTAGGAATGTGTCGAATTCAGGGATCTTTGCAAGAATATTCGAAAACACTCGGATAAGGTCCTCAACTTTTCTTCACACTTCAGTTGGACATCATCCAACAAACAGTTACCAAAAGAACACAACTTTTTTGTATCTGAAATCAGTGATGATGATGAAGGTTGTTGACGGTGAAATTTGGATTGCCACGCACTCAACAATTATATCAATTTAATATAAAACAAGAAGATTACGAACGCATGCAAAATACAGATTTTACGTGGAAAACCCTTGAACGGGAAAAACCACGGCGCCCCTGAGGGCAGAAAAGTAATACTAGGTTTTCGTTGCCTTGTTACACGCTTAGATCTCTCTTACAATTGCTCTCTTCTCTCTCAATTTCCGAACCCCTTCCTCGTGGGATAGGTGGTTCTATTTATACATGATATTTAGGGTTTTCCCTTGATTTTAGTCCTGCTTATAGTAGGATTTCCTTTCAGATTTGTCCTGGGAATCCCACGTTGCTGCGGATACATATAGGTCTTCTCCTTTTCCCCCTTGATTCCTTGCTGTTATGGGTTTTCTAAAGTGTAGGGTTTATTTTTGTGTTTCTGCCGAGTCGGTTCAGGCCCAGTATGCTAGTGCAGCGAGTACACTTATTTCTGGGTTTCGTTTCTTCGGCGACCATATATCTAGATTTGGCGAGTACATATCCAGTTTCGGCGAGCATATTTTTGACTCTTTTGGTTTCGAGGTACTTTGACATTGACTTGTCACATTTCCTTCATTGACCCAGTTAATGAGTGACGTGGCAATCTTTATCGACTCTTTTTGATAACGTGTCAGGTTGGCGAATTTATGCATACAACAATATCCCCATAAATACTCCGAGCTGGGCGAATGATTTGTTCTTCTTGCTTCGTTTGTCTCTGCGAGTAGTATTTATATTTATACTAAGATTTCAACGCATTTTGTAATAACCCCCTCTTTCCTTTTTGTCACGCGCTGTATTGATTAATTGATTCTTCCGGTGTAAGCTTTCAACTTGGTCCACATAATTGCTGACGCTTCCACTTACCTGACAGACGAAGAGACATTTTGATCGCTTGGCTTTCCCCGAGATGCCACATGTCTGTTTTCTGATGGTGACTATTGCGGCTGGTCACTGTGGCTGTCATTCTCATTAATTGCGTATCCTTTTACTTGATTTTCTTTTTTGAATTTTGAAACTCCCTCTTTTTAAGGCCCGATCGTTTCCTTTTCTCCATTTCATTCTTTCCATTTATTTCTCCACTGGTTTTCTCAGAGCAGAAAAGAGCAGTTTGATTCTTCGTTTTTATCTACCTTATTTCTTCAAGTACGTGCTACAATCCTTTCCCTGTGTTTTCTATTATCAGACGGTTCACATGAATCGATTATTCCTGCCTCTCTACGAACCTTTCGCGAATCTAGGGTTTTCTGGTGAGTTCTTATGGACCCTTCTTTACGCTCTTCTCTTTTTAATCGGATGATGCAAGCCATGGAGCTTGGTGATAAAAGTACTGCGGACAAAATCGAATCTCTGATTCGTAATTTTCGTTCGGATTCTCCGGTCCCAATTTCTGTTTATGTTCCGTCTTCTGAAGATGTTTTTATCCCTAACATCTCTCCTTCGTCTTCTAACAGCGGTTCTCCAACAATGCCGAAATCTTCTAGACCAACAAACAGTAGACGACGCGCTTCTAGGGTTCCACGTGAATCTCTGCTGGATGTGCAGACGATTGTTGACTCTGATGTTGAAGACCATCAGAGGGATAGGCTACGCTTCTCGCCAAACCGTCCGTGTTCTTTTGATATGGAGGTAAATGTGGTCGGCGAGGTTGAGCTTCGCAAATACAAGAGTCGTTTTGACCTGCCAGACTCAGTGAATCTTATGTTACCTGGCGACCGGGCTGTGTGGAATCCTCCCGAAAATGCAGTCGCTATTTACGGGGCCATGCTTAGCTGTGGGGTAACTCTCCCTCTTCAGCCTTTCATCGCCAGATTTCTTACGGAGGCTCAAATTACGCCGGCACAGCTCGCTCCAAATAGCTATAGAATATTGATGTGCCTATGCCTGTGCCTCATGTGGAAGTTGAAGGGTTACGGGCCCCCTACTCCTCGTGAAATCCGCCATTTTTATACGCTAAGGCAAGCGGGCCATGGTGGTACGTATTTCCTTATCTCTTCGCCCATGGAGAGCTGGATCCCTGAGGGTGTGGCGAACCCCGGCCAAGTAGAAATCTCCGGCGATGAGAAGAAAAAGGGGTTCATCTGGGGCTTTCCCACTTCGAACAAGAGGTGGAAGAACAGCTGGTTTTTCGTTGGTGGCGAGTGGGGTCGTGATGTGCCTGCCAGTAGTCGCCACAATTTCTCGGCGAAGAAGGTTCCCAGGCACTTCGCATCGCCTGAAACTTGGTTGAAGGCGGCCCCTGTTTTACTAGATAGAGAGATTTCTCACCTTGCCGCAGCAGCTGTCCTCCCTTTGGGAGAAAGGGATAGGTCCTTCCTCTTGGATGAGGAAAAAATGATTTCCGAGGGGATTTTCACACGCTTACATGCAAGGTTTCCTCGCTGTAAGTCTTTGTCCATTCCTTCTTTGTTTTACTGTTTCATTTTATTCTGTTAGTTGACACTTTGTTTATTTTTCTTGCAGTGTGTGATTTTGACACCGTTTGCGACTTGCAAGCCAGGGCGGTGAAGAATTCCGAGGCCGCCAGCAAAAGGCATGCTGCTGGTTTGGCCAAGGAAGGGATTGCCAGCCCGGATGGTGATGATCCCTCAGACGCCGAGGATGCGGAGGAGATTTTAGTGGGAGGCGTCGAGTCGGGGCGGCCATCAATACGCGCAGAAGCTGCTGCGAATACTCCCACTGCACCTGCTGCTGCGACTACTGCGGCGACTACTGCGACTACTCCTGCTGCAGCTACCCCCAGTCGTAAGGGTAAAGAAAAGGTTGGTGCTTCATGGGGAGTCAGTGATATTCCTACTTTTGACGCTGATGTCCCTGAGGTTCCTCTCGATCCAACAAGCGATCTTGCCCCTAGAACTGGCAGGGGAAAACGCCCAGCAGGGAGTACACCTGAACATGCTGCACTGCCCTTAAAGCGGGCGTCAAGGGTCGTACAATACGTTGTTTCTTCAGATGAGGAGGTCGCTGAGGAGCCTGTGATCGCTGAGACTCCCACTGAAACTGCTGCCCCCGGGGCTTCTGTCGAGGAACCAGTCTTAGCTGAGTCTCCTCTTCCGAAGGGGGTAAACAATTTTGGCTCTCCTACCATTTCCCCAACTGGTGCGACTCCTCTTCCGGCGGCCGTGAATGAGCCGGACATTTCTTTTGTTGGTCAGCCTGGGTCATCTGGTCGACAAGGGCCAGTTGATAGACCGGGGTCGTCCAGACAGGATGGGGCTTCTGTATCCGGTTCTGGTGTTGCTCACGGAGATCCTCCCATTGATCCAACTGAAGCTGGTGAGGGAGTTGAGTCTGTCTCCCTCTCGGATTTCACGGCTGCTGAGATTTGTTCTCATATAATGAACAACGATATTTATGTTGGTGAGAGTTGGGAGCAGATGAAGAAAGGATCCTGCAACAAGAAAATGGAGTTCTTTTTCAACTGCCATTCTCTGGTGAGCCTCTCGTTGTACTTATGTATTTTTGTTTTGCGCATTTCCTGACTTCTGTTTTTCTCTTCTTTTCAGATGCTGTCTGAGTTGGCTGATAACTACAAGCGAGGAAATTATTTGTCGAGGGATTTGAAGCGCCTGCGAGAACAAGCCTCTCTTTTGGAAGCTGAGAAGCTTTCGGCTAAGGAAAACCACGTTCAGCAGCTTGCACAGCTAAGAGAATTGGCAGATGGGCACCTTTCGGTTCAACTGGCTGCTGAAAAGAAACTAGGTGCTGCTGAGGAGGAAATCCGTTTGCTGCGAAAGCAACTCTCTGCTAATCAAGAATCACTCGCAGCACGTTTTGAGGCTGAGCGACTAGTTGAGGAGGCGAAGGAAAAAGCAGAGCGTGAGGCTTTGGACTTGCGCAACCAGTTAGCCTCACATAAAATTATTTTGAATGACCTCAAGGCTGTGTTGGAGGTTGAAGCGGTTGACCGTTTCAAGAGATCCCCTGCCTATGATGCGCTTTTATTGCGTGAGTTTGAGAAAGGCATGAGGCAGGCGAAAAAGTTCTTCGCCATGAAGGATCATTCAAACGAAAAAGCTTTGAAGCGCTTCGACAGGTCTCTTCAGCAGCACATGGCCACCGGTGTGGACTCGATTAAAGAGCAGATAAAACGATGGAGAGCCCACTGCCGTTATAATATGACTGAACCTCATCCCATGCATTTGGAGATCCCCAGTAAGCGTGCCTTCAATACTTACTATTCAGGTCGGAAAGGCAGTTTTTCTGGTTCTGGCGCTGAACCTGACTTGGGTCCTGTTGCCGAAAGGAACTATGAACCGTTTATGCCAGAAGGGGATGAGGAAGTCACCTGGCCTTCAGAAGAAGAGATGGAGGATGAGGAAGACAGCGAGGGTCCTCCTGCAGCTAGTTGAGCTTTAGGTCTTTCTTTACTATCTAGGACTGTAGGTTTTTATTTCTCTTGTTCCTCCAACTGTAAATGACAGAAGTTATAAAATTCTTTTATTTTTTGTTCAGCTGCCTTTGCTTTAGTTTTTCGCCAAGTTTTTTCAGCATATTTTATATCTCTATTCAGCTGCCTTTGCTGTATTTTTGGCATACTCAGTGCTTGTCAGGACGTATCCGACCATGCACCAAGTTTTTTAGCATATCTTATATTTTTTATTCAGCTGCCATTGCTGTATTTTGGCGTACTCAGTGTTTGTCAGGATTTATCCGACCATGCACCGAGTTTTT
Source organism: Acer yangbiense (assembly GCA_008009225.1). Classification (NCBI taxonomy): domain Eukaryota; kingdom Viridiplantae; phylum Streptophyta; class Magnoliopsida; order Sapindales; family Sapindaceae; genus Acer; species Acer yangbiense. The sequence goes on along the minus strand of CM017767.1, from coordinate 20,547,049 downwards.
AATATACTTTTTGTTTGTTCAGCTGCCATTGCTGAGTTTTGGCTTTTTATTGGGACGTCTCCCCTTGTTGTTTTTAGTTGGCTCACTCGTTCATAGGGATTCTGTTTTCCCGTGATGGCGATTGCCAATTTATATAACTTTAGATTTCATTCTTCACTAGCTCTTGCTGCAGCGAGCATAAAACTCATCTTTATGTGATGATAGCGATGTGTGATGGCGAATGCCCTTTTGTATTTGGCGAGTGAAATCGATAATTTCTCAGTAATAAATTACTCTTTATTGAATACTTCCTGCAACTTTGTTAATACTGTCATAAAGAAAATGCTAAAACGAAAACTATTCTAAGTAAAAACTAAAAGGCTCACAAAAAATCCTTAACTTGACCCCCAAGTTAAGGATAATATGTCTTCAAGTACTGCGCATTGCATGGACGGGGTAGTTCGCTGAAACCTTCTCGAGTGATGCGATATGCCCCGTGGCCAGCTACGCCTGTGATCTGATAAGGCCCTTCCCATTTGTCCGCGAGTGACCCTGCAGCTTTATCTTTTGTTCCTGGGTTCACCCTTTTCAGCACTAAGTCGCCCAGCGAGAACCTTCTTTCACGCACATGTGAGTTGTAATATCTAGCTACCCTCTATTGGTACGCAGCATTCCTTATTTGCGCGCGCTCTCTTCTTTCTTCTAACTCATCTAGGCCGCACTTTAGCATATCAATGTTGATTTCTGGCTGAAAAAGTTGTACCCTAGGTGAAGAAAAAGATGTTTCCACAGGGATGACAGCCTCAGCTCCATACGTCATGGAATATGGGGTCTCGCCTGTCGAACTCCTTTCCGTGGTTCGGTATGCCCAAAGTACCTGTGGTAATTCATCTCCCCAGCTACCCTTTTTTACTGCCAATTTAGCCTTTAAGTTATGTTTTATGATTTTGTTCACTGCCTCAGTCTGGCCATTTGTCTGTGGATGTGCTGGAGAGGCGTAGTAGTTGTTGATGTCATACTTATCACATAGCTCCCTGAATTTCTGGCCATCGAATTGGGTCCCATTGTCTGTGATGATGGTATTTGGTATCCCGAATCTGTACAGGATGTTTTTCTTCACAAAGCTTATGGTGTTTGCTTCTGTTATATGTACCAACGGCTCAGCCTCTACCCATTTTGTAAAATAATCCACTGCTACTATGGCATGCTTCGCTCCTCCAGTTGCTGTTGGCATTGGGCCGATCAAGTCAATTCCCCACATGGCGAATGGCCAAGGCGAGGTAATACTTTGCAAGAGTTCAGGTGGCTGTCGGATGTTATTGGCAATCTTCTGACACGCCTCACATCTCGCTGCCACCCTTTTGGAGTTGGCGAACAGTGTTGGCCAGTAAAAACCCTGCCTTAATGTTTTGTGGGCTAGGCTGGCACCCCCTACGTGGTTACCACAATTTCCGCCGTGTATGCTTCTCAGGATACCTTCTGCTTCTTCAGGTCCGACACATCTCTGCAGTGCCCTCGAGTACCCCCCTTTTGTACAGTTCTCCATTGAGTACTGAGTATCTTGTAGCTTTGTACTTCTGCCGCTTTGCTTCTAATGGGTCACTTGGAAGTACATCATTAACGAGATATTCTTTGATTGGTGTGATCCAGCTGTCCCTTTCGCCAAAGACTGCCCCAACTTCCTTTGTTTTAACTATACTCGGCCGCGATAGGTGGATCATAGAGATATTTTTGGGCCAGGTGTTGATTGTGGCAGATGCCAACTTGGCTAAGGCATCAGCCTTTTCATTTTCTTCTCGGGGGATGTGAACAATCCTGTATTCTTTAAATCTTTCTAAAAGTTCCTTTGCTAATTCCAGGTAGGTGATCATGCTTTCATCTCTCGCCTGGTACTCGTCTAACACCTGATTGACCACGACTTGAGAGTCGCTGAATATTTCTACCTCATCTGCTCCTAGGATTGTGCAAACTTTCAATCCTGCTATGAGTGCCTCGTATTCAGCTTGATTGTTAGTAGCTTTAAAGTCAAAACGCAAGGCACATTCGACTGAATCTCCTTCTGGGGTTGACACCACTACCCCTGCCCCGCTGCCGTGCGTGTTTGACGAGCCATCAACATGAAGTTGCCATTTGAATGTTTTCTTATTTTGCTCCACCATCATTCTCGCCACCTCTATACTTGGCTCGGTGAATTCTGCTACAAAGTCTGCTATTTCCTGGGCTTTAATTGCTGTTCTTGGGAGATACTCTACATCGAATTCACTCAATTCGATCGCCCACTTTGTTAATCGCCCGGATACTTCTGGTTTTTGCAGGATTAATTTCAGTGGGCAGTTGGTGTACACTCCGATTTTGTGAGCCTGGAAATATGGCCTTAGCTTCCTTGCTGCTGTTATTAGAGCGAGTGCCATTTTTTCAGCCGGTGAATACCTTGTTTCGACCGGTAACAGTGCTTTGCTGGTGTAGTATACTGGTTTCTGGATCCCATTTTCTTGTCTTACTAGCACAGAACTTGTGGCTGCTTCAGAGATGGACAAGTATATGTATAATGTTTCTCCTGTTTCTGGTTTTGATAGCAGCGGTGCCTGTCCAAGGTAGTCTTTCAAGGCCTGGAAAGCTTTTTCACAATCCTCATTCCATTCGACTCCCTTTCCTTTCTTTAGAGCTTTGAAAAAGGGTAGGCATCGGTTTGTTGACTTGGCTATGAACCTGTTCAGTGACGCTAGGCACCCTGTAAGTTTTTGGACGTCCTTCAAAGTTCTCGGCGAGACCATTCTTGCTAATGCTTGGATTTTTTCAGGGTTCACTTCTATTCCTCTTTGGTGTACTTGATACCCGAGGAACCTCCCAGATAGTACGCCGAATACACATTTTGCTGGGTTTAACTTCATTCCATACTTGACCAGCACATCGAATGTTTCCCTCAGGTCATCTGCATGTCTATCTGCTGTGATGCTTTTTGTCAGCATATCGTCAACGTAAACCTCCATATTTCTCCATATTTGCCTAGCGAACGTTTTGTTGACTAAGCACTGGTAAGTTGCTCCAGCGTTCTTTAGGCCGAATGGCATGACTGTGTAACAATACAACCTCTGGTCTGTGGTGAATGCTGTCTTCTCCTCGTCTGGCTTGTGCATCTTTATCTGGTTGTATCCTGAATATGCATCCATGAAGCTCAATGTCTCATGTCCGGCAGTTGCATCGACTAACTGGTCAATCCTTGGTAGCGGGAAGCTATCCTTGTGGTAGGCTTTGTTCAGATCGGTGAAGTCAACGCACATCCTCCATTGATTGTTCTTCTTTTTCACCAGGACCACATTCGCCACCCATTCCGGGTACTTAACTTCTCTAATTGACCTTGCGGCGAGTAGCTTTGATACCTCCTCTTTTATGGCTGCACTTCTTTCTAGGTTAAAACTTCTCCTTTTCTGCACGACTGGTTTGCAGGTTTCATTCACAGCCAAATTGTGTGAAATTACGCTTCTGTCAATCCCTGGCATGTCTTCGTTGCACCAAGCGAAAATCTCTTTATATTCTTTCAATAAACTTGTCACATCTTTCTTGATTCGTTCAGTCAGTCTTACCCCGATCTTTACTGTTTTATCTGGCTCCGCTTCATCTAGAACAACTGACTCAGTCGGCTCTTCTTTTTCTCTGCTCGTTTTGTCCCTTGGGTCTAGTTCGAAGTTTTCTGGATATTCTTCCTGTACTTCACTGTCTATCTCGAATATGTTCATGGTTTCCACCCCTGTTTTATCTTTGAAGATTGATAGGTTGGCACGACGAGCCATCTCCTGTAACCCTCTCAATTCTCCGACACCAAATTCTGTAGGGAACTTTATTTTCAGCGCATGGGTTGAAGTTACAGCTCGTGCTTTGTTAAGGAATGGTCGGCCAAGTAAAACATTATACAGCCAATTATGGATATCGACTACAACAAAGTCCAGCAGGATTGTTCGCCGGCATGGTGTTGTACCAAACCTTACTGGCAGTTTCACAGTCCCTAACGATCTTACTTCTGCACCACCGAAACCTTTCAACGGTACATGGAAAGGCTCAAGATCTTTCCTATCCAGTCGCAACTCATTGTATACTCTGGCACTTAAAATATCAGCTGAACTTCCGTTGTCAATCATCACCCAAAGGACGTCCCTATGAGCTATTCGAACCCCCACGACGATTGCATCGTTAGGTTTTGCATCAATTCCATCTGAGTCTTCTACTGTAAATACTATAGGATCGTGTCCCTTTCTTCCCTTCTTAGGGTTTCTTTGCACAGAATTGACCTCCATGCTTCTGCTTTCATACATTACTTCCCGGACTTCCGACATCCTTTCTCGATTGCTTCTCCCAGTATGAGGTCCGCCAAAGATGGTGTTTATGGCAGCGCTAGGGCTGTTTCTCCTTGGACGCTTTCTTTCCTGCATGTTTCCTTGGCGGCTATCCTGGCGACCACTATATTTGTCTCCATTCAGAGCAAAGTCCTTCAGGTGCCCATCTCTGATCAGACTTTCAATGTGATCGCACAGCTGAAAACACTTTGAGGTTTCATGCCCATGGTCTTTGTGGAATCGGTAGTACTTTGTTGTATCTCTCCTAGCATTTGCTGATTGCTGCCGAGGGTATTTAGCGAGCCCTTTGTCTTCCACCACAGAAAGTATCTCCTCTTGATCGCCGGTCAAAGGGGTGTAATAGTTGTACCTTCCTCGAAACCTACTGGCTCGAGGATTTCCTCTGCTTTCTCTCGAATGTCCCTTTTGGCCCTTCTCATCTCTTTGGCGATCACCTGACTGCGTTTTTTTGTCATCCTTATGGTCCGGTTTTGAGCCAGGCTTGTGTCCATGCACATAGCTACCCCCTTGCGCTACTTTTTCTTCTTCTGCCAGTGCGTAGTCGCCAGCTATTTCCATCATCTCCTCGTAAGTTTTTGGTCTCTCCCTTCGTAGGTCGAAGGATAATCGCCCACTTTGTAACCCATTGGTGAATGCGGCGATTACAGCTACATCACTGGCGTCTTCAATTTGAGCAACCTCCTTCCCAAATCTCGCTAGATACTTCTTAATTGACTCGTTATGTTCCTGTTTCAAATTGGACAGATGAGCGAGTGACTTTCTTCTCTGGACACTCCTCATAAATTGCCTTATGAACGCTTTGCTGAGATTTGAGAAGCTGCTTACACTTCCGGGAGGAAGTCTTCCAAACCATCTAGATGCAAGGTCGTCGAATGTTTGCGGGAAGGTGAGGCATAACAACCCATCGTTGGATGAGTACTGGGCCATAATGTTACGGAATCGGTGAACGTGCTCCTTCGGATCCCTATTCTCCTTGTACTGCTCGATAGTTGGCATCCTAAATCTGTCTGGAAATTGGGTGCGAGCAATGGTTTCGATGAATGGGCTATCTAACTCATCATCCGAAGATACATTGCGACCATACCTTCGCGCCATTGCTGAAACTTTTCTTGATAGCTCTTGCAGAGTGACATCTCGTTGACCAGTTGGTTCTCCTGCTGGATCGAGTCTACTTTTGATTGTCATTCTACCATGATTGCCTCTCTCGTCCGGGCTTCTTCGATCTTCAGTGCTTTCGGATCTTCTTCGCTTTGCTCTTTTGGATCGTAATTCCCTTCGTGGACGAGGACTCTTATCTTCAGATGAGATGGAACGGTGTCTCCGCCGGTTCCGTTGGTACGTATCGCTGGAATTGACCCCATGTGTTCGCACCTGGTCTCGTTACTCCCTGGATTCTTCATTTATCACACCTTTTCCCTTCCTTTGTTTTCTCCCCTCGAAGTCCTCAGTGTGGTCCTGGGGAGTCTCCTCAGTGGATTGTCTTGCTTGAGTATCGGGAATTGCAATGTGAACTTCTGACCGTAGCCTTCCGGGTGGATGGATTCCAGGAGTGGTTAACTCATAAGGAGATGAAACCCCCAACCCTATGGGGAGCGAAAGTCCTATTTTGCTGGCTTCGCTGATTAAGTTTACCAATGTAGCTTGGAAGTGCTGCAGAATCCCGGGATCAGCTGCCCTAGTTCCTGGTGTTACCGCTGATTGTTCCCCGATTGTCGCTGCCCTGTCTCCCGCCTGCGTGGTTGGTTCAACAACTAGATCTCCGCTGGAGTTACCATCTCTGTCGCTGTCATTGTTCATGTTGTTTGATTCGCAAGGGTCCCTCGAAGTTTTTGTTCAAAGAGCCCCCTCCTTCTAGCGCCAATTGTTGACGGTGAAATTTGGATTGCCACGCACTCAACAATTATATCAATTTAATATAAAACAAGAAGATTAAGAACGCATGCAAAAGACAGATTTTACGTGGAAAACCCTTGAACGGGAAAAACCAAGACGCCCCTGAGGGCAGAAAAGTAATACTAGGTTTTCGTTGCCTAGTTACACGCTTAGATCTCTCTTACAATTGCTCTCTTCTCTCTCAATTTCCGAACCCCTTCCTCGTGGGATAGGTGGTTCTATTTATACATGATATTTAAGGTTTTCCCTTGATTTTAGTCCTGCTCATAGTAGGATTTCCTTTCAGATTTGTCCTGGGAATCCCACGTTGCTGCGGATACAGATAGGTCTTCTCCTTTTCCCCATTGATTCCTTGCTGTTATGGGTTTTCTAAAGTGTAGGGTTTATTTCCGTGTTTCTGCCGAGTCGGTTCAGGCCCAGTATGCTGGTGCAGCGAGTACACTTATTTCTGGGTTTCGTTTCTTCGGCGACCATATATCTAGATTTGGTGAGTACATATCCAGTTTCGGCGAGCATGTTTTTGACCCTTTTGGTTTCAAGGTACTTTGACATTGACTTGTCACATTTCCTTCATTGACCCAGTTAATGAGTGACGTGGCAATCTTTATCGACTCTTTTTGATGACGTCTCAGGTTGGCGAATTTATGCATACAACAAAGGCCATGAAAGCAGTTTGATAAGGAATTATCCTATACAAGACCTTTTGTCGAATCCGAATTCTAGTCCTAACTCTGCTTCTTCAAGCGAAGCAGAGGAGGAGGAAGATACCGATGAGGGTCTTGACAGGTTCAAGGTGTTCAATGATGAAAACTTGAAGATTCTAAGTGATGCATTGGAGAGAAAGTTCCATGGCAGACACAGATAATTCCAGAAATCGCGAAAACCATCCTTCAATGCAGGTCTGGAATGAAGTTGAAGGTCCTTGAAGTTACATGATCATCTTTTAGGTAATCCCTTGAAACTTTCTACTGTTACTGGATTAGCATATATCAAATTTAGTTTCACTTCCGCTTATTCATTTACTTAATTAACTCTTGATATGTTTCAATCAAAATGGACATCCAGGAAGGATCACATGGAATGGATCGCAGTGGAGGCAAGATTGTTGTTGACTATGACACAGAGTGGAGGGCTCTATTAGATCATGAATCCAAAAAGAAATTCGGATGAAAACGAACAATGAGTTGCCAGTATCCGGTAATCCGTTGAAGCTTTCTACTGTAAAACTCATTTAGAAAATATCAAATTTGGTTTCACTTTCACGTATTCATTTACTTGATTATAACTCTTGATATGTTTCAATAATAACAACTTAATTATTATTATTATTCCTTGTAATATTAACCCTTCATATGTTTCAATCAAATAGGACATCCAGGAAGGATCGATTGACGATGGCTCTGACACCAAGTGCAGTGTTCATTTAGATCATGAATTCCAAAGGATGTTAATACTACAACGAACAGTCAACTCTTGATATGTTAATATTTCAGCTGTTGCTGGATATATCAAATTTGGTTTCATTTATGTACTTAATAATAATTATTTTTCTGGTTAATAATAATAATTATTAACTCTTGATATGTTTCAATTAAGCCTCAATCTGTATCTAAAGATAAAATGAAGGGCGTAAAATTTGTTTAACTTTTTTTTATATATGCCTTTAAATGAGAACATGTATTTGGGTTTCAATGTTTTATTCATCAATATATTTATATCATAAATATATTTTATCAACTTATCAATGAAATTCTGGTTATGTTTCACTCATAAGAAGTACCATAATTATATTTATGAACTTAGAAATTGAATAATCAATCATTTTTTATGTACAAATATTTTTCTATATTACAAATTATAGCATGTATTATGAAAGATCTGACAATGTGGTATAACTCAGAGAAGATGGTATAAGTTGATCTGACAATGTGGTGTGGTAACTCTAGAAAAGCCAATGTTTTCTTTTGGGTTTCCGAGTAGGAACATCTGTGAAATGAAAATTAATGATTTTTATCAGTCTAACAGCAAAGAGATATTAAGGTTAGGGGTGTAAAGAAAATAACACAATTAAGTAATAATTAGATTCACCTCCGCTTGCATATATTGAGTTGTAATGCACCTCGCTCCAGAAGCTCAGCCAAAGCTCTAAAAGAAAAACACAACGAAATCCCACCAAAATTAATTAAAGAAAATATGGAACTCACAGAGATCTATACAATTAAGCACAAAGATTGAAAATGAAGTAATGTCCAAAAGACTTTGTCATCCAACAACACCTTGTGTATCACATTGTGTATCATTATACCATATATCCATCTATTATTGAAACACAAAAAAATGACAAAATGATGCAACTAAGTACATCTCCTATTTGCGATTTATTCTTTAATCTCCACATTTTGTATTCGTTCCTAATTCTCTATTCACAAAATTTCTCCATTTCATACCAAGAAAAAGAACATTTATATCCATGAATTTACACACAAAGTGTTAAAATCCTATATTTATTTCCATTCTATGTGGAAGAAGATGTTGACTATGTAAAAATAGATGAATCTAATGGCTCATGGCTGAGAAACTGAGGAGAAAAGGAACATATAGGATATGGTTATGATATCTACCTCTGGTAGGATTCTTGTCTTTAGGCATGATCTCGATAAAGCAAGTGTCTCGAAATGAGGTGACTAAACAGATTTTCGCTCCAAACTACAAAAATGTTGACAAAGTTAGAAATTAATAATTGAATTAAAAGGAAATAAAAAAGCTAGAAATGAAAACGAGTAAGGAATATGACAATCCATAATTCAATAAACTTAAAATGTGATCTTAAAAGTAGCATATCAACATTCAAAGGAGTGATAGAAAATAAAATAATAGATACAACGCACAAGGGCAGGCGTCTCTAAAATTCCCTACATACAGGCGAAGCCGTGTCCAACATTAATTGAAAGTATGGCAAATATTTTCCTCATCTATGCCAACTCTAGGGTCATAGAGGGATTGAGCAATTGAATTTATAACATTTTCCTAAAGAAATATAACACTTAAATTGTGCTTGCTTGGTACCAACAAAAATCATTCAAACAATAAGTAAATATATGGAACTAGATCGTACCAACAACATTTCACTCAAACTAGAACAGAACAACAAATTGTTGACTAGCAAGGGATTTCTTTTCCATAAAAAGTGTTATGATGTGTGTAATATGTAAGTAGACATACTAGCTTCCATGTAAAAAGATATTTGTAATTTTGCTGGTCTAGGTATTTTAGTCTAGTGGCAGAGATGGTATCTTGATCGGTGCCACCGGAGAGTAATCTAGTCTGTTTGGTGGATGTAGAATGGTTCATTGAGCTTGATTTCGATCTAGTCTCCAAGCTTGGTCTAAAAGTAGACGTATCGACAATCTTTTGGGAAAGAAAAGAAGCAGCAGTTTTTATACTTCTAACAATTTGTGGTGAATGATATATACTCATTATAAACTGTCACATCACAATTTGAGATCCTTAACAATATTATATATTAATTACACATCAATGTATCTTATCTATGTCCCCTAAGCCAGCCTAATTATCTATTTTATGGGTGGTTTGGAGTTGAAGAAGTAAAGATCAAACACCATATTTGGCACGAAAGCTGCCATTTCAGGTTTCCAAGTTTAACTGGCTACACCATATTAGAACAAGTAAACAAGATAGCGAAAAAGGTTACTGCAAACAGAGTACAGATTCTGAGAAAAAGGACAAAGGAAATCGAGTCCTGTGAACTGCATCTCAGTTGCATTTTTGATAAATTATGTGCTTTGTTGTTGCAAATAAAAAAAAGGATAGCATAAACTTACATATAACATATAAAAAGGCATATGGCGATAATCAATTAACACTTTGTGTATAATTTTACACGTGAATCTTTAAAAACTGCGTATACTGTTTTCTCTTTTTGATAAATACTATACAATTCCATTTGGGATTATTACTCAAATATAATGCTACTCTGGGCAAGTAACTTGTGCCAAAGTTTCTTATCTATTCAACAGAATTTTCCATTGAATTACTTGTGTCCATAGAAACATACTAAGTAGATGAAAGATTAAAAAATTTCTACTTACTCGGTCTGCAGCTGCTTGTAAAGTAACATGATCTCCCCATTCCCCTGATCTATTTTCATAGAAAGTTTTGCACAAAAATTGAATTAGCAATCAGTCACATAAAGGGTCATGACAACATGCAGCCTAATTTGTCAGGCAGAAAATTAATAAGCATAACCACAGAGGTCTAACTTTTTTATTTGCTTCACGTAGGTTTTATACTTCATTGGGACATAACCTTCATATAATTTCTTGAAATGCTTCAGCTGGAAAAATACGTATATCAGGAAAAATAAATAAATTAAAAAGAAGAAGAAATCATAGACACTAAAATGAGATCATATCACAAATTCACAACCAGCTTTCGCTTCCATAAAAAATTAAAGGTTACATTTTATATCAAACAGAATATTTATTACAAAATTTGATTTCATACAGCTAAGAACTAAAATAAGTTGGGACTTCCACCAATCATCTTCTAACAGTATTTAATTATAAGGACACAGTACTAACATGTTTGATTTTATAGACATGAGTATACGACATCATGCCACTTTAACAAACTTTTATGATTATAGAACATCTTTATCTCTTATGTCTCATGATAATTAAGAAATTAAGTTTTACTAGATAGAATGTTACTTAAGTCTACTTGAGGTAGTACACATGGTCCCAAATTACTAAAGCGGAAAAACCTTTGTGGCCCTCCACAGTCCACCCTACCAAACCCTTCTTTATAACATTTTTCGGAAGAAAAAGTAGTACCCAAAAAAACTTATTGATCCGGCTAAATCTTGTGGAAAGGCAAGGAGCATGATCTCCGACTAGATATGAAGCTTCCTACTTTGATTATATTAATTCATAAGCTGTTGAACATCAAGGGCTTCCTACTTTCAACCTGGAGAAGATGGAGTTAACACTTAAGCCAAGTACTTAACAAGCAAGCGTCACGACCTAAAGCAAGCTCTTACAAGAATGTTTTTTTTCTCAAGTAGAGGAGGTAACTATAAAGTTCAATGAGGTAAAAGAAAGATTAAAAATAAATCCTAGACCAGCTTCGGTGCAAACAAATTAGTAAGACTTTATTGCCAGCTTTGGTGCATTTGGAGTTGTAGAGGTTACCTCCTCAAAGTCAAGAATGAGATGGTCAAAAGGAAAATCAAGAATGTGTTGTGCGTTGTGTTATAAACACCGGAGATTGTACTGTGTTTAGAAGGTGAGTTGTTAAAGGCAGTAATAATACTGTCGATGTTGTTTCAGTTCAAGATTTTGGTGCCAGAGCAAGGGAACCTCCACAACTCTAAAAACTTTTTTTTTTTTTTTAAAGAAAAGGAAAAGAAAAGAAATCTGAAAACCTCAACAACTCTAAAAACTTTATTTTTTTTTTAAAGAAAAGGAAAAGAAAAGAAATCTGAATACATTATCTAATTCTTGTCAACCACTGAATGCAGCGAACAATTGATCAGTTTTTCACTATATTGTAAAACTTCCAGCAGCGAATGGACATAAAAGAAATTCAAGGAGATTCAGATAGAAGTAAATGGCATGTTTCAACAAGATCCACCAAGTTTGGGTCGGAAGGGTTTTCTTTCATAAGTCGAAATGGTCTAATCCTTTCACATCGGGTAGTTCTGAGTTCAGATGTTTGACTCGGAGGATATAAATTTTAAGAACTATTTGAACCACAACTAGCTATCTTACTATTCTTTTATAATTAATAAATGCAACAGAAAAATCCAAAAAGAAAAGAATGAGACCTTAATACATATACAGCTTAACATAAAAAATTAGAAATTAGAAAACTAATGCCTAAAATGTATATTGATCAAATCTAAGGGAAACCAGAAAAATCTGTTTTGTAAAAGACACGACTTAATCACTCTCTAGAATAGAGCGTCTCATCCCTTCAAAACTCCTATAGTTTCTCTTCCTCAAATAATATGTAGAGGACACAACTGACTCACTTTCTACAGGAAAAAACTTCCATTGATATCAGTTTTTATTTCTTTAATTGCCAAGGTTTCTATATCTATCACTGTATTAGGCATAATCCAGCCAACTCCAAAAAGAGATAAGAGCATGGACCAAATTTTGCTAGCAGTTGTAAGTAGAACTTCACAGCTTTGGTTCATACAATGGTAATGTCAATCAGGTAAAGGAATGCACAAAAGAGCAGTGTTTGTTTCTTAATCTTCTACACCTCCTTAATTTTTCCAATATAGATACAATGATTATATATCACCTCAAGTCACCATTGAAACCCAAGAAGCACAAAATCACTTGCTCCAAGCAACCCACTAATGATGTAAACTCCAGAAAACCACTGTGCAAACCTCCAGAAACAGCAATAATCAAGACAATCTCAAATAAGGAATGAAGCATTATCAACTCAGGGTAATTTCATGGAGTCAGAGTTTGCAAGACCTATCATGTAGTTATTATTTTTAATGGTTTTTCCAGTTGTCATGCTCAAAATATAGAAACTAAAAAAAGAACCTTTTTTCATCAGTGAGTTTTATAGCCCATACCTGCTTGATGATTTCCTTTCTTACATGCTTGTGGTAATCAGGATTGCGAAACAACTGATCTGCTAATGCTCGAAACTGTTCCACAAATCAGAAACCTATTTTAGAAGATATGTCAAGAAAAAGGATTTTTACCAAAAGAGAGGGGTAAGCATAAGTTTACGTTGAGATATAGTTTACTGTGTTGTTCCTCACAAATATATGCCATAAATTCAAACATGTACAAATGCAAATGGAACATATAAAATAAAATAAATAAAGAAGGAAAAGACGACAAGTGACTAATCTATGTAGGAAACCTGGCAATTTCCATCTCCTTCAATTTGCAGTTCAGCTAAACCATATGTGGCCAGCCTGAAATTAAACCATTATGAATAAATGAGGACTAAATCACATTATATGCATGCACAGATGTCATGTATAAGAACCCAAACTGTGTAAATGCTAAATTTTCAACTATCATATCAGACATTTTTTGTGCAAAAATTCACACTATTTTCATTTAACCATCACAAATCAAGCTATAGATGTAGAAGAAATTCTCTGTGCGCTCCATGTTCAATCAGTTTATAACATAACAAGCTCAAAATCCACCAAGCAAGATGAAACTAAAGAAACCTTATGATAACATGAAAAGAATTTTCGTCAAAAAAAAAAACCTTATGTTATCAAAAAAAAAAAAAAAAAAATTGAGTAAGAAAAATGTAGTTATGATAAAAATAAAAATGATGAGATAATGATAACTAAATTAAGACAGATTAAATGCAATAAGTGTTAAGAGTTTATGCTACTTTTTGGTCCCTTATGTGCAAAATTAAGCTTTTAGATTGAGTAGTTACTTAACATAATATTAGAGCCGGTGCCAGTCCTCAGTTCAAGTTCCTCCAAATGATTGTATTTGTAATTGTCATTTGAATTTATTATATACTTGCATTTGTATCTGTATTTGGGCTTGATATATGCGGCAAGTCTATTGGTCATGCCTGTGAGGAAGTGTCTTCAAATGCTTAAGTACTAATGTTCGAGCACGCACTTATAAGCTTAAGTTAATGGTGTAGTGGTTATCTAACATGTATCATAGTCAGTATTACTAAGAAGTCTCGAGTTTGAGTACCATCACTGATTAAATTTCTGAATTTGAATCTATATATGTATTAGTGCTTTGTCCACATGGAAAGCTCTTTACTCTTGCACTTGTGAGGGTGTTGGGGCTTAATGCTATCGTTTGGGCTACTACTTGCAAGATTAAGCTTTTAAGTATAGTCGTGAGCCTAATTCAAAACTAAGCGAAGATATATTATGAATGTAAAAAAAATATTTAAGAAAATAATCAACAAGAAATCGTAGAGAAAGCTCATAATAAAATCAAACCTTTCAGACAGTCGCTCATGATCTAAGGTTGCATCATTTACATCTGGTATCTGACCATTAATGCGGGGTGTGTGCTGCCAACATAAAGAACCAATTAGTAATTACAAAGCCAGCTATACTCTCCTAGTTGCAGAGTAAAAAAGTAACAAAAATATCCTTTTTGTGTCTACCTATCACATATTAGCCAACTTGGTAAGCAACACAGGAGAGAAGAAACATGCAATTAATTATAGAAACATTTATAAATTTAGAGTTTTTAAAAGTAAAATTTTGTTTTTTTTTTTGTATATTTAAAGTAACGGTTCTTCATAATTGTATCTATTGCAAGATGACTAATGTAATGAACTGCTTCTTTACCATTTCAAAACAGCAGGATGCATAAGAATGATGTTTAAACAAATATATTATATTAAGATGAAAACTCCTATTGAAATCACAATCCTAAGAATGAGGAACAAACGAAGTAATATAGACGAGGTGAAATTCTTACAGGGATAGAGTCCAAGTGAGAAAGCCTCTTCCCAAGCCTACCGTCAGGTACTGAATTTTCTTCTTGTGCTAAGAGGGTTGCAATGGTGTGATCATCTTCTGTATCGGGTAAGCTGCTACTCACACTTGAACTCGAACTCACACTTGCATTGCCACGATTTTCAGTCATGCTATCTCAACAATGATATATATACTTAGAAATACCCTGCAACATGTCGTTTGAAACATTAATCAATTGATACATCAAATAAACTAAAATTATATCAACCAAAAAAAAAAGTTAACATAATTCAGAGTGAATCTGAATCTTATATATATACACCAATAAAAAAGTTAAGATATTAATCCGAAATTAAATAAATATAAGTGAATCCAAAAACACATGTATAAAACCACAAATTTTCATAATACAAGATGAGAGTTCAGAAGAAAACTAAAACCAACCAAACCAAAAGAGCCCACCCAGATTCTTTTAGGAAAAAACAGATAATACCCACAAGCTAAACACAAAAATATAGCAAGGACATACAAGTATTCAACAATTAATTACTATATTCTTCTTCAATAATTATCTGGTCAGTTAAAGAGAAAAGGAAAAATTGTATCTTGGATTCATTTCTTCAGCAACCAACAGATCATATACAAATAACATAAATGAATCAAATTAAAACAGAATAAAAATAAATAATTAGAAATGGATGGACAGAGAAGGATATAAAAATACCCACAAGTTAAAAAATTGAAAGGAATTCGCTGTTCCGTAGCTGATTAAACAGTTGCGATGTTTGGATTTTTCTTCTCGGTAGAGCAAACAGAAATTGAAAGGTAAAGAAAAATTTGAACGAGAGATGAGAAGATTTAATTGAGAAAACTTTGAGTAGAAACTTCGACTAAATGTAAATTCATCATCTTATCTCTCTGTTCAGACAAGAAACAAAACACTTGCGCACGTAAACACCACAACAACTTTAAGGACAGGACGATTTCAACCCTTGTGCATTGCCTATGTAAATCAATTCAAAAGTCAATACACATTTTTTCCTTTGAATTTTATTCTATCTACCGTCTAGTATGGTCAATTCTGGTAGATTGTATTACATAATGAATAGAAACTTGTTCAATTCAACAAGTACTATTTATTTCGTCTTTCTATACAAGACAGGCAACGGTAATAAGATATATAGGAGGATATGTAGTTCGGTTTTTTAGTGAGATGATTCGAATTCACAACCTCATTATGTATGTGTGAGGGTATATTACCGAACCAACCTTATCTTATCTTTGAAATCCTAATTTTAAGTACATATCACAATCTTGGTTTCTAATGGTCTGAGATTGCTTGCCGGCCGAAGTTGAAGTTGAAGTTGGCTTGACTTTCATTAACCGTTACATCTCTTAATCCTAATAAGAAAGATCCATGCTTACCGAAAGAAAGATCGCGAAAAGATCATAGGTGTTGAAGTATTATATCTTAATACAATTAGTATTTTGTCATATCTGGCTCAATGTAATAGACCAGATGTTACATTCTCAATGAATTTACTTACTAGATTTAGATTAGCATCAACTCAAAGATATTGGAATATACATATTTTTCGTTACCTTCGTCGAACAAAAGATTTCAAATTATTTTATATAAAATCTAACAAATTTTTTAGTTCACTTTGTAAAGATAGATATCTATCTAATTCTCATAAAGCTCATTTGCAAACTACCTTTTTTTACCTACAATGGCGCAACAATATCATGGCACTCCACAAACCAAACTTTTGGTGCTACACCCTCCAATCATTTTATGATCCTTGCATTTTATGATACAAGTTGAGAATGTATTGGGCTAAAGTCTATTATCCATCATATCTGAAATATATGCATATTTCCATCATCCACAGAAATGTCGCACTAATATTTTAAGATAATACGTTTTTTATTGCTCATTTTAGAGGGTGATATATCAAAGTAGATAGAACCAAACATATTTCTCCAAAATTATTCTTTATTGTGAACTTCAATAGTTTTAACAAATAGATGTTAACAAATACGGTCTACATATAATCTTACAAATTTATTTTACCAAAACTTTGCCTAAATCAACATGTGAGAAACCGGTATATGGAATTGGCATGTGTAACTCTGTCAATTACAAGATTGATAAATTTTTGTCAAGGGAACAAAGTGTTGAAGAAAACATCAATTCTAGACATATGTTTATTATACTCTTTTTTAGTCGACCAGATTTTGCCCCATTGGGTTTCATCGGCAAGATTTTAAGAAGGCAATTTTTAGCATGTCAACAAATAATAGATCCAGAAAATCATCATGTATGTTAATGAGTAAAATTTGCTAGAGTAATGCTACACATCGCAACCACTATCATAACTTTTCAATCACAACTCATGTGGCAGCTGAGGTGTCAATTGATGAGTGAATACACATTAATAATGATTTATCTCACTTACCCATATATCCACTCACCAATTGACACCTTAGCTACCACATGTACACTTTAGCTACCACATGTGTTGTGATTAAAAAGTTATAATAGTGGTTGTGAATCGAAGGAAAATGTTTCTGGTCCTTCGATTCTTTCGAAAAAGGGTGGTTATGTGACTGTTCGGGTGGATCCCTCTGCTTAAAAGTCTAGATTGAAGGTTTGTAAGTTTTCTCTCATTGGTCGGGTTATCCTTTTTAGTGGTGAGAAGCCTTGGAAGTTGGTTAATCTTAAAACCAAGCTGCAGTCTATTTGGAAGTTAAACTTTGTTTAGAGGTTGATTTCTTTAGGTAAGGGGTACTTTCAGATTATGTTGAATTCAGATACTGACAAAAATATGGTTTGGAGTTTGGGGTCTATTAATCTCAAACCAGGTGTTTTACGGCTTCAGCCTTGGATTCTGGATTTTAACCCAGCATTACATAAGTCTTCAAATGCTCAAGTTTGGATCCGTTTTTATGATCTGTCATGGGAATACTGGCATTCGAAGATTATTTTTGATTTAGCTAGAGGGATCGGAGTGCCTTTACGGCTGAATAGGGCTACTGTGGAGGGTGATTTTGGACATTTTGCATGTGTTCTGGTGGATATTGATGTGTCTACTATGCCTCCGTCTTCTTTGCTTCTTGAGAAGGATGATTCTCATAGTTCTTTCATTTCTATGGAATATGAGAATCTCCCGGCTTTCTGTTCTACTTGTTCTTCCATTGGTCATTTTCCCAATGCTTGTCGTTGGAACAAGTCCGACAAAGGGGTTCCTGTTAGTTTTAGTAAGCCCGAATCGGCTAGAGAGGGTCCAGATCCTCACAGCAGATCTCAATCTAGGGGGCCACAACAAGTTTATAGACCTGTTAATAAGCAGGTTCAAATTATTTCTCAAGATGATACATATGGTTTTACTACGCACATCGAGACTGATTCAGATACGGACCATATGGTGCACAATTGCAACAATGATCAGCAAGATACAAGGGGTATGAGTCAAAATGTAGGGACCTTAAACACAGAGGCTCTTGTTGACAATCCTAATCCAAAAGAGGTAGACAATATGCAGCTTTTGGTCTTAGAAGAGCAGAGCAGCCAGATTGAGAGGCAGTTTCCGGTTGAGGAAAATATTCTTATTTTGGTTCCGCAATTGTCAAAGGAGATTACCATACCAATTCAGATTCCTCCGATTGTTACAACAGTTTTGGGAGAAGAATCTAGAGATCACTTTGTCAATGATAGGGATTTTACCAATTCAATCTCTGCTCATTTGGGAAGCGGTAATTCTAGGAATCCAGGTAACAACTTCTCAAGGAAGGATGACAAGTATGCAGAAGCTCAAGATCTAGATAATAATTGGACTCCCGTGGTGAGAAAATCGAATAGAAGAGGGAAACCAACTTTCAAGTTTTTAGCTAATTCTCAATTGAGTAAGGGAAGTTCTAAGCGTCTCCCTGTTGCTGAGACTACGATTCACCCTGATTATGCGACTCCATCAGCCCGTGCAGAATTACATCGTGTTGCCAATGCAAAATTACATCATGTTGCTATTTCTAATTGGGTCGCACCGTTTGAGGCAGAAGGGAATGATTAACTTGTTTCATTGCCTCTTATTGTGGTCTGCGTACCTTTTTAGATTATTGTTTTAGGGCCTGCGCGCCACTTTGCTTTCGCTTTTCTTTTTCGTTTCTTTTGTTTTCCTTTTTCTTTCTTTTATTTTATTTTAATAAAAGGACTTGATCTAATATATATATATATATATATATATATATATATTAATAATAAAAATATGAGGCTTTGATTTTAGGTGGGGCCGTAGCCCGTTAGGCAATTGAGGCAGTTGCCTAAGCCTCCAATCGGCCCTGCAGTTATGATCAAATGTCTGAAATTTCTAACAAAGCAGTAAAGTTCAAGACAGTGATTGCTGTCTAAGTTAAAGTCCATGGACCCACTTATCAGAAAATTCAAAAAAAAAAAAAAAAGCAATCTAGAAGTGTAAAAAATGGAGTAAATCCAACAAGCACATTACATACTTGTGTTGGGTAAAAATCATGGAAAGTTACATAAACAAAAAAAAAGAAGCCCGACTATAATTAATATCAGCAAACTTGTAGAGTGCCCCTTAAATCCAAAACTAAAACTTCTCATGTTTAATAAAACTTTTTTTTTTCACCGACTTCTTCTTCTTCTTCTTTTTTCTCTTCTTCCTCTTCCCGCTGAGTTCTTCTTCCTGCCGAGATCTACCCTGCATCTCGCCACCGAGATGCCACCGAGATCTGCTCTGCATCTCGCCGCCAAGATCTCTTCTTCTTCTTCTTCCTCTTCTTCTTCTTCTTCTTCTTCCTCTTTTTCTTCTTCTTCCTCTTCTTCCCGTCGAGATCTGCTCTGCATCTTGCCGCCGAGATCTTTTCTTCTTCTTCTTCTTCTTCTTCTTCTTCTTCCACTTCCTCTTCCTCCCGCCACCGATCTGCGTCGCTTCCCACCGCCGATTTGGTCTTCTTCATCTTCCTCTTCCTCTTCAACTGTTAAAATTTGTTAAACCCTAAATTAAATTACAAAATGTTTTTTTTATTAATTATTTAATCATTTATTTATAATTGTTATAATATTAAACAAAAATTAAAAATTGATAAGAAAATTTTCGGTTATCCTATCAGATGCGTTTTTTCCGTTTTTATTTTTAAAATACGGATTCCAGTAAATGCTACCAGACGCATATTCGGAATTAAAAAATGAAACCAAAAATACTGTTCTCATTTTTATTTTTATTTTCGAAAAATAAAAACAGAAAACGGTTTGCAGGACGGGCCCTAAGTTGTCTTTTTTCCAGGACGGGCCCTAAGTTGTCCTTTTTCCAATCTAGAGCTTCAGTTCTTCCCCAAATTTATGCTACTTTTTGTTGGCAAAGTTCTGATTCTAAATATTATATCTTTTTGATAGGAAAGTTCTAGTATTATATAAAAACTAAAATCAAATAAAAAGGAATGGGTGTTCTTTAAGGCATTTCCTTTTATAAGGGGTTAAAAAAAAAGTAGGGGATAGAAGAAACAAGAAGTAATCCACGATCAAAAATGAAACGATCCTCTCAGCTAATATAATATTATTTTATATCAAAAGTAGCAGATCTACAAGTTGAACAAAAGGCTGATCGAACACCATCACATGCAAAGTTAAAGTTAACTGAACTGTAACTTTATTATAAAGGGAAAATTGCACAAACTTGCCCTAACGTTTCCCATTATGGCATAATATTCAACTAATGCCTTTAATTGCACAAACAACCCCTCATGTTAGTCAACTTTGGTTAAAAATAGCCATTGACCATGATTTTTTTTTGAAAGCCCAAAATTGCCCCTGCACTTTATTACAAAAAAATCTTAATTGCCCTTTATTCAAAACATTATCTACTTTAAATTATTATAATAGAAAAAATAAATACTAAACATAATCCTTTTTAAATAAAATAAAAAATTCAAAAATAATATATTAAAAACAAAACAAAAAAAAAACGTTATTTTGAGAAAATATAATTTAAAATTATGCAAGTCCAATATAAATGGCGGTAATGTGTTACATATTTTTGAATTTTTTTTGTTTTTATTATATTATTTTTGAATTTTTTTTATTTAAAAAGGATTATGTTTAGTATTCTAAACACAAATATAAATAAAATCATCAAGAGTTTGAAATAAAAATAAAATCATTTGTCATAATAAAATACAGTAGCACAAAAAATTTGTTCAATGTTCATCTCTATAAGACAAAATAATTTGACTCAATATAAATTATGCATTATATTTTGGTTCAAAATTTTTTTAAAAAAAATATACTAAACATAATCCTTTTTAAATAAAAAAAATGTTTTAAATTTTAAAAATATGTAGCACATTACCACTATTCATATTGGACTTGCATAATTTTAAATTATATTTTCTTAAAATAACGTTTTTTTTTTAGTTTTTTTTTAATATATTATTAAATTGTATTTTCTCAAAATAACATTTTCTTAAATTGTTTTGTTTTTAATATATTATTTTTGATTTTTTTTTTATTTAAAAAGGATTATGTTTAGTATTTACTTTTTATATTCTAATAATTTATAGTAGATAATGTTTTAAATAAAGGGCAATTAAGATTTTTTTGTAATAAAGTGCAAGGGCAATTTTGGGCTTTCAAAAAAAATCATGGTCAATGGCTATTTTTAACTAAAGTTGACTAAAATGAGGGGTTGTTTATGCAATTAAAGGCATTAGTTGAATATTATGCCATAATAGGAAACGTTAGGGTAAGTATGTGCAATTTTCCCTATTATAAATGCATGGATGCTTTGTACTTTTTTCTCTTTCTATGTTCTTATTTTCCACTTTTTTCCCTTTTCAACTTCTTATATAATCTTCTAGATCCGACTATCGTCAAAGTCAAATTGCGCCGGAGAAGGATCGCCAGTGACGGATTCGAACTGAGCGTGAGAAAAAATGGGAGAGTTTGATATGGACAATGAAGGAGAGAGAGGAAATGAGGTGGAGGAAAAAAAAAGTGACATTTGCTATTTAATGAGTGGATCCTATATTGATTTCATCTTCAATAGAAACCTCATATTAATATATTGATTTTTTTAAAGCCTATTGATTATTTTTTATAATCAACATTTTACTGAAAATTAATAAGTTTTATCAATTAATAATTTAAACTCATTTCAGTAAAATTTAAATTACTCTATCGACATCAACTGTCACTGTCAAAAATAGTTCATCGGTAATAGACATTTTTTTTTTTAATATTGTGCAACTCCTTGTATGACTAAACATGTAGTTATTAATTCCTAATAGTTGGTCTCGTAAAGTATACCTTGGAGGAAAATAATAACATCATAAATTATTTTTGTTTTTGTTAACTAAAAATAATAGTCACACGAAGAATTATTGCTCAACTAACATTATAGTTACTAAAAAAAAAACACTAGTCTCAAAAAATATGCATTTAGAGGGAAATGTAGGCGCCAAAAAATTAATCACCATTTCGTGACTAAATTGGACATAGTCACCAAACACAATTTTCCTCGACTATATCTTTAGTCACAAATCACAAAAAAATTAGTTGAGAAATGAATTGAATCTATGATTTATCCTTCTTGTCACTACCATGCTATAATGGTTGTAGAAAATAATATTATGCAACCATTTATAATATAGTCATCGAAAGTTAGTTACTTAATATATATTTATACGACTAAATTAGACATAATCGACAAATGAGTTATTCAGAGACTAAATTCTTAGTCATAAATCCTAAGATTCTGGTAGTAGAAGAAATTGAATCCATGAAGTGCATTTTTACGACTACTATCTTATTATGGTTGTCGAAAGTGACATTTAGTGACCATTTATTATATTGTCATAAAAAGTTAGTCACAAAATATCAATTTTCTTGTAGTGACTCTTTGTGCAGAAATGTACACTATTTTCATTTAATAACCATCACAAATCAAACTATAGATGTAGAAGAAATTCTCTGTGTGCTCCTTGTTCAATCAGTTTATAGCATAACATGCTCAAAATGAATATAGCAAACAATATGCCATACCACCAAGCAAGATGAAACTCAAGAACTTTTTTTTGAAAAGCAAGATTTATTCAAGAAGCCAGGGCCTGAAACAGAGCCAGCAACAGAGACAAGAAAATCAAAGAACTGCGACAAAGGCAAGACAGGCCAATGTCGCTGACCTTTGACAGGCAACAGCAACACAAAAACAAACGGGGAAAGACAGACCCCCAAGCCAAAAAAAAAAACGCACAAAAACAAGCAGGAACATGACTACTCTCCCCAAACAATACAATCCTCCCCACCATGCGAGCCCGACTTCGCAAGGCCATCTGCCATCTCATTTGTTTCCCTAGAATTGAAGACAATCGACAGACCCTTCAATCTTTGAAGGTAACTTCTTATGTCAAGGACTGCATTAACATGAATCAAGCTCCCAAAATTATCCACGCTATTGGCCCAAGAGACCGCCACCGAAGAGTCACTAGCGATTTGAATGTCAAGCAAAGAAAAAAAAAACTTTTAAATTAAAAAATGTAGTTCCGATAAAAATAACAATGATAAGATAATCATAAATAAATTAAGACAAATTAAATGTCATAAGAGTAAAGAGTTTAATGCATTTTTTTTGGGCTCTTATATGCAAGTTTAAGATTTTAGATTGAGTAATTAGTTTTCTCGTTTCTCAGTTCTTCTCCAGCCAAAGCTTCAACAAGACTGGATTTGGACTATTTAAATAACCAAAATTATTATCCAACAGCCCATTAAATTTAAAAACATATTAAAAAGACTCATTAAGCCCATCAAGCCCATTAAGTCCAAAATCAAATTGAACCGAACCGAATTTACCCAAAATCGAACCGAAATGAACCATACCCACCCCTAACAATAACTTTAAGGAAAGGACGATTTCAACCCTTGTGCATTGACTATGTAAATCAACTCAAAAGTCAATACACATTTTTTTTTTTCCTTTGAATTTTATTCTATCTAGTATGGTCATAGCGAATAGAAACTTATTCAATTCAACAAGTACTCTTTATTTCGTCTTTCTAATTTCTATACAAAACCGGAAACGGTAATAAGATATATATAAGGAATTAGACTGACACTTTGAAATCTTAATTTTATTTAATTTTATATTTCTATTTTTTACAGATGGAGGATTCGAACTCACAACTTTATTGTGTGGGTGTGAGGAGTATTCCACCGCACCAACCTTATCTCATTTTTGAAATCCTAATTTTAAGTTGTATTAATCTTGGACATGGCCAAACATAGTGAATATAAACTTGTTCAATTCAACAAGTATTCTTTATTTCGTCTTTCTATACAAGACAAGCAAGTAAGCAACGGTAACAAGATATATATAAGGAATTAGAGTAACACTTTGAAATCTTAATTTTATTTGTTTTAACTTTTAAGTATTATATAAACCCCTACTTGCTTATGTTTAGGAGGTATTTGGTTTAATCGTCTTGAGGGAGTAGGGACCCCTTATAGACCCAAGGGACATGAAAACCCGATACCTTTTATATTGGGTCGATGGAGGGTAGGCCTAGTATGATGGAGAGTTTTGGACATTCCATGATTCCATGTTTACTAATCATTCCTCTTAGGCAAAACATAGTCTGATATTCCTTGGGGCTTGGGGCCCAATAATGAAACAGTTGACAACTGTTTCTGATGTGGCAATAAGTGGGCTCCCTTTTGACTTTTCAACACCTCTGAGGTGGCAACATTAAGCCAAAATTTCTAGTATAACAATGTATATTTACCTTGATCCAGAAGATCAATAAACATCTTTTGCTCAATTTTTTTTATTCCATTTAGTTTTTCATGGTAGAGTACAAGTATGATATATAATGGTGGATATCAATAGGGAGGGTTATAAAGAATGTTATTTTCGCCGCTGTTTGTAATTAGAAATTAAGAACAAAAAAATAAAATAAAAATGTTTACCATATATAAATACAAATAGATTATCCAAATTCTCATGTGATACTCTCTAGACATGTGTACCATGCATGTCCATTTCTAATTTGTTATGAACATCTTTGAGTATATAGCAGTCATGATCATCATTTATTAGGTTATTGAGATCATCAACAAAGGCTGTGAGATTAGACATTACTCTTGATTTGGCCTCATCTCCCATGATCCTCGTATGCATCTTCATTAACCTATTCTTCATCTCACTATCCTCCATCACCTTCTTCATTCCTTGTTCAATATCTTTCTCTCCAAAACCATTCAATTGTACTCCAATTTTCCATACCTTAACAATATGTGCACAATTCACAGATTGATCCCCAGCAACTGGATAACACAAAATCCGCTTTTGACTTTCTATAGCTTCCATTGTAGAATTCCACCCACAATGTGTTAGATAACACCCAACAGCTTTGTGTTGAAGTACTTCCATTTGTGGTGCCCATGAAACTACTTTTCCTTGCTTTGAAATATTTGAAACTCTCTCTAAAAACCCAGTTGGCAACCCTTCTCTCCAACCAAACCCTAGAACCCAAATGAACTTTAGATTTAATGCTTCAAGACTCAGTGCTAGATTTCTCACCTTTGCTTCTCCAATAGGACTAACCCAACTCCCAAATGAAATATATATGACGGAATTAGGGTTTTGATCGTCTAGCCATTCTAAACAGTTTGTATCTTCTTCTTCGCAAAAGCTAGGGTTCTTAGTTATTGCATGCTTACTCAAAGGTCCAATTGGGTAAACAAGTGGTTGTTGTACAAGAGAGCTCTCTATTAACTGACAAGAATATTGTTGCTTAATATTAATATCAATGTAATGTTGTTCTTCAGGGAAGGAGTTGACTAAAAGCCATTTGAGAGTTGTCGATCGCTCTAAAGTTCTTGTCCAGAATTTGAATCTCGATTTTCTTGCAGATGGAGATCCAATTAACCATGGGAGATCTTCAGTAGACAACATCGGTTGATTAGGAAGAATGCATGATTTTTCTGTATGTTGGGGATATCCTGCATGATGCCAACATCGAAAATACATATTAAATAAAGAAAAATATAAAAGCTTCTCATGTGATTTCATAAAGGTTTTTACCGAAATTAAAATAAATGACCCCTTATAACTCTCTCTCTCTCTCTCTCTCTCTCTCTCTCTCTCTCTCTCTCTCTCTCTCTATATATATATATATATATATATATATATATATATATATATATATATATATATATATATATATATTTGAAATAGCAAGTGGCAGTGACTCAAACCTGAGATATTGTCAGGTTGAATGGGTGCTCTTACCACTTAATTAACCACATTTGTCATCTCAAGACTATAAATTAACAACAAATCAACTCGTCATGTTATTTTGGAAAACTTTTGGGTAATTGCATTATTGATTTAATTATCATTTATATGAAAAGCTAATTGATTACTGTGTTTATAGAAATTTGGATAGATTAAGAACTTTATTGATTTAAATTTTTATTTGATTACTGTGTTTAAGAACTTTATGAAAAGTTTTTATTTGATTTACGTAAAGTGTGCAAACAATATATATATTGAGTCTCTCATAAGAGTACCCTTATTTTAATTTCGGTAATGGCATTGATAAAATCACATCGATTTTATATGAAAATTCTCGAGTGCAAACTATTTAATGTCCAAACCTTCGATACCATAATGAAATTCAATGGATTTTGACGAAATTTTTTTGCATACATGATAAGAAAAATGAAAGATATTTATATAAACAAATTCAAAAAATTTCAAGTTTGGGAACTATTTTTTCTAAAATTTTTAAACTAAAACATTTTTTTTAAAAAAAAGGAAAACATTGGGAAAATGGATAGAGAAATAGTTCTTGTATCCAAACAAAATTTCAAAAACTTTCCTCGGCCACATCTCATTTATCTGATTAATATCCATATAAAAAATTTCATTAAATTTCATAAATTTCCATATCTCATTTACACCAAAGAAGTCCTATATATATATATATATATATATATATATATATATATATATATATATATGCACGCGTAGGTATGTGTGTTTTGGAGACTTGCTTTTTTTATAATTTTTTTTTTTTTCTTAACTTTTGGTCTCATTAGAAGGTGACATATAAGGTTGTCTTATATGATAATCCCTAATCCTCATCATCATCACCATCATCAAGATTCAAGAATAATAATAATTAAATAAAAAACAGATATTTCAATTGAATAATAATTAAGTAAACGCATGCAATATGTCATATTGCCTAGTGTGGTCCTGAATTCTTTTTTCTGAAACAGTGCGGTCCTTATTAATTCCTATTTATACGGCTAGATTTTCCTTTTATTTTAATTTTCAGCCAACTTGTCAATACTTATAATTTCACTCATGAGTGGATCCTGTATAAGTCCATATATCCTAATTAATTAATTAATTAATTTTATTAAAATAGAGTACACGCTAATATAAATCATTAAAAATAATATTCAGGTTTTAAAAATCATGAACAACATGCTCACCTACATGTAATGTAATAGTATAACCCCTATATATATATTTCAATATTGATCTCTAATTTATTACTTGAATTCTATAATTATCATATAATTATTTATATAAAAAAAAAATCAAAGCAAAAGATATGACAATAATTCCCATGATCTCTAGTTGACCCAACAAATCTGCTAAATGCTAATGATATATATATATATATATATATAAATAAACAAATAATCACAAAAAAAAAAAAAAAATGGCATGTGCCTTAGTTGATGGTAATGTGTTATTGGAAATTTAAACAAGTAATAATAATTTACCTGTATCAGAAATATAGCCAGTCCGGAGCAAGTCAGGAATGGCAGCGATCAAGGAGTAAGTAGCAAGCATGGCAGGCCAAAACCCGGCAGCTGGAATCCGAAACCGATGAGCCACTTGGATGGCCCATGATGCTAACAAATCTACAACCATACATGCAATAACACCACCATCTTGACTAAGATTACGAATGATACTCTCCAAATGAAGAGGCATGTGGTTCTCCATACCATATTCTATGGAGAAGAAATCCCGAGGACAATCCAATTCCAACCCATCTGGAATAGGGATGCATGTAATCTGAGTGTTGGGATCAAGACTTGTTTGGATGCGGATGTAAATGAATTCTGGAATGACCAAAACGGGATGTAAACCCAGGTTAAGGAAGGCCGAGGCTAGCTTAAGCATGGGTGTGACATGACCCAGCGCTGGATATGGAACCATCATGATTTTCATCATCACCTTCTTTTTG
This sequence comes from Acer yangbiense, assembly GCA_008009225.1. Classification (NCBI taxonomy): domain Eukaryota; kingdom Viridiplantae; phylum Streptophyta; class Magnoliopsida; order Sapindales; family Sapindaceae; genus Acer; species Acer yangbiense. The sequence continues at coordinate 20,519,068 of CM017767.1, read as the reverse complement.
CTGTAATACTTCATGTTAGCTTCTCTGATATTCTTTTGAGCACCACCACCACCAACAACAACAACAAATCTAATGGTAAGATTTTGTTGTGTTTTCAAGGTCTTCCTTTGGGGTTTTAATTTATAGAGGGAAGAATGGGACAAAGAGTCAACTAAGCATGTGTGTGGACATGTCTATATATATATATATATATATATATATATTGATATCCCCTAACTTCTTGCCCACTCCTTAATTTTTTATTTCTATTTCTATTTCTATCACATGCAATATTGACAGATTAAATGAAGCCGTTAACCACCAAACCACATAATTAAGAGGTGGTCACTCCTTAATTTTCTTAAATTAATGGTAACTTTCTTTTATTATAAGCAAAAGACTAGTATTTATCAAGTATTATGACTCCACACCACAATTAAATAAATTAAAAAATAATGATTTTGTAAGATTGAGTAATTAAGTAGTATCACTTAACAAATTAGTTTGTTTTTATTTTTCTTAATTAAGTACTATAAACATCTTATTCTTATAAATGCCAAATATTTCAAAGATTGAATAAGAATGTTTGAATTCCCTATAATATAAAAAATAGTTTTTTAATTAATTACAAGTATGTATTAGTGAATTGTGATAGTGATACAAGACAAGTTGCAACAACTTTTTTAGTAAAGTGAAAAAGTTGTAATAGATCGAAGAAATATATATATATATATATATATATATAGAGAGAGAGAGAGAGAGAGAGAGAGAGAGGTGGTGATGCAACGAGTTAGGCGAGAGGCATAATGCAGGAGTGTTTGCAATAGCAACACGTCACGTGTTCATCAATAAAAACAACTTTACTCCCTAAAACCTGCTTGATATTTTCTGCAAATTGCTATACATTCATGCATGTTTCTCTTTTTCACTTTGATGTTTCTTTTTCATATTTTAAGATGATGTCGGAGAAATACAGGAGAGGTAGATGATGTCTTTATACAAAGTGACAGAGGGGATAGATTGATGAGAAAAGACTAAACTCTAAAGAGAGAGGTTGATTGAGATAGATGCAAGTGGTGTGGCCTGTGGAGCATAAGTAGAACGTGTATATTAAATCAAATTATTAATTTATACCATACTTCAAATAAAATTAACAAACTATTAACTAACACAAAAGCAATACATAATTGTACCATTTTTCTCTTTTCCTTTGCTGCTCTTTTTCTGTTGTTGTGTGTTGTTGGCGTTGTGGCTTCTGTGATGGGGTGTTGTGTTTATATTCTGGAACCTGTTTCCCCTATTTCGTTTTGTTGGTTTCCCTTGTCTGGTTGTTTCTTGTTTTTCGGATGAACAAAGTTGCTTTTCAAAAAAAGAACAAAGTTGCTTTTCAAAAAAAAAACAAAGTTTAAAAGTCTAACACATTATAAACATTAAACATAACTTCCAAACTAAAACATAAATAAAATAAACCACGGGTTTGAAATAAAAATACAATCATTTGTCATAACAAAATACAGTAGCTCCCAAAAATTGCTTAATATTAATCTATATCAGAGAAAATAAATTGGCTCAATATAAATTATGCTTTATACTTTAACGGAAATATTATGCTTTATACTTTAACGGATTTCCATATGCAAATTGAAGATCCAATTTGATCCAATATGGGGTTTCAGAATTTAGGATCTAGTCTGATCCAATCATGTTCTCAATTCCAATCCAATCTAATGGATCCTACTATATTGGATTAGATCATTAACACTCCTAGTGAACTTTAATGATGGTTTATATATGAAAGTTAAGAAAAATGATACATGTTTGTGAAAAAAAAAAAATTCAAAATTGTTCGAATTTCAGAACTATTTTTTCTAAAAAATTTAAGTTAAAATATTTAAAACAAAATGGGGGAACATAGAAAAAATTGAGAAAAATAGTTATTGTATTATTATAATTATTATTATTATTATTATTATTTTGAATTTTTTTTCCCCAAGCATAACTCAATTTTCTTAATATTAAAACAAAACAAATCATAAAAATTCATAATGGTGTTGCATGCAAGAATCTCTCTCTCTCTCTCTCTCTCTCTCTCTCTCTCTCTCTCTCTCTCTCTCTCTCTCTCTCTCTCTCTCTCTCTCTCTCTATATATATATATATATATATATATATATATAGGGGCGGAGTTAGGAATTCAAGATCAGGGGCCGTTATATGAAAAAAAAAAAAATTGTGGATACCAAAGTGAAAAATGGTTAAAATATAATAATAATTTTTTTAAATTTTTACTCTCCCTCTGCCCCTGCACACACAATAGTAGACTTGGCAAAATTTTACACGACCCATTAACACAACCCAAACCCATTCGAAAATAGTGGTTGGTGGGTCAAGTTTATCGGATCGGGTTGTTAATAGGTCAACCCATTAAGACACGAAATATAATGGGTTGATTTTTGGTTCACCCTTAAAAAAACCGTTAATTCGATAACACATTAATATAAAGATTTTTTTTAATGTGTTTATGAAAGTTATTAAAAAAATCTTTTTGTAGTCACATTATGGAATTTATATATATATAAAATCTCTATAATTATGGTTAGAATATATTTTACTAATTAATATTTTTCTTTTTTTTTTTAAAGAGGAAAATTTTCTAAATTAAAAACTATAAAACTATAAATCATTTATTTCAAAATATTATAACCCTAACCCTAACCCTAAAACTCTAAAAGTAGTTAGTGAACTTAATTGCATGAGTTTCATCATTCTTCAGTGCTATTTATTTTCAACTTTTTAATAAATCTCAAATATAATATTTTGTAACGGGCTGGGTCGAGTTACCCATTAATTAAACAAATGGTTTCGGGTTTGTATATTTCAACCTATTAAGCTAACGGGTCAAGTTCAGGTGGAGCAATTTTAACACGACCCAAACACGAAACGATACAAATTCATAATAACACGACTCATTGCTAAGTCTACACAATAGTATTCTCCTCATGAGTAGGCAGTGCATGATGTATTAATGTTAGTACAATCATGTGACTATGTGGGTCATTGATTAAGTATAAATGAATGTTGATTAAGTCAAAGTAGTTGAATCGACGGTTATATATATATATATATTTGATGAATACAAAGAAATGAAGAAATGTTTTGCTTTTACTCTTTCATTTGTTATATAGTAAGAATATATATTTGATGAATGCAAAGAAATGAAGAAATGTTTTGCTTTTACTATTTCATTTGTTATATTGTAAGAATGAAAATACTCTCTCAAGAGTGAATGTAACAAGGATGCTCAAACTTAGCCCAATATACTTCTTGTGAAATCAAAAAATAATTGTCACTGTTATTTTTATTAAATGCTTGGATGTTAATACATATTTAAAATTTAATTAATTTTCTCAAATTCAATAAATCATTAAAAATATAAATGTCATCCTTAAATTTTATTGAACAAAAATCTCATATATATATAAACAAACAAAATTATAGTTACAAGATATATTTAAGATGTTTCAACAAATGGGCAACTCGATCGTATTAAGAAGTATAAATATGATCAATAAACAAATCGAAATGCTTAAATGAAGAATGATTGAGAAATCAGAAAATCTAGAAATTCGGTAGACTATTGAAATAATAATGAACTCAATGAATGCATCAACTGGCAGGGATTGATCCCATCCACAAAAAACTCACGAAGAATTTAAAATAACATAAATTAAATTCACTATGTACAAGCTTACCTAGCTAATTTATGGAAGATTAAACTTGATCAAAGTATAACAAAAAAAATATAACCTGAAAATTACCTGAATAAGAGGTTCTTCACGCCACCAAACAACAATTTCTGGTGTGAGAGAGAAGGCCAATGAAAAGGTGGGTCCTACTTTCAGTATCAAACACACTACTCATGATCAACGAAATCATCCAAAATAAAGAAGAATACAGTAATACACAAGGATAAACTAAGGTAATTAGGAGAAACCATGTTGCCATGACAATGGATTATCTGAGTTAACCACAAGGACATACTCCGGCCTTACCCTGGAAAAGAAAGAAAATGATTACAACAAATCCCTTCTCCGACCAGTATCTGCCGTTTCAATTTGTACTGATACGGAACCATACAGTAACATGGTTCTCACGAGTCACGATTACACTCATAAATTAATTATGCAAATAAACTCATAATATATATATATATAACTTTTCCTATTATCACCCCCTCATCTTAATACAATAAGTACCTTTGATGAAATTGTATGTGCAATTGAATGTATTTCGATGAGATTTTTTATATACATCCTTGGAAAATTAAGATACATATTTGGTAAAATTTTGAATTTTTTTTTGGATTCAATAGCTATTTTTTATGGTATTTCCCTATTTTTAAATGGTTTATCTTCAAAAAAGTCAGAAAAAACTAGTTCTTGTATCTGAAAAAATTTCAATTATTTTTTCACAAATGTATTTCATTATTTTTATCATTCATACAAAAAGAATCACATTAAGATTCAGTAAATTTTATTAAATTTCATCAAAGGTGCTTAAAGTGTGCATTGAAAAATTTCTTTTATATATATATAATATTAATATCCAAAATCATAAAATATTGATATAAATCAACACCCACCAACGAAATTAGAAATAAATCAACAATAAAATGAATATATATATATATAAACCTAAGCCCCACCCACCCACATTCATCTATAGAAGAACCATGCACACATCATAAAATACAAAAACGAGAAAAAGTTCATCAAAAACTCAAATTATAAGCCCACCGACAATAAAAAAACCAGAGAACCGCAAAAATAAATAAATAAATTGATATGGTCAAATATTTTTGGAATTCGAAAGTCTTAAAAAGATTGGAAAAGAAATACCAACCTGATGTGCAGAAGGAAGGATGTGCAGATTTTTTTTTCACCACGGCTATCTCCAACCAATCTTCATTTCTTCAAAATGAAGACTACATTGGCTCTAACCAATCTTCAAATGAAGACCCCAAAATGAAGATTGGTTTTGGTTCTTCAAAATTGATCTTCATTTCACTATTCCATTAAAATAATATTATTTTGCTTCCAATTTCTTTTTTCACATTTTTAATTAAACTCAATTAATTATATATAATTTTTAATTTATAAATGTAATCAGTATAAAAATTAGACCATTAGAAATATTTTGTTGAGATCTTTCAACCGAGTATAATATTGACTATATTTTAATTATTTTTTAATTTTAAATTTTTTATTAATGAACTGATAGGTATTTTAATTCAAATTAAATGTTTTCAAATCATCAATATGTAATTAACATATATCATAATATTAACTCAAAATAATTCAGTAAAAGCAAATAATAACATTAACATTCTTAAATTAAAATATTACAATGGAAAAAAAAGTACATTGAAAATGAAAATAAAACCAATAAAAATAACATTGAAACTTAAAAGTTAACACTAATATTACGATAAGTCATCTCCACTCCAACCATAGTAATTTGGAAACCGATCAAAACTACTAAAATTACCTGATGACCCATCTTGAAATTGCCCATAACTATTAAAATTGACATGGATAATGTTAGCAGATGATTTTTGTTTATTAAAATCATTACATGTAAAAATAGTTAGGTGTGACAAATTATAAAAAAGATTAAAAAAATTTAGATGTAATAAAAGTGAGCAAATTATTATCTAATAAGATAACGTAGAAAAAACAATTTTATTAAAGAAAGTTTAAAATATTATTTATAAAGTAAAATAATAATAGTTTATTATTTAGATATTGTAAAATGAAGAATGATTGGAGTATTAAAATTATGAAGATAGAATATTCCAGGAATATTCTATTTTCGGTATTATTTTCGGTATTCGAATTGAAAACTGGTTGTAGATGGCATAGAGGCATGGAGGTGGGATAAAATAATGAGAGATAATTAGAAGTTGGTAATTAGGGCATATGGGAGGTTTACGAGGAATGACAGTTTGGTAATTGTTTTAAAATTCGTACATTTTGTTGAAGTTGATGGTTTTTACATGTCAACAATTTTTTATTGTTTTTTAAAAATTATCAACAGTTAATGACATTATCTACAAGTGTCATTAAACATTGACACCATCAAGTGACTAATCTATGTAGGAAACCTGGCAATTTCCATCTCCTTCAATTTGCAGTTCAGCTAAACCATATGTGGCCAACCTGAAATAAAACCATTATGAATAAATGAGAACAAATCACATGTAAGAATCCAAACTGTACATGTTAAATTCCCAACTATCATCCCAGACGGTCTTGTCTTTGTGCATAAAATTACACTATTTCCATTTAACCTTCACAAATCAAACGATAGATGTAGAAGAATTTCTCTATGCGCTCCATGTTCAATCATTTTATAACATAACATGCTCAAAATGAATATAGCAAACAGTATGCCATGCCACCAAGCAAGATGAAACTCAAGAAACCTGATGATCAAAGGCAAAGGGAAAAAAAAAAGTTTTGAGTTAAAAAAAATGTAGTTCTGATAAAATATGATGATATAATCATAAATAAATTAAGACAAACTAAATGTCATTAGTGTAAAGAGTTTAATGCTATTTTTTGGGCCCTTATCTGTAAGTTTAAGCTTTTAGATTGAAGAGTTACTTAACATAATATTAGAGCCAGTTCTACCAAGAGGTCCTCAGTTCTACCAACAGGTTCTACCAAGAGGTTGCATCATTTACATCTGGTATCTGCCCATTAATGCGGGGTGTGTGCTGCCAACATAAAGAACCATTTAGTACTTACAAAGCCAGATATAATTAGTCTCCTAGTTGCAAAGTAAAAAAGTAACGAAAATATCCTTTTAGTGTCTACCTATCACATATTAGTCAACTTGGTAAGCAACACAGGAGAGAAGAAACATGCAATTAATTATAGAAACATATATAAATTTAGAGTTTTTAAAAGTAAAATTTTGTTTTATTTTTGTATATTTAAAGTAACGGTTCTTCATAATTGTATCTATTGCAAGATGACTCATGTAATGAACTGCTTCTTTACCATTTCAAAACAGCAGGATGCATAAGAATGATGTTTAAACAAATATATTATATTGAGATGAAAATGTTGGAAAATTCCATCATGCGGGACCACACATGTAAATATTAAATGTGTTATGCTATCTTTGGTTAAACCTAAATTAAAGTGGTCTAATTAAGATTTAAAGTTTTAAAACTTAAGGGTATAATTGTCTTGGAGTTAATGTGTAGATACCAAAGTACTATTTCTAATTTGATGAAGGGCCAAATTAGAAATAGCAAAACATATAATAATCTGATTAATATATTTAGGGTTATGGTCCCCAAATCACACGATACCGTTTTGGCTTGTCTGTATCCCCATCACCAGAACAAGAGAGAACACTTTTGGATGTCCCAAGGATCGTGATAATTTGAAAGATCTCAACCTGTCCACCAATCTCCGGCAATGGATTCAGGTATGCTTCCGCTTTCTCCTATCTCCCATTTCTCTTGAATTGACATGGGTTAGTAATATGTATTTAGGGTTTGATTAAAGCATGATATAGAAACATGTTTAGGTCAAAATATTGGACGAATTATGTGCCTACACATGTTAGATTTAGTGTCAAATCAAAATACTCACAAGTGGTATCAGAGCCACCCATGATCGATTCTTGAGAATTTTCGAAGATTTTAGTTTTGAATATGATGATTTGTTGCGTTGTTCAACTATTGTGTTGTCTAATATATGTTTAATCCATGAACAAATTTTTTTTGTATTGTTTGTTTGTCTTTTTTTTTTTTTTTTTTGGGGTGAGTTTCAAGATCTGTTGAAGTTGGTGGGTTTCTCGATCTAATGAGTTATGGGACCAGATCACGTTATGATCTGATGAAGGATCAGATCAGATCAACCCAGGTATGGGGTTTTCTCTTGGTCGGATGGGTCACCTAGACCCGATCCCATGCTCAGCCAACCCAGATCCATCGTCAATCTCAGGTCAAATCCACTTTTTCGATGGATTTTTACGTGAAACCCTTGCTTTTTGCGGCGATGAGGGAGATCGTTGGTCGTTGACAATGATCTGGTCCAGATCGGGCGACCCAAGCCTAACCCAGCCGCCGTTCATTCAATCCACATAGATCGATTGTCGGTCGTCGCTTGCAATCCGTGTTTATGGGTCGTGCGCTGCTTGGCCACCGATTGTCGTCCTTCTAGTGACAGCGTAAAGGTTTAGGTACCGGCGGCGAGAACCTAGGGTTCACAGAGGTTGATTTTTCCTCAAGCCCTTCTCTTGAAAATTTGAAATTTTTAAGGGGATTGGTTTGTAATTATTTTGGGCTGTTATGAAACTTTGCTAAATTGTTGGGCCATTATGTAATTTTGATAACAGTTGGGGCCATTGTGTGATTTTGATAAAGTTTTGGGCCAATTGATAATTACCAAAACGTACTAGGCCAGTTTGCAATTTTGAAAACATTTTGGGGTGGATTTTTAATTACTGAACGGTTATGGGTCACTTTGTAATTTTAAAAAGTTTTTGGGCCACTTTTTTTAATTATTGAAAATTATTGGGCCAGTTTATGATTTTGACAAACTATTGGGGTTGATTTGTAATTATTGAAACTTGAGGGGCCTTTCTATAATTTTAAAACATCAGGGGCAGTTTTGTTATTTGTAATAAAAAAATAAAATATTAAAGAATCAACTCAAATTCAAATATTTTTTGGTATATCTTTTATGGTTAAATAAAGTAGTCCATCATTCTAAATGGGTTAATTGAAACAAGATATCGCCAAAGTGATCTCTCTTGTGCAGATTGTTCATGAGGGATGTTGGATGTTTGTGTGTGTGTGTGTGTAAATTCATGCGAGTATTAGCCGGCCCAAAGGAAGGTTAATACTTGGCCGAATTACACACACCTGTGGTGGTAAACATGTGACGATTATAAGGTTTTACATGTGAATAATAAGTCGATCGAAAGATAGATTTATTATTTGACTTGAATTATTGTCAATGTTTGATCACTGCAACAAGAGTACCACTTACAATTAATATTACTGTCCAAAAACTTGATATTAATGTTGTGCTAGGTATCTTAATATGAGACTTACCATTATTTGAATTTGTTGATTATTGTATTTGGTTATTAATGTGAGCATGTTTGTTTGTTTTGTTTTCTTTACGGCTAGTGTTTCTACTATATCTACTAATATCAACTCTATACCCATACTTAATGGGACCAACTTTAAGGATTGGAAAGAGAACATACTTATTGTTCTCGACTGCATGGATCTGGACCTTACACTTCGGATTGAGCAACCCGTTTCTCTTACTGATGCAAGTTCTCCTGATGACAAGAAGAACTTTGAGAAGTGGGATCGCTCAAATCGCATGAGTCTTATGATCATCAAGCGTGGCATTCTAGAGGCATTTAGAGGTGCGGTATCTAAAAAGATAACCAAAGCCAAAGAGTTCCTAACCGAAATTGAAAAGCATTTTGCAAAAAACGATAAGGCAGAAACATACACGCTTTTGCAAAGCTTGATTTCTATGAAGTACAAATGCAAGGGGAACATAATGGACTACATTATGGAAATGTCTCATATTGCTTTTAAGCTTTAGGCATTGAAGCTCGAGCTGTCTGACGACTTGCTCGTGCATTTGGTATTAATATCACTTCCTGCACAATACAGTCAGTTTAAGGTTAGTTACAACTGTCAAAAGGAGAAATAAACTCTTAATGAACTCATTTCTTATTGTATGCAAAAGGAAGAGAGATTAAAGTAAGACAGGAACGAAAGTGCTCATTTGGCTAGCACCTCTAAGGACAAGGGCAAAATGAGTGTCAGGTCTGACTATGGTGATGAATACTACGGCAGATATGACGGTTCAGGTGAACAACGTCCAAGACCGTTTGCTAAATTCTTAGAGGAATGTGGAATCGTCCCACAAAACATCATGCCAGGATCAGCTAGCATGAATGGTGTAGCTGAAAGGCAAAACCGGACTCTTAAAGATATGGTAAGGAGTATGATTAGTCATTCCTCCTTACCAAAGTCACTCCGGGGAGAAACACTCAAAACAGCAGCTTATATTCTGAACCAAGTGCCAACTAAAGAAGCTACAAAAACACCTTATGAGCTTTGAACAGACAGAAAGCCTAGTCTAAAGCATTTTCACATTTGAGAATGTCCAGCTGAGGCAAGGCCTTACAGGCCACATGAAAAGAAATTGGACTCCAAAACTATGAGCAACTACTTTATTGGCTACTCTGAGCGATCTAGGGGGTTTAAGTTTTATGATCTCACACTTAGGTCAATTTTTGAGACAGGAATTGCAATATTTTTTTTGAGGATGTTGAGTTTAGGAGGAGAAATAAGGTCAGAGACATTGTCTTTGAGGAGGAATTGATTTTGATTCCCACCATTAGGGGGTAGGCACCAACCCGCCAACCCAACCCAACCCGACTAGATTGGGTTGGGTTGCTTTTAAGATTGGGTTGGGTTGGGTTAATAAAATATAACCCAACCCAACCCGACATAATTAATAAAAAAATAAATTAAATGACTTTATTTATTATTAGATTTATTATGAAATCTCATATTTAAAAATATTTAAAAATTTTACTTATGCACCATTTATAATATTATAAATGACAAATATAAATACATAATTTTAAATATTTTATACAATAATATATAATACATTTATTAAAAATATGCAATTATATTGCCTTCATCTTTTGTATTAATTGGCACATCCTTGATTGTACTTTAAAATGTTTTTTTTACTTAGGATTTGATTAAGAATTTGATAGAAAAAAGTCTAATAATTGTATAGAAGCTTAAACTATTATGTTGGTTGAAATAAATAATAGATTATCCAACTACGAGATATTCGACGAAGTGATTATAATTGTAAAATGGATGGGAGGGTTAGATGGAGACTTTTCAAGTTGGATAAATTGTTATATATTTTTTTTTAATTATGCAACAGTGTTATATGTTGTGATTTGGTTTTAATGCCTTTAAGAAATCTAAACTCTATGTAATATGATATTAGGGTGAAAAAAATTATTTTAAATTTAAATTTTCATATAATAAAATTTGAATTCAAATTTTTTTTTTATTGGACTTAAAAGCCCAACCCGATCAATCCAACCCGACAAATATTGGGTTAGGTTGGGTTGGGTTAAAATTTACGTTGGGTTGGATTGGGTTGAAAAATTTTCAACCCAACCAGAAAACGCCCACCCCTACCCACCATCGCTTTTGACAATGTGTAGGTTTCTATACCTATCATTGATCAAGAAGCAAATATGGATCCTCAACCAAACAATGTTGATCAACCCCCCATTCAAGATGAGGTAATTGTTCCTGAGGAATAAACTCAACAACCTCAAGAACCGGTGCCATTAAGGCGATCCACTAGAGAAAGGAGAAATGTTATTCCAGATGAATTTTTCGTATTTCTCCAGGAACACAAGGAAAACATTAGAATGGTGGAAGATGATCCAATCAACTTCCAACAAGCCATGTAGGGTTCCAACTCTCAAAAGTGGATTGATGCCATGAATGAGGAGTATAAGTCTATGCAAGATAATAATGTTTGGGAACTTGTCCCATTACCAGAAGATGCGAAGCCCATTGGCTGTAAATGGATTTTTAAAACCAAAAGGGATTCAAAAGGTAATGTGGAGAGGTATAAGGCTTGTCTTGTAGCTAAAGGCTTTACCCAAAAGGAAGGGATTGACTTTAAAGAGACTTTCTCTTCGGTTTCAACGAAAGACTCTTTTAAGACAATCATGGCACTTGTTGCACATTTTGACCTTGAGCTTCATCAGATGGATGTCAAGGCAGCGTTTCTCAATGGTGACATTAACAAAACAATTTATATGGTGCAACCAGAAAACTTTGAGTCGAGAGACCCAAAGAATATGGTTTGCAAATTGACAAAGTCCATTTATGGACTCAAGCAAGCTTCCCGTTAGTGGTACTACAAGTTTCATCAAGTGATTATCTCGTTTGGTTTTGAGATAAACATTGTTGATAATTGTGTGTATCACAAATTCAGTGGGAGTAAGCACATAATCCTAGTTTTGTATGTCGATGACATACTACTTGCCACAAATGATATAGATATGTTGTACGAAACCAAGATATTTCTATCAAATAATTTTGAGATGAAAGATCTTGGTGACGCCTCATTTGTATTAGCGATCCAGATACAATGAGAACGCTTTCGGGGTATTCTTGGATTATCACAAAGGAGCTATATCGATAAAATGCTCAAAAGGTTTGGCATGTAGGATAGCAAACCAGGTGACACCCCTGTCGCTAAAGGAGACAAGTTCAATCTCAATCAGTGCCATAAAAATAACCTTGAAGTTAAGGAAATGCAGAAGATTCCCTATGCATTAGCTGTAGGGAGTCTAATGTATGCTCAGGTGTGTACACATCCGGATATTGCGTACATTGTTGGTATGTTAGGCAGATATTTAAGTAACCCTGGGATAGATCATTGGAAAGCAACCAAGCGAGTTATGAGGTATTTGCAGAGAACAAAAGATCACATGCTCACATATAGGAGATTAGATCAGTTGGAGATCATAAGGTATTCCGACTCCGATTATGCTGGATGCCAAGACAGTAGGAGATCCACATCAGGGTACATATACGTGTTGGCTGGTGGAGCTATTTCTTAGAGGAGTGCCAAACAGATACTCGTAGCTTCTTCCATCATGGTAGCAGAGTTTGTAGCATACTATGAGGCATCCAACCATGGGATATGGCTGCGGAATTTTATCACTGGGCTGCACATTCTGGAGGGTATTGAAAGACCACTCAAACTATATTGTGACAGTAAGTCAGCAGTACTATATTCCAACAACAACAAGAGCTCATCTAGGTCAAAGCATATTGACATTAAGTTCCTAGTTGTGAAGGAGAGAGAGTGCAGAATGGACAAATATCCATATAGCACATTGGGACAAACTCCATGATAGCGGATCTGCTTACAAAGGGATTACCACCCAAGGTCTTTCTTGAGCACACTGCTCATATGGGTGTTATTTTGTATGAGGATATCACATTATAATGGGACTTTGTATCATTTTGCATTTTATTGTTTTATGTTTGATTTTGGACATACTTATACATTTATGTATTTGGATATTTTCCTAATCATAAATAAAGTATTTAGTTCATTTCACTCTGTTACATTGTGTTAAGTATTGATCTCACTAAAGAATAAAGTAGGACCAATTGGAAATAGACATGTATAGATCACATTGCATGTAATTTCCATGCTACGCATCCATGATTGATCTATGTCATAAGGCTTAAAGGTATAATTGTCTTGGAGTTAATGTGTGATACCAAAGTACTATTTCTAATTTGATGAGTGGCCAAATTAGAAATAGCAAAACATATAATAATATGATTATTATATTTAGGGTTATGGTCCCTAAATTACACGATACCGTTTTGGCTTGTCTGTATCCCCATCACCAAAACAAGAGAGAACACTTTTGGGTGTCCCAAGGATCGTGATAATTTGGAAGATCTCAACCTGTCCACCAATCTCCAGCAATGGATTCAGGTACGCTTCCGCTTTCTCCTATCTCCCCTTTCTCTTGAATTGACATGGGTTAGTAACATGTATTTAGGGTTTGATTAAAGCATGATATAAAAACATGTTTAGGTCAAAATATTGGACGAATTATATGCCTACACATGTTAGATTCAGTGTCAAATCAAATTACTCATAGAAAACTCCTATTGAAATCACAATTCTAAGAAAGAATTATATGAGGAACAAACGAAGTAATATAGATGGCTATATGGCCCTGTTTGCTACACGGGATTGGATTGGTTTATTTCATGAGATGGGATTGGATTGAGATAGGACTGAGATTAGATGAGATTGAATTGGACTGGATTGAACTAAATTAATAATATACTGTGTTTAGAGAAACATGAGACTGGACTGAATTAATACCATGTTTTGTTTGGTGAAAGATGGGATTGGACTAAATATAATAATATTTGTAATTTGATAATATTTTTAAATTGTGTGAGACTCTCTAGATACAAAATTTTAAAAAATAATAATAAGAAAAATATATAAGTGAATTAGTAAAAGTGACTAGTGGAGATCTAAAAATTTTTATTTTTTTTTTTTATTTTTTTTTTTTTGTCATGAAGTCCCTCTCCAGACTAAGAATTTTTATTTTGTTTTTTAAATAAAAAATAAAAGTTCCATCTCCAGACCTAGATCTATGGAGGCGAGAGCTCCATCCCCGATGAGGTGAAGCTCGCAAGCGAGCTCCGGAGATGTAGTCTATCTCCGATGGCACTCCCAAGCTAGCTCCGAAGCTCAGGGCTCCATCCCCAACGGATCACAATTGATCTCCTTCAATTTCTTTTGTACTTTCTTTCATTTTTTTTTGGTAACCAAACACATAAAAAAATAAAATAAAAATAAAATAAAAATAAAAATAAATCAAAGAACTGTTCATCTTCCTTCTTTGATTGGGAGTTTTGGATGGATTTGTGTGTTTCTATTCAAACACACTAGTCACAAAATAGATTATGGAAAAGGAAAACAAATCAAAAATATCAAAGAAATATTCAAAGAACTGTTTTCTAATTACAATTAGTCACAAATCAGATTATTGGAAAAAAAATGTTTCAAGAATGAGGACATGAAGGCTTATTGGTTGAAAAGAGAGAGAGAGAAGATAAGAGGAAAATATTTGATCGATGATGAAAGAGAAGAAAAGAATAAAATATCAATTTTAATGTAAAAAAAAAAAAAAACAATTACAATGATTAGTCCTAGGACAACTAAAACCATAAGGAGAGGTGGATTTATTTAGTCCAGAGTTGGTGGGATTATTTTTTGCACCATTGGGAAAAGGTATCACAATCCTTTTGTTGAGCCAAACGTGGGCTTTGGACTATTATAGTCCAATCCCAAGCTTATATGGCTCAACAAACGTGCCCTATATGTATTAGAGCTTTGTCCACATAAAAATCTCGTTAGTCTTACACGTGAGATGGTGTTTGAGGTTAACACTATCGTTTGGGCTATTACTTGCAAGCTTAAGCTTTAAGTATAGCCGTTAACCAAATTCAAAACTAAGCCAATATAAATTGTGAATGTGATAAATATTTAATGAAATAATCAACAAGAAATCATATAAAAAGCTCATAATAAAACCAAACCTTTCGAACAACCGCTTATGGTGTAAGGTTGCATCATTTACATCAGGTATCTGCCCATTAATACATGGTGTGAGATATATAAAAGGAATTAGAGAGACTTTTAAATCCTAATTTTAAGTTGTGTTAAACTTGGACATGGCCAAACATATCACGATCTTAGTTTCTAACAGTTCGAGATTGTTGTTGAAGTTGGCTTGACTTTCATTGATAGTTAAATCTCTTGATCCAAAGAAAGATACACACGGACCAAAAGAAGAAAGTGAAAAGATACATAGTTCTAAAGTATCATATCTTAATGAAAATAGTGTTTTGTTATATTTGACTCGATGTATTAGACCAGATATTATACTTTCAGTTAATTTACTTACTAGATTTAGATCAGCACCAACTCGAAAACATTATAATGAGAGTAAACATTGTTTTTCATTATCTTTGTGGAACAAAAGATATGAGAATATTATATACAAAATCTAAGAATTTTTCACATTTACTTAGTTAAGAAGATGGATATCTATTTGATCATTATAAAGTTCATTCACAAACGAGATATGTTTTTACCTACAACTGCACAACAATCTCATTTATCATCAATGGTTAGGATCTACTAACATGTGGCAATTACATGGATTAATGGTTATGATTTATTTAGTTTAGTTTATTTCATTTATCATCCAATACCATTTGATTTCTCACCTTTAAATTCAGGAAACCCATGTCTTTTCTTTATTCATCATCCCATTTAACTTCTTTAAAAATAAAAAATAAAATTAAAAAACGAAGAAAAAAATACTTTCTCAAACTCCAGCAGTATATATTTATAGCAAATTGAAGCCAACCTCCCTGAGGTTTGGCATTTGACAACCAAAAACAACTTTATCATTAATTGACTATGACCTCCCTTACCGTTAGTCAAAGCTAGTCAAGTTTAACCGTTGACCGGATTTGGCCGCTACAAATACCTAAATGCCCATGAATAAAAAAAAAATCTGATTTTAAAAATATATAAATATATGAAAACAAATTTGGATCTCCACTATAAAAAAACTGAAAATTACAAATTAAGAAAAAAAAAAAAAACGTGAAGAGATAAGTTGTATCTCTATATTTTTCTTCAAATTCTAAATTATAAAAAATTAATAATCTGGATCATCAAAATCCAATCCAACAACATTATCTTCAGATAATTTTTTCTTCTTCCATATGGATTCCCGGATTTTTCTTTATATTCACATTTTTTAGATTTTTCAAAACTAAAAAACTAAAAAAAAATTTGGCTCATATAAATCTAATCTAACAACATTTTCTTCTTCCATTGATGTATTTCTAGATTTTTCTTCAAATTCAAGTTTTTTAGATTTTTCAAAAATAAAAAATAAAAAATGTGGCAAGATGAATGGTGAAGATTTAAAGCTTTTAAATCTATTTTTTTAATAAATAAAAAGGCTTGAAAGGGTGAAAATACCCTTATCTCTATTAAGTTTGACTAACTTTAACTAATGGCATGGGATGTCATTGTCAATTAAGCATAAAGTTGTTTCTGATTGTCAAAGGCTAAACCTCAAGGAGGTTGGTTGCAATTTGCTCTATTTATATTTAGGAAGCAATATTTATTTTTATTCAAGAAGAAGAAAATACTTTCTCAAACCTTGCTAAAGAGAAGGCGTGAATGACTCCAAACTCCAAGCACACAGATAAAGAAATCTAGAAAAAAAAAATGATATGGAAAGAGCTTGACAGTGATGGTTATTGTCATTCACGGAGAAAACAAAAATTAAATAAATATGGACAATCTTAAAATTGCCAAGTCTTGGAGTTCATCAAAGTTTCAATATTTTGATGGCAAATGAATTGAGAGATTGGATGAGCAGTTGAAAAGAAAAAAAAAAGGAGGAGTTCATTGGTGATTGTAATACAATAGGGCATTCAAAAATTTAGTGAAAATGAAAGTGTTTAGGAGTGGCCAAAAATCCCTAGTCCTAATTCCCAACCAATAAAATGCTTTCACTTGTAAATCTATGATTGACAAAAACATAAAATAAATCTTGCCCATTGAAATCTGTAATTGTCACATGTCAATATAGATCCTTCAAAGCTTAGTGATCACACAATTATATATATATATATATATATATATATATATATATATATAGCCCCCATTTCCTATAGTTTGTGCTCATTTTTCAAGCATTTTTTGTGTATGTAATGGGTTTAAATAAGTGTTTCATGTGATTTTGGGAATTCAGGGGCACTGGTGTAATTTTGGTAATTCAAGGGTAAAAGAGTAAAAATTGGGCCAAGATTGAAGTTTGTGTGCTTATGAAAGAATACAGGGGCCTATATGTAATTCGCCAATCAAATAGCCGATCAAATGAAGCTTCTAAATACACCTCACCAAACTGCTAAGCACACCCCTTAATTAGCAACAAGCCAATTCATAGGCCTAGACAGCGAAATTGGACCAGTGATTCTCACAGTTCTGATTTCGCTGTCCGGCTCAATGAAATCCAAGACCGTGAAATTTACTCAGCATCACTGAGGGTATTTTTATAATTTTCCACCGACGGTATTTTTGCAATTTTCCAATTTCATAAAACATTATTTAAACCCCATTTTGAGCCATCTTTCCAACAACAACCAGATCTCCACCATTCTTTGAAGCCACCAACATCAATCAAGGAGAGAGGAGCTTCCAAAGCCACCATTGAGGTTTTCCTCCTTGGCGGCTCACCATTCCACCTTCATCAAACCTTCAATCATCCATCTTAGAGAAAGATTCAAGAGGAAAAAAAAAAAAGCCATCTTGCTTTTCTATAAGTAAAATGCACATCAATGAAAGCTTGAAGACTCTTGTACATCACTTTGGTTTTCTCTATTTACTCTCTCTTTGATTATTTCTTTTTGATGTGTGCTATCCTCTCTAGGGAATTTTTGTAAACCTAACACTAGTGCTTTTGATATGATTGATTTGCATTTAATCTTTTCAAGTCTTGTTTTAATTCAATTTCTTCATAGCTTGATCTTGATTTATGTTGATTGAATATCATTCTTGATGCTAGTTATATGATTAGGTTAATTTGAGAATTAGAGTTGAGTATATATCATGCTTAGCTTTGATTATTGCACTTAATTGGATGGATGAAATTAATGAAAGTACATATCATTCTTAAGTGGATTTTGGTTCTTTAAATTTTCATGCTTAATGAATCTTTGGCTATTGCTTGTACTATACACCCTAAATGAGTAGTAGTTGAAGATAAGTGACTCAATTCGGCATCATACGGTTGAGTCACACTAAAGAGAAGATTGAACCCAAACTTGGATTGTTAATGCAGTTGGTTACATGATTAGTATGAATGTTTGGTGAGCTTAATTAATTATTGTACCATTTCCTTGCATCTCTCTAATCTGCCCAAGTCAATCTTGGTGTGTAGTAATTCGAGTGCATTGCCTTTAGGAGTAGTTTAATTTAGCTTATGAGTAGTATAATTTAGAAAGGCATGCACCCGGCCAGCTACCTCACATACTCACCATTCTCAGCCCTCCATATACTTTTTGCTTTTATTTCAATTCTTTATCAACAACCACATTATGTTTACACTTCACACACACCATTCTTACCCTTTCACATGCTTTCTTTTACATTGCTTTAGATTCTTTAACTAGAGACAGTCGATGATGACACCTCCTTGAGGAATAAACCCGTACTTGCTGCTATGCGATCGTTCAAACGATCCATGCACTTGCGAGATAAACTCACGGACTTCAATTTTTGCATCACTTAGGTTAGGAGAGGATCCAAATATGTAGAGTTTATAAGGTCTCATTTGTTGATTGGCTCATTTCGTGGACAAACCACAATTGGGGTTCATTGTAAGGGTAGCTTAGATATTAGGTTTAAGTTCAATGCCCTTTGAAGACCTCATCATTGATAAGCACCAAAGGTAAATTTCTAAGTGATTAGTTTTCTTTGAAGAGATTTAGATTGCACACACACATTTAGCATACTTGCATTTGTGTGCATACTCTTCACATGTCACATTTCACACTTGCACTTTGATTTTGTATTTTGTGTGTGCTTATGTGCCTTGTAATTCGCTTCTCGATATTGCTCGGAAACGTCCGCGCATGCACTAGTATGTGCTTGGTTTTGCGCGAAGTCCGCCTACGGAGAATGCCCTTGGCTTCTCCTTTAGTTTCACCTCTTTTGGTGAAACGGCGGTTATGATCGGCGGTCGAATGAAATCGCCGTTTGAGTCTAGAGACCTCTGGATCAATTCTGCGGTTATGATCGGTGGCCACGACCGCCGTTTGAAACTGCCGATCATACCTGATTGATTTAATCTCTCGGGTTTGAATCTGCGGTTGGTTCGGTGGTTTCAAAACCGCCGAATGAAACCGTCGATGATGCCCTGTTCTTCTCGGGCTCAATTCGATGGTTGTAATCCATGGCTTGGCCGCCGATTGAAACCACCGATCGGTGCGTTTCAGGGGCAAACTTATCTTTTCACATGCTCTATTTTTTATGCCTATAAATACATCAATTTCTCTTGTTCTGAATGTGACTTTTTAATTATCAAGAACCCTACTTTTAAAAGAGAGATTTTTGTGAGAAAAAGCAATCAAGTTTGCTCATTTAAACACTCAAACCAAAATTCATATGCATCAAAATTCATCTAGCATATTCTAGCATATCTAGGATGCTTGCTTGCATGGGTCTTTCATCAACACACTTGCTTTGGTAAGTTCTTCACTATTATCATATATAATTAGTGTTTTATTTATTATGGCATCTCTTTTATTACTTGATTGTTCTTAGATTAAATTCTAATATTTAAGATAGAGATTGTTGTGTTGATTTGATTGAGTATTGTATTGTGATAGCTATCTAGGTTTTCATAATCTATGTTTAGCTAAGCTAATTGACATGTCATCTAGCTTTTAATATCTAGGATTGAATTAATTGCAAAATCATCATCCTAGATAAGCATATAGAGTAACTTAGCTCTAAATTGCGTTTTGAATATTTCTCATATTCACTTAGGTTTTATTATCTATTCTTAGAGAATTAAGTCTTGTGTTGTAACCAGGATTAGGTTGCTTAATTCGTAAGCAATTGGACTATGTCCACTTATACCGGGATTAGGTAGGTGTGTGATTACTTACCGGGATTAGGTTGTAATCGTTTTACACACTTAGTGGATTCGAGGTTCGAGTGTGGCTCACTTATTAGCCCATAGGTTTTCCAGTGAGGGTTTCCACGTAAAAATCAAGTGTTATTTAATTTCTGTATTTTACACTTGATTTATTGTTTTATTGCTTTATCTAGTTTGGGGTAATTTCGTAATATTGACTATTCACGAAAAATTGGGTAATATCTTTAAAATCTATTCCCACCCCTAGATAGTTTTATACACACCGTGCAATATTTGTTTCAGAGTTCATAGACTTTTATGAACTTTACACAATTATAAAAAACTTTTGTAGACTTTAATAAACTTTCATTTTAAAAGACTTTCATAGAAATTTATAGACTTTCATTAACATTTATAGAATTTCATTTAAATTTCTCATGTAAATAAAAATATTATCTCAAAAGAATAAAAAACAAAACCATCGTTAATGTCTATGAAACTTAACGAAAGCATTCATGCCTATTCATGTCTATATACGTGATTTTAAATTTTTATTTGTTTTTTTTATTATTATTATTATTTGCATTATAAAGACAGTTATGCACCTAAAAGTTTTTATAATTAGTCAAAATATGTGTGTAAAATATAATTAGTCAATTTGTTTTTTTTTTCTTCTTATAATCAGTCAAAAGATTATAAATTTTCTTTTAGAATAAAGGTAGCAAACTGAAAATAATATTAACGTTTACATGTTTCTACAAAAGTATGACAATATGTATAAAAAATCTACCCAAAATTAATTCAAGTTACCAAGACAAAAACTGAAAACCGTATATAGTTGTTGAACAAGACTCATGTTCATAAGTGGGTAGTTTAATATTGACCATATTTACATTAAGACACGCTTATACGCGACTTTGATTATGGCTTTGTTGAGTAGTGGTTTTTACTTTTTATTATTTGTAATTAACATAAATGAAGCTCATTTGATTTATTTTAGTGTTGTTTAATTGCTTTGAAAATAGAGGTAAAAAAATGAAATCCTTCGCCTTTAATTGCATAGCCAGTGGAGAATTGTTTTATTTTATATTATTTTTAGTTTTTTTTTTTTTTTTTTTTTTTTTGTTATAGACCGCTAATGTTTGTATGCTTTTTTTTTTAATGATAATGTTTGTTCGATTTGTTCATTTTTTTTATTTGTGAAATCTGTTAAGAATGAGTGTGATCTTGGTTTTTATTTAGAAAATATAACATATGTTTGGTGGTTGATGTTTTTCAAGTAGTTTTATGTTTTTCTTCGAAAGTGAAAGTCTTTCTTTAAAAAAAAAAAAAAATTCTTTAAGAGAAATGAAAGACAAATTGTGATATTACATATTTAGATATAACTAAAAGTTATTGACATTTTAAAGTCATTAAAAATCATTTACATTTTGAATACCTCATAACTTTCATAGACTTTTAAAAAGTCTTGATTGAATACATCGTTACTTTTATGGACTTATTTTAAAGTCTATAAAAAGTTTTGAATATACTATGACTTTTATAGAGTCTTTAAACATTAAATACACATAAACTTTTAAATTCTATAAAAGTCTTTAAAAGTTTTTTTTTATCTAAATTAAATACACCCCCTCAGTGAATGTAATTACTTACTAGATTTAGATAACACCAACTCGAAGACATTGGAATGAGAGTAAAAATCTTTTTCTATACTAGTTTATATAAAATCTAACAATTTTTTAGGTTTACTTAGTTTTAAAGATGGATATGTATCTTATCCTCATAAAGTTCGTTCACAAATGAAATATTTTTTACCTATAACAGCACAACAATCTCATGACACTCCACAAAATAAACTTTTGGTGCTACATCATTAAATCATTCTGAGATCATTACATTTTATGAAACAATTTGAGAATATGTCTAGCTAAAATGTGTTATTTATCATATATGAAATATATGCATATTTCCATCATTCACAAAAATGTGACACTAATATTTTAAGATAACGTGGCTTAACTCTTCATATCAAGGGTAGATTAATCAAAGGAGATGGAATAAAACATATTTTTTTCCAAAATTCTTCTATACTCATGAACTTCAACAAAATCAACAAATAGTATCAATCAAATACCGTCTACAAATAATTAATCTAACAAATTTGTTTATTAAAACATTGCCTAAATCAACATTTGAGAAATTGGTATATGGAATTGGCATGCGTTGGCTATAAGATTGATATTGGAATTTTTGTTAGAGGAGCAAAGTTTTGAAAAAAAAAAATCAAGTCTAGACATATATATATGGTCATTGCACTCTTTTTCATTTTGCCAGATTTGTCTCTCTGAATTTCACCAACAAGGTTTTAATGAGGCAATATAGAACGTCAACAAATATTAGATCCAGAAGATCATCATATATATTTTGTAATACCCGAAATCTCCTTGAAAGAAATAAAGGAATAAAATGTTTATGGGAATATTAAAGTCAATAAGAAGCATATAAAAAGAGTTGACTTGCAATAAAATTAGGGTTACATACATATTGTGATATATATATATATATATATATATATATATATATATATATATATATAGTGAGTCTCTTATAATTGATCCCTTATTTTAATTTTGGTAAGGACCACCATGAAATCATATCGATTTGAATGAATTTTGATCTAAATTTTTTTATGGATGATAAGTTCATTTGGTGCTACACAGTTAGCTTCCAATTGACTAGAGATTAGGTCGGGCACAAAAGCACTATTAAGACCGGCATGGCTTAGAGGCTGCTCATTCATCTGAAAACCCACATTGGAAGGCCCCCCCAACCACATTCATGGACCCCTGATCAAAGATCATGGCACCCCGGCCTAACCCACCATCCTTCTCAGCCCAAATTCCCTTCTCATCAACCTGTTACAGGTCATTCTTCCGCCTACTATTAAATACAAATTCACCCATATTTTTCACAAAATCTTTCCCTTTATCCAGGGACCATAAATCTCGCGAGATTATCTCCCGATCAGCAACTCCCGTATTCTTGTAAATTTGCTCAATCCCTTTACCTTTTCTGGCACTGGCAATCACTGCCTCAGAGGGCTGACCGATATTGCTTTCCTTTTGTAGCCCGGGGTTCCAAAGATCCTTCTTTCATGATTGGTCGCCGGACACTCTCGGAGCATCTATCTTGGACAACCCCGGTGTGTCGCCAATTACCTAGATCTTCCCTACGCTCCACTGTTTGCCCTCATGCTAAAAGTTTCCTTGCCAGGCTCCAAATAGAAGCTCTTCCCTATGACCCACTATCTTGTCCGAGTAGTTCGTAGAAACATGACCTAACAGCCCACACCGGAAGCAAAAGTCCGGTAATCTCTCATATTAGAGGGGCATAATCGTTTCCTCCTCATCCCCTAACATGTCAATATGAAGACACCTAGAGAGGGGTTTGTTGATCTCTACTTCAACCCTCACTCGCAGGAATTTCCCCATGCAAATACCAGACTCTCCACCATCAACTTCCTTTACTTTTTGAATCTGCACCCAAAAATTTGCCTTATTAAACTTCATACTCTTATTGTCACCTTTCCCTTCTGGTTCTTCCAGGACCATGAGAGCATCATCAAAGCTCCATGGGCCCCCCTTTAACACTTTGATTTTGTCCTCCTAGCATGAAAAATGAAAGGCAAAAACGTTATTAGAGAGTACCTCAATCTCCATTTCCTTTCTAACCCTCCAGATCTTAGTGATGACTGCCTTAAAGACCTCGTTAATCTGTTTATTAGTTAGAATCTTCCCCACTAGGCTAGAAGACATCAGCTGGACCCCTACCCGCTTCAGATCCTCCTTTAGCCTCCGTACCAGTCCCTCATTCTCCTTAAGTGACAAAGATACGCACATCCTTGCTATCTCCTATGTACTCATCGCGACCAGATTATGCCATCACACACTGATATCCAGATCCTAAAAACCATGAAAAGACAACCTACTACTTTTACTGTAGGGTTCAGAGAAAACCCATGCAAAGCTAATTGATGAATGTGTTTATATAAATTGGAAAGATTAAGATCTTTATTGATCTAAGTTTTTATTTGAGTAATCGACAATAAAATGTTGAATAAATACAGTAAAAGATGTACACTCCTAATCTTAAATTAATTAATGATAAGGTTATAAAACTCTTAAAAAAAAAAAAAAAAAGATAATGATAAGGTAAAACTACATATAGTAATTAAAACATTCAAAAACTCAAAAGAAATTTAGATAAACAAAGGATTTCAGTTAAAAAAATTTTATTTCTCATAGTATTAATTCATAGTTTTTTTTTTGTTTTTTTTTATTTGAAGTATTACAACTATTACCATCGGACTTGCCAAGATCAAACAGTACATGTGCGGCCTAGATAACTACTCCCATAAATCGAGAGAAAAACTCCTCACACATACTTGTAAAATGTGAATTGTGGAACTTGAACCCCTCACCACGAGTGTATAAGGAATATGCACTACCATCTCTGCTAAAAGGTGATGTGCAGTATTAATTCATAGTTAAAAGAGAAGAAAAGGTAAAAATTGTTATGGGGGGAATAACTAATGAATTAAGTTGTGACTTACACATATAATGCAATATTTATATATACAAACCATCCACACCATGATGTAATTTAATGAATTTTGATGAGATTTTTTATAGACATGATAAAAAAAATGAAAGTTACATTAAAAAAAAAAAAAGGCAAAATTTCATATTTCGAATTAAAAGAATATTCAAAACTGTCACATCCCAATAACTTCTCTTTTTTTATCCAAAAGAAATGTTTTTGGACAAGATTTCCCTTATCTACATTTTCACTTTATTCTCTCACAAAAAACTTTTTCCTTACTTTTTCTCTCTCTTCATAAGTTATTCTTGTCGTGTTTCTCTCTCTAAAACTTTTTTTTCTCTCTTTCTCTTTAAAATAATGTTCTTTTCGTTGAAACAAGTCCAACAATATATTACAAACGAAAATCGGATATCATTTACCCTCTCAAAAGTCCCTTAAAAGTATTAAGTTTCATTCTACATGCTGAAATCTTTACATGCCGAAATATTAACATGTTTATATGATGAAATAACAATATGTTTACATGCTGAAACATCAACATGATTACATAATGAAATATCAATATGTTTACACATTGAAATGCATCTTTACGTTGTGAAATACATCTTTACACGCTAAAATGGATCTTTACACACTAAAATTACAAAATGATTACAAGCTAAAATTACATTTCAGTGTGTAATGTTCCTAGAAACCTCTAATTTTTAAATTTTCAATTTCTCTTCAAACTTTGAGTTTTCTTAAATAAATAAAAACATTTGTTTGAACATTTGTTTTTCAAACCTCCATTGATGGAGGTCGAACCAATGGAGATATGATGAAGATGAATAAAAAAAAAAAACAGTTCTTCATTGATGGAAGTCTATTCGCAGACCTAATAGACCTCCATCAATGGAGGTCGACCAAACAAACCTTCATTGATGGAAGTGATAGAGATTATTTAAAAAAAAATTGTTTCTCTTACATGTGATATTTGCAATAAGGGCATTTTTGTCCAAAAATTATTTCTCTTGGATAAAAAAAAAAGTTATTGAGATATGATATTTTTGAACACTCCCTTAATTTTAGGGCTATTTATGATTTGGGCCCCAAAAAAAAAATTCAAGTTTGGAGACTATTTTTTCTAAACTTTTTAAGGTAAAACATTAAAAATAAAAAAATGGAAAAACATGGGGAAAATGGATAAATAAAAAATAAATTTAAAAAAAAGCTCTCGTTTCATTTATCTTATTATCCATACAAAAAATTTCATCATTGATATGGTGGTTTACACAAGAGAAGTCCTAATATATATATATATATATATATATATACGAGAGGGATTGGGGGACATCAAAAATTGACACGATATTATAACCAGTGGCGTACCCAGGATTTTTTGTTAGGGTGAGTTAAAACAAAACAAAATATTTATATATATTAGATAAAATCGGAATGACGAAAAAAAAATCACAAATGATCATATATTGAAAAACCCCAATCAGAACCATATATACAGATAAATAAATAAAGAAACAAAAGAAAAACAAGAGAGGGAAAATAAAAGAAGTGGAGGGGCATGTAGACCCTAAAACAATAAACTAATTAATAAGCATGCAGGCCTCAACCGAAGGCAAAAAAACATAAACCAAACTAATGAAACAATCTAAATAAGATTAAGTGAACTTCGATATTACTATAAAATTTCATTAATTGAAAAACAAAAATACACCTAAATAAAGAGACACAATAAGTCTTAACCTTAAAAAAATGCATATATATTAAACAAAATATATTAAAATTATGAATAACAAACTCAAAACACTAACTTGTTAATTAGAAAACACAAATTTTAACTAAGAAAAATACCTGAATTGAAAATAGATTTTTTTTTAGAATAATACTATACAACCCAAATAATTAACCAAAATTCAACCCAAATAATGTGGCAAGTGAGTTGTCATCACGATACAAATCATAGAATGATGTGGTCAATGAATAAATCACTAGTCACATCATTTGAGTTGATTTTTGAGCTAATTTTTTTGGTTATCTAGTATTAGTGATTTTTTTTCTTTATGAATTATGCTAGACATCCCACCTAAAATCCCAATTCATGTGGTAGTTGAGATGTTAAATGGAGTGGATACATATTGTTAAATGAGATAAATCATTGATAGTGTATATCCACTCATAATTTGATACTTCAACTGCTACATGAGTTGTGATGAAAAAGTTTGAATTTTGAATGGGATGTTTAGTAATTAGTATTACTGTTTTTTATATAATTTTGTAATTCCAAATTTTGAACCAAAAGAATTATTAATTGGTTGGGAAGAGAGATAGATAGGGAAAGAATTGGGACGTGACTCATGTGTTAGAGAGAGAGAGAGAATTGGGACATGAAAGAGAGGGAAAGGGAGAGAGAATCGCTTTTGATGTTTGAGATGACCATATCTGACACAATGGGAGTTTCTCCCAATGTTGCCAATATTAGGAAAGGGAATCACTCTTATAAAATAATATTTTATCAATCATATATATATATATATATATATAAATTTTTTTAAAGGCTGACCCGGTTATAGCCCGAGTCAACCCTATATTGCGTACGCCCCTGATTATAACCATTAGATTATTGAGATGTAGATGGCTAGGATCCATCGAATTTATTTATTTATTTTTCCTCTCTCCATATTAATATTTTTTATCGCCTCTTTTCTCTCTTAAAGATTCTCTTTCTTAAGTTAACTATTTTTCTCTTCCTAACTTTTTTTTTCCTCATCTCTAATGTCTTTCTCTCTTCTAGTTTTTTTTTTTTTTTTTTTCCTTTAATAATTCTTAAAAAAAAAATTAGCAAATTAGTTGTCGATCTACAAGGACACATGAACAATAAATATACAAAAAAAATTAAAACCAAAAGAATTGGAATTAAACCAAATCAATTGCAGTAGAAGTACAGCATACAAAACCGAAAATATAATATTATTAATTAAAAAAATTATAAGCAACTAAATCATGATTCATGGATACAAGGATTTGTCAGTGCCATATAATTCTCATATATATAGTCTTTCTACTATCGGTTCATCCTGATATAAAATATATCAGGATGAAGAATGTGGACCATAGATTATGGAGAAGTTTTGATAAGTGCATACAGTTTGAGTCAAAGTATGTAAATCTAATGGTCCACATTCTTCGTCCTGATATATTTTATATTAGGATAAACTGACAATAGAAAAATTGTATATATATATACACACATGGGAGGAATCAGGGGCAATGTACATTTTTGACACTAAATTGTTTATGTCAAAAATTGTGTCCCTGATTCCTCTCCATGTATGTATATATATATATATATAGAAAAAATTTCAAGTCAGTGCATCCTGATATAACTTCGTGAGGATATTGAATGTGAGCCACTCGTTTTATATACTTCGACTCAAGTGTGTATGCACTTGTCAAAACTATGTGGCTCACATTCAATATCCTGATAAAGTTATATCAGAATATATATATATAAATTTTCAAGTCAGTGCATCCTGATATAATTTCGTGAGGATATTGAATATGAGCCACTCGTTTTACATACTTTGACTCAAGTGTGTATGCACTTGTCAAAACTAATGGCTCACATTCAATATCCTGATAAAGTTATATCATAATCAGGGGCGAAGCCAGGACTTATTGTACGGGTGGGCTAAATTAATTTTTTTTTTTTACACCGCTTGCGGTGTAACGACTTGAATTTGAGACATTATCATGCTAAATTATCGTAATTTTCTACCCAAGCCACATTTGACGGTGTGGAAATGGTGGAGATTGTCACCTTTTTAAACTGTTTTGGTGACAATGTCAGTACTTTAATAAGTTAAGTTTAAAAGGCACCAATTATGATGAACTACCAAAATTGCCCTTAGTTATTCATTAATGTTATTCTCTTTGTACTTTTCTCTTTCCACACTTCCAACAAAAACGACAGTGGTGTTAACTCAGTGACTCTCTCTCTCTCTCTCTCTCTCTACAAAGACAAGTTCAAGGTTGCTTCATTACAACAAGGTAATATTTCTTGCAAATACTTCTTTTAATTTGTTCTCATTTTCATTTGTTCATAAAGAAATATGTTATAGGAGTCTTTTGTAAACTTTGGCCATTGTGAGAATTTTGGATCTCCGAGCGTTTAAACTTTTGTTCGAGCCTTTTAAACTTTTCTCCGAGCCTTTTAAATGAATAAGTATCGAGCCTTTTGAAGACTTCTCCGTGACTTTTAACGTTTTGTCCGTGACTTTTAACGTTTTCTCCGTGACTTTTCCGTGACTTTTAACGCTTCCTCCATGACTTTTAACGTGTTCTTCGTGACTTCTCCGTGACTTTTAACGTGTTCTCCGTGACTTTTCCGTGACTTTTAACATTTTCTCCGTGACTATTCCGTGACTTTTAACGTTTTCTCCGTGACTTTTAACGTTTTCTCCTTGACTTTTCCATGACTTTTCCGTGACTTTTAACGTGTTCTTCGAGACTTTTCCGTGACTTTTAACGTTTTCTCAGTGACTTTTGCTTGACTTTTAACGTTTCCTCCGTGACTTTTTCGTGACTTCTCCGAGACTTTTCATGTCTTCTCCGAGACTTTTCAATATCCTCACCTGAGCCTTTGTCAATGTAATATGTGAAAATATTTTGTAGTCCTGGCTTTTTATTAATGGTTTGTGCTGATTAATTTGACAGCACCATGAATCGGGTTAGAATAGTAATATCTTACAACGGTCGATGGGAGTAGTTACCCGACGAAAGTCAAAGGTTTGTTGGATTCGATAACCAGGGAATGTATGTGTCACAGAACATGACTTACGAAGAATTGGTGGCGATCGTGCATACCATTGTCAAGTATGACGCAAACAAATTTGATGTTGATCTGTCATCAATAGCAATCGTTCCTGGCAGTACATGTCACACATTTATAAGAAATGATGACGATGTCCAGTTTATGCTTGGGGAAGATCAGGTGATCCCTCAAGTTTGTGTCAGTGTAACTGAGAGAACAGCTGGACATGTGATAGGGAATGATACTCCTCCTCCTGAAAATACCCAACAATTTGGATCCTTTAGCTGTAGCAACCAAGTGTTCACCCAAATGAGTGCCACCGAAGAAGGAGGAAACATGTGTGGTGTCCCACCGGTAGCGGTCGACCATGCAGATGTAGTTGAACCTCAATTTGGCGATGTGTTTGGTTGTCGAATTAAGCAGTACAATGATTAGTTCAATGAGCAGAACCATGAGGTTGATAATGAGGAAAATTATGAACAAGTTAATGATCTACAAAATGTGGATGAAGAGCCTGCCTAAAATCAAACACGTGGTAGACGTGTACAAGGAGTTAGTTGCATTGCACAAGATATGCCTGGGACTTCCGAGGTCCGGTATAATGTACCAACATCTGATTCTGATAATGTGACAACGTGGGTTATTCCTGAAGTAGATTCATACTCGTTTGGTATTGGTACAAGCAGCACGTTAGCAGTGCAAGAACCTAGAACCATGATTTATAAAGGTCAATTTTTTCCGAGTAAAAAAGATTTGAAGAGGTTAGTTGGCCATTTTGCAATGCATCAGAACTTTGAATGGAAGGTGAAAAGGTCCAATAAGACAACTTTACATCTGGTTTGCATCATTGACGACTGTACATGGAAATTAAGAGCAGTGAGGAGAGACGAAGGGACTTACTTTCAAGTAAGAAGTTTTGTCAATGAACACAGTTTTCCGTTGGAGGAGATTCACTGTCGCCACCGACAAGTTAGTGCAGTCATAATCGGAGAAGTCATTGCACCTAGACTTCAATAGCATGATGGTCGTCTCATGCGTCACAAGGACGTCATCGCCAATATGAAAACAATATATGGCATCCAAATCATGTACATTAGGGCACATGATGCCCTGCAATATACATTGTCATTGAGCTATGGAACGCATGAAGAAACTTTCCAGCTGCTACCATCTTTTGCATACCTTCTGGAACAGTAAAATCCTGGCACAATCACTGACTTACAGTGCGCGGACGATGGTACATTCCTGTACTTTTTTATGTCGTTAGGATCCTCAATTAGAGGTTTTCGGAGGTGTATGCATCCTATGATTGCAGTTGATGGTACCTATTTGAAGGGAAGATTCGGGGCTACAATGTTTGTTGAAACTACACAAGATGGAAACGAACAGGTGTATCCAATTGCTTTTGGGTACGGTGACTCAGAAAATAATCTTTCATAGGAGTGGTTTTTGGAATGCTTGAGAGGTGCCCTTGGTCATATAGATGATTTGGTTTTCATTTCCGATCGTCATGCAAGCATTGAAGCAGGGATTTCTAAAGTGTTCCCTTATGCAACCCATACCATATGTTGCTGGCATTTTGGTGAAAATATGAAGAAGCGATTCCACAGAAAGGATGTTGCCAGCATAATGGATGACGCAGCTAGGTCGTACAGTGAAATGAAGTATGATCAGCACATGGAAGAGTTACGTAAGTTGCACAAGGGTGCATTCGATTATGCCATTGCTGCCAGTCTACATAAGTGGTCCTGCGTACACTGTCCCCAAAGAAGGTATAAGGTGATGACCACAAATGTCGCAGAGTGTATAAACTCATGCCTAAAATTCGCACTGCAACTGCCGCTGATGACACTGGCAGAGTTCATTAGGAATATGCTATAAAAGTGGTTTCATGATCGTCATGCAGCTACACGGTCCATGCGTAATCGATTGACCGACGCAACACATCTTGTGATCCTAAAACGTGTCGAGAACTGCGGTTATATGACCATAAATCCAGTTGACTGGAACATATTCTCCATCAAACACAAGGGAAAACAGTGGACGGTTGACTTATCCCGGAAGACTTGCACATGCAACAAATTCTAAATGGACTTTTTTCCATGTTCACACGCACTTACAGCGGCAAGGTACATGACATGTTACAGTTAACGCTTTATATTACCCAAACGTGAATCTCATTGTTTTCATTGTTGCAGGGAGTAGAACGTGGATTTCACATCTCTATGTGCGGACTATTACAAGAGGGAGACACTTATTGATGCATACTCGGTTCCTATTATGCATGTTGGCCATCCTTCTTCATGGGTAGTGCCATCCGACATCGCAGCTAGGTTGGTTTTAAATTCAAAGATGAAGAGACAATCAGGTCGCCCGATGGAGGGTCAACATGCCTCATCTTTGGAGAGGACAACCACACAGTCGTGTAGAAAATGTGGATAACCAGGACATAATAGAAGGAGGTGTTCCAACCCGTCTATGGTTAATGAAGGTCCCAGCATAATTATCCCCGAGGAATACCATCGCAAGTGCAGCATCTGTTATTCAACTGGGCACAACAAACAAACGTGTCCCCAGAAGGACTCTACCGTGGAATGAATCAAGCCGTTAAAGAAGGCGATCAAACATAACAAGGCAGTACAAGAGGAAGACGAGTTGCCACCAGAAAAGCTTGTGATTGCTAATGAGGAACATGTCTCCAACTTGATGTCTTCCAACATCGTTCAGACTTTGGGAACCATGCTCGATACCGTTGTCTTATGAGACTCTTGGTTCTTATGCTTTTATGTTGAACTATTTTGATTTATTTTTTGTTATAGTGTTCATAATTCGTTCTATTGTTTATGGATTTGAATGTATGAATTGTGTGTTGAACTTCTCATTGCAAACACTTTATAAAAAAAAACAAAAGAATTCGTCATTTTATTACTCAAATGTTATGTACATCAACTAAATGCTCTTGGAGTTACAAAAAACCTCCACGGCCATCTTCTCCCGGATGGTGGCCATATCTGCTTCTATCAAGTCGAACTTATCCGTGTTCGCCGTCAGGTACTCTATGAGTCTCAACATATGGGCACCATAGTTACCCCTGCAATTCACCACATGAACAACCATTACAATGGAATTTTAATAAAACCAAATGGGATAGAATCCAATCTTGAAACAGTCATACCCTTTATCCTGTTAGGGCACACGATCTGTAGACACAAACCTCATCTGAAATGGCCCATCCTTCCGTGTGTACGTCTTATCACCATACGATCTGTTCCTGTGAAAGTGCACTGCTTTAGCAACGACGGTTACAGGTACCTTAAGCACGCGACCTGGGCATTCCTGTGTTTGAATGGGACCTCCTGTCTGTATGGGTCCATTAGGTGGATTATCCCTGTAGTGAGGTCGACGCTGGCCAAGACCCAATGGGTACGTCCGAGGTTACAAGGAATCAACACATGTACGTGTTCCAACAAAGTGTTATCAGTGTCAAATTTATTAAAAATTTACGCCCTGTAAAATAAACACTGACCGCGTCAACATCGTGCCATGGCCAACATCCTAACTGGAGCTCTCCATGTACCACCATAAGTTCATCATTTGGCCACTTTTGGTTCAGCACAGACCAACCCTTTGGGGGTTTGCCGTCCGCAGTAGGCTGCAGTCTGTCCCAGGTATGACATAACAATGACTGTATATATAAAATTTATCGAAACGTTAGGTTAAAGATGAATGAAACACATCAAAGCAGAAGCGAAAATCGTACAATACAAACACTTACATAGAATTATGAATCCAGTATGTTGGTCCTCGAACCGTAGATAGTTGGGTATGCTCGCTGACGCTTCCGGAGAATCTTCAAGTACGCGTTAATGTGCTGACAAATTCAACATTTTGTATTGTTAGGATTGAACCATTTCTGAGAGAAACTTATACAGACATTTGAAGTAAGGAACATACCGTATCCTCCAACTCCATGAAGTTGGTCTGAAACCGGTGGAACCAGGTGTCACCAACTGGCACCTGTAGATCCACATCACTTCTCCATCAAACCAATAAGTTAGATAACCAAAGAAGTTTGAAAATACTATAAAAAAATTCAATTAGTAATGCGATTATACTTACAATTCCCCTATGAATGCCCTCTTGTAGGCATTGTACGCTTCAAGCTAGTCAGGATCAACCAATTCGTGTGGCATCCATTCATGTGGTGGCGGTGGCATCATCCTAGGCCTTTTCGGTCGACAGGGGTCTGTGTATGGGGAGTGCGGCTGCCAACCTCGCTGTCGAATCCGAGCTTGACACCTTAGGGGTGGGGGACTCCTGTCCAAAGCATTGGGATTGACCGGATCCCTGCGGTGTGAGGACCGAGTCTGTACGATGGGTTCGACCGCATCCCTGCTGTGTGAGGAGGAACGGTGTGAGGAGGAGTGGTGTGAGGAGGAGCGGTGTGGGATCGACCCTAAGGGTGGCTCGCGGTGGACCAAATCTGTCCTCGTGGATCGGTTGGAGGGTTGCGCAGCACTGGGATTAGCTTGAGGGTTGCGCTGCGATGAGCGGTCAGCTATGAGGTCCTAGACCTGTACAGGATCAGGCTGCAGCTGCGATGACCAGTCCATGGTCAGGTTAGGGAAATGAATAGGCTTATGCAGCAGCAGGGATGAATGGTCCACGGTGAGGTCCTCAGACAGTACCTGCTCTAATAGTGCTGTCTGTGTACCACCATGCACCTGCTGACTTACGGTCATACTTGGCCCCTGCTGATCAGGTACTGTCTCCGTAGGACCACTACCCCATCGTCCGGTGTCATGCCCTGTCCCGTCCTGATGACCACCTGGCCTGTCACTGGGAGTAAAGTCTCGGTCGTCGAACGGTGGACCATCCCGATGGGACTGTGAGGTGGAACCCTGAAGTTCTCGAATCAACGCCAGCAACTCTGTATGCTGCTGATCTCGTTTCTCATTACCCTTTTGGACATCATCTTTTAAACCTCAGATCTCCTCATGTAGGACTCGTACGGCGTCCATCACTTTAGTGAATTTTTGGTCCCAGCGGTCCTGAAAGGATTTCGAAATCTGTCAGCACTAAAACCTTTCAATGGATTCAAATTAAATTATGCAGTACAAATATTTTAACTTACCTGTGGATGCCCTTCAACGCCTACTTGTGAGTCACCTCCAGTCTGAGGTTGTCTGGGCAATGAGAATCGAACCCGCATATGCCTCACGGGACTCTCAGTGCGACCCTTCTGGTCAGAACCCTCTGTATCACCGCGTCCTGAATATGGACCCTCATGATCAGTAGGTACAGAAGACGGACCCTCATACTGACTGTCTCTCTCGTCAATGCCCTCGAAGTACCGTTCAGCCCTCTCAGTTGTCGTCGGCAGTAATACAACCCTCGCATGCATTTGAAACCGTGGTTAGACCTTTGTAATTGTATACATACTGAACAAATGAAAAAAAAAAAAGATACTTACATTATCGTTGAAAATGTCATCCAGCTTGTCCCCCCTCGGTCACTAACGCAACTCCCACTTCAGAATACGGGGGGATAGCTCTATTTCCCTGCGGCGCCCATAGTTGCTGTTGGCAAGCTCGGGGATAACCTCAAAAGCAAATATCTGCGTAATAGATAAGTATGATAAGATTCCAATACATCAGTGATATGAAAAAAAAAATACAATTAAAGTACGTCATCAAATTCAAAATTCTCACCAACAGGGCGTGCGTCAGACCGTATATGTTGTACGTCTGCTGTCTCTGTACGTGACCGCCCTTTTGTCTCTTATGATTTTCGGCCAACGCATGCTTGAAACCAGCAATAGACAGCGAATACACGTGTGCACCCCATGGGAAAGCATCAAAAGCGTCCAAGTACTCGACAAGGTGAAACTGCCATACTGGAACTTTCTCTCTCTCGTCCAACCCCATCAGTATCCAGTTAAGCATATACAATAAGCATATACAATAAGCACATCTTAACTGCATCGTACTGCTCGGTAAAAACACCAATCCGCAATGTGGTTCTCAGCTGCAAATAGTCGATGTCATCTCGACCCTGAAAGTACCGCTGGTGTATGCCATTCTCTACCATACCATAGGTCGACGTGTTCGGCATGACTCCGAACTTTAATCCGGTGATCAGACAAAACTCTGTCTTCGAGAACCGGACCGAATGATGACCTAAAAGGAATCTCATCTCATCTTCCGGCCCATCGTGATGCAACTCGCGAATAAGCAACCGATGGAAAATGCCACCTGAAAAGGTCATCTGACGCTGCATCCGAAGGAAATGTCCAAAGCACGACTCAGTATAGCGACGTCGGTCTTCGACTCTCAGATGTTCAGGTACCCTATCAAGTGCGTTGTCGATATCTCCAAGGTCATCAAAATGGTCATGCCGAGTAATTTTTCCCAAGAACCATCCATCCTCTGGAGTTTTCAGGAAATTTTTAAGCTCATTCGTCATCTGCATATTCAAAGGAAAAAAACATATAAGTCCATTGAAAAGTCTCGGAAAACGTTTGAAAAGGCTCAGAAAAGTCACGGAAACTGTTTTCAAAGTCAAGGAAAAGGCATGGAATGATTTTTAAAAGTCACGGAAAAAGTCACGAAAACCTTTTTAAAAGTCACGAAAAAGTCACGGAAACCTTTTTAAAAGTCACTGAAAAAGGCACGGAAACAGTTTTAAAAGTCACGGAAACCTATTTAAAAGTCACGGAAAAGTCATGGAAACATTTTAAGAGTCACGGAAAAGGGCACAGAAATAATTTTAAAAGTCACGGAAACCTTTTTAAAAGTCACGGAAAAAGACACGGAAACCGTTTTAAAAGTCACGGAAACCTTTTTAAAAGCCACGGAAAAAGGCACGGAAACCTTTTTAAAAGTCACGAAAAAGTCATGAAAATAGTTTTAAAAGTCACGGAAAAAGGCACGGAAACAGTTTTAAAAGTCACGGAAACCTTTTTAAAAGTCACGGAAAAGCTCGGAGATTCAAGATTTACAAACTCACGGAAACCGTTTAAAAAGTCACGAAAAGGCACGATTAACGTTTTAAAAGTCTAGAAAACCCAGATCTTCATCGTCTTCTACACAACGTTTTTATACATTCAAACCCTAATCTAAACCTAAACTAACCCACAAACATAATCTAAATCAAAACAAATCAAATCAAAACAAATAAATAACAACAAAACAAATCAAAACTTATACGAACACAAAGTTATCAACAACAAATGCGAAATACAAACATAACTTACAGTGAGATTGCAACTTCTCTTCGACGTGAGTACTGTAGACCATCGCCGGTGAGTTCCCCGTGAATTTTTGGTCGCCTTTTTTACTGTTGCGCCGTTAGGTCTTCTCTCTCAAGGGTTTTCTCTCAACTTTTCAAAAAGCACAAATCGACAAAAAAGGGGTATTTTTGTCTGGTCACCCAAATAGGTACCTTTTAAACTTAAATTAGTAATCTGGTGACAGTCTTACAAATAGCTCCCCAAATAGTGCTATTTAATTTTTGAACCCTTTGAATGTAGTACCAAGTTTTTTTAAAGCAAACCTAAAGAAAAAAAAAATAGCAAACAAAATAAACTTAAATAATTGTTCGGACAAGCATACGAAATAAGGAATTCAAAATATGTTTCATTTATCTATGGAAAAACAGAGAATGGAGAGGAAAATGAAACTTTAATTTAGTGTTTAGGTCTCAATAAAATATTAAATATATCACTCTAATGAATCTAATGAGATTATCTTAATTAAATTAAATTATAAAGTAGACTATTTTTTATGAATTATCAAGCAATGTTAATATTGTAATTGTTTTTCATTTATATTATACCTATTATTAAAAATAAAAAATAAAAAATAAAAACCAAAACCATTACTCCATCCCTGATCATGACGCACTGATCAGATCGGGACTATATATATATATGTATATGTGTGTATTTTTGGGAGACTTCAGGAAATTATTGTTTTTTTTTTTAACTTTTCGCATCATTAGAAGGTGACATATGATAATCCTCCTCATCATCATCATCATCATCAAGAATAATAATAATAATAACAAATAAATAAAAACAGATATTTCAATTGAATAATTATTAAGTAAGAGAGCTTCTTTTGATAATCTAATTTTTCCTTTTAACACTTCTTTTCTAAAGACACTTCATTCTCAAAATTTAAATTTAAAAAAATTATAAAGACACTTTCGATAATTCCAAGATTATCTTTTTTATTTTTTGGCACTCCTATTCTAAAGACACTCCATTTTAAAAAATAAATTTCTAAAGACACTCAATTTTATTTTAATAAAAGTTAGGACGAACCATCATAACCTTTGGATTCATCCTAGAAATAATCTTTTTTGAATTAAATTATTTTTAAAAAATTATTAGTTCCTAAATAATTAGATTAAATATTACATATTAAACACCCTCCCCTCAATTTTTTATTACCATATTAAACTCTCTTCTCTAATACATATCTCTAATTTTCTATCTCCAAGCAAGACTAACAGTTAAGAAAAAAAAACTTACAAATAAGCTTGATTTTTAGGAACCGTATATATATATAATAAAAGTACCCTATTTTTCAATATATATATATATATGAAAATATTTTTTGTTACTTTTGTAGGTATGTGATTGCCTAGAGAACTTTAATTATTTCATTAATCTTAGAAATTATGAGTTTAATCGAATCTAGTTGCAACAAATCAAGTTTTCATATATCTATTTTCTTTTTTGTTGAAAAACAAGGTAATTGTATTGACTTTTTAATATATATATATATATATTACTTTAGTAAAAAATCAAAATATTCATAATTTTTTTTTTTTTGATTTAACTATTAATTAGAGATTGACCGAGAAAGTACAGAGATAGAATTTTTTTTTTTTTTTTTTTTTTTTTTTTTTGAAAAATGGAGAGAGTAATTAAGAGAGAGTGTTTAATTTGGTAATAACAAATTTAGGAGAGATAGTTTAATATATAATATTTAATCTATCGATTTAGGAGAGATAATTTTTTTTTTTTAATAATTTAATTAGTTTGAAGTGTTTTTAGAATATTTTTTTTGTCTTGTTTAGTAATTTTAATTCAGATTAAAATTGTTATTAATAAAATAAAAAAGGTAAATTGGTGTGTAAATAGATAATTTATGTATTGTAAAAAAAAGCTCTCGTTAAGTAAACACATGTCGGTATGTCATATTGCCTAGTGTGGTCCTTAATTTTTTATTTTTTATTTTTTATTTTAAATAGTGTGGTCCTTATTAATTCCTGTATATACGGCTAGATTTTCCTTTTATTTTAATTTTCAGCCAACTTGTGACTTGTCAATACATATAATTTCACTCTTGAGTGGATCCTATATAACTATATAAGTCCATATATCCTAAATTTATTTATTTTTTTATTAAAATAGAGCGGTGTCATTAGTTAGAATCACACGCTAATATAAATCATTAAAAATAATAGGGAAAAGATCGGTTTCCCCCCTACTGTTTACCCTATTATTAACGTGAGGACAGGGTTTCCCAAAAATTACCGGTCTACCCCCTACAATGAAAATAATATAAAAACACCCCCTTCTGTTAACTTTTTTAAACGGAAAAACTAATAAAGTGGGCTAAATGATGATTTTGCCCTCCATTGCAATTAAGAAAAAGAAAAAGAAAATTAAAAAGAAAATAAAAAATAATAATTGAAAAAAATGATGGATATCCACCGTCCATCTTTGAGATGGACGGTGGAGATCTCTTTTATTATTTTTATTTAATTTTAAAAACATAAATTAAAAATAAAACAAAATATAAAAAAAAATTATAATAATAATATACACATTTAAAAACAATCTTTTAATAATAATATATATTTAATGATAATATTTTAATTAATTTTAATTCTATGGAGATATTAAAAATATAAATTAAATTATTATCTATTTTTTTTTAAAGGATTATCTAATAATTTAATTAAAAAAATGACTTAACATATCATCATCATCGTTGATCACTACTAATCTACTTTCCAGAATAATCAATTTTTCTTCCTGCAATATATCAAAACCAACAACAAACAACATTCAACAACTTTCTTCAACCAATCCTTCTAGTATTGGTTTACAATCTTTTGAACTCACACAAACCAATCATCACAACAACAAGAAATTGAACCAGAGATTGAACCGAAATTGAACAAGAAATTGAACCAGAGATTGAACCCACAAAACTAGGACACATTCTTTTAGTGATGATGAAACCCAGAAATTTCTGTTCAATTAAAAACCCAGAAACCAAATATATATCAAACCAGAAAAAACAACAAATTCAAATCCAAAAGTCGAATCAATCAGATGCAATCTCAGCCACCGTCGCGAATCAATCTCAGCCGTCGTCGATCATGCACAACCACGCAAACTCCTCCAACGAATCGACTCAAACTCCTCCGACGAATCGATCTCCTCCGCCGTCGTGATTCACACCATCATTATCAAGAGAGAGAGAGAGAGAGAGAGATG
Organism: Acer yangbiense; assembly: GCA_008009225.1. Taxonomy (NCBI): domain Eukaryota; kingdom Viridiplantae; phylum Streptophyta; class Magnoliopsida; order Sapindales; family Sapindaceae; genus Acer; species Acer yangbiense. The sequence continues at coordinate 20,478,779 of CM017767.1, read as the reverse complement.
GATTCGAGAGCTAGGGTTTCTGGTATGGTTTCAATTTGTAAAGAGGGATTCGAGAGAGAGAGTGTGTAGGATTCAAGAGCAAGAAAAAAATCAAAGTGATCGATCGTGTAGGATTCGAGGGATTTATGGTATTGTTTGATGATGATGATGAAGATGAAGAGATGAGAGATGAGAGAGAGAGAGAGAGATAAGAGACCAATCGAAGGAGAGAGGAGAGAGAAGTGTAATCAGATTTAATATTTGATTTTTAATTTTTAATTTTTAATTTTTAATATTTAATATTTAATGATTTTGTTTTTTATTGAAAAGGGTGACGTGGCATCATTTCCTTCACACATTGGTGAGTTTACGAATTTGCCCCCCAACAGTAACGGTCAACCCTGACTTTGGATGGTTTTCCTAACATAAGGGGGTGTTTGTTAAATAAGTCTATTCTGGGGGAGTTACCTTTCTAAAGTCGAGAAACCATGTCCTCACCTTTCTAATATAGTGAACAGTAGGGGGGAAAATGATAATATCCCAAAATAATATTCAGGTTTTAAAATCATGTTCAACACGTTCTCCTACATGTAATAGTATAACTGGAAAAGATCGTTTACCCCTTGACCTTTGCCCTATTAGAAAGGTGAGGACATGGTTTATCCATATTGGCCGTTATTCCTCCCGAATCGAAATAATGTAAAAAGCACCCTTTCTCTTACCTTTCCCATCCAAATTTGTGTTAACTGTTAAAATTAAGAGGGCAAAATGGTAAATGACTATAATTAAACAAATTAAAAATTAAAAACCATAATCATCTCATCATCTTCCAAATCATTCCCAACACCTAAACCCTAACCTAATCAACAACAACTCACACCAAACACCAGCCTCCAGTCCTCCACCACCCTAACCCACCGATATCCCCAAGTGCTCGCCTATTCCTCCCATCTCCTCCTACTTTATTCTGCTGCTTAACTCCTCCTCCTACCACCATTCCATCACCTATAAGTCTATAACAACAACAACGCATCTATCATATATATTAAAAACAGAGATTCATAAAAAATAAAAATAAAAATAAAAATACAAATGTCAAGAAAACAAAAGATTCAATTGTTTTTACTAGTAATATCATCAGATCGATTATATTTGACAAATGGGTATCATTATCACAATTTCAAAACCGCCAACAAGAAAGGAAACCTACCACGCAAATACAAAACCAACAAGAAAGAAAAGAAGAACACCACAATACCTATGGCTTGTTGTGGAATCATGGGTGTTGTCGCCATTTCTTCTTCTTCTCGGTTTGATGTGTGTGCGTGGGGGGGGGGGGGGGGGGGGGGGGGGGGGGGGGGGGGGGGGGGGGGGGGGGGGGGGGGGGGGGGGGGGGGGGGGGGGGGGGGGGGGGGGGGGGGGTGGGTTGAGTTAGGTTTTGGGTTTACTTTGGGGTTTTGATTGTCTGCGTTTGGGGATTGAGGGTGGTGCGTTTTTGGGTCGATCGATGGTGGATGGTTCTGGGTCGATGGTTGTCGATCGATGAGGGTGATGCGTTTCTAGGTTTCGTGATGATGGTTGATGGAGTGAGTTTCCAGATCCACAAATTGTGTTTGGCTGTGGTTTCAAGGTGTTTGGCGACGGTGGAGGTTTGGTAGCGATGATGGTGGTGGTGTGTTAGTGGTCATGGTGGTGGTGTGTTGGTGGAGATCTACAATTTTCCACATCATCAGATCAAAGAGATGGATCTAAGATTGGATCTCCTTCAGAACTACAAAAAAAAAAAAAAAAAAAAAAATAATTTTTACTATCACTACTACAAAAAAAAAATTGAAAGACATCGATTATTTTACATGCAAGACATCGGTTTTTTAAAATTTTGTAACCGATATAGATTTGAGTGATGTAGAAAAAAATGCGATAACGACATCGGTTTTTAACTGATGTAAATGATTTTAAAACACATCGGTTATATATAAAATCGACGACGTATAACTGATTTATTACAAAAATTAATCCCACCGTCCAACCACTCCACCATCTGGCTGCCGCCATCCAACCGCCTACGGCCCACCCCACCTCCCGGTGGCCGTCGGCCCACCCCACTTCTAATAATAATGACAATTAATTGTCATTAATTGTCATTATGAGGAATTGAACTTGAAACCTCAAGTCAAAGTGGTAAGCCTTTACCACTTGACTAAACTTGTTAAATAAATTTAAATTTATTCAACTAATCAAAATTCTAATTTCTACAACAAACATATATTAAAACATATTTATTGGAACTTTTAATAAAATTATATTTTTTAAAACATATATAGTTGAATTATGGGTCTATACTCTATAGGAGACTAGTGACATCAATTGTAATAAGCATGATTTGGAATACAACTCTCACTATAGGGGAGATATTTCTCTACATGCATCTTGCAATTTAATGAACAAATGCAAGACTCGTATTCCTAATTTATATGTTAATTGAATTATTAATGTGTCTCTTAGTATGAAACAAGAGGGTGCAAAAGAAATAAACAATTTTTTTTTTTTTTAATTTTTGAGAATTTTTTAAATAAATGATTTTAAAGTAAATTTATTTAATTTAAAATTTTACTAATCAAAATAATAATAATAATTTTAATAATATAATTACTGGTAATTAAATTTATTATTTTAAAATTAATGATATTTGACAATGCAAAGACATTGGTTATTTAAAAAATATATAACAAATTAAAACTATACATGTCGGTTTATCTTTAACCGAATTCGTAATTTTAAACTTATTTAAGAGATCAGTTTAAGGGAAACCGATATCTTATTGTAAAATAAATCCATATCGGTTTGCCCAAAAACCGTTGTTATTTCAAACCGCAATATTTAAGATATCATTTTTGTATGAACCGATGTCTAAAAGTTTTTTTAATATCGGTTTTCCCAAAAACCGTTGTCTTTTCAAACTGCAATATTTAAGACATCAGTTTTGTATGAACCAATGTCTAAAAGTTTTTTTTTAAATCGGTTACCTAAAAACCGATGTTATGCACCGATGTCTTTTAACATTTTTGTAGTAGTGTATGTTTCAAAATTCTTTTTTTACTTTTAATTCCTGTTTTGTAAAAAATTAAAAAAAAAAAAAATTGTTTTAAAATTCTTTTTTACTTTTAATTCATGTTTTATAATAATTTAAATTAACTAAAAATTAAAAATAGATATCTCCACTATCCATCTCAAAGATGGACAGTGGAGATTCATCTTTTTTTAAAAAAAAAATTTCTTTTTTTAATATATATTTTATTTAATAAATATCTGGAGTAAATTGAAGGATAAAACAGTCCTTTGACCATGCGGATTGACGGTCAACTCATTTTTGGATGGAAAATGTAACAGAAGGGGAATATTATCCAATATTTCAATTCCAGGGGTAAGACCAACCAATATGGACAAACCATGTCCTCACCTTTCTAATAGGGTAAAGGTCAGGGGATAAAACGATCTTTTCCCTTATATATATTTCAATTGACCTCTATTTTATTACTTGAATTCTATAATTATCATATAATTATTTTTATTTTTTTTAAATCAAGGAAAAAGATATGACAATAATTCCCATGATCACTAGTTGACCCAACAAATTTGCTAAAAGCCGATGACATAAAAAAATTGGCACGTCACATGTGCCTTCTTAGTTCTTAGTTATAATAATTTACCTCTATCAGTCCGGACGCCGGAGCAAGTCAGGTGCAGCCATCAAGGAGTAAGTAGCAAGCATGGCAGGCCAAATTAGTTTGTTTTTACAATTAGAAAAAAATATATATATATATAATCATTTATGATTTTGTAAGATTGAGTAATTAAGTAGATCTTGAGAAGAATGGACCCTAGATCTTGAGTTGCCGGTGCGATCGATTATTATAATTAGTGTGAATGTTACGGTAGAGTCAGCTAGCTAGTGTTACCATCCTCTAGATCTTAAACTTGATTTGGTTTATTATTTCCGGCACTCTTTACGATTTCATGCACAACTCTCTTTTACTTGCTTTTCATTCATTAAGCTTGAAGTAGTTGAAAGATTTACGTTTTCCGTGGAACGAACTCATATTTGTCGCTATATAAATCCAAGCAATTTGTGTGTTTCAAATTTTTGGTGCCGCCACGAGAGAGGATTAGTTTTTTATTTTTATTTTTTTTATTTATTATTTTTTTTTTTAATCTTTGATTTTTATAAACCCTTAAATTGAAATCCAATTACTAGAAACTAACACAGCAACTATACGTTACATTAATACCTGTATAGTAGCTGAACCTCGTTATATAATTAGTAAATCAATAGACAAGAAAACAAAAATCCAATATGTAAAAGACATTAGCTCGGTGGTAAATCCCCTTACACCCACACCACGAAGTTATGGATTTAAATATCTCTCATTCCCCCATAAAAACCCTAAATCATTGTGATAAAAAAAAAAATTAAAAATTAAAAATCAAAATCCAAACGTAAAAATTCTAATTGTCGTGTCGTGCTTTTTAATAATCATTTTTGTGTTTGGTTTGAATCTTCAAATTAACAGGACCTCACGCGGTGCGACCAGGACCAACCTAATTGGTTGCCTTGCCTTGTAAGAAACAACCATTCCCGAATCCAGGACCATAATATATAATCTCTTTTTATATATATTTATTAACTCACGCAAATTCATATTTCTTCACTAACAATTTTCTCAGTCAGACTCAGATCTGTCTCAATTCTCATTCATTTGTTGAAAATTATAGGATGACTTCCTTCGATCAAAATCAACCTCCAGGTGCTCCATACACTACTCTTTCATTTTATATGTAATTAATTATTTCTTTAATGAAAATTAATATTCTGCTCTAATTAATTATATATACAACATGCCCACCACTGTCAACAGGCGGAGGAGCTCCGTACCTGGCACCACCACCGCCAGTTGCTTATCCAACCAAAGATGGTCATGGCGGACATCACCATCCCATCCAAACTGACTCCAAATCTGATCATGGCTTCTGGAAGGCTTGGTAATTGCTTTCTCTCTCAATATTTTATTTAGGGTTGACACTAAAAGGGTAGTTCAATATTAATAAAAACATTTTTTTTTTTTTTATTCAAAGAAACTATATATTCATCGAATTAGTGATTAATTTTCTTTTTGATTGTTTTTCCAGTTGTGTTGCCTTATGCAGCGGTTGCGACCAAGGGGTAGCAATTCGGATTATCATGTCGTATTTGTATAAACCCAAATACGATCATTTAGTTTTTATTAACTCAAACACAACTCATTAAACTTATCATTTAATTGCAGATGAGTAATGCTACTTTGCCCAAATTTGGTGTTCAAATCTGGAGCCCAAATAATGTGGCATCATTATAATCCATTCATGTAAGCAAATCAAATACAATTTAAATTGATAGATTATAGTGATGTCACATCATTTGAGCACCAAAATTGGGTAAAGTAGTATTATTGATTGCTGATATATGTCTCAAAGAAAACATATATTTGTTTTTTTGGGTTATAAAATAATTTCTAGTTTTGTAGTGGTCTTTGTTGTAATTAGTGAAAAGTGTCTTAGTATATAAATTAAATGTGTTGTTACTAAGTGTGGGTTACAAGTGTGTAGAGACTGGAGACCAACAATGAGAGAAAAAACCTTAACAAAGAGACATTGTGAGGTAGAAAGAACAAGATCCAAAGGGGAGAAAAAACTTGTGGAATAGAAATAATATTTTGTATATTGTTATTCTCATATCTATTGAAATCACTAAATTCCACGGAGGTGGTTACGCATATTGACGAACCGCGAAAATTGCTTGGTTGTGGTTTGTTTGCACTTATCTTGATTGTGTTTTTGTTTTGTTTATTATCACTTGTTGTGCTTCTTGTAAGTTCATTCAAACAAGATTTTCGAAGGTGTTTGTGTTAGTTTTGAGAGTGTAGGAAACTTAAGCATAGATCAAAAAAGACAACATAACCGAGACAAGCTATACGGCTAATATTTCATCCAAATATAATGGTGAAATCTTGGCGGTTTCGACTAGTTATGCTGCTAATACATTGATTCTTTATTTCGAACGGTCTTTTCAGATTTGTGCAAATCGTGAATGGTTTGACACCTATGAATCTCAAGAAGGAGGTGAAGTCCAAATGAGTAACAATGCAACCTGCAAAGTCATTGGGATTAGAGAGATGTCAAAAACAAAAAACCCGACCTCAACTCACTCATACAAAGCGGGGTTAAACCAAAATAAATTTTTTCGGGTTAGGGACCCGAGGTTGTGAACTTCTAATCCCGCCCCATTGACATCACTAACTGAGATTGGTATAATCAAGATGAAGATATTTGATGACATCCCTAATTGGAATTAGTACACTAATTAATGATGTCGCATGAAAAATGCGTGTGGGATCATTTACTTGATAGCTACCCCATGTGTGTGTGCATGCATATATATATATATATATATACAATCTCTCTCCTATCAGTTCGACATGATATAAAATACATCAGTTCCTTGAATGTGGGTCATTAGATTTATTTGCTTTGACCCAGTGTGTATGCACTTGTCAGTGCTTATCCATAATCTATGGCTCACATTCAAGGAACTGATAAATTTTATATCATGGCGAACTGATGGTGGGCTGGTACTTCTGGCGACTGGGTATTAGTTTGGACCAGGCATACCATCGGGTCCCAATGGTGCAACGGTCAAGGTTGATTAGGACTGGTCCTTCTTGGAGTCAGGTCCTTGGTGGACCGGGTCCCTTCTTCATGTTAGGTCCTTGATGGACCGAATCCCTCCCGAGGTCCTTGATGGACCGAATCCCTCCCGGGGTCCCGGTGGTACCGGGTTCACCGTTTGAGGGGATCGGGGCCAGGCCCTGTCGGGGTTAGGAACATTTTCAAAATAATGCTAGGAAGATGAACTTGTGCATTCGCAATGAATCCAAGGTGACTTGTTCATTAGGCTCAATCGAATAGTTGGCTATGGCTATTGTTCACTGAGTTACTGGTTGTGTAATTCCTTCGGGATTGTGCTTGTATTTTTATTCAGTTTTGTTGAAATATAAAAACAAGTTAGGTGATGCCATGATGGTGCTGGTGGTACTATTACTAAGGATGCCTTAGGTAGGGATGTCAAAATTACCCATTGGTCCGGGGACCCGTGGGGACCCAAACCGTTAGGAGCAGGTTTAACCGTACCAATTAAGTTGTGGTATGGGACCGATATTTTTTTTAATACCCGATTTAATTTCAGTATTGTTACGGGATTTGAAATGCCCGCCCCGCCCCGTACCATACCCGTACCCGTACCCTGTTATCAATATATATATATATGAAGCACTTAATTAGTATTGGAATTAACTCTTTCAAAAAAATATTATTACCGTGACTACTGTCTTAAGAAAACATAATTTTCCTTCATTTGTTTCCCTCCGACTAACAAAATTTTCCCTCTCATTTTTTCCCCTTTTTTTCCCTCCATTGAAACACTACTCCATTCCAAATCATTATTTATAATATACCCCACACTATTATTTTCATATTATTCAATAATATTTATATGATCTTTATTAAAAAGTCATTTTTAAAAAAAATACATTAATGGGATGGGGATGGTATGAGGTAAAAAACCGATCCCCTAATGGGGAATCCCCGTACCCGCACCGTTTCTTTTAAGGCAGGTATTCATAGGGGATGGTATTTCTCATACTAATTGGTATTGGGGATGGTATTAGAAAACCCGTACCCGACCCCGTACCATTGACATCCATAGCCTTAGGCAATGATATCTTTGCTGCTGGATGGCTTAAGACCCGTAGCCCTGGGGACCAAACTCTCGCAAGGATTGAAGATACAAAAATACCACTCTTTGTTATCTACATACCTACTGCTAAAATAAGGATCTTCAATTTTTGTTTTATGATCTTTCCATGGATTGTCCAATGAACGATCATGGGACAAATTATAAGAAATAATTTGTCAATACTTATCCATAATCTATGGTCAACATTCAAGGAACTAATAAATTTTATATTATGACGAACTGATAGGAGAAGGACTGTATATATATAGACACGTCTGATTCCATAAAGTTTTTGGAATTTGTCCCGGCTTGGGTCGCGGTTGACTTGCCGTGGTTGGATCGCGGTTCCTCGCTACTACTTATTTTCCTACATCATGTTGTATATTCTCTCTCATGGCCCGTTACTTACACAACAATCCTTGGATTTTGATCCAAAAGTTGAAAAGTTGGTTTGTACATAGTGTTATGTTAGGGGGGTTTTTAGGTGTGAAGCTTTGTGTAGATATATATATATATACAGTCTTTCTATTATCAGTTCCTTGTATATGGGTCACTGGATTTAAATACTTTGACTGACAAGTGCATACAGCCAAGTCAAAGTATTTAAATCCAGTGGCCCACATGCAAGGAACTGATATAACTTTTGTCAGTTCGAACTGATAATAGAATTTCTGTATATATATATATATACACAAAGCTTCACACCTAAAACCCCCCTAACATAACACTATGTACAAACCAACTTTTCAACTTTGGATCAAAATCCAAGGATTGTTGTATAAGTAGCAAACCATGAGAGAGAATATACAACATGATGTAGGAAAATAAGTAGTAGCGAGGAACCGCGATCCAACCACGGCAAGTCAGCCGCGACCCAAGCCGGGACAAATTCCAAAAACTTTATGGAATCAGACGTGTCTGATCTATCGGAGTTTCATGAAGACGTGCCTCTTTATCCAGAAGACTCGAGGACGAGTTCTCTTCCAAGTAGAGGGGACTGATGTAGGAAAAGAAGTAGCAGCGAGGAACTGCAGTCCAACCGCGGTAAGTCAGCAATGAGCCAAGCCGTGACAAATTCTAGAAACTTTCTGGAATCAACCGCGGTCCAAGCCACGGCCAGTGTCCAGCAGCATAGAACACGCCCTAACTCTAGCAAATCCAACGAGATTTGATTGTTTTCTTTATTTTCTAATTTTGTTTTATTTTCTTGATTAGCAAGTAGCTTGTCTTAGTTGGTTTAGGAAACTGAGTTTAGGTTTTGGAAAATAAATCAAACTTACCTTTTAGGTAAGATTTTGATCTTTGTTTTTCAGTCAAGTTAGGAGTCATGAATCTTAGAACATTCTGATTTGTTTTTCTATTTAAGCAAGAGTCGGAAAAGGTTATTGTAATTTAATTGTACTTGCTTTTACAAAACATCTCTAACCACCTTCCTTTTACTCAAATTAGAAAAAGAAGGGATAGCATTATTACAAATATCCACAAAATAATTTTTTTTACCATTGTTGGGATGTTTAAGTTCCACATTCTGGACCACCATCTTTGATTGATTGTAGGATCCGAAAAAGCCTCTAGAATCTTCTCCTTCATAGTCATTCTGTACCCACTTTTAACCTCATATGTCCCTCTCTTGTCATAGTGACATATTAACTTATCAGGCGATTTCCGTAGCCCCAGAGGAATAGATAGTCAGGGGTGGAGCCAAGATTTTGGCTCTATGGGGCCAAGACAGAAACTAATATTAAAGGTCACACAAGAAAAATCTATTAATATATCAAAATGCAATGTCGTTTAGTCTTTAATATAATAATACAAAATAATAATAATAATAATAATAATATTGACACTAACTTTGAGAATCAAAATGGAACTTGACTCCATTTTGTATCTCAAAAATCATCTATAATCAAATTTATTTAAATTTCTTTGTGATTTCCATTTCAATATACATAATCAAAGAATTTGTGAAAAAGTGATCTTTCATCTTGTTACATAGATGAAATATCTCTTTCAATAGTTCATAATTAGTAATTATATAATTCATATAAAATATTTAAAATATCATTGTACCATTAATATATTTAATTTTTATAGTGAGTACCTAATAAAAATAAAAATATGTTATCTTGAAAATCCGGTAAGGACTTTCAAGACACTAGTTGACCACGAAGTACTGGTGCACTGCAGTTGATCCAAACCAGGCAGGGGATCAGCCCGGTTCAGCCGAGGCTGGTACCAAGGGTTTGCTACTAGGGACCGATACTGGAATCCTAGACCGGTCCTAAAAGTGACTTAGGAGCAGGGATTAGGAAGATACAATTGAGTATAATGAGGTACTTTTTATTAGTTAATCAAGCGGGGATACATCATACATCGTCTTTCGACGTACAAAATTTCTAAATAATGACCTATATGGAGATGTGTGTAGGGGATTAGTTGCCAAGTAGGATGACGAATATGGAGATGCTTGTAGGAGTGTAATAGCCAAGTAGGATGACCAATTTGGAGATTTTCGTATGAGGGTAGTAGCTAAGTAGGATGACCAATATGGAGATTTCCGTATGAGGGTAGTAGCCAAGTAAAATGACCTCTCTTTCTTTCTAGTTTATGAAAATAAGAAGTTCCATCCCCTTTCTCTTCTTAAGTTGGGATATTTATAGGGTGACCTTGTGGCGGTAGGTGAGGGGTATCCTTTTAGTTGGGAAAGGTCAAACTCGATCCTCACCATCCATTTTGGGTTAAGAACCGAGACGGCATGGCTGGGAGGGCTAGGATGGTGCCAACCAGGCTTTCCTTATGATTTGGCACTTATCTATGTAGGTGAAGGTCATGGTTCCTAGGTCGAAGGATAGCCCTCACTGATGCCTTGAATAGGGCAAATGGGGTGACACATGCCTTGGAGGGTTGTGATCGCTACACTTATGCCATACAGTGTTCTTAGTGCTTTAATGGGGTTGACGTGGTGTTTTGGTGGTGATTCGCGCCGCTTGGGTTGGCTGGAGACGTTCCTAGCTGGTGAAACCTATCGCTTTCACCCTTTCGTCTAGCGAAGGACAGCGTCGGCGCCTGTCGTGCTACGCCTATCAAGCGCTCTTTATAAATTTTTCCTTCCTCAGCTTAAAGACCGTATGCATCCCTTTTGCTAGAAAACACAGCTACCATCTTCATGAATAGGATAGTTGACATTGGTTAGGGCTTAGGTGGGGTGAGATTTGATCATTGGTGGGGCGCGAGTATAAGGGGATCCCACCTGTTGGTTCCTCATCTTTCCCTTTCCGTGTCTGCTGTCTCAACATTAATTGCTCAACCACTCACTGCAGGTTGCCTTGGTTCCTTTTCCTCCCATGTGACCTCTTTCTAGGGCAAACATCAACCTTAACTGTGGTTTGGTGGTTGGTGGAGATGTTTGATTCGTTCTAGAAGATTCCTGAGGTGCTTGGAGGTTTGGGTTGCTCAATCCTTCTTGCTAATAACGAATTTCCGGACGTCGGACTGGGTCTGACAATGGTGGGCCGATGCTTTTGGTGATTGGGTATTAGTTTGGACCGAGATTACCATCGGGTCCCGATGGTGTGACGGTCAAGGTTAATCAGGACCAAGTCCTTCCTAGAGTCGAGTCCTTGGTGAACCAGGTCCCTCCTAGGGTCAAGTCCTTGATGCACCGGATCCCTCATGGGGTCCGGTGGTACCAGGTTCGTTGTTTGATGGGATATGGGCTGGGCTGGGCTGGGCTGGGCCCTGTCAGGGTTAGGTCTGTAACAGACCGGGTCCTTTCCAGTGGGGAAAATGCTTCTTTGGAGGGGTTGCCAATTTTTTTGGTTAACAAAATACATACATATATAGATGGATTTAGCTATACTATACAGTTCATGTATAGTTGCAAAGGTAATTACGAGAAGAAGTTGTTAACTGGAAATTTAGGCAATTAATTCAAGGAAGAGCTTTTCCCACTGAAGGACCTGACCGCTTCATTGCCTACCACGATGGCACTCCTAGTCAGTCCAACCCGCTTGTTAGGAACAAGGGCCCGGCCCTCTTTTAACCGCGCCTACTCACAGGCACGCTAGGATTAAGCATTGCTCGACCCAGAACCAGCCTTCCTCCCATAAGAATGTTTGTGAAGAAAGGGTACCTGACCCAGTGGGGAGCCCACCTCCAAAGCTATGATCAATCCGGGATCCGGCTCCCGCCCCATCATCCAATAAGAAGGACCGCTTCTTCCAGCAGTGGATCCGCTCCAGTAGCCAACCTCGCCGCAGAGATCACTACCTCACCCCCCTCCCCCCCCCCCCTCCATAGCACCCTCCTACGACTCGAGCGGTCTTCTCTAGAAGAACCCCTAGGAGCTCATTAGCGCCTCCTACTCCGTAAGGGCTGACGCCAGCCCTTACCTCCAACTCACATGGGATAAAGAAGGTGCTGGGAACACCTGCAAAGCACCAATGTCGCCTCATTAATGAGAAGCAGTAAGCACGATTGAGGAAAGACAGCAGCCGACGGTCGAGATCGCCTGCTAGCCACACTATGTCAACGGCTGGATTGCGTTCCATCCCAGCCCTAATTGAAGGTCAACTATCCCTTACATGCAAGAGGATGCTGGTTTTCTCAACAAAATACTTGTAGAAACGCAGCAAGCATGAAGAAGGAAATGGTGGAAGAAAGCATCTGACAGGGTGCAGCAGGACAGGCGCTGACACTATCCCCTGCCAGGCCAGAACCTTGATAACGACTTCCCACCGCCACAAAGACCCCTTGCGACCAATCAAAACTCATGGAAACGCCACATTTTCACCACCTCAGCCCTACAGAAGCGCTGATATGGACCTAAGGCCTAGGTGGAACGATCGGAACCCTCCAAGGCGTATGGTAACCCCGATCCTGCCCTAAATCAGTGGCTGAGATCAGTCCCGCCAATTGCGCCATGAGAACTAGGGCCCCCACCTACCAAAACTGATGCTCCCGCCAAAGCAAAGCCCGGAGGGCGCAATCCTGGTCCTTGATTCCTGGTGACCGCCATTGTGGATAGGAGGAGACGGTGGAGATTTAACCGGGGATTCCCGCCTAAACGGACGATCTCCACCTACCCCCCACCAGAGACACTATAAATGCCCCTACATCCCACAGAGGAAGTGGTTAGGCCCTTGAAAACCGAAACATCCTACTTTGCTACTACCCCGCCTAGTTAAAGCTCATATGTGTGTGTTCTATTTGGCTACTACCCCGCCTAGTTAAAGCTCCTACGTGTGTGTTCTACTTAGCTACTACCCCGCCTAGTCAAAGCTCTTACGTGTGTGTTCTACTTAGCTACTACCCAGCCTAGTCAAAGCTCCTATGTGTGTGTTCTACTTGGCTACTACCCCGCCCAGTCAAAGCTCCTATGTGTGTGCACTATTTGGCTACTATCTCGCCTAGACAGAGCTCCCATGTGCAACCTATCGAGTCATTTCTCTGCCTAGATTGAACTCTTACATGTTGTATTCCGATTCAGCTAGTAAGCCCTTTGTAATAGCCAGATGCAGTATATGAGTTGACGTATGATGTACTCCATTGTTAAACAATAAAAGGCCCACCTTTTTACCCCTCCAAAGGTATATCTGTCGCACCACGCATACTAGCACGCTACCTCAACCTCTGTTCCGCCGTGTAGGACCGGTCCTACTGCACAGTACCGGTCCCTGGTAACCAGACCCAGGGCTTCCCTCGACCCCCCTGCACCGGGAAGAGGGGGATCCACCCTACCCGGTCCGGACCAGCTGTGGTGCACCCGTACACCGCGGTCCAGGTTATCCCGAGAAAACCCCAATAGATTTTCAGGATAACAGAAGTTATTTTATTTTAGTTTTAGTTTTAATTTCTTATAAATTTTCAAATATTTGATTTTTGTAGACTTTTGGATTAAATCCAATCATTGAAAATTAATCTACAGTAACTGTGTAGTAGTTGAACTCATATATAGACTAGATTCATATTAAATTAAAATACTATAATGGATTGATTTTATCTTAGAAAAAAAATATGAAAGAAATTTATATTATTTATAAAAGGAGGGGCCAGGTTGCAGTTATCATATTCATACAACATTATCATAATATGCATGTAATGTAGATTTGTTTGATTTTTCATTGGCTAGGGGGCCACAGCCCCTATGGGCCCCCTTTGCCTTCGCCTCCGTAGATAGTATCAATTTCCAAGAAATTCACCTCCAGGGAGACCTTTTGTTCCAGCCGATCAAAAAGGTTTTAATAATAAAATAATAAAGATACAAATATAAATTTTGAATTATAGAAATATATAATACTGTTGAGAGTGTTGTATCAATTTGAATACTTTTGAATCACAAATTCAATGCGGCCTAGCTTTTCTTGAACAGAATCATATTGCAGTCTGGTTTTCATTTTCTTGATTTCGTCAAACATAACTAATTTCCAAACATTAGTTTCTAACACAGAAGACAAAACAATGAGGTGTGTAGCCCGTAGCCCTTATTGGAACAAGTCAAAGAAAATTGTTTGTTCAATAAACTAACACCAAATCATAACTAATGAAATGTTCAGGAGACTTCTGTTGACAAGAAGTTTTTTTTTTTTAACAGACATTAAAGAAACCAATTATATATTTTTTTATTTTTTTATTTTTTTATTTTAGAAACAATAAAACAGTCTTTCAAAAAAATAATACTTGTTGCATCAAAAAATAATAATAATAATAATAATACTCGTGAGAGGTACAGTGTGTAGATGACAAGGTTTTATACAATTATGTAAATAAAAATAAAAAAAATAAATAAAAAATGGTTTACAAAAGGGGATTGAAGTGGGGTGTGACGCCAAACCAACAACAATAATAAAAATAATACTTTATTTAAATACATAGTTGTTAGAAAGAAAAGCAATTCAAAAGAGAGAAATTGATTTTTTAGAAAAACTCTAATTACAAATAACATTTGTTAAAGTGAATGGGCAAGTGTCAACAAATGAGGGCAATTATCAAATAAAGTGAATTTTTTATTTAATGTTTCAATATTTTTAAATATTTATTAAAAATGTTAATACTATTTTATTATAATTTTTAAATTGATTTAATATAAATATAAATTTATATTTGTATCCACTATTTTAGTTAAGTAATTAATTTAAGGGACAGAGAAAAAAAGTATTTGAATTTGTAACTAATTAAGAAGAAAATGTTCTTTAAAAAAAAAAAAAGCAAAGAAACCTTGAAAAGATTTTAAAGTCTTGTTTTCTATTAATATGGAACTATGGAAGGAGGGTTCAAGCAACCGGGATTGGAAAAGAGACTCCCGTGTGGTTAGCCTACACAAATATATATATATATATTTAGAGAGGATATGTTTTTTTATGATGCGACTGCCAAATGCAAACTAACATTTAAACACGAAATTATAAATTAGGGAGAGGAAAAGGAAAAATTAAAGATAAGATATCATTATCATAAATAGGTTTTATATATATGTGTGTGTGTATGAATATGATTTTTATTTTTTTTATTTTTTTTATTTTTTATGATGCGACTGGCAAATGCAAACTAACATTCAAACACGAAATTTTAAATTTAAAAAAAAAAAAAAAAAAAATGGGAAAAGGAAAAATTAAAGATGAGAAATCATTATCATAGATAGTTTTTCTTTTTTTTTTTTAGAGGATTAGTGGGAAAGTTATTATCGAGAGAAAACGAGTTACCGATAGTGCTGGATATCTTCCTCCATGAGGGACCATGACAAGCAACAGGATAGATTTTTGGGACTTCTCCACCTCTTCGATGCAATGACGTTGATAAGAGTAAATTATATATGATCCAAATATCAATCCAAATTAGGTGATATGATAAATGAGTTGTTATTATCATAATTTAGATTAATTTTTGGGCTAACTTTGTGGGTTGTGAAGGATAATTGTATTGTTATTTATTTATTTATTTTTGACAGTATCTATTTATCCACCTATCTAAATTATGAATTTTTTTTTAAGTTTTATGTCATTAGTAGAATTCAAACCGTTGATTTATAAGTAATTTACCCAAGTTTCAAGCTCGTCCATCAACTAGTTGAGCTATGTCTCTATGGGCTATTGTATTGTCTTATGTCTATATAGTTAATTTGATAAAACTTTTTATCTAAATATATTAACATATGAATGTGAATTAGGTATGCGCGACAGATCGAATCTTTTGGATTTATCATAATCCAACATTCGATCAGATCCAATCCAATTAGATATGATTTAATTGTAATATCCGATCCAATTCAATAGATTTTAGAATTTATGATTCAATTCAATCAAATCCAACCATGTTCTTGAATCCGAAGTATCAAATGACCCGAAAAGTGAAAAACAAAGGTAGAAAAAGAAAATCTGTATTGAAAGTTGAAACCTCCCCTCCTCAAATAATAGTGGAACACGTGTGAAGACAGACAAAATCAGGCCACCTCATTGAGGCGTGTAATATTCACAGCCTCACAGGCTGGATAAATAATAAATTAAAATATTAAAAAACTAATAAATAAAGAGTAGGGCCTGCCTGCGTTGCTTAATAGGAATGTTCTAAAAGCCGTGCAGACTGCGGAGATCTTAAAAATCAAGTTTCACGCGGTGCGAGTGTGCGACTACGACCGCCCTCGGTTGTATCGCCTCCTAAGAAAAACAAACACTCCTCTTACCTATAATATATATAATATATATAATATATATTCAACCCAACACAATCACAATCCTCTATAATTTCATATCTCCTCTTCAATCCTGATCAAAGCTTCCTCTAAAACAATACTCAAAACTCTCTATTTCTCTCTCTCTCTTTGATTTCAAATTCTAATAAGATCATGAGTTCATACGATCACAATCAGCCTCAAGTAGCTTATCCACCACCATCAACCGGAGGAGGTCCGTTCGTGGCACCACCGCCGCCAGTGGGTTATCCAACAAAAGAAGGTCATGGACATGGCTTTGCTTACTCTCAAAACGCTCCTCCCGTCGAGACCAAGTCCAGAGGCGATGGCTTCTGGAAGGGATGGTAATTATCCCTCTCTCTCTCTCTCTCTCTCTCTCTCTGTCTCATAATTAATTAAAATTCTTTTGTTGAATTTTTTGATTAATTGATTGTTTTGTGCAGTTGTGCTGCCCTATGCTGTTGCTGTGTGCTAGATGCTTGCTTCTAAGGATTGACTCCATTATGATCAGGACTTGAGAGGAACATGCATGCTAGCTCTTCATTTTTTTTCTTATTTTTTTTTAATAAACTAGACTCTTCCATCGTCTTCATGATGATTTGTAGAATTCTCTAGACTTTGTGTGATCTTTGTACACAGTTTTTTTTAATTTGTCTTTACATATTCTTTTTTGAAAGAATTGCCTTTACATATTATATTCCTGTATTTCATACACTTTATATAAATACGCTACTTTTTCAATAATACACCATTATTATTCGGTAGATGTTCGGATAAAGCAGTATGCTCACACTCCTCCTCCATTCATGTTTTAAATGATAATGTTAGGTGAACATCTTTTGACAAAGATTAACATTACACGGTATCAAATATTAATAATAATTATGTGACAAATCAACAACCATCATCAGCAAAGATCATTTATTTAATGCATTATTTGGTTAGGTAGGGGGTTACTACTTACTAAATGAATGACATTAACCACAAGTATAAATTTCAAAACATTGACACATCAAGTTTGAAATATATATTAGTTTGACCAAAGTTATATCCATATCAATCACCTTCCCTTAATTCAATTTTTTTTTTTAAATCAAGGGATATTATTATTGTTACCCTTAAAGTTATGCTTAAATACATTCAAGTACCAGAATTTTCAAAATTAAGCAAAGGCATCCCTTATTGTCAATCACATTTTGTTCACAATTTGTTACATTTAACAACCAAAGGTTATATTGCTAATAGTATAATGATGTCGTTTAAGGTCTTATATAAACTATATATTATTTTCTCCATTTCTAATTTGGTAGAGGCAGCCGGGCAGGGGTGGCCAACCAACCCATTAAACCCATCAACACCTCCAAACTAACCCAATTTAAGTAGGTTGGTTTGGTTTTTATAAAATAAAAGAAATATATTCTGTTGCTCAAAAGCAACTTGATTTGTTGACTTTGTTTTATAAAATCGTTAAAAAGATGTCATTGAATGTTGGGACTTAGAACTTAGAAGACGACAACTTGAGAATAAGAAATATAATATATAATAATATGTTTTGAAATATTAAAATAATTCGGGGTTTGGAAAGAGGAGAGACTCAATCCTATAACATCATGATATAGGTGTAAGGGCATACTACTGTGCTAATATTCATCCCTATCTTTGGTATCTTGAAAATTGATATACATATTTTCCCCCTTTGTCTCTCAACTCTCATCGACATCCTATTTATCCAACTTTTTTCATATGAGTACCAAATTGATCTCATAATGTTTTTAGGAAAAGGAAAAGGCTATATTGGTACTTGGCCTGGTCCTTAAATTGAGGGCTAAGCCCGCTGAGAGGAAGGGTCGGGCTTGACTATCAAAGCTTAATAGTAGGAACGGTAGTCGGGCCACCCAAGCCCGTCTTGGAGAGGACTCATGGCAGGCCGGGCCTTACAAAAGAATTTGGAGCTCGACCCATACCCGGCCTGGTCAGCCCGTTTGACACCACTAGTTTTGAGTATGGAAATTTAATGTTGGTGTTTGTGTCCAGTAAAGTAATGAAGAAGGTTGGAAAAGTTTAATTGGATCTTATGTGCTCTCAAGCTCAAAGTTGTTTTATTGTTTCCCCGTTTCTATTAACAAATTTATTTTGATAAATAAATAAATAAATTCATTGTTGTCTACTTGTTACTTTCTTACAAATCTTTTTAAATAATGCGAGATTGTGAGGAATTCAATCAAAGATTATTTCATTGTGTTAATTGCTAATTATCTGGTGTTTGAATAAAGCAATGCTTACACATTGCTCATTCTCCTCCAATCATGTTTCAAAGATTAATAATATATTGCAATAATATATTTTATTTAGTTAAATAAAATAATACTCCTTAAAAAAAATTAACTAATAATACTCCTTAAAAAATTGCAAATTAAGAAATTAAATTTAATTAACTACAAGATTTGAATTTCATAATTGATTCAAGCCTACGCGAGTTTTTTTCAAAGTGAACAATCAAGAATTATGGAAAAAACAGCTTAACAACAATTATTTCTGGAAAAATAATTTTTTTTTTATAAATATTTCCTAATGATGATGATGATTGAACGTGAGTCTCACTTGAGAAAAAAAAAATGATTTCAAATTTGGTTGAACTAGAAAACAGAAAAACTTTATACATACATATATATATATACAGATTTTCTATTATCAGTTCGTCCTGACAATAAATATGTATATATATATATATATATATATAAACGGGTGATGATAATGATGGAGGGTTTGATGGTGTGTGAGAAAAAAAATATTTTGAAAAGAAGAATAAGATATTTTAGGGTTTGATGGTGTGTGAGAAAAAAAATATATCACAAAACTGAAAAAAAAAAAAAATACATAAGGAAAAAAGCTTAGGGGCTGTCCGGTAGGTGTACTTTTGGGTGTTTTTGTTTTTATTTTTCGAAAAACATTTTAAATTCGCATTCGTTAACCATTTTTTATTTCGTTTTCAAAAAAACAAAAACAAAAACAAAATGGAAAATAAAACCAATGTTAAAATTTAAAAACATGGAAAACACATTAAATATGTTTTTCATTCGAAAAAAAACTCAATTATCTTTTTTTTTCTTTCATTCTTCTCTTTTTCGTCAAGTCAGTTCTTCTTCTCTCTTCTTCTTCTCTCTTTATCTTCTTCTTCGCCAACGCTAGAGGAGGATCTCATCTCCTCCGGTGTTGGAGCAGCCGGTTTGCTTGGCGGCTCTCCTTTATTCTTTTATTCTTTTTTCTTTTCTTAATGGAAAGATTTTAATTTTTTTTTTTTTGTATATTTAGTTAAAAAAATAATATTTATTTCTATTATGGATGAGGATGGATTTCCACCTACAATTATGTATGAGACAGGTTCTGCAATCTTTGCTCACATTTTTCATTTTCTCTTTCGCTTCAAGACTCAGTTTCTGCAATTTTGTGAGGAATTCAATCAAAGATTATTTCATTGTGTTAATTGCTAATTATATGGTGTTTGGATAAAGCAATGCTTACACATTGCTCATTCTCCTCCAATCATGTTTAAAACGCTAGTGCTACATAA
Organism: Acer yangbiense; assembly: GCA_008009225.1. Lineage (NCBI taxonomy): Eukaryota > Viridiplantae > Streptophyta > Magnoliopsida > Sapindales > Sapindaceae > Acer > Acer yangbiense. Next base: position 20,458,715 of record CM017767.1, on the reverse strand, counting down.
ACATGATTTGACAAAAAAAAAAAAAAAGCATAAAAAATTATTCAAAGATTAATAATATTTTTTGTTGTTCAAAATTTAAACATCTCCAATTAAAAGTAAAATTTGACCAAGATTGTTCCACATCATAAAACAAGACACAGAATAAAATAAAACATAACTCAAAATCTTTGCCAACAGAATTGTCAACTGCATGGAAACTTAAAACCTATAGCTTACAGCGATAGCCCAAAATTCCCGACTTGTTTGCATGATCATGCCTTCATGCGTCCATAGAACTTCTGTTTCTCCTGTGTTGTCTGAAAGCGACCATGTCCAAACTTTGAGGAAGTGTCAATGAACTTGATCTTGATTTCCTCAAGAGCCAGACGAGATGTTTGTGCAAGAAGTGACTGGCGAAGGGTAACCACCCTCTTCTTAGGTCCGACATAGCATCATTTGATCATAATATAATCATCTTTCACCACACCATAGTGAGGGAAGCCACCCATTGGAGTGATGTCTTTCTCGGTCCTGTCGTATTCAGTTATAGCAGCATGGAACTCCTGACCACCCTTTCCAAGCTTGTAAACCTTCTTGTTCATTTCAGTACGGTGGTGGTATCCATTCTGACCAGCCCTAGCAACTGTGAATGAGACTCTGGTAGGATGCCAGATTGCCAGGCACCATTACAAGCCACCTTACACAGACCCCTGTGGGTCTTGCGGGGAAGGCGGGTGACACCCCAACGAGTGACAACACCTTCATAACCTTTACCCTTTGTTACACCGATGATGTCAATCATCTCATCCTTCTGGAAAACTGCATCCACAGGAACTTGCTTCTCAAAGAATCCATATGCATAGTCAACTTTCTGGGCAATAGTACCACCATTGACCTGAATTTCCATCAAATGTGCTTTCTTCTGTTTCAAGCCTTTCATTTTCCTAATCTGAGTGTTTTGATGTGTATCAAATACACATAGCAGAATTTAGAAGAATTTAGAAGAAAGAAATAGGAAGATTTGAAGAAAAGGTTATTTCATATAATTCAATATAACCTCAATTTGATTACATTCAGCTATTTATAAGATGTTTGATCGAATGAGTGAATTACAATTAGTAAGTAGTAAATTAACTAAACAAAGAAATAGGAACATGATCCATCATGTGTTAGTGGATGACTCCACTCACCAATAATGAGGCCATGAAGTTATCATGGGTTCCCTGTTATTTGCAACACTAACAATTAAGTAATAAAGCACTATCAATCAATTAATAATTCTATGACCAAGTCTCTTTCCTTTGCTTGACTTGGATCATGCACATATCATTCCCTCATCCTCTAATTATCCTCAAGGATAAATTTCGAATAAGTTTGCTAGAAGTTCAACCTTGTTTTTGTTGATCCATCTAATTAGAAAGTCTCCACCAAGCTTGGGAAAGGGTAGCTTGTGTCGGTCGAATTGGGCTTGGGAATGGTGATTCCGGTTGGAGAGGTATGTGACTTGTAAAAACAATCCATAAAATATGAATTGCTCTTATATGAGATTTCCTCAAATACATATTCATTGAATATCGGTGGTTTATCAAAATCGACAAAAACCTCTGCCAATACATATGTATCATTGTAAAATACCAAAAGATAGGTGGCTAATTGTGTTTGAGAAAATGATAGAGATTGGAGTTCATTCCTAATGGTTTGGAGGGTATTTTGAATTTGGATGAAAGTAGACTCATGACGAGTTAGGACTTCCTAAACTTTGTTACAAAAATGTGTGTCCATAAGACTGAACCGCTCTGATACCATTTGATGTGTATCAAATACACATAGCAGAATTTAAAAGAATTTAGAAGGGAGAAATAGGAAGATTTGAAGGAAAGGTTATTTCATATAATTCAACATAACCTCAATCTGATTACATTCAGCTATTTATAAGCTGTTTGATCGAATGAGTGAATTACAATTAGTAAGCAGTAAATTAACTAAACAAAGAAATAGGAACATGATCCATCATGTGTTAGTGGATGACTTCACTCACCAACAATAAGGCCATGAAGTTATCATGGGTTCCCTGTTATTTACAACACTAACAATTAAGTAACAAAGTACTATCAATCAAGTAACAATTCTATAACCAAGTCTCCTTCCTTTGCTTGACTTGGATCATGCACATACAGAGCCAAAACTCGAATAACAGTAGCATATTTCTTCATCTTCTCCAGCTGTGATTGGATACTTTTCTTCCCGTCTTCTGATTCATACTGCTTCGAGTACTTTGTCCTTCTTCTTTGACTTGCACTTGTTCTTGTAGAACCTTCTTCTCACCTCCTCGCTCAAATGCTGAGCTCATACAATGTTCAAATAATTAAATAATTTATTTATTTTAAAATAATTTAATTTAATAATGATCAATTTCACACTATATTAAATATATGATAAAATCTTTTTTTATCCAATCTCATACCTCAACAAACGAGAGATGAGATTATTTTAATCCAATCTCATACGGCACCAAACATATCACATCACTAATTTAGTACAATCGTATCATATCCAATTCAATCTCATGAAAATAATATTATCCTATCTCGCACACTAAACAAGCCCTTAAAGGGCTCCATTTAAATAATTTGATTTTTTTTTAATTTTTTTTTTAACAAAAAAGAAAAGAAAAGAAATGAGTGATTGAGATCAATACATAATAGATCTAATAAGGAGACATATTAAGATTAATTTTAATTCATTTCAAATATCAGATGTATTTGAATTAATTCTCAATGTACAGTAAAATTCTCATTAATTCTTACAACTTTGCTTGGAAAACATTAATATACACATTTCATGTATATAACATTGGTTAACGTTACCACGAGGTGGTTGCCTTGGTGGTCCAAGGCTTGGGTTGAAAATCTCAAGTCCTTAGTTCAACTCTTGGTAATTACATTGTGGCCAGCTATCAGGGCGCTAGCTCAGCTGGTGGAAGGACGGGTTTGGGACATGGGCAACTCCCAGGTCAGTGGTTTGATTCCTACCCAAGTGAAGGCAAGTTCTGATTTACCCGCTTGCATCTTTGTGTGGGCGGGGGTGTGGGCCGAGATTTCTTATCTGTCCTACTCCATAACATCCGACAAATAGATCGTCAGAACCAACAAGTAAGCAATGGGTGTGTCACGCAGTTGGGGAGGACAGGCGGATGGGTGCCTAGACGAAGTCCGGGATCCTCGATACCACATAAAAAAAAAAAAAAAAAACATTGGTTAACGTAACACTATAGAATTGTAACATCATTTAAAGAAGTAAAATTAAAGCTTTCCTTATTCAACCGGACAACAATTATAATATATGAATATATATATATATTCTTTTTGCCCCAATTTTGTACCAAAAAGGTCTTATTAACAAGTATAAATTTCAAAACATTGACACATCAAGTTTGAAAAATTAGCAAGGGGTATTAGTATTGTCACCCTTAACTTAAGATTGAGCTTAAGTACATTCAAGGACCACAAAATTTTCAAAATTCATAAAATACTAAATAAAAATCATAAACCAAATAGAAAAAAAAAAAAGAAAAACATCCATTGACAAAAAGAAATTATCATCACAATCTAAATTTTATCTAAAGTGGGTGTCTCAAGTCTCAAGGGAATACATTAAGAATTAAAAAAGTAATTAACTTTGTAATTAAAAGTTTATTAATTTATTCTCACGTGATTTAGAAATTACAACAAACAAAAAGAGATAAGACTTTGGGTCCAGCCCATTTCTCATAACAAGCCCACCTCAGTAAAATGTCCGGATCCGGAACCGAATAAGTAGGGTTAGGGTTTTGCAAAAGCCAGCCGCAGACACAAATATATAGACACTTAACATTCTCAATCGTCTACTCGTCTGCTCAGAGAGGGAGAGAGAGAGAGAGAGAGAGAGAGCGATAACAAAGAAAAAATGGTGAAGTTTTTGAAGCCAAACAAGGCGGTGATCCTCCTGCAAGGGCGGTACGCAGGGCGGAAGGCCGTGATCATCAAGTCATTCGACGACGGAACACGCGAGCGTCCATATGGCCACTGCTTGGTTGCTGGGATCAAGAAGTATCCAAACAAGGTCATCAGGAAGGACAACACCAAGAAGACGGCGAAGAAGTCACGCGTCAAGGCCTTCATCAAGTTGGTGAACTACCAGCATCTGATGCCCACTCGCTACACTCTCGATGTGGACTTGAAGGACATCGTCACCGCTGATTCTCTCCAGAGCAAGGACAAGAAGGTCACTTCCTCCAAGGAGACCAAGAAGAGGTTCGAGGAGAGGTTCAAGACTGGGAAGAATCGCTGGTTTTTTACCAAGCTCAGGTTTTAAATATTTCGTTCTGTAGTAGTTCAGATTCATGTTGGATGGATCTTGAAGGTTTTTGTAGTGTTTTGATTAAACTTTGTTTTTATTTGGATCTGGTACCGTCTTGATGAGATATTTTTGTGGTTTCGTTATTTTTATGATAATGATTTCTAAGATATTAATGTCTGGATTTATTCATATTTCGTTTTGGTTAATCGTGTTATATTGGCTTGCAATGATGACTGATTGATTGATTGATGTTTAGAGTTGTGGGTGTGTTGCAATGATGATTGATTTTCTTGTTGAATATCTAAACAGAAATCTATGGCTTATATTGCTTGAATGCTATTATGTACTTGGTAAAAATTGTGATGATGTTTTGTTTTGGGCTATGTGTTCTAATTGTTTTTATAAATTATATAACTAGTATTCAGTATTTATGATTTGACTCAACTGGAAAACTATATAGTGGTATCTGGAAAACTATTTGGCTTATTCATATGTACTATCTTTGCATTTGTAAATTAAGGTTTCTGTTGACAGTTTGTTATCGTTGTTCTTGTAGCAGTTTTTGAAGATTTTGAGCTCACCCGGTGTTTAATGTTTAGAGAAACTGATAGTGTGGTCTGTTTGATTGCTTGTTTTCCAGTTTTTTGTTTTATGTTCTGCTAATTTATGTATGGTTTATTGTTACATTACCACTATACTTTTCCAACTACTGTTGTACTATCACTCATTCATTTGGTTTATGATTTAACTTGGCTAAGGATATGTAATCTTTCTTCTTTTGATAGGATGTAAAATCGCTTGATGCTTGGTTATGTGTACTAGATAATAGATGTCGTTTGCAGTTCTAAAACAAGGTTTTGATGAGTGAAAGTGTTGATGGTTTATGGTGCCTGCTGCTTTTTCGCTAATGGTTGAATGTCATGACCACCTAATAATATGAAGATTTCTTGTATACTGGATTTATGCTTTTTAACTTCTCAAGTACAAAAAATAATCATGGGATTGTGTATTGGCACTATATAGTTGGTTCCGCATGTTGTTTAAACATTGCTCCTTTCAGATTCTATGTTAAATGTGGTTGATTCGGTTTCTTGAGAGCTGAGATATATTTTGTAGATGTTTGTTTATGTAGAGAGGACTGATTTCAATGGCATAGTTTCTATTGACTTTATTTATGAGCTCATTATTTAATATGTTTACTTGGTCTGTTATTTTCATAATAGCTGGTGACATATGTTCTATACAATTTGATTTTATGGGTTTTAATACTTCCTTACAGATTTCCAGATGTTTATTATCTTTGGATTGGGAGGATAAGTTTTTGTGATTGTAAATTGGTAACTAAAATATTTTCAAACTAATAAAATTGTTTAGGTGTTGGGTGTTACGGTTTATGATAATTGATATTGAAATTGAATGCAATTGATGGTTGGATTTGGATTTCGTGTAGATGAAATTTTTACATGTTTGACATGAATGCCTTTGTTTTGGCAATTGCATTGTCCAGTGTATCATATTTGTAAATGTAAATGTGGTGTTTTAATTCCTTTGAGAAACGAGACTTGACAGACACTCGTTCTAGTGCAAGCAGTGATATATTGAACAATTAGATGTACTCGGTGCCCTCTATTCCTGGTGAGGGCAATTGCCCCGGTCTGGTAACCGGTGGTAACAACCACATCTTTCATCGAGGTTGAGGTCTACCAAGTATGAATTACCCCTCGCCAACTATGAAGCTATTAACTTCATAGTTTCCCTGAGAGTTTAGTGTGCGTTTGGATTGTCCTAGCTTTAAAAATAATTACTAGTAAGAGTTAGGGTGGCAATCTAATAATTACTTGAAAGGGTTACGGTGGGTTTGGATGTTTGGATTGCCGTAGCATTCCCCTTGACATTTACAAATGCTTCATTTTGTTCCCCTTTCATGTTTTGGTATTTGCCAAATTTCCCGTTCTTTTAACTTTTTCGTTAGTCTTCTGTTAGTTGTTTGAAATGATGAAGGGTAGAAACGTAAATTGCTATAAAAATGAGAGCTAATTACACCGAACTCCCCTGAGGTTTGCTTTTTTGCACTCAGAAATAACTTTATTAATAATTGACACTCACCTACCCTGTCGTATGGTTGACCGTTAAAAAAATGGCAAAAGATGAAAATACCCTTAATATGCCAATTTTTTTTTAAACAATTAAAATAAATAATTAGAAGAAAGATTGATCTCCATCGTCCATCGGTGGAGAAACGATGGAGATCAAAATTACAAAACAATTTAAAAACAAAAAATTAAAAAAAGAAAAGGAAAAAAATTGGATCTCCATCGTCGGTGATGGAGAAGTTTCACTAGCTCACCAACTCCATCGCAAATGGAGGAGCCCTGATCTTAGATGAAACGATCCCCATCTGAGATGATCTCCTCAGCCTTTTTATTTTTATTTTTAAAAAAAAATTGTTTTGCTTTTGTTAAAATGTAGCTTTCTAATTAATAATTTTTGTTCTTCATTGTGTTGAATGTTGATCTTCTTTGAATATATCTGCCTCTTGTTGTTGAGTTGTGTCTTTCAAGAATAATGGTATGGTGTTCTTGAGTGTGTTTGAGGCAAAGATTCTGGATTGGATTTCACGAGACGAGGAAGGGCAAGAAAAGGAGAGGATGAGAGTGAAAAACGAAGAACAATCTTTGATGAGAAAAGATAAAATGTAGCGAAGATCAATCTCAAAACAATCTCGCATCCATCTCAGATCACCATTAATGGCTTTAATCTGTTCAAATTAATATTTTTTTTATGGATGTTTTTGTTTGTTATTAGTTTCTTTGTGGACCTGATTTTGGAAAGAAATATGGCAATGGATTGTGTTTTAGATTGAAGGATGAATGATGGTGGAGAAAAAAATATGGCAATGGATTGTGTTTCAGATTTTGGACAGCCCATTTTTTTTTATATAATTTTTTTTTTTTTAATATTTCTAATTTTGTTTTAAAAATTCTAAAATTTCAATTAGTCTTATTTTTTAAAACAATTTTTTTCAATTAATTTTCATTTTAAAAGTTATATTCAATTTTTAAAATATTTTTATGCCCTTAGTTTTGAGAGTCAAATTTGGTCAACGGTTAAGTTTAACCAACTTTGACTAACAGTAAAGGAGGTGAGTGTCAATTATTACTAAAGTTATCGTAATAGAGTAAACCTCAGGGGAGTTTGGTATAATTAGCTCTCCCGAGGTTTACCAAAGATGATGTAATTAATTACTTCATCTTGAGCTAATTGCACCAAACTCTCCTGAGGTTTACCTTTTTACACTCAGAACAAACTTTTTCATTAATTGATACTCACCTCCCTTGTCATTGACCATGTTGACCGTTAAGTTTAACACATTCAAGGGTAATATCGTCATTATACCCTTAATTTAATAAAATTCACAATTAAAAAAAAAAACGAGATCTCCACTATCATTTTTTGACCAAGATGAGTGGTTGAGATCAAGTTAAATAAATAAAAATTTATTAAAACAAACTTTTTAAAAAATAATGGAAAAAATAATGGATCCTCCACCATTCATCTTTTTAGATGGACGGTGGAGATTAAAAACAATAATTGTAAAAAAAAATATATGCAAAAAGGTGGAGATCCAATCTCCAACCAAGTAACCAACATCTATGGAGATCTCCATGAAAGAAGATCCCCCCTTATGAACCAGGTGAGGCAATATCTCCACTACCACACCTCCTCCCTTCGCGGTAGGGGAAGATGGAGATCCAATCTTCGGGAGATTGGATCTCCAACTTCTTTTTCTTTCTTGAAAAAATTTCCATTTAATCTTCACCATTCATCTCAAAGATGAATGTTGGAGATCCATTTTTATAAAATAAAATAAAAAATCAATTTTTTTTTTAATTTTTTTTTAATTTTTGTAATTGCTTTATTTTTGAATGTATTGAATATTTAATATATGAATTTCTTTTTAAAAATTTTTGAATTTTTTTTTAATTCAATTCATGAATGGGGAAGGCTCCTTTGTCGCGAACGGAGGAGACTTCTTCCCCCCACCACGCATCGCACATTCGCAATGGCCAGTAGGAAAGGTGGAGATCTAGTCTGGATCTTCACATTTTGTTTATTTTTAAAAAATAGATTTTTTTTAAAATAATTTTTTTCTTAATCTCTACCGTACATCTTTGTGATTGATGGTTGGAGACCCATTAAAAAAAAAAAAAGAATTAAGTTTTTTTTTTGAAAGATTTATTTTATATGTTAGTGGATCTCTACAAATCCATATTAGTCATATTTTGAGATGGATGATACTATGATAGAGATTCATTTAAAAATAAAAAATAATAAACAGTTTTCAATCTTTTTTGTTTTAATTTTCTGTTATTTTTTATAAAAAAGTTATTTAAAAAAAAATTAAATGGATCCCACCCGCTCATAAGATGGACGGTGGAGATCCTATTTTTAATTTTCTTTTGATTTTATTAAATTAATTGTAATGGGAGAGCATTTTAATCTTTTTACAATTTTGATGTGGTCATTCGTTAAAGTTAATGATCAAACATTAACGACAAGGAATTTCGATGTTCAATTTTTGGAAAAAATTATTTCCACATGTAATTAGACAAACCTTAATTAGTTTAATGTAATTACTTAATTAAGTAATGTTATTATACACACATCATCTTGTGATTCTTAGTAGTGGGAGTATTGAGCTTGGGCAATGTGGCATAACTTGTAATGTTATGACTTATGGACTTATGGTATAATAAGTTTTCTATTAGAAATGATAAATGAGTCATGTGAGTGAAAATAAAAGTGGTATGACTAGAGATATCGATATCGTAAAGATAGAGACAAAATTTGATCCCTGATATGATAGGAAGCCAAAAATCTAAAGAATCCAAAGATGTTGTAATTAATTAATGGAATTATTAATATCCTCTTAATCTAACGTTTTCTTATAAGCAAACGGAGTTAACGACACAAGCAAGCAAACGGAGTACCTAACAAGGAATCCACATCGTTTTCTCTCCACCCAGTTCCCGTCGTCATCTCTTTAATTTGGCTAAAAAGTTGTTCAACTTTCCCTCACTTTCTCTCTCTCCAAACTCAACCACCGACTATTCATTTTCTGACACATCTCTGCTACTCTCTGCACTCTCTCTCCTTTTTTCTGTCCCTTCGAATTTTTGTCCATTTTCTGCCGAATCCTCTTCGCTTTTCGAATCTCAATTACTCTTTTTTTTATCTTTCTCGATTTCTCAAATCCTAACAATTATCATGCTTCAGAGCTTAGTCCCACAATCTTCCATAAATTCTAGTAATAGCTCTTCCACTATGAAAACCAAGCGCGTCGACCGCCAAAACGACAACAACAACGATGACAACGACAACGACGATCCTTCCAACAAACGCGTCAACATCGAACAGCGAGAAAACCGAGACGAAGTAGAAGTCCAAGTAGAACAAGTGGTTATGGAAGGAGAATCGTCTGGATTGAGACTTCTAGGATTGTTGCTTCAATGCGCCGAGTGCGTCGCCATGGACAATCTCAACGATGCCACCGACCTCTTGCCGGAGATCTCCGAGCTTTCCTCTCCGTTCGGCTCCTCGCCGGAACGCGTCGGCGCGTACTTCGCACACGCGCTCCAGGCCCGCGTTGTGAGCTCTTGTTTAGGCACTTACTCGCCTCTCACGTCTAAGTCGCTGACTCTGTCTCAGTCTCAGAAGATCTTCAACGCTTTGCAATCCTACAACTCCATCTGTCCATTGATCAAGTTCTCTCACTTCACCGCTAATCAAGCGATATTCCAAGCATTGGACGGCGAAGATTGCGTCCACGTCATCGATCTGGACATCATGCAAGGTCTTCAATGGCCGGGATTGTTTCACATCCTTGCGTCGAGGTCTAAAAAGATCCGGTCGATGAGAGTGACCGGGTTCGGATCGTCGTCGGAGCTACTGGAATCGACAGGTAGAAGACTAGCTGACTTTGCGAGTTCGTTGGGATTGCCATTCGAGTTTCAACCACTGGAGGGCAAAATAGGAAATGTGAGCGATCTGAGTCAACTCGGAGTGAAACCGAACGAAGCAATAGTGGTACACTGGATGCATCATTGTTTATACGATATAACAGGGAGTGATTTAGGGACGTTGAAACTATTGACTTTGTTGAAACCGAAATTAATCACGATCGTTGAACAGGATTTGAGTCATGGAGGCAGTTTTTTGGGAAGGTTTGTTGAGGCGTTACATTATTATAGTGCTTTGTTTGATGCGTTGGGAGACAAATTAGGTGTAGACAGTGTAGAGAGGCATACGGTGGAGCAACAGTTGTTTGGTTGCGAGATTAGAAACATCGTGGCAGTTGGTGGGCCCAAGAGGACGGGTGAAGTGAAAGTGGAGAGATGGGGTGATGAGTTGAAAGGGGTCGGGTTTCGACCCGTTTCACTCGGTGGTAACCCGGCTGCACAAGCCAGTTTGTTACTTGGGATGTTCCCTTGGAAAGGATATACTCTGGTGGAGGAAAACGGGTGTTTGAAATTGGGTTGGAAGGATTTGTCTTTATTGACTGCCTCTGCTTGGCAGCCGTCCGATTGAATTTATTCCATAATAAAACACATGAGACTGAGAGAGAGAGAGAGAGATGGAAATTCAAGCTACTTCATCATATTTGTAAATTCTTCCATATATGGTTTTCTTTTTTCTTTTCTCATTTTCAATTTCGTAATTTTTTTTTTCTTTTTGATTCCATAATAAAACATAAATGATGTTATTATGTATATCTCATTTTCATTGGACGGTCTCATCACGTGGATATAAACAAAGTTGGTTACATGGCAACATCACACTGAGGGATCCTCAAGGTTGTATAATGCATCCGAAGCATCCAAGATCTTCTTTCGGAGACATGAGATTTTTCGGTTGAATTAATGAGCAAAATTTTTGAAGAAATTAGAGTGAAAGTGGTTGGTGGGGTAAACGAGAGGGATGTTTAATGTATTATTATTGAACAAGGAAGGGACAAATTGTATGGTCCGAGAGTCTGTTCAATAACTATATAATTAGAAATAGAAAGAAAACAAGAACAAGGAAAATCCAAAGGAGAGGACAAAAATTGAACAGCTAATGAGTTATTGACTATGCGAAGCCAAAGCAATAGAGTCCATTCATTTCATGTCATTCTATTTCAATTTGAAAGCTCTATCATTCATCCTGGAGAACCTCTTCGGTGTATTAAAGTCTATCATCTCCTATCAATCACGGTGGAAGTTGAAATCACATCCAAATCCAACCTTCTCGAGTTTCTTGTTTTACACTAGAAATCGACTTTTCCAAAAACTGACCAAGACCTCCCATGTTGTTAGTGTTTTACTTTAACTCTAATGGTTGGACGTGTCAAAAGGGTAAAAAGACTTAAACACCCATGATGCCCCTAATTTTCTTTTAAACAAGGGAGAATTGTAAATAACCCCTGACTTTTGATCAAATACCAAATCAAACACTCTGGTTTGAACAATCAGTAAAAAACTCCCTACCATTAGTTGACAATTAGTTGACCGTTAGTTGCCTTTAATTAATCTAATGAAATTTAATTATTTAAGTGGTTTTTTCTATAATTGAATTAAAAAAATAATGAAAAATTATACTATAAATATGTTAGAAAATAAAAAATAAAAAATTATACCATAAATATGTTAGAAAATAAAAAATAAAAAATATTTTAATAAAATTAAATATATACAAATATATATTATAACAAAGCAATAAAATCATTATGAAATTTAAACAAAAAGTTTAATTTAAATTACAAAATATATGTTTTTGTAAGAAATTGATTTTATTGTTATTAGTATATATTTTTATTATATTTTCCTCTCTTTTTTTTTTTTTTTTAAATTCTGTTTATAATAAAGGATTTAAATTGTAATATGATTTATATAAAGTCAACTAACAGTCAACAAACTGTTAACTAATAGAATGGGGTTTTTTTGTTGATTGTTCAAACCAGAGGGTTTGATTTGGTATTTAACCAAAAGTCAGGGGTTTTTTTTTACAATTCTCCCAACAAAACAATGATAGATGGTGAAATCCATTAAAACAAAAAAAAAAACAAAAAAAAATCAAAATCAAAATCAAAATCAAAATCAAAATCTCCACCTATGGACAGTGGAGATCCATTTTTTTTTAAAAAAAACTTAAATTAAAAAAGATACGAAAAAAAATCTGGTTTAATAAAACAAAAATTATAAATTATAAATTATAAGAAAAAAAAAAAAAACTAAATCTCCACCGTCTGTGCTTAAGAATCCAAATGTCAATCGAATTTTTTGGCTTGATTATTGTTCGGATTGGGCCAAACAATGGTCCAAACACTATTTAGGCTAGATTGGCCTAGGCCCAACAAAATGACAATCTTGAAAAACCCAACATCGAACCGGATTTTGAATTTTTTTCTGATCAGACTTTTAACGAGCCGGGCCTTGACCGAACTAGATTTAAGGGAATATTTTTTTATATAAAAAAATTAGGGTTAATAGCACCAATGCCCCCTGAACATATAGCGCGGTTGCATAGTGCCCCATACTTTTTTTCCTAGTATTAAACCCCTCGAACTTCTATAAATTTGCAAAAACTGATAGAAGAGGGACGGACGTCAAAGGCAAATTACACTTACAAACCCTGATTATATGTATAATTGCATTAAAACCCAAAAAATATAATAATATCTCACAAAAACCCTTTGACTTGTTTGACTAATGTCTAAAACAAATAAAAAAAATATTAATATTAATAAATTTTAAAAATTATATTTTAAAAAATTAATTATTAAAAAAAATAAAAAAATAAAATGAAAAGAAAAATAAAAATAAAATACAAGTGGAGATCAAAACAAAAACAAATTAAATTTAAAATTAAAATATATAAAAAAAAAAACTAATTAAAAAATTATTATTATTATTATTATTAAATGAATTAAATATAAAAGTTTATCAAACCTAACACCAAACTTCATCAAACCCAGATCAAACTCACCGTCCACCGTCCACCACCACCATTTCCATTAGTTCTCTCTCTCTCTCTCTCTCTCTCTCTCTCTCTCTCTCTCTCACACACACACACACACACAATAACCCCGATTAAACCCACCATCTCCACCACCAACCCAGAACACTCTCTCTTGCGGATCTCTCTCTCTCTCTCTCTCTCTCTCTCTCTCTCTCGTTCACTCTTCTCTCTCTCATTCGCTGACGAGATCGAGTGCTAATCTCCTCCGTTGGAAGTCGATCAGTGCCAGTGATGGTGATTTCTGGTAAGTCACTCTTATCTCTCCCATTCGCCAACAAGATCGAGCGCCGACCTCCTTCGTTGGAAGTCGATCGGTGCCAGTGATGGTGATTTCTGGTGAGATGACGATGGTCGTGTGAGTGGGTGGATTTGGGTTTGGAGTTTGGCTTTTGAAGATTCGTATTTTGGATTCTATTTTGATTTTTTTTTTTTTTTTATTTCAGTTTGTATTTCGATTTTTTTTCTTATTTTTTGGTAATGGTGGTGTTCGAAATTTGGATTTTTTGGTTTGATTGGGATGGGTTTTTTTTGGTTTGATTTTCTGGGATGGGTTTGGTTTGATTTTCTAGGATGGGTTTTAATGGGTGTTTGAATGATTTTCTTGGTTTAAATGTGGTGGTGTGGTGTTTTGGTTCTAGGTCTGGGTTTGATTTAGGGACATTTTTCCAGATTTCTTGAAAAGATCTAGAAAAACGTTTTGTTTTGTTTTTTGTTTTGTATAAACTTCAAATTTGGAATTTTTTCCAGATTTCTTGAAGTGATCTGGAAAAAAGCAATTGCTTGGGGAGAGAGAAAACAGAGACGATGAGAGAGAGTTAAATTTTTTTTTTTTTTTAATTTTTGTTATTTTTGTTAGGGTTGATTGATTTTTTAATTTTTAATTATTTAATTTAATTAAATTTATTAATTTAAATGAATTTAATACATATATATATATATTATTATTTTTTATTTTTTTATTTCTATTTTTTAAAGTACAATTTTTTTTTTCACATTATAAAATTCTAGAATTACCAACTTTACCCCTGATTGTAGAGTGTTTGTGTGATATTATTATATTTTTCTAGTTTTAATGCAATTATACATATAATCAAGGTGTGTAAGTGTACTTTGCCTTTGACGTCCGTCCCTCTTCTGTCAGTTTTTACAAATTTATGGAAGTTCGAGGGGTTTAATGCCAAGAAAAAAACTATAGGGGGCACTATACAACTGCGCTATAAGTTCAGGGGATACTAGTGTTATTAACCCAAAAAATTATCATCTACATAAGTACATAACTATATAATATATATTAGTTTAGTTTGTGAGATTTCTTATAATTATATCTGTGAGATGAATCAAATTCATGTTAAGGTGTGGAAATGATTTATATTCTAAATATAACGCCTTATAATTATTTAAAAACTGAAAATATGTTCATAGAAAATAGAATAACATAAAATGATACTGTAAATTGTTAGGAGCATATGAAGAGAGTTGGACCGGTAAACTTGCAGGCATCATCTTCTACTATTTTTTTTTTCTTAAAAAAAAGAAAATTTCTTTTTGACCTTTTCCATTTTAAATTTACATTTTTTATAATTCAAAATGGAGAGAGTAGATGAGAGAGGATAAACATGCAAGATGCATGTGAAAGACATATAAAATGATGAAGATATATAACCGAGTATAGAAAATCCTATAAACCAAAAATTAATTTGATGGAGAAGATGGTGGGGATGGAGTCCTTGTATTTGGGGCCGGAAAAATACAGAATATGTTTGGAACAAATTGAAAATGCGGAAAACTATTAAAATTACCAGTAAATAAAGTACATACTGAAATTAATTTAATGCTACTGAAATGATAATATATACCGTAAAGATTCCCTTTTAGTGTTTTGGTGCATCCATTATGACCATGTCTTTTTTGGCATGATCTCATTAAAAGTTAGTATTGTTTTGGCGTGATCACATACAACTCATAATGCGAAAACATTTTATATATGTGATCACATGCAACATTAGCATTATACAAAATAATAATAATAATAATTTAGGAGTGTCAAAGTAAAAAGGGTTTAAAATTTAGTAACAATTTTATAACTTTTTGAAATGGATTTTAAAATTTAGCAAAAATAAATTCTGAATCGATCCAATGGTAGAGATCCATTAATTTTTATTTTTTATTTTTTATTTTTAAATTTAGTTGCAAGTGTTATTATACAAATACGTTAAGTTTGACTAACCTTTGATTGACGGAAGGGCTAAAATCATATATTTTGGAGAAACTATGGATTAAAGTTACTAATACAGTACAACAAAAACGTTTAAATAAGTGATATTTTATCAAAAAGTAGGGATTTTAGTGAAATTTTCTCATAATAAAATTATTTAGAAATACATCTATTAATTTTGTTAAAAATACTAAATTGTATCCACTCAAATACTCAATACCCCGCACATATTTGTACTTCTAAAAATATACACCATACTTGCCACAGGAAAAAAAAGGGGAATTTTTTTTTTCTTTATAATTACAATATTTCGGAATTAGGGAAAAAAGTATGACTCAAACCTATAACCTCTCGATTTGATTTTGCACCTATCTTATCATTTTGGATAAACATATTCTTATTTTATATAATCTCCCAATATTAGACAATAAGTTTAACGTACAATGTATGAAAAGATCTCAATATCCTTTGTAGAGGCAACAATCTCCTCCTCAAAGGAGAACAAAGATACTCTCCACCAGTGGAGCGACTCCATTGACGATGGAATTAATTGTTTTCAAAATTTTGCATAGGGGCATATATGTAATTATCAATAATTTTAAGTCATTAAGAATTTTTTTTGGAGAACATATCTATTAGCTATATAAAAAGAGAGAGTTTTGCTTTTAATTATAGAATCCTTTTATTTTTTAGGTTCTTTGAAAATAAAATTAAAATTACAATTACAATTACAACCCTTAAAGTTTATATATGTACTGAATAGACAGGGTTTAGTAAGATTTCAATTGTTGCGTTCCTTAGATTTGCGTTGAACGTCGAATGACAAGTATAATTCTTCGAGTTTGTAGGATTACTTAATAGATAGGTCTTAGTAATAGTAATACAACAGGGATTGTATAGTAGCCCAAAATTGAATTTAGTGTGATTCAAGGGCAAAAGACTGTAATTTTCTATGCATTTGATGAGTTGAAAAGGAATACAAAACAATACAGGGGATGGAAATGTAATTTGCCATTTAAATTTAATGACTTAAAATAGATGAGAGCCATGTGTAAAGTGAAAAGCAAAGGAAAATATAAAAAATGGGATTTGATCAAAGTTCACTCGGTGGATTTAAGAGAGATAAATACAAAAATAAGAAAGAAGAAAAGACAAATAGAAATATAATAGAGAGAGAGAACGAACCAAGAAGAAAGAAAAGAGAAACGAGAAAAGAGAAGGAATAGGGAGAGTGACCGAGAGAGAGATTTAGAGGAGAAAGGAAGACAAGAGGAATGATATTCGAAACTTTCCTATGGGTTTTCAAGGTAAGTACTCATATGTTTACTTATTTTTCAAAAATTGTTATTATTGTCAATTTTATAGAGATTTCTCTCTCTAGGAATGAATTATCATGTTTTAGGTAGATTTAAGTTTAGATTGTGGTTTACAAGCTGGGTAAATAATTTTGAATAAGATTAGAGAATAATTATACTTATGGTAAACTTTGGAAGTGGAAATTGTGAATGAAAACAATTGGGTTTCCACAAAAAATTATTTAAAGAGTATTAATGGTTGTTTATACTTGTGACATCAAAGGATTGATGGATATTTATTTTAGTTAAAATATTTGATATCAATTATTTTATGAGGATAATGTTATCTAATTTGTGGAATTTCGAAAATAAGAAATGGAGGAATAAAATAGCCTTTGGACTATTATTTAAGGAAATGGATAATTTCCAAGTGCTGGAAATGTTTTAGTATCAATTTTAATTAGGTTCTCAAGTATTATATTATGAAATTATGATTAATAGCCTTGAAGGAGGTATTTGAGGTTAAGAGTTGTCTATAATTCCGTGTGTTGAGTAATTGAGATTATTATTACCTTAACTTGTTTTGAATTTAGATTTCGTAATCTTGTAGGTGTGTTGTTACCTACTCAGGATG
Source organism: Acer yangbiense (assembly GCA_008009225.1). Taxonomy (NCBI): domain Eukaryota; kingdom Viridiplantae; phylum Streptophyta; class Magnoliopsida; order Sapindales; family Sapindaceae; genus Acer; species Acer yangbiense. The sequence continues at coordinate 20,441,197 of CM017767.1, read as the reverse complement.
TAATTGTGAATGTCCTAAGAGTGAATTCAATTTGAAAAGTTAGAATCGTATTTCTCGTGATCAAGGTAGGGGGATTTTAAACTCTAAATTAATCGTGGACTTAATTAAATGGCAGAATTTCAAATAAGTCCTACCTTTTTGATGATTTGTCACCTTTATAAATGTCTTTCCAAATTCATCACTTTAGTTCTTACTTTTTCCAAAACTCATCACTTTAGTCCATTTGACCAAATATGTGAAAGTCAACTATTTTAAAACCTGTGAAAGTACATGTTTACCCCTATTACTATTTAATTTAGCTAAAATAATTATCTTAACTTTAAATTAAAATGAAAAACAATAAAATTCTCAATAATAAAATCTTAAATAAATATATTAAAAAAAAAAGCTTAAATAAATAATTAAAAAATCCATTAATTTTTTCTTATTTTGTATTTTTTTCATAATAGTTTTTTATTTAGCTAAAATGATTATCTTAGCTTTAAATTAAATCGAAAAACAATAAAATTCTCAATAATAAAATCTTAAATAAATAGATTACAAAAAAAAAATTATGAAAAAAAATCATTTAAAGCTAAGATAATCATTTTAGCTAAATTAATATCCATTATGACAAAAATACAAAATAAATAATTAATTAATTAATGGATTTTATTATTATTATTTATTTAAGATTTGTTTTGTAATATATTTATTTAAGATTTTATTATTGAGAATTTTATTATTTTTCATTTTAATTTAAAGTTAATATAATCATTTTAGATAAATTAAACAGTAATAAGGGCAAAAGTGTATTTTCACAGGTTTTAAAATAGTTGACTTTCACATATTTGGTCAAATGAATTAAAGTGATGAGTTTTGGAAAAAGTAAGGACTAAAGTAATGAATTTGGAAAGATATTTATAAATGTGACAAATCACCAAAAATGTAGGAGTTATGTGAAATTCTGCCTAATTAAATTGATGTGCCCATTGATTTTGTTAATGAGTTGATGACTGAATAACTGTATTGTTGAAATGAAAATAAGTGTATTACTGATCCTATAAGAGAATATTATATTAGGTAAAATATGGAAATGTAGTGGTGTTTCACGTATTTATATATGAATTATTTGATTATGAACTATAATTCAGATATTATAGAAATATTGATTAATTTCATGGATTATGTGATATTGGTTCCGTGTGTTGTGTTTATTTACGATTGAAATTATATAACTTTTGTATTTTATGCATTGCAAATGTTATGTTTATGAAATGTAAAAGAAATGATTAAATGAAAATCTTAATGGAAAAGATTTGGATTCATTGGATTAGAGTGTTATGGTCAGGATTTAACCCATGGTACCCCCGGGAATGATCTTTGTTTGAGGGAGTTGCAGCACTTCTCATGCTGAATTGGATGAGGATAGTACCCTTGTATTGTGGTACTTGTTTATGAATTCCACGGTTTAAGAACTATAAAAAACAAAATTATGTTATATTGCCATATGTGTGTGCATTAGACAAATATTCTAGAACACATGCAGAATTATGTAAATGGTGATGATTGTCATATATTACGTGCTTATTGTGTAATTTAAGCATGCTAGAAAGTGAGATTGAATTATTCGTCCATTCATTAAAATGCTATGTGACCTTATACTTTGAGTAAGCTAAAAGATGTCTTTTAATATGATTTGTCTGTGTAAGTTTATTTCTATCATTTGAGAATATCTAAATGATTGAAATATACGAAGGGAAAAGAAAGAACATAATGTTAAAATAAACCATGTTTAGAATTTAGATACTTCATACAGGGTTTTGTAAAACTCATCCCTTTCACTTTTCCCCTCAGGAAATAATTAACGGATTTGCTCAAGTGAGGTGTTATGCAATTGGAAACTTTGAATCAAGCATTGTTTTGGACTATTAGTAGGATATGTAAAATAGTTTTCTTTTATTCTATTTGATAGAGGAATCTATGAGAAATGTATTTGTATAATTGAGAATTGTAAATTATACGGCTTTGGATTGCTGTAATATTGTTTTGAATTCTTACAATATCTTATATTGGTATCAGTTTAAGTTTGTAGTTAGAAATGATTCTTGGATGATGAAATTTCTTTTATATAATTGGAGGATTATATATATATATGTTACTCGAAGTTGAGTTGTAAATGATATAAATTTGGAACTATATGGATGTTATACTGTAGTCATGATGTATCAACGTTTTGTGCAGAGACCGAGTCTCTATTTGTGATGGAAATTATTTATAGAGTTTAGAAATTGAAAAGTAGGAGAATTGAATTTTGAGAATCTATAAGATATGGGGAAAGTTATGCCAAAATCTTTATAAAATTTAATAACCTTGCGGTTATGATTGGAAATGGAATGATTTTTCAAAAACTTACATGCTTTTGATTTGATTTTAATATTTTATTCATGTACCCGGATTATGGGTCGTGACAATTTGTGTGAAACTTTATGACTTGTGGATTATACAATAGATGTGTGTAAAGTGAAAGGGCAGTAACAATTTTTTTTTTTAAAAAGTCCAAGCGGTGGCCTGGACTGATTGAGAATGAAGAATGAAAAAGTTGTTTGGTAAAATATGAGGATAGGACCAAAGAGTGCAAAATGATAAACCGGAAGGTAAAGTGAATCGAGAGACATGAAAAACTAAAACAGAATTAGAGTGCAAGTGGAATTAAGAAAGAAAAGTTTGGGTTCATTTCTCTCTCTTTTCAATTAGGATTTTTTTTCTTTCAATTTTATTGCTTATTAGTTCTTCTCTCTTGTTAATCTAACCATATTTCGGTCCAACTTTTACATGTGAGGTTGAACTGAATATGTTTATATTAGTTGTTTGTATATACGCTTTGGATCTGAGTTATGTGTGCACGAGTGCTTGTGGATTTGAATGTTTGATTTTTACAGGTTAATTTCTTAACAAAAATAAAAATAAAAATAAAAAAAGAATAAAAATATAAAAAATTGAACACAATTATCTGTTTTAACTTAGTTTTAATTTTTTTCACAGACTTCACTTGTCGGTTCTCACAATCAGCCGAAGACTAAGTTCTCAAGGAGAAGGGAGAGGCATGGTATTTGAACGTTCCTTCATAATTTTTTTCAATTTCGATATTAATTTATCTTTTCAATTCGGCATCAATTTTGACAACCATTTCCTTTGTTACTATTTCACTCAGCTGACTCTTTTTCAGAAACTTTACCTTTAATTGAGTTTTACGTAGAATCCTGTTTTCTTTTGATGTATCTTGATAGTGGATGGATGAATGGAAGGTTTTGGGTGTTTAATTTGATTATTATTCAATACTGATTGGGTTGTTTTTATTGATTGATGCTGAATATGTTTGTGACTTTTTCTTCCATCGCTGGATGGATGGTTTCCGCTTCTTTTTTCCTTTAAATGAGTTTGTGAATTTGATTGGGAATCTAATGATTGTTAGTATGCTGATTATTTTTTTTAAACTTTCACTTTTTTTTTTCTTTTAGGTTAGATTTTGCTTTGAATCAAATTTGGTTAGAAAAAAGAACATTCAATGATGATTAATAACTAATATTAAATTCCATTATATTGAAATAGATGTGCATTTCGGTTTTGAGAGTCAGAAGCAACCATTGTTTGAACTTAAAATTGGAGATGATTTTGAAATCTACCTTGTACACTATAGAGAACCAAATAGAGCTTCAGAAAACTGGCACATGACCTTACATGTAGGTGGGAAACTAATAAGTAAACAACCTTTTTTGGGTATGTGTTTTTTTTTTCATGAACTGATATCACTGCATGTGTTCAACATCACGCTTTTTGTGTTCAGGTAGGAATGAATGAGAAATATTGATAGTTTTTGTGTCTGGCTCCGTTGAATTTGATATTGATTCTATAGTTTGAAAGTTCACTGCTATTATTGTATAGAGTTTGTAGTTGTGATGGTGATGTTTGAATATGATTGATTTTCCTTTAAAAAAAAAGGGTTGTGATGAGAAATCTCAATCTGGATTTGTTTAATATTGAGTTTAGAATGAGATGGTTATGGAATTGTGTATCATTTATGTAGAACAGTTGTGAAATTATCTATCTCTTTTGATTTTATGTTTCTTAAATGGTGTTGAGTGATGTTTGAAAACAAAGGGGTTGTATTTTAGTGCTACTTTAGCGATAGATTCTTTGATATTTAGTTATAGTTTTTGCTGTGATAATTATATTTACTGTATGCTTGAGAATTTAAATATCAGTTTCAATTTTTTGTATAGAATTAGTCGGAGATATGAAGTAAAAGTTGTTTGGTTTGGTTAATTGAAATTATTGTGGATCTATAATTAAGTAATTGATTAGATGTAGTATTATAGGTTTTCTTTTAAAGTACTATAGCGAATTTGTTACCTATGTAAAATTCATAGGGTAATCAAACGTGTTATTTTCTAAAATGTTAATCAAACTATGCTGTAGTGTTTGTGTAAATTTTGGATGTGATAATATCTTTATATAGACTAATACTTGAAAAAATTAATGGATTTTGAAGATTTTGTCATTTTTGTAATGAATGTGTGTTGACTTTGATTTCTTTTGTCATGTATGTGTTATTGTTTTCTTAAAAGCAAGCTGAACTTTATAGTTGTTTGTTTATAATCTGTACTTGGTTTAAACGTTAGTGTTTATACTTATGTGGTTTGTTTATGTTTTGATTTTGCATTTTTGTAAGTCATTTGTTCTAAAAATCAACTTATCTCATTTCAGACACTTATATGTGTCTCAACAATGTTAGTAGACATACAAGTAAATCTATGATGCCGATTTAAAATCTACTAATATTTGTATCTTTCCCCTAAATTGATTTATATTTCTGCATCCATCCAGTGTCGAAGCTATTTGGAGAAAGTTGTTTTTTGTTGCATCATTTCTATAAAGGTATATGTTATAATTTTATATTTTCCTCATTGTTTATGGCTAGCTTGTTGCTTTCTACATTTATTACTATTTTTAAGTTTTTTTTTTGTTTTTTTTGTTTTTTTTTGTTTTTGTTTTTGTATTTATACTATTTCTATAAAGTATTAATGTTAATTATATACTGCTTGGTAGGTAATGTAGAAAAATCTGTACAGATTGCTCATATTAATATATTTCATATATTTTGCATTTGACTATTATATTGTTTGTTTCATTATTTAGCAAAGTAGATAAATTATGAAAGATCTGTTAGGAAGTTAAACTTAGATATTATCTGTATTTAGTAATAGATAATTAGTGTATATATTCTTTCCTATTGTAATGCCTACCTTTTAGTTTGGTTTCATGTAATGTAGTTTCTTGCTCCAGACTTATAGGAGTGATTAGAATACTTGCTGTATATATACACGTCTTGACATCAATAATATTTACTTCAGCAAAATATATTTCTCTTCCATCTTTTCATGGTATCAGAGCAGGACTAAGATCCTGATCAGCCGCCACACTCTAATCTCTCATGTAGCATCTCTATCTTTCAGCCATCATGGCCAATGATGAAGTACCACCACCACCTCCTATCTCCGGCAAAGAAATTACCACTGCTGTAGATTTCAACACTGCTGCAGATTCTTCAAGATTGAATCTCTCAAACCCATTTTTCACTCATCATTCAGATCATCCAGGTTTGTTTTGATTTCCAAATCCTTGAATGGAGACAATTATTCTACCTGGAAAAGGGCTATGACTTTGGCCTTAAATTCCAAAAATAAACTAGGTTTTGTCAATGGCTCCATCAATGCTCCTTCAAAAACAACAAATCCTGAAGGCTATGCAGCCTGGTCTCGGTGTAATGATATGGTCCCTTCTTGGATTGTTAACACTTTCAGTCCAGAAATTTCAGATAGCGTTATCTATTACTCTACCGCTAATAAAGTTTGGGAAGATCTTCGTGAACGATTTTCTCAAAGCAACGCACCTCGCATCTTCGAGATACAGTGAGATATTTCCTATTTTCGACAAGAGCAACTCTCTGTCTCTACCTATTACACAAAATTGAAGGGCCTATGGGATGAACTTGCTTCTTACAACGATTCAGTACATGGAACACAGCAAGAACAACAAAAATTAATGCAATTTCTGATGGGATTAAATGATTCTTACAGTCCTATTCGTGGATAGATTCTCCTTATGAATCCCCTTCCTTCAATTCGCCAGGCTTACTCCTCTGTTTCTCAAGAAGAAAAGCAGCGTCACCTGAGTTCGACATCAGCTGCAACAGATTCTACCAGCAGCGCAGCCATGGCAGTTCGAAGCACCAATAGCGGCAGCCGACCCGCCCCAGTTAGGTTTGAGCAATCCAATCGCTCATATGGATCTCAAGATTTTCGTTTGCAAGAAAAATCGCTAGAAAATCACAGTGGAGGACGTCAAGACAGGCGTCGTTTTGGCTCAAGCAGGGGACGCCCAAATTGCTCTCATTGTGGTGAAATGGGCCATTGGGTTCAGACTTGTTATGAACTCCATGGGTATCCAGCGGGCCATCCAAAGGCAAAACACAATTCAGGCTCCAATTCAGGCCCAAGACATTTCAACAATAACAATAGACCTGCTGCCAATCATGTCTCTGAGGCCTTCTCTAAAGTGGACGGTAATCATATGGTTGGGATTTTAGAAGCCCAATTACAGCAGCTATTATCGTTACTTGACAACAAAAACGAAGGTTCTAGTTCTCAAGCTAATGCCGTAACCAAGCTAGGTTTGTCTAAACTTGCCTCACACAGTTGGATTATTGATAGTGGAGCGATGGATCATATTGCTTCATCATCCAACTTATTTTTCCGCAGAGCAAATGGCTTCGGAAAACTTGGCGAACCACTAACGAGATGCTTGTTTCAAACCGTACAGTGATTTATGAAGACGACAGACCATTCTTTCCTCCCCCTGTCGTCGAAGCCCTGGCGGCGGAGACATATATATTTCTTCAGCCAAATCACCGTGAAGGAAGGCGTTGTTGACGTCCATTTGGTGAAGAGACCAGCCACGGGCCGCAGCCAATGCGAGTAAGCAACGAACAGAGATGATCTTGGCAGTGGGAGAAAAAGTTTCCTGATAATCCATACCATCCAGCTGAGTGAACCCCTTGGCGACCAATCTGGCTTTGTACCTCTCAACAGACCCATCTGAACGGTGCTTGACTTTGTATACCCATCGACAACCAATTGGGACCTTGCCAGCCGGAAGTGTAGTGAGTGACCAAGTACCGTTGGCCCGGAGGGCCTACAATTCAGAATGCATGGCTTCCCGCCACTCAGGAAAAGCTACAGCCTCCCAATAAGAACGAGGCTCCGAGATAGCACTGATTTGAGCAATAAAGGATCTGTGTGCCGACTGATATCTGTGATAGGAAACAAAATTTGCCCGTGGAAAACGTGTACCTTTGATCGGACCCGGCAGTAAAGAGAGCGATTGATCGGAGCAAACATTGGAACAGACATAATCGGATAGCTTGACTGATGGGCCGGTTTGGCGGCTAGAGCGACGAAGGGGAGTGGGGTCTGGATTAGGGTCATGTGGAGATGAATCGGGAATCAGATGTGAATCCGACGGCGGAGAGGAAGAACCGACAGCCGATTGTGGAGAGGGTGGGTCGCAGCAATCGGTTGGTTCAGAACTGGGCGGAGGAAGAGGAGAAGAAAGGACCGACGAAGGAGAGATGGTGAGATGGGGAGAAGAAGACTCCGGCAGAGGAGATGTGGCAGATATGTGGTGGGGATATGGAGAAGGAGAGGGCGATGGAAATGGAGTTAGGGATTTGGGGGTGGTTGAACGAATTGGGGATTTTGGTGTGGCTGAACGGTCAGGTGGTGATATTGTGGGATTTGGAAATATGGTGGGTGGATTTGGATTAACAGGGTATGAGACGTCATGGGCCAAAAGAGGTAAGGGAATTGGGCCAGAATTTTTATGTGGAGGAGACGTGGGATGGACAGAAGAATAAGGGAAAATATTTTCATGAAACCTAACATCACGACTAGTAAAAAATTTTCTGGTCGACAAATTGAACAATTTATACGCCTTTTGACCGATGGGATAGCCAATAAAAATTGAGGGTACGAAACGACAGTCAAATTTGTGGGAAGGATGAACGTTAGTAGCATAGGCTAAACAGCCAAAGACACGAAGATGAGAAAAAGAAGGCGGTTTTGAGTAAAGAAGTTCAAAAGGTGTTTTGAAAGAGAGAACCGGAGAAGGGAGGCGATTAATGATGTGAACAGCAGTAAGAGCACATTCTCCCCAAAATTGGGTAGGAAGTTAAGCCTGAAACTTTAAAGCTCGAGCAACTTGCAAAATGTGGCGATGCTTACGTTCTACAACCCCATTTTGTTGAGGCATGTAAACGCAAGAATGCTGAAAAATGACACCTTTATTTTGGAAGAAAGAGCGAAGGGAGATAAATTCCCCACCATTGTCACTGCGTACAGTTTTAATGTGAGTGTTGAATTGGGTAAAAACATAACTGAAAAATTGTTTTTAAAATGACTGTGTTTCATCTTTGTGACGCATCAAAAAAATCCATATAAATCGTGTATAATCATCGACAATAGTAAGGAAGTAATAAGCACCGGAAAGAGAAGGGTGTCGATAACGACCCCAAATATCACAATGAATTATTTCAAATTGTTGAGTAGACGATATTACACTAGGACTGAAAGGTAAACGACTTTGCTTAGCTAAAGGACAGATATGGCAAGCTTTATTGGACTCAGCGGAAAAATTCAAAATTTTTTTTGCAATGAAACTTAAGCGTGAAGAAGATGCATGGCCTAAACGGTTATGCCAGAGATCAGTGGATGAGATGATAAGGTTGCAGGCTGGTCGGTTTGTGGGTGAGGTAGATTTGGTCATAGATTGCTTCGTCACTAGTGCCACCAAATAGTATAGTCTGTCACGCTGTTTACCCAAACCAATCATCCTTCTCGTAGCCAGATCCTGCAAAATACACCAATAAGGGAAAAAGGTTATTGAACAATTCAGGCCTCTCGTTAAACGACTAAAGGTAAGCCATTTGCTCTGCCGGTTGTGAACAATCTCGAGCCGATTACTCTTTATTCACTAGAAAACGAGGCAAGTCTTTTACAGCCCTTCTGATTTTCATTGATGATATTTTAATTACTGGAAATGACCCTGTTAGTATTGCTGTAACTAAGAATTTTCTGCATAGTAATTTCCATCTCAAAGATCTTGGTAGTTTGAAATATTTTCTTGGTATTGAAATTTCCGCTTCCAAGAATGGGATTTTCTTCTCTCAACGTAAGTACGCTCTTGAAATTATTAAGGATGCAGGGCTGTTGGGCGCAGCTCCTATTGATACTCCTATGGAAAGAGGCCTGAAATTATCAGACAAGAGTGACTTACTCAGAGAACCAGGACAGTATAGAAGACTAGTTGGTAGATTAATCTACTTGACTGTTTCAAGACCAGATATAACATATGCAGTGCATGTCTTGAGTAGATTTATGCACCAACCCCGAAAATTTCATATGGAGGCAGCTCTTCGGGTTGTTTGATATCTAAAGGGTGCACCTGGACAAGGCCTATTCTTCTCTTCAAATAGTGATTGCAAACTAAGAGCTTACTGTGACTCAGATTGGGCAGGTTGTCCACTCACTAGGAGATCTACTACGGGTTATTACGTCTTTCTTGGACCTTCACTGATATCTTGGAGGTCGAAACGTCAGAAAACAGTTTCTTTATCTTTTGCTGAAGCCGAATACCGTGCAATGACAGGAGCTTGCTGTGAGCTGACATGGTTACAATATCTATTGAGGGATTTAGGACTTCCACAGCAGGAATCAGCCTTGCTATACTGCGACAACAAGGCTGCATTACACATTGCAGCCAATCCAGTTTTTCATGAGCGAACTAGACATATTGAAATGGACTGCCATTACATTAGAGACAAAATCCAAGATGGTTCAGTGATTACAAGATATGTAGGTTCTGCACACCAGCTAGCTGACGTCTTGACCAAGCCTTTGGGCAAAGAAATTTTCGTTCCAATGATTCGCAAGTTGGGAGTGTAGGATATCCACTCTCTAACTTGAGGGGGAGTGTTAGGAAGTTAAACTTAGATATTATCTGTATTTAGTAATAGATAATTAGTGTATATATTCTTTCGTATTGTAATGCCTACCTTTTAGTTTGGTTTCCTGTAATGTAGTTTCTTGCTCCTGACTTATAGGAGTGATTAGAATACTTGCTGTATATATACACGTCTTGACATCAATAATATTTACTTCAGCAAAATATATTTCTCTTCCATCTTTTCATCTGTGTCATAAAAAGAATTGGTATTCCGTTTTATCTAAGGAACAAAAAGAAGTTGTTTGTTAGAAAATGCGGGAATCCTATGCTCAAAATAAAGTTGCTCGCATTGAGACTATTGATCTAATAGATAAAAAAAATGGTATTTGACAAATTATCTAGATAGCTTGACAAGTTATGACCTGGTCTTTTACTGTGAGAGATTCTTAATATGCAGAAAAAGAAAAGAAAAGATGCATGGTCAATATAGGAAGCGACAATACTTCTTTAGAGCTTCACAAACAAATTGAGGCTGAAGATATAAAGTTAGCGCTCAAATTTAGTAGTCATACATTTGTGTTTATACATGTAAATAAATTTTACTTGTAGGGTAACATATATTATGATTAATACAGGTCAAGAGGCAATACAGATTAAAGCTCATAAAAGACAAAAATTAATAAAGACTTAACTAATGAACAAAGAGATAAAAAAACGAGCATATCAGAGGAACCTTTACCAAAAAAAGAAAATAACCACCCAAAATGAAATATTTAAAATAAATGAAGCAGATACATGCAATCCCTCACGCTTTAAATTTCTGAAGGAAAAACAAAATGATTACAGACATTCAAAGTAGAGAAAAGGGTAATGGTCATTAATGATGCTCCTGAAAACAGAGCTTTGCTCCTGGATGAATTTAGTAAAGGAAAAGATCTAGTGAGCTTTCATACAATATTTGAGGAAGATATTATAATTTGTATTGATATATGTTCAATAGATATTAGAGCCGAGGCATAAAAAGACACATAATTACTGGTTTGGATATTTAGAGTCGCCATGAACTCAATTCGATGTTCCTGCTTTATCGCTTCACTTAACTAGACCGAAAACAGTTAATAAACTCTAACATTTTTCCATCACTTATAATTCATCAGGATTGATATTATTTAGATTAAAAAAAAACCCTTATTTTTCCATGATAAAGAAAATTCAAATACAAAACTATTATGAATTTCACATTATTTATTGCAGATATCGATCTTTACAAAAACAAATATCTTAGATTACATGATATACCTACCATTTATGCCACCATGTAAATACTGTCGAGCAAAAAGATTTTGTCATGAATCTAAATGATTTTGTTGCTCCGATGGAAAAATCTTACTAAAGCACAACGATGTACCTGAACAACTCTATCAACTGTTTACTTCAAATTCAGAAGAATCAATACACTCCCAAAAATATGTTTGCACATACAATAACACATCTACTTTTAAATATTTTGGAGTTAAATACGATAGAAACCTAATCAAGAGAAATCAAGGTATATGTAATTCTTCGAGTTTGTAGGATTACTTAATAGACAGGTCTTAGTAATATTAACACAGCAAGGACTGTAAAGAGAAAAGAGAAAGAAGAGGGAGAGTGACCGAGAGAGAGAGATTTAGAGGAGAAAGGAAGACAATAGGAATGATATTCGAAACTTTCTTATGGGTTTTCAAGGTAAGTACTCATATGTTTACTTGATTTTCAAAAATTGTTATTATTGTCAATTTTATATAGATTTCTCTCTCTAGGAATGAATTATCATGTTTGAGGTAAATTTATGTTTAAATTGTGGTTTACAAGTTGGGTAAACAATTTTGAATAAGATTAGAGAATAATTATACTTGTAGTAAACTTTGGAAGTGGAAATTGTGAATGAAAACAATGGGTTTTCACAAAAAAAATATTTAAAGAGTATTATGGTTGTGTATACTTGTGACATCAAAGGATTGATGGATATTTAGTTTATTTAAAATATTTGATGTCAATTATTATATGAGGATAATCAATAATGTTATCTAATTTGTAGAATTTCGAAAGTAAGAAATGGAGGAATAAGATAGCATTTGGACTGTTATTTAATTGGAAATGGATAATTTCCAAGTGCTGGAAATGTTTTAGAATCAATTTTAATTAAGTTCTCAAGTATTATATTATAAAATTATGATTAATAGTCTTGAAGGAGGTATTTGAGGTTAAGAGTTGTCTATAATTCTGTGTATTCAGTAATTGAGATTATCATTACCTTAACTTGTTTTGAATTTAGATTTCGCAATATTGTAGAGTGGATTAATATGAAAAGTTAGAATCATATTTCTTGTACCAATTAACAATGTAAAACTCTACTATATTAACATATTTATATTTTAATTATGTTTTTATTTTTATTTTTATTTTTTTATGTATATTTCAAAATATGAAACTCAGGTATTGATATAAGCACATGTCTTGCATGTGCCTCAAAATCTAGTAATTATAAAAAGTTTTAGTTTATTTTTTGAATTCTCTATTTTAGCTGATAGGTGAAAATATGAAATGGCAATTTTACCCTCCAACCGTTAAGTCAACTGTTAAGTTTGACAATGGTCAACTAATAACAAAGGGTTTTTGTATCATTATCGTCAACAGTTGAACATTATGCTATTTACTTTAAACATGAGGTTTGTTGTGTAAAGCTCAATTTTTCTCTTTTCATCGTTTCTCTCCTCAGCTGTTCACCCTTTCACTTCGATGGCGTTTGTTTTTTTGTTTGAAATCTGAATAGGTCTGAACTGTACTGAAATCTGAATAGGTCTAAAATCTGAAATCTGGAATATGGAGAATATATTTGATTTTCTACATCTGAAATATGAATTAAAAAGTTAGGTTGTTTGTTTTTTCAAAACACAACATCTGAAAACCTTATTTTGACATTTATACCCTTACACTATTAATGGTGATTTACTTAAAGAGTAATGCTACTTTACCAAAATTTGGTGCCCAAATGATGTGTCAACACTCTCATCCATTCATTTAAATCAAGCAAATCTAATACAATATAAATGAATGGATGAGAGTGTTGCCACGTCATTTGGGCACCAGATTTGGACACCAAATTTGGACAAAGTAGCATTACTCTTACTTAAAACAGTAAAGCAGGAAATTGAAATGGATAATTGCAATACTGACCCATTTGGCCCACTGTTGATTTTGTCCCAATTGAGCCCGTCTGAAGACCCAAAACGCACCGTTTATATTTAGAGTTCAGAATTAAAACCTCACTTGTCTTTTTTGTCTGATAGAGTGATAGTTGTCTGAAAGTTCCCCAAATCTCACGATCTCCCTTTTGAAATCCCTAATTCTTCTTCCAGCCGATTAACCAAAATTCAATCTCCAATTCGTCAACAATTCCTACATAAAACCCTAATCCCCTTTTCCTAATAGGGTAGGCAGCGGTGTTGGAGGCGCGTGAGGGAGGTGATCAGAGACGTATGGGTGGTGCAAGTTCTGGTAATGGTAAGGAGTTTGACAGGAGGGAGTTTTATGGAGACTTTGAGATGTTGGCTGATTTGTTTTATTATTTCTTTTTCTAGATTTTTGGGTTGTTATTTTTTTTTGTCTTGGCTTGGTAATTAAATGGTTTGGGTAACGGCGACGAAATCAGGGAAGAGATCAGAGAGGTAGAAATCGTTTTTAGGGATGAAGTTTAGGTTTATATATCTGGTGGTATAATTGGAATTCTGTTATTTGTGTGAGGTTATTTTGGGTAGAAAATTTTAAAAAAATTCAGACTGTAAAAATCCAAAATTTTTCAGATTTTCTTTGGTTTCCCGATTCACAGAGCAAAAGAAATTTTGTGAAGAAAAAAGAAAAAAAAAAACGGGTATGTTTAGACTCACTCAAAGATACCCTCTTCTGTTGACAGAACAACCAAGTAGTCTTCGATACACTTCTTCAATACCCTTCAAATCATTCGAAACTAGAAATGAAATCCAACAACTTTCAAGCCAAGTCTCCGACTTTCTCCGACAAAGCAACTGGTTGACTCTAATGACAAATTCTAACATACCCAAGAAGCTCAACCCACATCTGATTCGATCTGTTCTTCTTCAAAACCAGGTTGTTGATCCCAAACGCCTTTTAAATTTCTTCTGCTGGTCTAAATCACAAATGGGTGTTCCTCCTTTTTTGGATTCCTTCTCTATACTCGCTATTCTGCTTTGCAATTGCAATCATTTTGGGCCTGCTAATAAAGTTTTGAAGCAAATGATAACAACTCATAATTCTTGTTCTCCCATTTTCGATTCAATTCTTTCTTGCTTTAGAAATAATAGTGGCTCTAATCCTATTGTTTTTGATATATTGATTGATAGTTATAAGAACATGGGCATGGCTTGTGAGGCTGTGGAAACATTTTTGCTTTCTAAAAATAGTCACGTTTTGCCTAGTTTGAGATGTTGTAATTCGTTATTGAGTAGTTTATTGAAATGTAATATGATGGAGTTGTTTTGGAAAGTTTACAATGGAATGTTGGATGCAAAGATGGATTTTGATGTTTATACATATACGTATTTGGCTAGTGCACTTTGTAAAGTAGGGGATGTGAAGGGTGCAAAAAGGGTACTTAGTGAGGTGGATGAGAAGGGATGTAATCCCAGTTCTTTTATTTACAATGTGGTGATTGAAGGAATGTGTCGTGTTGGAACTATGGATGAAGCATTTGAGCTGAAAAAGTCTATGGTTAATAAGGGGCTTTTTCCGGATACCTATACTTACAGTGTGATTATTAACTGGCTTTGCAAACGGAAGAAATTGAATGATGCAAAATTAATGTTGGAAGAGATGAGAAAGATGGGTGTGAAGCCTCACTATGCCATGTATTCAGCTTTGATCGATGGGTTCGTGAAAGCAGGCGATATAAATGAGGTTCTCACAGTGAAGAATAAGATGGTTTCTAGTGGTATGCAATTAAATTTGGTGACATATAATGCACTTGTTCACGGTGTTTGTAAGTACGGACAATTGGGCAAGGCAGCTGGGATTATGTATGAGATGATCAGGATAGGCTGCAAACCGAACTCTCAAACTTATTGTTGGTTGATTGAGGGATATTGCCTGGAGCATAATGCGGGCAGGGTATTTGAGCTGCTTTCTGAAATGGAAGGGAGGAATTTGGTGCCCTCTGAGCAGACTTATAGTGCAGTTATCAATGAGCTGTGTCGGTGTAAGGATCTTCCTAGGGCTCGTGGCCTTCTGAGTAAGATGCTTGCTGGTTGTTTGAAGCCAAGTGCTGTTATCTATCGAAGTCTAATTATGGCATATGTTCATGAGGGTATGCCTGAGGCAGCAAAGGAGGTTCTGGAGGGGATTGGTGATAACGGGGTTGCACCTGATATTTTCTGCTATAATCATATCTTAACGTGCCTTAGCAAGGCTGGAAAGATGGAGGAAGCAAGAGCATGCTTTTTGGAAATTCAAAAGAGGGGGCTAACCCCAAATGCCATCACTTATGAGGCCCTGATCTGCGGATACAGTCAGGAAGGGAACATGCAGGAAGCAATGAAGTATTTCAAGGAGCTGCTTAATCGTGATTTATTTCCAAACAATCTTATTTATACCGTCTTAATTGAAGGGCACTTCAGAATTGGTAACCTGATGGAAGTCGTTGCTACATTCCAATGCATACTTGGGTTGAAGGTGCTTCCAGATGTGCAAACTTACAGTGTCTTTATAAATGGCCTTTGTAAGACTGGGAAAATTAAAGAGGCCATGGAGGTCCTTTCAGACATGAAAGAAAAAAGTTTGGTTCCTGATGTCGTCACCTACAGCTCTATAATTTCAGGATTTTGTAAACAAGGTGAGATTGAGAAAGCTGCTCAACTTTATCATGAAATGTGTTCTAAAGGGATTAATCCAAATATTTATATTTTCAACTCATTAATTGATGGACTATGCAAGTTGGGAAATATTCAAAAGGCAAGAAAACTGTTTGATGGTATTCAAGAAAATGGGTTGACACCTGACAATATAACCTACTCCACTATGATAGATGGGTATTGTAAAGGTGGGGATGTGCCTGAGGGGTTCAATTTATTTAATGAGATGCTTCTGAATGGGGTTGAACCACATAGTTTTGTATACAATGCTATTCTTCACGGGTGTTGCAAGGAAGGAGATTTTGAGAAGGCATTGACCTTTTTTCATGAAATGGTGCAGAAGGGTTTTGGTGATATAGTCTCTTATAACATTTTATTTGATGGATTTTTCAAGTCGTATAAGCTGCAAGAAGCCGATTCTATGTTACAAGAAATGATAGGAAAGCAAATATTGCCTGATCATGTGACTTATACGATCAAGATTAATTGGCATTGCAAGACAGGGAATATGGGGAAGGCACACCAGCTATTCTCGGAGATGCAGGAGAAGAATCTGATGCTGGATGTTGTAACCTACACTTGTCTTATGTATGGTTACCACAAATTAGGGATAACATCTGAGGTTTTCGCATTATATGAGGATATGGTGACGAAGGGTGTCAAGCCTGATGAAGTGACCTATGAGATTATGATTGATGCTCATTGCAAGGAAGATAACTTGACTGAAGCTTTTAAGTTGCGGGATGATATCTTGATGAAGGGTCTGCTGTCTAAGGGAACTGCTTATGATTCGTTGATATATGCACTTTGCAAGAAAGGAGATCTTTCTGAAGCTCTGAGGCTGCTTGAAGAAATGAGACAGCAAGGGGTTAAACCCAGGCTTGGTACTTGCAGCACTTTAGTCTGTGGTTTTGATCAATCAGGCAAAACAGAGGAAGCAACAAGGGTATTTGGGAATATGATAAGGTATGGATGGGTGTCTGATGACACTAGTTTGAGTGACTTAGTGAACAGGCACCTGATGGATCAGAATTCTGTGCATACTGGCAATCTTATTAAACAGGCACCCAATTGATTCTTGGGAGAATTACTGTTTGTACAAGCTGAAGCTTTGCCTTTTGTGTTGGACATGCTGCTAATCTCCTCTTGTCATTATGTTGGATGTCCCATATATGAGAATCATATCTGAGCCCTGAGGTTTTTGCAGGTATCAAAGGATAATTTTACTCTATCTAACTTTCATTGTTTGGTGAGTTGCTCTAGTTTTGGAACTAAATTTGTTGCATCTTGCAGTTCTTAGTCGTTGTGAACTAGAGCATCTGGCCATAATTTTTTTATTAAAGCAGAGAAACATTTGGTTTTGCAGATTTTCACAGTGCCAAAAGGTATGGTATACAATTTATACATTTTTTTTTGTCTGTGTATTATTGATTTATTGTTGTGTACAAGTGGAAGAGTGGTGACAAAATAAAAGGAATAGGCGATGATAGATTGCATAAATCTGTTTCGATTTCTCTGATGGTAAAATGCAAGTATCTTACTGTTACTGCAGAATTTTATTTTATTTTTTTAGGAAACAGAACAAAAATTCAACCAAGACAGCCTAACTAGTCACAGAAATAGCCTCTATACAATGATGGACAGGCAGTCGACCTAGGTTGTCAAAGAGGGCATTCTAGGACAATATCATAACCCATTAGCCAAAAGAAAAGCTCATTTGAATGCAAAATGTCACAAAATGTTGACATTTTGTTTTTAAAATGTTGCATCATGAAACTATTTTGTATTTTCCATCGGAAGACTGAAAATCATTTGGCTTAATTCAAAGCTAGCTGGAAAATGTTGGAATTCATAATTTCTTAATTTGAAGTATCTTGTTGGATACAGTTCATATACATGTCAGGAAGGATAGAAAAATTACTCATTTTATAACTAAAAATTACCCAATAAGCTCAAACTTAATGGATTTTATTTTCCAGTTTGAAGTCTAGGAATGGGATGCTGCAATATTTTTTGTGAGTACTTCAAGTAGCAATGGTCCTGTGTGCAGTTCTTTTTACTGAAATGAAAATAACTTTAATTCTTCCATAAAATTTCTTCAGTTACATATTAGTTTTACTTGTGAAGAAGTGCTAGCAGTTCAAATTTGAATTGATTTGTCCGGTGTTTCTTAGTGTTTACAAAAAATTTCACAATGTATATATACTGCTTCCTGATTGTTTTAATTCCTGTGGGTTTTATCAAATTACAGGTTGTGGTTGCTTGTGCTGAACTTGTTGGCTAGTGTGAAAAGTTGAATAAAGCAATGGGCAGTATTGTTGTATGCTAGTTTTTTCCAGCACCCACCAGCCTAAGGAGACCAAGCAGAGAACACTACTTGGGACACTGAAATCTGAATAATAATTGTCATCAAGAATGGTCAGTGCCAAGTAGATGACCGACCGGTCAACAAGCAGTGATTAGCAGCCTCCTCTGTAGCAATTATTTTTCCTAGAAAGTGATATATATATATATAGCAGGAAGTATCTTTTCTCTGTAATCTAGTCCTCATTAAGATGAACTGTTACACAATAAAGTGTTTTATCGGAATGAGCTAGGATCAAGGAATTTGATCACCAAACCAACTTCATCTCGTCAATTGTAAAATATTTTTAAAGTTCAAAATCTTCAATAATATCTCATGCATCAATTTGTATAATATACAACATTTTAGCAGAACAAGTCAAGTTTTAGCAAAAGAAACACAATTGCCAAGAAACACTTCAATTCCAATTAATAAAATATAAATACAAAGTTGAACAATTACATGATGAGAATCAACTGTATTTAACTTTGCATACTGAGGCAAGGGAGATACAAATGAAAACAAATTCCCTGACCAACTCTTAAAACTAAACAAGAAAAGAAAGCACTCAAACAAAGCTTTCCATTCATTCTTCTATGCATATAAATGAAAAAAAGAAGATCAAAATCAAATCTTACAATCAAGACAAAACTGAAACCAAGATATACCAAAACTAATATCTTTTCCCAAGAATTATACCAATGATCACAGACACCAGGGCTACTCCAATCACGAACTTGAAGGTCGTGGCGGCAGAAACATCTGAGCCATGAGTATGGGTTTCTGAAGAGGTTGAGGCTTGGGCAGAAGCTGCTTCTAACTTCTTCTTGCTCTTCCTTTTCGTTGGCGTCGAAAAATTTAATCCAAGATCTCTGGATTTGATCTCTGTTACATTCTTCAATTCAGCTGGACTGTCCCCATCACCCTGCATCATGAATTAAGAATAACCAGTTATTAAGTTTCCGCTTTTACTAGAAGCTTGATTTCTAATATCAGAACTGATTGAAATTGCTGTGAAATTGTTATTTCATGTAATTTAAGAGTAAGGGGTTCGTGGATTGGAGTAATATACTGACCTTCACTTTAGCATTAGCCAGTTGCAATTGCTGCTCAAGCTCTTTGACTTGCTTCTCAAGAATTACAACTTCTTTGTTCTTAGCTTCAAGCTCTTCAAGGGAACGCTTCAGAGCTGCCTCTCCTTCCATGTACTTTTGTGAATGAACTTCTTTCTGTTACATTAAAAAATTCAAATTAAATCAGGTCTACAATGGTCACATTCAATTACTACATACTGATACAATATGAGAACATGACAAAAAAATTATGGTAAGTACTCTTAGAAGTAATGTCAAAAGTAGATCAATTGTAACCATTGTCTAACCTGTTCAGCAACTGCTGTCTGAGCAAGTTTTAACTCTCCCTGAAATTGTTGAACTTGTGCGGCTAATACATCTCTATCATTGACTTTTTGTTCATGATCCTCCAATTTTGAAATTAATTCAGCCTCCCTTCCAGCAGCTGCTGCCTTAACATTTTCAACCTACAAAAATATCACAAAAAGTTAGAATTGATCATTAAGTTCAATCATATATCAGATGCTTTTTCAGGAATTTCTTTCTTGATCTTGTAGTAATACCTCTTGTTTCGATTGAGCTTCAACTTTCACGAATAATTCTTCAAATTCTTTGAGACGAGTTTGCAATAGGGATTTCTCAGCAGCCTCAGCCTTGAGACTTTCAATATCAAACTTTAAAGTGTCTTCAGTTGCCTTCTGCTCTTGCAATTTTCCTTCAAGCTGTGATATCATAGATTGAAGTTCCTTCTTAGCGTTTTCATACGTTTCATTTAGCAGGTTGTTCTCTTCCATAACTGAAGAAATCTGTACAAAGAGAATCCATATTTTAGACCATTATGTGACAAATCAATTACTTTATTAATGTTTAGCACAAGCATTCAAAAACTGGTTGCAAACCTGAGATTGCAGTCTGTGTCCTTCAGAAGTAAGTTGCTGCGTCAAATCTTCTATAGCCTTCTTTGATATCTGAAGCTCTTCAGCTGCATTGCCCTTCTCAACAAGGGTTGCAGAGAGTTTTTCTTGTAAATCGCTCAGTTTAGTCTCATGCGAAGCCAGATCCTGAGTAATTTTCAAATTTGTTTCAGCAAGTCCTCCACTCTCTCTTTCAAAGTTACTGGACCTGGTTTTGAGCTCCTCAGTGATACTTTCAAGATGATTTAATTTCAAGAGAGTTTCTTCCAGCTCAACCTTTCGAGTTTCAGAAAGCACGGATGCCTCCTGAGCTTGTTCTTCGTACAATTTTATTTGGCCTTCAAGCACATTGATCTTGTCAATCAATTCATTGGCTTCCCCATCTCTCTTAGTGAATCTTTGAATGGCTTCTTGCATTTGAGTTTCGGCTTCTGTGATGCGAACTTCAGTGGCAGACTGAAGTTCTGATGCTCTTGAAAGCTGATCTGTTAACTCTGCAATAGTATTCATATAAGAAGCAAGTTGTTGAGAAGTTACTTCCTTTTCAGAAATAGCAGAATCATATGATTCCTGAAGTTCCGCAATCTTGCTTTTAAGCTGATTGTTGGTCTCAACCAAGAGTTCAATCTCTGATAAAGAGTTGGAAGCTCTATTTTCTCCTTCGGCTAATTGTCTTTTGAGTTCTTCATTTGTGCTCTCTAAAGATGCCACTTTAATCAAACATGAATCCAACTCTTCCTTCAACAATGCAGATTTTCCAGCTGCTTCAGCCACCTGCTCTTTGGAAATCTTCACTTGATCTTCAAGTGTGTTCAGTTTCTCAACAAAAGATTTTGCCTCTGAATCCCTGCTGGTCAGGTTTGCTACTACTTCTTGGAGTTTAAGCTCTGACTCCCTCGTAAGGGATTCATGTGATGATTCAAGTTCCGAGTTTCTTGCAGTAGCTTGCTCTAGTACACTTCCTTGTTGCTTTAGTTCCTCTTCAGCATACTTGAGTTTTTCCATTACTTCACTTTCTCTCAATCCAGCAGCCTTAAGATCATTTTCAATGCTTTCAAGCTTCTTTAGTGTCAAATTTAGTTCATTCCTCAATACTTCCAACACAGTTTCAGATTCAGCAAGCTTTTCACAATAACTGTTCGACGTGTCTTCTAACTTTTTCTTCTCGTCTGTTGCAATGTTCAAAGATTCTGTTAACTCCTTCTCCTTTTCACCTGCCAGTTGTAGCGCAACTTCGAGGCTTGAAGCTCTTGCCTGGAATGCCTCAAGTTCTGAAGCCAATTCAGATATCTTGCCATGGTTTTTCTTGGATTCTACTTCTACATCCACACATTTCTTCTCTAATGTGCTTACTTGTTCTTCAAGTTCCTGAATCCTGTACTTCTCTGTCTCAAGTAACAACTCCAATTCATTCACCTTTTTTCCAGCCTCCTCTACTTTGGAATGAGATGTCTGGAACAAATCTTCAAGTTCAATGCTGCGCTGGTGATGCACGTTGGCTCGCTCCTCGTGTTCAAAGCTTCTCTCCTTGGAATTCTTCAACTCCTCGTCAAGCTCTGAATGCCGTGAATGTGACTGTTTCAAGTCTGATTCCAGCTGAGTTATCTTATCCTGGAGAACCTGTATTTGATCATTCAGCTGTTTCTTTTCTTCCTCAACATTTTTAAGTGCAGCACTGAGTTCAGATACTTTGGAATCAGATGTCTGGAACAAATCTTCTAGTTCAATGCTGCGCTGATGATGCGTGTTGGCTCTCTCCTCATGTTCAAAGCTTCTCTCCTTGGAATTCTTCAACTCCTCGTCAAGCTCTGAATGCCGTGAATGTGACTGTTTCAAGTCTGATTCCAGCTGAGTTATCTTATCCTGGAGAACCTGTATTTGATCATTCAGCTGTTTCTTTTCTTCCTCAACATTTTTAAGTGCAGCACTGAGTTCAGATACTTTGGAATCAGATGTCTGGAACAAATCTTCTAGTTCAATGCTGCGCTGGTGATGCGTGTTGGCTCTCTCCTCATGTTCAAAACTTCTCTCCTTGAAATTCTTCAACTCCTCGCCAAGCTCTGAATGCTGTGAATATGACTGTTTTAAGTCTGATTCCAGCTGAGTTATCTTATCCTGGTGAACCTGTATTTGATCATTCAGCTGTTTCTTTTCTCCTTCGGTCTCTTTAAGTGCAGCACTGAGCTCAGATACTTTTGCAGAGAATTCGCTTGCTTCTCTCTCAGCATCGCTGCTTTTAAGTACAATCAAATTCATCTGTTGCTCAAGCTCCGCATTCTTCTGTTCTGCTGCTATAAAGCGTGTTTCGAGCTCTCTTAACTGTGATTTTGCTTCTTCTGCCTCCTCATTTGAAGCTCGGATTATATCCTCAAGCTCAAGATTCTTTTGAGTAGCAGTTGCGGCTACAATTCCGGATTCATTATGAAGCTCTTCCAGAGACTTCAATTTCTTCTCAAGCTCAGCATTACTAGACAAAGCTTGAGACAAAAGGGAATCTGTTTTACAGAAATTCTCATCTGAAAGCTTATATTTTTCCTCAAGTTCACTGCAGAACTCCTTCATCAGCTCTAGATTACTTGTAAGATCTGACATAGCTGATTCAAAAGCTTCTTTCTCTTTAATGACATTAGCCAAATCTTTTTGTAAAGTCTCAACCTGTGCTTCCTGAGATTTCAATCCAGCTTCAACGGATTCCCTCGCATTGACCTCCTCTTGCAGCTTCAATGTGATATCTTCCAACTCAGAAACCTTTGCTTGAAGATGATCTTTAGTCTCGACAAGTAGATTATCAAGAGCAGTGATATCTTCCTTCACCTGAGACTCTGAAGCCTTTTTGAGATCCAACTCCTGAGTCAGTTCATCTATAAGAGCTTCCTTTGAAGAGAGTCTGTGTTCCAGGTCCACCGCTTGTGATCTTGAAACTGCTAACTCTTCTTGAATTGTCGAAAGATCTGCTTTAGTACTCTTAAGTTGTTCTTCAACTTTCTGATTCTCAGCAATTTTGTCATACACCCCCTTGAGTTCTTCCTGTAGGGAAGCAATCTGACCTTCCATTTCTTTCACACTCACATTCGCCACTTCAAGCAGCTTCCCAAACTCTAAGGCCCTCTGTGTCTCAGATTCGGCGTGTGAACCACTTTGTTTGTGCAGTTCCTCAAACTTCTTTGCCTCATCAACAGAAGATTGCAGCTCATTCTCCAACTCTTGCATTCTCTTCCTTGAAGTTTCAATCTCAAGGCTAACACCGTCAAATGCTTCTTTCACCTTAATCAGCTCCACCTGCTTTGCTTCTTGAGCTTGCAAAGTCTCCCGCAGAGCATTGATCTGTGAATTGTAGCTCTCCTTTGCTTCATTGATTTGCTGTTGCAATTTCTTGTGAGTGAGTTCAAGGTCCTCATATTTCTTCCCAGTTTCCTCCAACTTTTCTTTTGTAAGTAAAATTTCACCATTCAGTTTTGTATTTTCAGCTTCTGAATGCTTCAATGCTGTAGCTACCCTTTCAATTTCAATCTCAAGTTCTTTGGTCTTCTCCTGAGCTTCAAGTAATTCTCTGCTAGAATTGCTTGAGCTTCTTTCAATAACAGTTTCATGATGGGATGTTGTATCAGCCGTGTGAGAAACAACATCCTTCACATCAAGTGATTCCCTCTCTACTTTTATGAATTCTCCATCCAATGCATTTTCCTCCTCTTCTTTCTTCACTTCTTTTTCTACTGGTGCCAAGTCTCCATTTGTTACCTGTAATAAATTAAAATCCATGATCTACAGTTTCAACAATAAAATCATGTTCAAGGGTTGGATTGAAAAAGTTGCAGAAAATGTGTTTACCTTAATTGGAACAGCAATGTCTTCAACTGATGACTTGGTCGTCACCGGAACCTCTGAACTCACTTTTGTCTCTTCTTCCATGTTAAAACCAAATTGCACCTGTTTAGATTTGTGATCTGTCTGTAATTTACACAAGTTAACAGTTACTTGAGAGTTATTTTCATATAAATTTACTCACTTTAGAAAACTTTATTGTACTATTTGCATCCAACGTAGCACCAGTGTCCAGTCCTACTTAAAATTGCATGCAGTTTTATTCCTAGTGTTTGTACGCACAGCTATTTTTACTTAATAAGTGAACCGACAAAGCACCTGAGTTGGTACCAATCACAATCACAATTTCACAATCATGGATCACCTACCCGTCAAAATGCAAATCAATTACTAGCTTTTTTTTTATTTTGTCTTCTTACCTTGATTTGACGTGGCATATTTTGGATCTTTTTCAACTTTGATTCCTATTGTCTTGCTCATTTATTGAGAAAATAATAGTATTATATTTTTTTAAATAACTTCGAATCATGCCTATTAATTGGCTATTGGATTTAAAAAAAATAATAAATATTTTTATTTCACTTGTTAATTTACTAACAGTCTAACAGTAACAGATATCATGTATAATATTTTTACAGATACATTTTCATATTTTAAATAATAAAATAATAATTAAAAAGAAAACATTAAATTGTATTATAAAAAAAATTATCACAAGCTTAAAACACTTCCGTCAAACTTTTAAATAAGAAGGATATTTTTTATAATTTATATGGTAAATTGGTAACGTCAAAGAGGTATAAAAACTAAACTATCCATAATATGAATAAAATATTAAAATGCAAGTAAACATTTTTAACAATAAAACTATAAAAGAAAAAAAAAATGTACAGTTGGCTGCTGCGCTGTGACAAACAGTACTATATGACACCTTTCGGGCTGCCCCAATATCCCATAAACTCTACCCTGAATGGTGATTACTAAATAATAATAATAATAATAGTTCAACACCAATAACATAATAAGAATATATTCTCTCTTTTTAAAAAGGAAAATATTAAATTAAAAAAGTTGAATAAACATTTATATTTTTTTTTTTAAAAATCTAGAAACTAGAAAGTCATATATTGGAAAAATAAATATGAATTATTTATTTAAATTATTTGTTATTATCGATGGAACATATGTTAACATCACCTATTATTTTATTTTTTTTGTTAGCATGTGGCTTGCTATATAATATATATGTTTAAAAAGGACGTTTTATAATTTTTCAACCACCAAATTGAATTGATTTTAGGTATCACCACTATATCATGAGTTTAGTAAAAGAAATAATAATTAAAAAAAATAGACCATTCATTAAATAAATAAATAAAAATAGGAATATTTGAGCCCTATGATCTAACATTGATCAAGCATGTGATTTGAGTCATGTCTGAAGTTAGTGGGTCCCCATTTTTGGGATCAAGCTCTGTCTATGTTGTGACTCATGATACAAGAACAAGTTATTCTAAAATTCTAATTTCATGATTTAGTTTTACGATTGCATGATTCATGAGTCGTCCATCTCGAGAAAGTGAGAAACCAAAAGCCAACAATGGAAAAAAATAATAGTGGCATTTCCGAACAATAAGCTAAAAATTCAAAGACACGTCATCGGCCCAAGTTGCACTAACATCGAATTTGCTTTTATATAATATTTGGGTTAAAATAAAAATTTTATTTCTTCAAAATATTTTTATGTGAATTTGAACCGATCTAAATCCTTTTATTATAGGTGAAATTTATAAAAGTAAGATGAGGCATCACTCATCAAACATGCTTTTGAATATACAAACAAATACACCAAATAGAAAGAAAGCTTAGTCAGTGGAGCCTACTAAAGTTATTGGTAGCACATCTCTTTAACTAGGTTATATATTTTCGATTTCAAAGTTAAGTCGCGCAACTTTTATCAACTTTCTGTATATATTTTTCATTGCAACCAAATTATTTTTAATTAGGTAAAAAAAAAAAAAAAACAATAATTTAAAAGAAGGAATAGGTTTGCTATTTTAGGAAATTATGAAATCGAGAGATCAAATCAAATGAGTAGAAACCAAACAAAGATGATGACATCACTATTGATTCTTATTTTAAGTATTAAACGGTAGAAAAAAAAAATAATGAAATAAAATTCGATCAGTTTCACTTTCAACGAAATTGACCGATCGAGAACTGATGATCGAATATGATTGTTTCTGGAAAATTTCCGTTTCTTTCAAGTTTCTCAGTTAATTCTTTGCTAAAGAAAGTTAATTAAGCATTAAATGCATATTCTTGAAGCAGAATAGTATTAGAACAGATTTAGAAAGAAAGAAAAAAAAAAAACAGATTCAGAATCCAATCACTTCAATGGTACTGATACACATAAGAGTAACAAATCAATCAATACACAACAAGATAACTGAAATCAAAACACTTCAGAATTGGCGTTTCCGATTTAAAATAAAAACAAAAAACCGAAAACACCATCAGTTTCATATATACAAAACAAAATCACGGATCACGGATCACGAATCAGTCACAGCTCGATTGCACAAAACGTATTATATATATATACATGTAGTAGAGATGATAAGAAATACAGAAAAAGAAAAAAAAAAAGAGAGAGAAGGGGATCGGAGATTGCTTGCCTGATGAGTGATCAGAAAGTCTGTTTCCTTTGATTTGATTTTATTATTTAAATTGATTTGCTGTCGTTGATGATGATGTTGTTTGGGAGAGAAGAAAATGAAAAATGAATTTGGAGAGAGAGATTCTTCATTCTTATGTTTATAAAGGGAAATGAGTAGGAGTCCACCTATTACAGTGTTTTGTGGGACCCACTAACAGCCAATCTTACAATGGGCCGGACGGCGGGTCGGAACGCTGCCATGCCACTCTCTTCTCTCTTTTCCAATTTGCCCCTAGATTTCCTTTTAACTACGGTCTTGCCACTAATAATTTTACTAACTTATGCAAATATTTCACTTTAGGGATTTTAGTTATCGTGGGTCTGGGGTGTGCCGGATCCAATTCAATCTAATCCGAACATTCGGATTTGATCCAATCCATTAGATTAGATCAAATTGGATTTTAGAGTGCAACCGGATTGGATTGGATCCAACTTTCAAAAAACCATTATTTTGGATCGGATGTGGATTTCATATGAAAATTAGTCAAATCCATCATATTTAAGGCCATATAAGGATTTACATGTTTTCTTTTCATAATCAAATATATTTTCAAATTTTAATTTATCTTTTACCAAGTTTGATTTATCATTAATGATTCTGAAGATACCAAGGGTTTAGAGCATCTCCAATGCTATTATGCATTTGGAGAAAACGAAGTGCCATATAGGATAGATATTAAAAAAGTTAAAAAAACCTCTCTCCAATGCTATTATTTAAGTGGAATATGGAGATGATGTAGCCAAAAAGAAGTTAGAGAATATGGAGTTGAGTTTCTAATTCTAGAAACTCTCCTATAAATGCTTACTAGGATTTTTAATTTTTTCCACCAATAAGATTAAAGCTTTCAACTCTTTCCACCAATAAGATTAAATCTCATTTAATTGTAAAATAAAAGAGGAGAGTGTAATAATTTTTTATTATGATTGGACATAAAATGGATACATATTTGACTTTAGATAATTGCATCGGAGATGTGAATATGTATTTATCTATTTTTTTTTCAAAAGTGGGCCCATAATAAATAGAAATGCTGATGTGACACTATTTAAAAACTCAAAAATGTATATTTGCATTGTAGATGCTCTTATTACCTTGGTAGTTAGAGAATTCAATCTGAAGCGCTCCACCACTAGAGTTCAAACTCTAGTGTTGTAAATATAAACTCATATTTGCCCACTAAATCGTAAAGTTTGGGGAAACCTTTCCTCTTGAGTGGACACTTCATTCTAAACCGTGTTTGTAGAATCTAATCTCTATAAGCAGTGTCGTTTTTTTTTTTTTTAATTTATTTTTAATAATGATTCTCAAGATTGTATTTGTAAGAATCATTTTAATAATAAAAAAAAAGATCGTTATCGGTATTAAAAATTACAATGACTTGGTATTTGTTAGTAAATTAAATTTTTTAATGATTAGCGATATCTTTTTATAACTTAATTACTGATTATCATGGTTTGTATAAGTAGTATTCATTAAAAAATAATTTGAAGTATTATACTATTACTTAAATTCTGGGTTTTTTTTTTGTTAGAAGGGAATTTGAACCCACAATTTCGTAGTGCATGTGTGAGGCGTTTACCACCGGACTAAACTAATCTCGTCAAATTCATTTAATTTTAGTTTTTTGATTTTTATTCTTTAGTCGACCTTCAACTTCAAATCAAAGTCTCAAACCCGAATACTATGTTAATTAACTATGTATAAAACTTATGGAGATGAAGTGAGAGAATTACTAATCATTAATGATTAATTATAAAAAATAATACTTTACCATTATAATAACTCTAAATTAAGAAGAAGAAAAAAACTTACATAAATACTCGATACATAGTTTAGTTACATAACCACTTTTTCCCCTCTTTACTTTAGTCATTTGTTGATGTAGTTTATTTTTTTTATTTTTTTTATTTTTTTATTGTTGATGTAAATAAGAAAAGGAGGGTAAAGTGGTAATTAGGGAAGATAGGAGAGTGAAAAGCTTTTTGGTCTCAAAGTGGCGGCGGCCCCAAGCGACCGACCAAACCGCCCGCCCCCGCCTATGAAATGCTTGGCTTCTTCATATCACGACTCTGTCTTTCTTTCCTCGATTATGACCTCTGCTCTTTCTTTTTTCTTTTTTATTTTCTTTCATATCTGCCAAACACATTTTTCCTTATTTGCATTCCTCTCTCTTTATTTACTCTTATTTCTCTTTTAACCCCTTATTTCTATGATTACGTGGCTTTACAAGGTTTTTTTATTTTTTTTATTTTTTAGTATAAATGGTTTTTCAATTTTGAGTTCTTAAAATTTCTAGTACTAATGGGTGCTTGTTTTGTATAACTAGAAGTCTAGAACCAACTTAATAACTTGATTTTTTAATAGAACCAAAAACGTATTTTATTTTTAGAAAAAATCTTTCAATAAGTCCCCCACTTATTTCAAGTTTTTGGTCGATACTTACTAAATCTCATGCTTTTTTTTTTTTTAAGTCTTTCATCTTTTAAGTTAAATAAGAACATTTTGATCAATTTCGTTACTTTGGTGATATAAAAACTCAATTTATTAACTCTTAGTGACAAACTCACAAGTTTAGCAGAAAATAGTGATGGTTACACTCATTTTCACTTTTCACAAAAAAAAAAAAATTTGTTTTATAGATTCACAAAGTTTAGATTTTGTACTAATCAATCACAATCCAATGCAGATGAAAATTCATCCAACTTATTCTAACAACCCTCGCAAAAGCAAATATAAAAATCTACATATTGAGTTTTTATTACTTTCATTTATGAATGAAATTTAAAACCCAACAATATATATGGTGAACCTAAATATGACAGAGGGATAAATAATTGAATTTTCATATTAAAAATAAGTAGATCCAACGTCAATAATAATTAATAAGTCATCAAAACGTATTGCACCCATGTTCATTGGCGGTAAGATGCCAATGAATAATAATAATAATAATAATAATAATAATAATAATAATAATGCAATATGACATGTCATACTTTTATGACTTTTTTGTTCTTTACTCAAAATTTGAGTACAATTCTTATTTTAAGGATACTACTATAATCTTTTCTTGCTATCATCCAACTATAGATGCCATCTAAGTTAGCCAATAATTTTATATTATATTTGTGTTATTATGCAAAGAATTCGAATAACACCTAATTTTGTCTAAATCATCTTTTTATTTTCTGAATTATTACAATTAATTTGAGGTTTGAGGTATTGGGATGCGACTCATGTTGGGAATTTGAACCGATAAATACGGAAATGGTATGCCTAATATTCGCCCACAACTCATAGCAATTAACGTCTATAGCATAAAAATAAGATGAGAGAAAATAAACAATCACACAACACAAAGTATACGTGGAAAATCCTAAAGCAAAGAAAAAACCATAGGCCGTCAGGATGTCAGATAAAGTTCCAATATATGATAAATTGTTACAATCATATATTCCAGGATTCTCTCACACACCTTAACCCCAAACCACAGAGCCTTACCAAGTCCCCAAGCTCACAACCGAACTTTACACCATGACTCTTAGCTTACAACGCTCACAAGATCCTTACAAAGAAACCCCCCCTCCCTCTCTCAATGTCCGTTAGGTCTCCCCTGAATATCACCCACGGACCTCTAACTTGATCCACCGATATTCCCCGGATCCCTCTCCAAATATTCCCTGAGGTCTCTCCTAGATCTCACCACTCTCTGATATTACATGTGTTTATTAACTCCACCCAAATAACTTAATTACAAGGTTCTATTTATATTAGTTACAAGGAGCTTAGACCAACAAGGAAATCTATCTCTTATATACTATTTATACTAGTTACAGGGAGCTTAGACCAACAAGGAAATCTATCTCTTATATATACAAAACTTACTTGTTCTACATAAATACTATTTCCTTTTATGACAAGTCTTCTTGTAAAGAAAAATATTTTTCCTTTAAGCACAAAAACTTCCAGAAGAATTACTTTCCTTTTCCACTGAAAATTTTCCATTCCACACATGCTTATGATTGACTACGGTTTCGGTCACGGTTGGCCGCCCGCACCCTACATCGTTACAAGTCACTTGGAATGCACCATATTCTAGTAGATCGTTGTCCATAACTGTCACTACCACTGTCCAACACACATCGTTTTCACGGACCGTTGTCCAACCGCTATAGCTTCACACAACGTTATTGATAGCGTAAATCACTGGTCTTGACCGCTGTGGGAACCGCTGTCAATGCCACAACATTACCCATATCGGCTGTCTTCAGCCTTCAATTCTTCAGTTCTTCTTGGTCTTCAAGCCTCCCTCAAACACCAACTCCAACTTTCAAATGTTTCCCACGTCTCTAGGAAGTTTCACATCAGTTGAGTCTCGTTTGGTTTAATTGGGTTCACTTGAGAATATGAGTCAAAGCCTAACAACTCAAACTACAACCCTAACAATATAGTTGTGAACAGTATATCATTGAGCCGACCTCATACCGTCTGTGATGCAACGGGGTATGGTAAAAATAAGAATGATCACTTTGTCGAACCCTGAGGCACACTCATACGAACCTTGACGCAGTGACCGGTAGTTACCCAAGCATGGATCGCCATGCAGGGGCCATCATTCCCTAATCTTCATTAGAAAATGGCGTTCTCGAATTCTCAAAGAGCATGTCGAATCCATGATAGATAAGTGTTCCAAAGGAATGATTTTATTAAAATCAATCAAAGGTTGAAAAGTTACAATAATTGGAAATAATAAGACTATTTATAATAAACTGATCCTAATACGACTCGAATACAACATTCCTAAACTAAAACAGGAAAATATCAAAACTAATCAGAATCTTCTAAGATTCATGACTCTTAACTTAACTGGAAAACAAAGATCAAATCTTACCCAAAAGGTAAGTTTGATTTATTTCCAAAACCTAAATTTAATTCCTAATCAAACTAAAGTAAATAAACTTGCTAAACAAGAAACAAAGACCCAAATTAATAAAATACGAAAACACTCAAAACCGTCTGAATCTGAAGTTAGGCACGATTGGGCCGTAAGACACCGGTAGCGGCATGGGCCGTGGTTCCTTCTTCTTTGTCCTACATCAGTTTGCAGAAATCATCTTATGTATTAAAAGAATAAAACTTTTGCTTTTGTTTAATCTAAAAAAAATTAAGAAAATGAAGGGACTAAATTAGAAAAACAATACAAATATTAGCGTAAAAATGCAATTTGATTAATGTTAGATAGAGAAGGTCTGATGGCCGGCCAAGTAAGATTTGACTAGTTGTTTTAGACTTCAAATTCAACAACCTTACTTAAACGGGCCGGTCAACCATTGTCTAAGTCCATTGATACCAGCTCCAACTTGGCCTCTAAATAATTGAAAATTAAATAGATTGATTTATACTTACATAATTTATATTCGTACCCCATAAATAATATATTAATATATTCTTACTTTATATTACTTTGAGTAATTGGCACAGATGACCCCTCGAGTATAAACGAATTCGTATGTTGCCCCCTAAACTTTTATTTTAGGCATTAAACCCCTTAAACTATCGGAAATTGGCAATAATGGACATAGTGGAGATGGAACCCACTTTCCATCCATCTTCTCGTCACGTGTCTTGCACATGCAAGGGCAAAATTGGAATAGTTTATTTATAAAAATTAAATTAAATTAAAATTGGATCTCCACCGTCGATCTTATTAAAAGTGCAAAATGATTAAAATATCCTTTATTTTCATTTTTTTAAATTAATAAAAAAAATATTCGTCTTCCACACCCATCCAAAAAAATAAATAAATAAATCATCATAAATTAATTAATTAAAAAAAAAAAAACTTCATCTTCCTCATCAATTTGGAAAAATAAAAATAAAAATCATCAAATATATCATCAAACCACACCCAACCAACTTCATCAATCCAACCAAAAAAAAAAAAACTTCTTCAATTTTCAAACCATATCTTTTTCATCTTCATCAAAATCCAAAAAACAGAAAAATTTCATTTCTCCATCACTTTCCATTCACAATAAAATCAAACAAAACAAACATCAGACTCTCATCATCATCAGTTTTACAAATAAAAAAATAAATAATATCTCCATCTCTCATGAAGAGATGGAGCTCCAAAGCTTTGCACTAAAACACTCAACACTATCCAAAGAATCATTTGTTCTTAATCCTAACTCTAATATCATATCACAATTTCTTGGATTTCAAAACCCATATATCATTTCACAAGAACATCACTTTCTCACAATTTGAACTCTGATTCTCAAATTCCAAAACCTCCTAAAAATAAATCATATAATTTTCGTCATCATCAGAAATAGACAACAAACCCTATAAATAGTTGGTGATTACATATTTCCACAAAAGTGATTCTCTGCAAATTGGCATTTCAATAATCTAATTTCAAGAACTAATTCTTAGTAGAGAGATCAAAAACAGTTGGTATAGAAGACAACAAACCCTATAAATAGTTGTTGGTGATTACATATCAAACCTAGATTAAAAAAAATAAAATAAATAAATAAACCAATCTTGAATATACCTTTGATTTTGAGCAAATTATCAAGGCTTTGTATTGGAAGGAGCTTAGTTTTAGTCTTAACAATAATTAGGTTGATAGCTATTTTAGCTTTAGTTTTGTTAATTAGTTAGCCTGAGCTGGCATATTACAGATGTTTATTAGTTGTGCTTAGTAGGCTCTAAAGGATATATTTGCATTTTTCTCCTTTGTATTTTTTAGACCAATTATCAATCAAGAGAATAGATTTGGTTTTCTCTTTAACCTTTTCTTCTTTCGTAATATGGTATCAGGGCACCATTGTTACGCAGTTGTGAAGCTCTGATTCTTCTTTTGTTTCTTCTTTGGTTCATCCTCCATGGCTCGTGGAGGCGAAGCAGCTGGAGGTGCCAATAATGGAGGAAATCGAATGAATTTTGGTAATGTGAATAACAACAATGGAGGCCACCGATTTACGAATCTGCAAGTTGCAAATTGAGTTCAAGTTGAAGATTCGAGCAACCCTTTCTATCTTAGTCATGGAGATCATCCATGTTTAAATATGGATTCGAATTTGCTTATAGGCAGCAATTATAATTCTTGGAATCGCGCCATGTCTATGGCTCCCATAGCTAAGAACAAGTTCTGTTTTGTTAATGGTGATGTGTAAAATCGTGTTATAAAAAATACTCACTCGCAAGTGCACAATTCGTTAGATAAGTACAGTAGCAAATAGAGGTTGTTCCTATAAGGAAAAGTGACTTATTGATTGAAAACTAATTTTAATTCTACTTAAACTAAAAGTAACCAAAAAGATTGTTGATTGATTGATTAAAATAAAACTAAATTAAATTAAACTAAGAAACTTGTTAACAAGAATTGGTGAATGTGAACAAGAGATGAAAGACTAGGTAACTGATGCTCCCCATATATAATACAAAATGTTCATCAATTAATTCCACTAACAAGATTCAATCTAAATTTAGAGTTCCTTCTTATCTTAATTATGGTATTACTGTGATTCCTGACAAATTTAACCACGTGTTCTCAATCACAACTCACTTTCGTCGAAGGTGTGAGCTATAACCAAGAACCCATTACGTGCAAGAATTTGTGAACCAAAATTGTCTCGCATATTCCTATGTCGAGAAAAATTATACTCATTTAATTGAAAAGTAATTAAGAGTACTTATATTCCTATAGTGCAATCTCAATTAATAAATTATCGAAACCCTCGACTAGCATCAATTAATTTCCATAGATCAACATAAGTCAAGAAGAAGGACATATAATGAATTGAACAAATCTAAACTTGAATTGATTAATAAAAATAAGGAGTTTGAATCATAACATGAGCATTACATAGGTTTACATCGATTCCCTAGTATGGACTTATAGACCTAACACAGTTTCGGTTCCGTGGTTAGGTGGAACACGGAACCGAAACCGTCGGTTCCCAGAACCGTGGTTAGGTGGAACTGGAACCGATGATTCTGAACCTTTTTTTTTTCTTTTCTAGTCACATGATCATCAGATCATCATCTTCTCCACAACTCCACCACCAGAGACTAGAGTACCAGTCTACCAGACCAGACCTATAGACCATCACCATCACCATCGTCGGTTCTTCCACTTAAACTCACAATCCCCAATTGAAAACCTAAATTGAAAATCCCTAACTTCCAATTGCCCCAAATTCGATCCCAAAACCATCCCTTTAATCCATCACTTTCCTCAACTTTCTTAGCAAACAAACACCAAAAAAAAAAAAAAAAAAGCATAGAGAATCAGAGATCGTGAAGAAGAAGAAGAAGAAGAAGAAGAAGAAAAAGAAGAAAAATAAAAAGAAGAAGAAGAAGGCGACCATCCGGCTTCGGTCGATCGTCGGCGACGGGATGAAGAAGCGGTCGCCAGTTGAGTCTTCGAAGGGGAGAGAATCTAAGATGCGACTGATGAGAGAGAGAAAGGACAGAGGTGACTGAAGTAGTGAAGTCTGAAGACAATGATAGAGACATAGAGTTTTATTAAAAAAAAAAACACAGGAACCGTCAGCTCCAGTCTGGTTCGAACCGGGCGGTTCTGTAAAAATTGGAACCGGAATCAGAACCGGCCTCCTCCGATTCTAGTTCCGATTTGTTTTATTTCAGTTTTGGTCCGGTTTACCGGTTCGAACCGGAACTGTGTCAGGTCTATGGAGTTAGTTACACACCATGAAAATAAAAAGAGAAGAGAAAGAATAGATAAAACCCATTGAGGCCTCTAATGAATTCTTCGATTCTTCGATGTTGAAATCTTCTTAGTCTTCAAATCTTCAAAGTGTAAAGATGGATGAGAGAAAATTGTGTGGATAGGTGTATGGTGGCAGTGAAAAGAGAAGAGAAAGAATAGATAAAACCCATTGAGGCCTCCAATGAATTCTTCGAGTCTTCGATGTTGAAATCTTCTTAGTCTTCAAATCTTCAATGTGTAAAGATGGATGAGAGAAAATTGTGTGGTGAGGTGTATGGTGACTGTGAGTAGGTCCCTCCCAAAACCCTAAAATAATGGTGTTTTTATATGGATCCAAGAGGTTAATTGAATTCAGAAATATGTTCTCGAGAAGGATTTGTCAAACCATTGTGAGTACCGCTATGAAAGCCATAGTGGTTTCGACAGCGGTAACCTCTGTTTTGAAAGCGTTGTAAATATTCAAAGCGTGATTAGCAGTGGTCATCATGGTGTAAAGAACTAGACATCATTGCTGTGTGTACCGCTGTGAAAGACACAACAATTTGCAAAGAGCTATAAAAAAAACTTTGAATTTAATGTTGAATTGCTGTGAAAGACACCGCGATCAACAAACTTATTTTGTTGCTTTTATTGACTTTAATTTTGATAATTACGCTTTAGTCCCTTCTTTATGACAATTACGCTTTAGCCCTTCAATCTTCTAAAATCACTTTTTTCCTCTGAAATATTTCAAACGTATCACTTAGATCTAACAACCTGGAAATGCTAAAAAACACAAATTAAATACCTAAATAGCTCGAGAAACAAGCAATCAATTGGAGGAATGAGGATAAAAAACATATACAAACAATGACCAATTAAAAACATTTACAAATAAAGACTAATCAAATGGTTCGATTTCTCGACCTTCTGTTGATGATTATCTTTACAATTCGTGGTCTAGATGCAATAGTATGGTCATGTCCTGGATTTTACATGCTGTTTCTAAGGAGATTGCGGAGAGTATTATGTATATTGACCCAATGATGTTGATGTTTGGAATGATCTACATGATCGATTTAATCAAAGCAATAGACCTACGATTTTTCAAATCAAAAAACTTTTGAATGGACTTTCACAAGGTTCTAGTGATGTTAGTAGTTATTTTACAAAGCTTAAGACTCTTTAGGATGAGCTTAAGGATTTCAAGTCAATTCCTACATGTAAGTGTGGTGGAATGAAGGATTTTATGGATTATTAGTAGTAGGAATGTGTTCTTCAGTTTTTGATGGGTTTGAATGAATCATATAGTTTGGTTAGAGCTCAGATTCTTATGATTGATCCTTTACCTCCAATCAACAAGGTGTTTTCACTGGTTATTCAAAAAGAACTTCAAAGAAGTTTGAGTTCTTTCACACCTTCTAATTAGAAAAATTCAACTGTTTTAGGTATGGCAACAAGTAACTACAACATCTCTAAAGGCACACGTGATAAGCCTTTATGTACTCATTGCTGGGATTTATGCCCTAAAGCTTGTAATTTGTAAATGTTATAAATCCATTAATAAAAGAAGTAGTATTTTCATTCAATAAATATAACTCATATGTTTATATCATATATGCTAAACATCCAAGATTGCTAGATGTAAATCTCAAACTGAGTATATGAATGTCATATACAGAGGAATTCGGTTTGAGACGTGCAATCTAAAGAGTCCGTAGAAAGAAAATAAAGCTGGGTACTATATATGTGGTTAATCTACAGCTGTTGTCCATTCTGTAATGTACGGTGGTCTTATCATAGACTACTCATATGATGATATGAGAATGGAGGCACCTTATATGATGTGATCATATAGGACTGGGCCACGATCTATATGATTCTATTACCAAGATCCGTTTTATGTGGAGATTCATATATATCGACAAATGATGGCTGTATATGAGTGATCTAAATCCCGAGTGTCTTAATGACTCTTTCAAGTTAAATCGTGTTTCTTGATATACTAGGGGTTAGATTAAAGTAGCATTCCCGATCAATAACTTCGTATCTTGGAATCATGGTTTGGCTTATGGCTGGGAAGGTATGCATGCAATAGAGGAATCCATTCCTTCTTACGAGAAGTAGAGAAGTAGTTCCCTTAAGGGTTGATTCGGGACTTGATCGATTAAGAACGCTTTCCTTTTTCCGTAAAAGAAGTAAGGATATAATTGTTCATTAGAAAGACATAACTAGAAAGGTATAACATACTTTATAACCTAGCTCTAATTATGAACTACTTGTGGAGGATCATACCATATGAAATAGATATATCGATGGACACTGATATTTTGGTTGTGTAAAACATCTACAGTTACAAGAGCGCAACCTCGGGTTTTTAGTGGAATAACTCTGATGTTAATAATCGTGAAATATTAATTAAAGAGTTTAATTAATTTTTCTAAGTATTATTGGAGCTCAAAATTGTGGGTCCATTAGGTCCCCTTGTTAGCCCTTTACGATTATTTGTAACAAGGCTCATGGTGAATTGGATAGTCCAATTAATTATGTTACGAAAGTAACTTGGATATATTCTGGGAATTGATTAAATGATATGATTATTTAATTGATTAATTAATTAAATAATATGAATATTTAATTGACATTAATAATTCTTAGGTTACAGGTTTGAACCATGACTAAAACAAAAGAATTAAAAATAATAAAGATTATTTTAAATCCTAGAGGTCGAAGGTTCAAGTCTTAGTGGCCGGTGACCGAATTAAAAAGGATTTATATCCTATTTTGACTTGGTTTACTAAACTCTAGGATCCTAGTATATAAGATATACTAATCAGGAAAAATAAACTAACCTAAACCTAATTGAGAGAGAGAGGTGCGGCCACATAGAGAAAGAAAAGAAAAAGTTTTTTTTCTTCCCCAAGCTTGGCCAAATTCACTAGAGAGGACAAAGGGTTGTTTTTCGGATCTCTCCAACTTCTATTCAACTGCTCCCAGAGTCCATGACGTGCCCATACACATAGTTGCTAGATCGCGGGATATAGCTTGGAAGGATTAGTGATGAAGGATCGAAAAGGAAACGAGGGAGTGTTTTTCAAAGGTATGAAAACAAATTTCTTCATCATGTTCATGTATACAAAAAGGTCTAAAGACGATAAAATTTTTAAAACCTATTGATCTTAACTCTTTGATTTTCCGCTGCGCGACTTACACTCATCGCGGTATACTTGGTCACACTATTGACAAGTGTTACAAGATACATAAATATCCAATAGGTTTTAAGCCTAAATGGCACTACTACAAAAAAAACACAAAAGAAATCGGTTTTTTTTTTTATATGGAAGAAATCGGTTTTTGAAATTTTTAAAACCGATGTCTTTTTGACTGATTTAGAAAAAACCGCACAAAAGACATCGATTTTTAACCGATGTAAAAACAAGAGAAAACACATTGGTTTAATATAAAATTGATTTAAAAAACGTGATGTAAAATTGATGTATTACTAAAATTAATCCCGCCATCCGGCCGCCGTCGCTGGACCGTCCGGCCAACCACACCTCTGATAATAATGAAAACTAATTGTCATTATGAGGAATCGAACTTGCAACCTCAAAGTCAAAATGGTAACCATTACCATCTGACTATAAGATTGAATGTGTTAATAATTGCACAATATTTATATATTACCTATATGAGTTGTTAGAAATTAAAAAAATATATATATTTGTTTGATAAATTTAAATTTACTCAACTAATCAAAATTCTAATTTCTACTAAAAACATATATATATTCAAAAAAAAAAAATATTGGTGGGTTTATTTTTCATTTCATTTTTTATTGTGTGGTTTTGTGTTCTGCTGGAGATATTTTTGTGTAAACTTTTTCCTTAAAACTGTATCTTTTGGCAAGGAAATAAATTTTTTCGTCCATGCTAGGTTCTTTGATTTTTCGATACAAATCCAACGGTATATAGAACGTAAAATTCTGGATGGTATTTTGAAAGTTATGATCAATTATTCAGTCAAAGGTCAAAAGCGATTGGAGATATTTTTGTGCAAACTTTTTCCTTAAAACTGTATCTTTTGGCAACAAAATAAATTTTTTTCGTCCACGTTGGATTCTTTGATTTTTTGATGTGAATCCAACGGTATAAATAACGTAAAATTCTGGGCGGGATTTTGAAAGTTATGATTAATTATTCAGTCGAAGGTCATAATTGAAGCGATTGGAGATATTTTTGTGCAAACTTTCCTTAAAACTGTATCTTTTGGCAAGGAAATAATTTTTTTTTCCCATTCCAAGTTCTTCAATTTTTTGATACGAATCCAACAGTATAAAGAACGTAAAATTCTGGACAGTATTTTGAAAGTTATGATCAATTATTCAATCAAAGGTCATAAGCAATTCGCGAATCCGAGAGTGAGCTGTTTTCATCGCTCATTTTCACACTTTTCCAAATCGATTTTTGGAATATTTTCTGATTGAAAAGTGTTTGTTTACATGTCTACTTTCTTGTTTCAAAATTTTAGCAAATAACGTTAAGTATTTTTAGAGATGCACACTTGAATGTGGACATAGGTCAAATTTGCATTGCAGAATTTTGCTTTTGAATCCACATCGGTTTTTATAAAAACCGATGTCTAAACGCTTATTTTTAATATCGGTTTTTATAAAAACCGTTGTCTTTTCAATGCAATATTTAAGACATCGATTTTTATAAAAACCGATGTCTAAACATTTTTTTTTTTAATATTGGTTTTCTTAAAAACCAATGTCTTTTGAAACTGCAATATTTAAGACATCGGTTTTTATAAAAACCGATGTCTAAAAGTTTTTTTTTAAATCGGTTACCAAAAACCGATGTCTTTTAGTGATGTCTTTTAACATTTTTATAGTAGTGTGGAGAGGGTCTCAGCAATATAAAGGGCAATCTAGTTAGCCGAAACCAGTTGCTAATCAAACTAGTATGGTGTTTGAGCATAATGATGATTCTATGTTCAGCAACCCTGTTACCACTCTGACTGCAAATCAGTTTCAGCAACTCTTCTCTCTTCACAGTTCTCAACTACAAAGTGCTTCACAAATTGTTAATGACCAGCAGCCTTCAGTTTCCAACTTTACCGGTACATCTAATTTAATTCATAGAGATGCCTGGATCTTAGATATAGGAGCCACTCACCATGTGTTTCATGAGTTGAGTTTTTTTTTAATCTTTTGATGCTATTACTAGTGCTTCTCATGTTACATTACCTACTGGACAGAATGCCCCCATTTCTAAAGTTGGTACTATTAGATTCACTCCTTTGATAACTCTTACTAGAGTCCTTTATGTGATAAGTTTTAAGTATAACTTGATATCAGTTAGCTCTTTCACCAAGAATACTTGTTGTTCTCTAATTTTCTCTATTGATTGTTGTATGATCCAGGACAATTCACACGCTCTTCAGATTGGGATGGGTAAGCATGTTGGCAATTTGTACTATCTTGTGCTTCAAGGTCCAAAGGTTGCACTAGACAATATTTTTTCTGTTTCTAGTTTTTCATCTTTATCTAAAGATACTCTGTGGCACTATAGATTATGCCACCTATCTTGTATGATCTTGCAACACTTACATAAGGATTTGAATTTTAATCCTAAGAATGACAAATATTTTCATTGTTCAATTTGTCATTTTGCTAAACAGAAAAGATTGTCTTTTGTTTCTAATAATACACTATCAGCACTGCCTTTTGATCTTGTTCATCTTGATGTTTGGGGACCTTTTCATACTATTACAGTTGAAGGTTTGAAGTATTTATTGACCATAGTGAATGATTGTTCTTGTTTCACTTGGGTTTATCTACTTCATGCTAAATCAGTTGTCCAAAAGGTTATAACTCAGTTTTTTGCAATGATATTGACATAATTTGGAGTTTCTATTAAGGGGGTCAAGTCAGATAATGCTAGAAAATTGAATTTAATTGATTTTTATCAATCTAAAAGGGTCATTCATTATCGTTCTTGTGTTGAGAAACCTGAGCAAAATTATGTTGTGGAGAA
The DNA here is from genome assembly GCA_008009225.1 of Acer yangbiense. NCBI lineage: Eukaryota > Viridiplantae > Streptophyta > Magnoliopsida > Sapindales > Sapindaceae > Acer > Acer yangbiense. Next base: position 20,399,614 of record CM017767.1, on the reverse strand, counting down.
GAAGCATCAACATCTTCTTAATGTTGCTCAAGCTTTGTTGTTTCAATCCAGCTTACCTCTTGTTTATTGGGGAGATTGTGTTCACACAACAGTTCATTTGATAAACAGACTGCCTTCTCCGATTCTTCAGCATAAGTCTCATTTTGAGGTATTACATCATAAACCCTATTCATATACATATCTAAAAATTTTTGGATGTCTATGTTATGGATCAACCTTGTTAAGCACTCAAGATAAATTTTCTCCAAGGTCAAAAGCTTGTGTCTTACTTGGTTATCTTATTGGCATGAAAGCATACAAGCATTTGGATATAAAATCTGGCAAATTTTTTAATTCTAAAGATGTTATGTTCTATGAGAGCATCTTTCCCTTTTCTGATACTTTCTTAGAAAAAAATGCGTTAGGTTTGTTTCATGACAGGGTTTTGCCTATGTCTATTTTTGAGACTGATCCTGATGCTCCAATTTCCACTGATGTTTTTTATATTCTAGCAGACATTGCTTCTGATTCTATTGTTCCTACTGCTGTTCATACTAGGTCTCAGAGGCTTGTTAAGAAGCCTTCTTATTTAAAAGATTATCATTGTGGTCTAACTTCTCTTCAGTATACTAGTAGTTAGACCTGACACCGTTCCGGTTCGAACCGGGGAACCCAACCGTAAAAACTGAAATCGGAATCGAAAAATCTAAATCTGGTTCCAGTTATCATGAAACCGGCCGGTTCGTGGTTCCAACATAATTTTTTTATTTTTTTTTATAAATCCTAAACCTAAATCCCAAAATCCCAAAATCCTTTAATCCTTCTTCTTCTTCAGCTGTCAGGTCAGATTCTTCTTCTTCTTATTCGATCTCTTCTTCTTTTTCTTCTTCTTTGATCAAGGTTTACTGCAGCATCATTGGCACGAAGAAGATCCAAGCAAGACTGTCAGTTCTCAGTTCTCATCTCCCTCTCTCAATCGATCCAAACAAGAAGACGAAGAAAATGAAAAATGAAGAAGAAAGAAGAAAGAAGATGATGATGATTGATCCAAAATTGGGTTGATTTGGCAGAAAGAGTGATTTGGGTTGATTTTGTGTTATGTTGTGTTGATTTGTGAGAGAGTATAAACTGAGTCACTGAGAGGGAGACAGTGAGACACGGTATGTGATTGGTTTTTATTTTTTTTATTTTTATTTTATTTTATTTTTTTTATAAAGGGTTCAGAACAGTCGGAACCATCGAAACCGAAACCGAAACAGCCTAAGGTTGATTTCAGTTTCGATTCCACCTAACCGTGGAACCGGAATCGGAACTGTCGGTTCCAAATCGAAACTGAAATCGAAATCGAACCGGAACCGTGTCAAGTCTACTAGTAGTTCAACTTTGCATCCTCTTTCTCATGTTTTGAGTTATGATAGATTGAATAAGGATTATAGGGCTACAATTTTGACAGTAACTACTCATTTTGAACCACAATCTTATTCACAGGGTGGTAAATCTGAATGGGAACAAGCTATGGCAGTTGAGATACAAGCTTTTGAAGATAATCATACTTGGTCTATTGTTAGTTTTCCTCTTGGTCATCGTGTCATTGGCTGTAAATGGGTTTACAAGTTGAAACATAGAGCAGCTGGCTCTATTGAAAGACAAAAAGTTCATCTTGTTGCTAAAGGCTATACTCAATAAGAATGAGTTGATTGTTTTGAAACTTTTGCTCTATTGCCAAGTTGGTCACAATCAAGATGCTGCTTACTTTGGTTTCCATTAATGGATGGTTTTTGCATCAATTAGATGTCAATAATGCTTTTTTGCATGGTGACTTGACTGAGGAGGTTTATATGACTATACCTCAAGGTTATAGTCCTAAGGGGGAGAATGGTCTTCCTAATAATCTTGTTTGTAAGTTGCATAAGTCACTTTATAGCTTGAAACAAGCATTAAGGCAATGGTATGCAAAGTTTTCTAATGCTTTGTTGAAGGAGAAATTTCATAAATTAGCTATTGATCATTCTCTCTTCACCAAAAATGAAGGATCCACTTTTATTGCTTTGTTGGTCTATGTTGATGATATCATCATAGCTGGCAATAATGAAAGTGTTGTCAAGAAGTTGAAGAATTCTCTGGATGCAAGGTTCAAGCTTAAAGATTTGGGAATTTTAAGGTTCTTTTTTGGACTTGAAGTTGCAAAGTCAGATAAATGGATTTTTATCTCTCAAAGATCTTATGCTCTACAATTACTATCTGATATTGGTTATTTAGGATGCAAGTCAATTAGTACTCCAATGGAAGCAAATCTCAGGTTAAGTCGAGATGATGGAGAATTGTTAGAGGATAATTCTCAATATAGGAGAATGATAGGAAAATTGTTATACTTGACCATAACAAGACTTGACATCTCTTATTCTGTCAATAAACTTAGTCATTTTCTTAGCGAAGGGTACCTCATCTTAAAGCAACTCAAAGGGTTTTGCAGTACATCAAATCTTTACCAAGACAAGGCCTTTTCTTTCCTTCTAGTTCTGATGCTCAACTTACAACTTAAGCTAAAGCTACACTTCCTACAAGCTCTTAAGTTCAACTCAAAGTTTTTGCTGATGCAGATTGGGCTACTTGTCCTAACACAAGAAGATCAATTTCTAGTTTTTGTGTATTTCCTGGTGACTCTCCAATCTTTTGGATGTCTAATAAGCAACATACAGTTTCTAGATCCTTTGCAGAAGCTGAATATAGATCAATTGCCAATGCTATTTGTGAATTGACTTGGTTACTTTCTCTGTTGCTTAAGGAATTTGATGTTAATCATTCTAAGCCTACTTTGCTTTATTGTGATAATCAAGCCGTTTTACATATAGCAGCCAATCCAGTGTTTCATGAGCGCACAAAACACATTGAGATTGATTGCCATTTGGTTCGAGAAAAGGTACAAGTAGGAAGATTGAAGACCTTTCATGTTTCTACCAAAAACTAGCTTGCTGACATCTTTAATAAAGCTCATCATCCTTCACTGTTCAAGGAATTGACAAGCAAGATGGGACTTCACAATATTTACAGTTCATCTTGAGGGGGAGTATTGGAAAGAGCTTAGTTTTAGTCTTAACAATAATTAGGTTGATAGCTATTTTAGCTTCAGTTTTGTTTACAGATGTCTATTAGTTGTGCTTAGTAGGCTCTAAAAGATATATTTGTATTTTTATCCTTTTTATTTTTTAAACCAATTATCAATCAAGAGAATAGATTTGGTTTTCTCTTTTATCTTTTCTTCTTTCGTAATACTTTGTACAAACCCAAATCGGAAAATCTACTGAATTTGAGAACCCATGCCGATTTCCAAATTTCAGGAAGATGAAGACCTCAAAATCCGTAGCTTAGCCATGAGAGAGATAAATATCAACAACTTTTAACTAATACTAAACTAACATTTTTTATTTTTTTTTTAGTATTATTAAGTAAGAGATGCTTTTGCCTAAATTTTTTTTTTTTTTTTGCAGATTGCTCCGATTTGCTCCAGTCACTCTATTTGAGATGGATGGTGGATGATGGATCTCATCTAAAATGGAGATAACAACTAATTCAATTCCGGCAGCGGTGGTTAGGGTTTGAGTTGGTGATGATGGAGATGGTGTTGGAGATTTCGATTTGGGTGGCCACTAGATCTGGGTTTAATTTTAATTTTTTAATTTTATTATTATTATTATTATTTAATTAGGTGGAGATCTAGCGTCCATTATCGAATCTAGATCTCTACATTTAAATTTAAATTATTTAAAAAAAAAAAAAAACTTTATTCCAATTTTGCTCTTACACGTGCAAGGCATGTGATGAGAAGATGGACGGAAAGTGGGTTCCGTCTCCATTTTGTCCATTATTTCCAATTTCCGATAATTTAGGGGGTTTAATGTCTAAAAAAAGTTTAGGGGGCAACATGCAAATTCAGTATGATAATATTCCACGTTCGAGTTGTCGTATCGCAAGTTGTATATATAACCAAAAAAATTCCCTTTTTATTTACAAGATGATATTGATCCAATAATATGGCCATCACACTTACATTATTGAGCTATGAGTTTAAGTCGTGTCGTATATTATAGGTCATGCAAGGGAGTTTGTTGTGGATGAAAACTAGCCCCTAGAAACATTTTGTTTTTAATAACATATGAAAATTTAACCGTTTATAACCACATTTTGAGCGATTACTTAAATACCCTCATATAAAAATAATCCACAAACTCTCTCCTCTTTTCTCTCTCTTCTCTCCTCTCTCGTCTTTCTTTCATCTCCCATCGACATCACCGCATTAGAGATGGTGTTGCCAAAACCAGTGCAGCCAAGGCAACGCCGCGTCTAGCAACACGCACCCAGACGTGGCAACAACACTATCAAGGCGGTCCTTCCCGGCAACCCTGTTTGATTTGGAGGAGGAAATAAAATAAAAAAATGTAAAACCCTAAATGTGAAATTGCCTAAATGTCCCTTCAATATAAGAGCATCCCCAATAAGCATCCTTATATTTTACTTACATGTAGGGAGTTTGGTGTACTTTTTTACAAATGAGGAGTCATATAAGGAGTTAACACTCCAAGAAGCCTCTCTAAAGATGGCTGATTATTATTTTTTAATTATTTTTAATTAAAAAAGAAATATTATTATTTTGAAATAAATTTAAAAAGAAATAACTGTTGAATTTGGACAATTGAATATTAATAAAGTGGACTAATCTTGACCACTCATTTTAATTGAGTGGGAAAGAAAATATAGGGAGGATGCCTTGTCTCATTAGAATCAGGGGGGCTTTGACTAGAAAAAAAATTTAGGAGGGAAGTAGGGAGGTTGTTGGAGCAATTTCCGGTCCATCCTCCCTATTAATAGTCAAAGAGGTGTTATTTTTTCCTTATTAGGGATGCTCTAAGGGCCAAAATTGGAATTCAAGTTCTCAAGTGCAAAAATGATTGGGATTGGGCAGCAGATAAGGGCCAAAATTGTAGGTGAGGCCCAATCTGAGCATATCCTTAAAAAATAATTTTGTTATCCATTTAAGTGGTGACCATTCACAATCACAAATCATTGGAAAAGAAGATTGGAGAAATGGATGGGATAATGCAAATAGGGCTCCCAGTACTGGGAATTCTTGGAGCTGCCGCTGTAACTTTTTATGCTGTAAGCTTTGCTGAGATTAGAGAGGTACTCTTCTCTTTGTTTCTCTTTCTTGAATAATGTTTTTTCCTTTGAATAATTGAAAAGGTTTTTGTTTTTTGTTTTTCAGAAATCTTTTAGAGAATTAGAAGACTCAGAAGATGAAAATGGAGGATTCAAGTCATCTCTAAGCTCTAGGAAAAGGAGAGCCAGAAGACAAGCTGATAAACAAGATAAAACTTGACAAGGAAAGGAACCACTTTTTCATTTGTGGGGAATTGATTGATTTCAATAGCTTTGGGGCAGTAATAATGCTATTGTTTTTAAATTATATTATCTACACAACTTATTTATAACATGCTTTTTCTTAACTACATATGTTTATCTAATTATCTGGACTCCCCTGAAATCTTTTGGTTTATTAATGGCTATTTAGAAAAAACTTCAATTTGATAAGATGACGTTGGCATCAGAGGCGGAACTTGGAGCCTAAAGTTTAGGGGGTCAAATTACAAAAACTTGAAATTGATGGTATTAAATTGTAAAATATACAATTTTTTTAAAAAATTTATATATATTTTTAACTATTAATTTTTTTTATATGGCCCCCCCCCCCCCTACAGGGTTCAGCCTCTAGTTGGGATAGTAGTATGTCCCTCGCACCAGCACTATGAGGTTATGTGTTTGAGTCGTATACCTGCCCAAACATTGAAGTATTGTAATATTTCACCAAAAAATAAATTAAAACTAGCTTGTTAACATATTTTATAAATGTTAAATTGAATAACAGTTTTTTTTTTAATTATAATTAATAAGTTGAAAATCATTTTTTTTTTATTTTTTTATTTTTTTGTAAATTAAAGCCAAAAACAAGAACATGAAGTAGAATACTAGAACAAAAAAAAAAAAAAAAAAAAAGAGAAACAAAAATGATTGAGATAGAAATTCAATTGATCCGTTTCTTAATTGCTTACACATTAGGCATTTAGGCCTATATACAGGCTTGGAGAGTATCATATCTTCAAATAAATGATAAGAATCCGGTGGTAAGAGTACTCATCTAGAAAAAATACTGCCACTAAAAATCTCGTGGGACAAAATCAGAAGTAAAAAAAAAGTACAATGTTAAATTTTAATTTAATATTCATTTTTATTTTTAAAATAATACACTATTACATTAATTTGAGGTTTTTTTAAAAAAGGAGGAGGACTTCAACCCGCTACCTCGTGGTGCAGGTGTAAGGTTTAATTTAATTTTCATTATTCCAAATCAAGCAAGATTGATAGCTTCAACACTGAACACTCGACATTTCAACATATTTAATGTTTACTTAATCAAACTTTTAATTGATACTAATTTGATAATACTCATGCTCTCTACGACTTTCATTGATTAACTTGTATAACAAAATGATGAAGAATGTAAACCATAGATTATAGAGAAGTTTTGACAAGTACATACACTTTAAGTCAAAGTATGTAAATCTAATGGTCCACATTCTTCATCCTGATATATTTTATATCAATACGAACTGACAATAGAAAAATTATATATATATATATATAGTCTTTCTATTATCAGTTCGAACTGACAAAAGTTATATCAGTTCCTTGTATGTGGGCCACTGAATTTAAATACTTTGATTGACAAGTGCATACAGCCAAGTCAAAGTATTTAAATCCAGTGGCCCATATGCAAGGAACTGATATAACTTTTGTCAGTTCGAACTGATAATAGAATTTCTGTATGTATATATATTAAATATTTTAAATTTTGTATATCAGAATCGGATAGTCGGATACTATCCGAAGTTTTTTTTATTTTTATTTAAATCTATCCAAAGAATAATATCGGATCAAACCAAATCTGGACAGCACAATCTCGGATGGACCTGGATCGAGTTCCATCTGATCCATTTGACACCCCTACAAGAAGGATAGTCCTACCTGCCTAACCTAGGGATGGCAATGGATCAGATTGGGTATGGATGCCCCAATATTCATCCCCGTATCCGTTTGAAATATATATATATCCATCCCCATTTCTAAATGAGTGGGGCGGATTCGGATAATCCGCTAATTAAGATAGAGATATCCATCTCCACTCCGTTTATATCCATATCCGATGAAAAAACTTTCAATTTTTATAGTTTACAAGAGAAAAATGTAACTAACATATATAATAATACATTTTATCTTATTTAAAGAGAAACAAATATAAAAATTAATAATAACTTATATAATTAGAATTAATAATTACTTAATAAATTTATATATTTTTAAAATATTAAAATCTATAATGGATCTGGATGGGTATGGATATCCATAAACGATATTCATCCCCATCCCCGAAAATAAAATGGATATTAGGATGACATCCATCTCCATTCCATCCCCGAAATAATAGTATCTATCCCCATTTTAAATGAGGTGGATTCTTACGGATATCCGTATCCGTGGATAATTTTGCCATCCCTAGCCTAACCAATCAACTTAACAGGCATTTTACAGTAATTTTGTAGAAGACAGTTTTTGTAAAATCTTTTATATAAGGAGCACTTGTCAACTAATTTTCCTGATTTTAAATATTCGAAACACTTCAACTAGTAGTCTTTTAATTTGAAAAATAAAAATAAAAAATGCAAACACTGTCACTTAACTGAACGAGTGACTAGAGAAGAGACATCTGCACATAGAAAATATGAGCAGATTAATAGCAGAAATATGTTTTTATTAATTAAAGGTAGCAAATGTTTCACAAGTGACAGCAGCTAAAACAGGTTTTGCTTTACAGATTTGTCATCATCATCATCAACCATTGTTATTTACTGCTTTTGCTTAGACTTGAGTTCCTTCACCCTCTCCTCAGTATCCTTCAGTGCTTTCCCATAAATGCTTATTAACTGAAAAACAAATGTTTCATTTCAACCATCAATCAAACTTTCAATCACTTTAGACAATGCTCCATTTCATCAAATATTTTAACAAGTCAAATGCTTCATAAAAACACCAGCTATGAATTATGGTTTCTAACAGCTTTGTCCAATCACTTTTCTGACAAATAATCAACATTGCTATGTTTGCTAGTTTGCAGAGGCTAACTGTAATGAAGAAGAACCAACAATGTACTAAAGTAAAAGGGATCGACATCGCCAAAGAAATTGAAATTATCAGTAAACCTATTCCTTTTCCTCTATAACTCCTAAACAATCCACAACCAAGCATCATTGTTATCATCTTATGGGCTAAATAAACTGAGGAGAAAATCCTTAAACCTACCTGATCAACTTCTTCAGGAGTGATTATAAATGGAGGAGACATCATTATGTTGTCACCTGCAACACGTACTAACATCCCATGCTTTTCGCACCGTGCTCCGAAATATGCACCTACTCCTGTAATGCGCATTAACAAGGGAAATGAAGTCAACAAATTTAAAAGAAAGATGCAAATTATCTAACTTAATCATATAGACAAGTAGACAACTCCAATCTATGCACATATAGCCCATTAAGGGTTACAGAATACTAACTTCTTTCTCTCCCTCCCTTAGTGTGTGCATGTATTTTATACATTTGCATGTTCGATTTTCTGTTCCAATTCCCCTTCGAACCAATATCTTCCAAGACAAACTATAAAACAAAAGAATGTGGAACTTACCCCATTCAGAAGGGAATGGATCATTAGGAGACTTATTGTCTGTAAACTCTGTACCAAGAATCAAGCCAGTTCCTCGAATCTGCAGAATCATAGGAGTATACCAGAAATAAATGTCTCATCTATGAATTCTCCACTTAACCAAACTAATTCGTACACATAAAAAACAGAATATACCTCCCCAATGATGGGACTGTCAGAGAAGGCTTTTATACCATCTTGAAACCTTGGTGCTATGTTACTTACTTTCTCAGCAATATTTCTCTCCCTACAAAGATATAAAACAAGTTTCAGTCACCACTTATTAAATAGGGGCAGATGCAGCAAGAAGAGTCAAAGTAGTGGACTGTGATCCACAATGTGGGGATTCAATCCTATATTCCTATCGGTTGCTCATAAGAAAAGCATGTTTAACACTAAAATATTGAGTTGAATGTAACATAACTACTATCAAGAGTCTTTTACCAACTACCAAGAAAGCTCATCCAGTTTAATGTAGTGATAGAACTAGTGATCAGTTGGATAAAGTATATTTATAATCATACAGTCATGCCAATCTCAGGCCTTACAATTATTTTCAAGGGTCCACCCAAATTTTTAAGTTGTGATACTCTCAGCATGAAATTAATGTGTACAGAAGAATATGCTTAATGATGTTTCAGTGCTAGTAATAATCTGAATGTAAAAATCTACTTTTAAATTTTCTAGAGACAAGCAGAAAGGAACACACTTGTAGATCTTGAGAGCTTCAATGGCAACAGCACAGGATACAGGGTGCCCAGAATAAGTAAATCCATGAGAGAAAGTTCCTGACAAAGAAAATTAGTCAAAACATTGAGTAATAAACTAATAATCAACTTACACTCTTTAATATATATATATTTGTATTCTCTTACCAAGTTTGTTGCTTTGAGAATAGATGACGTCTGAAACTTTGGGACTTACAAGAACAGCTCCAATGGGCATATATGCAGAAGAAAGAGCCTAAGAAGCATAATAATAGGGATAAGTACTGTCTTTGAATATGACCAAGCTATCCCCATATTTGAATTCTGTACAACTTTACCTTAGCTACAGACACAAGATCTGGTTTGATGTTGTATTTGTCACACCCATACATTGTACCAAGTCTCCCAAATGCACAAATCACCTAAAAAAACCCAACAGAAGAAACTGATCCCGGATAGAAGAATAAACAACAGAGAGCTTGCTCATAACATAATAATATTAGTAAAACGATATGCAATAGAAAGTACAATGGAGAGCTCATAACACAATAAAACTAGTAAGTAGTAACAATAGAAAGTACCTCATCCGCGATAAAGAGGATATCATATTTTTTCACAATAGCTTGAATCTGCATAAATTTGAAATGCCACAATAACTAAAAATGTAAGAGAGAGAGAGAGAGAGAGAGAGGAGGGTACAAATTTCTCTGATATTGCACAATAAAAAAAAATAAAGAATAAAAAATACAAGAGTAGCATATATATCAATCCAATCAGGACACTAATATGTATCAAACAGCTTAGCTCTGAAAAGAATAAGGTTGCAAGCATTTCAATCCAATCAGGACACTAATTTACTTAAATCTCACCTTGTCAAAGTAAGTTGCCGGAGGAGGTATCACACCTCCTGCCCCCATGACAGGCTCAGCAATAAATGCAGCAATCTGAAATGAACAACCAAAAAGCATTTCAAACAAGACACCACTTTATGTTTTTTGCACAGGCAGCTAGAAAATGCTAGACTAAATTACCGTCTCTGGTCCCTCTTTGAGGATGAGTTCTTCCAAATTCTTAGCTAATCTGGTTGAAAACTCCTCCTCCGTCTCACCTGAAATATAAATTGATACACATATTATTCAATAAATCATATATTTCAATTAAAAAAAAATAAGCTAAATGATAAGAAAGGGAGGCCACCTGGAAGGTGATAACGCCAATAATGAGGGCAGTCAGTGTGCAGAACAAATGGAGCTGGCAGATCAAACTTTTGGTGTAATGCTGGGAGGCTGCAATTATATTTACTCGTTAATGACTCAAGGGTTCATAGAATAGGCATTATAATTTTTCCTTGAAAAATATTTCCTACCCAGAAAGGCTAGCTGCTATCAGAGTTGAACCATGGTACCTGAGAAAATGTCAAACATAGCATAAAGTGTTAGTCTTGAATAATACTTTAAATATATATTGAAAAACAACATCAGATAAGTGGTCAAATTTACGATTTTGCTCGTGCGATAAATTTCTTCTTATCTGGTCTTCCAAGTGCATTATTGTAATACCAAACCAGCTTCACCTATAGCAGAATAATTCAAGGAAAGAGGTAAAAACATCAACAACACATCAGCTCTTGCCATTTTTATTTTGTTGCAACTACAGTAAACAACCAGCTTCAGGTGAAAAAATTGACAACTCAAAGGGATGATGCTTGGTTGGGGGTGGGGGTGGGGGTTGGCGGTGGGTTGGTTTTCCACATCATTCTTATACAACACCACCAGCAACATCGATGACCGAGTATGCTTTTACGTATTCAAAATATTTGAATTCATCTTATTACCATGTTTCGATAACTAAATGAATTTTAAAATGTGAGCTTTTGTACTATTGTATCTTAATCAAAGTGCATAAGTATTCATAGTGGCAGAGCCACATTTTGACCTAAGGGCGCCATGGTCAAGGCCACCCCCTGTCCCCATAATTTTTCTGAAAAGAACTAAGTATTTTTCTATATATTTTAACCTTTTCAAAAATACTTTTTTATGCTTTACCCTCCTTCGGTCGATTGTCCTACATCATTAACACTGTTAGATGTTACAATTTAAATGGATGATATTGCATCAACTGTATATAATCGAGATATAATTAATACACATTAAAAAGAATGGCCTCATTAATTGTGGCGCTTTGCCCCTGCATCCAGAATTTTAATTCAATTAATGCTATATCATCAATATGGTGTAGTGGGAATATATGAAACAGATTTTCCCACACCTTATCATAAAAGATTACTTAACGTCAGTGTGGGGAGGGTGTGATTATTGGGTGGAGAGAGAGAGAGAGAGAGAGAGTTTATACAAAGCAAGCAAACCTGAGTGTCATTGGCTTCTGATCCACTATTCGTAAAGAAAGCTTTTGCCATTTTATTTGCAGTAAAAGTTTCTAAAAGCTCCTTTGCAAGATCCTGTAAGATGAATGTTGAAATGTCATTAGGGAAAACAAGAGATGCCCCATTGATATTTTGAATAAAAAGAAGCAGCAATGATTTACAACAGTTCAAAATGAGAGAATGATACAGAAAACGTAGCACCGCATAAGGATGATAAAAACACAGCATTTATTCACACTAACTAAAATTAAAGAAAAACTATGCATACCAGAGAAGGTTTTGTAGTACGATTCCAGAAGGAGTGATAAAATGGTAAGGTATTCAATTGGGCAGTAGCAGCAGCCACAAGTCGAGGTTCATTTCCCCCTGAAAATTTTCAACACGACATAGATAATTGAAGTTATGCCCTTTCACAACTGTCAAATACATAGACTTATACAATGTCTGTACTCTGTGCATGTGGTCATGTAACATATGAATCCAAAAGTCATGTAAACACAACTGAAAGGTTGCAATGTGAAATTGCTTTCTTTCTGCATCCCATAGATGAATAAAAAGTGTCTGCCAAAGCATGTGGAAACAAGCTACTTAAAGAGTTAAGCATGTCAAGTCAAGAAAATGAAATATATATATATATATATATTAGTAATATATAGTAACAAAGTAACTCGTTACAAGAAACAGCTAGTGAATTATGAATGTAATTCCTCTCATCTTTTATGAGCACTATAAGTTGTCCAGTATCAGAATAAGAGCATGTGGGGACCATACCCATAATGTGAAATTTAAAGATGAAAGAGGCATGGCAAAGGGTGGATAATAAAAGGCACAGTGCATGTACAAATAAATAATGTGTATATAGATACAAACCTTAGGAACCATTCAACAAACTTACATTATTTAATAAACCCAAAATGTGATTATGCATTATAACAGTTCCATAAAAATTGTAATTTTTTTAGGAGTTTAAGCTTATGTAATAGTGTTCTAATGGGCTATACTCCAACTGCATCAAACAAAACAAAAAGGTCACATTAATAACTTAAGGAAAAGAAAAAAAAGGAACACAATTGAAGTATTGAACATGCTTATGGTACTTCTTGTGTATCCACTTAGGAGATTGGAACACCCATACTAAAACAGCAAAAGAAGGTGCACATGACACATTCAACGGGGTGAATGGAAAAATAATGAAAATTAACCGAAATTTCAAAACATCTTATAAAGTACCTAAGGCTGTACACCATAGACCAGCAAGAGAATCAAGATACTTCCTCCCATTGCTATCGTAAACATAGCTACCCTAGATCATTGAGCAAGTTGGAGTTAGTAATATAATTGACAAACAAGTAGCCAATAAAAAATGAAAAGGAGGCAATGTAGTCATTAGCTAAAATTGTGCCAATTCAAGAAAAGACACTTAAAAATATACCTCAGACTTTTCTATAACCAAAGGATGCAAATCAGAAGACTGCCACCCAGCTGTGAAAGGTGCCAACATATCATGCCCCTTAAACCTGACAGAATGAAGATATGTTACCACTATGTACTCAGAATTTAATTCTCAAGTGTGCAAACATAATCGTATATGTGTTGATACAGATACACTGGATTCATGTAGAAATTGATGTAGCTTGTACAGACAACATGTAAACATAGATTATAATTATACATCATTGTACAAGATAAAACAAAAATCTCACACCCAACACATGCACAGCAGAGAAAAAGAGAGATTTAAGTATAAACACTATTGTAGAAGCATCACATACCCTTTAGCATCCTTCAAATCAGTGGTTGAATCTTCCTTTTGCAAAGATGCCTCAGTACTGTACAATCTGGCAAGTAAAGGGATCTGACGGATGTGCTCCTGCAAACTTTTGGAAGCAGCAGCATGTTTTGGATATGAACCAAGCTGTAAGTAAAGAGGGAAAGGAAAGGAATGTTAGAACAAAAACAACTATGGATAGTTTAGCAATAAAACAGAGAAACTAAATTCGGCATGCGTTCGGGGTTTGCACATGAATGATGGACTATCACTAGAGACAACAAACTTAAAATCAGTTTCAAAAGAGTAACAAACAAAGAAGATGAATTTTCTCATGTCAAAATTGAACTTATAAAATTTTAAAATCTTTTCTCTTTCCAGCGATCACTTGTCACCCAAATGGAAAAAACGAAGACGCTGATGAACACTTAATAGACATATACAAAGTGATTGAAATAAAAATAATGAAAATTATGGTAGAAATCACTGTGTGATTAAAAACCCTGACTCACATAATTTGAAAAAAGAAAGTCAACAGGGTATATAAGTTTCCCTGTCCAAACTTTTCTCAGCAACCAAACAGAACCTTGAGGTCAAATGCTCAAAATTATAGCAATCGAAGTAAATCTAGCAATTAGATATAGAACAGCAAACATCTTTTAACTAGTTTCACTTTGTAATAATAATAATAATAATAATAATAATAAAAGTAAAGATGATCACTGGTTCAGACTTAAATTACATAAACAAGTAATAGAACTGAAAAAAAAAATGACTTGAGACAAATGCATGAAAAAGAGAGAGAGGCAACCTGGGGTCTGAGAGAAGATCTAAGCAGGTTTCTGATCACCATGATTGTGGAAGAATTGTTTGAGAGAGTTTGGGTTACAAGCAGTGAGAAAGTGAGAGTTTGAGTTGTGTTGTGAATTGTGATTTTTGATTTAATAAAATGGATTCACCGTACAATAACGACAATACTGAAACCAAGTGGGCCCAAGCTGTATTTGACAAAAATATCCATTATCCATTATCATTTATCACCTCCATTATTTTCCATATGTTATAATAACTTCATCCTCATACTGTATTTGCTTCTTTTCTTTAATTATTTCTTAATTATTCATTCAAAATTTCAAATTCTCAATTTTTTTTATGTTAAGGAATATTAGGGGGTGTATTCAATTAGGATTCTTGAGGACATTTAAAGACATTATAAATTCTGGTGTATTCAATTTGGACATTTAAAGACTTTAAAAGAGTTCATATGAATCCAGTGGTATTCAATTAGGATTTATATGGACTTTTAAAGAATCATTCCAAATCCAGGTATATTGAATTGAGACTTTAAAAATGTCTACAAGAATCAAGGTGTATTCAATTAGGACTGGATTTTAAAGGATTTTCTTAAGTCATGGATTTTGATGGATTTTGGTGGACTTGATGGTGAAAAATATAAATATCAAATGTCATAACATGTCCAACCTTCTCCCCAAAGATTTTGGTGGATTTTGCTTTCCATCTCTCTCTCAAATCAGAAACGAAAAGCACTAATATGTAAAAATTTAAAAAACCGATGCATGTGAGAATAATAAGCTTCCATCCCCAGCATGTTCTGTGAATTAAAAAGGAAAAAAAAAACTGCACATAATTATATATGTGAGAATATGTTGCAGTCACATAATTATATACAGTATAACAAGTACAAAACTCACTACGTGCCAGAATTGCACAAAACAACACCAAATTAATCTGTAGAGCCTTCAATCAAACACCAAAATGCTTACTCTTTATTAGGTGTTTTTTTTTTTTTTTTTTTTTTTTGAAAAACTCTTTATTAGCATTTTATTTTAAGGAAAAATAATTCATCTACACTTCATGCAAGCAGTGCCTTTACGCAGATAAGCCTTAGCCAATTTTGGGTTCAATTCAATCGCTTTGTTTGCATCAGCAACAACCTCAAACTATATATATACACAAATATAGATTGACTGGTGTATCAAATTTTGCTCATTCTAACTTCAAAGGTTTTTTTGATAATTAGCTATAATTAGCTTACTGTTGATAAGTCAGAGATAACAAATTCATGAAAGCCTTAGCCAATTTTGGATTCAATTCAATCGTTTTGTTTTCATCAGCAACAACCTCAAAATATATATACGTAAATATAGATTGACTGGTGTATCAAATTTTGCTCATTCCAACTTCAAAGGTTTTTTTTTTTATAATTAACTATAATTAGCTTACTATTGATATATAAGTTAGAGATAACAAATCCATGAAAATCTTTGGATGTCTAAACAAATCCATAAAAGTCTGAGATAGATGTCTAAACAAATCCATAAAAGTCTGAGATGGATGTCTAAACAAATCAATGAAAGTCCATGTGGATTTATAAAAGTCTGTAGAAATCCATGAAAATCTGTCACTTAAAAAATGTCTTTAAATGTCTTCAAGAATCCTAATTAATCCTAATTGAATACACCCCCCTTAGTTTATTTCTAAATACACTTTTACTACTTATATTAGTTTAGGCTGTATTTGGGTTACCTTTTGTTTTCTATTTTTTTATAGTAGTGGAGGAGTAAAGTATGCACTTTTGAATTATTTTTATTTTAAAAAGAGTTTTTGTTTTATTATATATATATATAAAGATAGATGTGAAATTTGTGTGTCTTTATTCATTTATATAAAAAATCAAAATATAAATACCACAAAAGTTTTACTCAAAACGGAAAATAGCTTATCTTATTTATTTATTTATTTTTAAAAACTCTTTTGATTCAATAAACACTAATAATTCGTTAGTACTACTGTATGTTATTGGATAATGACATTAGTGTGACAATAATTTGCAAACATTAATTTTTAAAATAATCCTAAGAGTTGAAATTGTATTATGAATTAAATTGCTTTAAAAAATTGAAAATTAGTTTTTTTTTTTTTTTTCTTCTCTAGTTGTATGCAAATTCAAATTTGATCACAAACTCCTAATAAATTTGAAGATTTATTATTATAAAATAAAAAAAATGAAGATGCGTGTGAGTGAGACAAACCAACCAAACTAAATTAGAGGTCACGTGATGAATTGATTACGATGAATCATGTCATCATGATAATAAATTAATAATAACAGAGCAGATTAACGTTATCACTTATCACTTATCCTGATAAAGCTATTTAATATATTTTAATTTAATTAAAAAGGTTTGAGTTTACTAAAAGGAATATGGCTAGATGGATGGCTGGCTGCCTGGCTGCCTGGCTGGCATATGAGACTTGGACAAAGAAAGATATTATATTATATTTGGGATGTTGCAAAAGTCAATTTTGTTGTGCTTTGCGGGTTCATTTGACATACCGTATTGGATTGTATTGTATTGTATTGGGTGGAAATTGCTAAAAATGACAACATATATTATGGGAAATTCATTTTTAACAACAAACAAAATTTTAATTGTTAATAACCATATTTTTGAGAAATTACTGGAAAGCCCTCATATAAAAACTATCCCCAAAACAACTCTCTCTCTTTTTCTCTTTTTTCTTTCTCTCTCCTCTGCTCTCTCTCTCTCTCTCTCTCCTCGATCTATCTCTCGCTGGCATGATTTGAGTGTCGCCGAGCGTCGGCGTGCGTCTTGCGACAGTGCCGTGCGCTGTTGGCTTCGCGAGCGTTGTGGCTTGGCAACAGGCGACGGGATGGCTTCGCGAGCGCTGTTGGCTTGGCGACTGGCCACGTCCGGCGATGGGCAACGGGATGGCGACGACGTCCGGCAGCTCCGTGCTTCGCGATCACCGGCGATGTGGTTTGCAAAAAAAAAAAGAAAAACAAAAAAAAAACCTAAACCTAATTTGAGGAAGAAGAAGAGGAAGAAGAAGAAGGGAAAGAATAGAAAAACCTAATCCTAATTTCATTTTAGTCAAGATTTCAAGTTTGAACATTCCAATTTAGTCATGATTTCAAGTTTGGACATTTCAATTTACTCATGATTTCAAGTTTGGACATTTCAATTTAGTCGTGATTTCAAGTTTGTTTCGAGGTTTAAAAAAAAAAACTATTTTTAGGGGTACTTAGGTAATTTATGGACATACACTGAATTTTTTTTTTAAAAAAGTGGTTATTAACAATTAAAGTTTCAAAAGTGGTTACTAACAAAAGTTTAATATTTCCAATGGTTAGATTTGGTTTTCTCGACTATATTATCGTTAATACAAACATGTGTTTAGTAATGTACTATATTATATTCTATTAAATTATTCATATATGACTTTATTGTAATTAATAATTAATTTTCAATAAATATTTATTTTAAATGAAACAAAAAATTTAAATAAATAATATCTTTATAAATTAAATAAATATTTTCAATAGAATTTTGAAATTATAAAAGAATATTAATAACATAACATATATTTCATTAATATTTCATATTTATTGAAAAATATATATATTTTTTCTAATACAATACAATCTAATACAACCAAATATTATGTATTAGAGAATACGGTATTTACTGTATTCAACAGTTAAAATATATTAAAGTAATACTAATGTATTATTTTATTACTTAATATAATACAATGTTGGATAACAAACATGACCTCAAGAAATAAGGTTGAAATTCCTAGATGGTAACGGAATCATTTTCATATATGGGAGGCAAGTAGGGTCAAGTCACTTGTCAATTGTCATTATAATTTCTCACCTTTTCTCTACCCACATAATTGGATTATATGTACCTAAACAACTAGTCGACTACAGTTTTATGGATCAGTCGGATATGCCAAAATCAACAACTACATACGGCCCGTATATCTACTTCTTTAATCCATTTAAATCAAGCACTGTATACGTGACCATAAGATGAAATATTTACTTACCCTCACAACACAACTCCACTAACATATTTATAAAATGCAAGTGGAAGAAAAGTTGATAACCACTACTCGTGTTAATAGGATGTTGTCATTCTTAAGAATTAAGATTATTAGTTAATGATAAGACACTAAGGGTTCATTTGTTTTTTTGTTATTGTCAGAAGACAGAATAGTCCCGAATTCTATTGAAGACTGAATCGGGACTGAAAAATGAAAACATGTTTGCTTTTTATCTTTCTCACATCTGAATATACAGTATCAACTTGTTTGTTTTGTAGAGATAAAATTGTCTAAAAATAACTAATTTGACATTTATACTCTTATTATTATTAATTGTTATGTATTTTTATTTGATACAATACAAACAACTAAATATAAATAATTTAATCAATCTTTATATAAATATTTATAAGATAATATTTATAATTAAAATATGATAAATAATATTATTGAAATGAATTTTATTTTGTTTCAAAAATAAAATAGCAATTGAAGTTACTATTATTGATGAAATTTTGTTGTTGATAAAACCCAAGAATCCAATGGCCCATGACTTTCAACTAATTAGATGATTTGTTGAAGTTGGGGCCACCCTTGACTTTTCTGTTGTGAGATTTCGTAGAAGGCGCACCCATTACGACCATTTTCTTATTCCAGGTAAGTTTTTTAGCCTGGAAACCCTATTTTCATAAAAACAAAAACCTAAAATTTCATCTGCACTTAAATTATTAACATTGTACTCGTCATACAAATACTTTTCACAGTAAATTGATTTTTTTTTTTTTCATAAATGTTAAGAGTGATATATCCGAAGCCATGCAAGCAAGGTGAACTAAGTGATCGATTAGGTGGAATAAATTAGTTAGGTTATTTGAATCGATCATTGACCATGTAAGTGGAGGAAAAACTTAGGAGGAAGGTCTTATTGACGTGGTAATGGGACCATCCAATAAAAATATGTTATTTATATTAGGAGCATAAATTTTTTTTTTTTAAGTACTACTTTCATTGGACACGTCAATGAAACCATCCATGCAAGTTTTTCTCCTTAGTTAGCTTTGTTTCTGTAAGTGCCTATTTTGTTGGCAACGGTACATGGTTGACTGTTTTTTTTTTTTTTTTTTTTTTTTTTTTTTTTTGAAGGATGGTACATGGTTGACTTAAGTTGTAAGGCTTATAAATAGCGTGGAGAATTAATGGAAAATAACAACACTCAATAAAATCATTACTCAATAAAACTTATTAAATTAACATATAACATATTTTCAAAAATATTCATTAACATATTAAATTATCAACACTCAATAAAATCATTTTCATTAAACAACTTTTTTTTTTTTATAAACCCATAATAAAATTCATTACTTTTTTTTATTTTATTAAAAACAATAGAACCACCCTAAAATATATCACTGACAATAAACTTAAAAATGCGTAATAACATTTGAGGTGATAAGAGACTACAAATATAAAATTATCATATCCAAACTAACACGATACTAGTATGAAGCCTAAAAAAAGTAGTTTTGACTCATAAGGGAGTATTTATGAACAAAAAGTCAAGAAAAATCGAGTTTACAAAGTTACAGACTCACTCACCGCACGGGTGGCTGGGGTCTAAGGTCCAGCTAAAATTAAGGCCTTAAAACAATTTTACAAAGGGGGAATTACAGTTTGGTCATTATCTTTTAAAGAAACGTCACTTTTTTACTTGACTTATGCGTATTAGGGTTTTTGGTCCTCATCTTTTTGGAAATACATCAAAAAAGTCCTTCTTACCAAAAAGTTGACAGTCAACATTAATAGAAGTGTCAAAAAGACGGTTTTACCCCTAAGCAATGCAAAAAGACTAAAATACCCCTCTAACAATTACTCTTAAACCCATTTAATATTAGGAAATTAAAAATGTATCCATCAAGGATTGAACCTTCAACTTAATGGTTAAAAGCAACAAACTCTAACCAATTGAGCTACTCCAACTCATTGTTGGAGGCTTGTTGATTTAAATGTATTTATAGTTATATAATTTGTTTTAAATAATTTAAAATATGTTTATATAATTTAAAATAAACTCATATATATATATATATATATATATATATATATATATATATATATATATATATATATATATATATATATATATAATTTGAAATAAACTCATATTTAATAATAATATACCAAAATAGATTTATGGAAAAGAAAAAAAGAAAAAAATGGAAAAAAAAATGGAAAAAAAATTCTTTTTATTTTTTTATTTTTTTTCCCTTTTCAATTTATAGGCTTTGATTTTCTGGGTTTTTTTTTTTTTTTTTTTTTTTATCAAATTGAAATAAAATATTTTTTGTAAAGGAAAAAAATTCAAAAAAAAAAAAATCTACGGGCTTTGATTTTCTGGGTTTCTTTTTGTTTTCTTATTTCCATTTGATAAAGAAACCCAGAAAATCAAAACTCATAAATTAAAAAGGGAAAAAAAATAAAATAAAAAATAAAATAAAAAAGAAAGAAAGAAAGAAAGAAAAAATTTCCCTTTTTTTTTTTTGATTTTTTTTCGTTTTGTTTTCTTATTTTCTTTTTCTTTTTCTTAAATATGTTTTGATATATTATTATTAAATATATTTCAAATTATATATATATATGAGTTTATTTTAAATTATATAAATATATTTAAATTATTTTAAACATATTATATAACTACATATACATTTAAATCAATAAACCTTCAACAATGAGTTGTAGTAGCTCAATTGGTTAGAGCCTATTATTTTTATCCACAAGGTTGAAGGTTCAATCCTTGATGAATGCATTTTTTATTTAAATGGGGTTTAAGAGTAATTGTTAGAGGGGCATTTCAGACTTTTCGCATCCTTATGGGTAAAACTGTCTTTCTAACACTTCCATTACTAAAAGTACCGTTTTACCCATGGACCAGTTAACTTTGACTAACTATTGACTGACGGAGGGACCTTTTTGATGCATTTCCAAAAAGATGAGGACTAAAGACCCTAATACACGTAAGTCGGGTAAAAAAGTGATGTTTCCTTAAAAGATAAGGACTAAACTGTAATTTCCCCTTTTACAAATAAAAAATTGTAAAGAGTGACGATATTGGCACCCCTCTGAAACTGTTTGTATACCCCAAATCAGTATATTTTCAAATTTTCAATATTACCCTTATTTAAAATGATTAATATAATTATATCTTGTATCATATTAACATAGTATTTAATATTTTGAATATTTTAACAAATATTATAATTAATTAAAAAATAAAAATGACAGTGATTATTTAACTAATTTGATTTTAAAAAAAAAAACCTGATTTAATCAAAAAACCTGATTTGATTAAAAAATAAAATGACATTGGTTATTTAACTAAAATGACAGAGAAACCTAATTTGAAAAAAAAAATAAAAAAAAATAAAAAAAATAAAAAATAAAACCTATACTAAAATGAAAAAGTTAGAGAAAAAAAAGAAGAAAATGGAGGTCGTAGCTTCTTCCATCTAAATCCATTCCATGATCCCAAACACAAATAAAAGAAAGAAAAAAAAAATTTGAGGTTGTAGGCTGCAGCTTCTTCTATTCGGCATACATAATTTTATTGTTTTCAAAGGAAGAACTTCATTCAACAAAATTGTAAACGGATACATCATCATTTGTAAGCTTATAAAACCAACCAGTAAAATTAACATTTCAAACAATACATCCCGAATCTGCAAAGCTGTGTTCTTCCATTATATATATACATATATTTTAATTATATTAGAAGTGATTAATTTATCATGTTTTTCGATAGAAATTAAAAGAAAGGGCATAATTGGTAATATATGGGGTGTGTTTACAAATTATAATATTTGAAAAAATTTAGTGGGGTGTAAATACAAATAGGGGTGCACATACAGTTTTTTAGGGGTGTAAATATCGTTACTCAATTTTAAATACTATTTAAACACTTAGCTCAGCACGCTAACAATTATTGTGCCATGTCATGATACCAATACTCAGAGTTGGACTCCAGATGTCGGGTCAAAGTTATTGTTTCTGAAAGTAATTAAATACTCGAGGTGTGTTTATCAATATAAAGCTAGAGGGGGGGGTGAATAGATTTTATCTAATTATTACCCAATTTTCGCATGCAAGTCAATTTTACGAAAATGCCCCTACTAGTCAAAAATACATACAAGTGTAATATAGTGCGGAATTTAAATAACACTTGATGTATACGTGGAAAACCCAACCACTGGGAAAAACCACGGGCTGTATAGTGCGCCACACTCGGAACTCGAAATCACTAATTGAAATGAAGTTTACAACCTATGTAGACCTCGTCTAACACTCCGGTCTGTAACCCCTCACTTCTACCCAGCGGGCCTTTATTAGCAACCCTATTCCAATTTGCTTGAGGCCTAAGCACTCTTAGCCTCAAGACTTACTTCTCTATGAAGAGAAACAACCCTATGTGAATAAGTATGAATATTCAATTAATGCAATAAGAGCTAGGGTACTCTAAATGCTTATCTAGGATGATGATATATTCAATTTAAATCAACCCTAGATATCAATTGCTAAATGACATGTCAAATAGCATAGATAATCATAGATTATAAAAACCTAGATATCTATCAAAAACAACACTCAATTAATTCATCACAAATAATCTCTTTTCTTGTATTTAACATATGATCTAAAACATACAAGTAATTTAAAAGAGATGGCTTGGTATTTAAAATACTACAATAAGATGAAATTAATCAAAATCTTACCAAGCAAGTTGTGATGATGCAAACCCATACATGGATGCACTCTATATAGACATAGGAGATGCAATATGAAATTTGATGCAAAAGGGGTTTGATTTGAGTGGTTAAAGTTGAGTTCTTGATTTGATTTTCTCTCAAAATCTATCTTTTAAGATTAGGGTTCTTAAGAGTCAAAGAACTGATTCAGATAATGAGAAAGTGTGATATTTATAGACATCAAGAACAGGGCAAGTGAAAAGACAATTTTGCCCCTGAAACGCACCGTTCGGCGGTTTCAATCGGCGGCCAGGCCGCCGATGACGACCGCCGAATTGAGCTCGTGAAGAACAGAGCATTAACGGCGGTTTCATTCGGCGGTTTCATTCGGCGGTTTCGTGACCGCCGATCCAACCGCCGAATCAAACCCGAGGGATTAAAATCGATCAGGTATGAACGGCGGTTTCGAACGGCGGTCGTGACCGCCGATCTTGACCGCATAATTGCTTCAGACCAATCTGGACTGAAACGGCGGTTTAATTCGGCGGCCAGGCCGCCGATCATAACCGCCGATCACCAACAATGGTGAAAACCAAGGAGAAGCCAAGGGCATTCTCCATAGGCGGTCTTCGCGCGAAACCAAGCACTCATTAGTGCAAGCGCGGACGTTTCCGAACAATGTCGGGAAACGAATTAAGGCACATATACACACAACAAGATATATCAACCAATGTGCTAGTGTGTAAAGTGACATGTGAAGAGATGCACATAAAAATAAGCAAGTATGCAATCATAGCAAGAATGCTAAGTGTGTGTGTGCTACTAAATCTCTTCAAAGAAAAACAAGCACAAGAGATTATACCTTTGGCGTGCTTGTATCTTGAGGTCATGGAAGGGCCTTTGATCTTCAACACTAATCACTTAGACTACCCTTACATTCAAAACCCCAACATGTGGTTTGACCACGAAATAAGCCAATCAACAAAACGGGAATCCTTACAGTTTCCTGCCAAGTCTTCAACTTCCAAAGCCATTACTCAGAACCCTTCGGTCCCTAAAGTTCCTTATATGACCGCAAGGGTTTAACATTCTGAGTTTTCGTACAGTTTCCCTGTTGTTCTTGGTCGAAAGTTCGTACATCTTCATTTCTGTTCGAATTCATACAATGGACGTGATGCTGCCAATGATGTATTTTCTATCACAACCTACAACAGACTTAATGCTACCGATGCTGAATTTTTCTTTTCGCCCGAGTCTTACTCTCTTCTTAAGAATTTTAGCACTGCTCAAACCACAAAGGTTTTGAATTATGCTTATATTGTTAAGGAGTACTTGATCGTAGTGGATGGTGGGATTTTGACCATAAAGTTTACTCAATGATCAACGAATTCTTCAAATGCATACGCGTTTGTGAATGGGATCGAGGTGATGTCAATTCCCGATATTTATAGGTCTGTTGATGGAACTTTGATGTCGGTGGGTCTAAATTATCCGATTTACATTGACAACACTACTACACTTGAGAATGTCTATCATATAAATGTGAGTGGAAATGATATCTCACATTCTGATGATACCGGTTTGTTTAGGTCTTGGTATGAATATTCATTAACATATTAAATTATCAACACTCAATAAAATCATTTTCATTAAACAATTTTTTTTTTTAATATATAAACCCATAATAAAATTCATTACCTTTTTTTTTAATTAAAAACAATAGAACCACCCTATAATATATCACTAACAAAAACTTAAAAACCCGTATTAGCATTTGAGGTGATAAAAGACTACAAATATAAAATTATAATATCCAGACTAACACAATACTAGTATGAAGCCTAAAAAAGTAGTTTTGACTCATAATGGAGTATTTATGAACAAAAAGTCAAGAAAAATCGAGTATACAACGTTACAGACTCACTCACCGTAGGGGTGGCTGGTGCCTTAGGCAACTTAGAAGGTTACCTAAGGCCCAGCTGAAATTAAGACCCTAAAACAATTTTACAAATAAAAAATTTTAAATACTATTTAAACACTCAGCCCAACACACTAACAATTATTGTGCCATGTCGTGATACCAATACTCAGAGTTGGACTCCAGATGTCGGGTCAAAGTTCTTGTTTCCTGCCAAGTTTTCAACTTCCAAAGCCGCTATTGAGAACCCTTTGGTCCCTGAATTTCCTTATATGACTGCAAGGGTTTCACATTCCGAGTTTTCGTACAATTTCCCTGTTGTTCTTGGTTAGAAGTTCGTACATCTTCATTTCTGTTCAAATTCATACAATGGACGTGATGCTGCCAATGCTGTATTTTCTGTCACGACCTATAACAGACTTAATGCTACCGATGCTGGATTTTTCTTCTCACCCGGGTCTTACTCTCTTCTTAAGAATTTTAGCACTACTCAAACCACAAAGGCTTTGAATTATGCTTATATTGTTAAGGAGTACTTGATTGTAGTGGATGGAGGGATTTTGACCATAAAGTTTTCTCCATCAACGAATTCTTCGAATGCATACGCGTTTGTGAATGGGATCGAGGTGATGTCAATGCCTAATATTTATAGGTCTGTTGTCTGTTGATGGAACTTTGATGTCGGTGGGTCTAAATTATCCGATTTACATTGACAACACTACTACACTTGAGAATGTCAATCGTATAAACGTGGATGGAAATGATATCTCGCATTCTAATGATACTGGTATGTTTAGGTCTTGGTATGATGACCAGCCATATATTCATGGGGAAGCAGTTGGGGTACGTGTGTCTACTGATCAAAACAAGACCATCATTACGTATCATATGGACATGCCTACTTAAAATATTCATTAACATATTAAATTATCAACACTTAATAAAATCATTTTCATTAAACAACTTTTTATTTATTTTTTTATAAACCCATGATAAAATTCATTACCTTTATTATTATTATTATTATTAAAAACAATAGAACCATCCTATAATATAAACTTAAAAACGCATAATAGCATTTGAGGTGATAAAAGACTACAAATATAAAATTATCATATCTAGACTAACACAATACTAGTATGAAGCCTAAAAAAGTAGTTTTGACTAATAATGGAGTATTTATGAACAAAAAGTCAAGAAAAATCGAGTATACAACGTTACAGACTCATTCACCGTAGGGGTGGCTGGTGACTTAGGCAACTTAGAAGGTTGCCTAAGGCCCATCTAAAATCAAGGCCCTAAAACAATTTTACAAATAAAAAAAATTTAAATATTATTTAAACACTCAGCCCAGCACGCTAACAATTATTGTGCCATGTCGTGCTATGTTGTGATACCAATACTCAGAGTTGGACTCCAAATGTCGGGTCAAAGTTCTTGTTTCCTGCCAAGTCTTCAACTTCCACAGCCGTTACTCAGAACCCTTCAGTCCCTAAAGTTCCTTATATGACCGCAAGGGTTTCACATTCCGAGTTTTCGTACAGTTTCCCTGTTGTTCTTGGTCGGAAGTTCGTACATCCTCATTTATGTTCGAATTCATACAATGGACGTGATGCTGCCAATGTTGTATTTTCTATCACGACCTACAACAGACTTAATGCTACCGATGCTGGATTTTTCTTTTCGCCTGGGTCTTACTCTCTTCTTAAGAATTTTAGCACTGCTCAAACCACAAGGTTTTGAATTATGCTTATATTGTTAAACAGTACTTGATCGTAGTGGATGGTGGGATTTTGACCATAAAGTTTACTCAATGATGAACGAATTCTTTGAATGCATACGCATTTGTGAATGAGATCAAGGTGATGTCGATGCTTTTGCTTTTCGATTATGGGATTGCTATAACCCCAAAATCCTACAGGCTATGTTTGAGATTGCTTTTGTTTGAGAAATAAGTGATTATTTCTCAAGTTTTGAGTAAATGGGTGTTTGGTAAACTTCCCAAAAGCAACTTATTTTACAATTTGCTCCTCTAATAAACAACTTTGGAGAAGTTGGCTGGGGATTGCTTTTTGAAGCAGAAGCTAGCTTATTGCTTATGTAATGTCCAGAATACCCTTACTATTTTATTTAAAGACAGTATTACCCTTATATTTAATAATAATATAATAAAAAACTAAAAAAAATAATAAATAATAAATAATTAAAAAAAAAAACAGAAATTGAACAATGGTGGTGGCCACCACCGGAGTTGGAGGCCGAAGGAGATCCCTCCATGTCCACAACTGACGCCGATGTCGCCTCGCCTCGCCTCCCTCGTAGCCGCCACCTCCATGCGACAAGACACCACCGTCTGGACCACAGTTCTCTCCCAGATCTACCTCACCGCTGAGTCTTTCTTCGTGCTTGTTTGGTTGGGCTTTCTACTGACTCAAAAGGTCTACGAACCTCTACTTGAGTTTTTTAGAGTTGTTTGGTTGGGCTTTTGAAATTGTCTATTTTAAATTCAGTAGAGGCTAGTAGAGTTTAAACCTCTACTAGGCAAAAGCTCCTCCTTATGAGCTTTTCAAAATAGACCTTTTAAAAAAAGAAGTATTTGACCTATATATCCCTAAATGTTTATTATTGACATGGAATACCCTTATTCAAATAAAACCCTGGAACCTATTTTTTTTTTTTTTTTTTTTTGAAATTTATCGGATACTTCCCGAAAAATTCTTCTGAAATAATCTCGAAATTAATTTATCAAAAACCAATTATAATTCTATCGAATCTCTAAACAATATGCATAAACAATGAAGAGCTAGTAATTAATCACCCAAAACAAATGAATTTATTAGATTATTGAGTTGATTAGGTGATTCAATATTTGCAGGTGCATGGCCTACAATTTTGATGATCACCGATCTTGATTTTGATCCCAAACTCCTGTGCATTAGATGGGCAAGTTCTACCGGAAAAACTTTGTCCTGAGTTAAGGTGGAAATATATTCTTTATTCTTTGCTCTCTAGTCTCTACAGATAGTCTATAATTTTGCTCTACACATACAAAAGAATGGTTCTTTGCTCTACACATACAAAAAAAGGGTATGTATAATTTTTGTTCATTAATTTTTTTTTTGTTTATTTATTTATCTTTATGTTTGTGTTTTTGCTTGTTCGTTTTTTGCGTCTGTGTGTTTTCTCGGGCCTAGCTTCCTATGCGTTGCCTTGTTTTTTTTTTTTTTTGGCTCTCCCAAGAGTGCTTTATGCGTCTTTTTTTTCCTGTGTATTTCTTCTTCTTTTTTTTTCTTTTTTTTTTTGCCTTGTTCCTGACTTCCTGTGCGTTGCCTTGTTTCTTTCTGTTTGTGCTAAACGTTTGACTTTCAATATATATATATTTTTTTTGAGATTTGTGTTTATATTATCTGGTTGCTTATTTATATAATATTCCATGAAATATTTTTTGGTTGCTTATTTATTTTAATATTCATGATTTTTATATATATATATATATATATATATATATATATATATATATATATATATATATATTTTATAGAATGGAACCTAGTGTGGAGGAAAGCCAAAAAAGAAATAAGGTAGAATAGACTGATTTATATGTTGACACATTTGTTAAGATTTGTGTTTATGAAGTTTTAGCTAGTAATCGACCAAATGGTCACTTCAACAAAGAGGGTTGGAAAAATATTTCAACCAAGTTGGCACAAACAATTAATAAGAACTATAGTAAAAAACAAATGAAAAATAAATGGGATAATCTTAAGAGAGAGTGATAGCTCTAGAATAATCTAGTTGGAAAAGAAACTGGCCTTGGTTGGGATTATGTTAAGCAAACAATTGATGCTAGTGAAGAATGGTAGGACAAAAAATTAAAGGTGCAATTTCCTACTCTAGTCTTGCAATATTAATTGAAAAATTAATTATCTTTTAAGTTTATATGGTGAAAGTTTTGAATTTTATTATTATTGTGTAGTAGAAAATGTAGTTAACATGTAGAAAATCTTTTAAGTTCAGTTTTTTTTAGAGTGAATAAATAATATGTCCTTTTTAGTAATTTAATATCTCAGTAAACTTTTTGAGAGTTTACAACCAAACGGTCTACTGCTATAAAAGTGCGTTTGTAATTACCAACCAAACAACTATATATATATATATATATTTTCAAAAGCTCTATTTCAGTTAGATCTACTACAAGTAGACCTTTTATGAGTAGAGGATTTTCAAAAGTCCAACCAAACATACCCTTCCTCCCATGTCTCTTTCCCATCCATATTCCGTCGCTGTTCCATCGCGATTTTGTCGCGCCAGTGATATCTGTTTGACGATGGAGAAGGAGGAAGAGTCCTCCATTTTTGCGATCTGGGACGAAATCTCTCGATAATTTCAGTTCAGTGTTGGAAACAATGTTGGCGGAAATGGATGAAGGAAGGTGACGCTCTCGATGGCGAGGGATGAAGAATGACGATCCCTCGATGTCAGCAGTGAGCGGGAGACGGTGGCGAATTTGGTGCTTGAGTTGTAGAGATTCCATTAACAAAGCTTGAGTGAGTGAGTTGACTCAGCTGAGTTGACTCACCAACTTAGCGTTAAGATGAGCGAGTTGACTCGACAACTCAATGTTTAGATGAACAAGTTGACTCAATTATAATTTTTTTTTTTTCTGTTTAAATTTCTTATTTATTTCTTTTATATGCTTTATATTTATATTATTAATGATGTCTATTTTAGTAATTTTTTCAATATATTTTCCATCCTTTCAAAAGTTAAACAATTTTAAAATTTAGTTTACCAAACGGTTAACAATTTTTTTCTTAAATTGATTATTTTTTTAAGTGTAGCTATAAGTAACCAAAGCAATCCCAAACATAGCCTATTTAATAAATAAATAAATAAAAACATACATGACTTTCAACTAATCACAAATACAAGAAATATTACCAACGAATCTACCATTACTCTTAATAACTCTTCATTGTCATTGAGAATTGAATAGTAAACAGTGCGCAAATGCAGCTATAAAAAGGATTTAAAAAACGAACAACAATGTAGCAATTTAAAGCACTGAATTGATTTCGTAGAATATGTATAATGAATTTTACTTTAGAAGCACGACTCCTGCTAAATGTAATCGTGATCACAATATATACTGGGAATGAGTTTATGTGTTTTTGTACCTTATAAAATTATGATAAAATTGAAATTATGTTATCTTTGAAATTATAGTATTGGAATTAAATGTTTTAAATGTAATCAAGTGATTTGAAATTATTTTATTGGTATTTTTAAGTTATCACTTAAAAAAAAAAAAAAAACTTAATAAATCCAATTCAGATCCATTAAGTGTTAAGTGGAAAAAATAAACGACCACTTAGGGGGGTCGTGTGATTGTTTGTCTGAAGACTGAACAGTCCTGAATTTTACTAAAGACCGAATAGTGACTGAAACCTTAATCTAAATAACATGTTTGTTTTTTAATTTTATTACCTCTTAGTAGAATGTCAACTTGTTTGTATTTAAAAAATTGAATGATTTAAAATAAATAATTTGACATTTATACCCTTATTACTATTAATTGTTATGTATTTTCAATTTTTCATTTTATATGATATAAACAACTAAACAAAAATAATTTAACAAATCCTAAACCATTTTTATGTAATAATAATAAGATATTATTCATGATTTACATATGATAAATAATTGTTTTTCTTTTAAAAGAAATATAATAAATAATGATTTAGAAATGGTTTTGATTTAAAACAAAAAAAAAAATAGAATTGGTGGTTCGACAATAGTATTGAAAGTGATTAATGTTTTTTTTTTTTATCATACATAATATGTTAAAAGAAATAAATTTGTATGATATAAAATTATGATGAAATTGGAAATATATTATCTCCTAGATAATCTTGGAAAAAAATAATTAAATGCAATAAAGTGATTTGAAATTAAATTAAAAGTTAGGTTTTGTTACTTTCTATTTTAAGTTTTTTGTTTTTTTGTTTTTTTGTTTTTTTAAGTTGTTTGACCACATTAAAAAACAAACAAACAGACAAACAAACAAAACAACTTAAAAAAATTCGATTCAGACCTATTAAGTTTTAAATGGAAAAAACAAACGACCGCTAACCAACTTTGATACGGTTAATTGTATACCTCCCCTTTTCATGGTTCGACTATTTCCTTGATGAAAATTGTTCAAAGTCTCACATTA
This sequence comes from Acer yangbiense, assembly GCA_008009225.1. NCBI lineage: Eukaryota > Viridiplantae > Streptophyta > Magnoliopsida > Sapindales > Sapindaceae > Acer > Acer yangbiense. The sequence goes on along the minus strand of CM017767.1, from coordinate 20,368,220 downwards.
TTCATAAATAATGTGCAAGTGTGCTAAGTTTTTATCTCGTCTGTGAGTGACAGTCAGTTCACGCTCATTTTTTGAGTCTCACCTTTACTCATATTGATCTAAGGTAGGGTGTTGAAAAGATCATTACAGTGAAACGAAAATGTATACATGGCATTCATATGCATGTAAATATAGACAAGCAAGCACACATATATGCATCATATACTTATACTTCATATATGTGTAGTAGCAACGACTGCAAGCACACGATTAATCTGGTGTCTGAAATCACCAAACGTTGCAGCCTAAACCTAGATAGATGCAAGGCACAAGACAAGAAACATCAAGTTGACAAAAACTAGTAAACCACATCACATCTCCACAATAATGAAATTTATAAATCATTCAAATAACATTAATGAAGCTCATTGTACAGGGTCAGAAAGTACTTGCAATGGAGAAAGAGAGAGAGATCACGTCTTTCTATCATATGAACCAACCTCATTTACAAACCTTTTGAGCCGACGTGTTATAATCCCAAAGTTCATCTGCTGGGAAGAGATAAAACTGCTTGAACCTTGCAACAGTTGCAACACAATTGTATTTGCACCAGTTTCAAAATGAAATGTTCCAGGGGTCAAGCAGCTCACATAAGAGGATTCTTCCACTTACATTTCTCTTCAATTTCAACCCGGAATGGGGAAAAAAATCTACAAACACTTGCTAGAAGTTCCAAGCCAAAGTGTTTAAATCTACTTTAAATGTGAACCAGATTGAGGGTTGTGATCAGAACCCCCTGGAACAAACACAGGAAGCTGGTTTGAGGCGGAATCCCTTTTGAATCTGGACTCTCGAGACATGTTGAGTGTCACCCTCTCTTGGTTCTCCCTAGAACCCAAACCCCTCTCATTTTTTAAATTCTCTTTAACTGGGACACTCAAAAGTGGACCACCAAAGAAAATAGAATCTCCTGTGTACATCAGCTTCTCTGCTTGCTGCACTGGAGCCTTCACCGCCAAAGAAGACTCTTGTTGTGCTATAACTGGCCTTCTAGTTTGACTACTAATTTGTACATTAGTATTTGGCAATTCTATATGGATAGATGATCTGTTCCGACCTTCTGATGCTGATACTGGAACTGAAATGTATCTCCCAGCTTCTTGGTCCCAAACAACAGATGTCCTTTTGATGTCTCTAAGAAGAGAAGCAGCGGGAGCTGAGAGCAGAAGCGGATCAGTAACACCTCCCTTTTGCATTATCTTTTCATCAAATCCTGAAGAAGTGTTCGTTATTAAGTTATTGATATTAGGGTAAGCTGTCTTAGAAGTTACTGGGCGATCAGGAACTCCAGGAACTGAGGCGGCTGCACTAAAACGACCTAAAGCGTGATCAGGAACTCCAGGAACTGAGGCGGCAGCACTAAAACGACCTAAAGCGTGATCAGAAATTCCAGGAACTGAGGCGGCAGCACTAAAACGACCTAAAACGCGATCAGGAACTCCAGGAACTGAGGCGGCTGCACTAAAACGACCTAAGGCGTGAGCTTGCGGTAGAGGGCTTAGTGTAACTGACTCATGAATGTGGCTCGGACTGCTAAAGCTACTAATACTTTGTGTCCCAGTTTCATACTCATCCCGGCTACCTTGACTCGGAGCAAAGGAATTTCTCATCGATGACAATCCCATTTCATGCTTGCTCTCTTTATTTGCCCCCATATCTGTGCTCACACTACTTCGGACACTCATATTGCTACTAGAGCTGAATTCAGAATCTGGTAAACGGCGATTATCAATAGGTCGTAAAACAGAGGATGATGCCCTAGCTTTGGCTGCTGCCCTCATGGCCTCACTGGAATCCAACTTTGCAAGCTTCCATGCACTAATACGAACAGGTCTTTTGGGGAACTTGGGCCCTCTTTCTGTAACTCCAGCTGCGTCTGGATCAATAGTTGATGGGACCATTCCAGGTTCCAAGTGGGGTACAACTTCATCCTGATGAATCATATTTAAAGCAAATGATTAACACCCTGTGATGTAGGACAGGAGAAGAAAAGAAAATGGGCGGGAAAAAACTTGGGAGAGGAATCAGAAAGGAAACAGAATTAGGAAATAAAGGAAACAGAATTAGGAAATAAAGGAATCAGAATTAGAAGAGAAATTGTATGTTCAGTACAATATTTTTGAATAAAATGCAGAAAAAAATCATCAGCATAACATCAGAGAACTACGTAAATTGATAAAATAGTGCAAAGATATAAGAACAAAAAAGGAGATAATTCACAGGTTTAAAAGTAAATGATGCAAAGGCACTTCCACCCCAGCTTCCTTTTATTCAGTTCAATAAGAATGAAACAGAGCCATTCTATTCTCACTATGCTATAATCTATTTAAAATGACACAAAAAATAGTTCTGATTTCTGGAATTATCCAGAAATGATCTTTGTGTTTGTGTGCACATGTGTTTGAGAGAGAGAGGCCATAAAAGTTCCAAGCAATCAAAATAAAAAGAAAAGTCTGTGCATGTGCCGTGAATGAATGCTAAAATATAGTACCTGATAATCGACAAATACCCTAGGAGGGGTACACCATCCCCCCTTATACTGCAGGCCCAGAGAACTTCCACCACTCAAGCCAGTAGTGGTAGATCCTGTTGGAGAGTAAAGAATATTTGGCAGTTCCTCGTCCACAGATGCTCCAGCAGGTGCCTCACTCATTGCTCTCATTGCCACAACATACTCATAGGTTGTGATGCCCTGATTCCATATAAACCCGAAGAAAAAAAAGAACTTTCAGATTGTAATAGAAATAACTCCAAAGATAGCTCAAAGACGCTTTTATATCTGTTAGTCACATCTTCCTTTTTCCATCTTTCCTCCACTTAGTCACCAACTTGGTAGAAAACCTACAACTAGTTGCTCAACCCTTACCCAAACATGATTGTAAAATTCCAAACTACTCTTCCATCATCCAAGTGAAGAGACACAAAACCAAGGGAAAAGAAAATCACACGAAGTTGATTGGCCACTGACCTTTCTGATCAATATGATGTGGAAAAAGAGAAGTTCACCCAAAGGCATGCAAGCAAGGAGAGAAACGGCAGTACATAGAGCCTACAGAATTGAATCTAGCATTAGCATATATATTTTGACAAGTAAATACAAATCATCAGATGCCAGCTCAGTCTAAGCATGTCTGTCATAATATGTACCACAACTGTTGCAAACGGGGCACGGGAGAAACCATTTCCAAGTCTATCAACAATTTCAGTCTCCATGCTATTTTTGCTAACAAAGCAACGCACCAGGACTGCAATACCAACCCCTGCTTCAGTAACAAGCTGAACCACAGAGAGAGAGAGAGAGAGATTCATTATAATCTAAAAAAGGAAATTTATTCTAAGATAAATTATTAGACAGCAATACATACCCAAACAAGACTGGTGGCCATAAGCATGATAAAAGTCACATAATTTTTGTGCCCCACACAGTTGTTAAGCCACTGCAGTCATATAACACTGATGTTACTTTCCATAAATGAAAAAAAAAATCACTACACGTTATTTATCCAAAACAAATTAAAAAAAACTTATTCAAGATGTGTGGTTGTAAAGAGCACGTGAAGATATACCCGGCAATGGTGATCAAAACCATCCACACATTTATCACAACTTCTGCAATGTTTGCTGAACTTGCGGACCTGCAGCAAGGAACACTTCCATGGTTACTTGAGAAATCCAGATTGAAGAATATAGTTATTTGTTGGAATTAGTTATTTTTCTGTTATACCTGCTGCTTATCTTTAGTCAGTTATGTTGTGTAGTTTGAAATAAGAGGTTTGGTTAGTCTGATACCAAAACCCATCTCTAGGTTGTTTCCTAAGTTTAAGTTCATAGCCTATCTTTATCTGGAGAGATAATTCTTATCTTCAGATTTAGATAGGGTTAGTTAGAAGCTAAGTTGTGTATTTATTAGTTTTTTGTTCCAACAGTGAATAATAAGAAGAAATATGATTTCTATGTTTCACATATCTCTTACTTATTAATGAATCTAATCAGCTTACAGTAAATATTTGGACCATTTCAGGGACCAGACTTTTAGCATCCAGGAAGGACATAAGAAATCTAAGCATTGAAAAGATATCCAAGGAGAAATCTGAACTATCTCACCAGTATAAATTTAATTTCTGCCTCAACAAAGGATAAATGCAACATCATTATAATAAGCTTTAAGTTTTTTTTTTTTTTTTTTTTGCTTAATATATATATTTTTTTATAAGAAACAGAAAACTTTATTTGAAGGTAAAGAAAATAAGTACAAAAGTGAACTAGTAGTCCACCAAAACAACAAAGCGAACATAAATCAAAGTGAACATAAATCAAAGTGAACAGCCTTCCAATCAAGCATTATGAAAAATAAGGTGTCTGTGAATTCTTTAGAAGTATAGATGTCAATAGAGAAGATCATAAGCTTTATCCCATAAAAAGCTGTCCTCTTTAGCTTCATAAAAAATTCTTCTATATTACTCTCTCACCAAAAAACAAGCTTAAGGTTTAGAAAGTTTCATTTTGAAATTTGAATGGCACATCTCAGCACCATAAATCTGTCCAAAATTCAACATTGCAACAAACAGGCACAATCAATCCTCTGTTGGCTGTCTGAGACAAGTGCCCCATCTTTCTGAGGCAGAGAGAGTGCCACAGTATGGAGATTAAAATAACTGAGGGAACAGCCAAAAATGAAAAAGAATCTGTCAACCAAAGGCCAATTTAATGTAGGTGCCTCATTCAAAAACACCATTCATATATTGATAGCGGTGAGCATCTGTGGTGGGTTTCAGCTGCACATTAAGTTGTATTCTAAAACAAATGGTGTATTGGACAACAGACAGTTCACTAGTGGGAACAGTAGCACTGTGTGTGATGGCTGATCAGAGGTAGCTGCATTGCTCGAGGTAGGTAGTTGCATGTGCAACAGAGGCAGTAAGGCTGGTTTTTGGGAAGCATTTGTACTCCAAGAAAACTCAAATGTGCAACCAAAAAGAAAAATAGTGAGAGCAAGAGCAACAAATGGAAAAAAAGATAGAAAAGAAAACAGGGATGCGATGAGAGAGAACACTGGAGAGGAGGGAGAAGATAGAAACAGAGGTAAAGAAAAACAACTTAAGGATTCTGGGTTTCTAAAAACAATCAATTTCTCCAAAACTACTAAAATATTATCCGCATGTTCAAAATGTATCTTATTTTCTGAATTAAAACAGACCAAACACGTTTGTTAGATATTCACATACGGTCACTTCATAATAAATCATCGAAAACACCTTTCTCAACTCATTCTCTTCCCTCATCCTGATCGACCAGCTTAATCTCTTTTTGTCCTAATTCTTTATCCTAAAAAAGAGGTATGAACTTAGATTTGTCTTCTTAAACCCTCTCTCTCTCCTCTCCTTTGAAATTTTTCATCTTTCAAATTGTTTTTCTGGAAAGATTTTGAGTAGATCTATGGAGATATATACAAATCTGCAACTTTATAAAAAATTTCTTCATAGTAACATGATCTTAGTGTGCAATTGTTTAAGGTATGACTGTGATTTTATAAATAAAAGTGACTGAATAAATTTTGAAAATATTGAAATTGATTGCAAAACAGATATTTTCCAATAAGTTCCACAAACTAGAAAATAAGAAAATAATAATAATAATAATAAAACACCATAAAAAGGGCCAAATGTGTATATTTGATTATACAGTAGAAGTTCAATCATTTGACATTAATCAACTTAACCTTAAATGAATTTAAAAAGTAAATTAAAAACCGTAATAGTTGAAGAGAACTAAAAATAATAATATGAACACAACACAATTCACTTACACTTAATAGTACCTTAACACTATGTTTGGATTGGTGGAATAGGAGAGAGGAAAGGAAAGGTAAATGAGGAAAGGAAAGGAAAAGAAAGTGTTTTTAATGATTGTTGTTTGGATGGTTACAAATATAAAAGAAAGGAAAGGAAACCAATCTTATTTAGAGGGGTGAAATAAATGAATTCATTTTATTTTATTTACGAAAATGCTATTCTTTCAACAATATGAATACCCAAATATTAATAGGGTTTGTTTTGGGATATTGAAAAAATCATTAATCCTGGATTCCTTTCCCTCATTTTCCTCCCAAATTTGGGTGGAAACTGGATTGGGTTAAACAAGAAGAAATTATTCCCTCCTTTTCCTTCCATTTCCTTCCTTTCCCTTTCCTTTCTCTCTCATTTAACAATCCAAACAAGATATTAGAAATCCATCCGAACCCTTTCCTTTCCTTTCTCTCCTATTCCATCAAACCAAACATAGTGTAACTCTAAAACAGTCAAAGGATTGAAACATGGAAACCACCAAAGCATAGAGAATCAAATGCATGAAACCAAAGTACCATCTGTAAACTATGCAAAGACATTAATTCTTTCATCAAACCTGAACGACAAAACAAAGCAAGCAGAAAACAGAACTTAAAATGGGAAAGAAAGGAGATGGTAACCATGCACAAAGGCCTTAAAATGACAAACCACAATTGTGTATAAAGAACCAAACCTAGGTAATGGATTTTCGATTTGGTTTGTTTAAATTAGATTAACTAAATAATTCCACAATCCACATGGAAATTCATGAATATCATGTCACTAATAAGAAAATTCACAAGCAAAATGAAATGATACTGTAGATTCGTGTATATCTTCAAAAATTTACATAAATCTATGTACATTTCAAAAACCAATTAAAAGAAGAAAAGAAGTTAGAGATTAGAGAGAGTGGGGGAAGGGGAAACAAATCTAAATACATATCTTTTAGTTAGAATGAAGAATAAGATCAGAGGATAATGCTGAGAGATCAATTGGGATGAGGGAAGAATGAGGTGAGGAAGGTGTTTACTGTGTTTTACATAAAGTGAGCGGAAGTGATTGTAAAAGAGTAAAAAACATCATTTACACCTCTACTCATTAAAAGTAAAAATGATTTTCATATTTCCTGGATGTGTTACGAAAATATCAAACAAATACATTCTTGTTAGGTTTTTTAATTTAAATAACAGGAAGCATGTTTCAAGACAATTAATTGTACAAATGGAATAAAGACATGCAAGTGTGTTTACATAAAGTGACCGGATGTGATTGTAAAAGAGTAAAAGAAAACATGGTTTTGCCATTTTACACCTCTTCTCATGATTTTCATATTTTCCTGGACGTGTGTTAAAAAAATATCTAAGTATCTAACAAACACAATTTTGTTAGGTTTTTCAATTCAAAAAATGGAAGAGTGTTTTGAGACAATTAAATTGTACAAATGGTATAAAGACATGCAAGCTCATAGGAATATAGTGGCCAAAATTGTAGTGGAAACAATGAGCAACTTATATTTGTGGAGTGAAGAATACTAGATTTTATTATACTATATTCTATAATAGCAAAATTACATTATGTTTACCTATAATTGCACTTGTTATAAAGTAATACAGTAATACCTCCTTTTCAAAAAAAGAGAAAAAGTAATACCTCAGCATTGCATAATGTGCAGAACAATGCATCATCACCAGCGCCTTCTTGCTCCAGTAGCCCTTCTTGTTTGCGGCAATCTTCATGAACAAACAAAGCGCAAAAGAATAGCTCAATGTGACAAGATCCTCTGGTGGCAGGTTGAATATCCACTCCTCCAATATCTCCTACTGAACCTTTGTTAATAGAATTCGCTGGTGCTATTGAACTTTTTGAGACTGATGACGGCGAAGAATTCACCCCACTACCAAATTCATCAAATTTTCTAGGTAGATCCTTTACTGATAACCCATGATTTGTATTAGATTTATTTGTCATTTTAATGTCAAATTTGGACATTATGCCCGGATCTGCAGGATTGATTGCTGTACATCGGACGTAAAGAATGAATGCAAGAAGTGCCTGCAATGTTGTAACAAGAATATGGGAATAACATCAGACATGAAGGTTGTGCTTCTATATACACAGATACAAATCACGAGGACTTAAATCCAAACACTCCTGGTAAAACTGTCATATCATGTTAACTAATTGCTAGACCAAAAAGCATCATCTAGTATATTCAGCATTGCCCAATTGTATTTTTCACTTTTCACTTCAAACAGAGGCAGTTGCATCTCTAGGATCACACTATTTGCATCTAATTATATCATGCAAAATGCGTAAATTAAGCATTATTATAGACTATATTTTCCAACCTAAAACAGCCATTCCAAATCAAAGAACTGGTGACCCAGTCTTCAATCTGGCCAGTGTTTTGCAATGGAGTGGGTAGAAACCCAGATGACTAACCTGTGTTTATTAGGGCAGTTACCAGGTTAGACGGACCTAGACCTTGATTCAACAAACAAGGAGAAAAAATTTGTAAAGCTAATGAGGGATGCACTTAATAAGAATAGAATCTTAGTTCCATACATAAAGAGGAACATTTTCGACCAACATTCCATGCATTGCCTATATTCAGGTCAAGTGATCACAATATAATCAAATGACCCACGAATTCAAAAATTTACAAGGACCCACTTTCACTTTTCCAAGTCAATGCCAAGGCTATGATATAACTATGCTTAACAAATTAATTTTAAATGAATCCACATACCACTGGGGAGTAAGCAGCGATTAAAGCGAATTCCCAGGTGCGGCCTCCAATGAAAGGAGCAAAGAAAGCATAGAATGCGACCACTAATAAGCAGAATACAGTAATTGCAACAACCTATCCAAGGTAAGGATCAGAAGAAAATAAGTTATTATACAACAGAACATAAATATATACATCAAAGGAAAACAAAATCGGTACACAGAAAATAGAGCAACCAAAATACACAATTTCAAAATATTATAAGCCACCTTGACAGATACTACTAATATGTAACTTAGCAATTGGTTTATGAATGTACACAAAACCATCAACTTAAATATCAACAGAGGAACAACCTTGGCCATGTTATGTTAGAATAAAGTTACAGATGATATCAATTACGAAGAAAAACATTCTCAGACATACTTCAATCATTTTGATCTTCTACTAATAAAAATGATTCCAAAATGTCACTATTCCTCTATGTGAAACAAAATGAATCCTGGTGCTGAAGTTAAAACTAAAACAACTATTATGACCATGAATTGATTAAGTCTAGGAAATGAAACATGAAACAAGCAGTCAAGCACTACTGCACCATAGATCTTCCTTAATCCTTTTACTGTTACCAAGAAACATGCTGATATAAGAGAGAAAACCATGATATCCTAGGAAAACTAGCCTTCCAAGGACACTTGCAAGTGGCCTTGGCAGCCTCTAAAGAATCCAAACCATTTTCATACAGGCCATAATGTTTTTATTACATTATCAAGATCTAAAATGGACAATCCAAACCATTTTCAGGCTTTAAGTACTATCCCGATTACCCAAAGCCTCTTTTGATTGCTTGCCAATGGAGGGGAGATAGGCTCCCAATAAAATGCAGCTAAAAAGAAGAATCACGCAGGATTTCCTTTGGGAAGAGGGCACAGAAGGGAAAAAGGATTATTTTGCATTTTGGAAAATTGTTTCTGGGGAAAAGATTAATGTTAATGGATATGTGAGGCACACTTCTAACATGGCTCTGACTTAAATACCACAGACAAAAACTAAAGTCCTTCTGTTGGATACAAATGGCCAACATTATCGTCCTTATAGATGTCTTATAATAGTACTCTTCCTGAAGATTGCAGCAAAGTCTGCTTCAGATGCAAAAATCCCACACATTTACATATATAAGATTTAAAATAGTTAGAAAAAAAAATTTAAAAAAAAAAAAAAAAAAAAAAAAATTCCTCTGCAATCAAGCTGGGAAGAAGTCCACATCAATGCTAGTTCTAGAACCATCAAAACCTAGAAACAATTCATATTTAAAGCCTAATAAAGTTATTTTAAAAGTGAAATACCTAGAGAACTAATGAAACATAAGGTAAAATTTCCTCCATTATGAAAATATCATAAGACTTAACGTGACATTTTTTTCTCCCTTCTTTTGCCACATTTTCTCAGTAATCGATCAAAGCATAAGAGAGACTTAACACTAATCACAGAAGATATAACACCAACAAATTTAGCAAAACCTAGCATAATTTTACCTTTGAAAAAAAAAATGGAGAATTCACAACTGAGCACCAAACACACAACGTATGAAACCCCACAAACAAAATAGGAATCACATACAATTTCAAGCTTTTTTTTTTTTTGTTGTTGAAGAAACCCACAAATAGAAAGCAGTGAGTGAAGCAAACCGTAGAAAAAATTCAAAAGAAAAGAAATACTTATGTGATGAAATCCTAAACAGAGCAGAGTGTAAATTGAAATTAAAATTAAAATACCTGAAAGGTATGTGCAGGAAGTTGCCATCCATGTTTTCTCACCATAACTGCCCCAGTTCTGAGACCCTAAAATCCCCCACAAAAGTAGAGTCCAAAAGAAGAGTTGCAGTGGAAGAAAACACAAATGAAAAAAGGAAGAAAACAAGCGTTGACACTACTTTAGAGAATTAGGTTGTCACTGACCTAGTGTTGGCTGTATTACTACTGTCGGAAAGGTATTTTTTGATGGGTCCACGGATGGGTCCCACTGAAACTATTCTTCTTCTCTGTTCTCTTGCCTGCTTGGCTGCTTCATCCTTTCTTTCTGCTTAAGTGCTTAGCATTTGTATTTATTTGGGCATATTTCCTAGGCATCCCTAACATTTTGATGAAATGTCTTATTCTTTATTGAATTTAATAAACTTATCTCAAAAATCCCTAAACTTTATAACATTTTGCAACATAACTGGGGGTGACAATTTAACCCACACCCGTGGTCACCTGACCCTCTACGACCGGGTTTGGATACGCAAAATCCAAACCTACAGCAGGTTTGGGTGCCAAAATAGAACCCAAAGCTGGTTCGGGTGTGGGTTTGAAAAAAAAACACACACACACATGCGAACCCGCAAGCCTGCCTTACATTAAAAATATATTAACATTCATTATTTAAAAATATTATAAACTTAAAAATTAAATGAAACTTGAAATAACGGGGAATGAAATAAAAAAATTCTATTCATTTTAAGTTTGTTTTTAACAATTGTGAGTTCAACTCTTTACTCATGTTTTTTAAATGTAAGGTTGTCTTCAATTCGACACTGAAAAAACATGCATAAAGAGTTGAACTCTTATTTATATATAAATGATCTTTGCCTCAAGCAAAATACAAGCTTGAAATGGATTGAATATTACTCATTCTAGTATTTTCTTTTCAAGGTTTTTTTTATTTTTAATCTTTAAGGTTATAATATTTTATATAATTAAATATTAAATATTGATATATTTTTGTGGGTTTGAGGGTGTGATCCATGAACCCTCGGGTGAAACCCGCACCCGCACCCGCTTAATTTTTATGGGTTCGTGGCCGGATTTGGGTGACAAGATTGATCGTGGGTTCAGGGTGAGAATTTGGTAAAATTTGCCCGAACTCGACCTATTGCCATCCCTAAACATAACTACATAAGTTCCTCAATTAAATTTCAATTAAATTAAACTAACAATTGAATGATGTTTTTGTTACTTTATCCATATTATAATTTTAAACCTAAAAAAAAAAAAAAAAATTATCTTTGATTTTATGTTGTGATCAAATGTAATAGTCGGATGGTAACCACACTCGTTAAGAGTTCCCATGTTCAAATCCTTGCTCCCCCAAATCAAAAAAATATATATATATATAGAGTAATTTTCCAATGAGAACTTTTACAATACACACTTTAAGCACTTTTTGATGAAATTGTATGGAATATATTGAATCTTGATTTGAATTTTGTGTGGATGGTTAAAACATTGAAATACATTTATGGAAAAAAAATTACAAAAAAATTCGGATGCAAGAACTAATTTTTTCCGATTTTTTTGAAGATAAAATATTTAAAAATAGGGAAATATAAGAAAAAATAATTCTCAAATTCAAAAAACTTCCAAAATTTTAACAAATGTGTATTTTAATTTTCTTAGGATGCATACAAAAAATCCCATAAAAAAAATTATTTGATTACATGCAATTTCATCAAAAGGTGCTTAAAGTGTGCATTGTAAAAGTCCTCGTTGGAAAATTACTATATATATATGATTTTTATGTTTTAATTAATTGTGTTCAAGAACATAGTTCTAATAAACTCCATTTCCTTAATTTTTAAAATGGAAGATTTCGGTTTAATGGTTTTCAAAAATAATATTCTAATTTCATATTAGTGATGCTACTAACAATCCACTAAATATCTTTAAACAATCCATTATTTAAAAATAAAAATAAAATCACAATTTTATCCTCAATTAAAATTACTAAAGATGATAAAAGAATTTATAAACACACCACAACACAATTTTTAGATTCCAACATTTTATTTTTCTCTTATGCGTTTCACAAACCCTAATATATATATACATATAGTATTTTTTTTAGTGCAGAATCCCGTTTGAATTTTTTATATGGTTTTACTGATTTCAACCGGTTGGAATCAATGAAATTGTACAGATTTTTCGAACGAAATCCTGCACTTGATAATATATATTCACCGCCAAGAAAAAAAAAAAAAAAGGTTTCAAAAGTTTAAAGTTTCAATGATTTTTATAATATATTATATATTGAAAGTTAGCGGGTGGGCCTCTATCATTCTTATTTTTGTTATACACAAACAAACACGGTGAGGTGTGAATCCTATTTTTAAGATGTTTGTTATATTCTTTTTTTTTTTCTTTTTCTTTTTCCATTCTTTTTTTTGTTTCGTAGTAGGTAAGTTACTTTTAAATTTAAAAAAAAAAAAAAAAAGTCTAATTTTATGTATTCCTTTTTAACTTAGAAGAGAAAATATATAGTGGTGTCAAAACAGGCCAACTCGGCCTATTAGGGAGACAGGCCAACTCGGCCTATTAGGGAGACAGGCCATGCTAGGGCAGCCTATTTGGGGGGAGGGTGGGCCCGGCCTGGGCAAGTGGCCTATGCAGGAGTGTGCCAGCGCGTGCCTGTGGTGGGCCGGCCCGTTAAGGCCTTAACGGGCTTAAAATTTTTTTTTAAAAAAAAAATTGAAATTTTGAATTCTGATGGGCCTTAAATTAGGCCCAAAGGCTTGGCGGGCTGTGCTGGGCCGGCCTGCAGGCCATGCCACCTGGCCCAGGCACGGCACGCCGGCTTAACAGGTTTGGGCCTAGCCTGTTAAGCTAGTGTGCCAGGCCGGCCCGAGCCTACGACCAAAACAGGCCAAGCCGAGCCGCCCGCCAGGGCCTAGCCCGTTTTGCCAGCTCTAAAAATATGTTCCTCTTAGGATTTGATTTCCTAGATATCATGAACTAGTCTAACCAATATATATAATTATTTATTTATTTATTTTATATAGTTTTTCACTTAAGCAATTTCATTCCTACTGCTACAATTGAATTCTTTTATTCTTCAGTTCATCTATTCGAATAATTTAAGGTACGAGATTACAAATTAATAAATATTTTAAGTTTTTTTATATTTGTTATTTTCTTAGGTTATTATTTATTAATATGATTTCTTTAATGAATTCTTCTTTCAATATATATATATATATATATATATATATATATATATATATATATATATATATATATATATATATATATATATATGATTTTGCTACATTTATTTATATATATTTTTATTTAAATTAGTTAGATTTTTTTTATTCGATTTTCAGATGCGAAACCCATCGACAATTGATGGATTTTTCAAAAGAATTAAAACCTCAAAAACTGGTTCATCTTCGTCAACATCTAATATTAATATTCTAGCTTCTGAAAATCAATCCACGGAATCTCCAACAAAGGATATTAACCAAAATAATAAATCTTTGGTGCATAACCCAGGATTACGTCGACAAATATAGGATTATCCCGTCAATGAATGTGATGAAATTTATTAATTTTGATTTATAAAGTTGGTGTCTTTTTTTATTTATTAATTTATTTGTTCTGCCATTACATATGAGACTTGACGCTATTTTTTTATTTTTTTTAAACTTAGTATTTAAATATTAGTATATTTGTCTCGTGTTAATTTGAATATTTGTTTTTGTTTTGGCCCCCTAAAGCTATAATCATGGCTTTGCCCCTATATATATATATATATATACAGAAATTCTATTATCAGTTCGAACTGACAAAAGTTATATCAGTTCCTTGCATGTAGGCCACTGGATTTAAATACTTTGACTTGGCTGTATGCACTTGTCAGTCAAAGTATTTAAATCCAGTGACCCACGCACAAGGAACTGATATAACTTTTGTCAGTTCGAACTGATAATAGAAAGACTATATATATATATATATAATATCATTAAAGTTTTAGTTGATTTCGAAATGATGGAGAATGTTTTGTAAGAAGAAGCAAGCAATAATGAAAAAGTAACTTCTCGTTTGGTGTTGTTTTGGAAGTATGTTTTTCATATTTTTTTAAATCATAAAAGAAACTTGGGTTCGATGTTGTTTTCAAACAGGAAACACTTTTTTCCCTTTAAGACCCTGCTTGGTGCGTAGGATATATGATAGAATTATTTTTATAGGACATGATAGATTAGGATAGGATTAGATTAATTGTAATGTTATCCTCGAGATATCTTCAAACAAAATATTCTTAAAAAAGAATTGAAAAGCTTTTCAGAAATTTGGAAAAAAGCATATGAAGAAATTTGGAAAAATTCCTAGATTTCTTCAAACAAAAAATTAAAAAACTTTTTACGAGTCATATAGAAAATTGAAAAATAAAAATGTTAAAAATAGAAAAAAATAAATAAAAATAGCTTCATCGATCTCCATCATTGAAGAAGCATCAATGAAGTTGTCTTATTCAAGAAAGAAAGATATTACTTGTAATTTTGTGTTAAATACATTAACGAATTATTTTTTTCATGTGATTTTAATAATTGATGATGTCAAACAAAGGTGTTGGTGACCATTGTGACTAATATCATGTTCTCCCTTAAAGTGATGCACAAACCCCATTTTGGTCTTTCCTTGGCTTGTATCAGATCACAATAGAACACACACATTTATTTCCAATGAATTTTCACTAAATCAACAAAATATTTATTCTCCTTTAGTTTTTAAAACTTTCTAAGTTTTTCTAAGTGAAAATTTGATTTTTTATGGACTTTCCCAAATCACCCTCATTTGCTAATGGAATGGAATTAGTAACTCGATCGCTACTTAAAATGTTATCAACTCATTTGTAACACTCATAAAGTTTAATCAAAAACTTATTAATATTACAAGTCATCTCATTAATATTACAAGTCATTAAACAAATTATCATAACAAAATTTAACATATTATAACTTGTATCTCAGTTCAATTATCAAAAAGTTATTGACATTCTCACTTTTTCCCAATGTTTAACCAACTTAGGGTGTGTTTGGTATCGGTTTTCACTTGTTGTTTTTCAAAACTAAAAATGAAAATGACAACAGTGTTTTTGGTTTCAGTTTTGAATTTTAAAAATGCGTCTGGTAGCATATAATTGAAAGCTGTATTCTGAAAATGAAAACAGTAAAGACGCGTTTGGTAGATAATACTGAAAGATGTATTTTGAAAATGAAAACAGTAAAAACACATCCAGTAGATTAACTGAAAACATCAACAAACTGAATATTTTTATCAGTTTCTATATATGTAATTTGACTTTCCCATCTATTTAAAATATTTTTATAAGGTTGTAATATTTATTTTCATTCACTTCAATTTATAATTTAATATATATGTGAAATAATTATACAATTGTTCATAACAATATAATAGCTTAAATTTAATCATTTCATACTGACCATTAAATCATTTTTAATTGAATTATAAAAGGGATTGTAAGATATTTGATCCGTTTGCATTAAAAAAAACATAACTATCAATTTCCATAATTGTAGATTACTTTTACGCTTCATTAGAATTCTCATAACATAGCATTACATAGTATGATTACATAAGATCACGAATAAATTATATAAGACACCACCTCCTATTACATGAGCTATCTCACCACATTGTTGGAAAACCTTGTCAATTATAGTTGACCATACCCTCTTATGGAATGTAGATGTCTGTACACCACCTCTTTTGACATATGCGAATAAAAATAACATCATTTTGTGTAGACCATTCGGTCTTTTCGTCAACATCAACATCGACACCAATATTATGGGATTCCATTATACTTGCTGTTTTAAGACTAACATTGAAATAGAATATTTTAATTTCATATTAAAAAATCTATGCTTTTAGAAATTCACATAACATAAGGCATGAATTCGATCAAAATATAACATTTCTTCATTTTGTTGTCCATAAGTAGCATTATAATATTTTAATTAGGAATTCGATCACAATATAATATTCGGTGGAAAACTCCAACAAACTTAGCCTATAAATGATCTAAAAAAACAAACAGGACAATCAATGAATCAAGAAAATAACAGGGGAAAACAAGAAACAAAATAATTATTTTGCATTACAAAGGGCCTAGAAACAGATATACATTGATGTAAAATTAGTTGAAAATCATGTTTCTGATGAACACCTGAGTTCAAACTGTCATATCTTTGTGTTAAATGGAAGGGAAAATTGCACAAACTTACCCTAACGTTTTCCATTATGGCATAATATTCAACTAATGCCTTTAATTGCACAAACAACCCCTCCTTTTAGTCAACTTCAGTTAAAAATAGCCATTGACCATGATTTTTTTTTGAAAGCCCAATATTGCCCTTGCGCTTTATTACAAAAAAATCTTAATTGCCCTTTATTTAAAACATTATCTACTTTAAATTATTAGAATATAAAAAATAAATACTAAACATAATCCTTTTTAAATCAAAAATTCAAAAATAATATATTAAAAACAAAACAATTTAAGAAAACGTTATTTTGAGAAAATACAATTTAATAATATATTAAAAAAAAACAAAAAAAAAACGTTATTTTGAGAAAATACAATTTAATAATATATTAAAAAAAAACAAAAAAAAAACGTTATTTTGAGAAAATATAATTTAAAATTATGCAAGTCCAATATGAATAGTGGTAATGTGCTACATATTTTTAAAATTTAAAACATTTTTTTTTATTTAAAAAGGATTATGTTTAGTATATTTTTTAAAATTTTTGAACCAAAATATAATGTGTAATTTATATTGAGTCAAATTATTTTGTCTTATAAAGATGAACATTGAACAAATTTTCGGTGCTACTGTATTTTATTATGACAAATGATTATATTTTTATTTCAAACTCTTGATGATTTTATTTATATTTGTGTTTAGATTACTAAACATAATCCTTTTTAAATAAAAAAAATTCAAAAATAATATAATAAAAACAAAAAAAATTCAAAAATATGTAACACATTACCACTATTCATATTGGACTTGCATAATTTTAAATTATATTTTCTCAAAATAACGTTTTTTTGTTTGTTTTTAATATATTATTAAATTGTATTTTCTCAAAATAACGTTTTCTTAAATTGTTTTGTTTTTAATATATTATTTTTGAATTTTTTTTATTTAAAAATGATTATGTTTAGTATTTATTTTTTATATTATAATAATTTAAAGTAGATAATGTTTTAAATAAAGGGCAATTAAGATTTTTTTGTAATAAAGTGCAGGGACAATTTTGGGCTTTAAAAAAAAAAATCATGGTCAATGGCTATTTTTAACCAAAGTTGACTAACATGAGGGGTTGTTTGTACAATTAAAGGCATTAGTTGAATATTATACCATAATGGGAAATGTTAGGGTAAGTTTGTGCAATTTTCCCTAAATGGAAACACAATCATCAAACACACTTCAGACAATAAGGATTTGGTGACAAGGCACAGACAGATTGAATTTGGTGACTTGCATGCATTTAATGTCATAGATTAAACTTGCTACAAACTGAAACAATAATAACTGATTAATGTGATTGTTAGCACTATATGACATTCATAATACATTTATTTTATAATGGAAATGATTTTACAGAACAAGGGAAAATATCAAAAGAAAAAAAGTCGGAAAGATTGCAAAATTAATTACCAGTGTAAGTATGTATCTGAGTTCAAAACTCTATTTAATAACCAAATGACATATATGTCGGTTTATAGGATCCGTCACTAATTAAGCCATTTGATCACTTAAGTAGTCGGTGAGCCATACAATGAACATAATAAGTATATGGACACTCATTGAGAAATAATGCTTGCAACCTGTTATCCTGAAAAATCCGTCGGGGGTTTCCCGGGACAACCTGGACCGCGGCGGACGGGTGCGCCGCAGCTAGTCCGGACCGGGTAGGGGATGGTTCCTCGCTTCCAGGGTAGGTATCGGGGGAGGCCCTTGGTCCGGTTGCCAGGGATCGGTACAATGCAGTCGAACCGGTTTTGCAAACGAGGATGAGGTTGAGTTTTGTGTATATAGGGGCGTGACAAGTACAATTTACTGCCGAGAAGGAGGGATCTTTTTATTCCTTAACGATGGGGTACATTATGAGCCATTACATGTGCTATAATTACAATGAAAACAAATTAGATAGAGGTAAGATACCCTCGCTAAATGGGAGCTAGCTCGCAAGGGTTTTAACTAAGCTAGGTGGTAGCCATGTAGATCATGCCTAGGAGCTTGGGTCAGGAGGGGTGGTAGCCAAGTAGATACACACAGGAGCTTGGGTTAAGCGGGGTAGTAGCCAAATAGGAAACACATAGGAGCTTTGTCTAGATGAGGTAGTAGCCAAGTAGGATACACATATGAGCTTTGTCTAGGCGAGGTAGTAGGATGTTTCGGTTTTTAGAGGCCAACCCCCTTATTCTTGGATCGTAAGGGTATTTATAGTGTCTTTCCTTGAGGGGTAGGTGGAAGCAGCTTATTTAGGCGGGAACTCCCGATCATATCTCCATCGTCCCCCATTGTCAGCAATCGCGATGGTACAGAACTAAGGGCTAGGATCGCTCCACCATGTTTTTCCTCTATTGAGGGCTTTGGTAGGTGGGAGCCCCTAGTCCCTAGGGCGTAATTGGTGGACATGATCTCAGCCCCTAGTTTTGAGCGGGGCCGTGGTCGTCACACTTCTTGAAGGGTCTTGATCGTTCCATCTAGGCCCTAGGTCCATGCAGACATTTCTCTAGGGCTGATATGGTGTACATGTGGTGTTTCCAGGGGTTTTAGTTGGCTGGATGGGTCATTGTTGCAGAGGGAAGTCGTTGTCAAAATCTGGCTTAAAGGGGGACAGCGTCAGCGCCAGCGCCTGTCCTGCTGCACACTGTCAGGCTTCTTCTCCCACCATTTCTATCTTCATGTTTGCTGCATTTCTGTGAGTATTTTGCTGGAGAAACAGAGTATCCCTTCTCATGTATAGGATAATTGACTTCCGTTAGGGCTGAGATGGAGGGCGGTTCCACCGTTGATTCAGCGTGGCCAACGGATGATCTCGATCGTAGGCTGCCTACCTTTCCTCATTCGTGATTGCTGTTTCACATTGATGGACTGGTGCTGTGGCTTTGCAGGTGCTCCCAGTCCCTTCTTCATCCCATGTGAGCTAAGGTGAGGGCTGGCGTCAGCCCTTCCGGAACAGGGGTCGCTAGAAAGTTTTAAGGAGTTTTTCTAGAGGAGAGGTCGTCCAGGTTGTAAGAGTGTGTAATAAGGGACTGGGTAGGTATTATTTAGGGTGGCTTCTAGCCGGGTCGCTGGCTGGGAGCGGGTCTTATACTGGAACATATAGTTCCTTTCATTGGGCGTCTGAGAAGAGCCGGGTCATCGATGGACCGCGTCTTGGAGGCGGGATCCTGGCTGGACCCGGTCTTCCTTCTCAATAGGCATTCTAGGGGAGCACCCCAGATTTTAGGTGAACCGTGCTTAGATCCGGTGTGTCCTGGAGGAGGCTCGGCACATGAGGGACCGGGTCTTTCTTCCCAATAGTCGCTTTAGAGTGACCGGATGGGTGCTTCTTCAGGGGGATGCCAGGGGAGGATGAGGTCCTTTAAGTGGAAAAACTCTTTCTTGAATTAATTACCTATTTTCCCGGTTAACAGAAGTCCCTCCCGCCTTCAATGTTTATGGTTTCGCTGAACGTTGGAGGCGGGGAACCTGGTCGCATGAAGAGTTTTTCTTGCTTAGATTTTCTTGTTTACCTCTCCTGAGTTCATTGGGATTTACCTTATTGGCCCAGCTTCTCCTGCATTAAATGCAGTAATGATGGCCCTCTGAATTTTGCACGTTTCTCGGGACATGGGCGTTAGCGAGGGGATGTTTTACTACGCCTTCTTCCACGTGGCTTGTGTAGAACGGCTAACTTGTCCCATTTGCTTTTCTGTCTTGCTTCCCCAGCCGTTCAATAGCTTGGAGGGCCAAGATCTTCTCGTTCAAAATTTAAACCGCCCCTCTCCCTTTCTATTTAAGGTTGGTTTGACCAGAGTTTTTCCATTTTCTCCAGCTTTCCAGCTTTCACTTCTTCTTCTTCTTCTTCTCTACTTCTTACTTCTCTTGAAAAAGATGGCATTAGAGGATTCTAACATGGAGAAGGACTACGACTATGGCGGAGAAGACAGCTCCCTGGAGAGGTCCGGGCTATCTCTGAAGAGGCGACGCCCCAGCGGTGATTACTTTACGTGGGGAAGCCGGGCTCGTCCCCAACCCCGTCGCTCTGGGCGGCATTCTTCCGTTGGGACCGGGTTCACCAACTCCCCTTCTTTCCCGGTCACGTTTCTGATAGGGGAGAGGCGACCAGCCTAGGGGCGCTCTCAGGCAAAGGGGACTGGGATTTGGAGCATGTGGACCTGGGGGAATTAGGCCATCGTATGCTAGCGGAGGGAGGGGACCCTCCTGAGGTTTTTGCGTGTGTTCCCCCCTTTGTATGCACCGCGAGCGTGTTGTCTCGCTTGGGGTATGATTTCAACATCCCTGATGACGTGGAACTCTCTCTTCCTACTAAAGATTACGATGCCTATGCGCCTCCTCCCGGTCACCTTCCTATTCATGTGACGGCATTTGATAGAGGGGTGCGCCTCCCACTCTACCCTACCCTGAGGCGGGCCTTGTGTGCTTTTGGGTTAGCCCCCATACAGTTGGTGCCGGGCTTCTGGAGGAACCTAGTGGGTTTCCTTGTGCTGTGGCGGGAGGCCGCTGGCTCTCACCCTAACCTGGGGGAGCCGGGTTACAGGGAGCTATGCTCCATTTTCCAGTTATCGCCCTTGACCCAACAACCCACCGTTCAGTATTATCTTCGTTGTGTCAATGCTGTCGACTTCGTGGTTCCTGGCACCCGGAGGAAGAAACCCGGATGGAAGAAGGAGTGGATTGTGGTCAAGGGCAATTGGGGAGCCACTGTGCACTACGGCCATCGGGAATAACCAGTCCCTACTTCTTTTGGGCCGCAACCAGAGTGGGTGAAGGAGGAGGACAATGAGGCAGTTATGAGCTTTTTAGCTTTGATCAAGCAAGCGGGTTATGGTAATGCTGGTCTTGACGGTTTTCCTTGGGAGCGGGCTAGGGTGGAGCGCTCCTTCTTGGCGATCGACGCAATCCCAGGTGATTTATTCTTTCGCTTACGTTCTCTCTTTTTAACAATGTTACTCTATTTAGCATTTGAGAACTATCATTACCACTGTGGCTATTGTGGAAAGAGTGGCGTGGATTATGACGGTCCCTCAATGGGTAGTCTTCTTCGCAGGTGTCCAACAAGAGGAGGCCCCTCTCAGCGAATCGGGCGTGGCTCAGGCAAGGGTGGGCTCCCCTGTTGGTAAGGAGGCTTCTTCGTGCACCCCGCTCAAGCAGGCGATGCTACTGAAAATCAAGAAGGAGAGGGGGGCGCTTCAGGCTCAGTTTCTCCTCCCCCGTTAAAGGTGCTCTCACCTTCCTCTAGGTTAGAGGAGCTAGAGGCTCGCCTAGGTCAGAGCCGTGGTCTACCTAGTTCTTCTACTTCTAAACTTCCCCCAGTGGTTCCTTCCGGTTCTTCTACTTCTACTCCTTCTAGGTCGACTGTGCCTCCTCCCCAGCCTTCCTCCGTCAAAAGGAAGAGTGTGTTGATCGTGGAGAAGGCACCCCCCGTTCCTCCCAAAGCAAGGAAAGACTCCCCTTTCGGTTTCGACAACATTCTCCGTGCGTTCAGAGAGGCGTGCTCCCAAGCGGATTCTTCCCAACTTGCTGTGCTTCCTGCAAGCGAACTGGCCTCTAAGGGTTTCGTAATTGCAACTGAGGTAACTTCAGCTGCTTCCTTGTTTTATTGTTTGATTTGGGTGGCCGTGCTGAGTGCCAAGCCTGTACTTTTTGTGGTCCTCTCCTCTCTTTGTCTTGCAGGTGTTCCGGTATATCTTGGCCCTGGGGGAGTAGGTTGTTTCGCTCCAGGAGGAACACCGTATGGCGGAGGAGGGTCGTGTCAAGGCGGAGAAGCTTAGGGTGGAGGCGGAGAAGACCATCATCAAGCTTGTAAGGGAGAGGAAGGAATTGGACGCCAAGTCTTCCCAGGTAAAGAAGGACCTCGAGCGGGTACATAAGGAGTTGGAGGCGGAGGTCACCCGGTCCACTCGCCGGGCTCTGGAGCGGAATGAATTGAAGATCGAGCTGGCTGCAGTGGAGAACCGTGCCGTGGCTGCACTTGCTAGGGCGGCGGAGGCGGAGGCGAAAGCTGGGGCTGACAAATCCTTCGGGGACGATTATTATCTTACCCAACTGCACGTGGCTCAACACACTCTTCATAACTTCAATCTTCATCAAATTCACGGTTGGAACAGGGAAGAGATCATGGCAGGGGCTGATGGTGCTCCCAAGATGATGTCGAAGCAATCGGTGCCTCCTGGAGGCGGGGACGCAGCAAGCAGCAGCGACCTGGCTGGGAGTGACAAAATGGAGCCCAGCACAACCGGGAATATGCCAGGATCAACTCTTGTGAAGTCGGGGAAGTTACCAACAGAGGCCTAAGAGGAGCGCCGCTAGGAAGACGTAGCCCAGGATCCCCCACCGAGCCAATAGCCAATCGAGTCCGCCTTGCTTATCGATGAGTCCACCAGCCCCATGCAAGACCAGTGAACAATGCCTCTTTTATCATCGTTTAGTTTGCACATGCTTTTGCTTGCTTTTTTTTTTTTTTTTTTTTGCTTGATAATTTGGGGAGGGCCAGGCCAGCTGTGCCTTGGTCCTCCTTTGGTATGTCTTGACGGTGATTTTTCGTAGTCACTCAACAAATGATTTGATATCAGTTTTATGAACGAGAATGATTGAAATTAGCACAACAAAGTATTAGTAATGATGAACAAAAATACGTGGTAAAACTTCGATAGTTGGAGAAACATCCACGGGTTGTTGCCTAAGCAACGAAGACAAATTCACTATGAAAATTGTTATTGAATACACACTCTGATCTCTCCTCCTAATTCTCACATACCCCTTATTTGTGTTTTACAGGGGTATTTATACATAGTTATTTAGGGTTTGTGGGTATCACTAGGGTTTGGTGTCGTGGTGCCCACGTTCTAGGAGTTTTCTCAGTCCTAAAAGGACTTAATTTCACTATTTTGGGTGTAGCGTATCTTCTGGTTTGGCTGAGTCCTAATTTGGACAGGATTCTTATTCCTTTATTTACGGAAAACCTGCTTGTTTCCTTGCTGGGTTCTGAGTAGCTGCACTGTAGCTTATTGTATGGGTGCTAGTTGCTGATTCTACCCATATGTTTGGGGAGCGAATTTCCGCGACTATCTTTCTGGTTGAACCCCGAGTATGCCCGAGTATGCCCAAGTATGCCCGAGAGGCTATGTTGCCCGAGCCGATTTCCTTGGTCTATGGTTGGGATTTTGCTACTCATGGTTGATTTGCCTTCACTTCTGCTTACGTGGCCTCTTATGGTGGTGACGTGCTTTTTACGACTATTTTTACCTATAACAATACCCCCTTAAATATTTGAGCCGACTGTGTTGAATCAGGTCTTCTCGGGACAAATGTTTAACTTTCATATACTCACTTTTGTTATAACTTGCCTTCGTTCGTCGTTTTCTGTGTTAATGTATCCTCGTTTGATTCGAAGCATTGAATGACATGTATTAATTGCGTCCACATGCATCCGATTTACCACTCATTTAGAGATCTCTTGATGGTGACGTCTTGGCTCTCCGACGGCTCAAGGCGCTCTTTGGTTGCCACCTGTCTTCTTCTGCTTGGTTGTGGTACAAGGCATTTATAAGACACGACCCTTCTGCTCGCCTGTGCGCAGCCCACGTCACGACCCACGTCCCTCTGTTTTCCTGCTTCTCCGTATATCTCATAGGGTTTTGGTTTTTTTTTGAAACTGATATCGTGCCTATATAAACTGCACTTTTGGGAAAATGTCCATTTTTCCTCCGCCATTTTCTTCTATCTTCAAGAGAAAAATTCGCCGGCATCTGTTATATTTCTGGGGGAACTCATTAAAACTGCACTTTGTTCTTCAACCTGTTTTGAGTTTAGACGTTTATTGGTCTTGCTTTGCCGAGATACTCAATTTCAACCCCCGGATCCTTACTTGAAGACCTTTCCTCTGCAGTTCATGTATCTCCAGCTTTCCGATATATCAAGATTAGTTCTTATGGATTCTGCAGCTAGGCACCGTCTTTTTACTGTTGGTATGATTGCTATTGAACGAAATGATGCTCTTACTGCCACGGTTGTTCACAGGTTATTGGGAGATCCTCTTCTCGATCAACCTCGTTTCTTAGACGCCGACGTTTCTAGGCTTTTCCGTGAAGTCCCTGCTACTTCTGAAGTTCCTCATTCTTTTGAAGTTCCCTCCGTTTCCATTGACTCATCAAGTCCTGAATCTTATCAGCATGAAGTTCAGTCAGATTCTTCTGTTTCTGGTGATAATCATACTCGACCGTGGAAGCAAATGGGAAAGCGAGCTAGCGAGCGCAAGGTGTACAAGGGTTCTTATTCCCGAGAGAGTCATATCGGCTTTCAGAATCTGCACGAGAGTGATGTAGAAGAAGAACATAAAGCAGCTCGCCTCACTTTCTCTCCCGACCAACCATGTGCTTACGATATTGAGCCGAACGTGGTTGGTCCCGATGAAGTTGGTAAATACATAAGTCGGTTTAACTTGGATGATAACTGCATTACGGTGCGCCCCGCCGAAGACTAGACTGTGTGGAACCCCCCACCAGGTATGGTGGCGATTTACGGGGCAATGCTTTCATGTGGCGTAATACTCCCGCTACAGCCTTTTATTACCTGGTTTTTGGCGGAAGCCTAACTTGCCCTTGCTCAATTGACTCCGAATAGTTACAGGATTTTGATGTGCATGTGGCACATGTGGCATCGAATGAAGCGGCCACCTCCTACTCCTCGTGATATTAGGCACTTTTATTCGTTGAGACCGCTGGGGAAGTCGGGAATTTATTTTCTTCTTTTAGCCAAGCTCGAGTATTGGATTTCGAAAGATGTGGAAGTTTGTGGGCAGGTTGAGTCGACCACTGATGAGAAAATGAAGGGGTTCGTCTGGGGCTTCCCTTCTTCAAATAAGTTCTGGAAGAACAGCTGGTTCTTCATTGGCGGTAGTTGGGGCCAAACGATCTCTTTCGACCTTGATGGCACTTAAGTGATACACAAGGTCCCTCGGTATTTTTGTTCGCCCGAGCGCTGGAACCGAGCGACTTTGTCTTTCACTGATGGTGAGCTCGTGGCCATGGCAAGGGCTGCAGTGCGACCATTGGAAAAAAGAGGCAGGCCATACCTCTTCAGCGAAAATAGGATGATAAAGGCTCACATTTTCCCTCAGATTTCCTTCTATAGGCGACGCCGTTAGTTTTTTTTTCTTTTCTTTTTTTTTTATGGCTTCAAGGAACTATTCCTTTTGCTTAGTCGGCTTACTAACCCCAAGTTCTCTCATTTTCCAGTGTTCGATGTAGATATCGTTTGTGACATTCAGGCGCGCCGGATGAAGTATGTGGTCGAAGCGAGGCGGAGAGAGGCTATACGTCAGGAGGCGACCAGGATTGCTCCTCCACAGGGTGATTCTGAGAGTTCTTCTGAAGATCTCCCTGAGGAAGAACATGATGGGGACGTTCCCGAGTATGCGCCCTGGGAGACTCAAGGTCCTGATGATGAGCCAGACTTGACAGGGGACGTGTGTGATCTGGGTGGTCCTACTGCAGACGAGGCAACTACCTAAGCGGATGATCTTGTCTACTCGAAGCTCAAAGGTAAAGAGAAGGTTGGGGACTCCTTTGAGCCAGCAGCTTTTTCCCGCGGGACTCACTCGCCCCACTTTGCTGCAAACGAGCCGAGTGCTACAGTCCAGGGTGCTGAAATAGCCAGGGAGCATCCAGGCGTAATGGCTTCTAAGATTTCGACTCCTACTGAGTCAATCCTTACACCTCCCGCAGGTGGTGGCGTTGAAATGAGGTATCCCAGCCCAAATTCTGAAGACCCTGCTGCTGACTTGAATACTCGTGGGAGGTAGTCTGGAAAGAGAAAAGCCTTATTTTCGCCTGGCTGCCCTACCCCTAAGATCCCGTGGGTGGTTGCATATATCGATTCATCTTCAGGCGATGAGAGGGAAGCTGAGGTTGGGAGGACAATGATTGGGACTCATCCACGGGATCAGGTCAGGGACAATGCTGGGGGTTCCACTGACTCTCATCGGGCGACATCGACTGCGGGGCTTCCAGAAACTAGGGTTGGTGGCTTGGGCTCATTGACCCAACCTGGCGAACCTACCCTCGAGTCTATGTTGAGGGCCATGGCTTCAGGCCGGGCTTACATAGAGGGGGACAGCTGTAGTTGCTTCAGGGTCGGCCCTTCAGCAAGCCGTTTGCATAACGTTTTCAATAGTGCTTCCCATGTAAGTTCGTTTTTAGATCAGTTTCCTCATTCTGTGATTCCGTCTTCTCACTTTCATTTTATTGCGTAACCTGACTGCAGATGGTGGCTGAGATGTCAGAGGCTTGCCAGGCCAGTGAAGCCCAGGCAGAAAGAATAAGGCGGCTAGAGGCCTAACTAAAGGAGAGTGAAGATCGATGTGCTCGAGTTGAGTTGGCTTGTCAGGAAGGAGCCAAGTCAAATCAGGTGCCCTTGGATCAATGTTTGGCACGTCAAATGGAGGCTAAACAAAATGCATCTTTCGCTGCTGAGGAGGTCAATACTTTGCAAGATCAGTTGTCATCTACTCAGGATGCTTTGCTCCAGGCCGAGCAGAACGTTGAAGACGCTAAATCATCTTATGAGCGCCGAATCAAAGACTTGGAGCGTCAGGCCTTGACAGTCAAGTCCCTATCGAAGGAAGCTAGGCTGGAATTGGAGATACATGGTGTCAATCATTTTAAAAGATCTCCGGCCTATGATGCTTTGCTTCTCCGGGAGTTCCAACGGGAGATGGTCTCGGCTGGGGAGTTCTTCAAGATGAAGAATATGGCGACTGATCGGGCCAGGGCCAATTTGAGCCTTTCAATTAAGAAGCATGTGGATATGTCTCTGGAGTCTCTTCAAATCCAGATGAAAGAGTGGTGAGCGTATTGCCGGAGTAAGGGTAAGGTGCCACATCCCATGCATCTGGAGGTTCCCACCGCCGATACCTTCTCTACTTTTCACGCTTGTCAAAAAGCGGGGATCGATGGTGAGAATCCTGACGTTGGGCCCGTCCCTGGGAGTGATTATAGCACCTGGATGGATGATGAAGAAGATGTGATCGTATGGCCTTCTGACGATAGCCTCCTGAGCGAGTATGTAATGGAACCTGACCCGAGCGTCGACGGGATCAGCTCGCAACCCCCAGCGCCGTCCTTTTGATCTCTTATTTTTTATTTTTGTAACGATTTTTGTATGCACCTTCACTTATATCTATATGAACTTTTATTCTTATGCTGTTCCGATGTTTCTGTTCTGGCTCCCTGCATGATAAATACATAAATGGGATGAACTAAACATGTATGAGTACAATTTATTCGATAGCCTGCACTCGGCTGTCTCTGATCTTAAGGATTTTCGGAACCCTTTACTCTAGCCGAGTATCTTATTAACTGGCAATTAATTAATACAGCCGAGTATCTTATTAACTGGCAATTAATTAATATAGCCGCGTATCTTATTTAACTGGCATAAGTGAGATTATTCTGCCGAGTATCTTATTAACTGGCAATTAATTAATGCAGCCGAGTATCTTATTAATTGGCAATTAATTAATACAGCCGAGTATCTTATTTAACTGGCATAAGTGAGATTATTCTGCCGAGTATCTTATTAACTGGCAATTAATTAATACAGCCTTATGTTTGAAGTTACTTTGCCCTAGCGTTACGTTGAGGCTCACCACAACCATACGCCAAGGTCCTTGCACATGTCACCTAGGACGTCTCCCGGTTTTGTCTGTGTAAGGTTTTCGCCGAATCGTTGGGGTATTTATGTATCGGCCAACACGGCTGCGCATCTCACCAGTCTTTCTGGCGGCGATTCCGAGTAGTTTTTCAGTTATCCTGGTGCCTCGGATTCGCCTTTTTGCTAAGAGGTGCGTTTGTACCGTCATAACTAGGCGGGCACGCTGCTTCAGCTTTTTCGCCTTCGAGCACTATTCGTCCGCTCTCTCGCGGCTTTATAGCGCCCGAATTTTTTTCTTTTTGAATGTTTATTTGGTCAGTTTTTGAGTGGCCGCTATTCCCTTCTGACGGTGAATTCATTGACTTCAGCAAATAATCTTTTTATTAGCAACTGAACTTTCAAATGATCAAAATGACAATCTGAAAATTAAAATACGAAAAAATACGAAATTTGAAACTAACTAAAGCAAAAGGTGGGGATAGGTTCCTTTTTAAGGATAGAAGATTTTGAGGTATTGTGTATTGCATGGTCGGGGCACTAGGCTACCCTCTGGTCGGGCTATCATGTAAGTGTTAGAATTATGCTCAATAGCAAGAGTGTAATATTGTTCTTGACAATCTTTTCATATTAATAAAGTGATTTCTGATTTAAACAAATCTTATAGCATTTATAGATTGAATATTATAATTGTCAAAAGTAAATGATCATAAGGTCAAAAGACTATGAGAAAAGAAGAATTGTTCGTACATCTGGATATGTATGAGGTAGACACAATTCTTTAGTTAGTCTTGAATAATGTTCACAACTTAAGTTAAAGGTTGGGCACCTTTATCTTGTTAAAGTTGTAGAATTCTTTTGCTAGCATTTGAGTGGGATCAAATGAGTTATGATGAGTCTAAAATCATTGGAGGGTCTTCGAGTAAAAGAATCTAGTGCACTGGGTGCATTGAACTGGATCACAATGAAATACTTTATCTAGAACTGTTAATAGATAATAGTCTTTTCATTATCAGGACAATCGGAGAGTCTATCTTAATCCTGAGATAAATGATAGACTTATGGTTGCAAGTGTTATCATTTGAGTTATCAATGAGTACGATTATATAGCATAGTTTATCCTCGATAGTTTGGTGATATTCATTTGTTAATCGATAGAGGACTTCATTTATAGATATGGATATCGTGGCTCCATTTATTAAATGTGAGTAGAATATCATCATATGGATATTTTGAGGTATTAGATATTGGATATTGAATCTTAATGTTAAGTTTTCGATAGAGTCTATTGAAACATGGCTTCTGGACAAGTCAAAATATCCAAGTTCAAAATGTGGTCATATGAGTAAATATGGTAACTTGGAGAGCTATAAGCGGTCTATGAGCTCTTGGCGATTACTGATATTCTTCACGAGGATACACCATCTCCAATAAGATTGTTTAGGGTACGAATGAGAAATATTTACTTATTCTATCTTTATTTAAGAGTTCAATTTTAGCTCTTTAGTGGAGTGAGTTAAAATTAATAGATCGGACCTAAGTGAATCATTTGTTGATTGTGATTAGGTTATGTCTATTGAAGCTTAAATTTAGATAGCCCGCCAAGATCCCCAATCCACACGGACTTGTATGGATCACTTGATATATTATACTGGACCAATTTATGGGTCCATCTAGAATTGTATTTAATATGTTAAGAATATAATTTGCACATTATTTATTTAATGGGCCGATCAATTATATTAATATATTAATGAAAGGAATGTGGGCTTGTTTCTTTTAGTAAGAATGGGTCTGGTTCACATGTGAGCTTTTTAATTAAAGTCTAATGGATTAAATAAAATAAGAAAATAATATTAGGCCCATGTATATGGTGTGGGCGGCAAGACTAGAATAATAGTCTAAAATATTATTTTATTTTATTGATTGATTAAATGGAAATTAATTAATTTATTAGTTAATCATTTAATTGAGAATCAAAATCTTTTTTTGACTAGGAAATATGTTTCTTAGTAGTATACTATTGTGGTAGTATAATAAATATAAAAGACTTTATTTGGTAAGTAGATAAATAAGGGATTTATTTATCTAGTCAAATTAGGAAGTCTTTGATATAGTCACAAATACACTAAAGAGTTGGATTAATATTTGTATATAATATGAATGCATGCGGAAATATATATATATACATATATGCATGAGGAATGGAAATAAATATATGCATGAATGCATGCGGAATTCATGCGGAAATATATATATATACATATAGGCATGCAGAATATGTAGTCTATATGTTTGAGATATATATTATTTTATATGGCATATAGAATTGGTCGCCAATATATATATATTTATGAGTAATGCTACTTTGCCCAAATTTGGTGTCCAAATCTGGTGCCCAAATGACATGGCAACATTCTCGTCCATTCATTTAGATTGTATTATATTTGCTTGATTTAAATGAATGGATGAGAGTGTTGCCACGTCATTTGGGCACCAGATTTGAGCACTAAATTTGGGCAAAGTAGCATTACTCATATATTTATATGGCAATTAGAATTCGGTGCACAAAGATTTTTTAATAGGGAAGAACTCAGTGCACTATATAAATATGAGGCAAGTGGATTTCGGCTAACCCTAATGCTTAATTGAGAGTTATTTTTTTCTAGAGAAAAATAGAATCCAACTCTAAGACTAGTGTGATTTTCGGTCAAGAGGAATAGAGAGAAAAGTTTGTTCTTATTTCGATAGTGCACTAGTTACTTTTACATCAAAAGGTTTTGTGCACAATTTCGAATAAGGTTCACGCGAGTTTCGATCTAAATATTGTGAATTCAAAAGTGACCGGAACATTCTTTGTTGTCTCTTGGAACTTGTTGTGACTAACGAAAAAGAAAAAGTTTTGTTAATCCATCCTCAGGTACACAATTCAAAGAGAAGGGAGACCACGCTCCTAGGTGATTCATGTTGGTGATTGGATTGGAAGATCTTGCGGATTACCATCGACGTAATGTCAATCGGATCACGCGACAAAGATATGATACTTTTAGTATATATATATGTTTAATTAATTAGAGGGTTAAGGTTCAAATTATGGAAAAATTTTAAACTATACTAAACTCGATTTTAGTCTTGCTTCCGCTACATGCAAACGTTTTTTTCCCTACAATTGGTATCAGAGCCTTGGTTGTACCCTTTAATTGATTAACGTATATATACGTGAATCTATTTCTTTTTATTGTGATTATGCATGTTTAGAAAGAGATGGTATTCTAGGTATTCTCATATATAATTACATTGGAATGTATGGATTTTTATATGTTATATGTTGTTATAAAGTGAATTGTTATTGCTCAATTTTGATCCTAGAATTTCAATGTATTTTTGTTTCGGAATTGTAACAAGAAGGGTGGCCTATTATTGTCACAATTTCTTTCTTGGTAGTTGCTAAGTTTTTTTTATTGTATTAAAATTAAGTGCAGTTTTTTTTTTATTGTATTAAAATATAGTGCAGTTTTTTTTTTTTTTTGTATTAAATACTGCAGTGATTAAAAAAAAAAAAAACTGCAGTATTTTATTGTTTAAATAATGTTGTAATACGTTCAAGCATCGAAGATTCGAAGACTTGAAGAATTGGAAGCAACTGGAACAAGTTTGGGACCGGACGCACCATAACAACATGCATGCGCGCAAGATTGCACGCAGCTGTGCATGTTGGACTGTGGGCTGAGCACGGCAGCCCCATGAAGTGCCATGGGATGCGCACGGCAGCCCTTGTTGGGGTTGTGGAGTGCGCACGCCCATAGGGGTAGCCGTGGGATGCACAAGTGATCGGTGGCCGCTTGAAGACTTGTTCGCCAAGAAAGGAGTTTTTTGTATTCTAAACAAATGTAATTTACTTGTTTTTCTAGGATGGATCAAAATTGTGGCTATTTATTTTGCGTAAATATTACAATATTTGTTATTGTTTGATGACATGTCATATAGAATAGGAGTGCCACTCATATATCTCTTTTGGTATGAACATGCATTGAATGATTTAGGTATCTAAATTGACATCTAGATAACTTGGTAAATCATTCTATGGGATTTAATCACACGTCTTAAATAATTGAGTGGGAGAAGGTGTTTTGCAACACCTATGGCCTCCAAGGTTAGTTGAGCTTTATTATTTATTGGTAATCCCCCCCAAGGGGCGTCCATGAATGGAATTTAGCAACATACTTCCTTACAAGGAAAGACTAGACAATTGACTCAAACGTGATCTACTCCCCAAGGAGGGATTTTCATGAGAGAAAATATTGAGGGTCGATATCTTGGTAACACACTCAATGTGATTTTATTGATATCCTCCCAAGAGTTCTTGTCGATAAAATCACAAGGCTAAAATTGAAAACGCTGGTTGTTATGTTAACAATTAGGTGGGACCTAGTCCAACTAGTAAATGGTACGTACTCCCAAAGGAGGCGTAACATTTATAGGTGTTGGATCACCGTTGAATTTTTATGATTGAGTTATTTATTTAAATCAAGATAAATATTCGAAAGTGCTTTACCATGATTATTTACTCATATATAATTTTGTTTTATTAAGAAATCATGACCCCATCCCTAATGATCATCCTAAAAGATAAATATTTTAACTAGTAATAATTATGTCACATGGAAAAGGAAAATTGGGTTTTTGTTGCAAGCTGAAAAACATAAGTTTGATCAGACTACTCCTAAGAACCACCTGCTCCCACTAATGAATCTAATGTGATGCAAAGAGACGAGTATGAGCAGTGGAAGACCTCGAATGAGATGGCCAAATGGCTACCATCTCCGACGTGTTGCAACAGCAGCATGAAGGAATGAGGTCTGCTGCTGATATGATGATGTCTCTAGAAGAGATTCATATGGTTGGTAAAGTTGCTACTGTTAAGACCCGTCAAAAGGTCAAGGAATAACAGAAGAAAAAGCAACTTGGGCCTACCAAGAAGGAGACTAAGAAAGTAACCAAGATCAAAAGGAAGTGCTTCTTTTGTGGTGAAAAGAGACATTGGAAAAGTAATTGCCCAAAGTCTCAGAATAAGAAGGAACAAGGTAATGTGAGTTATCTTGAAACATGTTTACTAGCAGATTCTACAGATTCTTGGATTGTAGACTCAGTAGCCAATAATCATGTTTGTTATTCCTTATGGGGGTTTTCAAGAAAGGAGAAGGCTGAATAAGAATGAAATCAACTTGCGTTTAGGCAACGGAGTGTTGGTGTCTGCTAGTGCAGTGGGAGATATTAGAGTTAATCTAGATTCTAGTAGGCATTTAGATTTGATAGACATTTATTATGTACCTCAATTCAAGAGAAATTTAATTTTTAGTTTCTTGTTTAAATAAATTTGAATATTCGGTTACTTTTAATAAATTTTTTATTATTAGTAAAGATGACAAATTTGTTTGCAAAGGTACATTGGAAAATGGTCTATTCTATTTACATAGAAATATCTCTCACTTGTCAGACACAGAATTAACGCAATCTAACCATAAAAGAGTAAAATTATCA
This sequence comes from Acer yangbiense, assembly GCA_008009225.1. Classification (NCBI taxonomy): domain Eukaryota; kingdom Viridiplantae; phylum Streptophyta; class Magnoliopsida; order Sapindales; family Sapindaceae; genus Acer; species Acer yangbiense. Next base: position 20,334,349 of record CM017767.1, on the reverse strand, counting down.
TAAGATGAAACCTACCTATGCCATTTGTGCCTAGGTCATATTAACCTTAACAGGATTAAAAGATTGGTTAGTGATGGACTTTTAAGTGACTTAAAGGTTGATGATCTACCAACTTGTGAATCCTGTTCGGAAGGTAAAATGACCAAAAGGTCGTTCAGGACCAAAGGCACAAGAGCCACTGAATGTTTAGGATTAATGCATACTGATGTATGTGGTCCTATGAGCATTCAAGCTAGAGGTGGATATGAGTACTTCATCACTTTCACAGATGATTATTTGAGATTTGGTTATGTGTATCTCATGAGACATAAGTCGGATGCTTTTGACATGTTCAAAGCATTTAAAGTTGAAGTGGAAGAATCAGCTAGAGAAACACATAAAAATCTTGAGATCTGATCGTTGTGGAGAATATCTATCTGGTGAGTTTCAGCAATATCTTGTTGATAATGGAATTGTTTCTCAGTTTTCTGCACCAGGTACACCTCAACAAAATGGGGTGGTAGAAAAGAGAAATAGAACTTTTTTGGACATGGTTAGGTCTATGTTGAGTTATTCAACACTTCCTATTTCTTTTTGGGGATATGCTTTACAAACTGCAATATACATTCTAAACGATGTACCATCTAAGTCGGTTCCTCAAACACCGCATGAGTTGTGGACTGGGTGAAAGCCTAGTTTACAACACTTAAGGATATTTGGTTGTCCTGCGCATATGTTAAAAGGAAAGATAGAAAAGATGGAGTCCCGTTCGGAAACATGCATATTTGTGGGGTATCCAAAAGAAACTAAGGGATATTATTTCTATAGTCCTTTAGATCTTAAAGTATTTGTTTCAACAAATGCTAAATTTCTGGAAAAGGACTATATGAATGATTTTGTACCCAAAAGTAGAATTGTCCTGAATGAGATGTCATGAGATACAATTCCACAAGAGGTTACACAACCTAGCCCAATTGTAAGTTCCGCACCATCACAAAATCAACAACCTACCATTCCTCGTCGTAGTGGGAGGGTTAGTAGAAAACCCAAGAGATACATCGGTCTGGGAGAATCAATGGAGAATCTCCCGGACGATGATAATCCCTACACATATAAGGAAGCAATGGAGCATGTTGATGGTCGCCATTGGCAAAAGGCAATGCAAGTTGTAAAAATCCAAATATGGATTAAAGCAAGCATCCTGATCCTGGAACATAAGGTTCGATCAAGCTGTGACGAACCTTGTGTATGCAAAAGGATTAATGGCGACAAGTTGGTTTTCCTAAATTCTTTATGTTGATGATATACTACTCATCGGAAACGATATAAGTGTATTGACATCAGTAAAAGAATGATTAGCAAAACAATTTGATATGAAGGACTTAGGAGAAGCAAGTTATATTCTTGGTATCCAAGAAATAAGGGATAGAAAGAATAGAATGATTGCACTATCCCAAGCTTCATACATAGATAAAATCTTGTCTAGATTTTCCATGCAAGATTCCAAGAAAGGTATGTTACTTTTCAGAAATGGAATCAAACTTTCTAAGGAACAAGTTCCTAAGAATGAGCATGAAGAGCAATTCATGAGTAGGATTCCAAATGCCTCGGCAGTTGGAAGTCTCATGTATGCAATGCTCTACACTAGATCAGATATTTGTTTTGCTGTGGGCATAGTTAGCAGTTTTCAATCGAAACCTGGTCCTGATCATTGGACGGCAGTTAAGCATATTTTCAAGTATCTCAGGAGAACGAGAGATAATATGCTTGTATACTCATGAAGGGATTTGATTCCCGTTGGGTATATAGATTCAGATTTCCAGTCAGATTCTGACTACCAAAAAATCCACATCAGGATCTGTGTTTACTATTGGAGGAGGAACAGTCATATGGAGGAGTATCAAGCAATCTTGTATTGCTGATTCCACCATAGAAGCTAAGTATGTTGCTGCATGCGAAGCTACCAAAGAGGCTATTTGGCTCTGCCAATTCCTGATTGACTTGGAAGTGGTTCCCAGTGCGAATAAGCAAATCACTATCTGCTGTGATAACAATGGAGCAGTGGCTAATTCGAGAGAACCAAGAAGTCATAAGAGAGGAAAACACATTGAAAGGAAGTATCATCTTCTTAGGGAGATTGTGCATAGGGGTGATGTGACTATTACCAAAATCGCGTCAGCAGAAAATCTAGCGTATCCCTTCACAAAGGCTCTACCACAGAAGAGTTTTGATGGGCACCTAGAGAACATGGGAATGAGAGATATGACACATTTGCTATAGCGCAAGTGGGAGATTGTTAGGATTATGCTCAATAGCAAGAGTGTAATATTGTTTTTGACAATCTTTTCATATTAATAAAGTGATTTCTGATTTAAACAAATCTTATAGCATTTATAGATAGAATATTATAATCGTCAAAAGTAAATGATCATAAGGTCAAAAGACTATGAGAAAAGAAGAATTGTTCGTACATCTGGATATGTATGAGGTAGACACAATTCTTTAGTTAGTCTTGAATAATGTTCACAACTTAAGTTAAAGGTTGGGCACCTTTATCTTGTTAAAGTTGTAGAATTCTTTTGCTAGCATTTGAGTGGGATCAAATGAGTTATAATGAGTCTAAAATCATCGGTGGGTCTTCGAGTAAAAGAATCTAGTGCACTAGGTGCATTGAACTGGATCACAATGAAATACGTTATTTAGAACCGTTAATAGATAATAGTCTTTTCATTATCAGGACAATCGGAGAGTCTATCTTAATCCTGAGATAAATGATAGATAAATGAGGGAAGTGGAGAGAGATCTAACCTATATAAAAAGGAAGAGAATGCAAAGGAAAATATACTAATTACTTGGACGGGTTATGGACTATGGTTCAATACTCTTCAATATCATTTTTTTTTAACATTTTATTTTTATAAATAAAGTGTAATTTTTTTTTTAAAAACGAAATTTGAAAAAAAAAACAAAAAAAAAACCTTGAACCGGCGGTTCGAACCGAAACCGGAACCATCGGTTCCATTCTCGTTCGAACCGACGGTTCGAGCAAACCATAGAACCGGAACCAAAACCAGAACCGAAACTGGCCTCCTCCAGTTCAGGTTCCGGTTCCGGTTCTTAAACCGAAACCAGATTTTAGGTTCCGGTTTTGGTTTTTTCGGTTTCGGTTCTGATCGGTTCTGGCAGTTCGAACCAGAACCGTGCCAGGTCTAGGGCCAGCGCTACTTTCTCAGCAGGTGAATACCTGGTTTCTGCTGGTAGCAACGCCTTGCTTGTGTAATACACCGGTCTTTGTACTCCTTCCTCTAACCGAATCACTACCGAGTTTGTCGCCACTTCTGTGACCGAGAGGTACAGGTACAGAGTTTCTCTGACCACCAGTTTTGAAAGAATGGGTGCTCGTCCTAAATACCCTTTCAACTTCTGAAAGGCTATTTCACACTCTTCGCTCCATTCGAGCCCTTTTCCCTTTTTTATTGCCCTAAAGAATGGGGCGCACTTGTCTGTTGATTTTGCTATGAATCGGTTGAGTGATGCAAGACATCCCGTCAACCTTTGCACATCCTTCAATGTTTTTGGTAAAGCCATTTCTTCTAATGCTTTAATCTTCTCGGGATTTACCTCAATTCCTCTTTGGTGTACCTGAAAACCTAAAAACCTTCCTGACGGTACCCCGAACACACACTTACTTGGGTTGAGCTTCATTTTGTACCTTCTTAGGACATCAAAGGTTTCCTTCAAATCTTCTGAATGTTTCTCTGCCGTGATGCTCTTGGTCAACATGTCATCCACATAGACCTCCATGTTTCTCCAAATCTGCCGAGCGAATATTCTATTTACCAACCTCTGGTACGTTGCCCTAGCATTCTTTAGTCCGAACGGCATCACTTTGTAACAATACAATCCTTGATCCATGGTGAAAGCTGTTTTTTCTTCATCTACCTTGTTCATCCGGATCTGATTGTATCCTGAGTAAGCATCCATGAAACTTAGTAGTTCGTGTCTTGCTGTCGCATCTACCAACTGGTCGATCCTCGGAAGTGGGAAGCTATCTTTCGGACAAGTTTTGTTTAAATCCGTGAAGTCTACACACATCATCCATTGATTGTTCTTCTTCTTGACCAATACTACATTGGCCACCCACTCCCGGTATTTGACTTCCCTTATTGACCATGCAGAAAGCAACTTCTCCACCTCTTTCTTGATTGCGATGCTTCTTTCTGGATTGAACAATCGTCTCTTTTGTACCACTGGGCAGAACTCTGGGTCAATGGAGAGATAATGCGATATCACCTTTGTATCTATCATGGGCATATCTTTATGACTCCAAGCGAACACATCCCTGTAATCCCTCAATAGTGTGATGAGTTTGGCTTTGATGTGTCCATTTAGGCTTGCTCCTATCTTTACTGTTCTACTCGGCTCATCTGGGTCTAACTCCACCTCTTCAGTCGGCTCATTTTTTTTGGCTTCAGGCTCTTTTCTGGGGTCTAGCTCAAATTCCTTCGGTGCCTCTGCTTGCTCTGTAGGTTCATTGGCAGCTTGCTCGGCTGATATAGTGTATACTTGGTGTAATTCCCTATCCTTGTAGACTGACAGATTCGCCCTTCGCGCCATCTCTTGTGATCCTTTGACCACGCCTACCCCATACTCAGTTGAGAATTTCATCATAAGGGCATACGTTGCCGTTACTGCTTTTGCTTTATTCATGAATGGTCGGCCGAGCAGGGCGTTGTATGGCCAATTCTCTGTATCCACAACCATAAAATCGATCATGCATGTTGTTAACCTGTCGAGGCGCTTCTCCTATGGCTACCGGGAGTATTATGGAACTGGCTGGCATCAACGAGTCCCCGGTGAAACCATAGAAGGGGGTGGTGCAACTATAAAAGCACGATCGGCGGAGCTGGCAGCGGTCCAGTGTCTCCTTGAAGATGATGTCTACGCTACTCCCGGTGTCAATCATGACCCGGGCTACCCGGTTATTTGCCACCTGGACGGTGACCACCATTAGATCATCATGGGGCTGAACCGTGTTGTAGGCATCGTCCTTAGTGAATATGATTTGAGTAGAGCTGGGATGAGGTGAAGTGTCCCTGCTAACTTTTAGTACCTGGCCCCCCGTATGGTGTCGAGGAATCTTCTTGGCGTGGTTCTTCCTGGAGTTATTGGAGGTACCAGCAAGGGTGGGGCCTCCACTGATAGTGTTGATGATCTGGATTTGTTCTATCAGGTTTCTTCCTTGGTCCTTTCTCCGTTCTTCCGGTTCCTTCATCTCTCTCTGAACCTGCTTCCTTGTCTCAATCCCGTCCCTTACTTGTTGGAGGAATTCCACCAGCAGGCCACCTCTCACTAGGTTCTCGATCTGGTTGCGCAAGCTGTAGCACTCCGAAGTGTTGTGTCCTATACCCCGGTGGAAATCACAGTATTTGTAGTTGTTCCTCCTATCGGCTGTGAGCTTCATGGGGTCAGGCTTCTTCAGGAGCCCCTTGTCCCGGATTGCTAGGTAGATTGTTTCCCTCGGGGCATTGAGGGGGGTATAGTTGGTGTATTCTTCTTCCTCTTATTAGGCGATTCTAGCGACCTCTCTTACAAGCGATGGCGTCCTTCGAATCTTTCGTGGTGGGGATATCCTCCTGAAGGGGCGAGGCCTACTAGGGGGTAGTGGAGGTAAGCGGTAGGTGGACTGGTTTGGAAGATTATTTCTGAACTTGGGAACCGGCTCCTTTTCCTTTCTTTGGTTACTGGTGTCCCCTTTTTGTCGCTTGCTGGAGCGTGACTCGTCATGCTCTATCTTGATGCGGTATTGCTCATCTAACTGCACTTGCTCCAAAGCTCGGCTGTATGCCTCCTGATAAGTCTCGGGCTTATTTTTGCTGAAGGAACGCCATAATTTCCCCACCCAGAGGTTTTTCCTGAAGTGGGTGAGAGTTTCCTTCTCTGCGAACACCCCAATTTGAATGACTTCCTTGTGGAAGCGCTCCACATAGGATTTGAGCTTCTCCCCACGCTCCTGGACTATGTATTGTAGCAGGATGGGGTCTTTAGGAGGTGGCTTGACACCCTGGAACTGAGCGCAGAAGTCCCTTGACAACTTAGTGAATGAGTTGACACTCCCCGAGGGGAGTTTTTTGAACCATGTCTTGGTGAAATCCGTGAGAGTGCATGGGAACATTCGGCACATAGCCTTCCGAGAGGCATTCTGCACCTCCATCTGCTGTACGAAAGACTCTAGGTGACTTAAGGGATCTTCCACGCCTGAATATACCTTTTCGGGTATTTTGAACTTCGGAGGGAGGGTATCATGTCGAACTTCCCTTGATAACGGGGCATTTATCTCCCCGAGGGGGTCATTCTTCATCCCCTTATACTTGACCTTGTCTTTCTCCAGCTTCGCTAGGCGCTTTGCCATCTTCTTCATCTGCTCTTCTATGCGGCCTTGACCCCTTTCCCTTGATTGGGCTTCAGCTTCCTCCTTCCTGGCTACGGTTCCGGAGGCAGCTGATGCTTCATGATGGGCCTCTTCACCTTGCCTGGGTGGGCTCCGGTTCTTGCTGCGGTTGTGTGTAGCCTCAGTCCTACTTTCGGTGCCCGATATCTCCTTTGCTCCCATTGTGCTGGGGCGAGTTGGATGGCCTACTGGAGGCGGTGAGGCTCGGGGGGCGTCTACCTCCGATCGAGCTCTCCGTGGTCCCGGTGCTGCCGCTCGAGGTGTAGTCTCGGTGGGCCCCAACCGGTCGAAGACAGCTTTAGCGGGACCCAATCTGTCGAAAACATGGGCCCGGTTGCTAGGCCCTGCTTCGTCGTGATGCGAGCCCATCAGCTCTCGCTGCAGTCCCTCTAGGAAGTTGGTGACGTGGCGGTTGAAGGCACTTGGCGAATACGGTCCGGGAGAGGGAAGAGCTTCGACCGCGACTGCATTGGCCTGGACCTGCCCTTCTATCCGGGGTAACGGGCCTTGAGTTGGGGTTCCTTCGGAGGATTCAGCTCCGTGGGTAGCAAGGTAGGAGCGAGGCTTTGATGGGTCGGCCTGATTCGTGGATGATCTCAACCTCATGTTTGCTAGAATGACTATATGCTTTTGATGGTAAGAGAAAGACACACTGCGTGTGAGTTCCCACAGACGGCGCCAAACTGTTATCCTGAAAAATCCATCGGGGTTTTCCCGGGATCACCTGAACCGCGGTGTACGGGGTGCACCGCAGCTGGACCGGACTGGACCGGGTAGGATATATCCCCCTCTTCCCGATGCAGGAGGGTCAATGGGACACCTGGGTCCGGCTACCAGGGACCGGTACTATACAGTAAGGCCGGTACTATGCAGTAGGACCGGTCCTACACGGTGGAATAGAGGTTGAGGTAGCGTGCTATTATTTGTGATGCGATTGGTATATCTTTGGAGAGGTATAAAGATGGACCTTTTATTGCTTAATAATAGAGTACATCACACGTCAATTCACATACTGCATCTGGCTATTACAAAGGGCTTACTAGCTGGATGAGAATACAACAGGTAAGAGTTCAACCTAGGTATGGAAATGACTCGATAGGTTGCACATGGGAGCTTTGTCTAGGCGAGATAGTAGCCAGGTAGAACACACACACGTAGGTGCTTTGACTAGGCGGGGTAGCAGCCAAGTAGAACACACACATAGGAGCTTTGACTAGGCAGGGTAGTAGCCAAGTAGGACACACATATAGGAGCTTTGACTAGGCGGGGTAGTAGCCAAGTAGAACACACATACATATATGAGCTTTGACTAGGCCAAGTAGGATGTTTTGGTTTTTCCGGGCCAACCCCTTCCTCTGTGGGGTGTAGGGGTATTTATAGTGTCTCTGGTAGGGGGTAGGTGGAGGTCGTCTGTTTAGGCGGGAATCCCCGGTTAAATCTTCATCGTTCCCTCTTATTCACAACGGCGGTCACGAGGAATCAAGGATCAGGATTGCGCCCTCCTCGCTTTGCCTTGGCGGGAGCATCAGTTTTGGTAGGTGGGGGCCCTAGTTCCCAAGGCACAATTGGCGGGACGGATCCTAGCCACTGATTTAGGGCAGGATTGGGGTCAACACATGCCTTGGAGGGTTCTGATCGCTCCACCTAGGCTTCAGGTCCATATCAGAGCTTCTGCAGGGCTGAGCTGGTGAAAAGGTGGCGTTTCCACTAGTTTTGAATGGTCGCAAGGGGTCTGCGTGGCGGTGGGAAGTCGTGATCAAGGTTCTGGCCTGGCAGGGGACAGTGTCAGCGTCTGTCCCGCTGCACCCTGTCAGGCGTTTTCTTCCACCATTTCCTTCTTCATGCTTACTGCGTTTATGTAAGTATTTTACTAAGAAAACCAGCATCCTCTTGCATGTAAGGGATATTTGACCTTCAATTAGGGCTGAGATGGAAGGTTATCCAGCCGTTGACGTAGCGTGGCTAGCAGGCGATCTCGATTATCGGCTACTGCCTTTTCTCAGTCGTGCTTACTGCTCCTTATTAATAAGGTGACACTGGTGTCTTGCAGGTATTCCCAGCACCCTCTTTATCCTATGTGAGCTGGAGGCAAGGGCTGGTGTTAGCCCTTGTGGAGCAGGAGGCGCCAGTAAGTTCGTGGGGGTAAGTTAGCGATCTCTGCAGTGGGGTTGGCTACTGGAGCGGATCTGCAGCTGGAAGAAGCGGTCCTTCTTATTGGATGATGGGGCGGGAGCCGGATCCCGGATGAAACGTGGCTTTACAGGCGGGCTTCCCACTAGGTCAGGTACCCATTCTCCACAAGCACTCTTGTGGGAGGAAGGCCGGCACTGGGTCGTGCAACGCTTGATCCTAGAGTGCCTGTGAGCAGGCGCGGTCAAAAGGGGGGTCGGGCCCTTACTCCTAACAGGCGGGTTGGAGTGGTTAGAAGGGCCACCGTGGTAGGCGATGAAGTGGTCCGGTCATTCAATGGGAAAAGCTCTTCCTTGAATTAATTGCCTGAATTTCTGGTTAACAACAACTTTTCATTCATTCAAAAAGAGGGGTGAAAACACCCGAGGTACAAGCGGTCAAAGCCGCTTCGTTGTGTGGCTGAACCCCGGCTCTCAAGTGCCTGTCGGTTCACGCTTACATGAAAACGAACAAAAGGAACTAGTGCTATTTACAGTGGGATTCCCACGCTCTTTCTGTTGATCCTTCCCACGCTGCCACTAGGGGTAGAACCTCTTCAAGTGATCGACATTCCAGGTGTGTCCAATAGGGTCCCCGTCGAGGTCCATCAGCTTGTATCCTTCCTGGCTCACCTTCGCCTTGATAAGGTATGGACCTTCCCAATTTGGAGCGAGGACACCATCAGAGCGGCGATGGGTATTCTGCGTGACTTTCCTCAGTACCAGGTCGCCCTTCTTGAAGCTCCGGATTTGACACCCTTGTTGAAACAACGGGCAATCTTCTGCTGGTAGGCTGCCATCCTCAGGGCCACCCCGGCTTGTTTTTCTTCTATTAGATCTAGGCATGCCCGGAACTTGTCATCATTGTCTTCCGGATTATAGAGTTACGTACGGAAGTTGGGAAGCTTCAACTCGATTAGCAGAACAACTTCTACCCCAAAGGCTAGCGAGTAGGGGGTTTCTCCAGTCGCGGTCCTTTTGGTGGTCCTGTAGGCCCATAAGATGTTTGGGAGCTGGTCCACCCAGGCCCCCTTTTTCCTCCTGGAGCTTTTTCTTCAACAACTTCTTGATTGTTTTGTTTGTGGATTCGACCAAGCCATTTGTTTGGGGGTGAGCTACTGAGGCAAAGCGACACTTAATCTTTAAATCATCACAGTAATCCCTGAAGCTGTAGTTGTCGAACTGCTTACCTAAGTCGGTGATTATTGCCGCGGGGACCCCAAACCTACATACCACGTTCTTCTTGATGAAAACGGTTGTATTCGCCTCTGTTATATTGGTGAGCGGCTCCGCCTCTACCCACCGGCAACAACTGCATACTTGGCTTGCTTTGCCTCGACAGGCAGTGGGCCAATGAGGTCCGCTCCCCATGCCATAAAGGGATAAAGGGAGGAGATGATGGATAACCTTTCCGGGGGTTGGTGCATAAGGTTGGCCACCTTCTGGCATGGTACATAGTCGCAGACATACAAGCGAGCGTCCTCATGGAGGGTTGGCCAGAAGTACCCCATCCTTAAGACTCGGTGTGCCAGGGCATCACCTCCTGAATGATCTCCATAGTCACTTGAGTGAACCTCTTTCAGCACCCACTTGACATCGTCCGGGTGTAGGCATCTAAGGAGTGGCAATGACTTCCCTTTCCGATATAGGTGTCCCTGCACTAGGCAATACCGGGCCGACTTTCTTTTTATTACTCTAGCCTCTGTTGGGTCATCCGAAAGTTTCTGGCTATAGAGGTAATCTGCAATAGGGTCTATCCAGCATGGGATGCGGTCCACCGGATGGACTTCAGCAGTTTTGGCGATGCTTGACCTGCTTAGAAGTTGAAGGCAGACTCTCTTAGAGGGGGTTTGCCCTCCTCCCGTTGCGATCTTGGCGAGGACATTGGCCCGGTGGTTAGCCCCCCTAGGAATCTGCTCAATCTTAACAATTTGGAACACCTTGGTTGCTTGCTTTACTTTTTCCAAGTAAGCGGACATGTTGTCGCTGATCGCCGCAAACGTGGTACGCGATAGTTCTATAAACTACCGGTAAATGATATGGCGTGCGAGTTTATCCGTAAGCACACGGATCGTTACGATCGCGTAACGGCAAGTACGATTCGTTCCCGTAAGAAGGTATGGTACACTTAAGTTGGTTCTACGTCTTATGTTATAGACAAGCTATTTACACTAATTACACTAATTACATGCAAGAAAAGTAAATGGAGGATGGTTGCAAGCAAGTTAACTAGCTAATAACTAAATTACACTAAAATGGCAATTATCTAAATTACACTAAGTTATACTAAATCCAACTACAATTAACTAAACTAACACTAACTAACTAAATTAACTAAACTCATGCATGGTCATGCAAGAGTGAGGATTGGATATGAAAATGCTAGGAAATGATATTCATGCAATTAATCCAATTCCTAGTTAATGGTAAATATGCTCACAAGATTAGTCTTCACCAATCTAACTAGGATAAAGACACATACATAAATGATCATTCATGCATGTTATTGAAATCTCAATTAGTCTAAATCCATTACATATCAATTAATTGATTAATCAACTAACATGTATATATTAAGCTCAAGCACATAAACACATCAGCCAAATAATGAATATTATTACAATCTCACCAAAATCCCAACATAAACATATAGTTACAACAACAAGCTAAAGCAAGAAAAGGAGATAAAGAAGACAACACAAACACTTGGTGAAGTCCTCAAGCTAGCTAGATTCCTCCTTGACTTTCCCAAGCTTGGAAACAATGGTGGCTTGTGAGATTGGAGGTTGATTAGGCTATTCTAGGGTATTTCTAAGCTATTTAGGTAAACTTGGTGTGAATTTGGATATTAGAGATTGTGTTTAGGTTGGAAGAAGAGGTATATTTATATGGAAATGATTTGGGCAAGGTTTGGGGTGTGAAAAGACCAGAATACCCCTGTACAATATCATCATTTTAGCTCAGAAAAGGTCTGGTGGGTTCGTGCTGCGGGACATGTCTAGCCACACGAACTAGCCAGAATCCTGGCGGGTTCGTGCGGTGGGAAATGTCTAGCTGCACGAACTAGCGGGAATCCTAGCGGGTTCGGTTCCGTGGGACATATCTAGCCAGCCAGAAGGTCTGAACTAGCCATAGTGCTCCGCACGTTCATGCTCCCCTGTACCGTAGGTTCATTCTCGCTACACGAACCAGTCGTGGTCTTCTTCACTATTCACATAATATTCAATACTTCTCCAAATCTTGCACTTTTGCCCCTGATTTGTCCAAAATGACAATAATGCCCCTCAACTTCCCTAATTACCTGAAACACTTATTTAATCCATTGAAAGTTCTCAAAGTGTGTTTTTCAATAAAGCTAGAGGGGGGGTGAATAGATTTTAACAAATATTACCCAATTTTCGCATGCAAGTCAATTTTACGAAAATGCCCCTACTAGTCAAAAATACATACAAGTGTAATATAGTGCGGAATTTAAATAACACTTGATGTATACGTGGAAACCCAACCACTGGGAAAAAACCACGGGCTGTATAGTGCGCCACACTCGGAACTCGAAATCACTAATTGAAATGAAGTTTACAACCTATGTAGACCTCGTCTAACATTCCGGTCTGTAACCCCTCACTTCTACCCAGCGGGCCTTTATTAGCAACCCTATTCCAATTTGCTTGAGGCCTAAGCACTCTTAGCCTCAAGACTTACTTCTCTATGAAGAGAAACAACCTATGTGAATATATATATGAATATTCAAATAACAAACAAGGCTAGGTAACCTTAGATGCTTATCTAGGATGATGATATAATCAATTTAATCAACCCTAGATATCAATTGCTAAATGACATGTCAAATAGCTTAGCTAATCAAGATTAATTAAAAACCTAATTAGCTATCACAATCAACACTCAATCATTTTCATCACAAATAATCTCTAACTTGTATCTAGCAAATAATCAAAAGCATACAAGTAATTAAAGAGATGTATTAATATGAAAAACACTAAAGTAATATGAAATTAGTGAAGAACATACCAAATAAGATGTGATGATTCAAAACCATGCATGGATCAATTCTATGAAGGCATAGAAGATCAAATATGAAATTTGATGCAAAAGGGATTTGATTTGAGTGTTTAAAGATAGGTTCTTGATTTGATTTTTTCTCAAAAATCTCTCTTGAAAGTTTAGGGTTCTAATTGCTCAAGAAACTTATTCAGAGATTGAGAAAACAAGATATTTATAGACATCAAGAATTGGGCATGTGAAAAGACACTTTTGCCCCTGAAACGCACCGTTCGGCGGTTTCAATCGGCGGCCAGGCCGCCGAAGACGACCGCCGAATTGAGCTCGTGAAGAACAGAGCATTAACGGCGGTTTCATTCGGTGGTTTAGTGACCGCCGATCCAACCGCCGAATCAAACCCGAGGGATTAAAATCGATCAGGTATGAACGGCGGTTTCGAACGGCGGTCGTGACCGCCGATCTTGACCGCATAATTGCTTCAGACCAATCTGGACTGAAACGGCGGTTTCATTCGGCGGCCAGGCCGCCGATAATAACCGCCGATCACCAATAATGGTGAAAACCAAGGAGAAGCCAAGGGCATTCTCCATAGGCGGTCTTCGCGCGAAACCAAGCACTAATTAGTGCAAGCGCGGACGTTTCCGAACAATGTCGGGAAACGAATTATGAGGCACATATACACACAACAAGAAATATCAACCAAAGTGCTAGTGTGTAAAGTGACATGTGAAGAGATGCACATAAAAATAAGCAAGTATGCAATCATAGCAAGAATGCTAAGTGTGTGTGTGCTACTAAATCTCTTCAAAGAAAAACAAGCACAAGAGATTATACCTTTGGCGTGCTTGTATCTTGAGGTCATGGAAGGGCCTTTGATCTTCAACACTAAACACTTAGACTACCCTTACATTCAAAACCCCAACATGTGGTTTGACCACGAAATAAGCCTATCAACAAAACGGGAATCCTTACAATCTCCCCCTTTGGCTATTTCGTGACAAAACCACCACTCACATTGATTCCTCACAACAAAAATAAACCTATGGGTCAATGAAGATTTTCTACAATACAAAGAGATATATAAAAATAAAACTTGAAGTCTTCAATCTCTTGTAGAACAATCATTCCCTGAAACAAGGTTTCTAAACTTTCCAAAACAAGTAAAAGTGAGATGAATCAAGTGAGGACATAAACAAGCATTTGCATTTCTAAGAAATTAAACACAACATCATGCAATGTATGATGAATGCAATGCTCCCCCTCAAAGGGTTACTCCCCCTCAATGTATATTCTCCCCAATGTGCACCAATTGCTACAACAATTTGCACCTCCCCTTACCACATTCTACTCCCCCTTTTTGTCATGATGTAGACAAAGGAGTAGTCCCCAACCGGGTCACTCAAGGCAAAGAGAGATAGTAGCATTCTAGTATATGCATAATCAATATAAGTCACTTTATGCAATCTCAATTAATCGGAGAGAAACGAGGAGATTTATTAGATAAAATGTGTGAAACAAAATGCTTTGCATACAAGACATATAGCATTCAAGTCCAAAATACCATGGTATTTGGCAAAGCAAATGACAAAGGTTTCTAATAGGAATTCAAACCAATTTCACCATTGTCATGAGAGAAGCAAGGATATAGAAATTTCATTGATTTCAATTTAAGAACAACTATATCCAACTTTATAAGCTAAACATGTCATGAGCAACTTTGCACCCTATTTGATTTTTCCGGGAATGAAACCCGTATGATAGTAGACATGTTCAACCAATAAAGAAAGAGAGACATTTGGATTGTAAAATCCTTGAATGGATACTAGATCCTTTTTCATTTGAGTCTCATAAGCTTTTTCACACAAGTTTTTGCATTTAAGAACGCAATTATCAATTCATGCTTTTTCATTTGAGCATGTACATGAATTTCATGCTTTTCATAAGACATTAGCATGTTATAAAAGAATCATCATGTCATGGAGATAATCATAGGTCATTCAAATCATACTTCCAACATACATCTCCTAGTCCAAAATGCATGTTTGAACATAAATATGACATGGATTGTAAACAAGCAAGGTTCACACTTATTGAATTGAAAACATATATACATATGTGCAACCAAGCTTACTCAAGCAATCAACCAAGAAGCATAAGATTTTTCAAATTTTTTGCAAGTGACAAGAATGCAAAAATAGCTCTCTTTGCTTGAGTTCCCCATATGGGGTTAGTATCATCCTTCATTAATGAAGGGCATGAGGTCCTATGGACCTACCAAGTCCATTGGACTTAGTTGAACCTATTTGAGACTTGTTAGTCTCGTAGCAAGCGGGTTCATTTTTCCTTATCCACATAGATATAACATTTTTCTTCCTAGTGGACAATGGTTGCATGTCATTCACTAACCTAGGATTATTGACAAAAGATTTCCTAAGCTCATGCAAATGGGCTCTTCTTAGCCTCTTTTTCTTTATCATGCTATTAATCCTACAATGCTTAATGTACTTAAAGCACTTAGGCCTAATATGCCCATAAACACCACAATAATGACAAGTTGGTACAAAGTAAGAATTCATACCATGTTCTTGTGAAGTCATTGGAGACTCATCATGCATTTGATGTCTCCTTTGGTGTTGAGTCGGTTCATGTCTTCTATTTGGTTGAACCAGAATGGGTTGCCTCCTTGGATTAGGTAGCATGTTTTGCCTCTTTTCATAGTGAGTCATTTGTTGAGGAGAGTTGACTCGAGAGGCTCTAATCCGTTGAGCTTGGGGTTGTCTTGCTTTCACCACCTTCACTTGTGCATTTGTCGAACATTGTCCTAGTTCTAACTTCTTCCTAGGAGTTTGCACCGGTGACGCTTCTATCTTACCCAAACTCTTCACAAAGACGGTCTTCTTAGGAATAGAGCAATCCTTGCTCACTTCGAAACCAAGACCTCTTTTGTCACAAGGGCTTTTTCCTACACCAAGTATGTTGTCAAGCTTCTTGGTGCTTGTGGTCATTCTAGTCAATGACTCTTTGGCTTCAACAAGCTCTCTCTTCAAACCCTCTTCATTCCTCTTAGACAAAGCTAGCTCATCTTTTAGCTTGTCTTCTTCCACCATGGATCTTATCACTTCATCATTCAAGTGATCAACTTGTGTTGAAAGCCTAAGTAGTTCTTCCTTTAACCTTTGAATCTCTTTTTCATTCTTTAACTTAGAGCTTTCAAAACTTTCAAAGTTGTCCTTAAGATCCATTTTCTCCACTTGCTTCTTTAGGAGGTCATTGTATGTTGTAAGCTCTAGATTTTCTTCCTCTAAAATCCTTAGAAATCTATCTTTCTTCTTCATGGAGCTTTCAACATTGACTATAAAGTCATGCATATCCATATTCTCTACATTTCCATTTGTAGAGTTAGATAAGGAGTCATCTCCACTAGTGTCATCTTCTAGGCTCTCCTCCTCTCTTATGGATCCAATATCCTCATCAAGACCTTCACCTTGATCTCTTGAGTCAATAAGTGCCATATCCCAATGTGAAGCAACAACTATCTCCTCTAGAGCTACTTCTTCGACTTTCTCTTCTATGGGATCACTAGCAACGGAATTCTTACCAACAACTTCATTTTCTTCACAATTGGCACCCAATGCCTTGAAGTTATTGATAAGCTCATCATCACTTGATGACTTATCTCCTTCTTCGGAGTCATCACTTTCACTCCAAATGGCGGCCATCATTTTTTCTCTCTTGTTCTTCAAATTCCCACAATCTAGTGAGATATGACCTATGCCACCACACTCATAGCATTGGATCCCTTTCCTTTCGCTATTCTCTTGCCTATGCTCAACCTTCTTGAAATGAACCCTTTTCTTCAATTCTTGCCCTTTGGATGCATGACCCTTTTTCTCGAATTTTACAAACTTCTTGAATTTTCTCATTAAAAGTGCCATGTCTTCATCCGAGTCATCCTTGTCCTCCTTCTCAACCTTGGAAGCTCTCAAAGCAATCCCTTTTTGCTTCTTTGAAGGAGTGGAGCTAGGACCCTTCCTAGACTCGTAGGCGAGAAGTCTACCTATAACCTCGCTCGGCTTCATGTTCTTAAAATCACTGTTTTCTTCTAAAGCCGTCACCTTAGACTCAAACCTCTCGGGAAGCGATCTCATTATCTTTTGCTTGATCCTTCTATCCGAGTAAGGGTCACCAAGTTGATGACTTTGGTTGACAATGTCCATCAACCTAATCTCGAAGTCGTTGAAGCACTCATTCTCCTCCATCCTAAGTGTCTCAAATTGAGTTTGGAGGACTTGAAGTTTGGAGTCCTTCACTACTTCGGTTCCCTCGTGTGCAACCTCTAAGATGTCCCATGCCTCCTTGGCTATCTTAGTGTTCTGAATCAGTTTGTACTGATTTTCATCCACTGCACATATGAGGGCGTGCCACGCCTTTTGATTCCACTTGGACAACTCAAACTCAGGTTGTGTCCACTGTGCCTTAGGCTTGAGCACTTCTTCTCCTCCACCCGTGGGAGTCATCATAGGAGGCGAATATCCATCTTCAATGGCCATCCATGCCCTATCATGGATTTGACACACATATGCCTCCATCTTCCCTTTCCATTGGGAGTAATTTATGCCGGTGAGGAGGGGTGGCCGTGTGCTTGAAGCACCCTCATGGTTGCCACCGAATCCACTCATTGTATCAAATGAAAGAATGAAATGTATGCAAAATGTATGAATGAGCAAAAATCACACAAATGCACAACACACCTAAAATGAGCTAGGATCACCTAAGTATATCTAGGAACCCGCTCTGATACCAATTGAAAGTTCTCAAAGTGTGTTTTTCAATAAAGCTAGAGGGGGGGGGGGGGGGGGGGGGGGGGGGGGGTGAATAGATTTTAACAAATATTACCCAATTTTCTCATGCAAGTCAATTTTACGAAAATGCCCCTACTAGTCAAAAATACATACAAGTGTAATATAGTGCGGAATTTAAATAACACTTGATGTATACGTGGAAACCCAACCACTGGGAAAAAACCACGGGCTGTATAGTGCGCCACACTCGGAACTCGAAATCACTAATTGAAATGAAGTTTACAACCTATGTAGACCTCGTCTAACATTCCGGTCTGTAACCCCTCACTTCTACCCAGCGGGCCTTTATTAGCAACCCTATTCCAATTTGCTTGAGGCCTAAGCACTCTTAGCCTCAAGACTTACTTCTCTATGAAGAGAAACAACCTATGTGAATATATATATGAATATTCAAATAACAAACAAGGCTAGGTAACCTTAGATGCTTATCTAGGATGATGATATAATCAATTTAATCAACCCTAGATATCAATTGCTAAATGACATGTCAAATAGCTTAGCTAATCAAGATTAATTAAAAACCTAATTAGCTATCACAATCAACACTCAATCATTTTCATCACAAATAATCTCTAACTTGTATCTAGCAAATAATCAAAAGCATACAAGTAATTAAAGAGATGTATTAATATGAAAAACACTAAAGTAATATGAAATTAGTGAAGAACATACCAAATAAGATGTGATGATTCAAAACCATGCATGGATCAATTCTATGAAGGCATAGAAGATCAAATATGAAATTTGATGCAAAAGGGATTTGATTTGAGTGTTTAAAGATAGGTTCTTGATTTGATTTTTTCTCAAAAATCTCTCTTGAAAGTTTAGGGTTCTAATTGCTCAAGAAACTTATTCAGAGATTGAGAAAACAAGATATTTATAGACATCAAGAATTGGGCATGTGAAAAGACACTTTTGCCCCTGAAACGCACCGTTCGGCGGTTTCAATCGGCGGCCAGGCCGCCGAAGACGACCGCCGAATTGAGCTCGTGAAGAACAGAGCATTAATGGCGGTTTCATTCGGTGGTTTAGTGACCGCCGATCCAACCGCCGAATCAAACCCGAGGGATTAAAATCGATCAGGTATGAACGGCGGTTCGAACGGCGGTTGTGACCGCCGATCTTGACCGCATAATTGCTTCAGACCAATCTGGACTGAAACGGCGGTTTCATTCGGCGGCCAGGCCGCCGATAATAACCGCCGATCACCAATAATGGTGAAAACCAAGGAGAAGCCAAGGGCATTCTCCATAGGCGGTCTTCGCGCGAAACCAAGCACTAATTAGTGCAAGCGCGGACGTTTCCGAACAATGTCAGGAAACGAATTATGAGGCACATATACACACAACAAGAAATATCAACCAAAGTGCTAGTGTGTAAAGTGACATGTGAAGAGATGCACATAAAAATAAGCAAGTATGCAATCATAGCAAGAATGCTAAGTGTGTGTGTGCTACTAAATCTCTTCAAAGAAAAACAAGCACAAGAGATTATACCTTTGGCGTGCTTGTATCTTGAGGTCATGGAAGGGCCTTTGATCTTCAACACTAAACACTTATACTACCCTTACATTCAAAACCCCAACATGTGGTTTGACCACGAAATAAGCCAATCAACAAAACGGGAATCCTTACATCCATTAAATACCCAGTTTTACCCGAGAAATAAGCACAAAAAGATAGGAAAAAGGAGCGCTAAATGTGAACATTCTGAGCGCGATCAGACCTTAAAACCTAACTTTTGCTCGTCCTCGAGCAAAACAAAAAACTAACAATTAACAACTACTAAAGCATAAATAAAACATAAACTAATTAGTCCACTGTCGTGGGAGAAACGATGGCACTTAGCATGTGCCATAAGCCTTTTAAACCCCTAGGTGTCCCTAGTAGGAGGAGTGTAGTCTCCTGAGGGTTTACCGCTACGATACCCACAAACGTAAAGCTAACAATTAAAAACCAAAATTAAAAACAATTTGCGAAAGCCACACAAAATGAGATATAAAAGAGTTGTGCAAATGAGGAATCACACATGTGAGAACCGTTGAGTGAAGGATAACCTAAAGTCATTCAAATTGAATGAAACACATAATGCAAATCCCACACTTTTAATGGCATAGCATTAAATACAACATACTCTCATGCTTCGGATGTAATTCACCTCAACTCTAATCCTCACTGGATTTCACTATATTTTTCTCTCAAAGTCCTAGGCACACTTTTTATCAAACACATGCATTTTGGAAGTTATGTAAATGGCAATCAAATATAACGCATGTGAGTATTCGAAATAAAGCACATTATAAGTGAATTGATCTCATGAAAGAATTGAATGCCATGAACGTGGTAGAGCATATTAAAATTTGCATTCCTGAAATAAACTTCCTAAAAGATCAATCGAACTCTCCCTAATTTGTATTGGCTGCGGGTGATATGTGGTGTATGGAAATGGTAGAGATAGTGTACGGAAAATTACTAATCAAGCTAAGGTGTTTATACAATACATTTTAGAATTCTAAGCTCTATATAACTTTAAACTTTATATTTTCAAACAAGCGTCTAGGCTACAACTTTAATTTCAATTTGTGCTAATTGGTTACTCTAATTTTGAGTAGCATGTATTGAAGTACAAAGGCTTTAAGTGTTTTATTTTTAACACTTAATTTTTTTGAAAGCCTTTCTTTTAGCACAAACACAAAATACTCCTTAGTACACGCTTTTACAGATTTTAGAGCTTATCAATTGAATCTTCTAATTTGTACACCTTGACAAGATTAATAACTAGGGTAAGGCTAAGTGTTTAGGTTAGTGATTTGTGATGGTGATGTGGTAGGTTTATGTGTTTAGGTTAAGTGTTTTGGCCATAAGTTTAAAGCACACATAATAGGGATACAGATGTGTTTAGGGTTAGTCATAAACACTAACACAAGTCCTAATATCATTTCTAGAAGTCCGTCTACTATGGGAATATAAATTCCAACATGTTATCCACATTTATGGGTGTTCTATGGCAAACAATGCAAATGATACAATGAGATGACAATGAAAAACATATTCGAAGAGTGTTTAAGAATAGAAACATATACCCTCAGAAATGAACGCTAAGGCACAAAAATCACGGGTAGTCTCCACTATTAATCCTCACAATCGAGTATAGAGTCTCGTCCACTTAGACACTAAGAGAAAGGGACTAAATTCACATTATGCGCAAAAAATTCCTAGACTGACAAAAAGTTATCCAGGACTCAGCAACTAACACATGCGGAAAACTCCTCAACTGCACTACTCAAAATATCTCATTCAAACAATTTGTTCAAAGATGGCTTGTGTAAGGATTCCCATTCTTTGAATGGCTTATTTCGTGGACAAACCACATGTTGGGGTTTATTATGTAAGGGTAGTTTAGGTGATTGATCTTCAAGCTCGAAGGCCCTTCACAAGTCCTCAAGGGACAAGCACGCCAAAGATATAATCTCTAGTGCTTGGTTTTCTTTGAAGAGATTTTAGATTGCACACACTCACTTAGCATTCTTGCATTTGTGTGCTTACTCTTCACATGTCACATTGCACACTTGCACTTATATGTTATATCTTGTTATGTGTATTTTGTGTCTTGTAATTCGTTTCCCGATAGTCTTCGGAAACGTCTGCGCATGCACTAGAACGTGCTTGGTTTTACGTGAAAACCGCCTACGGAGAATGCCCTTGGCTTCTCCTTGGTTCTCACCTCTGTTGGTGATCGACGGTTATGATCGGCGGCTTGGCCGTCGAATAAAACCGCCGTTTGCTTCCAGAAGTGTCTGGAGCAATTCTACGGTTACGATCGGCGGTCACGACTGCCGTTTGAAACCGTCGTTCATACCTGATTGATTTTTTCTCTCGGTTTGATTCGGCGGTTATGAAACCATCGAATGAAACCGCCATTCATACCTGATTGATTTAATCTATCGGTTTGATTCGGCGGTTAGATCGGTGGTTACGAAACCGCCGAATGAAACCGCCGTTGTTCCCCTGTTCTTCTCGGGTTCAATTCGGCAGTTATAATCGGCGGCCTGGCCGCCGATCGATGCATTTCAGGGGCAAACTTATCTTTTCACATGCTCTGTTTTTGATGTCTATAAATATCTTACTTTCTCATTTTCTGAATTAGTTCTTCAACTCCCAAGAACCCTAAACTTAAAAGAGAGAATTTTGAGAGAAAATCAAATCAAGAACTCACCTTTGACCACTCAAATCAAATCCCTTTTTCATCAAATTTCATATTGCATCAACTATGCCTTCATAGAATGCATCCATGTATATTTTTGGATCATCACATCTTCCTTGGTATGTTCTTCACTAATCTCATCTAATTTTAGTGTTTTTCATATTAAGACTTCTCTTAGATTACTTGTATGTTTTTAGATAATATGATAAATACAAGATAGAGATTATTTGTGATATTTTGATTGAGTGTTGTATTGTGATAGATATCTAGGTTTTTATAATCTATGATTATCTAAGCTAATTGACATGTCATTTAGTTTTAATATCTAGGATTGTTCTAATTGCAAATTCATCATCTTAGATAAGCAAGGGTTTCCCTTGCTCTATGTTGCATTTTGGATATTCACATATTCACTTAGGGATTTAATTTCTTCATTGAGAATCAAAGTCTTGTGTGTAGCATCCGGGATTAGGTTGCTTAGATCGCAAGCATTCGAACTAGGTTCACTCATACCGGGATTAGGTAGGTGTGTGATTACTTCCGGGATTAGGTTGTAATTTCATCACATTTAGTGGATTCGAGGTTCGGATGTGGCTCACTTAACAGCCCGTGGTTTTTCCCGTGAGGGTTTCCACGTAAATATCAAGTGTTGTTTTAATTTCCGCACAATATTACACTTGCTATATTTTATTGACTATTAGGGGCATTTTCGTAATCATGTCCTTAAACGAAAATTGGGTAAAATTAGTTAAAATCTATTCACCCCCCCTCTAGATTAATAGTTTACACACCGTGAGAACTTTCAATTGGTATTAGAGCGGGTTCCTAGATTTACATAGGTGATCCTTGCTTATTTTGGTGTGTTTTGCATTTTGCATTTTGTGTGATTTTTGATCATTCATACATTTGCATTCATTTCATTCATTCATAAACACTATGAGTGGAAACGGTGGAAATGGTGGTGGCAACGAGGGTGCTTCAAGCACAAGGCCTCCACTTCTTACCGGGTTGAACTATTCCCAATGGAAAGGGAAGATGGAATCCTACATATGTCAAATTCACGACCGTGCGTGGATGGCGGTGGAAGATGGATATAATCTACCCAAGATGACTCCCGATGGTGGAGGAGAAGAAGTATTGAAGCCTAAGGCGCAATAGAGTCCGCAAGAGTTTGAGGCTTCAAAGTGGAATAGGAAGGCGATGCACGCCATCCTTTGTGCAATGGATGAAAATCAGTATAAGCTTATTCAGAACACTCAAATCGCGAAAGTGGCTTGGGATATCTTACAAGTTGCACATGAAGGAACTGAGGTGGTGAAGGAATCCAAGCTTCAAGTCCTCCAAACTCAATTCGAGTTACTTAGGAAGGGAGAGGATGAATGCTTTAATGATTTCGAAATCAAATTGATGGATATCGTTAATCAAAGTCACCAACTCGGAGACCCGTATTCGGATAGGAGAGTCAAGCAGAAAATCATGAGATCTCTCCCCGATAGGTTCGAATCAAAGGTGACGGCTATAGAAGAAAACAGTGGATATATAGGCATGAAGCCGAGCGAGGTTATTAGAAGACTTCTCGCCTATGAGTCTAGGAAGGCTCCTAGCTCTACACCTCCTAAAAAGCAAAAAAGGAATTGCTTTAAAAGCTTCCAAGGATGAAAATGAGGCAAAGAAGATTGACTCGGATGAAGACCTTACCTTGTTTGTAAAAAAGTTCAACAAGGTTATGAAGTTAAGGAGAAAGGGCTTTGGATCAAAAGGTCAAGATTTGAAGAAAAATGGTCCTTTCAAGAAGTTTGAACCTAGGCAAGAAATGACCAAAAGGAAAGGGGTCCGATGCTTCGAGTGTGGTGGCATATGTCACTTTGCCCCCGAATGTGCTAATCACAATGACAAGAAGAAGGGTAAAGTGATGGCCGCCACATGGAGTGGTAGTAGTGATGACTCCAATGAGGGAGATGAGTCTTCAAGTGATGAAGAGCTCATGGCTAACCTCCTAGCTTTTGCCTCCTCCCATAAAAGCAAAAGTGCTAGTGAAAGAGAGGAAATGAGTCAAGAGGAAAATGACTCAAGTGAAGAAGAAAGTGATTCCTCATCTAACTCCATAAATGGATTTATGGAGAAAAAGGTGCTTGCTAAATATCATACTGAGTTTAATGATTCAGCAATTGAGAGCACAAGAAAGATCAAGATGTTGAGAGAAGAAAATCTTGAGCTTTCATCTCATAATGACCACTTAAGTGAACAAGTGGAAAAATTCAAGAAGATGGAAGATAAGCTAAGAGAGGAGTTAGTCTTATCTAAGAGGAATGAAGAAGGTTTGAAGAGGGAGCTTGATGAAGCTTTAGAATCATTAGCTAGGATGGATTCTAGCACCAAGAAGCTTGACCATATACTTGGTGTTGGAAAGAGTCCGTGTGACAAGAGGGGTCTTGGGTATGAAGATGGTAAGAAGATCTCAACCTCTAACAAGACCGTGTTTGTCAAGAGTTTGAGGAATGAAGAAGCTTCATTGGTGCAAACTCCTAGGAAGAAGTTAGAACTAGGACAATGTTCAAATGCTCAAGTGAAGATGGTGCCAAGAAGGCAACCTCAAGCTCAACCCTCTAGGGTCTCTCAAGTCAACATTCCTCTACAATTGGCTCACAAAGGGAAGAGACCAATCATGCAACCTCAAGCTAGGAAGCAAGCTAGACCGGTTCAATAACGAAGATGGATTGAACCCACTCAACCACAAAGACATGGACAAGCTCACATGCATGCTCAAGGACAAGGTATGATCCTTTATTTTATTCCTACATGTCATTTTTGTGGATTTGATGGTCGTATTAGATCAAATTGCTTTCGATATATTAAAATGTGTAAAACACGAAGTATGATTGAAAAGAGAAAGAATAGAGCCAAGATGCATGCTCCTAGGAATGATAATATTGATGTGCATAATCCTAGGACATCTAGAACCTATGTACCAAAGACCACTAAGAAAGCTAAGATTGTTTCTAGGTGGATTAGAAAGAATGAAAATGTTTGCCATGTTGCTCAAATAGCCTTGAAGGCAAATTCTTTTAATTTTTGGTATTTAGATAGTGGGTGCTCTAGGCACATGATGGGAAACAAGAGTTTCTTCAAGACTCTTGTTATGGAGGAAGGAGGATATGTCACTTTTGGTGATGGATCCAAAAAGAAAGTTGTAGGGAAAGGAACCATTTCCATTCCCGGATTACCCTCCTTATCTAATGCCTTATTTGTTGATGGCTTGAAAGTCAATTTGATAAGCATATCACACCTTAGTGATGAAGGATATTCCGTCTTATTTTGTAAAGATGATTGCTCTATCCTAAAGCCCGATGGACAAACCTTGTTGAAAGGTATGAGATCTAGTGACAATTGCTATTGTTTTGAAGCTAGAATAGTCTCAAACAATGTGTCCATGGATGAGCAAATTGAGTTGTGGCATGAAAGACTTGGCCACATGAACTTTAGGGATTTACGAACCCTTAGAAAGTTCAATTGTGTGCGTGACCTCCCTAAGCTTAGGAAGAAAGCCAATGGTGTTTGTGGACCTTGCCAACAAGGAAAACAAACCAAAAGCATGCATAAAAAGGGCAAGTATCTCTCCACCAAAGAGCCCCTAGAGCTTCTCCACATAGACCTCATGGGACCTATGCAAACCGAAAGCTTAGGTGGAAAGAGATACATCTTTGTTTGTGTTGATGATTTCTCTAGGTTCACATGGACATATTTTCTTAGAGAAAAATCCGAAACTTTTGATAAGTTTAAAATGCTTTGTAATAAAATTCAAAATGAAATGAACTCAAATATTAAAAGCATTAAACGGATTAGAAGTGACCATGGGAGAGAATTTGAGAATGCCACATTTGAAACCTATTGTAATGGTTTAGGCATCTCCCATGAGTTTTCGGCTCCTAGGACACCTCAACAAAATAGAGTTGTTGAGAGGAAGAATAAGGTCCTTCAAGAGATGGCTTGTGTGATGTTGCTTAGCAACAATGTCCCTAGGAACCTCTGGGCCGAAGCCGTCAATACGGCTTGCTATATAGGAAATAGAGTTTTCCTAAGGCCCGGAACTAGAAATACCTCCTATGAACTATGAAAAGGCAAAAGGTCAAATGTTAGCTATTTCCGCTCCTTTGGAAGCAAATGCTACATTTTAAATGACCGTGATCAACTTGGCAAATTTGATGCTAAAAGTGATGAGGGTATATTTATTGGCTATGCCTTAAATAGTAGAGCCTATAGAGTTTTCAATTTAAAGACTCTAAGTGTCATGGAATCATCTAATGTTGTCTTTGATGATGAATGGCTTAAGTCTAGTAACCATGAGGAAGATGTAGTTTTAGATGATGATTCTCCTTTGGAGAAGGTTGTGGAGACTCCCAATGTTGGGACGTCCAATGGTAATTATGAGGACACATAACCTATTGATAGAGTTCCTCTCTTGAACTCTAAAGAACCCGCTCCATGGGTTAGACAACTCCATGATAAGAATGACATCATTGGAGAGGTAAATGAGGGTGTTAGAACTAGGCGTCAAATAGCTAATCTAATTAGCTGCACATGCTACACCTCTCAAATAGAACCCAAAAAGGTTGATGAAGCCTTAAATGATGAATTTTGGGTTCTTGCCATGCAAGAAGAGCTAAACCAATTCGAAAGGAATGAGGTTTGGACTCTAGTTCCTAGGCCTAAGAACACACATGTTATGGGCACTAAGTGGATCTATAGGAACAAATCCGATGAGGATGGCAATATAGTACGGAACAAGGCTAGACTTGTAGCACAAGGGTACTCTCAAATTGAGGGTATCGACTTTGAGGAGACATTTGCTCTCGTTGCCCGTTTAGAGTCCATTAGGCTTCTCTTGTCCATCTCGTGTATTCACAAGTTCAAATTACATCAAATGGACGTCAAGAGTGCCTTTCTCAATGGCTTATTGCAAGAGGAAGTGTTTGTTAAACAACCCAAGGGGTTTGTGGATGCACACCACCCCAACCATGTCTATCGCCTCAAAAAGACTTTATATGGGTTGAAACAAGCACCGAGGGCTTGGTCTGAGTGCCTCACTCAATTTCTTATTGACAATGACTACACAAGAGGTTGTATTGACAAGACCTTGTTCATCAAGAGAAACAAAGATGAGTTATTTATAGCTCAAATCTATGTTGATGACATTGTATTTGGCTCAACCAACAACACCAAAGTCCAACAATTTGTTGATGTCATGTCTCATGAATTTGAGATGAGTCTTGTTGGTGAGCTTAGTTACTTCCTAGGTTTGCAAATTAGGCAAATGAATGATGGGATTTTTATAACCTAAGCCAAATATGCTAAGAACCTACTGAAGAAGTTTGGTCTTGAAAATACCAAACATTGTGATACACCCATGAGTACCACTTTGAAGCTAAGCAAGGATGCTAGTGGTAAAAGTGTGGAACAAACATTATATCGTGGCATGATAGGAAGCTTGCTTTATTTGATCGCAAGTAGGCCCGATATCTCTTTTAGTGTGGGTGTGTGTGCTAGGTACCAAGCGGATCCTAAGGAGTCCCATCTCTCTTCCGTAAAGAGAATCATTCGCTATGTGAATAGGACTTCTAACTATGGGATTTGGTACTCTTTTGACACTAATGCTAGTCTTGTAGGCTTTAGTGATGTGGATTGGGCAGGAAATTACGATGATAGGAAGAGCACATCGGGCGGTTGCTTCTTTCTAGGCAACAACTTGGTGTCTTGGTTTTGCAGGAAGCAAAACTCGATTTCCTTGTCCATGGCCGAGGCCGAGTACATAGCCGTGGGGAGTGGATGTACACAACTCCTATGGATGAAACAAATGCTAGTAGATTACGGATTCAACCAAGGTACACTCACTCTCTTTTGTGATAATATGAGTGCCGTAAATATTTCCAAGAATCCGGTTCAACATTCTAGAACTAAGCATATTGACATCCGCCATCATTTCATTAGAGAGCTTTTTGAAAATAAATGCATAGTACTTGAACATGTAGGTACTAATGATCAACTTGCGGACTTATTTACTAAACCCTTAGATGCTACTCGATTTAAAACACTTAGTAGATCTATTGGGATATGTCTTGTGGAGTGATGTGGTTTGTGATTGACCCCATATGGGGAACTCAAGCAAAGAGAGCTATTTTGCATACTTGTGACATGCAAAAATTTGAAATATCTTATGCTTCTTTCTTTAATTGCTTGAGTAAGCTTGGTTGTACATATGTATATATGTTTTCAAATCAATAAGTGTGAACCTTGCTTGTTTACAATCCATGTCATATTTATGTTCAAACATGCATTTTTGGACTAGGAGATTTACATAGGAAGTATGATTTGAATGACCTATAGTTATCTCCATGACATGATGATTCTTTTATAACATGCTAATGACAAATGAAAAAGCATGAAATTCATATAACATGCTCACATGAAAAGCATGAATTGATGATTGCAATTCTTAAATGCAAAACTTGTGTGAAATACTTATGAGACTTAAAATGAATAAAGGATCTTGTATCCGTTCAAAGGATTTTACAATCCAAATGTCTCTCTCTCTTTATTGGTTGAACATGGCTACTATCATATGGATATCTTATCCGAAAAAATCAAATAGTGTGCAAAGTTGCTCATGCCATGTTTCGCTTATAAAGTTGGATATAGTTGCTCTTTATATTAAAATCAATGAAATCTCTATATCCTTGCTTTTCTCATGACAATGGTGAAATTGGTTTGAATTCTTATTAGAAACCTTTGTCATCTGCTTTGCCAAATACCATTGTATTTTGGACTTGAATGCTACATGTCTTGTATGCAAAGCATGTTTGATTCACACATTTTCTTTCAAATAAATCTCCTTGTTTCTCTTCAATTAATTTGGGATGCATAAAGTGACTTATATTATTATGCAAATATCTTGCATGCTTCTATCTCTCTTTGCTAAGAGTGGCCTGGTTGGGGACTACTCCTTTGCCTGTATCATGACAAAAAGGGGGAGTAGATTGTGGTAAGGGGAGTTGCAATTTGTAGTGGCAATTGTGCATATTGTGGAGAATATTCATTGAGGGGGAGTAACCCGTTGAGGGGGAGCATTGCATACACATACATACATTGCATGATGTTATACCTATTTTCTTAAATGCAAATGCTTGTTTTATTCTCACTTGATCATCCCACATACTCTTGCTTTGGAAAGTATAATATTTTGTTTTGAAGGGTTGATAGTTCTACAAGAGATTGAAGACTTGAAGTTTTCTTTTATATTTTCTTATATCTCTTGTAATGTAGAATATCTTTGTTATCCCGAAGATTCAATTATGTTTGTGAGGATCAATGTGAGTGGTGGTTTTGTCACGAAATAGTCAAATGGGGAGATTGTAAGGATTCCCATTCTTTGATTGGCTTATTTCGTGTACAAACCACGTGTTGGGATTTATTATGTAAGGGTAGTTTAGGTGATTAATCTTCAAGCTCGAAGGCCCTTCACAAGTCCTCAAGGGACAAGCACGCCAAAGGTATAATCTCTAGTGCTTGGTTTTCTTTGAAGAGATTTAGATTGCACACACTCACTTAGCATTCTTGCATTTGTGTGCTTACTCTTCACATGTCACATTGCACACTTGCACTTATATGTTATATCTTGTTATGTGTATTTTGTGTCTTGTAATTCGTGTAAGGATTCACATATCTTGATTGGCTTATTTCGTGGACAAACCACTTGTTGGGGTTGATTGTGTAAAGGTAGTTTAGGTGATTGAACTTCAAGCTCAAAGGCCCTTTCAAGACCTCAAGGGACAAGCACGCCAAAGGTATAATCTCTAGTGCTTAGTTTTTCTTTGAAGAGATTTAGTTAGCACACATCACACACACACTTAACATACTTGTACTTGTGTGCATACTCTTCACATGTCACTTTACATACTAGCACTTTGATTGATATCTTGTTGTGTGTATATGTGCTTAGTAATTCGTTTCCGATAGTGTTCGGAAAAGTCCGCGCATGCACTAGAATGTCCTTGGTTTTGCCCGAAGACTGCCCACGGAGAATGCTCTTGGCTTCTCCTTTAGATTCACCATCATTGGTGAATCGGCGGTTTGATCAGCGGCCTGGCCGTCAAATTAAAACCGCCATTTCAGTCCAGAAAGGTCTAGAGTGATTCTGCGGTTACGATCGACGGCCACCGATTGTCGACCGCCGTTCGAAACCGCCGATCATACCTGATTGATTTATTTCTCGGGTTTGATTCTGCGGTTAGTTTGGGGGTTTCGAAACCGCTGATTGAAACCACCGTTGTTCCCCTGTTCTTCTCGGGTTCAATTCGGCGGTTGTAAACGGTTGCCTGGCCGCCGAATGAAACCGCCAATCGTGCGATTTCAGGGGCAAACTTATCTTTTCACATGCTCTGTTTTTCATGCCTATAAATATCTCACTTTCTCTTGTTCTGAATAATGACTCTTTAATCATCAAGAACCCTGTATTTTAAAGAGAGATTTTGAGAGAAAAAGCAACCAAGTTTGCTCATTTAAACACTCAAATACATTCCTTTGTGCATCAAAGTTCATCTTGCATTCATCTATGAATGGGTTTGTATCATCACAACTTGCCTTGGTAAGATTTTGATTAAGTTAATCTCACTTTAGTATTTTTACTATCAAGCTATTCTCTTTTAATTTACTTGTATGTTTTTTATTATATGATAAATACAAGAATAAAGAATTAATTGTGATGAATTGATTGAGTGTTGTATTGTGATAGCTAATTAGGTTTTTGATTAATCTTGATTAGCTAAGCTATTTGACATGTCATTTAGCAATTGATATCTAGGGTTGATTTAATTGATTATATCATCTTCCTAGATAAGCATCTAAGGTTACCTAGCCTTGTTTGTTATTTGAATATTTATACATATTCACATAGGTTGCATAATCTCTTCATTAAGAATTAAGTCTTGAGGCTAAGATTGCTTAGGCCTCAAGCAATTGGACTAGAGCCACTTTTAAAGGCCCGAGTGGTAGAAGTGGAGGGTTATTGACCGGAGTGTTAGACGAGGTCTATATAGGTTGTAAACTCCATTTCAATTAGTGGATTTTGAGGTTTGAGTGTGGCGCACTAAACAGCCCGTGGTTTTTCCCAGTGGTTGGGTTTCCACGTATACATCAAGTGTTATTTAAATTCCGCACTACATTACAATTGCTTGTATTTTTGACTAGTAGGGGCATTTTCATAATATTGACTTGCATGCGAAAATTGGGTAATAAAACTTAAAATCTATTCACCCCCCTCTCTCTCTCTCTCTCTAGATATATTTATCATACACACCAAGCGTTTATTCGCGTTTCTTTCAATTCGTTTCCCAATAGTATTCGGAAACGTCCGCGCATCCACTAGAATGTGCTTGGTTTTACGCGAAGACCGCCTACGGAGATTGCCCTTGGCTTCTCCTTGGTTTTCACCTCTGTTGGTGATCAACGGTTATGATCGACGGCCTGGCCGCCGAATGAAACCGCCCTTTGCTTCCAGAAGTATCTGGAGCAATTCTACGGTTACGATCGACGGTCATGACCGCCGTTCGAAACCGCCGTTCATAGATTGATTTTTTCTCTCGGTTTGATTCGACGGTTACGAAACCGCCGTTCATACCTAATTGATTTAATCTCTCGGTTTGATTCGGCGGTTACGAAACCGCTAAATGAAACCGCCGTTGTTCCCCTATTCTTCTCGGGTTCAATTCGGCGGTTATAATCGGTGGCCTGGCCGCTGATTGAAACCGCCGATCGGTACGTTTCAGGGGCAAACTTGTCTTTTTCACATGCTCTGTTCTTGATGTCTATAAATATCTTACTTTCTCATTCTCTGAATTAGTTCTTCAACTCCCAAGAACCCTAAACTTAAAAGAGAGAATTTTGAGAGAAAATCAAATCAAGAACTCACCTTTGACCACTCAAATCAAATCCCTTTTTCATCAAATTTCATATTGCATCAACTATGCCTTCATAGAATGCATCCATGTATATTTTTGGATCATCACATCTTCCTTGGTATGTTCTTCACTAATCTCATCTAATTTTAGTGTTTTTCATATTAAGACTTCTCTTAGATTACTTGTATGTTTTTAGATAATATGCTAAATACAAGATATAGATTATTTGTGATATTTTGATTGAGTGTTGTATTGTGATAGATATCTAGGTTTTTATAATCTATGATTATCTAAGCTAATTGACATGTCATTTAGTTTTAATATCTAGGATTGTTCTAATTGCAAATTCATCATCTTAGATAAGCATATAGGGTTTCCCTTGCTCTATGTTGCATTTTGGATATTCACATATTCACTTAGGGATTTAATCTCTTCATTGAGAATCAAAGTCTTGTGTGTAGCATCCGGGATTAGGTTGCTTAGATCGCAAGCATTCGAACTAGGTTCACTCATACCGGGATTAGGTAGGTGTGTGATTACTTCCGGGATTAGGTTGTAATTTCATCACATTTAGTGGATTCGAGGTTCGGGTGTGGCTCACTTAACAGCCCGTGGTTTTTCCCGTGAGGGTTTCCACGTAAATATCAAGTGTTGTTTTAATTTCTGCACAATATTACACTTGCTATATTTTATTGACTATTAGGGGCATTTTCGTAATCTTGTCCTTAAACGAAAATTAGGTCAAATTAGTTAAAATCTATTCAAACCCCCCCTAGATTAATAGTTTACACACCGTGAGAACTTTTAGCTTAATTCGCAAAATTTTCAAAATTTTTGACACAACAAAATATTCACAAAAAATAAACACAAAAACGACACATATGTGTCCGCACCCCCAAACCTAAACTCGACATTGTCCTCAATGTTGAAAATTGAAGCACATGGACAAAGAGTTTATGATTTGGAAATCCGTACACAAACATACTAGCACATATGTACAACTAAACAAACACAAACAAACAAAAATACCATGTGAAAGATGCTTCTCAAAATAGAGGACAACATTTCAAGAAAAACTGTCTACTTTTGAAATTCGAACAATGTCTGCTTTTCAATGCATATTTTCAAAGCTACTTCATACAACTTGCTCAAATTTTGACACACGAATATAGACATGAAAATGAACACTTTTCATGAAGAAAATATTTTAAAATTCAACTTGAAAAAGTGTGAAAACAGAAGTTGAAAACAGGTCACGTGCAGAATTTTGAAAACAGGACACGTTCATGACCTTCGGTCGAAGAAATACTCATAACTTTTAAACCACCACCCAGAACTTTACGTTCTTTATACCGTTGGAACCGTATCGAAAAAAAAATGAACACAGCATGGGCAGAAAAATTTATTTCTTCACCGATTAGTACAGTTTTAAAGAAACATTTTGCCTCAAAAATTCAAAACAGGGCATCTCACAAGGTTTGAAAAACAACAACAAAAATAACAACAAAAATACAACATAATCATATATATACAATCCTAATATCTACAACTAACATATAAATACATATATATACAATCCTAATTATCCACCACTAATCACATTACAAAAAACCAATCCTAATCACTAGGCAACACAATCAATTCACACTCTTAAGCTAAGCAGTAGATATACTTGAAGTAAAAGCTAAAAAGTAGAAGATTGGACCTGAGAATTAGCATTCGTATGATGGTGTGGCTTCATGGCATGTGGATTGGTGCATGGTGTGGCTGGCGGGTTTGTGTCGCGGGTTCATTCCCGTGGCACGAAGTCGCGGTCTTCCTCTAGAGCATTCCGCGGGTTTTGATCTTTTGGCCGGGGGGCTTTGTCCCGCGGATGTGAAGTCGTCGTGATCTCTGTGAGTTCCTTCCGTCTGGCTGGCGAGTTCTATCCCACGGTTGTATCTCGCGCAAGGGTTCAAGAGAACCCCGCGGCTTTGTTGGGCGGGCTCATTCCCGCGGAATTGACCCGTGATAGGTTTTTCTTCTTGATTCCTACCCCTGCACAAACAAAATCACACCAAACTACCACAAGCATATGCTATGCAAATATAAGTCAGAAGTATAAACCCCCAAACCTATCTATTTCCATGCATCTCATTTGATAAGTGGATAATTTGGAGACTCAAGACTCTAAAAACAAAACTAATCCTAAAAATAACAAAAGACCTAAAAATGAGCTTCCTCTAGAAGCAATAGCACATTAACATGCTAGCATACATTTAAAATGTTCATACGTGTAATGAAACACGTAATTCACTCGAAAAGCAATCATGCAATGTATGGAAGTTCGAAGGACTATCTAATGTGACAAGATTTCTATCGTGGTTCTTCACTACCCACACCTTACCACTAGGTGTATCATTCCTTGCAACGAAAGGCGACTCTTTCGATTGGTCTGGTTTGTCCTTACGGATCCAAATCTTCCTAGCCTTTCTCACTTTTTTCCTAAGCATGATTTTTCTACTTTTGCAATATTCATCATATTTAGCACATTGTGCCTTTTTGTGACCCTTAATATGGCAAAAGTAACATGTGGGAGCAAAGTTCGAAAGACTACCTTTGTTGACTTTCGCCGTTGCTTCGGCTTGCTTGTGGGCAACCTTCGGAAGGTTTGCTCCACTTTGGGTAGTGCGGGGCTTCTTTGTTGATCTTCTCTTGGCCCCCTTCTTTTCCAAAGCCTTGATTGGAAGTTCGGCTTTATCTGACTCCACGATGTAGTCACATACCACTACTTGTGCTACCTTCAAGGCATGGTCCTTCTTGATGAGTTCTTCTTTCAAACCCTCCAATGCCTTGTCCTTCTTTTCTGCTTCCTCTTTCATTTTGCTCGCTTTTCGAGCGAATTCCTCTTCTTGTTCCACCACCAATACAGAGAGCTCTTGTGATTTCTTCATTGCCAAGTCTCTCTCCTTCTCAAGTGAATTGACCTTCAAGACTAAGTCATTGTTTTGACTTATCAATTCCTTTTTCTGTAGGGCAACCTCTACTCCCGTTTCTTTTTTACCTCCTCAATCAACTTCGAAATCCTTATCCTCATCCAATATGAGCAAAAGCTCATCTAAGTAATCATCTACGGTCTTTGAGGACTCCTCTGGTTTTTCAACCTCTTTTCTTTCCATTTCTACCCTTAGCTCTTCTCCAAACCCTAGCAAAATGTCGCCAAGGTCGCATTCCGAGCTAATTGAGGAATCCACCAGTTTGATTCCTCCAAGAGTGAGACAAAAGAATGGGCTTGTTGATTTGTGGAGTTGTTGAGGCTCTTCCACCTCTTTTCGCTCTAGCAAGCCTTCCAAATATTGTTCCATCAGATCTCCCAACCATTCTATGCGTTCTTCAAAGTCAATCAACCGTTGGTTAAGGTAGTGTCGGTAGGCTTGCTCTTGGTCATGGGCTTCCTTGGCTTGCCCTTGGGAGTTCTCCACACATTGAGCCAACCAAATTGCACACCCTTCTACTCGTTTTTCTAGGTCTAGCAATCATTGGTCAATGGTGCGTTGGTATGCCTCTACATCAAAATTGCCCCATTAGTGGTCTTTTCTCTCTTGATCATATCTAGCTTGGTGGTTGTTGTTCTGATACGAATACATGGTTGGTGCTTCTACTTCCCCCGACCATTGCTCTCCTTGCGGACCAAGGTCCGTATGTCCATTCCACCCCAAAGGTGGATAAACTGTAGTCGGTGGCTGCCTAAAGTGTGAATTGAAAGTCATCACTTTTCTATTTAACTTGGCCAATTGAGTGATCAATGCCAAAGTACTACCTTCCATGTTGATCTAAAATTTGAAACAACCAAACAACACACGATCAAATCGAACAAGATAGATTATGAACAATAAAAATAAAAATAACAAAAATGACTAACAATGACTAAAACAAAGACTAGACCTACAAAATGTACGCAATGCCTTTCCCCGGCAGCGGCGCCAAAAACTTGATCGCCGCAAACGTGGTACACGATAGTTCTATAAACTACCGGTAAATGATATGGCGTGTGAGTTTATTCGCAAGCGCACGGAACGTTACGATCGCGTAGCGGCAAGTACGGTTCGTTCCCATAGGGAGGTATGGTACACTTAAGTTGGTTCTACGTCTTATGTTATAGACAAGCTATTTACACTAATTACACTAATTACATGCAAGAAAAGTAAAGGGAGGATGGTTGCAAGCAAGTTAACTAGCTAATAACTAAATTACACTAAAATGGCAATTATCTAAATTACACTAAGTTATACTAAATCCAACTACAATTAACTAAACTGACACTAACTAACTAAATTAAATAAACTCATGCATGGTCATGCAAGAGTGAGGATTGGATATGAAAATGCTAGGAAATGATATTCATGCAATTAATCCAATTCCTAGTTAATGGTAAATATGCTCACAAGATTAGTCTTCACCAATCTAACTAGGATAAAGACACATACATAAATGATCATTCATGCATGTTATTGAAATCTCAATTAGTCTAAATCCATTACATATCAATTAATTGATTAATCAACTAACATGTATATATTAAGCTCAAGCACATAAACACATCAACCAAATAATGAATATTATAACAATCTCACCAAAATCCAAACATAAACATATAGTTACAACAACAAGCTAAAGTAAGAAAAAGAGATAAAGAAGACAACACAAACACTTGGTGAAGTCCTCAAGCTAGCTAGACTCCTCCTTGACTTTCCCAAGCTTGGAAACAATGGTAGCTTGTGAGATTGGAGGTTGATTAGGCTATTCTAGGGTATTTCTAAGCTATTTAGGTCAACTTGGTGTGAATTTGGATATTAGGGATTGTGTTTAGGTTGGAAGAAGAGGTATATTTATATGGATATGATTTAGGCAAGGTTTGGGGTGTGAAAAGACCATAATACCCCTGTACAATATCATCATTTTAGCTCGGAAAAGGTCTGGCAGGTTCGTGTTGCGGGACATGTCTAGCCATACGAACTAGCCAGATTCCTGGCGGGTTCATGCGGCGGGAAATGTCTAGCAGTACGAACTTGCGGGAATCCTGGCGGGTTCGGTTCCGCGGGACATATCTAGCCAGCCAGAAGGTCTGAACTAGCCATGGTGCTCCGCAGGTTCATGCTCCCCTGCACCGCGGGTTCATTCTCGCTGCACGAACCAGCCATGGTCTTCTTCACTATTCACATAATATTCAATACTTCTCCAAATCTTGCACTTTTGCCCCTGATTTGTCCAAAATGACAATAATGCCCCTAAACTTCCCTAATTACCTGAAACATTTATTTAATCCATTAAATACCCGGTTTTACCCAGAAACAAGCACAAAAAGATAGGAAAATGGAGCGATAAATGTGAACATTCTGAGCACGATCAGTCGCCCTTGGCCTGGTAGGATCCGGCTACTTGGTTCACGATTAACTGTGAATCGCTCTTAATGGCAAGGAACTAGGCTCCCAACTCCCGGGCGGCATTCAGACTAGCCAGTAGTGCTTCATACTCTGCTTCATTGTTGGTGGCCCTAAATTCAAATCTTAAGCAGTGGGAGGACTCGATCCCTTCTGGGTCAATCAACACGATTCCCGCCCCGCAGCCATGTTGGTTGGAGGCTCCATCCATGAATAGTATCCAAACGCTTGACTGGGAGGGCCATTCTTCCCCGGGAATTGGGACATTGCTGTTTATCTGGGCAACGGGCTCTCCCTCAAGATTGAAGTCGGGGTTTCCACTGAATTCCACCACGAAATTTGCTAGTGCCTGTCCTTTGATTGCGGCATGGGGCTTGAAAGTAATATCATATTGGGTAAGCTCGAGGGCTCACATGACTAGCCTGTCCGACGCATCAGGCCACTGCATGAATTACCGGAGGGGGAGGTTTGCGAGTACTACTATCGAGTGGGCCTGGAAGTAAGGGCGTAGCGTGCGCGGCACTACCACCAAGGCGAAGGCGAGCTTTTCCAGCTGGTTGTAATTTCTCTCTGCCTTGCTGAGGGAGCGGCTTACATAGTAGATGGTGTAAGGTTCCCATTTGTTGATTGACTTATTTCGTAGTCAAACCACATATTGCTGTTCTTTGTAAGGGTAGCTTAGGTGTTGATGTTATTGCTCAAAGCCCTTTGAATACCTCATTTTGATAAGCACCAAAGGTAAAACTCTAAGTGCTTACTTGTCTTGAAGAGATAGTTGCACACACTTACAATTCATGCATATGGTTAAATCTTGTATGTTGTGTTTTTTATTGTTGTGTATTAATGTTCATTAACATCTCTTCTTGCATGTTTATTTTGATTTCATCTTGTATGTCCAATGCCATGCCATGCATAGACTTAGGATTCATACATAGTGAAAGGCGCTGTACAAAGCGCTGTTCGTACAGCGCCCATCTAAGCGCTGTACATACCTGATCGATTTAATTCGGTCGCTGTTGGGTCGTTGTACAGGCGCTATACAAAGCGCTGTACGTACAGCGCCGCTCTGTTTTCCCGAGAGAACAGAGTTGGGGCGCTGTACAAAGGCGCCCTACGAACAGCGCCCAAGGCAAAAACAGGGCAACTTATTCAAAACGACCACACTTTGTTTTGGCCCTCTATATATATGCCACTTTGACTTTAGGTCAATTAAGAGAGTTCATATTCAGATTTCATACTTAGGATATGTTAACCGCCATAATTGGCAGGAATCAAAAAAAAAATTTCTACTAGCTTACAGAAGAAAGCCGGGATCCAAAGTAGAAGCGAAAAGATATCTGGGTACCCCGTCTGCTAGCTGACGGGCTAGAACCTTTGCCCACCCAGGCCAGGTCCAGATTTCCCAAGACCATGAAAAAGCACTAGGAAGCCAAAAATAAGTGGGGGCCTAGGAGACACGACCATCACCAGATCCTGGCGCCCAACTACCCCGGATACCCCGATACCCGAGTATCTTGGAACCCCGCTACTTGAAACCCCGATATCCGTGAACATCGCTTTTATCAGGAGCGTGAGAGACGTAGGGTATCCGGGGTACCTCAACCAGCGAAACACGTGACGTACACATGTCAAGACATATACCAGGATCCCAGTAGACCGACCCCGTTGAAGCAGGAGGGGGGCACCCCGAAGAGTATACTACATATAAAAATAGACATTAAACGTCACCATTCAAGATAAAAACTCAAGCTACAACGCGGTATTCATCTCCGCCAATTTAGTGTCCTATTTTAAATAGGAGTCAACTCATTTGGAAACCAGAAAAAAAGGAATCACCAGGCCTTTTGGGATCAATTTCCCGACGAATTTGTCGGACTCCACATGAAGACCCGTGTATCACTGAAACCCTAGATCGAGGTTCTAGGAGTGCTCAGCAAGAAAGCGGGCCTATATATTAATCATATGTTCATAGGAAAGGGGATCGAAACCCTAATTCACTTTTTCTACTTATCGACAGGCACGAAAAGCTCCATCTCCATCGTTCTCTTTTAGGTCTTATTTTCCTCCATGCTGTAATATTGATAGATCAAATATCGAGTTGTAAAGATCGTATTTCAAATCCATATATACATATATATCAACTGCCCTTTCAGTTTTTCATACATCCACCGTATAAGAAACTCATCCATCTCATTACTTGTGTTCATCATAATATCAGATTCATGATACCCAGCGGGATACCAGGCTACTAAGTATCTCGCTGGCCCCAATCAATCCCAATCCGGATTCGTTATATACATACAATATCTCGCCTAGCAGATTCCAGTGAACCAGCAGGATATCGGGGTATAGAGTATCCCGCTAGCCCAGGTCTAATTAGATCCGGGTCCATCACATACCGTTAATTCTAAATTGCACCTCGGTGACAATTTTGGGTTAACAAGATATTTTTCAAAGACAAGAAAAATTCCAAGAACTCATTTTTGATTACTCAAACACCATTTCATGATCATCAATCATCATCTAGCATCATCTGTGATCATCTAGATGTCTTTTTGCATGGATTCTTCATCACACTTTGCTTGGTAAGCTTTTCACTAATATCTTACATATTTTGTGTTTTTTCTTAACAAGCAATCTCAATTTATTACTTGTATGTTATTTATATATATTTTGGATACAAGATTGAGATTAGTGTATTGAATGTTTGAGAAGTTGTATTGTGATAGCTAATTAGGTTTTTGCTTAATCTTGATTAGCTAAGCTATTTGAAATGTCATTTAGTTTTAATATCTAGGATTGTTCTAATTGCAAATTCATCATCTTAGATAAGCATATAGGGTTTCCCTTGCTCTATGTTGCATTTGGATATTCATATATTCACTTAGGGTGTTAATCTCTTCATTGAGAACATAAGTCTTGTGTGTAGCATCCGGGATTAGGTTGCTTAGATCGCAAGCATTCGAACTAGGTTCACTCATACCGGGATTAGGTAGGTGTGTGATTACTTCCGGGATTAGGTTGTAATTTTATCACATTTAGTGGATTCGAGGTTCGTGTGTGGCTCACAAAATAGCCCGTGGTTTTTCCCCGTGAGGGTTTCCACGTAAACATCAAGTGTGATTTACATTCCGCATCATATTACACTTGTATGTCTTTTTGACTAGTTATGGGCATTTTTGTAAAATTGACTTGTAGGCGAAAATTGGGTAATAACGATTAAAATCTGTTAACCGCCTAAAATGGCGGGGACCAAAAAAGAATTTTCCATTAGCTTTAAGAAGAAAGCCGGGATGTAAAGTAGTAACGGGAAAGATATCCGGGTACCCCGTCTGCTAGCTGACGGGCTAGAGTAGGAGCTTCTACCCACCCCGGTCAGGTCTAAAATCTTTGGAACCAAGAAAACGCTAGGAAGCAGTAAAGAGAAGGGCTCTAGAGTCACAACCGTCACAAGATCGTGGCACCCAGCTACCCCGAGCACCCCGATGCCCAGGTATCCTGGTACCCTGTTACTTGGGACCCCGATATCTGCAAACATCGTTTGAAGAGGAGCAAGAGGGACGTGGGGTACCTGGAGTACCCCGACTAGCAAAACTCATGACGTACACATAACAAGATAAATACAAGGGTCCCAGTACACCGACCTCGAAAAGCAGACCGCATACAAAGGCAGACATTTAAACGTCACCGTTTAAGATAGAAACTCAAAGTCACAACGCGACATTCATTCCCGCCATGGAGAATCATATTTTAAATAGGAGTCAACTTATTTGGAACCGAGAAAGAAGGAACCACCTGATCTTTCGGGGATCAGTGTCCCGACGAATTCGTTAAACATCAAATGAAGACCCGTGCACCACGGAAACCCTAGACCGAAGTTCTAGGAGTGCTCAGCAAGAAAGCGAGCCTATATATTGATCATGTGATGACAGGAAAAGGGGATCGAAACCCTACTTCACTTTTTTCTACTTATCGACAGGCACGAAAAGCTCCATCTCCATTGCTCCCTTATATGCTTTATTTTTTCCCATGCTGTAATATTGATATTTCAAATACCAAGTTGTCAGGATCGTACCTAAATCGACATATATATCAACAGTTTTTCTGCTTTATACATCCACCATATAAGAAATTTATCCATCTTACCACTTACACCCAACATAACACTTGATTTACAAGAATCAGCAGGGTATCAGGCCACTAAGTACCTAGCTACCCCTAATCTACCCCGATTTGGGTATGTTACAAGTAGGTAATTATCGCACCCATCGGAGTCCAAAGAACTAGTGGGATATCGGGGTATACTGCATCCCGTTAGCCCAGGTCTAATCAGATCTGGGTCCCTCACAAACTGTTAATTTGAAATTGCACCTCGGTGACAATTTTGGGTTAACAAAATCAATTCACCCCCCCTTTAGATTAATATTTAACACACTATGAGAGCTTTCAGATGGGTCTTTGGATCCCTCCCTCACATTCTTTCACCAAAGCCGCGCTAGTTGTCGTGTCTGATACAGCTAGGTAGAGTTGCAGCACATCTCCAGGCAGTGGTTTGACAAGCAATTGAGGGTTGGAAAGATAACTCTGGAGCTCTCTGAAGGCGCGCTCGCTCTCCTCATCCCACTTCATCCCTCTTCCCTTCTTAATGGCTTGGAAAAATGGGAGACACTTGTCGGTGGACTGTGATATGAATCTGTTGAGGGCAGCGAGGCGGCCAGTCAATCCTTGGACCTACTTTAAAGTAGTGGGGGATTGGAGCTCTAGAATGGCTTTGATCTTTTCAGGGTTCGCTTCGATCCCCATTTCGTGAACCATGAATCCTAAAAATTTCCTGGCCGAAACCCCAAACGCACACTTGTCTGGGTTCAACCACATTTGGTTCTTTCAAAGCACTTCAAAGGTTTCTCTGAGGTGGTCAGGGTGCTACTCTACCTGCTGCGATTTGGTTATCATGTCATCCACGTAAACCTCCATGGTATGACCGATCTGCTATTTGAATAGCTTATTAACCAACCTCTGGTAGGTGGCTCTAGCATTTATCAGTCCGAAAGGCATCATCTTGTAGCAGTACAAACCTTGGTTCGTGATGAAGCTGGTCTTCTCTTGATCTAAATGGTGCATGGTGATCTGATTATAACCGGATAAGGCGTCCATGAAACTCAGGGTCTTATTTCCCGCGGTCGAGTCAACGAGCTGGTCGATCTTAGGAAAGGGGAAACTATCCTTTAGGCAGGCGCGGTTGATGTCAGTGTAGTCTACGCACATCCGCCACTTCCCATTGGCCTTTGGTACCATGACCACATTAGCAATCCACTCTTGATATCGCGCCTCTCTGATAAACCCGGCGCGGAGGAGTTTGTCCACCTCCTCTTGTATCGCGACGTTTCGGTTTGGGTCGAAGTACCTCATTTTTTGCTTTACGGGTTTGAAGGTAGGGTCCACGTTGAGGCGATGCACTGCCAAGTTAGGGGGGATGCCGAGCATCTCTTCGTGGGACCAGGCGAATACGTCATTGTAGTCCCAGAGGACCTTTTGTAGCGCTGCCTTATGCTCCGAAGCCAATGTGGATCCTATCTTCACTGTCCTTGGAAGGTTTTCCTCCCTTACCACGACTTCTTCCAATTCTTCAGCCGGTCCTCCTCTCCTTCCTCCTCCGGCGTCTCTTCTTCAAATGTTTCTTCTTCCACTTCCGGGTGCTCTATCGTGCTTCCCATGTGTTCCCATCCCATGTCATGTGATTGCGCATTGGCCGGGAGGTTCATTTCCCACGGAACACCTTCTGCGCCCGGTCTTCCCTGGTCACTCTCCGTGGTGATTTGGGAGCACTGCTTGATCAAGGTAGAGGGATTTGATGAGACGGCATAACACTTGCGCGCCATTTGTTGGTCCCCTCTCAGGATTCTGACTTCCTTACCTACCAAGAATTTCAAGACATTGTGGTAGATTGATAAGACTCCCCTAATTTTTGAGAGGAAGGGTCATCCTAGAATCATGTTGTAGGCGCTCGGGATATCTACCACCACGAAGTCAATCATGTTGTTCACCTGCCGGGGGGCTTCTCATATGGCCACCGGGAGTATTATGGAACCTACTGGCATCAAAGAGTCCCCAGTGAAACCATATAGGGGGTGGTGCAACTATAGAAGCCCGGTTGGCAGAGTTGATAGCGGTCCAGCGTGTCCTTGAAGATTATATCCATGCTATTTCCTGTGTCGATCATTACCCGGGCTACTCGGTTGTTTGCTACCTGGACAGTGACGACCATCGAGTCATCATGGGGCTGGACCATGTTATAGGCATCATCATCTGTGAATATGATTTGAGCGGAGCTGGGATGATCCAATGTGCCTCTGCTGACTTTTAGCACCTGGCTCCCCGTATCGTGTCGGGGTACTTTCCTGGCGTGGTTCTTCCTAGAGTTGTTGGACGTACCGGCGAGGGTGGGCCCTCCGCTGATAGTGTTGACAATCTGGATTTGTTCCATCAGGTCTCTTCCTTGATATTTTCTCCTTTCCTCTGGCTCCTTCATCTCTTTCTGGACCTGCTTCCCCATCTTAATCCCATCCCTCACTTGTTGGAGGAATTCCACCAGCAGACCGCCTCTCACAAAGCCCTCGATTTGGTTGTGTAAGCTGTAGCACTCCGAAGTGTTGTGTCCTATGTCCTGGTGGAAATTACAGTACTTGTACTTGTTCCTCCTGTCTGCTGAGAGCTTCATGAGGTCGGGCTTCTTCAGGAGTCCCTTGTCTCGGATTGCTAGATATATTGTCTCCCTTGGGGCATTGAGGGGTGTGTAATTGGTGTACTCTTCTTCCTCTGATTGGGTGATCTTGGCGACCTCCCTTACAGGCGAAGGCGTCCTCCGGATCTTTCTTGGTGGGGATATCCTCCTAAAGGGGCGTGCCCTGTTTTGGGGGAAGCGGAAGTAGGCAGTAAGTGGACCGATTCGGAGGATTGCTTCTGAACTTGGGAACCGGTTCCTTTTCCTTTATTTGATTGTTATTGTCCCCCTTTTGTCGCTTGCTTGAGCGTGACTCGTCATGCTCTATCTTGATACGGTATTGCTCATCTAGCTGCACTTGCTCCAAGGCGCGGCTGTATGCCTCCTGGTATGTTTCGAGTTTGTCCTTACTGAAGGAGCACCACAGTTTTCCTACCCAGAGGTTTTTTTGGAAA
This sequence comes from Acer yangbiense, assembly GCA_008009225.1. Classification (NCBI taxonomy): domain Eukaryota; kingdom Viridiplantae; phylum Streptophyta; class Magnoliopsida; order Sapindales; family Sapindaceae; genus Acer; species Acer yangbiense. The sequence goes on along the minus strand of CM017767.1, from coordinate 20,290,120 downwards.
TTGGTGAGGGTTTCCTTTTCAGCAAACACCCCCATCTGGATGACTTCCTTGTGGAAGAGCTCCACGTAGGATTTGAGCTTTTCTCCTCGCTCTTGGACTACGTATTACAGCAGGATCGGGTCCTTAAGTGGTGGCTTGACACCCTGGAATTGAGCACAAAAGTCCCTTGACAGCTTGGTGAATGAATTGACACTCCCTAGGGGGAGTTTCCTGAACCATGTCTTGGCAAAATCGGTGAGAGTGCATGGGAACATCCGGCACATAGTCCTCTGGGAGGCGTTTTGCACCTCCATCTATTGCACGAAAGACTCCAAGTGGCTTAAGGGGTTTTCCACGCCTGAATACACCTTTTCTGGCATCTTAAATTTTGGAGGGAGGGTAGCATGTTGAACTTCCCTTGATAATGGAGCATTTATCTCCCTGAAGGAGTCATTCTTTAGTCCCTTGTATTTAACCTTGTCATTTTCCAGTTCCGCTAGGCATTTGGCCATCTTCTTCATCTGCTCTTCCATGCGACCCTGTCCCCTTTCACGGGATTAGGCCTCTGTTTCTCCTTCTCGGGCAGCGGTCCCAGAGGCAGCTGACGCTTCATGCTTAGCTCCCTGGTCCCACCTGGGGGGGCTAGGGTTCCTGCTTCTGTTATGCGTGGTCTCCGTTCGGCTCCCAATGCTAGATCTTTCCTTAGCTCCCGTCGTGGCAGGGCGAGCTTGGTGGCGAGGCTCTAGGCCCTCTAATCTCTGATCGGGCTCTTCGGGGCTTTGGAGCATTCGTTTTTGGTAAGGTTCATGTGGGGCCCAGCCTGTCGAAGACGGCTTTAGAGGGGCCCAACCTATCAAAGACAAGTGCTTGGTTGCTAGGGCCCGCTCTATCATGGTGTGCACCCAGTAACTCCTGTCGTAGTCCTTTCAGGAAATTGGTGACATGGCTGTTGAAAGTGCTCTGCTGGGGCGGTCCCGACGAGGGAGCTCTGGTTGCGACTGCGTTGGTTGGAACCTGACCTTCCGCCTGCAGTCGAGTTGGAGTGCTCTCCGAGGATTCAGCTCCGTGGGTGGCAAGGTAGGAGCAAGGCCCCGATGGATCTGCCCGGTTTTGGGACGATCTCAACCTCATATTAGCTAAAGCATCTGAGATGCTTTGAGAAAAAGGAAAAAACACACTGCGTGTGAGTTTCCCACAGACGGCGCCAAACTGTTATCCTGAAAAATCCGTCAGGGGTTTCCCAGGACAACTTGTACCGCGGCGGACGGGTGGGCCGCAGTTGGTCCGGACTGGGTAGGGGATGGTTCCTCGTTTCCGGGGTAGGTACCGGGGGAGGCCATTGGTCCAGTTGCCAAGGATCGGTACAATGCAGTCGGACCAGTCCTACAAGCGGGGATGAGGTTGAGTTTTGTGTATATAGGGGCGTGACAAGTACAATTTACTGCTGAGAATGAGGGATCTTTTTATCCCTTAACGATGGGGTACATTATAAGCCATTACATGTGCTATAATTACAATGAAAACAAATTGGATAGAGGTAAGATACCCTCGCTAAATGGGAGGTAGCTCGCAAGGGTTTTAACTAAGCTAGGTGGTAGCCATGTAGAACATGCCTAGGAGCTTGGGTCAGGAGGGATGGTAGCCAAGTAGATACACACAGGAGCTTGGGTTAAGCAGGGTAGTAGCCAAGTAGGAAACACATAGGAGCTTTGTCTAGGCGAGGTAGTAGCCAAGTAGGACACACATAGGAGCTTTGTTTAGGCGAGGTAGTAGCCAAGTAGGACACATATAAGAGCTTTGTCTAGGCGAGGTAGTAGGATGTCTCGGTTTTTAGAGTCTAACCCCCTTATTCTTGGATCATAGGGGTATTTATAGTGTCTCTCCTTGAGGGGTAGGTGGAAGCAGCTTATTTAGGCGGGAACTCCCAATCACATCTCCACCGGCCCCCTTTGTTAGCAATCACGATGGTACAGAACCAAGGGCTAGGATCGCTCCACCGTGTTTTTCCTTTGTTGAGGGCTTGGCTTTGGTAGGTAGGAGCCCTAGTCCTTAGGGCGTAGTTGGTGGGCATGATCTCAGCCCCTAGTTTTGAGCGGGGCCGTGGTCGTCACACTCCTTGAAGGGTCTTGATCATTCCACCTAGGCCCTAGGTCTATGCAGACGTTTCTCTATGGCTGATATGGCGTACAGGTGGTGTTTCCAGGGGTTTTGGTTGGCTGGATGGGTCATTGTTGCAAAGGGAAGTCGTTGTCAAAATCTGGCTTAGAGGGGGATAGCGTCAGCGCCTCTCCCGCTGCACACTGTCAGGCTCATTCTCCCACCATTTCCATCTTTATGCTTGCTGCATTTCTACGAGTATTTGTTGGAGAAACAGAGTATCCCTTCTCATGTATGGGATAGTTGACTTCCGTTAGGGCTGAGATGGAGGGCGGTTCCACCGTTGATGCAGCGTGGCCAGCGGATGATCTCGACCATAGGCTGCCTGCCTTCCCTCATTCGTGATTGTTGTTTCACATTGATGGACTGGTGCTGTGGTTTTGCAGGTGCTCACAGTCCCTTCTTCATCCCATGTGAGCTAAGGTGAGAGCTGGCGTCAGCCCTTCCAGAGCAGGGGTCACTAGAAAGTTTTAAGGAGTTCTTCTAGAAGAGGGGTCGTCCAGGTTGTAGGAGTGTGTTATGAGGGACTGGGTAGGCATTATTTAGGGTGGCTTCTAGCCGGGTCGCTGGCTGGGAGCGGGTCCTATACTAAAACATGTAGTTCCTCTCATTGGGCATCCGAGAAGAGCCGGGTCATCGATGGACCACGTCTTGGAGGCGAGATCCTGGGCGGACCCGGTCTTCCTTCTCAATAGGCATTCTAGGGGAGCACCTCGGATCTTAGGTGAATCGTGCTTAGATTCGGTATGTCCCGGAGGATGCACGGCACATGGGGGACCGGGTCTTTCTTCCCAATAGGCGTTTTAGAGTGACCAGGGGGGTGCTTCTTCGGGGGGGATGCCAGGGGAGGATGTGGTCCTTTAAGTGGAAAAACTCTTCCTTGAATTAATTGCCTATTTTCTCGGTTAACACAACCCATTCCACTCACCACGCATGCTACTAGCTTCGTCGTATCCTTGGCCTATAATATTCTGAATATCAAGAGCATGATGAGATAGAACAAGAGATAGCTCTTTTTTAAGAGTTGTTACCATGGTATATTTGACATACACAATGTCAAGAAAACGCTCTTTTATAAAACCTTATTTATCAACAAATCTCAATACAAGAGCCATTTGTTCTTTATTAGCTACATCTCTAGCCTCTCAACTATGATGCAAAATTTAGTATCTCCAATTTCCTCACGGATTTGCATTCTCACCTTGTTAAAGAGAATTTGTAAAAGTTCTTTTTGAATTTTTGGTGATGTATATGTTGTATTTTTCAGAGCATTCTCTATTACAACTTTGACAACATTATCATTGTAAGTTGCCAAAATTTTCGGCAACTCAATGAAATTGCCTCGATTTTTTGATTCCAAGGATTCATCATGGCCTCTAAAGGTGCATTTGGTACGCGGGACGGGACAGAATAACATGGGACAATTTGTTCTTGTCCCACGTTTGGCGCGTCCTTAGCATGGGACAGGACGGGACAAGGTGGGACAAAAATCACAAAAAATTGTCCCACCCAAGACCCTAGGACAACTTGTCCCATGACATGGGATAAGTGTCAAAAAGACCAATTTACCCTTTAAATTTTCAAACAATTACAATCATGTCTAATATATTATATTATATATATATATATATTATATTATATATATATATATATTATAATTACATATATAATATTATATATATATATTATATTATATTAATATAATATATATAAATATATTATTATATATATAATAATATTTAATAATATATATATATATATATATATATATATATATATAATAATAATAATATACAATATATCATATACATATATATATATTATAATCTTTAATATATTAGATATTATTAAATATAATAATTTATATATATATATATATATATATATATATATATATCCTATATATAATAATATTCAATATATCATATATATATATATATATATATATATATAATATGTATTATTAATATATATTATAATAATATGTTTATATTATAATATTAAACATTATTATTATATATAAGATATATATATTATAATATATATTAATAATACATATTAATATATATATATATATATTAATATGTATTATTTATTATAATATATATATGTAATATAAATATATAAAATATATATTATATATTGTTTATTATATATAATAATATATATAATAATATTTAATATATCATATATATATATATATATATATTATATTATATTATTATATATATAGGATACATATATAATATAATATATATTCAATATATATATAATAATAATAATATATATATATATATATTTTTTTTTTTTTGTAACATATATATATATATATATATATATATTATATTTTCTATATGTACTAATATTTAATATTATATATATCTATATATATATCTTACATGTATTATATATATATAATAATATAATAGTAATAATATATTATATATATTATTATTATTTGATATTATTATATATTAATATATAATATTATAATATATGTTGTTATATATATAAGAGGGGTACTCTGGTCATTTGAACCTCTTGTTCTATCCTGTCCCAGCCATACCAAACGAATAATAGTACAGTCCACAGTTCTGTCCCAAGCCTTCCAAACACAATACAGAACAACCTGTCATGTCCTGTCTCGTCCCACCTTGTCCTATCCCATGTCCGTGCCAAACGCACCCTAAAAGAACATCATTGAATTGTAAGCCATCTAATGGAATCGATAGAAGCCTTAAGTCGTAAACGATTATTTGTAAATTGTTCAAAATTTTGACGATTAATGACATTGTCAATATGGCAAGCTTGATTAATTAAATCTTCACAAGCTTGCACACAAGCCTTGTGTAGTGTAACATCTTCACCCACAAGATTTCTTAATGGACACCTTTTGCAATCATTAACTTTCTTCCAATTTTTAAACCCATCCTTCGTAAATGCATTTGATCCATATCGTTTAGCTTGTTGCTTTGCAAAAAGAAAACAATGGAAGCAAAATGACGCATCCTTGGAAGGGGAATATTCTAACCAAGAAAACTTTTTGAACCAAGAAGACTGAAATCTATGAGGATGATATTCTAGCCCAGAAGATGGATATTCAAAAAAAAGATATTGATATGATCTAGCTTTAATGTAGGCTCATCGAATTTCATCGTTCTTATTGCTTGGATATTCCCAATTTGACAACATAATCCAGGATCACGTTCTAAATAATTTTCATTGCCATCAACTTTTTTTGATTCAACTCAGATGGACGTTGATCGTCCACTAAAGATACTAGTGGCATGCCCCATTAATTGTTGTCAACTTCTTTTGATTCAACTCTAGGAATTTTAGAAGAGCGTAACTCATTCGCTGATGATTCTAAAGGTTTGTCACCACCAGACAAACTTTGTTGTTAAAAGAAAAAATCAATAGTTTTAAGTTGCTTAACCATAGTGCTAGCTATGATTTTCAAGAGTCAAGACTATTATGAAGCACAAACCTGAAAACCATTTAACATGCTTATATAAATTTTCAATTACATTAATGAAAATGACAATGTAAACATACAATTAACACCTCATAAAACTTTGTAAAAACCATACCAAAATCAAGATTCTGTCATTGAAATTAACTACGCAAGATTAATTCACTTGATCAAATTGTAAGATTAAATGTAAATTTTAGATACTGAAATCACATACAGATATATGTCATTAAAATCAACTAATTGATGTTTCTACAACATTCTCTTTCTCTCTGTCAACACAAATAAACAACAACTAATTGATTATTCAAAAAAGAAAAATAATAAATTTTGATGGAAAATTGAATAAAATCTAACCTTAGATCCTTGAGTTGAGTCTTCAATCTTGATTAATTGAGTTGTTAAGCCAAAAGCAACAAGTAGGGGAGGTAGAGAGATTAGACTTGGGAGTGGAAAGTTTTCTTAGGGTTGGAAATTGGGGGTGGATTTTAGACCAAGACAAAGAAATTGGGGGTGGACTTCAGAAAAGTTTTATTTTCCTTTATGTTCAAGTTTGTTGAAAAAATTATTTTTGGAAAACATGAGGATGTGAGTGAAAAGTACAATTTTATTTATAAAAAAAAAACATTAGGAAGAGACACTAGAGAACTTTTATTAATATTTTATAATTTTATAATTTTTATTTATTTATTATAAAAACAATCTGCAGTCTACAGATATTAGAATGTAGAGTGATTAGAGTCCATGTGAAGTGTGCATAGAGTATAGGCTAAGTACTATTATTATTATTTTTTTAATAATAAAATATGACTTAATTTTTTTTAAAAAAGAAACCTTGTGGGGGCCATGGCTCCTGCTAGCCTCTACAATGGTCCTCCCCTGACTCCGGTCAAAACCTCTAATTAATAAATACATCTCCTTAATAAATATCTTTGTAAAGAAAGTCAAAACCCACTAAAGAAAATCTCCGCGCCTTCACCTCTCCCGTCGTCTTCGTTGTCACCGTCATCGTCGACTCCTTTGCTTTTGCTTCCTGGCCAGTTTCGTTTATTTTAATTTTTTGAGATTAATGGTATTAAAAATAGTGCTTTATTTATATATCAAAATATAGCCGGCCAGCGCTGTCTTGTTTTGAAATTAGACCATAGTTTAGACATTGATGTCCATGTTGAAATGAATTAAATAAAAAACGAAGTCTTGTTACTGAAGTTGATTATTGTTCAACTTCACTTCCCTAGTGGATGTGCTTTATCTTATTTTACGCTTGAATAATTTATTAAACTCTTATTGACAAATTACATTTTCTTTGGACATACCAAATAACTCTGACACCAGCCTCTTACTAGGGATTCTAGAACTAGAGTGGCATTCCTTCACATATTCCTCATATGCATGTCTTTTAACAATATTAGAACTTATGTATAATAGTGTCGTATTCGGAGGAGACATTCCACGTAAATCACTTAGACCACATGCTCATTCTTTGAATGGAGAAAAACATGAACTATGTTGATTTTGTGACTGCAAAGTAAACCTAAAGAGGCTTTCCTTATGTTCCTTATATTCTAGAGTATTAGTATGGGACAGTGGTGGCTCAGCAAGCATAGACATGTGAGGAGAGCGACCAACACGGATCAGTGGTGACTCAATAGACATAGAATGCCGAGGAGAGTGATCAACGTCTAGCATCTCATCATCTTAATGCTCCTATCTTTTCTCTTTCACAAAAGATTGCTCAAATTTGTCCATTCTACCAGAAGAGTCTCTGTAGAGGGTTTCTTTACTTTTACACCCGCTACCTCTACGGCTTTACCTCCCCAACAAGAGGGAGGATAGACTAACAAGCACTAAAATCGACCTGTCTGAACTCATGTTTCATTGAGCAAAGATCAGGCCGATGATAGACACTTTCCTCACCATAAATCTACAATGTCCGACATAATCTCATTTGTTGTTGGCCATTTAACTTTTCGAGGAAGTTGGGATTAAGCATTGTATAAGGTTGCCATTGAATTGAATTTGTTTGAAGGTGTCTAAACTTCAGATATAATCATCCAATGTCGCTTTCCTATATATATATATATATTCTTGACTCTAGGTCTCACCAGTTTTGCCTAACCATGAGACAGTGAAAACTCATTTGTTAAATCCATATGTTGTCCCCCAAAATATGTTCTAAAAAACTCAGGAATGTGCACAAGTGCCCACACTATGAGAAAAAACGTATGCTCACTAATACTTGATGTGATCGACTCCAAGGATTGATGAAGATGAGCAAAGAGTGAAGCTCATCATGCATATGTCTTTAATTCATATATAGATCTTAGGGCAGCCAAGTAGCGCAAGTGGACGGATGAGTTAGATCTAGTGGAAAAGACAATAGTTCTCCAAATATTTAAGGCGAAAACTCTTACATATTTTGCGAACTCATTCGATTCAGTTCCTTGATTGATTACCTCATCAGGAACTTTCTCAAACTTGGTCTTCATCCATGACATCTTAACTTCTTTTCTACTACTATGGGGTCCCTCTGGTGGCACCCACCCTATAAGGTCATTTGCTAAACTTGCCAAGTCATCACTGTTCGAAACTGTAACTAGTTAAATTCTAGCAAACTTGTTATTCTAAGGACATCCTTTAAACCAAAGGATAATACTACACCATTAGCTTTTATGACTCTATCTTTTTTATCATAAAAGTGCACAAAAGCAAATAACATATTATTATCATGGGCCTACTCGACAAGAATTGTGGATAATTCATATAATTTGTCAAAACCAGTACCATATAGCTTTTCGAGCTCCTTTTTATAAGGCTTCCAAGTAGAGAGCATCATCATGTGCTCAATAGTTCTCATTTTAATCGATTGCCTCAATTTTTCTGGTTGGTTAGGTTGGTTCAATTGTGTAGCTTCAGCTTGAGCTTCCATTTTTAAGCTTATACTCAAGGTTGTTCGTGATGTGTCCGTCATCTCCCAACTCCTTCCGTACCGAAAATATAAATACCACACTAAAACTAACCTCACTTGATTCATCACTCAACACCATCTCGATCAAAAAATATTTCAACCTTTTCTTATCTGATTCTTGGCCTCCGATTTGCTTCCTAGAGTCTCCAACATGACAAACTAAGTCTCTTAGATCGACCACCCAGATCTTCACATCCCTATTTGTAAGTTGCTTATTTTATGTGAGATTTTCTTTGGAAAAATAGATGAGAAAAGAAGTGAGAGAGATAACGAGCTTTTAGAAAAATCTAGAAATCTAAAATAAAATTGAATTTCCATTAAATTTGTCTATCTTTTTCATTTTTTGTTGTTTGATTTGGGATTTACTGTATCTTGGACATTAAAGAATCTTGTTTGATTTTTCCTTTTTTTGTTTGATTTGGGAAACATTAAAAATCTTGTCACCTTGATAGAGAACATGGAGATGGAATATGACTGTTAGGAAAATGGTTTTGTTATGACGTTTCTTTGGGAGTAATGTTAACTCTTTATTGTTTATACATAGTTTTGAACTATGGGTCTAGAAGTCGCATTCCACTAGAAGCTTAAAATATTTAATATTACTTGAGCCTTTAAAAAAAATTTCACTCTAGTCTATTTGTTAAACAATAATAGTTTCAAAAGAAAAATCAGAATCCGCAAATAGTGTGCAACCTTAGCCATTTTTTTAGGAAAATAAAATTGATAATTGTTCCATTTGAACTTATATAAACCATGAAATTATGCATATGAGAGACTCCCATCAGTTGGAGTCTTTGTTCTCTCAAACTATTTTTCTTTTGAATAATTTTCAAGTTAATTGAAGAAATTGTGGTAAAGCCATTACAATCGACTCCTACCGATCGGTATCTATTAAATGATTATCTATTTTTCCTCCGAACAATTTCCTAGTTAATTTGATCATCAAGTAACTGAAATCACATATTTGTTTTTTTATATATATAAATAGAATAAAATAAAAACAATCCATAGTAGGAAATTAAAAGATACAAATTATATTTTTTATATGATAAGCTATTTTCTACATAAGTATTCTGTGTTTCAATAGTTATCAATAAAAAGTGCAATTTTTTTTAATCAATTAGTAAGGTTTAAATCCTTGAAAACAACAATAAATTAAGGACGTGAACCGGTTGGAATCCTATGCAAGTAAATGAAGTAATTAAGAGCATCTTCAATGTAAATATGTATTTTTGGGTTTCTAACTAGTAACACATCAGCATATATATTGAATATGGATCCACTTTGTCAATGTTTATTAAGAAATGCATATTCTCATCCCCAATACAATTATCTAAAACCAAATATGTATCCATTTTTGATCAATCATCTTAAAACATTTATTTCACCCTCTCTTCTCTTTTATTTTAAATCAAATATGTATCCGTTTTTGACCAATCATCTTACAACATTTATCTCATTCTCTCTTTTATTTAACAATTAAATGATGTGTAATATTATTGGTGGGAAAAAGTTAGAAATTATAGTCAGTATTTTTTGAAGAGTTTTTAAAGTTAGAAACCCAACTCCATATTCTTTAAAAAAAGATTTGCCATATCACCTCCATAATCAAGTTAGATAATTGTATTTGAGATGTTTTTTCTATCTCATTATCTAACTATCCTATGTGGTATTCAATTTTCTTCAAATGCATAATAGCATTGGAGATGCTCTAAAGGGCTAATTTGTCCATTTCTATTTTTGCTCTTCACTAAGCATTAAATGCTTAAACGGTTGATATTTCATAATTCCATTTCTATTAATGATTAATTGAGAAATATAAATAATAAAATTTTTATTCATTAAGACATGACATAAATGATTAAATCACCCTCTTAGTAAACACAACTACACAATCATTTTCAAAGAGCTCATTGACAGCCTATGTTTTTTTCTTTTAAAATTCTATTAGATAAATAAGTCATAATTTTACCTTACCAACAAGAACCATAGTCACTTTAGAATCAAACTCCACTTCCACCTTTCTATATCCATCTTTCCAAACAAATTTTAAACCTTGAAAAAGACTCCATAACTCAACTTCAATACAATTGCTAACTCCCATGTTCAATGTAAAACCACAAAGCCAGTTCTTTCCATGATCCCTAAGCACCCCACCTTCTGTAATAATAAATAGATCATTACTCATACTGCCACCAACGTTAAGCTTAACCTAATCTTCTAAAGGACGAGATCAAGACAAAAAAACAAGCCTCAACAAAAGCAACTTTATCCTTGTCACGATCAGTACTTAATAAGCATGGCCAATAGGGGGTCACATACTCAGAGTCAAAACTTTTGCACCTTAATTTCCAGATGAACCGAAGAACCAAAGCAAATAAAAGATACTTAGGAGCTTGACCCTCAACAAGCTTATTATTCTTAAGATTATGTTATAACAAGTATCCAAATCACTGTTGAATAAAAGAGTCATAGTGACACATTGGCAAGTATTTTCCCAAACTGATAAGGAAGAATTGCAACCATGAAGAAGATGATTAATGTCTTCACAACCCACCTTACACTTTGGACAAGAAGTATTAGAAGAAATCCCACGAACATATCTTTACACATTAGTATGAACTTTCCTATGCAGTAAAATCTTAAGAAAACTTTGGATTTTAGGGGGAAGTTTAATGCTCCAAATAAAGTTCCAATGCCAAGTAGATAGAGTACATACTTATGATGAGCTTCATCAGCAGACTTCATAGAAACATTCTCACACTCAGATAATCCACAAATAATTCTATAGACAGTCCTATAGGCAACATTCCAATGATGAACGTAAGCCAATTTATGAATGTTCTAATCTACATCTTCCAGATAATTACTAACTTTTTCCATTAAATGAGTCGTCGAGAGAGAAATGGTAGCATGGTTCCTAAGGACACTAACATTTGGAACCCAATCATCAGTCCAATCATTTATATCTTTCAATCCTTCATACAAAATTAAATTAACAATATGGGCATAACATCTCACATGCAAAAAAATTCTCATGTAAACAAGTTTAAATTCATTCATATTTTTTAATTTTCTTTTGACATAATCTATAACCACTTTATCGTCTCTAAACATTATTCAATTATTGCAAAATACTTTCTCAATATCTCAATCTAATAAACACGACTCAATAATTTTTTCAATGGTCTCCCACTTATAATCGAGAACCATACCAAAACTCAATATTCTCTTATGCAACTTCCATTCATAATCAATGAAATGTGCGTATACTTGATATTTTGAATGGAAGTCCATGTGTTATTGGTTAAACAAACTCTTGGTGTTTTTCCAATGAAATACATTTTTTAGTTTAAACTTTTCATCTACACAAAAGTTGTGTTTTTTCAATGAAATACTTTTTGAGTTTAAACTTTTCATCTACATCCCAAAAAAGTGTTTATGTTGAGGGATGAGTAAATTTTGAACAAGAAATCCTATAAAATGGTTAAAAGTTAAAACCATCTTCCTCTAATATTATGTTGTAAGTAAAATGTTAAATTTAGGCCATGACCCCAGAAGTAAAATGTTATCCTTTTTAGATTTTCACTAGAAAAAATTAAGTAAATATTGAACTCTTAGCATGGGACTGTGCAACTACCTTTATTATTTTATATCGTTACGTCTATTACGATTTTGATAAATTTATTTTACTAGTTTATTAGTTAAATCTTTAATTATTTAAAATTTGTTCAAAATTATTATACATTAATTTGGTTTGGCATGAATATCACAAAATTAAAGTACAAAGTATATAAATAATTATGATTTAAATATATTAATGGTATACTGATCTTTTATATATGTTAGGTCATCTCCAACCCAAAAACCTACTTTGGTGCAACTTTTGCATTAAAATATTGCAACTTTCACACTATTTAACTATTTCATCTCTAACCCCATTGCATTGAATTTTACACTAAAACGAATATTCCCTTTTTTTTTTTAATATTTCTCCACAATTAACTTTTCACCCCATAATTAACATAATATTGCAATACGATAAGAAATTATGAAATTAATACATTAAAAGAAATTAAATTAAATTAGGTAAAATATTGTATTTATTATTATAATTTCCATTGTTTTGAATTAAGTGATTTAGTTTTTAAAAAAATTGTATTAAAATTTTTGAATTATACACTTCATTTTATTAAAAATGTTAATATCAATAGTAATTAAATCAAAACAAAATCATTAAATAATAAAAAGAACCAAATTGGAATAAATTTAATTAATTAAGGGTAAAACTGTGATTAAACAAAACCTTTAAATAAAGGATATAATCAGAATAGATTTTAATAAATAAGGTCAAACTGTGATTTTATAAAAGTTAAAGGATAGAAAAAAAATAGGCACCTTTTTTGCGCTAGGTGAACAGTGTCGGGCCAGGAGTTGCGCGACACTGTTTACTGGAGCAAAAATGGCATTGAAGATGCAGTTTGGTTGGAGTGGTGTTTTTGATGCAAAATGACTTTTTGCTCTATGATGGTGTAGGGTTGAAGATGCCCTTAGAATGGATATATTTGCTCCATATCTTTATTATGGTTTTAATCAAGCATTTACAATTTATAATTTATTAGTTGATAACTATTAAAATATTATTTTAAATTCTGCATATTATTAAAATTAGATATAGGTTTTGTAATAAAATAAAAGATGATTTTCTTGAAATAGAAATCACAGAGAAAATTAGATTAATTTGGGTAGATGCTTTTCTAGATATAAAGAAGTGGCTTGTTATATTTTAATTTTCAAAGTTAACGACTATTTTAATTAATGTGATATTGATTATTTATTTATTTATTTTTTCCATACCCCTCCGTCCCTCATTTTTGCTTGTACTAATTTTGGGTTTTTGGGTTTTCAATTTCGATTAACAGGTTTCAACTTTCAAAGTTCAAACCTTTTTTTAGGGGGGTGTATTAGATTGGGATTTTAATAGACAATTTTTGGGTGGCAAGATTTTATGGATTTTTAGGATTTTAAAGACTATTAGGATTATATGGACTAGACTTTCAGGATTGTGGAATTTTAAAAAAAAAGTCTCTAGACTTTATTTATAGACTATTAGGATTATCTAGACTTTATTTATAGACTATTATGATTATCTAGACTTTATATTTATAGACTATTAGGATTATCTAGATTTTATTTATAGACTATTATGATTATCTAGACTTTATTTAAAGACTTTTTGGACTCTTTTTTTAAAGAGAAAATAGCACTAGACACCATTAATCGGTGGGTGAAGTCCTAAAAAGACCATTATTTCCATCTCTGCAAACTATTCAAATATGACCTATGTCCACATTCAAGTGCACATCTCTAAAAATACTAAACGTTATTTGTTCAAATTTTGATACAAGAAAGTAGACATGCAAAAAAACACTTTGCATTCAGAAAATATTCCAAAAATCGATTTGGAAAAGTGTGAAAATGAGCGATGAACACAGCTCACTCGCGGATTCGTGTCGCTTCTGACCTTTGACTGAATAATTGATCATAACTTTCAAAATACTACCCAGAATTTTACGTTCTTTATACCGTTGGATTCGTATCGAAAAATTAAAGAACCTAACGTGGACAAAAAAATTCATTTCCTTGCCAAAAGATACAGTTTTAAGGAAAAAGAGCAATGAACACACCTCATTCGCGGATTGCGCGTCGCTTCTGACCTTTGACTGAATAATTGATCATAACTTTCAAAATACTGCCCATAATTTTACGTTCATTATACCGTTGGATTCGTATCGAAAAATTGAAGAACCCAACGCTGATGAAAAAAATTATTTTCTTGCCAAAAGATACAGTTTTAAGGAAAATGTTTACACAAAAATATCTCCAGCAGAACACAAAACCACACAAAAAATGAAATGAAAAATAAATCGATTTCTTTTGCGTTTTTTGTAGTAGTGACTTGAAAAGAAAAGTGAAAAAACGTGAGAAACAAGTTGAGAAACCCAAACAAGGTAGCTGGTCTGAGCTAAAAAAAACCCAAATAAGATGTATTCTTTTAGAACACGCATCAACACACAATGAAAATGTACATAAACAAATACCACAATAGTATGAATAATAGCCATCAACACATTCGAAATTCTAAAAAACAAGCACAATAACCATTTTATAGGTATCATATTGTTTAATATCTCTCAAGCCATCTAATTATTGAAAAAAAAAAAATTAAAACAATCTTGTTGAAATTTGGAGTATACAAGTTATGAATTACTTCTAAGAATAAAACTAATTAATTAATTTGGTTTGAAATTGTTGACACTACTTTGTGTTTACCATGTACATTGTTGACATGCTTATTGTTATTGAATGCATATTGTGGAAATTTGCAGTATGAAAATCATTTACTCGTTGTTAGTTTTCGAGTTAATCAAACCGATTAATGAAACAAAATTGCATGGGTATTATTATGTTTTCTCTTTGAATGTGTTTGTTTCTGAATGCTTATTGTCGAAATTTGCAGAAAAAGGTTACCTAGTCTGTTGTTAGGGTTTCTTCACAATCTTGTTGCTATTTTCTGAAAAGTCTTGAGCGAGCATGAAAAGTCTGATGTGAAAAGGCAAGACAATTTTGATGTCTTGGTATTTATATTTATCATTAAAAAGTCTAGATAATCCATATTGTCATGAAATCCTACAAATCTTGATCTCAATCCAATACCACTAGACAATTTGCTGCCTCTTAAAAGTCTGGATCCAATACCAAAATATATTATGGATTTTTAAAAAAAATCTTAAAAGTCTGGATCCAATACCACAAGATATTTTGGACTCTTAAAAAAAATCTTAATAGTCTGGATCCAATACCACAAAACATTATGGACTTTTTAAAAAAATCTTAAAAGTCCTAATCGAATACCACCAGACTTATCTAACTTATTAAAAAGTCTCAATCCAATACCACCAGACTTTTACTCCCCAAAATTGTCTATTAAAATCCCAATCCAATACACCCCCCTTAGTGTCCGAAAAAGTGGATGCCAGCAAGCGTCACACGCGCTTGAGAACTGTTCATTTCGGATGCAGTATACTGTCACATATTACCAAAATGCCTTCAGTGGTGTCGCACGCGCGAGGCGTGTGGGAGGCGAGTGTGAAAAACGAAAAGGAAGAGCGAGAGTCAGATTGAGACATTGAGATACGAAACCCTAAAACAGCGAAAAATTTGGGGGCAAAGGAAGCATTGACCACTCGCTCAACCCCTCGCGTGAGATTTCTCGCTCTCTCAGACTCGGACAGATCGAAGCTCTTCTCTATCTTCTTCTTTCACATACAAAGTGAGAGGTACATCACTTTGGCTCTCTCATTCTACAGTTTTTCTTCATATTGTATAATTCAACTTTGTCGTTATTTTTTTTTTCTGTAAAGTTTGATCTTTTTGAGTTTTTCAAGTATTCTTTGATTTCGTTTGTGTTGACATGTGATGTGGGTTTAATTCGACCGGAATTCCAGCAAACAAAACGAAATTGAAAACATTTTGATGTATAATTCACTTGTTACAAGATTCTAATAAGTTATGTTATGCGGTAATTGTGTTACTAATATCAATAATTGTACAAACTTAGCTGGGAAAAAACCCAGTTTCTTAAATGTAATCATTAGCAACTCATGTTGATTAGCTTGGACTTGTTGTACTTGTGCAAGCTCAATTTGAAACAGCTCGGCTCAGCTAAGTTTGAGTAGTATGATGCTTTGCTTGCATCTTCTGTAGTTTCAGTGATTGCTGGCTGGTTGGTAGCTTGAGTGTACCCTGGAATTGAACAATTTTAATATGATTTAGTAGAATTTGTACCCTAGATCACTCTTTCTTCATGAAATCTGATAAATATTAATAAAATATGAACAAGTTTATTTGTATGCTTTTATGTTTATAAGAGTTGTAACGGAGTTTGGAGATTGATAATGGTCATGTTGTGAATACACACGCATGCCCCTCCTAAGAATTCTTTGGTATACAAGTCTGTATTGTAATGAAATCCAAACCTTTGAATTACAAAATTAAATGTGTGAAGTTAAACTCTAAATTTATTAAAAGAGTTCCCGACCTGTTGGATTTTTATATATGTAATGGAATGCTAACTTGTGAGGTTAGCATCGAATTTAACATGCGAAGAGTGAGATCTAGCTGTTAAATTTCCAATGAATGCAGTGGAGTTTAGATAAATTTGTTGGAGCAAGTTCCTTAGTTTGTACAGATGACAGCATGTCTGAAAATATTTGGTTCACTTGACTTAGGTTCCAATGCCACCATCAAATCTCAGTAATTAATATGTTTTTTTTAAGTGGACAAATGTAGTACTGCTCAATGCTTATCTCTTGGACGTTTTGCCTAGGAAATAATTGTTGAAGTTAGGGGAGATGCAATCTAGAGTTTGGGAGTTCTCATTGAGCTTTATTGTAGTTATAAGTTAATTGATGAACTTTTTCAACCTTCCAATTTTTCCTCTTGGATTCCAATGTATAATAATTTTCACACATATCCTTCTAGGGTTTGTATTGCTTGGACGCACATCACAAACATTAATCAAATTTTATCTTTCAAAAAACAAATATTTTTCCTCAATTTGTATTTATGTTACTGGGATCTATACTTTTTTTTTATTTTTTTTATTTTTTTTATCACAAAGGTTTAGAATTTTATTTATTGGCATCTCAATTCTTTAGTAAATGAGTAACTTATTTATCACTCTTATTGTTTTTGCTGCATTCATGTAGATGATAGAGATGCATTCTTGATAGTGTCCATTTGATGTTTATTTATATCACTAATGAAATTTTTAGTAGGTAGTATTTTTTTATTTTTTTTAAGAATTCTCAATTACTGATTTCTCTAAGTGATACTTAGAAGATTTGATAAAGGGCTTTTGCCTTTGGTAATATCATCTTAATTTCCAATTCTTGCAAGAATGAGATTTCTATTAGAAACTAAAGGAAAGTCTAAAAGTTTTGGCGAGTATTGTAAGATAAAATCCTAATAACTTGAGAAAATTCACTAAGTGTAAGACTCATGGACATACCTCAGCGGCTGTTAAAAAAAAATCTTGAAATTACTAATTACCCTGATGCCCACAAAGAACTTGAGAAGGTTAAAATGAAAATCAAACCAGAGGCATTATGACTTGAAGAAAACATGAAATCATAAACATGTCTAGATTCTAATAATAAATAATTGAACAAGTTCCTCAATTTTTTTTAATTGAAAAAGCCCCCAGATGGGCCCTGCAAGATCATCATCATTCCAAATCAAAGGTTGGGTATTAGAATCATTCTTGTCTTGTGCTGTCAGCAATCTGCATCAGAAGTGAAAGTCAGGAGGGCCTTAACTTGCTTAATTGTATTTTTATTGTCATTTTCAGTAATTGCATAATTGTAGGTTGAGCATTCTAGTGGTCTTAAATGTATGTTTCATTCTCGACTTTTCAGGTGTTCTTGGGAACACAGTTGCTACAGTAACTTTTCATCATGGATATAGATCTTAGGTTACCTTCTGGTGAACATGATAAGGAAGAGGAACAAAATGGTATTGATAACATGTTGGAAACTGAACAGAAACTGGTACTGCACAATGGTGATCTGGAGAGTGGGAATATTGCGGTCATGGGAGATATAGTACGTGTTGAAGATGGTGGTGATGTGAATTCACCCATGGCAGATATTGTAGTGTTCAAGGACGATACAAATCTCGAGCCACTTTCTGGCATGGAGTTTGACTCCCATGGGGAAGCATATTCATTCTATCAAGAATATGCTCGGTCTATGGGATTCAACACTGCAATACAAAATAGTCGTCGTTCAAAAACATCTAGAGAATTTATTGATGCAAAATTTGCCTGTTCTAGATATGGGACCAAGCGAGAGTATGACAAGTCCTATAACCGACCACGTGCCAGACAAAGCAAGCAAGAACAAGATAATGCAACTGGTAGACGGTCATGTGCAAAGACAGACTGCAAAGCAAGCATGCATGTAAAGAGAAGGCCAGATGGAAAATGGGTTATACATAGTTTTGTGAAGGAGCATAACCATGAGCTTTTGCCAGCCCAAGCTGTGAGTGAGCAAACCAGAAAGATGTATGCTGCAATGGCTAAACAGTTTGCTGAATATAAAAATGTGGTTGGTTTGAAGAATGACCCCAAAAATCCATTTGATAAAGGTCGAAATTTGACACTAGAAGCAGGGGATGTCAAGATTTTGCTTGATTTTTTTATGCAGATGCAGAATATGAATGCTAACTTCTTCTATGCAATAGATGTGGGTGAAGATCAACGTCTGAAGAATTTGTTCTGGGTTGATGCAAAAAGTAGGCATGATTATAGTAATTTCTGTGACGTTGTGTCTTTTGATACTACCTATGTTAGAAACAAATATAAAATGCCTCTTGCTCTGTTTATTGGTGTGAACCAACACTATCAGTTCATGTTGCTTGGATGTGCAATGATATCAGATGAAAGTGCTATGACATTCTCTTGGCTAATGCAGACTTGGATGAAAGCAATGGGTGGACAGGGTCCAAAAGTAATAATTACTGACCAAGACAAAGCCATGAAATCTGTTGTTTCGGAGGTCTTTCCTGATGCTCGTCATTGCTTTTGTTTGTGGCATGTATTGGGAAAGATTTCTGAAAATCTGGGTCATCTAATTAAACAACATGAGAACTTTATGGCAAAATTTGAAAAATGCATCTACAGGTCATGGACAGAAGAAGAGTTTAGCAGAAGGTGGTGGAAACTTCTTGAAAGATTTGAACTCAGAGAAGATGAATGGATGCTGTCATTGCATGAAGATCGTAAACAATGGGTGACAACCTACATGAGGGATACCTTTTTGGCAGGGATGTCTACAGGTAACCGATCAGAGAGTATAAACTCCTTTTTTGATAAATTTGTGCATAAAAAGACCATTGTGCAAGAGTTTGTGAAGCAATATGAAGCTATTCTGCAAGATAGGTATGAAGAGGAAGCCAAAGCCGATTCTGATACATGGAATAAACAACCTGCATTAAAATCTCCATCACCATTTGAGAAGAGTGTTTCAGGGGTGTACACTCATGCAGTATTCAAAAGATTTCAAGTTGAGGTTTTGGGTGCAGTTGCTTGTCATCCTAAACAGGAAAGTCAAGATGAGACGAGCACTATCTTTAGAGTTCAAGATTTTGAAAAGAATCAGGACTATGTTGTTTTGTGGAATCAGATGAAGTCAGAAGTTTTTTGTGTCTGCCGATTATTTGAATACAAAGGTTATCTATGTAGGCATGCATTGATTGTTCTTCAAATTCGTGGCCTTTCTGCCATTCCATCTCAATATATTTTAAAACGGTGGACAAAAGATGCAAAGAGCAGGCACTATTTGGGAGAGGAATCTGAGCAAGTGCAATCTAGGGTGCAACGGTACAATGACTTATGTCAGAGGGCGATGAAATTGAGTGAAGAGGGATCACTGTCTCAAGAGAGTTATAGTATGGCATTTCGTGCACTGGAAGAAGCACTTGGAAATTGTTTGAGTGTGAATACATCTAACAAGAGTCTTGTTGAAGCTGTCACATCACCAACTCATGGTCTGATATGCATTGAAGAAGATAACCAAAATAGAAATATAAACAAGACAAGTAAAAGAAAGAATCCAACCAAGAAAAGAAAGGTTTGTGGATAGTGATTGTCATGCTTATAATCTTGTTATGCCCTAGTCCAATTTCTCAAAAGTGACTTCCTTTTTGAATTTCAGGTGAACTCAGAGCAGGAAGTTATGACTGTAGGGCCACAAGACAGCTTACAACAAATGGTTTGTATTATATTGTACATAGTCTGCTAGTAACACAAACACACTCACCCATATATAGAAATTATCAGGTGTGGACTGGGTTCACCCGTTTTTGGCCAGCGTACTGGTGCGTGACCTTGACTACTGGTCGCATCAACTGGTTCTGCATGAAATACGTGCAGACCAGTCCAATTTAGATATTAACTCTCTCTCTCTCTCTCTCTATATATATATATATATCCATTAGAATTTGTTTGTTGAATAGAATTAGGACTGAAACATGATTGTGAAACATGTTTTTAATATCTGTATGAGCACAAAAAGGAAATGCAACCTGTGGTTTGTCTCATGTTATAAATAGTCAGCTAGTAAGAAATATATTTATGTACTAAGATATATATTTCAATTGATTTATCACTTAAATATGATTTCTGAACTTCTGGACTGCCGAAAGCCCAATGGCAGCATCCCATGAAGTTCTAATGTTACTCGAGTATAGAAAACGATGGCACTGAGATAATAGTTGGTTTATTTAAACTTGAGAAGTAAAATTTTCTGTCTACATTAAGATTGAGTTAGATAATGTTGGCTTTTCTGCAACTGAAATTTTTGTTTTTGTAGGACAAAATAAGCTCAAGAGCAGTAAATCTAGATGGCTATTATGGCACGCCACAGAGTGTACAAGGAATGGTATGATGTGATTCAGTTCATTTATCTCATGATAATACCGTGGAACTGAAGTAGAAACCGATACATTTATGTATTTATATAATATGGTGCTTTATTATTTTTTCAGGTACAGCTGAACTTAATGGCACCAACACGTGATAATTACTATGGGAATCAACAGACTATTCAGGGGCTGGTATGTCATATGAATATAATGAATAAATTGTTGGTTCTCATAATGAGTGACAATGCAACACAAATTGGACTAATTTTGAGATCTGGGGATTCATTTTGTAGGGGCAGTTAAACTCGATTGCACCAAGCCATGATGGTTACTACAGCACACAGCAAGGCATGCATGGGCTGGTATAGTATTTGTATCCCATGGTGCTGTGGGTGATATCTGTATCATGAAATTAAAACGGTGATATTTTACTTAATTGGGGTTCAATTCTTGCAGGGACAAATGGATTTCTTCCGGACACCAGCAGGCTTCACTTACAATATACGGGTGAGTATGTCAGATATTATGATATTTTGATTGTTAGGTGGAATCTAATTATTTTTACTTAACAGGATTTTCTCACTACGGTTTCTCCCTCTTCTTTTCAGGATGACCCGAATGTGAGAACAGCACAATTGCACGATGATGCATCAAGACATCCGTGAGTAAGTGCTATATTTGAAATGAAGTTATTTTCTCTCAAGTCCTCACCAGGAGTATCAAACGAGAACGTTTTGCTTACTCTGTAGGGAACCAGGAAAGGATGTTCGGAAGAGGCTTAAAGCTGTGTAAAGAAAAGAATGAAATGTATCATGTATGCACTGTGGATAGGAGGCTCAAAGTAAGGATATAGAATATGATGTTTTTATCTTTACCATCCATGATATGGTGAACTGAACTGACTCATCATCTCTTGTAAAGGTTCTTGTAGTATTATTAATGTTGTATCTGTTATCATTTACAGGCTTGATAAAGCCTAATTAGTGTCAGTTTAAATCAGGAAAAGTAACTCATTCCATTTGATTACTGGCTTACTGCACTTATTCATGAGATCATGCTTCACTTTTGCATATTAATCTTGTATCTGTTATCATTACAGCCTTCATAAACCCTAATTAATGATTTTAAGTTATATGTTATGGTTGTTTTTTCAACCATTTCATTTTACAATCTTACAACTCAACAAGTGATTCAATGCTTGTATTTATAGGTGGAATGGAAAAATAATTGTTTGAAAATTTGAAATCCAAAAATCGGTAAACTAGTTTCAGAAAACCAATAAATTAGTGGTGTTAAAACAGGCCTGCTTGGCCCATTAGGCCCGGGCCCGTTGGCCTAATGGGTCATGTTAGGCACGGCCTATTAGGGAGATAGGCCGTGTCGGGTTGGCTTGTTTGGGGGGAGGGTGAGCTCGGTCTGGGCACTGTGCCGGGGCTTGCCAGGCCGGCCCGTTAAGGCCTTAATGGGCCTTGATTTTTTTATTTTATTTTTAAAATTGAAATTTTGAATTCCGGCGGGCCCTAACAGGTTGGCCCGTGTGCCGGTCTGTTAGGGCCCGCCAAAATTCATTTTTTCAAAAAAAAATTAAGCCCACAGGCCTAGCGGGTCGTCCTAGGTCGGCTTGTAGGCTACGCCACATGGGCCCAGCATGGCACGTCAGCTTAATAGGATCCCATGATCGAAACAGGCCAGGCCGGGCGGCCCGCTAGGGCCTGGACCGTTTTGCCAGTGCTACAATAAACCGATTTTGTTCTGTCTCAGGAAGACAAGGCAAATTTGTAAACCGGTTCAAGCAAACAAGTAAACCGGTTGAATCGGTTCAAGCAAATTGTTTAATTAATTTAAGGTTGGATTTTCAAGTTTTTATGACAAATCTAAGTCCTAACCAATCTAAGTGGGGTCTAAGAATACTTAGAATTATAAGATAAATGTGATTAAAGAATCTTAAGGTTCAATCTAGGGCCATTTGAGTCAAACCATTTAAATCACATGTACACATAAATTAATTTACAATATATTAAAATGTTTACCCTAGAACCGATCGTCTTTGCTTCAAGCTTCATTTGATATCCAAAGGTTTGATATTTGCTTCTTCATGCTTGTAAGGTAATCTTTTTTTTTTTTTTTTTTTTTTTTTAAATTTTAATTTCTGTTTTTCTTTTTTTATTAATTTTTTTTAATATTTAATAGAAAGTAATGCTAGATATCATACCTAAAATCACAACTCTTTTATCACAACACGTGGCAACTGATGTGTTAATTGGTGAGTGGATACACATTAATAATGATTTATCTCACTTATCTATGTATCCACTCACCAATTGACACTTCAATGGCCACATGTGTTGTGATGAAAGAGTCGTGATTTTAGGTGTGATATCTAACATTACTCTTAATATAATGGTAAAATAGTATTTTAGTTAAAAATGTTAACAGAAGAAGGTGTTGTTTGGCTAAAAAGAAACATAAGGGTTTTGAGTAATATGTAAAACTAGAGGGTTAGTTAATAATATCGCAAATATAAACGATTTACACGCGCTAGGCATGTCGAAGGCAGCAAAAAAAAAAAAAAAAAAAAAAACCAAAGTGGATAAGAAAAGGACTCAACGCGCGGAGAAGAAAGAAAGGAAAGAAGCAAGTGAGAAAAGCGAGTGGAAATTCAAAATCGTCAGATTCCCAGATACAATCATACAATATTGCGTTTCTCAACTCAGCCCTAATTTCCCAATTTCTCCAACGCGCCTCTTTCCCACTCGCGATCTAGAGGTCTCTTCTCTCTGTCTTATATATCTTTTCTTTTTACTTGTTTTTCCAATTTCTTTCAATTTTCTGTTTGGTTCCCTAGAAAATTGACATAATCATACAACTTTAAAATTTATTTGCGTTAGTGTTTTCTGAGCAACTAATTAGAGTGTCTAGTGTGGTTTTCTTTTTTAGTCAGAATATGAAACTTGTCATTTGGTATTTACATATAATCATGAGATATGATGCACTAAACATTGCTACACTTGTTTGTTAGCTGTTACTTGATGAACTGGGGTTGGGGTTAGAAGCACAGTTATGAAGTTATTTCCTCAAATTTTTTTTATTAATTTGCATTACAAATTAAATTCAAGTTTTATCTTGTTGGCTCCACCTGCAAAATTAATTTCACATTGCTTGTTAATTAGTTATTGATTGATCTATGAGTATTTGATGCCATCACTAGGCTGCCAACAATATAGTTGAGTCTTGACTTGACGAAATGATATCTTTTAAACATTGGAGATAATTAAAATACAAAGAAGAATAAAAGAGGTAGTATTTATTTTCTGGGATATTTTGAGCACTACATTCACTAGGGCAAGTTTGGTAATGTGAAACCAAGAATAGGTTTGTGGCTAAAATCTAATTTAAATATTCTTTCATCAAACTTAGCTCCTTGTATTAATTTGGATGGAAGCTTGTAAGTTAGACTTCCTTGGTTTGTGTGTGTGTGTGTTTTCAGGTACCATTGTAATTGATTTGCTGCCAAGAGTACACTTCTTGATGGAAATGGAACATAAACTACATTTTGGTGAAACATGATAAGTTTGGGCAGGAGTCACAATTTGGCTGATGATTTGTTGGATGATCGAGATAATATGCATGGCGTTAATGGTGTGAGTGAAAACATGATTGATATTGTGGATGAGGTACATGGTAGAGATGGTGGGTTTGATTCTCCTAAAATGGGGGTTGTGGGGTTTGTAGGGGAGACAGATTTTGAACCACGGAATGGCATTGAATTTGAATCACATGAGGCAGCTTACTCATTTTATCAAGATTATGCCAAGTCTATGGGATTCACCACTTCGATAAAAAACAGTAGGCGTTCAAAGAAATCAAAGGAATTTATTGATGCGAAATTTGCTTGTTCGAGATATGGGGTCACACCTGAATCAGACACTGGCAGTAGTCGACGATCAAGTGTGAAAAAGACAGACTGCAAAGCTAGCATGCACGTGAAGAGAAGGTCAGATGGGAGGTGGATTATTCATGAATTCATTAAAGAGCATAATCATGAGCTTTTGCCAGCGCTAGCATATCATTTTCGAATTCATAGAAATGTAAAATTAGCGGAAAAGAATAATATTGACATCTTGCACGCTGTTAGTGAACGGACAAGAAAGATGTATGTTGAGATGTCTAGACAATCTGGTAGCTATCACAATGTTGGGTTTCTGAGTGACATGAATAATCAGTTTGATAAAGGTCGACACTTGCCTTTGGATGAGGGGGATGCTCAAGTTTTGCTGGAGTATTTTAAACGTATCAAGAAGGAGAATCCTAAGTTTTTCTATGCTATAGATTTGAATGAAGAGCAGCGTCTGAGAAATTTGTTCTGGGTTGATGCTAAAAGTAGAAATGATTATATCCACTTTAATGATGTTGTTTCTTTTGATACTTTCTATGTCAATATGAACGAAAAATTGCCTTTCGCTCCTTTTGTTGGGATGAATCATCACTGTCAGCCCATGCTACTTGGATGCGCATTTATTGGCGATGAGAGTAGATCTACTTTTGTTTGGTTAATGAAGACATGGCTTAGAGCAATGGGTGGGCAAGCTCCCAAGGGTATAATCTCCGATCAAGGCAAAGCCTTGAAGACTGCTATTGAAGAAGTCTTTCCAAATGCACGTCATTGCTTGTTTCTTTGGAATATAATGGAAAAAATCCCTGAAGCTCTTGCTCATGTAATCAAACGGCATGAAAATTTTCTGCCAAAGTTCCACAAGTGCATCTTTAAGTCATGGACTGATGAACAGTTTGATATGAGATGGTGGAAAATGGTCACTCGTTTTGAGCTTCAAGATGACGAATGGGTTCAGTCATTGTACGAAGATCGTAAAAAATGGGTTCCCACTTACTTGGGTGACACTTTTTTAGCTGGAATGTCTACAACTCAGCGTTCTGAAAGCATGAACTCTTTTTTTGATAAATACATCCATAAGAAAATTACTGTGAAAGAGTTTGTGAAACAGTATGGGAGTATTCTACAGAATAGGTATCAAGAGGAAGCCATTGCAGATTTTGACACGTGGCACAAACAGCCTGCTTTAAAATCTCCTTCACCTTGGGAAAGACAAATGTCAACAGTTTATACACATGCAATATTTAAGAAATTTCAAGTCGAGGTTCTGGGCGTTGCTGGCTGCCATCCTAAAAAGGTAAATGGAGATGGGACAACTGTAACATTTAGAGTTCAAGACTGTGAAAAGGATGAATATTTTATGGTAACATGGAATGAATTGAAGTCAGAGGTCAATTGTTTCTGTCGTCTATTTGAATACAAAGGTTTTCTTTGTAGACATGCTTTAATTGTCCTCCAAATTTGTGGTCTTTCAAGCATCCCACCTCATTATATTGTGAAAAGGTGGACAAAAGATGCAAAGAGTGGGCAGTTGATAGCAGAAGGTACAGAAAGCTTGCAGACTAGGGTGCAACGTTACAATGACTTATGTAAACGAGCCATCGAATTAAGTGAAGAAGGATCGTTGTCTGATGGGAATTACAATATTGTGTTTCGTGCATTAGTAGATGGACTGAAGAAATGTGTGAATGTTAATAACTCTAATAATAGTGTTGTGGAATCCAATAACCTTGCTGAAGGTCTCCGAGAAGCAGAAGAAATAAATAAAGGAAGCTTGGCTAGGTCAAGTAAGAAGAAGAACACAATCAGGAAAAGGAAGGTAGTTCTGGATTTGGGATTGTTGATTGATTTGCTTATATTTTTATCTTTATTGCTATTGCATCAACTTATACTTGACAAATGAAAATACTGAATACTGTCTCCTCTCCTCATGCTTCAGGTACAATCGAAGCAAGATGTCTTGCTTGTTGAGGCACATGACAGTTTGCAGCAAATGGTTTGTCCTATCTCTGTTCTAATCATAATATTTTAGTTAGCTACGTTAAGAACGATGTTATAATTCCTTCTACTTATGAGTCCAGTCTGTATATAGAATACATACCTGATACCCCTACTGTTTTTAAGCTACTGAATCTCATAGGGGAAGGTGTTATATACATAATTATCAATGTTAAGTAATGAAATGGATTGCTCATCCACATGCTAAATGATTTCTATAATCATAATATTGTAATCTGGTTCCGCCTGCAATATGACACGTATGATCATAATATCTTAATTTGGGCATTTGTACTTGTAGGAAAATCTTACTTCTGATGGAATGACCCTTAATGGTTTTTATGGTGCTCAACAGAATGTGCAAGGACTGGTATCACATTTCTTACTGATTTTTGCATATCTTAACAAAACTTTGATATGCCATAAAAGTACAATGATTCCAATTTAGATAAAATTTGGCTGGTCTCATTGCAGGTACCATTAAATCTCATGGAGCCGCCCCATGATGGTTACTATGTTAATCCACAGAGCATGCAGGGACTGGTAAGTTGTTCTCGACTTATGATTATGATGTATACTTGTTAAGAATAGCTATATGAATGTTCTGTAATTATTGTTTATGTACATTTAGGGACAACTGAATTCGATAGCACCAAGCCACGATGGGTTTTTTGGGACTCAGCAAAACATGCATGGACTGGTATAGTCACTTTGTACAGTTAAAATAATCAACGTGAAGATAAATTTAATTATGAGAAAGTGATTTTGATGATGAAATTTCGATATTTTATTTTCATTGATGTAGGGACAATTGGATTTTCGACCTTCAACTAGTTTCAATTATAGTTTGCAGGTTAGTTTGGAAGATAAGATGCTTGCTAGCTTTTCTATAGAAATGTCACTTTTAAATATCTAGTTTTCCTCTGTTGTCTATTTACAGGATGAGTCTCATTTGAGATCAGCTCAGTTGCACGGCAGTGCTTCAAGACATCCGTAAGGATGAAATGTTGCATCTGGGGGTAATTAACATCTTATTTGGGGCCATAATAGTAGGAAGTCTGGGAAATGGTCCGAGCTTCTATTTCAGGGAAGAGGAGGATCGTATCTCTAGTTGAACCAAATTGTTTAATGTCTGTTGAAGACTTGTTATTGAGTTGGCAGTATCAATCCAAGCTGTTTCATTCTGTGCATGGAGCTTTACTAGTGATGTAATGAGATGATACTGGGGAGTGTTCTGGCCTATGGATGTTATAAGCTGCCATACTTGTTCTGGAGCTGGTGAGCTATCAGGGAAAGATGACATTGTAAGGCTTTGATGGGTGAGAAGGTGCAAAGATTGTCCGGTGTTGGAAATGGAAGCAATGCCAAGAATGCAGGTTGTCCTGTGCATAGAACTGCTGTAACTTATCTTTGTAAATTTATGTTGATGGTATACAGGTATCCTTAAACATATTTGTCTTCCCCGAACTCTTTCTTTGGATCTAAATTGTGGCTGCGTTGTTTTTTTTTTTCTTCTTAATGGTATATGTTTTTAAGGAAGTTGTTTGTAATATAGAGAGCGTAGAAGCCTGAAAGAGTGTTTTTCCATTTCATGGATGCCTGATTGCCTGTGAGTTTTTGACTGTCAATGTCCTGTATGCATGTATAGATATAAAATATGTTTTAAGTTTCTAATTGATATTTGTATTTAATGATCTCAACCTAATGTAAAATGATGTTTTTACCCTTGGATCGCTAGTCAACTTCTTGTAGGAGAGATTTGTGTAATAAAATGAAACGTTGAATATAGCCTGCAATTGGAGGACAAGTATTGCCCAAATGGGTACCACTTCAATTGATACCCTGATCTAGCGTAGCTAAAGGAGTAGAAGTAAACCCGGTTGACCGGCTACCATGCTGGATGGATTCTATAGCTGACTACCTCCAGAATGATATTCTTCCAACAGATCGGGGATCAAGCGCGTAAGCTCAAAAGAACCGCTATCCAGTACTGCTTGGTAGATGGATACCTCTACCGTAAAGGAAAATCACTTCCACTACTGAGGTGTCTACACCTTGATGATGCACAGTGGGCGTTGAACGAGGTACACGTAGGGGACTGCGGCAACGATGTGTCAGGTGAGGCCTTGGCTTATCAAGTTCTTAGAATGGGTTACTTCTAGCCTACTCTACATTAGGATGCGAAGCAATTTGCGTGATCCTGTGAGCCTTGTCAAAAGACAGCAAATCTCCACCACTTACCTCTGGAAAGGCTTGCTTCAATCAGCACACCTTACCCATTCGCAATCTGGGGATTGGATCTTATCGGGGCACTCCCTACTGCTCTTGGTCAAGCCAAGCATGCCGTAGTGGCAATAGACTACTTTACCTGATGGGTGGAAGCAAAGTCCCTTACCCAAATAACTGAGGCAAACACCACAAGCTTTGTCAAGGAAAACATTGTCTGTCGATTCGGCACCCCGATGGCCATAATAATTGATCTGGGTAAACAATTTGATAATGCCAAGTTTAAAGAATTTTGTGAAAAGCAGGATATCAACCTCCGTTTTGCATCAGTAGCCCATCCTCAGACCAATGGGTTGGTGGAAGCTACCAATAAGACCATCAAGAAACTCCTGAAGAAGAAGCTTCAACAGAAGAAAGGGAAGTGGGTTGAAGAACTCCTAAACGTGCTATGGGCATATCGGATGACCAAGAGGACTGCTACCGGGGAAACTTCCTACTCATTGGCTTTTGGGACATAAGCAGTCTCGTCTATCGAGCATAGGCTGACATATTTTATGGTCCAGCACTTTGAATCAGAAGACAATGCGACAAAGTTGAGAGCCAGTCTAGACCTCCTCGAGGAGAAGCAGGATAGGGATGTAGAGTGGGTAGCAGCCTACCAGAGCAAGATAGCCCGATGTTTCAAAGGGTGAAAACCTGAAACTTCAAAGAAGGGGACTTGGTCTTTAGGAAGGTAACTCAGAATGCCCGAAAGAGGTATGACAGGGTACTAGCTCCCAACTGGGAAGGTCCCTACCTAATAAAAATGGTGGTTCGAAGGGGGCCCTACAAACTGGAAGATATAGATGGATACCCGGTAGACCACACCTAGAATGCCGATCACTTTAAAAGGTTTTACCCTTAGAGTTTTAAGAAAGATTCATTTATGTTGATGTGTCTCTAAATATGTACCCCGAATTTGCTTTGTATCGGTTAAAAAATTCAATAAAAGTCAGTTTTTCTCTTACATGATTCTCCTAAGTTCGTCTTACAAATTTCGCCATAACTGATTGCCTCAAGACCAGGAAGAGCCACATGGCATTCTTGTTGCCTTGGTCAGGGTATACCCTCCTCCAAGAAGGATTTGGTACATAAATGCCTAAGTGGTGTAGTTGCCTACTAGGCTAAGGATCGGGATTCGTGGTCCTAGTTGCCCATCGCATCCTTAAGACCAGGAGAACCTATACGGACCTCTTGAAGCCTCTAGAGATGGCAACGGGGCGGGCAGGGCGGGTCGAGGTCGGATAATGCTTTTCCATCCCCATCCCCGCATTAAGAGAAGCGGGGCCGAGGACGAGGATTCCCTGTTGGAGGGGCCTTCCCCATACCCGCCCCATTCCCCGTCTAATATAATTATACATTTAAAAATTACAATTTAAAACAAAGAAAAAAGTATATATATATATATTGTTAACCGAAAATTGTCACTGGGGTGATTTTTCTAATTAACAATTCATGGGACTGGAATAAGGGTAGATTTCAGTCGGCGGGATATCAAGTAATTCGATACCCTTAACTTCCTAATAAAACCAACAAAAAACAATAATAATGGTGGGCAGAAATTAATGTTGTAATAAGATCACATGAAACACTTTTTTATTAATAGCAAACAAATAATAAGAGTACAGTGGAGGTTTTTAGGTAGCAACGGTGATAGGGAAAAAAATAATCAATTGGCAATGGCGACGGAATTCTCATGCATGTCGATAAGTGGAAAAATTCTCTAGTAGGGTTGGACACTTCAGTCGTGATCCCATTGTCGTGTGATAATACGATGTATATATAGGTCTTTGTTTCGTGCCCAGCACTCCTCTAAATTCGGTCTTATGACCTAGAGTTTTTCGGAGCACTCAGTGGTGATTAGCGAGAAAATCGTTTCTTTCCTTCTAGGAATCCAGAGATCCCTTATTTGGTGGACTTCTGATGGAGTTGACTTGTATTCAAAATAGAACTCTTTAAGTGGTGGGAAAGAAACCACTTCCTTGTTATTAAAACGTTGTCGTTATGTTTGTCTTTTCTATCTGGTTTGATCTTTAGCATACTTGATTTTGTCTTGATACTTGGTAATCTGCTAGCCTGACACTTACTGCTTGGTTGGCTAGCTTTAGGTGGATCGGGGTACTCAGGTATCTTGCTTTCTTCCCGTTCATTAAACTTTATATGAGTGTATTGGGGTACCGGGATTCCGGATGGCAGAGGGATCCTGCATTAGTGGAGTCTTTGGAACCTTGTCTTCTGTGTTTCCTGGTACCTTTTGAGTCTAGGAACCCTTAATCTTGATCTGGACTGGTAGAAGGTTGTACCTGGACAATTTGTAGAGTGGCGGGGTACCGAGATGCCCTTCTATGATGTCTTTCTATCTCGATTTATCTTCCAATGCTGATAGAAAATTCTTCTTTGACCTCTACCATTTTTTGCGGTTAACAGAAGTCCCCCCTGACTTGAACACCGGTACCTTGCTGGGGTTGGAGTTAGGATTCTTAGTCTGTTTGAAGGATTTTCTATCCTGTCTGCTTGTCTACTCTCATCTGGCTGGCTTCCACTACTAAGGAGGAAATCTTCCTGTTAACCGCCAAAAATGGCAGGGGGCCAAAGAAGAATTTTCCATCAACATTGGAGGGTAAATTGAGATAGAAAGACATCATAGAAGCACATCATGGTACCCCGCCACTATACCAACTAGCCGGATACAACCTCTTACTGTCCCAAATCAAGATCGAGGGTCTCTAGACTCAAAAAGTATCAGCAAACATAGAAGCCGGATACTGGGAACGCCACTACTGCAGTGTCTTAGTACCCCACTATTATCTAGAAATCCCAGTATCCCGATACTCCGGAACATTTATACTAGGATGACGAGAGAAGGACGCCAGGTACACCGATCCTGCCTAAAGCCAACTGACCAAGCAATAAGTATCAGATTGAACAGACTACCAAGCATCAAGATAGGACCAGACACACTAGAGAACCAGCGACGTAGAAAGATAAACATAAAACGCCGTCATCCACA
The DNA here is from genome assembly GCA_008009225.1 of Acer yangbiense. Taxonomy (NCBI): domain Eukaryota; kingdom Viridiplantae; phylum Streptophyta; class Magnoliopsida; order Sapindales; family Sapindaceae; genus Acer; species Acer yangbiense. Next base: position 20,257,893 of record CM017767.1, on the reverse strand, counting down.
ATAAGTAAAGATTTACGCTCGTTCCTGCCATTAAGAAATCTACTTGAATGAGGAGTCAACTCCCACACAAACTGCCAAGGAAGGAATCACTTGATTCTAGGGATCAAAATCCCCGGTAAACTTGTTGATCGCCAAGGAAAGTCCTATGAATTGCTAAAACCCTAGACCGAAGTTATAGGAGTCCATGGCAAGAAATGAGACCTATATATACATCGTATTATCACACAAGAGAAAAAAGAACTTGAATACTTAACCATACTAGAGAGTTTTTCCACTTATCGACATGTACGAGAGCTCCATCGCCAACTGAGCCTGTTATTCCCATCACCATTGCTATTTAAATCTTTCAATGTACTTCTTATTATTCATCTGTTATCAATAAAAATAAAAGGTGTTACGAGGGATCCTACAAATTTTTGCTCTCAACAAAAACATTTTTTCCTCTGGCTATTCATTCAACGTACTCCTAAAGACTCATCTCTTATACTTTGCAAGTTTCTCTCCTTCTACATTTTCTTGGATTCTTGATGATATATTGATGTTATGTTGCTAAAATTTTGAGAAATAGAAGGTAGAGCCTAATAGATAACATCTAGAGACAATTGCATGCTAAGTTGATACGTTGGTCTGAAATGAATAGGATGAGTGAGTATGCTATATTGTTTGAATGAAGTGAAATTGTATATTTAAGGCATGAATGGTGTTAATGATATGCGTTTTAACTTATGCCTTAAGTAGTGAATGACATGACAAGACTATATGCATAATATCACACACACACACACACACACACACTTCAAGTAGATATTGTAAGTAGTGTTGTATGCATAAATTCGCCAACCCGACACGTCATCAAAAAGAGTCAATAAAGATTGCCACGTCACTCATTGACCGAGTCAATAAAGGAAATGTGACAAGTCAATGTCAAAGTACCTCGAAACCAAAAAGGTCAGAAACACGCTCGCCGAAACTGGATATGTACTCGCCAAATCTAGATATATGGTCGCCGAAGAAACAAAACCCAGAAATAAATGTACTCGCTGCACCAGCATACTGGGCCTAAACCGACTCGGCAGAAACACGGAAATAAACCCTACACTTTAGAAAACCCATAACAACAAGGAATCAAGGGGGGAAAAGGAGAAGACCTATCTGTATCCGCAGCAACGTGGGATTCCCAGTACGAATCTGAAAGGAAATCCTACTATGAGCAGGACTAAAATCAAGGGAAAAACCCTAAATATCATGTATAAATAGAACCACCTATCCCACGAGAAGGGGGTTCAGAAAATCGAGAGAAAAGAGAGCAACTGTAAGAGAGATCTAAGCGTGTAATAAGGCAACGAAAACCTAGTATTATTTTTCTGCCCTCAGGGGCGCCGTGGTTTTTTCCCATTCAAGGGTTTTCCACGTAAAATCTGTCTTTTGCATGCGTTCTTAATTTTCTTGTTTTATATTAAATTGATATAATTGTTGAGTGCGTGGCAATCCAAATTTCACCGTCAACAATTGGCGCTAGAAGGAGGGGGGTTACAAAAAACTTCGAGGAACCCTTGCGAATTAAAGAACATGAACATAAACATGAACATGAACATGAACAACGACAGTGATAGAGACGTTAACTCCAGCGGAGATCAGGTTATTGAACCAGCTGCGCCGACAGGAGATAGGGCAGTAACGATCGGGGAACAATCGGCGGCAACACCAGGGACTAGGGCCGCCGACCCTGGGATTCTGCAGCACTTCCAAGCTGCGTTGGTAAACCTAATCAGCGAAGCCAACAAGATAGGGCTTTCACTTCCCATCGGTTTGGGAGTTTCATCTCCTTATGAGTTAACCACCCCTGGAATCCATCCTCCCGGAAGGCTACGATCAGAAGTTCACATCGCAATCCCTGATACTCAAGCAAGACAATCCACCGAGGAGACTCCCCAGGACCACCCAGAGTATTTCGAAAGGAGAAAACAAAGGAAAGGAAAAGGTGTGATGAATGAAGAATCCAGAGAGGAGCGAGACCAGGCGCGGACACATGGGGTCAATTCCAGTGACACATACCAACGGAACTGACGGAGACACCGTTCTATCTCGTCTGAAGATAAGAGTCCACGTCCACAAAGAGAGTTACGGTCTAAAAGAGCACGGCGAAGAAGATCCGAAAGCACAGAAGATCGAAGGAGCCCGGATAATAGGAAAAACCATGGGAGAATGACAATTAAGAGCAGACTTGATCCAGCAGGAGAGCCAACTGGTCAGCGAGATGTCACCCTACAAGAGCTATCAAGAAAGGTTTCAGCGATGGCACGAAGGTACGGTCGTAACGTATCTTCAGATGATGAGTCAGACAACCCATTCATTGAAGATATTGCTCGCACCCAGTTCCCAGACAGATTTAGAATGCCAACCATTGAGCAGTACAAGGAGAACAGGGACCCGAAGGAGCATGTTCGCCGATTCCGCAACATCATGGCCCAGTATTCATCTAATGACGGGCTTTTATGCCTCACCTTCCCTCAAACGTTCGGCGATCTCGCCTCTAGGTGGTTTGGAAGACTTCCGCCCGGAAGTATAAGCAGTTTCTCAAACCTCAGCAAGGTGTTCATAAGACAGTTCATGGGGAGTGTGCAGAGAAGGAAGTCACTCGCTCATCTATCAAATTTGAAACAGGAGCACAATGAGTCAATCAAGAAGTACCTAGCAAGATTTGGTAAGGAAGTTGCTCAAATTGAAGATGCCAGCGATGTAGCTGTGATCGCCGCTTTCACCAATGGGTTATAAAGCGGGCGATTATCTTTTGACCTGCGAAGAGAGAGACCAAAAACTTATGAGGAGATGATGGAAATAGCTGGCGACTATGCATTAGCAGAAGAAGAAGAAGTAGCACAAGGGGGTAGCTACGTGCATGGACACAAACCTGACTCAAAATCAGATCGAAAGGATGACAAGAAGACGGTATCACGTGATCGCCAGAGAGACGAGAAAGGCCAAAGGGGGCACTCGAGAGAAAGCAAAGGAAATCCTCGAGCCAGTAGGTTTCGAGGAAGGTACAACCATTACACCCCTTTGACCGGCGATCAAGAGGAGATACTTTCTATGGTGGAAGACAAAGGACTCGCTAAATACCCTCGACAGCAGTCAGCGAATGCCAGGAGAGACACAACTAAGTACTGCCGATTCCATAAAGATCATGGGCATGAAACCTCAAAGTGTTTTCAGCTGCGTGACCACATTGAAAGTTTGATCAGAGATGGGCACTTGAAGGATTTTGCTTTGAAGGGAGATAAATATGGTGGTCGCCAGGATAGCCGCTAAGGAAACGGGCAGGAGAGGAAAAGTCCAAGGGGGAACAGCCCTAACGCCACCATAAACACCATTTTCGGCGGACCTCATACTGGGAGAAGCAATCGAGAAAGGATGTCAGAAGTTCGAGAAGTAATGTATGAAAGCAGAAGCATGGAGATCAATTCTGTACAGAGAAGCCCCAAGAAGGGAAGAGAAGGACATGATCCTATAACATTTACAGCAGAAGACTCAGACGGGATAGATGCAAAACCTAACGATGCAAAACCTAACGATGCAATCGTCGTGGGGGTTCGAATAGCCCATAGGGATGTCTTTCGGGTGATGATTGACAATGGAAGTTCAGCCGATATCTTAAGTGCCAGAGTATATGATGAATTGCGGCTGGACAGAAAAGATCTCGAACCATTCCATGTACCACTAAAGGGATTTAGTGGCGCAGAAGTTAGGTCGTTAGGAACTGTGAAACTGCCGGTGAGATTTGGTACAGCACCATGCCGGTGAACAATCCTTTTGGACTTTGTCATGGTTGACATCCACAATTGGTCGTATAATGCTTTACTTGGCCGACCGTTTCTTAACAAAGCTCGAGCTGTTACTTCAACCCATGCATTGAAAATAAAATTCCCTACAGAATTTGGTGTCGGAGAATTGAGAGGGTCACAGGAGATGGCTCGCCGCGCCAACCTATCAATCTTCAAAGATAAAGCAGGGATGGAAACCTTAAACATATTCGAAGTGGACATGGAGGTGCAGGAAGATAGTCCGGGAAACTTCGAACTGGACCCAAGGGACAAAACGAGCAGAGAGAAAGAAGAACCAACTGAGTCAGTTATTCTAGACGAAGCGGAACCAGACAAAACAGTAAAGATCGGAGCAAGGCTGGCTAAACAAGTTAAGAAAGATGTGACAAACTTGTTGAAGGAATATATGGGGATTTTCGCTTGGTGCCACGAAGACATGCCAGGGATTGATAGAAGTGTAATTTCGCACAATCTGGCTGTGAATGAGAAATGCAAGCCGGTTGTGCAAAAAAGGAGAAGTTTCAACCCAGAAAGAAGTGCAGCGATAAAGGAGGAAGTATCAAAATTGCTCGCCGCAAGGTCAATCAGAGAAGTTAAGTACCCAGAATGGGTGGCGAATGTGGTCTTAGTGAAAAAGAAAAACAATCAATGGAGGATGTGCGTCGACTTCACCGATCTGAACAAAGCCTGCCCCAAGGATAGCTTCCCGCTACCAAGGATTGACCAGTTAGTCGATGCAACAGCTGGACATGAAACGTTGAGCTTCATGGATGCATATTCAGGATATAACCAAATAAAGATGCACAAGCCAGACGAAGAGAAGACAGCGTTCACCACAGATCAGGGGTTGTATTGTTACACGGTCATGCCATTCGGCCTAAAAAACGCTGGGGCAACTTACCAGCGCTTGGTCAACAGAATGTTCGCCAGACAAATCGGGAGAAATATGGAAGTCTACGTTGACGATATGCTAACAAAAAGCACCACAGCGGATAGACATACAGATGACCTGAGGGAAACATTCGACGTGCTGGTCAAGTATGGAATGAAGTTGAATCCAGCAAAATGCGTATTCGGCGTACCATCTGGGAGGTTTCTCGGATATCAAGTACATCAAAGGGGAATAGAGGTGAACCCTGAAAAAATCCAAGCACTAGCAAAAATGGTCTCGCCAAGAACTCTGAAAGACGTTCAAAAACTCACAGGGTGCTTAGCATCGCTGAGCAGATTCATAGCCAAATCAACAGACCGATGCCTACCATTTTTCAAAGCTCTAAAAAAGGGAAAGGGAATCGAGTGGAATGAGGAGTGTGAAAAGGCTTTCCAAGCCTTGAAAGATTACCTGGGGCAAGCGCCGCTGCTATCAAAACCAGAAACAGGAGAAACATTGTACATGTACTTGTCCGTCTCTGGAGCAGCCACAAGTTCCGTGCTAGTAAAACAGGAAGATGGGATCCAGAAACCAATATACTACACCAGCAAAGCACTGTTGCCAGCCGAAACCAGATACTCACCGGCTGAAAAATTGGCACTAGCTCTAATAACAGCAGCGAGGAAACTGAGGCCATATTTCCAGGCTCATAAAATCAGAGTATACACCAACTGCCCACTGAAGTTAATCCTGCAGAAACCAGAAGTATCCGGTCGATTAACAAAGTGGGCAATCGAGTTAAGTGAATTCGATGTAGAGTACCTCCCAAGGACAGCAATTAAAGCCCAGGCAGTGGCAGACTTTGTAGCAGAGTTCACCGAACCAAACATGGAAGTAGCGAGAATGATGGAGGAACAAAATAAGAAAATATTCAAATGGCAACTCCGCGTTGACGGCTCATCAAACACGCATGGCAGCGGGGCAGGGGTAGTAGTGTCAACCCCAGAAGGAGATTCAGTCGAATGTGCCTTGCGTTTTGACTTCAAAGCTACCAACAATCAAGCCGAGTACGAGGCACTCATAGCAGGTTTAAAAATTAGCACAGTCCTAGGAGCAGACGAAGTGGAAGTTTTTAGCGACTCTCAAGTTGTTGTCAATCAAGTACTAGATGAATACCAGGCAAGAGATGAGAGCATGATCACCTACCTGGAATTGGCAAAGGAGCTATTAGAAAGATTTAAAGAATACAGAATTGTTCATGTCCCCCGAGAAGAAAATGAGAAAGCTGATGCCTTGGCCAAACTGGCATCTGCCACAATCAGCATCTGGCCCAAAAATATTTCTATGATCCGCTTATTGCAGCCGAGTATAGTTAAAACAAAGGAAGTTGGGGCAGTCTTTGGCGAAAGGGACAGCTGGATCACACCAATCAAAGAATATCTCATCAATGATGTACTCCCAAGTGACCCGTTAGAAGCAAAGCGGCTGAAGTACAGAGCTACAAGATACTCAGTACTCAATGGAGAACTGTACAAAAGGGGATACTCGAGGGCACTGCAGAGATGTGTTGGGCCTGAAGAAGCAGAAGGTATCCTGAGAAGCATACATAGTGGAAATTGTGGGAACCACGCTGGGGGCGCCAGTCTAGCCCACAAAACATTAAGGCAGGGTTTTTACTGGCCAACACTGTTCGCCGACTCCAAAAGGGTGGCAGCGAGATGTGAGGCTTGTCAGAAAATTGCTAATAACATCCGACAGCCACCTGAACTCTTGCAAAGTATTACCTCGCCTTGGCCGTTCGCCATGTGGGGAATTGACTTGATCGGCCCAATGCCAACAGCAACTGGAGGAGCAAAACATGCCATAGTAGCTGTGGATTATTTTACAAAATGGGTAGAAGCCGAGCCATTGGTACACATAACAGAAGCAAACACTGTAAGCTTTGTGAAGAAAAATATCCTTTACAGATTCGGGATACCAAACACCATCATCACGGACAATGGGACCCAATTCGACGGGAGGAAATTCAGGGAGCTATGTGATAAGTACGGCATCAACAACTACTACGCCTCTCCAGCACACCCACAGACGAATGGCCATACTGAAGCAGTAAACAAAATCATAAAACATAACCTGAAGGCTAAATTGGCAGTTAAAAAGGGCAGCTGGGCAGACGAATTACCACAGGTACTTTGGGCATATCGAACCACAGAAAGGAGTTCAACAGGCGAGACCCCATATTCCATGGCATATGGAGCTGAAGCTGTCATTTCAGTGGAAACATCTTTCTCTTCGCCGAGGGTGCAACTTTTTCAGCCAGAAATCAATATTGATATGCTAAAGTGCGGCCTAGATGAGTTAGAAGAAAGAAGAGAGCGCGCGCAAATAAGGAATACTGCGTACCAACATAGGGTAGCAAGATATTACAACTCACATGTGCGTGAAAGAAGGTTCTCGCTGGGCGACTTAGTGCTGAAAAGGGTGAACCAAGGAACAAAAGACAAAGCTGCAGGGTCACTCGCAGACAAATGGGAGGGGCCTTATCAGATTACAGGCATAGCTGGCCACGGGGCATATCACATCACTCGAGAAGGTTTTGGCGAACTACCCCGTCCATGCAATGCGCAGTACTTGAAGATATATTATCCGTAACTTGGGGGTCAAGTTTAGAATTGGTGTGAGCCTTTTATTTTTTCTTAGAACAGTTTTCGTTTTAGTATTTTTTTTCTTTTCTTTGTGATTATGTTAACAAAGTTGCAGGAATTATCCAAATAAAGAGTAATTTATTACTGAGAAATCGTGACTTGGCTCGCCAATTACAAAGGGCACTCATCGACATATGTCAATACCATTGCGTAAAGACGAGTTTCGTACTCGCAGCAGTGAGAATAAGTGACAACTCAACAAAATTAAAGCAAGCCAAAAGCGACTTAGTCGCCATAGCCCAAGCTACAGAAATTGGGGATCGCCCCCACAAGGAGAATAAGATCTCCGGAGAAAAACTTGGTGTGGGCAAATACGTCCTGAATAAGCACCAAGTACTCCAGAACTCAGCAATGGCAGCTGAATAAATAAAAACATGTTAAAAACTTGGTGTATGGTCGGATACGTCCTGACAAACACTAAGTACGCCAAAATCCAGCAATGGCAGCTGAATACAAAATATGTTAAAAACTTAGTGAAACGCTAAGTACGCCAAAACCCAGCAATGGCAGCTGAATACAAAATATGTTAAAAACTTAGTGAAACGCTAAGTACGCCAAAAATCCAGCAATGGCAGCTGAATACAACAAAAAATGCTACAAAGTGAAACACTAAGCAAAAAATCAGCGAATAGCAGCTGAATACACAAAAATATGCTAAAAACTTGGTGAAATACTGAGTAAGTCGAAAATTCAGTAAAAGCAGCTGAACAAAGAAAAAGTTTATAACTTCTTATAAATAAAGTCATTTACAATTAAAGAATTAAGAATGAAAATACAAAAAGAGAAACTGAAGATACAAAGATTAAACAATCCTTCAGTATGAAAGACACAAAAAGTCAACTAGCTGCAGGAGGGCCCTCGCTATCTTCCTTATCTTCGATCTCCTCGTCTGAAGGCCAGGCGACTTCCTCATCCCCTTCTGGCATAAAACGCTCATAATCCCTTCCAGCAACAGGACCCAAGTCAGGCTCAGCGCCAGAACCAGAAAAGCTGCCCTTCTGACCCGAATAATAAGTATTGAAGGTGCGCTTGCTGGGGATTTCTAAATGCATAGGGTGAGGTTCAGTCATGTTGTAGCGACAGTGGGCTTTCCAACGTTTTATCTGCTCTTTAATCGAATCCACTCCGCTGGCCATATGCTATTGAAAAGACCGGTCGAAACGCCTCAGAGCCTTCTCATTGGAGTGATCCTTCATGGCGAAGAATTTCTTCGACTGCCTCATGCCTTTTTCGAATTCACGCAATAAAAGCGCATCATAGGCAGGGGATCTCTTGAAACGATCAACTGATTCAACCTCCAGCACAGCCTTGAGATCGTTTAGAATAACTTCATGCGAGGACAACTGGTTGCGCAAGTCCAAAGCTTCACGCTCAGCTTTCTCCTTTGCCTCCTCAGCTAGTCGCTCAGCCTCAAAACGTGCTGCGAGTGATTCTTGATTAGCGGAGAGTTGCTCTCGCAACGAACGAATCTCTTCCTCAGCAGCAGCTAATTTATCTTCAGCGACAAGTTGAGCTGAAAGATAGCCATCCGCAGATTCCCTCATCTGAGCGAGATGCTGAGTATGGATTTCTTCAGCAGAGAGTTTCTCAGTGGCCAAAATAGAAGTCTGTTCCCGCAGGCGTTTCACATCCCTCGAAAGGAAATTCCCTCACCTGTAAGGGTCGGTCAACTCAGACATCATCTAAAAAGAAAAACAGTCAAGTCAGGAAACATACGAATGAAAAACGCAAAACACGAATATCGCAAGAGACTCACCAGGGACTGACAATCAAAGAAAAATTTCATCTTCTTGTTGCAGGATCTGCTCTTCATGTGCTCCCAATCCTCATCAATATAAACATTGTTGTTCATTATATGTGAGCAAATCTCTGCAGCCGTGAAATCTGAAAGGGACACAAACCCCTCTCCCTCACCAACTCCGGTTGGATCCACGGGAGGAACTTCACGGGCAATACTCGAACCTGACGCAGAAGCCCCAGTTTGCTTCGATGGCCTCGACCTATCAGCTGGCCCCGGCTGACCAGATGGCCCAGGCTGATCAGCAGACGACACGTTCGGCTCATCTACAGTCGCTGGAGGAGAAGCTGCACCAGTTGGAGAGAAAGCAGGAACATTCAATTTACTAACTCTTTCAGGAGGTGGAGACGCTACCTCACTCATCCCTTCAGCGGGGGCTTCAGGCACAGTTGGATGAGTAGAGGGAATTCCGGCGAACACAGGTCCATCAACACCCTCCTCGACAGAAGAAACGACATACTGCACGACTCTTGATGCCCGCTTCAAAGGTCGAGTAGTATGGTCAGGGGTGCCCTCAGCCGGGCGTTTTCCTCTACCAGTCCTAGGAGTTAGATCATTCGCAGGATCAAGAGGAATTTCAGGGACATCCGAGTCAAAAATAGGAGTATCACGGACTGGCCCTGAAACTCCAACTTTTTCTTTTCCCTTACGGCTGGAGGTAGCTGCAGGAGTGGTCGCAGCAGAGGTATTCGCAGCAGGAATGTTCACAGCAGCCTCTGTGTACACAAGGGGTTGTTCCGATTCGACCCCACCCTCAGGAATATCACCAACTTCCTTGCCATCGGAGGGATCGCCACCATCCGGACTAGCAAGTCCTTCCTTGGCCAAACCAGCAGCATGTCTTCTACTGGTTACCTCAAAATTCTTTACTGCCCGGGCGTGTTGATCGCAAACTGTGTCAAAATCGCACACTGCAAGAAAAATAAACAAAGTGTCAACTAACAGAATAAGATAGTAAAACAAAGAAGGAATGGACAAAGACTTACAGCGAGGAAGCCTTGCATGTAGGCGTGTGAAAATCCCCTCGGAAATCATTTTTTCCTCATCCAAGAGGAATGACCTATCCCTTTCTCTCAAAGGGAGGACAGCTGCTGCGGCGAGGTGAGAAACCTCTCTATTCAGTAAAACAGGGGTCGCCTTCAACCAAGCTTCAGGCGATGTGAAGTGCCTGGGAACCTTCTTCGCCAAGAAATTGTGGCGACTACTGGTAGGCAAATCACGACCCCACTCGCCATCAACGAAAAACCAGCTGTTCTTCCACCTCTTGTTCGAAGTGGGAAAACCCCAGATGAACCCCTTTTTCTTCTCATCACAGGAGATTTCTACTTGACCGGGGTTCGCCACGCCCTCAGGGATCCAGCTCTCCACGGGCGAAGAAATAAGGAAATACGTACCACCATGGCCCGCCTGCCTTAGCGTGTAAAAATGGCAGATTTCACGAGGAGTAGGGGGCCCGTAACCCTTCAACTTCCACATGAGGCACAGGCACATCAATATTCTGTAGCTATTTGGAGCGAGTTGTGCCGGCGCAATTTGAGCCTCCGCAAGAAATCTGGAAATGAAAGGCTGAAGAGGGAGAGTCACCCCACAGCTAAGCATGGCCCCATAAATAGCGACTGTATTTTCGGGAGGATTCCACACAGCCCGGTCGCCAGGTAAAATGAGATTCACTGAGTCTGGCAGGTCAAAACGACTCTTGTATTTACGAAGCTCAACCTCGCCGACCACATTTACCTCCGTATCAAAAGAACACGGACGGTTTGGCGAGAAGCGTAGCCTATCCCTCTGATGGTCTTCAACATCGGAGTCAACAATTGTCTGCGCATCCAGCAGAGATTCACGTGGAACCCTAGAAGCGCGTCGTCTACTGCTTGTTGGTCTAGAAGATTTCGGCATTGTTAGAGAACCGCTGTTAGAAGATGAAGGAGAGATGTTAAGGATAAAAACATCTCCAGAAGACGAAACATAAACAGAAATTGGGACCGGAGAATCTGGATGAAAATTACGAATCAGAGATTCAATTTTGTCCGCAGTATTTTTATCACCAAGCTCCATGGCTTGCATCATTCGATTAAAAAGAGAAGAGCGTAAAGAAGGGTCCATAGGAACTCACCAGAAAACCCTAGATTCGCGAAAGATTCGTAGAGAGGCAGGAATAATCGATTCCGGTGAACCGTCTGATAAATAGAAAACACAGGGAAAGGACTGTAGCAAGCACTCGAAGGAACAAGGTAGATAAAAACGAAGAATCAAACTGTTCTTTTTTGCTCTGAGAAAACCAGTGGAGAAATAAAATGGAAAGAATGAAATGGAGAAAAGGAAACGATCGGGCCTTAAAAAGAGGGAGTTTCGAAATTCAAAAAAGAAAATCAAGTAAAAGGATATGCAATTAATGAGAATGACAGCCACAGTGACCAGCCGCAATAGTCACCATCAAAAAACAGACATGTGGCATCTCGGGGAAAGCCAAGCGGTCAAAATGTCTCTTCGTCCGTCAGGTAAATAGGTGCGTCAACAATTATGTGGACCAAGTTGAAAGCTTGCACCAGAAGAATCAATTAATCAATACAGCGCGTGACAAAAAGGAAAGAAGGAGGTATTACAAAATGCATCGAAACCTTGTAAGTATAAATATAAATACTACTCGCAGAGACAAACGAAGTAAGAAGAACAAATCATTCGCCCAGCTCGGAGTATTTACGGGGGTATTGTTGTATGCATAAATTCGCCAACCCGACACGTCATCAAAAAGAGTCAATAAAGATTGCCACGTCACTCATTGACCGAGTCAATAAAGGAAATGTGACAAGTCAATGTCAAAGTACCTCGAAACCAAAAAGGTCAGAAACACGCTCGCCGAAACTGGATATGTACTCGCCAAATCTAGATATATGGTCGCCGAAGAAACAAAACCCAGAAATAAATGTACTCGCTGCACCAGCATACTGGGCCTAAACCGACTCGGCAGAAACACGGAAATAAACCCTACACTTTAGAAAACCCATAACAACAAGGAATCAAGGGGGGAAAAGGAGAAGACCTATCTGTATCCGCAGCAACGTGGGATTCCCAGTACGAATCTGAAAGGAAATCCTACTATGAGCAGGACTAAAATCAAGGGAAAAACCCTAAATATCATGTATAAATAGAACCACCTATCCCACGAGAAGGGGGTTCAGAAAATCGAGAGAAAAGAGAGCAACTGTAAGAGAGATCTAAGCGTGTAATAAGGCAACGAAAACCTAGTATTATTTTTCTGCCCTCAGGGGCGCCGTGGTTTTTTCCCATTCAAGGGTTTTCCACGTAAAATCTGTCTTTTGCATGCGTTCTTAATTTTCTTGTTTTATATTAAATTGATATAATTGTTAAGTGCGTGGCAATTCAAATTTCACCGTCAACAAGTAGTAATAAGTAGTTAGGATATTTTAGCTATTTAGATAGTAGTATTAACTAGTTCTAGTAATCTTGGCTAATTTATATTCTATAGAGTACCTATTTGTTCACTCGAGGGAGATGGAAAATGCCATCGAAAATATGTTAGTGTCTGAGTTCTCCGAGAGGAATATCCTTGACTTATGGCTTGTGAAGACCATGTGATAAAAAAGGGTCAAGAGACAGATTGGGTAGAGATGTTAGGTCTCTCTTGTAAGCTTGATCTTTCCTTGAGCTTCCTTGCTTGAATCTTGTGCAAAGATTGGGTGTTGAGGATGTGTCTAGATAGGTGAAGTCATATGGAAAGTGACAAAGGAAAGGGGTGGAGAAAATGGATTGAGAGGAGTGATCTAGGTGGAGTAGTCTAAGTGTTTATTGGAGAGGAAAAATGGTAGGATTAGGAATGGTGGAAGAAAGGAGGTTTCTTGATTCACAAGAGATGTCAAGAGGAGGAAAATAGTGATGTATTTATAAGGTTTTCAAATTAGGTTTAGGGTGGTAAATGACCAAAACACCCATAGACTTGCAATATTGCCACTTTGGCCCCTCTAGGGGACCTTCTTGTAATTTTCCCTACCTATCAGAGCATGACAGAGAAGAGGTCGCCACTTCTCAAATGGCGACGTAAGTGGCGACACCATCAAGTGACAAATACACTCCCTGTCGCCATGGCGACAATTTTGGACAAGTGGCGACACAAGGGCGACATTTATGGGAGATTAGGCGAAGGAGGCGTGGAGAGGAGATTGGATTCCGGCGAGTTTGGAGCGCCGGGATGCTTACGATGGGGTAGCCGTTGATCTCGCCGTTGATTTGGGCCAGAAACCGGTCGGTGGTAAGTCGATGAAGGTGCACTTTCAGGCGGTGACGTTAGGGTTTGGAGAGGTCGGCCATGGCGGTCTGCACACGAGGAAGAAGATGAAGTTGCAAGACAAAAGGGGTGCATTTAGCAGTCTTGTGGGGTGTACACAGCAGCTTCTAGTTCGTCTTCTTTGGGGTGTAATCAGCAAGTGAAAGTATACAAACGTAGTTAAATTGCTTAAGGCATACTTAGAGGTGGGGGGGGGGGGGGGGGGAATAGGTTTTTACGCCTTTTTCAATCTCTTGAACAAACTTTCGTTTGTCCCTCAAGGTTGCCTTACATACAACAAACATACTAAGAAAAGACAACATACATAGACAATGTGAATAGGTAATCATATAAGCTTGGTCTACATACATCATCAAGTTGTATGAGGTAAACAAACAAATAAGTATAACAACAAAGAATACTTGTATTTCACTATATGTTCAATGAGTTACAAGAGTGATCAAATATCACTATACACAAATACAATATACAAAAGAATCATAGAAATAAAATTGATCAATAAAATGAATTCACTAATCACACTATACAAAGTCTTGCTTCACAATACATCATAAGTAAATACTATGAAACAAGATAATAAAAATATACAATTAAAATATAAGAGATAGAGATAGGAAGAATTAACACAAGAGATTTTCTAACGTGGTAAAACCTCCAAGGAGGAAACATCCACGGGTTGAACTACAACCATTGGGTACTATATTATTGGAAAGTAAACATAGAACATTCACAAAGTGACCAATCTTTAGCTCACCCAACCTAGTGAAGTCTAAGCCTACCCAACCCTATTGGAAAGAGTGAAATCCCTCAATGATGCGAAACCACCATATATTGGACACCACACAAAACCAACATCGATGGTAGATTAGAAATTCCTCAAGAGTGCATACACCTCCCGTGTACCCCGCTCTATCGGAGTCTATGTCTAACCATACGCCTAGGCTTACTAATACAATAGCCAACTCCCTATCCAAGGCACTCTTGCCTCTAGGGAGCCTCTCATGCATGACTATCCGAGTTCCGTGACTTCTTGCTTACCTATCCGAGTCATCCTGACTCTAGGCAAGTCTTCTTGCTTGGCTATCCGAGTCATCCCGACTCTAACCAAGACTTTATGCTTTTTACAAGGACTTCATAGTGTGATCATGTGAATGCAAATGATGCAAACAATCAAATCAACATAGAACATGTGATCAATACATTCTATGGTACAGATAGACCTAAACATGTGATAACACATTCAATAAAAGTCTAGATGCAAAAATACGAGAATAAAACCTAAGCATGTGAAACACCAAACACATAAGCTCAAAGTCTCATTCACATATACAACACTTGAATCAAAATATATTCATGAAGTACAAGTTCAAGACGCAATCAACATACAATAAAATGCTAGATGTATGAGATTTAATCAATCAATATTCTAGACAAAACTATAGAGCAAAGATTGAAGATATAAATCAATCAAATCTTAGATTGCTCTAAAACACAAATCCTAGATTTCATCAATCAAAGGATCAAATCAAATCTCAAAGTCATTTATCACAAAATTGATTCAATCAAGTCACAAATAACCTAAGATGCCATTCTAATCACAATACAACTCACAAACATGTGAAAAACCTAGAATCATAGAAACTAGTCCACATTTGTCTATAAATTGACTTTCAATTAGAATGATTATCAAGCTACCTTTGTCAATAGCTTTTACCAAACATAAACATAGATATAGAAGAAGAAACCCCAAGCAAATTGAAGGTTGAAAAGAAAGAAATCCCAAAGATAAGTCCAACACCTTTGATTCACGAGCTGGTTCGGATTTCAGTGTGGAACCACCAGAAATATCTATCAAACAGCCACCAAACCACTTGGAAATGATAAAGGACTCAAATACGAACACTCTCCAACTTGAATCGCTCAAATCCGACTTCGGATGAGGAAGATATGGTGTTTTGAAGTTCTGAAAATTCTGGAGAGAATTCTGACGGGAAACCAAACTTTTTCTTCTTCAAAAAAATCAAATGGAGAGAGATGGAGGGAAGATATAAGGAGGAGAGAGAAGAGATTCCGGGCCAATGAGGTGAGGCCACATCACCCCAGGCCGTGGGGGGCGCGTGGGCCTCACGGGGGCAGAGAGCCCCCTTGGCCGTGGGGCCCACGGCCTCCCTCACGGCTGGGCCAAGTGGCCTCACGGCCTGCTGCTTCTCTCGCGCGCTCCCTCGGTTCTTCAGCCCGTATCTTGGGCATCCGAACTCCGATTTCAAATCTGTTTTTGGATTACGAACCGTGACTCTCTTACGCACAACGAAGACTATACAACTTTGAAAAATGGTTGAGAAATCATCTCGGAAAACGATGATGAAGTCAACTCAATAAATGAGAACGAAAAGTAGCGTAGCTACATCGTTTGGACTCGAAACTAAATGAATGAGTAACCGAAATGACCGGAACTCAATAAGACATCAAATAAGAACATGTTTAAGTCCACGTACAAAAATACAAAAACATACAAGCACAAATACACACACATATGCTAATTTCCAGACATAGTCCTAGAAAATGCAATAAACAAAATATTACCAATATAGTATGAATGCATGAGCATATTTTGTCAAGTGTGTGAAAGTGATACATAAGTGATGTTTAATCATGAAGGAACACACAAGAATGCTATGTGTGTGTGTGTGCCTAGCCTTGTAAGAGATATGAGGTCTTTTATTACCTTTGTTGAACAATGATGCACAAATCTCTTAAAAGCCGGCTTCTTGAATGAATTGTGGTTGAGACATCCTTCGTCTTCTTAATTCTTCAATATACGAACCACTAAACATTACAAGAGAAACAAATTTTGATATGGAATTTATGCCAACACAAACTATAAACCTTACAGCAAGGATATGGGGTGCATGCTTGTAGTATGAAACGCACCGTTTCATTTAGAGTGTTTGGCGTGGGCTGCTTCTCTTCTTTGGGGTGCATTTAGCAGTGGGCTGGGGCTCACTTAGAGGCCCACACCTACCATCAAAGCGCACCGTTTTGTGTTGGTGACGTGGCGCACTCGCCTGCCTTGCGTGGCAAATTACGGGAAGGACCCCTAAACTCCTATGATTTTGTAATAACTTCAAACCTTCTTCAGAATTTACACTTTTGCCCCTATTTCTCCAAAATTACCTCAATGCCCCTAAACTCTGTAAATACCTGAAAACACTTAATTTACACAATTAAATCATGGGATAATGCCCGAGAATCAAGCAAAAGGAAAAGGAAGTGAGAGCCAAAATCGTACCAATTTTGGTCCGATCAAATACCCCCAAACCTATCTTTTGCTCGTCCTCGAGCAAAACAAATATAAGCACACATGGACATGTTTCAATTATCAACAAATCAACAATAAAGCACCAACTCTTTGTAAAAGACTTAAAAGTCAATATTCGACTTGCAAAACCAAAAGCGAAGAGATTTAATCAATGTTGTGCTCATTAGGAAAAAATGCATGTAAGAGATGCTAAATAAAGATTAAAGTCATGCCACTCTAAGTACACATTGAATGCAACACGATCCTACATTCAAGATGCTAAAGTTTCAAGACTAGAGTGCCTTTAGGAAAAGAATGTAATTCGCCTCGACATCTAATCCTCACTGGATTCTCTCATTTTCGCACAGATTCCTAGGCTTCACTCATAATTCATATGCAATATGAGTTTATGTTCAAGATATCAAATGTAATTGCACATGATCATTTAAAAACACAATTTCTGAAAATTTGTCTCATGAATGGAATTGAAAACCATGAACCGGAAAGAACATGCATCAACCAAAATTTCCAAAGTGGACACCCCTAAAGATCAAATAGGTCTTTCATTTGGTTGTAATGGGGCCTAAGGTGAGTGGTGAGCCAATAAATGGGAAAAATTGATTGCAAACATCTAATGGTCACACTAAGACATACATTCTATATTAAGCACATTTTTGCTCATTACAACTTGCATATTCCACACTTTGGCGTCCAGGCTTACAATTTAATTTGTGCATTTTTCTACTCTTAATTCTCATTGAGTAGCTCATTTAATTCCATATAATTCATCTAGGCACTTAGTGCCTCATTCATCTTTTTCTTTTCTTTCTTTTGCTATGCTTTGCTTTTCTTTTCTTTTCTTTTCTTGCTTTTCTTTTCTTTTCAAGCATTGCATTTCATCTTTTTTAATGTGTTTGCACATACATGTTTGCCTAGGTACACGCCTTACATTTTCATACTCCTTAAAGCTTACCTTCAACCCCTAAGCCTTAGCAAACCATTTGGTACAAGGTAAGCTAGTGTATAGGCTATATGGTTTATGTTGATGTGGTTCATGAATGAAAAGCTTAATTGTGTTTGGCTTCAAATGGGCAATGGAGCACACACATAGAGGGATCGGAAGTATTTAGGCCAATTTGGTGGGTTTTCACATGCATTGCCTAAAATCATCTCTAAAGGTTTGTCCACAAAGTCAATTAAAGCATCCACAAGCAGTCCATATATTCTATGGCAAACAACATTTAAGTGCGGATGAGACATTTTAAATATGCATAACATGTGTGTTTGAATGAGTGTTTAAAGAGTGAAAACTTTCCCTCAAAATATGCTTTTTAAGGCCGTGTTTGTGAATCTCACGGGAAGTCTCCACTATTAATCCCTAACCTTCAAGCACAATTGAATATTTACTCTAACATCAAGAGAAAAGAACTAGCGCGCTTTGCTCAATGTAACTCTAAATGGCATGAAATTAATCTAAACTAAGCATGGCAAATATGCACAATTCCTTACTCGCACACACAATGACACAATCTCAACAAGCAAAATATGCTCAAGCATGGCATTATCACAAGATTTTCGAAATTTTTCAAAAATTAAGGCTCAAAACATTTGCACACATTTGCAAACAAGTGACGGTGTTGCGCACACACCCCCAAACCTAAATTAGACATTGTCCTCAATGTCTTTGGGGCATATACACCGATAAACGCGGCGCAACACACATCCACAATCAAAGAGTTTCAAAAACACAATTAAAGTCCATATAAAAATTTATCCCAAAGAATAGAATCAAGTGTTGCATTCATTAACATCCTAAATATTCATCATCAACTCAAGAGATATGGCAATGTAAATTCTTCAAGAGTCACATCACAATCCATGTGGACAAAAGATATGATCATTCAAGCCTAAATCCACTATAAAAAACAAATCTCACCTTATTCTAAACAAGAAACTAAAAAGTAAGAAATAAAACAAATTAAAAAGCGAGGAAAGAAATTATACCAAGGTGGGTTGCCTCCCACCAAGCGCTTGGTTTTACGTCCCCGCTAGACGTGCTACTTGGATCGATCAACCGGATTCCAAGGTTTCGAAGATGCGCCTATATGCGATTAGGTCTTAGAAGTATTTGTCGCCCGCCGGTGTGTTCCTAATCACATAAAGCAAAGGCAAGTAAAAATGCACTTGAAAAAGTGGCTTAATAAGTTTCTAAACAACCTATACCAAATGCTTTTAAGTAGGCGGCTTTGAGGAATAGTAGGAGGGACATAAGGCTTCGATTCCTTCATTTCATCGTTCGTCTCCTCTTCTCCTACTTCTTCACCTGAAATACTAGAAGATTTATTAGCAAAATTATGAAAATAATTATGCTCTATATTCTCACCATTCCAAGGGATGGTGGTAGCTTCTTCTAGCATTGGTGGACTTGGGAACTCTTGGCTCTCTTTCCCTTGCATGGCTTCCATGATGGCTCCAAGGTGCACTTCTATTCTTCTTAACGAAGCTTCTAATCCCGAAAATCTAAGTGCACTTGCCTCCAAACATCCATTCAAGGCTTGCTCGTACGACATTTGTGATGCTTGGATGGCCTCTAGCATTTCTTCCTCGGGATTCTCATCCTTCGGCCCCGTATTGGAAGTATTTGAGTTATGAGCTCCTTCTTCCCTCGAGTGCCTTGAGGCAAATAACTCCTTGTCCCAGTTGAATTTTGCCAATTGCAAGCCAAAAGGATCCATTGCTCCTGAAAAGAAAAATAAAAGAAAAACGAAAATAAGACTAGAAAATATAAAAATAACAAAAATGACAAACAACCTAAAAAAAATCTAACTACAAAAATGAATAACAAAAGAAATATGAAAATCTAACAAACAAACTAAAAATTAGCAAAAGATAATAATTAAATAAAAACAAATGTTAGTAAGCTAACTAATAAGATTCTAAGCTACAAAGAAAAGTTAAGTAATTCAACAATCACTACTAACTCCCCGGCAGCGGCGCCAGTTTTGATGAGTGTCGTTTTGCACACCAAAATAATGTTTTAAATGTGATCATTTGAAAACCAAGTTTGACCACTTAAAAATCCACTTAGACAGAAAATTAGTAAAGTGGTAAGTTAGGATTCGTTCCACAGGGAATTAGAGTAATTAGTTGAATTATTTAACAATTCCTAAAATGCAAAATAAAGTAAATCATGGTAGTTTGAATGGTGTCAAACATACATGAAAGTAAATATAACAAAAATATAAAGAGAATATGAATAGATAGGAATCCAATAACAACTTAGATAAGAAGGTGATTAAACAAGTTGTAAGTGCCTCACTTTTGATTGGCATATTTCGTTGACAAAATCACAATGGGGTTCTATATGTAAGGGTAGCTTAGAATGGAAGAAAACCTCATTGTGTGATCAAGAGCTTCAAGGAAGGTAGTTCTCTTGACTTAACTCTATTTTGAAGAGATGTAGTTGCACACACTCACAAATCCATGCATGATCTTATTCTTGTTGGTTGTGTGTAATTATTAATGTGTTTGCATCTTAGTTTGATTTGCCATGTCATGATAGGCATTAGATTGCATTCACATGCCA
Organism: Acer yangbiense; assembly: GCA_008009225.1. Classification (NCBI taxonomy): domain Eukaryota; kingdom Viridiplantae; phylum Streptophyta; class Magnoliopsida; order Sapindales; family Sapindaceae; genus Acer; species Acer yangbiense. The sequence goes on along the minus strand of CM017767.1, from coordinate 20,237,511 downwards.
CTTATCACTCTTGCACTTCATGTTTACTTTTCTTTAGTGTGTTGTAATTCATTTCCGAGATGATTCGGAAATGTCCACGCATGCACGATGGTGTGCTTGTTAAGCGTGAAGACCGCTTTCGGAGAATGCCTTGGCTTCTCCTTTGATTTCTCCAAGTTTGGGGTAACGGCGGTTGAATTTGGCGGCCAGACCGCCGAATGAAACCGCCGACTGAAAATGGAATTCTGTTCCATTTTCTACGGTTTAATCGGTGGCAATAAATTCGACCGCTGAATCATTCTAGTATCATGATTGGAATTGTGCGGTTTCAAACGGCGGCCTGACCGCCGAATGAAACCGTCGTTTTGACCTGGTGGTTTCTGTCCCAAATGTACGGTTTGATCAGCGGTCATATTCTCGACCGCCGAATGATTCCAGAATGTCATCTGGAAATGTGCGGTTGTGTTCGGCGGCCTGACCGCTGAACCAAACTGCCGATCTAGTATTTGAATCGAGACGGTTGGTTTTCTGCGGTCTAATTCAGTGGCCTGACCGCCGAATGAAACCGCCGATGTCGCGCTTTCAGGCATTTATTTCAAAACGACATCACTTCATTTGGATCACATATATATGTGTCTTGTTTGCCTTGGCTCGGTTTTTAGAGCAAAAATTACACATTTGAGAGTTTCTTGAGCATCTTTCACTCCAAGGCATCAAGACTCCATCTTTAAGGTTCCATATCACAAAAACCCTTAATCTTGCATCTTTCATACATCATCTAGCATGATTCTATGATGATTTCATTTAGGGTTTTTATTATTGCTCACATGACTTGTATCTAGAACATCATTTTCATATCTATATGTTCTTGTTTTACAAGATAGCTTTTTTATCACTTGAATTGATTTAAGATTGCATCTTTATGACTTGACTTAGTTTCAAGATTGCTTTTATTGTGGTTTGTGAGTTGTATTGTGCTAGATAGAGCATGTTGGATTTTGGTTGCTTATTTGGTTATACTATATGCATGTCATCTAGCAAAATGATATCTAGGAATGTCTAACATGTTCATCCATGCCTAGATAAGCTTGAATGTCTAACCTTGCATTTTTAGCATCTTGAGTATTTCACATATTCACATTAGATTGTTTTATCTCTTATTTTAGAGTCAAGTCTTGTAGTTACTATTGTGATAGTTTTGCAAGCATGGACTAGATTCACTCTTGAAGGCCTGTGGGTAGTAGTGGTAGATTAGTAACCGTGTGTGGTTTGACGTGGTCAATCTAGGTTGTAATTGCCATTACAATTAGTGGATTGAGGTTCAGGTATGGCGCACTCATCAGCCCGTGGTTTTTCCCCATGTGGGTTTCCATGTAAATATTGTGTGTCCTTTATTTTTCGCTTTGTATCTTGTTTGGGGATTTTTCGTAAAATTGACTAATAACGAAAATTGGTTAAAAGAATTGAAAATAATCTATTCACCCCCCCTCTAGATTACTTTAGGACACGTTTATATATATTTTTCACAAGTAATAGGAATTCTAGGGGAATGATGGAATAACTAATGGACCATTGAGAAATTCATACAAAACTTCATTAATGCACTATTCACACAATCAAGGACCGATCTCATTCGATGATGTGTTTGGACCGTCACTACGAATCCTAAACAACTTCCCACCAAAATGCCTAACCGATTAAGGAAATGGGGTCAAGGTGGGATCGATTAGTGACGATCGAATGGCCTAGGCAATCGTGGTAGGCCTACCCTCCAAAAGCCTATCCTATTCACTATGTGCTACAATTAATCAAGTGTGTTAATAACTTAATCAATTTTATCGCAAATAATCCTACAACATATTGTAATCAACTAAGTGTGTCAATACCTAATCAATCACATAAGTGCAAGACATAATTATAAAGTGAATAAAACTATAATTGCATAAACATAATATTTCAAGCTTAAATAAATACACAATATCCAAATAGTCTATCAAACCATCCCTTAGAAAAGGGGTTTTAATTACACATAATCACAAACAAAGAAAGGAAGTAAAATGAAGAGAAATCACCCTTAGGTCTCTCTTGTAAGCTTGATCCTTCCTTGAGCTTCCTTGCTTGAATCTTGTGTAAAGATTGGGTGTTGAGGATGTGTCTAGATAGGTGAAGTCATATGGAAAGTGACAAAGGAAAGGGGTGGAGAAAATGGATTGAGATGAGTGATCTAGGTGGAGTAGTCTAAGTGTTTATTGGAGAGGAAAATGGTGGGATTAGGAATGGTGGAAGAAAGGAGGTTTCTTGATTCACAAGAGATGTCAAGAGGAGGAAAATAGTGATGTATTTATAAGGTTTTCAAATTAGGTTTAGGGTGGTAAATGACCAAAACACCCATAGACTTGCAATATTGCCACTTTGGCCCCTCTAGGGGACCTTCTTGTAATTTTCCCTACCTATCAGAGCATGATAGAGAAGAGGTCGCCACTTCTCAAATGGCGACGTAAGTGGCGACACCATAAAGTGCCAAATACACTCCCTGTTGCCATGGCGACAATTTTGGACAAGTGGCGACACAAGGGCGACATTTAGGGGAGATTAAGCGAAGGAGGTGTGGAGAGGAGATTGGATTCCGGTGAGTTTGGAGCGCCGGGATGCTTACGATGGGGTAGCCGCTGATCTCGCCATTGATTTGGGCCAGAAACTGGCTGGCGGTAGGTCGAGGAAGGTGCACTTTCAGGTGGCGGCGTTAGGGTTTGGAGAGGTCGGCCATGGCGGTCTGCACGCGAGGAAGAAGATGAAGTTGCAAGACAAAATGGGTGCATTTAGCAGTCTTGTGGGCTGTACATAGCAGCTTCTCGTTTGTCTTCTTTTGGGTGTAATCAGCAAGGATATGAGGTGCATGCTTGTAGTATGAAACACACCGTTTCATTTAGAGTGTTTGGCGTGGGCTGCTTCTCTTCTTTGGGGTGCATTTAGCAGTAGGCTGGGGCTCACTTAGAGGCCCACACCTACCATCAAAATGCACTGTTCTGTGTTGGTGACGTGGCGCGCTCGCCTGCCTTGCGTGGCAAATTACGGGAAGGATCCCTAAACTCCTCTGATTTTGTAATAACTTCAAACCTTTTTCAGAATTTACACGTTTGCCCCTATTTCTCCAAAATTACCTCAATGCCCCTAAACTCTGTAAATACCTGAAAACACTTAATTTACACAATTAAATCACGGGATAATGCCCGAGAATCAAACAAAAGGAAAATGAAGTGAAAGCCAAAATCGTACCAATTTTGGTCCGATCAAATACCCCCAAACCTAGACTTATTAGATGGATCATTTTGTTACATGAATTCGATTTAGAGATCAGAGACAAGAAAGGGAGTGAGAATATGGTAGCAGACCACTTGAGTAGGATGATACTGGAGTCATATGTGGAGGAGGACACCCTTCCATTGAGAGACTGTTTTCCAGATGAGCAGTTTCTGAGACTGATCGACACAGAGCCATGGTATGCTGACATAGTCAACTACCTCACAAACTGGATCTTCCCAGCAGGCATGACTAGTCAAGGGAGAAAGAGGTTCGTTTTCAACGCAAGGCAGTATTTTTGGAACGACCCACACCTGTTCAAACATGGGGCGGATCAGATCATTAGGAGATGTATTCCCGAGAGTGAATAGTTAGATATCTTGAAGTTCTGTCATGAACTTCAGTGCGGAGGCCATTACAATTCTAGAAAGACAGCAATGAAGGTTCTTCATTCAGGTTTCTATTGGACATCATTGTTCAAAGATGCCTATAGCTTCTGTTTACAGTGTGACCAATGTCAGAGAACAGGGAACATAAGAATGAGGAATGAGATGCCACAGTCCGGTCAAATGGTTGTCGAGATTTTTGACGTATGGGGAATCGACTTCATGAGACCCTTCCCACCTTTAGACGGAAACATCTACATTCTGGTAGCCGTGGACTACGTTTCGAAATGGATTGAAGCAATAGCCACGAAGACCAATGACAGCAAGGTAGTTGTGAAGTTTGTAAGGAGTGCGATCTTCTCAAGGTTCGGGACTCTATGTGCCATCATCAGTGACGGGGGTAGTCATTTCTGCAACAAGGTATTCGCCACACTTCTGAAGAAATATAATGTGAATCATAAGGTTGTAACCCCCCTACCATCCTCATACTTCAGGTCAAGTAGAAGTCAGTAACAGACACGTCAAGCAGATACTAGAAAAGACAGTGAACGCAAGTCAGAAGGATTGGTCGTTCAAACTAAACGATGCCTTGTGGGCTTATAGGATTGCATTCAAGACTCTAATTGGGATGACACCATACCATCTGATTTTTGGAAAATCTTGCCACCTGCCGGTAGAATTAAAGCACCAATGCTCACTGGGTGCTTCAGTAGCTGAATTGTGATATGGACGAATCAGGAGAGGAGCGGAAACTTCAATTGAACGAGCTTCAGGAACTTAAAGGCGAGACATATGAGAATGCCAAGATTTATAAAGAATAGACCAAGAGAATGCATGATAAGAACATAGTCTTCAAGGATTTACATCCAGGCATGCTGGTCATTCTGTTCAACTCTAGGTTGAGATTGTTTCTGGGGAAGCTCAGATCAAGATGGTACGGACCTTATAGAATACTCCAAGTGTTTCCATATGGAGCTATCGAGTTACTGAATGAGAAGAACGGAGATACGTTCAAGGTGAACGGACATAGAGTAAAGCCATACTTACAAGGAATAGACGAAGTAATAATGTTGGAACATATAGTACTTACAGAGCCATAGAGCTCTCATGCGTCTTGCCTAGACGGTAACTCTAGCGCTTGGTGGGAGGCACCCCACCTAGGTACATATTCTTTGTAATTATTAGTTTAAGTAGTTTAGAAAGTCGTATGTATTTAGTGTATATATTTTGTATCAAGCAATTGCATATGATTTGGTTGTAGTGTTTATGCTATTCAGATGTTAGGATTGAAATGGAAAAATAGCAGGAACAAGTTGGCAAGAACAAAGAGCTGCGGGTTTAGTTCGCGAGCCAATTCCCGCAGAGAAGTGAGAACAAACCCGCGGAATGGCTCTGGAGAGCTCAGCCACTTCCTCCCGTTGGAACTCAAACCAACAAGCCAGAAGAGATGATCTCGCAAAACGAGATGAGGATTGTCCGCGGGTTCATTCTGTGAGATTATTCTCGCCAACCAGAAGAAACAAAGTCGTGAGGAACTAGCAGGCATTCACTGTGGATTCCATTCCGTGGGAATAAACCCGTTGACCATGGCATCAAGCTCGCCCAGAAGTGAGTGACTTTGTGCAGAGAGGGAGAACCCGCGATACCAAACCCGCGGAAAACCTCAACAGGTATTACATTCTACTACCTAATATGCATGCTTGTTTTATCTTATATTTTATTTTTAATTAGATCTAAGAGTGTGAATATATTGTGCTTAGATCTTAAAATTTGTTTTAATATTAGTTTTTAGCCTTTTTAAATTTTTTGTTGTTACTATCTCTAAACTATAGCTAGCCTTGTCCACAAGAACATTGGGGATAATGTTTGGTTTAGGTTTGGGGGTGTGGAATAACTTTTTTAGTATTATTTTTAGTTATATATGTGTATAATATATGGTATATATGTGTTTAGGAATAAATTTTCAAATCTTTGACAAAAATTTTGAATTATTTTGTTTTTGTGAGTTGTTTACTTTTGTGTGCCAATAGGAACATGTCATACTATGCTTTGAAATCTAAGTTTTGACTAGTGTGCATGTCATCTAAGTTGTTGCACCACTATAAAGATGCTTGTACAGTGCCAATCTTCGGATGTTGAGGTAAATGAACCTTAGACTTGTTGTTCCTAGGAGAATTGTGGAGACTACCCATGTGAGACATTGAGCCTTAACGATCATTTGAGAGGGTTATCTATTCTACTTTATTCTTAAAAAGTACTTTTCAAAACTAGAATTGCATTGAGATCTCATTCACAAAGCATTTAATATTGATTGCCATAGAACATGAAAATATTGTGGACTGCTTGTGCGACTTGGATTCCCTTGTTAGATAGACTGGCGGATATGATTCTAGGCATGTGTGCGCTCAACTCCATTACCAAAACACTGTCCTTATGAATGTGTGCTCCAATTGCCAACTTGAGGCCAAACACAAACCATTCATTTCATCACCACATATTATCCATACACATTAATCACATGGAATCTCTAGTTGTTGATCATAGGTTTTGCATAAGTTATAAATGCAATTGGTTAGCTCAAATCTGTAAATAGCGTGTACTCGGGCGATGATATAGAAATGTGCAATATAGAGGCTAAATTGTAAAAGTGTCCAAAATAAAACACTTAAAGCCATAGTACCTAATTGACTAAATACTCAAAATTGAGTACCAATTAGCACAATCATCAAAATGTTAATCTTAGCCTAGAAGCTTGTAGACATATGAGTAATGAGCTAGTAGAATATTATTGTTAAATTGATCAACACCTTTAGAATTCCATTAAATTCATTCCATTCATCCCAAAATCACCCATGGCCCCATTACAACCAAGGAAAGCCCTAGCTGATCTTTTATAAGTCTAGCTTGGGAATACGAGTCAAAACATGTTCTCTCCACGTTCATGGTTGTTAGGTTTTTGGTTTGTCTTGGCATATATTCCATATCAAAATGATGTTTTTCTTGTATTGCTTAGTGGTCTTAGAATTGATGATTCAAAGCTTTAAAGAAAGACTTGGCCACAATTCATGCAAGAAGGTGTCTTCAAAAAGGAATGTGCTTCATTACCCTATAAAGGTAAATTAGACCTCATTTCTCTTACAAGGCATACGAACACACACACACACATGGCATTCATTTGTGTCCCTGCATAATTGTACACCATTTATATAACACATTCACATATTTTAGTATTCTCATACATTGAACTCATATTGACATACATTATATTGTAGAATTGCATGTTCTAAGACTATGTCTAGAAAATGGCATACTTGTGTGATCTTGTGTTTATTTGTTTGTGTTTTAATTGTATTTGGACTTGAACATGATCTCATTTAATTCCTTATTGAGTCCCGGTCATTTCGGTTACTCACTCACTTATTGACTACACTCTTTAGTGACGCTCGCAATAGGATGAGGTCAGAGAGTAGTATAATGATAAAGTGGAGTTCGTTCCACAAGGATCGAGTAAATTGATTATCGAAATTTATCAGTCTAGGTGCTATTCAAACAAGTAAAAAGATTGGTTTTCATATTAAGTGAATTAAACTAAACTAATAACAAGGATTTAATCTAATGCAATAAAGAATGACAAGAAATAGATTCAAATGTAATTATGATGGAAATGATACTAGGATATGACTACACCCCACAAACTCCTAAACTTCCTTTCTAGACTCAATTGCTCACCCTAAATATGCTCATGCAATTCATAGATTCATGCGCCCAAATATTAACCTACAATCTCGATCGAGTAAAATAGGTTGCACCCAAATCATACCCAAAGCCTATCGGTCGATGACCTCAGAATATATGATTGAATTCATTAAAGACATTGGCGCATTAAACGAATCATATACGCTAGCCTAAGTACACTTTTCTAGACATGCATAGAGGATATTTTGTCGAACACAATGTGTGCGTGTCTCCGGTCAGTTCATAACGCACAATCAAAGATCAATTAATAGACGATCACTCTATTAAAGGCATTAAGTACACTAAAATATCCATACAAAGTACAATAGCATATAAGGGATAAACAAAGGTCAATATAAATATATAGTCATGGGTGAAGTTTCATCACATCCTAGCACTAGATGTTTAGCTCATCATATTACAAGGAGTAGCCATACAATAGATAAAATCAATTAAATACATGGCTATAATAAAACAATCAAAGAGGTAAGGTTTAGAGGAAACTAGAGTAGATCCCCTTTGAGTTGCTCTTCTTCTCTTGATTGCTTCTTCAATCTTCTATCTCCCAAGAACAAGTGAGGATCATAGATTGATGGTTAGTGTTTAGGTGGATTGTCTAGGATTGTGTAGGATGATGTAAGGAATGGTGTTAGTGAATATTCTTGGTCAATAGCATGGTAGTTTTCAGAGAACAGTACATATGAATATATAGGGGAGCAATTTAGGTCTAGGGCAAGGGAGTAACTTCCTTGTAATTCTTCAATTTCTGGGCAGAGGGTGAGCTTGGTGAGCTTGCCCTCAGCTCGCTATGAAGAGAAATCAGCATCAGGACCTGAGAGGTTAGCGAGCTTGGTGAGCTCGCCTTGAGCTCGCATCTCTCTCGGGTGAAGTTTTTCAGCTTCGTGCACCATTACGAAAACGGCCATAACTTCCTCTAGAGAACTCGGAATCGTGATCCGTAAAAAGTGTTGGAAAGTAGACTCGTGGGGCCTTCCAGACATAGGTCATACAAAATGTAGTTCAATTGAAAGAGGGAGATATGGCCCCCAAAAGTTGAAAGCTATGCACAAAGATTTTCAATTTCAGCCCTTTAACCTCAAAAACTCTTCAATTATGCTCAACACCTTATTTTAGAGCATACAACCTACACAATGCTCACAAAATGCATTATATACAAAAAAACGCTCGACAACGAGTAAAAAATCTTAGAAATGGGGACCTCAAATAGGTATGTATATCATCTAATCAAATACCCCCAAACCTATCTTTTGCTCGTCCTTGAGCAAAACCAAAACAAACAAACAAACAAAAAGAAAAAAGAAAACGAAAGAAAGTAAAAACATAAAGAAATCAAACGCACACGATAAGTCTTTTAAACCCTTAGGCGATCCCTAGTGGGATGAGTGAAGTCTTGTGAGGGTTTACAGTACGACACCCACAAACGTCTTTCCTGCTGAGCCAACTATAGACAGAGATGCAATAATGGGCAAACTGAATTGAGGCACAAGCATGCTAAGACCCTTAAGAAAAAGCTCGGGAAATGCAAGCTAAGGTGCTACAACAAGAGAGATTGCAATTCCATACTTCTTAGTGAACAAAGCTTCAAAAACATCGAACACAAGAGTCTTATGATAACATTTCGCCTCGACTCTATACCTTTCAGGATCTCTCTCATTTTACCACTCAGAACCTAGGCTCACTCAACAAACATATGCAGTTGGAAGTTAAGCACAAGAAATTTTCAAATTTTACACGCATATGACAAATTTTGAAAAACCGCTAAAATTTAAGTGCAAATGGACCACAAGAACGGATTTGAACATTAAGAACAAGAGTAGAGCACTGTTTGAAACCTTCATTAACAAGCTATAACTCCTCCTATAAATCAATTAGGACTTCTTTAAAGTTCAAGTGAGGTTATAGTGAATTGGTGGTGGATAGGCTAGGTGGGTACGGAATTATGGGCAAGCTACTGAATAAGCTTAACTTCTATTTGGCATGCTCTTTACAAATATAGCGTCTAGGCATGAATTATTCAATTGATCATCTTGTGCTAATTTTTAAGTTGCTTTACATTTTGGCAACTTTTGCACTTTTAAGGATTAGAAGGCTTTTCGTGCTATTCTTTATCTTTAAGCACTTTTTTTTTTCATATATTTTGAGCCTTATTCTTTGCACAATTTATGCATCTAGCTTGAGTACACGTTAGTTTAATAAATGTTTTTTTTTATTTTTCCTTAAGCTTCATTTTTGATAGGATAATAAGCTATAATCGTAGCACGAGGGTGGTCTAGTGTTTATGTAATATGTGGTGATCTATATATAAATAAAATAAAATAAAATAGGTGGATATAGTGATAGGGTTTAGTATGTAGGTCAATATAGATAGGACATTTAAGCACACACAAAAGGCACGGGACGTGTTTGGGATATTTGTAGTGACTTAACACACATAGCCTACATCATCTTTATAGGCACGAGTTAAGCAAGCAAACAAAGGCGAAACTACAGCGATGCTTTTAAAATGACGTTATTTAATGTCCAAAGTATGGAGTGAGGTCCTTTTTATATTTATGCTTATTTATCTACAAGAAGAGTGTTTAAGATGAAACAATGAAATAAATCACACTTATAAGGACGTTATATAGGCTCTGGCCTCACGCGGGTAGTCTCCACTAATGATCTAGACATCTTAAGCGCGATATCCAATTACTAAGACACTTTCGAGTTTGGTAGGGTACGTGCAAGCAATGTGGTGTAGCTTTAACTCACACAACCTTTGCCTAGACTTAGGGGTTCAACACATGCAAAAATTGCCTCAAAATGCACAACCCAAAAGCATCTCATTAAGCAAGCTAATGCTCCAAAATTTGGCTCAAAGTAGGAGAACGGACAGAACAAGACTTTACAAACACACAATCATGCAAAAAATGGTCATAGATGGCCGCACCCCCAAACCTAAATGAAACATTGTCCCCAATGTTTGCACAAAAGCGGATTTGACAATATAAGCTTAGAAGCGGGAGGGAGGCCAAACACAACCCTATACAAGCACGCCGTAAACCTAAAAACTAGGCACAATACAATGCCACACACTTAAACTAAGCAAGGAAAATAAGACTCAACAAAGACAAAATTAAACAAAACAAAAATAGCTTAAAATTAGAAGAGTTACCTAGGTGGGTTGCCTCCCACCAAGCGCTTGATTTAACATCTCGGCTAGACGCATTTCGCTCCTCTCATCAATCCGGATCAACGGTTGGTGCAACATCATTGCCATCTTCCTTTCTCAACTTATGTGAGGCATAGAATATCCTCACACAAAATCCGTTCACTATTCTTGTTTGGTCCACCATGCATGATTTCTTCCCCTTGTCCCTTTTGTCAAATTTCTTCTCAATTTTATCCGGGGGAGTCATTTGGGTTTTGTTCATAACTCCATGAGAGCCCAATTTGTGGACACATTTCATCTTCTTTCTTGGAGCATCATAAACCACATAAGAATTTGGCGGCTCTTTCGGAATGGCTTTTCTGAAAAATTCCCCTATGGGAGGATCAACAATCTCGACCATCCATTTCCATCGGCCTCTTGGTCGCCTTTTTCAAATCAAACACCACGTGTTCTTCTCCTACCCTCAATGTCAAGTTGTCCTCTTTGTGAACAACCAATGCTCCACTAGTTTTCAAAAATGGCCTCCCAAGGATCAATGGGATCTCAAAATCTTCCTCCATTTCTAAGATCACAAAGTCAATCGGGAAGTAGAATTTACCCACTTTCATCAAGACATCTTCTAAAACTAAATGTGGGTGCTTGATAGATCGATCCGCTAATTGAAGAGTCACTCTTGTAGGCTTCACTTCACCCATTCCTAGCTTTTTGAAAACTGAGTAAGGCATCAAGTTGATGCTCGCTCCTGAGTATATTAAAGCACTCCCAAACTCCACATGGCCAATGGTGCATGGGATTGTAAATTTCCCAGGGTCCTTTAGCTTATGTGGGAGCTTGTTTTGTAGGATTGCACTACATTCTTCCGTTAATGCCACCGTCTCGAATTCTTCTAGCTTCCTTTTGTTAGAGAGCAATTCCTTGAGGAATCTCACATAAGTAGGCATTTGAGAAAGTGCTTTGGCAAAGGGGATGTTGATTTGAAGTTTCTTAAATATCTCTAAAAACTTGTCGAAATTGTGAGCATCCTTATGTTTCTTTAACCTTTGCGGGTATGGTATGGGAGGAACATAGGCTTTGACTTGGGGTGGTGGAGGGGGATTTTATGATGCGGTAGGCATGTTATCATGACTAGAACCCTTCTTTTCTTCTACAACCTCTTCTTCAACAATACCCTATTTTTCAACAACATCTTCTTTTCCCATCCCAAAGTTTTTCGGTAACTCAACCTCTTTTCCACTTCTTAATGAAATGGCATTGCATTGCTCTTTGGGGTTGACCACCGTGTTGCCTCCCTTGGATTGCCCTTGCCAATTGCCCGACTTGCGTTTCCAAGTTTTGGATTGAGGCTTGTGAGTGTTGAGCAACTTGGTCAATCTTCATGTCAAGCTTCCTCAAAGCTAAGTCTTGGGCCTCCATTCTATTATCCAACTTACCCATATACTTAGAGAACATTTCCTCTAAGTTAGACTTTTTCTCCACTTGGTTGTTTGGGACTTGGTTAGGGTAGTTTTGTTGGTGAGGTTGTTGGAATCTGGGAGGTTGTCTTTGGTTGAGGTTTTGTTGATGTTGGGGTTGATTTTCCCTCCAAGACAAATTCTGGTTGTTTTTCCATGTCGGGTTGTATGTGTTTGAGTAGGGATTGTGTTGGGGATTTTGGGTGGCATGTTGTTGTTAGGGTTGATTTTGGAAGTTTCGGTTGTAGTTCACAAATGAAACTTGTTCTGATGGACTTGAAGCAAACGGGTTTCCAACTTCACAATTCATGCTAGAGTGTGGCCCTAAACACCACTCACATTGGGCTACTTGTGCATTGCTAGGCCCTACACTCATCTTGTTCATTTGATTTTGAAGTGCCGCCATTTGAGCATTTACACTTGTCAACTCATCTACTTCTAACACACCCGGAATCTTCTTCGGTACTTGCCTCTGGTTTCCCCACTGGCTATTGTTGAGTGCCATTTTTTCTAGGAGTTCATTGGCCGCATCCATTGATTTGCTCATTAAAGAACCTCTAACAGCCGCATCCACTAAATTCCTTGTTGACACCGTAATTCCTTAGTAGAAAGCTTGCAAAGTCTGCCACTTTGTAAGGCCATTGTGAGGACATCTCCTTTAAAGCTCCTTAAACCTCTCCCAAGCTTCATAGATACTCTCACTCTCAAATTGCTGAAAAGAAAGGATCTCATTTCTAAGGCAAAACTCTCTCGTCTCAGTTCTTATCGTATTCTTTCTAGTGATTTCTCTCTCCGGTGGCACCAACTTCGGCGGTCTCCTCTAGCAGCGATTTTCTGTTGTCACACCACCACCGTCTTCTTCTTCTTCTTCTTCGGCTGTTGCGATCTTCTCTCTACCGGCGCCGATCTCTTCGGCGGCCAAAGGTTGGTTTGGGTGGCTTCTGGTGCGGTTTTGTGTTATGGTAGGGTTGTTAATGGTGTGGTGGTGGTGGTCGAATGGGTGTGGGCATTGGAGTGAGTTCGATTTCTGGTGGTGTGGGTGTGGGCATTGATTGTTGGAGATGGTGATGTGGGTGTTGATGGTGATGAACAGACGATGGTGATTCCAATTTCAAATAATTTTTTTGTTTCAATTTTGGGTTTAGTTTTATGGAGAAGATAATGTTTTTAGTTTATGTTGTGGGTGACTATGATGAACAGATTAATGGTGATTACAATTCAATTATTTTTTTTATTTTTTTATTTTTTTTTGTGTTTCAGTTTTGGGCTTAGTTTTCTGGAGAAGCAATGCTTTTAGATGATGTTGTGGGTGATGGTGATGAACAGATTAATGGTGATTCCAATTCCTTTTTTTTTTTTTTTTTTTTTTTTTTTTTTGTGTTTCATTTTTGGGTTTAGGTTTCTGGAGAAGATAATGTTGTTAGATGATGGTGTGGGTGTTGATTTGTGTATATGTTGATGGTGGGTATGGCTATGTTAAGGTGTTGATTTCACGGTGTGGCTGTGGATATTTTTTTAACAGAAGGGTAAAATTGGTAGAGTAATATTTGTTAACCCCTGGTTAACTTTTGGACACTTGGCATCTAATAGGGAGAGAGGTAATGCTCACCCCTTTGAAGGGTGGGTGAGCAAAATGAACTCATTGTTTCAGCCCCACTTAGTTATTTCTAGGGATAATTACCCCAGTAGCCATCTATTTGATGACACACTATCAAAATGGCCACTAGATTGGAAATTGGTTTTAAAATGGCTATTTTTGGCGAAAAGTGTGACACTAATGGTCATTCCATCCAGTTCCATCAAATTCCATCAAATTACATCCAATGAGTGGCATTTTAATAAATAAGAAGATGACATTAATTTATTTTAGATGTTTTTTGGAAATCAATTTTTTTTTTTGTTTTTTTTTTAAAGAATAATTATATATACATACACACTAAATATAATTATTCGTTTCAGAAAAACAAAAAAAATGGTTTATATCAATACACTTGTCTCTTATTTGTTTTTTAGATTTTTTAGATTTTGTAACCTTAATCTTCTCAAAAAAGAATATATATATATATATATATTTGAGATATGTTGTACATATGTACACACACTAAATATAATTATTTGTTTCAAAAAACAAAAGAAAAAATTGATTTCCAAAAAACATTTAAAATAGATTAATGGCATCCATTTATTTACTAAAATGCCACTCATTGAATGTGAAAATTATTCTAAAGATAAATAACCAAAACGAAATTCGGATCATTACCGTTCACCATACGGAATCCGAATCTCTACAGCGGAAGCGGATCAAACACCTGGAACTGTATCACCAGTCAGAGGACGATCACGGAATCGAAAAGTCCCCTCTGATCACAACACAAATACCCACACTCTGATTGAAGATGGGAGAAAATTCATACATTAATTTTCTCCACATCTATTTGTGTTTCTCACTCTGTATTGTGTCTCTCCCAACACAAGCAAACATGCACTCTTGCATTGTATATTGCCCACGCATATACTCTCTATTGTACTTCCATGGAAGCACACATTCATGTCTTGAATAGCACACACTCATGCCTTTCATTACATACACAATTGCCAGCCCTCCCATACAATACACACATACACGTTATTTTGTTGTATGTTTGTCAGTTACTACAACTGATGCATTAACTCTCATAAAAAACTGCTAATGCAGTTATAATAATGCATGGGTTTGGGCATGGGCTTGGTGTACATGGATTTGGGATCTCCATGTATTGCTTGTGATCTTGGCCCACTTGGGTGTATAATGGGTCTCTAACCCATACCCAAATATACTAACATCTCCCACTCGCACAAGTGGGGCCAACACAATTTTACCGCAAGCCTATCATGTGTGCATCAATAATAATCAACATCTACCATTCCCCAAAATGGTGTAAGATGTGATACATACAAATGAGCCTTTAAGCCTTTAAAACAAAATGTTATTATCATAATCATCAAAGTGTTCATACGGGTAAATGCATTGTGTGACCTATGAACAGTCAATGTATATAAAAGGGAGCTAACAATCTCAAGTCTCAATTGTAAATTCTCTATTTACAAGAGATAACATTGTTCATTATTGTATCCTAGATTTAATTTTATAATTTTTTATCAATCTAAAGCATACTTAAACCCTCAAAAAAGCTATGCTTGACTTTATCACATTTCATGTATTCACAATTGTATATCCAAATACAATTGGCCGGCCAGTGAATACATAAGTCAAATAAAAATTCATTAAATCTTCCCATTCCATCTTTATCTCTCGGTCTCCAGAACAACTGCTACCTTAGACGTGCCCTATAGGCTGAATTATCATAGCAATAGAAATAACACGCTAAAAGTGCTAACATTATTCTGTCACTTTAAGATAGAGTGAATGGTTATGAGGACACCATTTGAAGTTTATATAAAACTTCAATGGAACTTACACAATGAGGAAGCAGGGATTCATTCTCTCATTTTCCATATCGGTCACTTATAGCACACACGGTATGAAACGCGTGTTACAATGAATTTCATTCTAAATAAGAATGCATATATCTTTATATTATTCACTGTATAGATCTTAGTCCAGTCACAACTCTCGTGACTAACTTGAGTTCTTAAAAGCTCGCCTTTCTCCGGCGCCACATTAAGACCTCACATCTAGCTTGATCAGGTATCAATGATAGTAGGGCCCTATCATGATCGGTTCTAAAATATATTTATATATTTATTGTGAACCTCATCTTGACCTAGTCAAGGTGACAATTTCATATACATTAGCTCCGTGAGAATATATCCTACATATTCTCTAATATATATGTGTCTCATCTCAGCCTGCTATCTCAGCAACTGAGGTGACCGCACATGTAAGAATGCCGGTCTCAACCTGATGACATATTTCTATTACATTATGTGTGTAATTATCTAGCATAAATAGTAATTTCCTTACTATTAAAGTTATGTCACAATCCTCTCAATCTAGGATTATATTGGTATACATTAACCAATCTTATAGCATAATTTCTATTGGGCCTTGTACATATCACAATGTACACTAAGTAGTTAGCCGCACTTTCAAAGTACGTCATAATCCTCTTGACAACATCTCAATACTGTAATCTAGGATTATATTGGTGTCCACTCACCAATCTTACGGCGTAACTAATGATAGACTTTGTACATATCACTATGTACATGAGACTCTATATGATACTAACATGAGGAACTTGTCATCAATTCCTTGATGTTATGGAGTTTCAGGGTACATAATGAGGCTAAGAGTTTGTGATTTCATAATAGCAGTATCTATGAGCTTGAAATTGCTCATTTTGAATCAACTCTCACTCCTAATATATAAGCCACTTTGCTCATATAAAGTCTCAATAAAATTTGAGAATTACCATTTCATTGTGGTTTTACAAACTCTTCATTATTTCGAGCCTAAACATATAGTCCACATATATAAATAATATAAAAATTATCTTCAACCTGTTTAGTGTACTTACCATGGCTATCTTTTATTATCATTAATCTGTAAGACACTACAGCTTGATGAAATAAAAAATACCACTTACTAGAGGATTGTTTCAAACCATACATTAATTAAACAAGCACATTTGTGCGGTCTAGGTCTTTTTGAAACAAAATTTACAGAATGTTCCATGTAAATCTCTTCCTCTAGATCTCTATCAAGAAGTACTATATTTACATCCACCGATGTAATTTCAAGTTCATGTGACTAGTGCTAGAAAAATGCGTATGGAAGAAAACTTTACTTCTAGAGAATAAGTTTCTTCACTTGCAACCAATTGCGCCTTATACCTCTCAATAGTACCATTCCGCCTTACGTATGATATGTGAAACCCATACGTTCACAATGGTCTAATGACCAGGCGGTAAATGAATCAAGTCCCGGACATGATCACTTTTCTAGACTCCATATCCCCTTCCATTGCCTTCATTTATATATTTACTTAGTAGATAGAAGTGATAGCTCAATTCTAAAAATCATTGGCTCATTACTGTCAAGTAAAGTAATCATTAAATCTTCCCTTTCAATCTCCGAAAGATGTCATGGGATAATTTTACGATTATTTCAACGAGTTGGTAAATTATCACGGTAGCTGATTCAATAGCTGTTTCACTCCCACTAGGGATGAAAGACCCATGCGGATTTATACTCCCACTAGAGTGTAGACTTCCACTCCCACTCGGGATGGAGGATCCATGTAAAATTCCACTCCCACTAGGAATGAAGGATCAAGTTAGATTTTGATTTACCACCACTCGCGTATTAACACAGATCATCCAATTCCTAAAATCAGATGTCTATATCAAACTCGCTTCTACTAAGAAATTCATTCTCTAATAATGACATCTTGTGATTCTAATTCAGTCACACTTCTATCTAATTGTACACCATCGTTTATTTAATCCTTTGGAATGCACAGAGTATCAAACAAAGATACAATTCTTTTCTTGCATTCAATTTCTCATTTCTATGAGATGGATAATAAATATAGCCTACATACCCCCGGGGTTATAGATTAGTCAGACCAGGCTACCTACCTGTCCATAATTCATAAGGTGTTGAAGTGTCTGATCTAGTGGAACATGATTAAGTTGGCAGCAATCAATTAAGCTATCTTCTAGTAAGATACTAAAAATTTACTTGCGCCATCACAGACTTAACCATTTCCAATAGTATTTTATTCATTATTTTCGCTACACTAATTTGCTGTAGAGTCTCAGGAATAAATAAATATCTTTCTATATCTTTCTTGTTAAACAATTCCTTGAACTGTTCAGAAAGATATTTATGTCCTCGGTTTACTCTATAAACTCAAAAGTTTATTATCTAATTTGATCATCAACCAAAAATTTAATGCAATCCAATGCTTTCGATTTATGGCAGATCAAATAGACATGATCGAGACATCTAAAGATATCAATGAATGTAACTAGATATTAAAATTTCATGTCTAGCATTTACACTCATTCAATCACAAATGTTTTAATGAATTAGTTACAATGGAATTCATAACCTAGTTCCTTACTGAATGGTTTTCTAGTTGTTTTTCTTGCTAGATAATTTGCATGACTTCTTTTTTTTTTAGATAAATGAGTCCAATTAGTCTTCTCTGACTGATATACTCATTCTATCTAGTCCAACAAGACTTAATTTAGCATGTCAAAATATCAACATCATTACCATTTCAATGATTGAAAAACAAATATTATTATAACCGTCCAAACTGATGTATAATATCATGAAACCATTAATCAACTATTAAGTACCATATGAATATAATTTGCTAAAATGATATTCATACAACCATCATGATTATTAACGATAACCAAAATCAATGAGGACAATCGCAGACACTAAAACACAGTTAGATCTCAAGTGTATATTAGAACATCATGGAGTACAAATTTAAGCTACAATGCAAACCCAGTTTGTAGGTATTTAACTCCAAAATTGTTCAAACACATATGCATCTTGTTTCTAATAATCTAACTTTATTCAACGTATGCTTTACAGTTTCTTATTGGATGGTATATCTTCACTTATCCATCGTCCACAAAGAACGAGATTTAGAAGGAAAATACCTAGCCATAAACTTTAGCATAACTTAACAAATTCTTGAGTTTTTGGGTTTTACGCTTTTCGACTCTATGCATTCACGAGCGAAAAAGACCCAGCTTGTAACAATTGTAACAAGTTATTTTAGTTTTGTCCTTCCTCAATTCGTTATCCCTCAACTTCTGGCATATTTCAATATAAGATTAAGTGGCTATGACAAGATTCTCTTCCCCTTTTGGAAATATCTATTTCCACTAATATGCTCAAAACTAAAAGTTTTGTACAAGTTGGAATTTTTCATATAAAATTGGCTAGAAGCCTAAGCCGCCTCTTTAAGCGCTCATCTTCTACTACCGAAATGACGCGATCAGTACGTGTCAGATTAATTTTTATATATTCCAACTATCAGACGGGATCAAATCGTTTAGTCTGTGTATCATGTTTTATATCCTTATTGGAGGCTGCCACTAATTTTGGCACTTCTTATAAGTACTAAAAACTTGATACCGTACTAACTAAAATTTTAGTACTCAAAATACTGCTAAAATTTCCCTTCAAGCCAAAATCTGAAAGGTAAACCACTTTACTTAAATCCTATTGTACTTGTAAAACATACATGTGAGGCTACTATTAAGATACTTCGCAATATGCGAGTAATTTAACTTGTAGCTTGATAAGCCTCCACATCTTGTATGTCGAGCAAATAAGTACTATGCCGAGGTTCAATCATGATTCATGTTATAGTCTCAAGAGCTTCTTACTCTTAAAATACACTAAATCTTATTGTATCTATTCTCTAGATTACACTATTTAGTTTATCACTTACTAATTAGCCACAATATTTTAGATATATAATCTATATCTTATGCTAATCTATGTAGAGACATACAATCTACTATGCAAGCATATTAACTTCCAAAAAATACACATATTTAATTTTGCTGCAAACACAAACCGAAAATATGATAAAATAATTTAAGGTACAGAATCGAAAAGGTCGTCAAGCGTCTAATCATCTTCCGTTTCCAAAAATTTAATCATCATAAATTCAGTACTTTGCGCAAAATTCTAATTCTAATATGGTACTCAACAATTTAGAATTCCCAAAGACAGGTGATCATAAATAACAGAAGAATACAATGTACAAGTCTCTAGAAACATTTTATGGGTCAAACCGATTCTTACTACAAAGTAAATAAACCAAAAATATTTACTAGAGAACGGTTTATAAAATATTAATGCTTTCTAAAATATGGGGCTTTGCATGCTATTCATTCTTACTTCTCATATTCATATCGATCACCACTAAGAAAGACTTTCTAAGTCTTCACAACTCATATAACTGCCATTTTCTCAAAATTGGTCCTCTATCGCGTGTGCAATTACTCATGTGCCTAGCACTATGAATATTCATTGTGATGTAGTAGATCGCCTCACATTCCTAAGAATGTGGCGCTCATCTACGATTTCTAGTTCATACGCTATTTGACCAAAATACATCGTGGTATTTTACTCTAGCTTTTCCAACTTTATAGATCTATTAACTCTTCGGGAAATTTCATTAAAAGACTATCCACTGCATCTCTCCACATAAAAAGCACGAGTCCAAATTGACTACGGCTATATGTCATTAATAAGATTCATAAAATCTTCTCCATTAAGACATATGAGAAGATGCAAATTTATTCTAAAATTTTCTAAGACACTTAGAAACTTTTGTCTTTTAATAACACTATACATTTCCAATGCACATTCTAATGAATTTTTTTAATTCCCAATTGCATAATTAATTAGACAGAGAATTTTAATCGAAGGTATTTCCATATAGCTCCCACTGAAGCTAAATTTTGATGATCAAAATTTTCATAGGAAAATTCCATGACCATCAGAAAAACGGTGCCAAAAATTCCTATTGGAAAATTCCACGGTGGCCGAAAATGCCACTAGAAACCATCATTGGAATCCGTACCAAAAATTGTAATTGGAAACTGCACTAGAAACTGTGTCAAAAAACCGTCAACAGAATTCGTGTCAAAATCTATCACCAAAAACATACTAGAAATCGTCATTGGAATCCACGTCGACAAAACTATCACTGTAAACCGTAACCAGAAACATTATTGGAAACCATCATCGGAATTTGTCCTGGAAATCGTGATTGGAAACCACATCAAAATCCATCTCTAGAAAAATCTATTAGTGGAAACTGTGTCGGAATCTGTCATTGAAATCCATGTCAAAAATGGTCTTTGGAAACCACATAGGAAACCGTATTCGGAAACAGCATTCAGGAATTGCTTCAAAAAAAACATCGTCGGAAAATCCACAACCGAAAACTGCTTCAAAAACCGTCACTGGAAAATCTGTAACCGAAAACCACTTCGAAAATCTTTACCGAAAAATCCGCAACTGAAAACCACTTCGGAAACCTTTACTGTAAAATCCGTAACCGGAAACCACTTAGGAAACCATCATTGGAAAATTCACAATTGGAAACCACTTCAGAAACTTTTACCAAAAAATCCGTAATCGGAAACCACTTTGGAAACCATCACTGGAAAATCTACAACCGAAAACCACTTTGGAAACCTTTACCAAAAAATCCGTAACTGGAAACCACTTCAGAAACCGTTATTGGAAAATCTGTAACCGAAAACCACTTCAAAAATTGTCACTAGAAAATCCACAACCGAAAACCACTTCGGAAACCTTTACCGGAAAATCCACAACCAAAAACCACTTCGGTAACCTTTGCCGGAAAATCCGTAACCAAAAACCACTTAGGAAATCGTTACTGGAAAATTCGTAACTGGAAAATCCATAACTGGAAACCATTTAGGAAACTGTTACTGTTGTATATATAATTTCGCCAAGTAGCCACGTCATCAAAGGAGTCAATAAATGCTGAGGAACAGGTTGCCACGTCACTCATTGACCAGGTCAAAGAAGAAAACGTGGACCGATCAGCATATCAAGTCAAATAAATCAAAGATGTGTTCGCCAGAGCTAGATATGTACTCGCCAAAGATAGAAGCATAGTCGCCAAAGGGTAAAACCCAGGAGGGGAGATGTTTGCCACATCTGTATGCTGGGCACAAACCGACTCGGCTGAAACATGAAAATAAACCCTAACTCCCAGAAAACCCATGGCAACAAGGAGTCGCAGAAAAGGAAAGGGCCGAAAACACATATCCGTATATGTTACAACATGGGAATCCGAGGACGAATCAAAAAGGAAATCCTACCTCCAACAAGACAGGACCACGTAGTAACCCTAGATTATCATGTATAAATAGAACTACCTATCCCACGAGGAAGGAGGTCGAGATAGAAAAGCAAACATTCTGGAGATTTGAGTGTGTAATCGAAACAAGTAAACTATAGTGATATTTTCTTGTCCTCCGGGACTCCGTGGTTTTTTCCCATTTAAGGGTTTTCCACATAAATTGGTCTCTTGCATGCATTGAATTTCTTTCTTAATTGACGATACTTTTGATTTAATTGTTGGTTGTGTGGTAATCCAAATTTCACCGTCAACAATTGGCGCTAGAAGGAGGGGGTACTTGAACAAAAACTTCGAGGAACCCTTGCGAATTGAGAAACATGAACAACGACAGTGACAAAGATGGTAACTCCAGCGGAGATCTAATTGTTGAGCCAACCGCGCCGACAGGAGATAGGGCGGTGACAATCGGGGAACAGTCAGTAGCAACGCCAGGAACTAGGGCAGCCGACCCCGGGGTTCTGCAGCACTTCCAAACTGCATTGGTAAACTTAATCAACGAGGCAAGCAAAATAGGGCTTTCGCTTCCTATAGGATTGAGAGTTTCATCTCTCTATGAGTTAACTACTCCGGGAATCCCGTCACCCGGAAGACTACGGTCGGAAGTTCACATCGCAACCCCTGATGCTCAAGCGAGACAATCTACTGAAGAGACTCCCCAGGGTCACCTTGAGGATTTCGAGGGTAGGAAACAAAGGAAGGGAAAATGTGTGATGAACGAAGAATCTAGGGAGGAGCGGGACCAGATAAAAATACACAAGCCAGATAAGGAGAAGACAGCGTTCACCACAGATCAAGGGTTATACTGTTACACAGTCATGCCATTCGGCTTGAAAAACGCTGGAGCAACTTACCAGCGCTTAGTCAACAAAATGTTCACCAGACAGATAGGAAGAAATATGGAGGTTTACGTTGACGACAAGCTGACAAAAAGCATCACAGCAGATAAGCATATAGATGACCTAAGGGAGACATTCGATGTGTTGGTTAGGTATGGAATGAAGTTGAATCCAGTAAAATGCGTGTTCGGCGTACCATCTGGGAGATTTCTAGGATATCAAGTGCATCAAAGAGGAATAGAGGTGAACCCTGAAAAAATCCAAGCGCTGGCCAAAATGGTCTCACCAAGAACTTTAAAGGATGTCCAAAGATTCACGGGGTGCCTGGCATCGCTGAGCAGGTTCATAGCTAAATCAACGGACCGATGCCTACCATTTTTCAAAGTCCTAAAGAAAGGAAAGGGGGTTGAGTGGAACGAGGATTATGAAAGAGCTTTCCAGGCCTTGAAGGATTACCTCGGGCAAGCACCGCTGCTATCAAAACCGGAAACAGGAGAAACATTGTATATGTACTTATCCGTCTCTGAAGCAGCCACAAGTTCCGTGCTGGTAAGACAAGAGGAGGGGATCAAGAAACCAATATACTACACCAGTAAAGCACTGTTACCAGCCGAAACCAGGTATTAAGGCCATATTTCCAGGCTCATAAAATCGGAGTATATACAAACTGCCCACTGAAATTAATTCTGTAAAAACCAGAAGTATCCGGTCAATTGACAAAATGGGCGATCGAGTTGAGTGAATTCAATGTAGAGTATCTTCCAAGGACAGCAATCAAAGCCCAAGCAGTGGCAGACTTTGTAGCAGAGTTCACCGAGCTAAGCATGGAGGTGGCAAGGATGATGGTGGAGCAAAACAAGAAAGTATTCAAATGGCAACTCCGCATTGACGGATCGTCAAACACGCACGGTAGCGGGGTAGGGGTAGTGATGTCAACCCCGGAAGGAGACTCAGTCGAATGTGCCTTGCGTTTTGACTTCAAAGCTACTAACAATCAAACTGAATACGAGGCACTTATAGCAGGACTAAAAGTTTACACAGTACTAGGAGCAGATGAAGTGGAAATCTTCAGCGACTCTCAAGTTGTTGTCAATCAGGTGCTAGATGAGTACCAGGCGAGAGATGAAAGCATGATCGCCTACCTGGAATTAACAAAGGAGCTACTGGAAAGATTCAAAGAATACAGAATTGTTCAGATCCCCAAAGAAGAAAATGAACAGGCTGACGCCTTGGCCAAATTGGCATTCGCCACGATCAACATTTGGCCCAGAACTATTCCTATGATCCGCTTGCTGCAGCCGAGTATAGTCAAACCGAAGGAAGTTGGGGCAGTCTTTGGCGAAAGAGATAGCTGGATCACATCAATCAAAGAGTACCTCGTCAATGATGTACTCCCAAGTGATCCATTAGAAGCAAAACGATTGAAGTACAGAGCTACAAGATATTCAGTACTCAATGGAGAACTGTACAAAATGGGGTACTCAAGGGCGCTGTAGAGATGTGTCGGGCCTAAAGAAGCAGAAGGTATCCTGAGAAGCATACATAGTGGAAATTGTGGGAATCACGTTGGGGGTGCCAGCCTAGCCCACAAAACATTAAGGCAGGGTTTTTACTGGCCACACTATTCGCCGACGCTAAAAGAGTGGCAGCAAGATGTGAGGCGTGTCAAAAAATTACCAATAACATCCGCCAACCACCTGAACTCTTGCAGAGTATTACCTCGCCTTGGCCATTCGCCATATGGGGAATTGACCTGATTGGCCCAATGCCAACAGCAACTGGAGGAGCAAAGCACGCCATAGTAGCCGTGGATTATTTTACGAAGTGGGTAGAAGCCGAACCATTGGTGCATATAACGGAAGCAAACACTATAAGCTTTGTAAAGAAAAATATCCTGTACAGATTCGGGATACCAAACACCATCATCACAGACAATGGGACCCAATTTGATGGCAAGAAATTCAAGGAACTGTGTGATAAGCATGGCATCAACAACTACTACGCCTCCCCAGCACATCCGCAGACGAATGGCCAAACTAAAGCAGTGAACAAGATCATAAAACACAACCTGAAAGCTAAATTAGCAGCGAAAAAAGGTAGCTGGGCAGATAAACTACCACAAGTACTCTGGGCATATTGAACCACAGAAAGGGGTTCAACAGGTGAGACCCCATATTCCATGGCTTACGGAGCTGAAGCTGTCATTCCCGTGGAAACATCTTTCTCTTCACCAAGGGTACAACTCTTTCAACCGGAACTCAACATTGATATGTTAAAATGCGGTCTAGATGAATTAGAAGAAAGAAGAGAGCGCGCACAAATAAGAAACACTGTGTACCAACAAAGGGTAGCCAGATATTATAACTCACATGTAGGTGAAAGGAGGTTCGCACTTGGCGACTTGGTACTGAAGAGGGTGAACCCAGGAACAAGAGACAAAACTGCAGGATCACTCGTGGACAAATGGGAAGGACCCCATCAAATTAAAGGCATAGCTGGTCACGGGGCATATCGCATTACTCGAGAGGGTTTAGGCGAACTACCTCGGCCATGCAATGCGCAGTACTTGAAGACATATTACCCTTGACTTCTCGCTTACTTTTAGGATTTATTTCAATCTTTTTATTCTTAGACAGTTTTCATTTTAGCATTTTTATCTGTGACTATGTTAACGAGTTGCAGGAAGTACTCAATAAAGAGTAATTTATTACTGAAGATTCGTGATTTGACTCGCCAGTCACAAAAGGCATTCGCCGTCATGCATCACTACCATCGCGTACAGATGAATCTTGTACTCGCAGCAAACTTGCGAGAAAAATAAAATCCCAAGTTATAGAAATTGGCAATCGCCATTACGGGAAAAGTAAAATCCCTAAAAAGACAAGCAAAAAGCATGAGGGAGACGTCCCAATAATATGCTAAAACTTAGCAATGGCAACTGACTAAATAACATGTTAAAAACTTAGTGTATGGTCGGATACATCCTGACAAACACTGAGTATGCTGAAACTCAGCAATGGCAGCTGAATAAAGCTGTAAAATATGCTAAAAACTTGGTGAAACACTAAGTAAGCCGAAAACTCAGCAATGGCAGCTGAATAAAGCTGTAAAATATGCTAAAAACTTGGTGAAACACTAAGTAAGCCGAAAACTCAGCAAAGGCAGCTGAACAAAAATAGAGCTAGAGGAGTTATAAAATAATTTATAGAATCAAAAAGTCATTTACACTCGAAGGTTCAAGAAAGATATAAATATTTACAATTGGAGACCTAATCTCAACTAGCTGCAGGAGGTCCCTCGCTGTCTTTCTCATCTTCGATCTCCTCTTCAGAAGGCCAAGTAATCTCTTCGTCCCCATCCAACATAAAAGGTCCATAATTCCTACAGGCAACGGGACCCAAATCAGGTTCAGCACCATAACCAGAAAAGCTGCCCTTCTGGCCGGAGTAGTAAGTGTTGAAAACACGCCTACTGGGAATTTCTAAATGTATAGGATGAGGCTCAGTCATGTTATAACGGCAGTGGGCTTTCTATCGTTTTATCTGATCTTTAATCGAACCCACTCCGCTGGCCATATGCTGTTTAAGAGACCTGTCAAAGCGATTTAAAGCCTTTTCATTCGAATGGTCCTTCATGGCGAAAAACTTCTTCGACTGCCTCATGCCCCGTTCAAATTCACGCAGCAAAAGCGCATCATAGGCAGGGGATCTCTTAAAACGATCAACTGCTTCAACCTCCAGTACGGCCTTGAGATCATTCAAGATAACTTCATGCGAGGACAACTGGTTGCGTAGGTCCAAAGCCTCACGCTCAGCTCTCTCTTTTGCCTCCTCAGCTAGTCGCTCAGCCTCCAAACGTGCTGCGAGTGATTCTTGATTAGCGGAGAGTTGCTCTCGCAGCGAATGAATCTCTTCCTCAGCAGCAGCCAATTTATCTTCAGCAACCAGTTGGGCTGAAAGATAACCATCTGCAGATTCCCTCAACTGAGCAAGTTGCTGAGTATGGACTTCATCAGCAGAGAGTTTCTCAGCTGCCAAAATAGAAGTTTGTTCCCGCAGGCGTTTCACATCCCTCGAAAGGAAATTCCCTCGCCTATAGGTGTCAGTCAACTCAGACATCATTTGAAAAGAAAAACAGTCAAGTCAGGAAACATGCGAACGAAAAATACAACATGAATACCGCAAGAGACTCACCAGGGAGTGGCAATTGAAGAAAAATTCCATTTTCTTATTACAAGACCTGCTCTTCACGTGCTCCCAACCCTCACCAACATAAACGTTGTTGTTCATTATATGTGAGCAAATCTCCGCAGCCGTGAAGTCTGAAAGGGAAACAAACCCTTCTCCCTCACCAACTTCGGTTGGATC
This sequence comes from Acer yangbiense, assembly GCA_008009225.1. Taxonomy (NCBI): domain Eukaryota; kingdom Viridiplantae; phylum Streptophyta; class Magnoliopsida; order Sapindales; family Sapindaceae; genus Acer; species Acer yangbiense. The sequence goes on along the minus strand of CM017767.1, from coordinate 20,210,398 downwards.
CATGGGAGGAACTTCACGGGCAATACCCGAACCTGACGCAGAAGCCCCGGTTTGCTTTGATGGCTCCGGTTTATCAGCTAGCCCTGGCTGACCAGATGGCCCAGGTTGATTAGCAGAAGATACGTTCAGCTCACTCACAGCCGTCGGAGGAGAAGCTACACCAGTTGGGGAGAAAGCAGGAACATTCGACCTATTAACTCCTTCAGAAGGTGAGGACACCACCGCACTCACCCCACCAGCAGGAGCCTCATGAACAGGTGTTTGAGCAGAAGGAGTTTCAGCGAATACAGGTCCATCAGCACCCTCATCGTCCGAAGAAACAACATACTGCATAACTCTTGATGCCCATTTCAAAGGTCGAGCAGTGTGATCAGGGGTGCCCTCAGCCGGGCATTTGCCTCTACCAGTCCTAGGGGTTAGGTCATTCGCAGGATCAAGGGGAGTTTCAGGGACATCTGCGTCAAAAATAGGAGTATCACTAACTGACCCTGAAACTCCAACTTTCTCTTTTCCCTTACGGCTGGAGGTAGCTGTAAGAGTGGTCGCAACAGCAGCAGCAGTAGCAGTAGTCGCAGCAGGAATGTTCACAGCAGCCTCTGTATACACAGGGGGTTGTCCCGATTCGACCCCACCCTCAGGAATATCACCAGCTTCCTCATCATCGGAGGGATCGCCACCATCCGGGCTAGCAACTCCTTCCTTGGCCAAACCAGCAGTATGTCTTTTACTGGCAGCCTCAGAATTTTTCACTGCCCGGGCTTGTAAGTCACAGACAGTATCAAAGTCACACACTGCAAGAAAAATCACCAAATATTAGCGATGGGAAAAACAAAGTTATAAAACCAAAGAAAGCATGTAAAACTTACGGCGAGGAAGTCTGGCGGGTAAGCGCGAAAAAAGTCGCTGAGCGATCATTTTATCCTCGTCTAAAAGAAATGGACGGCCCCTTTCATTTAAAGGAAGGATGGCCGCAGCAGCGAGATAAGATATCTCTCCGTCCAACAATACTGGGATGGCCTTCGACCAAGTATCGGGAGAAGTAAAGTGTCGGGGAACCTTCTTCGCCGCAAGATTCAGGCGACCATGGGCGGACACGTTTCTACCCCACTCGCCGCCAACAAAGAACCAGCTGTTCTTCCATCTCTTATTTGAGGTAGGAAAACCCCAAATAAATCCTTTCTTCTTCTCATCACCAGAAATTTCTATTTGCCCAGGATTCGCCACTCCCTCTGGAATCCAATTCTCTACGGGCGAAGAAAGGAGAAAGTAAGTCCCACTATTGCCCGCCTGCCTTAAAGTATAGAAGTGATGAATCTCATGAGGCGTAGGGGGGTCATAACCTTTTAACTTCCACATTAATTCCAAACACATAAGAATCCTATAGCTATTTGGGGCAAGTTGAGCGGGTGCAATTCGAGCCTCCGCAAGAAACCTAGCGATGAAAGGCTGAAGAGGAAGGGTTACCCCACAACTGAGCATGGCACCATAAACGGCGACTGCATTTTTGGGAGGATTCCATGATGCTCGACTACCCGATAGCATCAAAGTTACTGAGTCAGGAATTGCAAAGCGACTCCTATACTTGCGGAGTTCATCCTCGCCTACCACATTAACTTCGGTGTCGAAGGAACACAAACGATCAAACGAGAAGTGCAGCCTATCCCGACGATGGTCTTCAACATCAGAATCAATAGTTGTCTGCATATCTAGTAAGGACCCGCGAGGAACCCTAGAGGCGCGTCGTTTGCTGCCACCTGGTTTGGAAGATCTCAGCATCACTGGAGAATCACTATCGGAAGACGAAGGATAAATGTTAGGGATAGAATCATCTTCAAAAGATGGAACATAAATAGAAAGTGGGACCGGAGAATCTGGGTGAAAATTACGAATCAAAGATTCGATTTTGTCTGCAGTACGTTTGTCACCAAGCTCTATAGCTTGCATCATTTGATTAAAAAGAGAAGAACGTAAGGAGGGATTCATGAAGACTCACTAGAAAAACCCTAGGATCGGAGAATGAGCAGGAGATTTGGGGACGCCAAGAAATAAGCACGATTGAGTTCAAGATGAGCTGTTCGACAATGAAATCAAATAGAAGAAATTTATGACAGAGGTTTCTAAGGGAAAAAAAGGAAAGACAATGAAGGAACTCTGCTTTGAGAGAAAGAAAAGATTAATGGAGATGTGAGAGGATAAAGAAGAAGGAGAAACGGTCGGACATTAAAAGGGGGAGTTTTTGAAATTCAAAAAAGAAAAAATCAGATGAAAGACATTTGGTTAAAGTGAGCGACGGTCACAGTAACTGACTGCAACAGTCACCACCAAGTAACAGACATGTGGCACCTCGGGGATCACCAAACGGTCAGAATATATCTTCACCTGTGAAGTGATTGGAAGTGCCAGAGGTTGTGTGGCTGAAATTAAAAGCTTGCACCGGAAGAATCAACCAATTAATTCGACACGTAGTAAAAATGAAAAAGGGGGGAATTATTTGCAAAATGTGCCAAAATTTTATAAGCATGGATATAAATACTACTCGCGAAGGCAAACGAATTAGAAACCCAAATCGTTCGCTCAGCTCGAAATATTTATGGGGGTATTGTTGTATATATAATTTCGCCAAGCAGCCACGTCATCAAAGGAGTCAATAAATGCTGAGGAACAGGTTGCCACGTCACTCATTGACCAGGTCAAAGAAGAAAACGTGGACCGATCAGCATATCAAGTCAAATAAATCAAAGATGTGTTCGCCAGAGCTAGATATGTACTCACCAAAGATAGAAGCATAGTCGCTAAAGGGTAAAACCCAGGAGGGGAGGTGTTCGCCATATCTGTATGCTAGGCACAAACCGACTCGGCTGAAACATGAAAATAAACCCTAACTCCCAGAAGACCCATGGCAACAATGAGTGGCAGAAAAGGAAAGGGCCAAAAACACATATCCGTATCTGTTACAACATGGGAATCCGAGGACGAATCAAAAAGGAAATCCTACCTCCAACAAGACAGGATCACGTAGTAACCCTAGATTGTCATGTATAAATAGAACCACTTATCCCACGAGGAAGGGGGTCGAGATAACCAAAAGAGAGAAAATCAATAATTCTGGAGATTTGAGTGTGTAATCGAAACAAGTAAACTATAGTGATATTTTCTTGTCCTCCGGGACGCCGTGGTTTTTTCCCATTCAAGGGTTTTCCACGTAAATTGGTCTCTTGCATGCATTGAATTTCTTTCTTAATTGACGATACTTTTGATTTAATTGTTGGTTGTGTGGTAATCCAACTTTCACCGTCAATAGTTACCAAAAAATCCATAATCGGAAACCACTTCGAAAACCGTCACTGGAAAATCCGCAACCGAAAACCACTTCGGAAACTTTTGCTAGAAAATTCCTTGGTTTTCTATGTGACACGTGGCATGTTATGGTAGAACATATGGCTTATTCATTGCCACATGAAAAAGATCTTGACAACCAATCATGTGTTGGTGTGAGTGGTTCGGCACTCTCATCCCATCCCTTAAGCAAGGTCGTGGGTTCAACTCCCCTTGTGAACAGAGCTACACATATTGGGAGCACTTTACCCCTTAGTGGGCCGACCCGGTGCGAGTCCGGATTAGTCGGGGTGTGGTCTGGGCTGATTGCACCGTATGGTGGATCCGCCCCACCCGGAAACCGGATGGTGTAAACAAAAAAAAGATCTTGACATGTGTCACTTTCTTAGTGGACTACATGTCTTATGTTTTGTCACATGAACAAAACTTTTTGACAAGTGTCACTCTCTGAGTGAGACATGTGAGTGAAGCATGGCCACATAAATAACTTCTGTGTCATCCCCACTCTCACAAGGGACGCATGTAAATCACTTTCTGCCTTCCTGACGTTTCCTAATTTCGAGACCACCACCATTTGACTCGTATTGTCATGGTGAAACCAAAAATGCCAACGGTTATGACGGTTGGGTTAGAGGTGAGGCGCACTCTCCGCTCATTGGTACGTGGAACATGTTCTTCATGTTCTTCACCCAAATTCAAACTCAAATTTTTTTTTCCAGATTTTGATTTTGATAGAAAATATTCGAAATTGTTTTTCTCCCTCGATACAAATCCGAATTATGCAAATGACCTATCGTTGGAAAGCTCTCGGAAGGATCTCTCTAATGGTACCATGAACACAGAGAAATAAAAAAAAATGACAATGAGTTTTAAACCCTATAGCAATTACGGGTTTCATAACTTCAATTCTTCAAAATTCTCCAAATTTTGAAGTTTATACATAACATGCATTTCAAGAACATCATATAACATGTATATGGATACATTTATTCCAGAAAAACAAAATTAAACACTTGCATGTGTGTGATGCCATTAGTGTTCATTTATTGTTCTACAAACAAAAATAAATAAATAAACAAACATCCTAACATGGCATATACTACCAGGATACAGTCCCAAACATGTGCTCTGATACCAATGAAAATTATTCTAAAGATAAATAACCAAAACGAAATTCGGATAATTACCGTTCACCATACGGAATCCGAATCTCTACAACGGAAGCGGATCGAACACCTAGAACTGTATCACCAGTCGGAGGACAATCACGGAATCGGAAAGTATCCTCTGATCACAACATAAATACCCACACTCTGATTGAAGATGGGAGAAAATTCATACATTAATTTTCTCCACATCTATTTGTGTTTCTCACTATGTATTGTGTCTCTCCCAACACAAGCAAACACGCACTCTTGCATTGTATATTGCCCACACATATACTCTCTGTTGTACTTCCATGGAAGCACACATTCATGTCTTGAATAGCACACACTCATGCCTTCCATTACAGACACAATTGCCAGCCCTCCCATACAATACACACATACACGTTATTTTGTTGTATGTTTGTCAATTACTACAACCGATGCATTAACTCTCATAAAAAACTGCTAATGCAGTTATAATAATGCATGGGTTTGGGCATGGGCTTGGTTTACATGGATTTGGGCTCTCCATGTATTGCTTGTGATCTTTGCCCACTTTGGTGTATAATGAGTCTCTAACCCATACCCAAATATACTAACATAATGGAATTAGATGGAATTTGATGGAATTAGATGGAATGACCATTAGTGTCAAACTTTTCGTCAAAAATAACCATTTTAAAACCAATTTTCAATCTAGTGGAACATTTTCTATTCGTATATTGATAGAGGAAAAAGGATGGAAAAGCATCTGAACATTCATCCAACAATTAATTGGATTGTGACTTATGGACCACCCTAGGTCCCTAGCTATTTATAATTCTGGAAATATTAACTTTTGAACTTTTTTTTTTTTTTAATTCAGGAAAAAGATAAAAATGTATTTCAACTTTAATTTGTTGAACGACACTGATGTTGTAGCTTTAGATATGTGGGTTGATGGTATCACTGGCACATTTCCCAGATTTTAATAAATACCATAAACACAAATTAAAAATAAACTTCATTTGACTAAATCAGAATTTCTAATTCGTAAACACCCTCCTCTTTAGTGATGTTTTGGGAATTTCGCCTTATTTATTTATTTATTGAAATTCTCACTTTATTTATATTGTTATAAAAAATGAAATAGTAAAAAACTAAGTTGATTGTATAAACATCGTTTTTTTTTTGTTAAACATAATTATGTTTCGGATTTGAGGATATAATTGGATCAGATTGGATCTTAAATTCTAAAATTAACGTATTAGAGAGTGAATTAATGAAGGCAGTTTCAAAAACCCATAATTATGTTTTTGTTCTAATCAAAGGGTGATACATTGTGGTATAAACATAATTATGTTTTGGATTTGAGGATATGATTAGATTGGATTGGATCTTAAATTCTAAAATTAGCGAACTAGAGAGTGAATTAACGAAAGCAGTTTCAAAAACCCATCAAATGCCAGTTGAAAACAGCCCAGATGATGTATACCATATTCAAATTTTACGGATACTATAAGTAGTTTTAAAGTTTTGACCTGCAAAAGTATCAGAGTGTGTACATATATATAATAGTTGTTGTATTGTACTGCGAGAGCTTGCAGTAGCAAAAATTGAATAAAATGCTTGTGACAAAACCCTAATATGGATTTTTCCTATTCTCTAGAGTCGGATACTTTATCGGTGGTAAATGCGATTGATTCGAAGGTTATGTCCTGTGCGGAGGTTGGTGTTGTTATCCACGACATTCGGTGTATGATTAGGAACTCCGATTTTATTTCTGTTAATTTTTTTCCTAGATTAGTTAATAGTGTTGCTCCTTGTCTTGCTAAGATTGCTCTTGACTTTGAAGGTGAGTTTGTGTGGTTGGAAGAATGCCCCCTGACGGTGGAGAGTTTGGTCTTGGACGATTGCCCTAGCTCTTTGTAGCTTTATGCTCTTATGAATGAATTTCCTTTCAAAAATAAAAAAACTACATTCGGGTTCACGGGCCATGTCAAAGATGCCAGTCTTTAATAGAACAAACAAATTTGGAAAAACTTATCAATTTATCACCATTTATACGCTTCCCATCTTCCCACCAATTTGGAAAAACTTATCAATTTATCATCATTTATGCGCCATACACTTTATACGATAAGATTTCACCTTTTTTTTTTATGTTTACTGCAATGACATGCACCATACACTTTATTGTTGATTATAATTTGTGGGATCATCCAGTTATTTCAAAAGTAGGTGATATTGATCACCATCATGAACAAGAAAAATCCATCTGATCACTTGGTGAATGTATATATCAAGCAGATTTTTTTTTTTCTTTTTACTTTATTCTATAGAAAGATAATAGTATTAAAAAATAAAATAAATTATTTATTGTGCCATGTCGTGCCAAGTCGTGCCATGTCGTGATACCAGTACTCGGAGTTGGACTCTAGATGTCAGGTTCAAGTTCTTGTTTCCTATAAAGTCTTCAACTTCCAAAGCCGCTACTCAAAACTCTTCGGTTCCTAAAGTTCCTTATATGACCGCAAGGGTTTCACATTCCGAGTTTTCGTACAGTTTCCCTGTTGTTCCTAGTCGGAAGTTTGTACATCTTCATTTCTATTCGAATTCATACAATGGACTTGATGCTGCCAATGCTGTATTTTCTGTCACGGCCTACAACAGACTTAATGCTACCAATGCTGGATTTTTCTTCTCGCCCGGGTCTTACTCTCTTCTTAAGAATTTTAGCACTGCTCAAATCACATAGGCTTTGAATTATGCTTATATTGTTAAGGAATACTTGATCGTAGTGGATGGTGGGATTTTGACCATAAAGTTTACTCCATCAACGAATTCTTCGAATGCATACGCATTTGTGAATGAGATTGAGGTGATGTTGATGCCTGATATTTATTGGTCTATTGATGGAACTTTGATGTCGGTGGGTCTAAATTATCCGATTTACATTGACAACACAACTACACTTGAGAATGTCTATCGTATAAATGTGGGTGGAAATGATATCTCGCCTTCTAATGATACCGGTCTATTCAGATCTTGGTATGATGACCAACCATATATTCATGGGGAAGCATTTGGCTATGTGTGTCTAGGCATGTCTTTATGATACGTAATGATGGTCTTGTTTGGATTAGCAGACACACGTACCCCAAATGCTTACCCGTGAATATATGGTTGGTCATCGTACCAAGACCTAAATAGACCGGTATCATCAAAAGACGAGATATTATTTCCACCCACATTTATACGGTAGACATTCTTAAGTGCAGCAGTGTTGTCAATGTAAATCGGATAATTTAGACCCACTGACATCAAAGTTCCATCAACAGATCTATAAATATCAAGCATCGACATCACCTCGATCCCATTCTCAAACGCATATGCATTCGAAGAATTCGTTGATGTAGTAAACTTTATGGTCAAAGTATCACCATCCACTACGATCAAGTACTCCTTAACAATATAAGCATAATTCAAAGCCTTTGTGGTTTAAGGAGTGCTAAAATTCTTAAGAAGAGAGTAAGACCCGGGCAAAAAGAAAAATCCAGCATCGGTAGTATTAAGTCTATTGTAGGTTGCGACAGAAAATACAGCATTGGCAGCATCAAGTCCATTGTATGAATTCGAATAGAAATGAAGATGTACGAACTTCCGACTAGGAACAACAGGGAAACTGTAAGAAAACTTGGAATGTGAAACCCTTGCAGTCATATAAGGAACTTTAAGGACCGAAGGGTTTTGAGTGTCGGCTTTGGAAGTTGAAGACTTGGTCGGAAACAAGAACTTGAACCCGACATCTAGAGTCCAACTCCGAGTACTGGTATTATGACATGGCATGACTTGGCACGACATGGCACAATAAACAATTTGTTTTATTTTTTGTGTGACCACAAACATGTTATAAATAAATAAATAATTTGTTTTATTTTTGTGTGACCATAACACATTATTATTATTATTATTATCTATTGCCATATATATTGCATAAATATCAATAATCTATTGTTTTTTCATTACTGCTTCCTAGGAAGCAGTTTTTTAAAAGCTACAAAAAATAGCTTCTCAAAACTATTGTTGGGGAAGCCAAAAGTGACCAAAAGCACTTCCTTGGAATTTTACCAAACACCCTAAGCCAAGTTCAGAATCACTTTTGGCCGCAAAATTAGTTCATGAAGCATTCCCAAACCGGGTCTTGATTCTTTGATTGCTTTTACTAGGTTTGGTGTGATGATGGCTGCCCTAGGTTAGTTCAAACACCTCAAGAAATTGCTTTGACTAGAAAGATGAGTAAGCGATGTGCTTGCTTCAAAGAAGATGAGCTCAATCGGCCGGGGCTGGAAGTCTACGAAGGATGAGATTATCTTGCCAAGACATGTCGAGTTTAGATAAAATAAAGGGCACTTCGCAGGCGTTGTATATTTATTGTACATCTAAATGTGCTAGCATCATTAACATATAGTTTCCATCCCAGCAGCATGGTTACTTTGAAAGGAATAATTGTGACTTGGGACTGTCTGAATGATCAATACTAAAGCTTATGTCCATAAAAGCTACCACAATTTCCGCGTTCCAAGCATACCCCTAAGAAATCCAATGGTATTACTGCTACTATTAAAGCTAAGGTGATTATTGATTGGATATCCTACTCTCAAAGGACACTATAAAATTAAAAATAATAGCCTCACTCTCCCCTAAACAGCCCTAAGCAAAAGCATAAGCATGTTCAATCTGTCTTATTTAAATTTCAGCTATCTCCTCTCTGAGGTATCTTCAGTTAGGAAAATAGGTATAATCCATCCAGCAAAAGGGAATGAGCCTTGGAAATTGCAAAATCTTCTACATACTTTAGGGAGGCTAGGAGCTAAACAATTTCAGGGATTTGGGTTGCAGTACAAAATTCAGGAATTTGGGTTGTCATTTGTTGTTCACTTTTAATCATGCTTGTGATCAAAAAGTCTAGATGGTTAAATTACATGTTCTTGCCAGAGTAGGTCAAAATCTATATATGCTGACTACTTATAACAAAATTGTCAGTTCGACCCAATCAAAGGTGGAGAGATGACTCAACTTGAACATTTCAATTTTCTTAAACCTGAAGAAGAAGCTTTTTAAAGTGTAGATGGAACTGGAGAGATTGCTTTTTGATTAGGATGAGCATTTACGTTAAATCCATCTCTCACAAATGTCTTATGTGCCAAAACTTGTACAATTAAGAGATTTGATATATATATATATATATATATATATATATATACATGGTTTCATAGATTTGAAACATCTCCCAAATTTTACATAATCAATAAGATTAATTAGCAATTCTCATATTCACAAACAGACTCATTCAACTACCGAGAGAGGTGCTTTTCATGAAAATGCTTTGATGTGATGCTGTTAAACTGGGCGGAGACTGCAGAATGATCCTACATTAACAGTAACTGTATAAGAATCCCAAGTTTTAAGAAAATCAAAATATATCAAAATTTCAAGATTTGAAACAAGTGTTCATATGCACACCATATCTTGCAAACTTTCCTGAATGTCGAAACACCCTTGAATTACTGGTCCTCTGAAACCGAGCTGTCCCTGCAACTACAAAACCTCGACATGAGATTATACATAAAACCAAGTAGTTCCATAATACAAATATTATTATCGAGTTAAGTACCAATCCTTGCATGCTTTGTTGGGTCCCATAGTGACCAACACGAGCTGCTGACATGGAATGTAGTTGTCCCTGCACATTATCGTCAAAACTATCTGATTTATACTGAGATGTCAATATCATGTCATATTATCATGGTCAGAATAACAGCAACAACCATACCAGCCCTTGCATGTCCTGTTGATTGGCGTAATAAACATCACGGATTGGAGAAATCGAGTCCAATTGTCCCTACAATAAGTACAGGACAAGGCTAAGTCATCAGCATCTGGATTATACAAAATTGAATTTCTGAAATATAGTTATGGTCATAAGACTCCATACCACGCCTTGCAGATTTTGCTGAGAGGTATAATAACTATCAAGAATTGGTGCTCTGGAACCTGCTTCCTATTGGAAACCCAAATGGAAAAAAACATCAAAACATACAATCATACGGTAATCAAGTATATGCAATTGAATTTTTTCTTGGAATTCATAATGCTCAAACATATAATAATATCTCATACCATTTCTTGTCTGTTCTGCTGAGTAACATAAGAATTAGTAAGGGTGTGTGCTCTTGAATGCATCTGTTCCTACATATATACAAACAACAAAAGTTTTATTATACATGTTATATAACAACTAATTGCATTAATACCGGCAAACTATATGTGGTATGTGGAGAATAAAACTTAAAAGATGACAAACCATCTGCTGGCAGCTGTCTTGTAATCCCATAACCGTTCTCCCTGGCTCAGAATTTACCTAAAACATATAAATGAAATCTATTTCAAGGCTCAAAATGTACAGCGAAGACACAGTTACAGCATCTGCATGTCAAATGTAAAGTCTGACTGACCTTTCTTTTCTTATACATTTTCTTTTTCTTGGAAGACTTGGCCTTACTGTTGCCACAATTCTCTTCTTCAATGCCAAGAAAACCTTGAGCAGACAATGTGTTGGCCTCTAAAACACCCCTAACAGAATTGTTCATGCCCATACAATGTTTCAAGGCTTCTTCTAGAGCCTGCAATGCAATATGATATGCTTCTTGAGATAAAGACCCTTCTTCACCCAATCTGATAGCTCGTTTACAAATATCATTAAAGCGTTGCACCCGGTAAAGAAGCCTGCTAGAAGTTTCAGTAACTGTTTGACCAATCTTAGCATCTTTTGTCCAACGCTTCATTATATAATGGGGTGGGATGTCAGAAAACCCAGACATTTGAAGAACAAGAATTGCATGTTTACAGAGAAAACCTCTGTATTCAAATGAATGACATAAACAACATATATCCAACTCTGCTTCGTTCCAGGCTACATTGAAATTTTGGCGTTCTTCAAAATCATCAACTCGAAAGACAACAGTTGTCCCATCTTCACTTTCCTTCTGCAGATGACAAGAAACTGCTCCTAAAACTTCAACCTGAAATTTCTTAAATATTGTATCCGTATAAATAGTCGACATTTGTTTCTCAAATTCTGAGAGAGATCGTAATCCAGGTTGTTTGTTTTGTGTTTCAGAATCAGCTTCAGCTTCCATTTCATATCTGTCTAGCAGAAATGTTTTATAACTATCAATGAACTCCTTGAATGTAGCATCTCTACTCATGTACTTGTCAAAGAAAGATGTGATACTTCCGGATCGCTCAGGTGTAGACATTCCAGCTAAAAACGTATTCTGCAAATAAGTTGGAACCCACTTTTTACGATCTTCATACAATGAGTGAACCCATTCAATTTCCCTTATTTCAAAATTTTCAACCATCTTCCACCATCTCTTTTCAAACTGTCCATCCGTCCAAGACCGATAAATGCATTTATTAAATTTTCCCATAAAATTTTCATACTGATTTATGACACAACCTAAATTTTCAGGGATCTTACTCAATACCTGCCACAGACAAAAACAGTGCCGAGTATTTGGAAAAACATCTGCAACTGCTTCGTTCAAGATTTTGTCTTGATCAGTAATGATCACTTTAGGAACTTGGCCACCCACTGCTTTAAGCCATGTCCTCATCAACCAGACAAAACTTGAAGCATTTTCATCCCCAATTAATGCACATCCGAGCAAAATGAACTGGAAATGATGATTTACCCCAATTATAGGAACACAAGGAATTTTATATTTGTTTCTGACATAAAAAGTATCAAAGAAGACTACATCATAGAAATTGCTGTAATCATGCCTACCTTTGGCATCAACCCAGAAAACATTTCTCAAACATTTTTCATTGTCCAAATCTATTGCATAAAAGAAGTTAGGATTCTCATCCTCCATGCACATAAAATGCTCAAGCATCACTTCCAGATCTCCATCATCAAGAACTAACTGCAAGTGTTTCTTTTGACATGCAAGTACACCAGATTGTTTGTTCCGTCCTCTAATTGCATGACAAAAATCATCAGGACAGATATCATGATTGTGCTCCTTTACGAAACTATATATAACCCATTTCTCATCCTGCCTCCTCTTCATATGCATGCCAGCCTTGCAACCTGTCTTTGGACAAGAACGTGGATTGGTGGTTGTACTAGACTCTCGCTTGCTTCCAAATCTAGAACAAGCAATTTTTACATCAATGAACTTTCCAGACTTTTTTGAACGGCGGCTGGCTTTTATCGTGATTCCAAATCCCACAGACCGAGCATATTCTCTGTAAAAAGAATATGCTGCCTCCTTTGATTCAAATTCCAAACCATTTTTCGGCTCACAAGTAACTCCTTTATGGACGACATTTGCTCCAACCATGTTCACATCCACCTGATCCCCACTACCAGTAATTGTATTGCAAGCAATTGGCCTACAGCCTTCCTCAACAGGTTCACTACTTGTAGGAGAATTTACATCTTCATCCTCAACCTGTATTATATCTGTATCATCCATGACATCATCATCTGCAATTGAACCAGTCTCTAACTTCTCCTGCTCATGTGAAGGCAGTTCAAGATCTAACTCCATGGAAAAGATTGTATTTATTTGATAGGAAAAATCAGTTTACTAAAGGTTCCTGCAAAATTGAAAGAAATAACAGAAGATAAAAGTGATCAGCAGAAGTTGAGCTTTCTAAGATAATACAATATTATGGATTCACCATTTACATACCATCTTAAAATTAAAATATACTTCAACCCTTTCCTCATTTTCAAAAATATATAGAACTTCTCAGAAGACATGTAAAATTCTATTAAGTTATAGGGATTTGATAATCATATTGCTTGGCTAAATTTGTTGGTTCTTCAAAAGTAGAAACATTATCTTGCTCTGATACATACAAGCTGAATAACTTCAAAGATGCAAACTTCTAACATTCTTCAATGTGTATATGTAGGCAATTTCATTACAGAACAAAAGGGAACGACCATTGGTTTGAGCATGTATCTATACATTTGATTTGAGCACTTAGAAAGTATAATTCAACAATAGAAATAAACAAAAGATGGCATTGTTTGCCAACAACAGAAAAAAAAAAAAAAAAAAAAAGATTATATTAGTTATTGTCTCTCTTCTCTCTATGGTTTCCCATCCCTTAGAGGCAAACCAACGTTTTGAGGTCTCTTGAATGACCTTTTCGGCTTTTCTGCATCTTGGTCTGATAGACACTGCAGGAGCACTCCATTGCAGAATTTCCAAAAGAATGTTTGCGTTTGAGGATCATAATGGAATCTCAGAGGCCATTTATCCAGGTCTGGTTCACAAATTGCATTCAGCAATTCCTCTATTCAAGACAATATCTTCTTTTAAGTTGCATGCCAATATTAATTTCCAATATCTACAATTGATGTCCTTGAATGTAAAATTTTTGAACTTACTCTCATTCAAAATTAACTAAATATTTTAGTGCATAAGAGCAATTATAACCTCCTCTATCTTCCAATAATCATAATCATCACCGTAGATGGTTTTGGACTGACATCTTTTATTTGAATACCTGAACATCCACAGCCTCAAGAACTACGCAGATGAGAAAATCCACTTCCAAAACTTTATAAAATAAGAATCCATAATGAATCAAGATAAATGGACAATATTACTTTGTATTGGACCTGTTAGTTTACACCAAAGAGAAAATCCAAAACTAATTCTACAACATACTGACAGCAATGCATTGGAAATGTTCAAGCAACTATTTCCCATCCGATGTATAATTTTTATTTTTATTTTTATTTAAAAATAAAATAAAAAAATCACCTCCCCACCAGCATAGGGCATGAGAACCATACAATTAAGAAATTTCAACATTGATTATTGCTTTTTCACACGTCGTTAGGATTTGGAATCCAATAACTGAGCCAAGTTAAATTACATATCATATAAAACTGAGAAAATACATTAAAAAGGAAATAAGTCTCTGCATGGTTACTTGAAAAGGGAAAAATCATGAGTGAAAATATATTGAAATCATAAACATTTCAACTAAAAATGAATTTCACAAAGCTAAAACTAACTCAACTTATGTCAAAACCCTAATAAATATATCATGCGATGCTTACAAGTTACAATTTTATTTGCTTTAGCTTTTCTATCTAATAAATTTACAGGGAAAACAAACAATGAATTTAATTAAAACAATAAAAGTATCGTCGAGAAAAAAACATACCTGCAAATCATTGAGAGCGAGAGTCTGAGAGAGAGAGAGAGAGATCAGCCATCAGCAGTTTAGACCATCACTACAACGAACCGAATCCGGTTCACTTACCAAGCGGTTCGACCATCAGCCTGAGTGAGGCGCTGTTTTTCTAAGTTGAATTGATTATTGAGTGATTATTCTAAATTTTTTTTTTGGGCGATTGCAAAAATGGCCTTCCTTGAAGTTACTTTGCATGGAATGGCCCCTGAAGGACCAAAATACCCTTTCCAGTTAAATATTACGAAATGACCGAACTGCCCATTCAGATTTCTAATGGACCAAACTATCCTTTCACACTTGCAATCCAATCTACCCTGCTCGTTCCTTTCTCTCGATTGTAAACCTAACCTAACGATCCTCTAACAAAGTAGCAGACATCAAAGAGCGAAATTCAACTTTGAAAATCGATGAGAGTAATTGACAGAATGACCTGAAAGCAGTCGGCGCCCAACCGTTACCCGATGGACGCTGAGGACTGCGAATTCACGATTGGGAGGTCGAATCTCACAAAGGTACTATTCTAAAATCCTCCACTTTTGAAGAGTACGCGCACTCTCTCGTCTCTTGTCTCTCGATTGTATTTCAACCATTTTAATTATTGTTTTGCAATCGAAGTTTTACTATATGTTTAGTCTATCAATCAATAAGCAAAAAATTACTTTTAACAAAAATTGATTGTAGGTATTGTTGGTTTAGGATTATTGATAGTTAACATTGGGTGCAGGTTGGAGGAGAAGCTGGACACGACGCATTTGCCGGAGATTGTATTCGGTGAGAGTGGTTTAGTTCTTAAACATGATAACCCCCAGTACTAAGATTCATATTAATGCATTTGATGCTCTTGGTGGCTGGAAGAAGGAAGGTTTGCCGTCCATTGAAGTTCTTGCAGCTGCGCAATGGAAATTTAGAAGGTAATTGACATAAACATATAACAAAAATCTTTTATCAGAATGTTATGATGATGGTTTGTGATAGGCGTAGTATTGTTCTTTTCAGTAATGTTTAGAACGTGAATTATGGGACCTTTGTTTATAATTTTCGGCTTTTCAATTAATTTTAAGAATTGTGCTAAATTTTGGCTAATAGTTATTATGTGCTCACTTGATTGGGTGGGTGGAAAAACCATCATGAAGTTCTTATTGTTTTGTACTGGGGAACTTGTAGTTGGTCCAAAATCCAATGAGCACTGTGATGTTCTTTTTTGGGTTTGAGAGTGAAGATAGACATATTATTGTTTTGTACCGAGGAACTTGTAGTTGGTCCAAACTCCAATGAGCACTGTGATGTTCTTTGTTGGGTTTGATTGATTGAGAGTGAAGATAGACATGTGAAAACAAGGGAAACTGAGGCCCATAAAATTATGGGGTGGGTCTCTTTACTTTTAAAGACATTGTATGCAAATGAAGATTAGTGCATGCATCTTATTTTCTCTGTGATTGGATCTGTTTCGTTGTGCAACGGCTTATGTTGATGGTATGGATATTGTTGCAATTTAAGTTTATTGGCTAGAGCTCTACCTAATGAGCCATAGGTTCAAACTCGTTATACCATGCACCAACTAAATGATGCTTTCCTCTCAATGTACAATTATATCATCAATAGAAGAGTGATGAAAAGTCAGTGCTCGATTAAAATTTATGCATGAGGATTTCACGTACTCTTAATATGCTTTACCAATCAATCTTTAGTTTATTAAAAAGGACTAGGTACTTGTTTTTGCACCATCCAATGTGGTATATGTAATTTCAACATGGAAACCTGTAATTGGAATGATGTCTTTTCTTCTTTTAAAAATCTTTTTGTCATATAGTGTTTGAAGTTCTTTTGTAACTTAGCCAACTGCAACTCTTTCGCTGATATGCTAGCTAAAAAGGGGTCTGGTATGGAAGGGGATAGTCTGATCTGGGAGGTTCACTGAGCTTTGCTTAGCGTAGTTGTTGTGTTTTGTTTGCCAGCTTGTTTTGCTTCTTGTCGTTTGCTCTGTTTTAGTGGCTGTTTTTTTTTTTTTTTTGTTACCTGTTTTTGGCTTCTGTTCTGGCTTGGTGGGTTTCCCGCCTATGTTTGTAGAAGGCTGATCAATAATATAGCCATTCAAAAAAAAAAAAAATAGTCAAAGAACTCTTTTCAGTTTGTAAATTGGTATGATTCTCGACTCTTTTCACTTTGGGAATTGTTACGATTATTATAGTTTGTCTTCGCTGTCATCCGTGTAAACATTACTTATTACAATTGCTAAATATGGTTCAGTACTGTTCAGATACTTGTTGGACTTCATCTCAAGATTATACTTTAACTTCTTCTCAAGATTATTTGAGGAGGCACAATTGGTGTGTATATATAAGTTATAACTTGTTATTAATTGCTTATGGATAGATTTCTCCATTTCATTGATAATTTTCTTATCAAATTATTTTCAATTTTTTTTATGGCTTGCGTTCTTTGGTAGGTTTATCTGGTTCTTAAAGATATCAGTACATGTGGCATTGACATGACCCCAGTTCTTGCCCTTAAAAGAAAGGCTCTTATGTTGAAGCGTGAAGGAAAGCTTGCAGAAGCCAAGGAAAACTTATCTTGGATAGTTAATTTGAGTTTGTAGCATATTAATATCCATTTGTGAGGATATATTAAGTTTATTTGATGTACACATTATAACTGTTTTGAGGAGGTTCTGTCTTGTAATGTTAATATGAGTTTGTAGCACATTGATTTTTTTTTTTTTTAAAGAAAAATAATTTTAAAATATAATTCTTCATTTCTAAAGCCCGGGAGTCCTTACTTTGAAGCACAGGAAATAGTTTTCAAGGCACGGGAATCGTGAAATACCGGGCTTCAAAGAATCCTTTTTACATTTAATTGCAAATTTTCTAGATTTTTAATAATTATTCGGGCACCAAAAATGGTAACTACTTGCGGTGGCCTTCCATTGGACATGGATCCCGGTCCCAAAATCTACTTCAAAAGACCATGTCCTTGGAGGTGAGAGTGGAAGGTTTTAGTTGGAAGATGGAATGGTGAAATGCGGGTGTAATTGTGTTTTAAGTGTTTGTTAGAATATGGTTGCAAAAATAATAAATAAATAAAGAGAAATCGATATGGTGAAGTTTCTCACTTGTTGATATTTTTTTAAAAATCAAGAAAAATATTTTTAAAATAATACTATTCATTTCCGAAGCCCGGGATTCCTTACACTGAAGCACAGGGATCATGTTCTGAAGCATGGGAATCGTGAATTACCGGGCATTACAGAACCCCTTTTTCATTTAATTACATTTTTTCAAGATTTTTATTTATTATTTGGCCACCAAAAATGGTAACTACATGCGGCGGCCTTCCATTGGACATGAGTCTAGGTCCCGAAAACTACTTCAAAAGACCATGTCCTTGGTAGGTTGGGATCGGAGGTGAGAGTGGAAGGTTTTAGTTGGAAGATAGAATGGTGAAGTGTGGGTGTAATTGTGTTTTAAGTGTTTGTAAGAATATGGCTGCAAAAATAATAAATAAATGAAGGGAAATCGGTATGGTGAAGTTTACCACTTGTTGATATTTTTTAAAAAATCAAGAAAAATATCTTAAAAATAATATTGTCCATTTTCGAAGCCCGGGATTCCTTACTTTGAAGCACGGGGTTCCTTACTTTGAAGCACGGGGATCATGTTTTGAAGCACGGGAATCGTGAATTATCGGGCCGATTCCCGTGCTTCATAGAACCCCTTTATCATTTAAATATTTAATTACATTTTTTCAAGATTTTTATTTATTATTCGGCCACCAAAAATGGTGACTACATGCGGCGGCCTTCCATTGGACATGGGTCCTGGTCTCAAAAACTACTTCAAAAGATCATGTCCTTGGTAGGATGGGATTGGAGGTGAGAGTGGAAGGTTTTAGTTGGAAGATGGAATGGTGAAGTGTGGGTGTAATTGTGTTTTAAGTGTTTGTAAGAATATGGCTGCAAAAATAATAAATAAATGAAGGGAAATTGGTATGGTGAAGTTTCCCACTTGTTGATATTTTTTAAAAAAATCAAGAAAAATATTTAAAAATAATAATATTGTCCATTTCCAAAGCCCTAGATTCCTTACTTTGAAGCAGTGTTCTAGTAAACGCTAGGCGCTAGTCGGGCGGTGGACTAGCGCCTAGCGCCTAGGCGGCCTAGTCGGCGCCTAAGCGGATTTCTAGGCGGCTAGTTTTTATTTATTTATTTATTATTTTTTTATAATTTGTCATATTTTTTCCTACCTGTAAAACAAATAATAAAACTCATATTATGATGAAATTCAAACAAAATCATGAACATAATTCCCATTTTGTTTTTATGTCTTGTACCTCTTTAATATAGTTTTTACTTCTTGTTGTATATTTAAAATTTTTACATTGAGAGAGGGTGTCTTTTGTTATTTTATAAATATGCTTTATAAAAGTAAAAAAAAATCTTTATTTTTCTTCTCTTTCTTCACAATTTCACGCCTCTCTCTCTCTCTTGCGATTCTTCCACCATTTTTTCTCATTTCAAGCTTTCTCACTCCTCCATTTAAGCTTGTTTTTGAGTTATTTTTCACTAAATCTTGGTGGGTTTTGTTTGTCAACAACACTCGAATCAAATTTGTGCGTTGATTTTGCACATATTTTATCCATTGATTCAATTTGTAAGAAGTAAGAACACCATTAAATCTCGGTGCAGTTTTGGTGGATCTCTGCTGTTATCGACGACTGGAAGAGGTTTGATTTGGGTTCTATTTTGGGTTTTGGTCTATGATTTTGATTTTCACGATCTGGTATGGATTTTAGGTTTGATTTTCAGACTTTTTTTTTTTTTTTTTTAAATGGGCTAGGCGGGTCAACGATTTTGACCCCGCCTAGACCGATTAATCTCTTAAAAATCGGTCCAACTCGGCCGATTTTCCGTTGACCATCGTTGACTTTCGTTGACCGACTTTTATGGCTGAAATTCCTAGATTCAGTACGGTGGAAGGCCGCACAGCGTCTAGGCGGCCGCCCAGACCGTTTTTTCGAACACTGCTTTGAAGCATGGGGATCATGTTTTGAAGCACGGGAATCGTGAATTATCGGGCTTCACAGAACCAAAATCATTTAATTACATTTTTTCAAGATTTTTATTTATTATTCGGCCACCAAAAATGGTGACTACATGCGGCAGCCTTCCATTGGACATGGGTCCTAGTCCCGAAAACTACTTCAAAAGATCATGTCCTTGGTAGGATGGGATTGGAGGTGAGAGTGGAAGGTTTTAGTTGGAAGATGGAATGGTGAAGTGTGGGTGTAATTGTGTTTTAAGTATTTGTAAGAATATGGTTGCAAAAATAATAAATAAAGGAAGGGAAATCGGTATGGTGAAGTTTCCCACTTGTTGATATTTTTTAAAAAATCAAGAAAAATATTTTAAAAATAATATTATCCATTTCCAAAGCCCGGGATTCCTTACTTTGAAGCACGAGGATCATGTTTTGAAGCATGGGAATTATGAATTACCGGGCTTCACAGAACCCCTTTTTCATTTTATTACATTTTTTCAAGATTTTTATTTATTATTCGGCCACCAAAATTGGTGACTACATGCGGCGGCCTTCCATTGGACATGGGTCATGGTCCCGAAAACTACTTCAAAAGATAATGTCCTTGGTAGGCTGGGATTGGAGGTGAGAGTGGAAGGTTTTAGTTGGAAGATGGAATGGTGAAGTGTGGGTGTAATTGTGTTTTAAGTGTTCGTAAGAATATGGCTGCAAAAATAATAAATAAATGAATGGAAATCGGTATGGTGAAGTTTCCCAATTGTTGATATTTTAAAAAAAAATCAAGAAAAATATTTTAAAAATAATATTATCCATTTCTGAAACCCGGGATTCCTTACATTGAAGCACGGGGATCATGTTTTGAAGCACGGGAATCGTGAATTACCGGGCTTCACAGAACCCTTTTTTTTATTTAATTACATTTTCAAGATTTTTATTTATTATTCGGCCACCAAAAATGGTGACTACGTGCGGCAGCCTTCCATTGGACATGGGTCTCGGTCCCGAAAACTACTTCAAAAGACCATGTCCATGGTAGGTTGGGATTGGAGGTGAGAGTGTAAGGTTTTAGTTGGAAGATAGAATGGTGAAGTGTGGGTGTAATTGTGTTTTAAGTGTTTGTAAGAATATGGCTGCAAAAATAATAAATAAATGAAGGGAAATCGGCATGGTGAAGTTTCCCACTTGTTGACACTTTTTTAAAAATCAAGAAAAATATTTTAACAATAATATTGTCCATTTCTGAAGCCCAGGATTCCTTACTTTGAAGCACAGGGATCATGTTTTGAAGCACGGGAATCGTGAATTACCAGGCTTCAGAGAACCCCTTTTTCATTTAATTACATTTTTTAAATATTTTTATTAATTATTCGGCCACCAAAAATGGTGACTACGTGCGGCGGCCTTCCATTGGACATGGGTCCCAATCCCGAAAACTACTTCAAAAGACCATGTCCTTGGTAGGTTGGGATTGGAGGTGAGTGTAAGGTTTTAGTTGGAAGATAGAATGGTGAAGTGTGGGTGTAATTGTGTTTTAAGTGTTTGTAAGAATATGGCTACAAAAATAATAAATAAATGAAGGGAAATCGGTATGGTGAAGTTTCCCACTTGTTGATATTTTTTTAAAAATCAAGAAAAATATTATAACAATAATATTGTCCATTTCTGAAGCCCATGATTCCTTACTTTGAAGCACGGGAATCGTGAATTACCTGGCTTCACAAAACCCACTACAAGAAAAAAGGCCTGTTGAGACGAAACTCTATTGGGACGCTTTTTTTTTTCGTCCCAATAGGAGGTCTATTAGGACGAAATAAATTTCGTCCCAATAGGAAGTCTATTGGGACGAATTCTATATTTCGTCCCAATAGACATCCTATTGGGACGAAAAAAAGTTCGTCCCTAAAGGTCTTACCATTTTGGACATAATTTGTCCCAATAGACATTCTATTGGGACGAATATTTATTTCGTCCCAATAGAATGTCTATTGGGACAATTTTTGTCTAATGTGGTAAGACCTTTAGGGACGAATTATTTTTGTCCCAATAGATAAAGGTCGAATTATTTTCGTCCCAATAGACTGTCTATTGGGACGAATTTATTTCGTCCCAATATGTTTTCTTTTTATTTAAAATCATAATAGTTAATAAATTTTGTTGACCTTTAGGGACGAATTTCTTTCGTCCCAATAGGACATCTATTGGGACGAAATACATAATTCGTCCCAATAAACTGCCTGTTGGGATGAAATTTATTTCGTCCCAATAGGTATTCTTTTTATTTAAAATTATAATAATTAATTAATTTTATTGACCTTTAGGGACGAATTGTTTTCGTCCCAATAGGAAATCTATTGGGACGAAATATATAATTCGTCCCAATAGACTATCTATTGGGACAAATTATTTTCATCCCATTTTCTTTTTATTTAAAATTATAATAATTAATTAATTTTGTTGAAAATTCTTGATTTTTTTTTTTTTTGATGTTTTTTCCTTAAAGATAGATTAATAATTAAATTACCGTATAAATTAGAAAATGATGCAATATGGATCATTTTGTTCATCCAAAGTGGTTCTCTATCGAGATAAATTTTATTTTTTTTCCAATAAGTTCTTCATAAGGATCAATGACTATTAGTCTTGAAAGGTTTTTTATTATTTTTTTAAAAAGGAACTGAACCGTTGGAACCGAAACCGAAACCGAAACTGAAACTGAAACTGAAACTGAAATCGGAACCGAAACCGAAACCGAAACCGTTACCGAAACCGTTGGTTCCGAATCAAAAATCTAAACGTGGAAATGTTGGAAAATGCCACCTTTTTAAAGTGGTTTTGTAAGAAAGTCACCACTTTAATAACTTAAGTTTAAAAAACACCTATTATGGTGAACAGACAAAAATGTCATTACTTTACACACATTCTCTTACTTTGAAGTTTTTATTTTCTTAATTTTTTTATTATTCTTTCATCTTCTTCATAGAGGTCTGTTTAATAGACCTCCAATGGAGGTTGAACATCATTGGATAATTAGTTAAGTGGCGCTACGGAGATTTTTTTGGTTTTGAATCTTCCATTGTTGAGCCTTTTCATTTTATTCTTTAAGTATTTTGTTAACCCGAATTGGAAATCGAAACCACTGGTTCCGAATCGAGAACCGAAACCGGGGTCATGTTTAATTCCGAGTACGATTAACGATTGACCCTTTAATCTGACAATATATGATTTGAACAAAATAGTTTAATTAAATGTTATAATAAATATTTTTTTAATATCAATTTGTTTATCATATAAAAATAAAATTTAAATTAGTGGAATCAATCTACAAATAAAAATTTGATTGAAAAATAATCAATAAAAAATTAATAACAAGTAGAGGTTATATATAAAATTTATGCTTTTGTTATCACAAACAAAGGAGTAGCCAGGTGGGTGGGCGTGTGTGGGTGGGCTTGTGAGTGCAGGGTTCGATTCACTATGAGGACGACAATTTAATTTGATTTGTGTGGGTGGCTGGTGGGTCAGGTGAGGTGGGTAGGGATGGCAACGGGGCGGGTCGGGGTCGGGGAATGCTTTTCCATCCCCATCCCCGCTCTCCAAAACCATTCCCATCCCTATCCCCGTCCCCGCATTAAGAAAAGCAGGGCCGAGGTTGGGGATTCCCCGTTGGAGGGGCCTTACCCATACCCGCCCCATTCCTCGATAACTATGTATTTAAAAATTATAACTTAAAAAAAAAAAAAAAAAAAAAAAAAAAGTAGAAACTAATATTTAGTCCAAAATCAAAGATTTCATAAAACAAACCAACTTCTAAACCAACTTATAAAGTTTAGAATCTAAAAATATACAAACCAAATGCAGCGCCATCAAACAAGTGAAATAAGGGGCGGTGAATAGATGCATCTTTAATTTGATTCAAGTTTGTGTGGTGTCGCTTTGTCAAATATTTCGGATCAATACATTTCTAATGCTGGTTGTAAGATGGATTTTGAGTTGAATAATGTTCTTAATGATGAAAAAAAAAATACAAATATAGTAAAAAAAAACTATTTATGGTTAACAAATTAATATTAAATGATTTTAAAAATCTAAATATTATATTTTATATATATATATATATATATATATATATATATAATATCGGGGCGGGGAGTGCTTCCCCCGTCCCCGCCCCGCTTTACTTTCGGGGACAAGAATTTGTCCCCATCCCCGTCCCCGAATATCATCCCCCATCCCCGCCTCATTTGGGGCGGGGCCCCGCCCCCATGGGGAATACTGCCATCTCTAGAGGTGGGTTTGTGTGGGTGGTGCGTGGTAGGGGTGGCTGAGGCAACAATTAAATTTTATTTATTTTTATTTTTATTTTTTTATTTTTTTATTTTTTTATTTTTTTTTAAATTTCGTCTTTATAGGATATCTAAAGGGACGAAAAATTATTTATAGAGACAAAATATTTCGTCCCTACAGGTTGTGAAAGGGGACGAAAATACAATTCGTCCCTACAAGTTGTCTATTGGGACGAATATTTTCGTCCCTATACATTATCAATTGGGACGAACAAAAATCATCCCTATAGGTAGTTTTAAGGGACGAATTTCAATTTTCGTCCCAAAGAAGCTATTGCGACCCACCTGAGGCGATGGAATTTGAGACGAATTTTATTCGTCCCAATAGACCTATTGGGACGAAAAAAAATCGTCCCAATAGCCCTTTTTTTTTTTTCTTTTTCTTTTTTTTTGTAGTGACCCCTTTTTCATTTAATTACATTTTTTCAATATTTTTATTAATTATTAAGCCACCAAAAATGGTCACTACGTCCGGCGGCCTTCCATTGGACATGGGTCCCGGTCCCAAAAACTACTTCAAAAGACCATGTCCTTGGAACGTTGGGATTGGAGGTGAGAGTGGAAGGTTTTAGTTGGAAGATGGAATGGTGAATTGTGGGTGTAATTGTGTTTTAAGTGTTTGTAAGAATATGGCTACAAAAATAATAAATAAATGAAGGGAAATCGGTATGGTAAAGTTTCCCACTTGTTAATATTTTTTAAAAAAATCAAGAAAAATATTTTAACTGTTATGAAAACATTATTCAATGTTTTAATATGAGTGGATGTCCACATTAAGAAATCAAGCTTCTCATCTTCCTAACTTCTCTTGTAACACCCAAATGATTTATGGCCAATTTATGTTATAATTTATATCTATTATTGTGTAAGTTATGAATGTAAGGATTTGTAAGGCTATAAATATGAGCCTTCATCTTGATGTATGGAACTTGAGAAGTATTGAGAAATAAAATGATCTCTCCTATCTTGGGCTACTATTTTCTCTCTTTTCTTTTTTATATTTAATCTATTGTGTTCTTGTTTATTTTATTTATTTCATAACACGTTATCAGCACGAGTCTCTAACCAATATTGTTGTTTACTTGTTTCAATTTCCAGATTTGAAAGCTCTATGACCGAAGACAAAATTCATATGATCCAAGTTCGATACGTGATAAGAGATAACACTTTCTTATTGAGACCAAGAGATCCAAGAAATTGTAAAGTATTCTCTTTCTCTAATTTAGGGCTAAAATAAAATGATTTATATCATTTTCTCTTCTAAATTTTGTTCTTTTCATTGGGTTGCCAAGAAATGAGAAGAAATATTAAATGGTTGTTTTACAACTTGAAGAATGCAAAAATAAAGTGAATGAATTGCAACCCAAAGATCACAAAATCAAAGAGCTTGAAGCTCGATTGGATATATACTTGATAATTGTTAAATCAAAAAGCCTGAAGCTCAATTTAGTGTTTGGAGATTGCAAAATTGAAAAGCTTGAAGTTTAACATAGTATTATTGAAAATAATGAATTGCAATACAAATAATAATATAAGATTTTGAATTATCGAATCAGAACCCGAAGTTCTGAATTTTGATAGATGTTATTAATTTTGGAGCCCGAAGTTCTCAATTCATGGTTTTCAATTATAAACAAGAATTTTATATATGAACTTGAAGTTCCGATGGAATTCAACATTTTCATCAAATATGAATTTTGTTTAGAACCTAGAGTTCTAGAATTGCAAATCATAACTATAAAGTTATGGTATAATATAACATTAAGTTTTGATATTAGTAGGACCAAAAAGTGCAAAAGTAATTTGCCTTTTGTTTTCAAACATTTTTGATCTATCTACATATAATTGGTTGTTTATATTTCACATGAATCTGACATTTTTGATCTATTATTTTTATTGGTTATTTATATTTCACATTAAGAGATTCAACCACTATGAATGAAATATTCTTTCTTCTTTATTTCTTCCTCCTTATCAAGGTATGTAAGGTATATTAGAAAAATATAAATTTTTATATTTCACACATCTATTAACCACAAAATGTCTCTATTGTTTCTTCAATGACATTTGAATTTTTGAATTTTGTAACATTTAAAATTGTTAGTTTTATTTTGAGTTGATTTACATTCATGTCTTCTTAGTAATATAGTATTTCTATCTCATTATTCTTTCAAAGACAAGATTTCCCATATTACTTTGATTTATATTAGCATTAATCTTGTAATTGTAAGTTGCAACAAATCATGAAAACAACTTCAAATCATACTAGATATTTGTTGTTGTTTTCATTAAATTATATGATTTATCATGAATTATATTTTATTTTTGTTAACCCAAAATTATCACCGGGGTGCAATTCAGAATTAATGGAATGTGAGGGGGCCCGGATCTAATTGGATCTGGGCTAGCGGGATACTCTATACCCCGGTACCCCGCAGGTTCTTTGAAATCTGTTAGGCGTGATAGGGGGTTTGTAGGTGACGGATCCGGATCCGGATCCGGATCAGGATCCGATAAGGGACAGCGAGATACTTAATAGTTTGGTATCCCGCTGGGTGTCATGAACTCGATATTATGGTGGATGTGAGTAGCAAGATGGATGATCTCTCATAAGATGGATACATAAAACAAAAGCTGTTTATATATGTATATGGATCTCGATCACAGTGGGATCTTACAACTTGGTATTTGAACTAACAATATTGCAGTAGGAAAAAGTAAAGCATATGGGGAACCAATGGCGATGGAACTCTTCGTGCCTGTCGATAAGTAGTAAAAGTGTGGCCGTAGGGTTGCCCCCCTTTCCCATCATTCTATCATCAATATATATAGGCCTCCTTTCTTGCAGTGCACTCCTAGAACTTCGGTCTAGGGTTTTAGTGGTGCACGTGCCCTTTTTTGGAGTCCGACGCATTCATCAGGATATCGATCCCGAAAGGTTAGGTGATTGCTTCTTTCTCGGTACCGACCAAGTTGACCTTATTCAAAATAGGACTCTTTATGGTGGAAATAAATGTCGCGTTGTATCTTGTGCTTCTATCTTGAACGGTGGCGTTTAGTGTTTCCCTTTACGCTAGGTTACTCTTCGGGATGTCCGCTTCTCGCTTCAGCGGGGTCGGCGTAAGGGAAACTTTGCTATGTGTATGTTATGAGCTTTGCTGGTCGGGGTACTCCAAGTATCCCGCGTCCTTCCCGCTCCTTTTAAAACGATGTTTCCAGATACCGGGCTTTCAAGTAGCGGGGTATCAGGATACTCGGGGTAGTTGGGTACCTGGATCCCGTGTCTTCTAGGCCCCCATTTGTCTTTTGACCTCCTAGTGCTTTTCACGGTCCCGGGAATCCCGGACCTGGTCGGGGTGGGTTAAGGCCCTTTCCCTAACCCGTCAGCTAGCAGGCGGGGTATTCGGATATCTTTTTGCTTCTACTTTGGATCCCGGCTTTCCTCTCAAGGCTAGTGGAAAATCCTTTTTTGGTCCCTGCCCATTTTGGCGGTTAACAATTTTATTTGTTAAAAAAGTTTGGTGTTCATTTCTAATAGATATATCTTATGATCAACGAATTATTTGTCCTTATATATATTTGCTTAAAAAAGGGCTTTGATCACCAAGTAGATGAAGACATGATCGATGAAACATATTGAGTCTATATTGTTTCAAATATTGTTCCAGAAGTAGCAGTATATATTTCAATATTTTATGATTTAAATTTGCTCCAGAAGTAGCAATATTAATAACGTATATATTTGAACATACTATTAGTTTATATCATGTTTTTATGATTGAACAAAATAATTAGTTTTGATTATAAAATCATTGATATCACACAATTTGATCAAAATCATTCCTTGAAGTGAATGTTACATATATTCATGGTGATGATTGTGGGTATTGTTATAATCAAATAATTTTTGATGTCAAGGTGATTACTATAAAGAAATTTAAATTGTTCCGCCAGAAGTGGAATAACACCAAAACAAGACAAGAAAATTGAAAAGACGTAAAATACAACTTCCAATAATTATAAAAGTTTTCCTTGCTATGTAGTTGTTAAATAGAAGGACAATAATTGTTTACATGTTGTATATTTAAAACACATGTTAGCAATAATAATGAACGCTCCAAAAGAGCTAATATATGACACAAAGTGAAAAGAAATTATATGAAAATTGACACTTTGTATTTGGTTAGATTTGGAAGATCTACTATATAAGAAATTGTCCCTAGACAATTAAGAATATTATATCCAAGTAAGTATTTCAATATAATTTACTTATTATTATTTATTCCACACAACTAATTTTATGAGTATGCTCTATGGTTGCCACTATTCTAGATCTTCCACATCAAAAAATAAATTTGGGTTTTTTTTTTTTTTTTTTTTTTGTAGTTCTTAATGTTATTGGAGTTGATCGATATATATAGAACCAGAAGTTTCAAAATAAAATCTGTTAACTCAAAATTGTCACTGGGTGCAATTTAGAATTAACGGTATGTGATGGACCCGGATCAGATTAGACCTGGGCTAGCGGGATACTCTATACCCTGGTATCCCGCTGGGTATCGTGAGTCTGATATTATGATGAATATAAGTAATGGGATGGATGAATTTCTTATATGGTGGATCTATAAAAACTAAAAAGCAACTTATATTTATATTTGTGGATCTCAAATACTATTTCTTACAACCCGAAATTTCGACTATTAGTACTACAATATGGAAAGGAAATCAAGACTGAAAGAGAACGATGGCGATGGAGCTTTTCGTGACTGTCGATAAGTGGAAAAATCAATTTAGCCCCCCTTCTTCTATGAACATATCATTCATATATAGGCCCGCTTTCTTACTGAGCACCCCCTTGAACCTCGGTCTAGGGTTTCAGTGATACACGGGTCTTCATGTGGAGCCCGACAAATTCGTTGGGAAATTGATCCTGAAGGGCCTGGTGATTCCTTCTTTTTCGGTTTCCAAATGAGCTGACTCTTATTTAAAATAGGACCCTGACTTGGCGGGGATGAATACAGCGTTGTAGCTTTTTTATCTCGAACGATGACGTTTTAATGTCTGTTTTATATATGTAATCTGTTCTTCGGGGTGCCCGCCTCCTGCTTCAGCGGGGTCAATCTATCGGGATCCTGGTATATGTCTTGCCACATGCTTGCCACATGTTTTGCTGGTCGGGGT
Organism: Acer yangbiense; assembly: GCA_008009225.1. Taxonomy (NCBI): domain Eukaryota; kingdom Viridiplantae; phylum Streptophyta; class Magnoliopsida; order Sapindales; family Sapindaceae; genus Acer; species Acer yangbiense. Next base: position 20,181,085 of record CM017767.1, on the reverse strand, counting down.
ATCCCAGGTACCCTGCGTCACTCACGCTTCTGATAAAAGCGATGTTCGCGGATATCGGGGTTCCAAGCAGCGGGGTACCGGGATATTCGGGTATCGGGGTACTCGAGGTAGCTGGGTACCAGAATCTCGTGATGGTTGTCTCTTTCAGGCCCCCCCCTCCCTTTATCCTTTGGCTTCCTAGTCCTTTTCCTGGTCCCGGGGATTCTAGATCGGGGTGGGTTGAGGCTCCATTCTTTAGCCCATCATCTAGTAGGTGGGATGTCCGGACATCTTTCCGCTTCTACTTTGGATTCCGACTTTCTTCTCAAGGCTTGTGAAAAATTCTTTTTTGATCCCCGCCACTTTTGGCGGTTAACAAAATCCAATTGAGAATATGCCGTTTTAAATTTGAATATAAATTGTTGAATATGAACCTGAAGTTCTGAAATTTGAACCTGAAGTTTTGAATCAAAAGAGGATCTAAATTTCTATTGTTAGATAAATATTTGGCTATTCAAATATTTAAACAAAGGCTTAAAGCTCCTAATATTAGTACAAATCAGAATCTGAAGTTCTGAATATTTATTTTATTAGAATCCGATGTTATCAATTCTAAACTAATTAGACTTGTAGTTCTGAATTTAATTTTTGATATCAAATTTAATTAGAACTAGAAGTTCTAAATTTGATCTAATAACAGTTCTTTTCATTTGAAAAGTAAAATTGTGATTTTATTTTAAGAACCCGAAGCTTTAAACATGTGATTTTTCATTTATGAACCAGCAGTTCTTACACGAACCAGAAGTTCCAAAAAATATGAGTTTTTTTTTTAGAACTTGACATAAGAATATGAAATTTAAGGAATTGAAGTTCTTATTATATTCTTTTATTTAAGAATATTCTATCTCATTTATTTTGTCTCGTGCCAAAAGAATTTATCATATTTCTTATATTATATGATTACATGTTAGTGAATGTCCCTGAAGGACAATAAGCTTTACTAAAAATAAAGGATGTATCGAAATATTGAAATATTTTATATGGATATCCATTTCATAACTAATTATTTTTTGCTAGTGAATGTCCCCGAAGGACAATGAGACCATGTAAATTAGTTCTTAAAGGACAATATGATAAAATAAATGAGTTTATGTAAAAAATTATTATGATGCATATAATTCCTTCAAGTAAATTTTATCGTCGTTAAGGGGAGAATTATCATAAGTTGATAAACGACGCAAAATTACAAGGTATGCATCATCTTATGAATTGCATGATATGCAAATAAATTTTCAGATGATTCAAATAAAATAATAAAATTACATTCTGCCAATATATAAACCCGGGTAGTTGTTCCTGTAGAACAATTTATGAAATTGTAGCAAAAATCATATGTTAGACAATAAAGTCGTAAAAGACGATTTTGGTTCAAAAGATATGGTTCCTAGAATTGAAATTTAAAAGATCATGATCATATTTAAAATAATACTCGAGTAATAGATAAATCCTTATCATCTAAGGCTCTCAAAGAGCTAGTCTCATAAATGAAAACAAAATCATGAAGAGTCATATAGAAATGTTAATCTCCCCTATGAGACTGCTGAAGAAAATAAAAGAATCTCAACTGTCCCAGTAGAGGCACGTGTGCTAAATTTAATGTTATTATATTTCTCCTGGAGAGATATTTGTATAGAAAGACATGTATAGTGTATATTTAACATTAAAGTTATTAGAATAAGCCCTTAAAGAGGCACATGAATTATATAATCTCCCCTATGAGACTGTTGAAGAAAATAAACGAATCTCAACTGTCCCAGTAGAGGCACGTGTGCTAAATTTAATGTGATTATATTTCTCCTGGAGAGATATTTGTATAGAAAGACATGTATAGTGTATATTTAACATTAAAGTTATTAGAATAAACCCTTGAAGAGGCACATGAATTACATAATCATAATGAAATATATTGGTATGGAAATTGAGATCATATATTATTGTTTTGCACATTATGAAAAATGATGAGGGACTTGTATTATAAATGATAGAAATGTCGACATAGAAATTATTAGCAAATAAAAGGCAAAGCTATATTCATGTAAAACTTGAAAGCTTTGGACCTGTAGTCCACATGTTTGATGACATCAAACTTATTGAAAGTTTTTCGTACGAATTAAGATAAAAGGTTTATTGCAGAAACCTAGTTTGACAATGAATAAAAATCCCCGAAGGATTTAAATGCCTGAAGCAAGTTATTCAAAGCTACATGGAGTTTTGTATAGTAAAAATTAAACAATTAGAATGCATGTAGTGTATTCGTCATGGTGAATATTTATTAAATGAATTATATGTTGATTGTGTAAAGATTATTAAAAATAATGCTAAGTTTATAAATTATATATATCAGAGGAATAATTTCTAAGATGAAAAGTTTTGGAAAATAATATTTAGTCTCGGCTAATGAGTTTGGTATTAACATGAATCAACATATATAAGGAAAATGTCCTGAAGTACTTTTCCATAGATAAAACACATCGAATGGATTCCTCGATGTTTATTCCATAACTTAAAGTGGTGTATGATCTCCTTTTGTTATTAAAGAACTTTAGGTCATGAAATACCAAATATAATTTCAACTTGTGTTTTTATAATAAAACAACATGATGTCGTATATAACAAGTTGGACCAATTCAAAAATCAATTTTATTAAAGTTCTTAACATATGATCTCCAAAAAGATGATGATAAAAAATACGCACAAGTTTCAATCCTGCAGATTTATTTATAAATACACTACCAATTGCAACAAATAAAATCTTGGTACATAATATCGGGATGCAATATCTTTGCAAAATATTGAAGCATTCATGTTAGAATGAGGGGGAGCGTATTTATCACTTTATTAGGGGGAGATATTGATTTTGAAGAAAATTTTACATACTGTATTCTTTTTACTTCACTAGGTTTTTATCCCATAGGGTTTTCCTAGTAAGGTTTTAACGAGACAGTTTTGTGCCCCAAATACCTTCAAAGGTTAATTTGATATGTAGATGAATATTGTACTATTTTTCCTCTGCTAGTTTTTTTTATCCCATTGGGTTTTTACTAGCAAAGGTTTTAATGAGGCATATTCTCATTACGATGGACATTCAAGGGGGAGTGTTATAAAAACATTATTCAATGTTTTAATATGAGTGGATGTCCACATTAAGAAATCAAGCTTCTCATCTTCCTAACTTCTCTTGTAACACCCAAATAATTTATGGCCAATTTATGTTGTAATTTATATCCATTATTGTGTAAGTTATGAATGTAAGGATTTGTAAGGCTATAAATATGAGCCTTCATCTTGATGTATGGAACTTGAGAAGTATTGAGGAATAAAATGATCTCTTCTATCTTGGGCTACTATTTTCTCTCTTTTCTTTTTTATATTTAATCTATTGTGTTCTTGTTTATTTTATTTATTTCATAACATTAACAATAATATTGTCCATTTCTGAAGCCCATGATTCCTTACTTTGAAGCACGGGGATCATGTTTTGAAGTACATGAATCGTGAATTACCGGGCTTCACAGAACCCCCTTTTCATTTAATTACATTTTTTCAATATTTTTATTAATTATTCGGCCACCAAAAATGGTGACTACATGCGGCGGCCTTCCATTGGACTTGGGTCCCGGTCCCAAAAACTACTTCAAAAGACCATGTCCTTGGAACGTTAGGATTGGAGGTGAGAGTGGAAGGTTTTAGTTGGAAGATGGAATGGTGAATTGTGGGTGTAATTGTGTTTTAAGTAGACCTGGCACGGTTCCGGTTCGAACCGTGGAACGGAACGGAACCGAAACTGGAATCAGAACCGGAGGAGGCCGGTTCCGGTTTCGGTTCCGGTTCCAAGGTTTTCGGAACCGGGCGGTTCGAATCGGACGGTTCAAACCGGAATGGAACCGGCGGTTCCAAATATTTTTAAAATTTTTTTTTTTAAATATAAATACCAAACCTAACCTAACTCCTTCTACCTATTCACACACAGCCACAGCCGTCAGACTTCTTCTTCTTTCCTCCTCTTCTTCTTCTTCTTCTTCTTCTTCTTCTTCTTCTTTTCCACTTCGATCTCCTCCTCTTCTCCTCATCTTCTTCGATCTCCTCCTCTTCATCTTCTCCTCCTTCTTTTTCTTCTATCTCCTACTCCTCTTCTCTTCGATCGATCGATCGAGATCGATCTCCTCCTCCTCTTCTTCTTCGATCCACCCCAAATCTCTTCGATCCACCATCATCACGTTCACGGCATCACCACCATGACAACATCTAATTTTGATTTTTTTTTCTTCTTCTTCTTCTTGAGTTCTTGGACTGATCTGGGTTGGAAACTTGGATGGACGGTTGACACTTGACAGATTGAGTTTTATTATTAATAAATATATTTTTTTTTTAAAAGGAAAAAAGGTTCAAAACCGCCGGTTTGGTCGGAACCGGTATAAATCGGTTCCGGTTCCGGTTCCACCAAACCTTAGAACAGGAACCGAAACCGAAACCGAAACCGAAACCGTGCCAGGTCTAGTTTTAAGTGTTTGTAAGAATATGGCTACAAAAATAATAAATAAATGAAGGGAATTCGGTATGGTGAAGTTTCCCACTTGTTGATATTTTTTAAAAAAATCAAGAAAAATATTTTAACAATAATATTGTCCATTTCTGAAGCCCAGGATTCCTTACTTCGAAGCACAGGGATCATGTTTTGAAGCACAGGAATCGTGAATTACCGGGCTTCACAGAACCCCTTTTTCATTTAGTTACATTTTTTCAATATTTTTATTAATCATTCGGCCATAAAAAATGGTGACTACATGCCACAGCCTTCCATTGGACATGGGTCCCGGTCCCAAAAACTACTTCAAAAGACAATGTCCTTGGAACGTTGGGATTGGAGGTGAGAGTAGAAGGTTTTAGTTGGAAGATGGAATGGTGAATTGTGGGTGTAATTGTGTTTTAAGTGTTTGTAAGAATATGGCTGCAAAAATAATAAATAAATGAAGGGAAATCGGTATGGTGAAGTTTCTCACTTGTTGATATTTTTTTAAAAATCAAGAAAAATATTTTAACAATAATATTGTCCATTTCTAAAGCCCATGATTCCTTACTTTGAAACATTTGCTCTGCGAACCATGTTGCGTGTCCGTAAATATTTTTTGCCTCATCGTTGAACTGTCTTAATATATTTTCACGAGAATCACCTAAAATCTCCCTGTCCTGTTGGATTATTTCTTCAAAATGCCCTTTTATTTCTGCATTTTATATAAACAAAAGAAAAAAAAAATAGAGAAAAAGAAATATTGACTAAAAATGAAATGAATTGTCAAAACTCGTTTAGCTACCTCATTTAGCTTTTCGATTATCAACCGTAACCATCTCTCCGATCTGTATCAAAATAGAACCAATCAAATAAAATTAGAATCTGCAGATCGGCGGGTTTAGGTTTCATAAAAAACCATGGGTCTAGATCTGACCCGAACCCACGAAATTATACAGTCCACAGTTGGGTTAGTCTAAAAAACACTCCTGGGTCCGGGTCTTGTGAGACCCGAACCGGACCCGAACCATTGTTTAATAATCGAAACAAAAAGGGTTAATATTAAAAACATCCCCTCACCTTTCATATATTATTGGATGTCTAGATAAAGATACTTTTATTCAAAAACATCCCCTGTTGAATAACAGTGTTTACGATTCAGTTATATTGACTTCAGTTGACCACATTGAAAGACAATCATGCCCTTAAAAGTCTATGATATATTTATAGTGGAAATTGCTAAAAATAACCACTCTAATTATGGGAAATTCATTTTTAACCACATACAAAACTTTAATTGTTAATAACCATGTTTTGAAAAAAAATTCAGTGGGTATCCATAAATTACCAAGATGCCCCCAAATTAATATTTGTATTTTGTTTTGTTTATTTTTCTCTTTCTCACCCTCTTCTTCACTGTTCACCGTCTTCTTCCTTCTTCTTTGTTCATTCTTCATCAATGATTTCCGATCGTTGTTCCTCTTCCTGCAAATCGAACACCAATATGGCCGAACCATTGTTATTCCTACAAATCGACTAACTAGAGGATGGTTTGATTTCAGAATGGCGTTGAAGATTTAAAGAAGTGAAAACTTGAAACAAAAATTTCGATTTGCTCTAAATCGGTATTTGGTGTGTAAATATCTTTAATTTGTTCATTAATTGAGTTGCAAACAGTGACCTTAACGTGAGTTTAGCGTTATTGCATCACTTTTGTGTGTTTTTGTGAAGAATCGAATTAAATAAAGTTTCAAGTTTTTTTCAGAAGATTTCAAGTTCACTGGTTCGAAAACTTGAAATCTTATGTAAAAACTTGAAATGTTGACGAGTTTCTGGGTAAGATTTCAAGTTTTCTGGATAAGACTTCAATCAAGTTTTTTCCAGAAGATTTCAAGTTTCACTGGTTCGAGATTTAGAAGATTTCAAGTTTTATGTTAGAGATTTAAAGTATGATTTCAAGTTTTCACAAAACATTTCAAGTTTGTCGAAGATTTCACGCTTTCAAGTTTTTTTTTTCAAACCTGTTATAGGTAAAAATCGTCACAAAGGACACATCATCACCATAAGAAGCCACGTAAGCAGGAGTCAAGAGAAGTCAACTCGAAGGGGCAGAAATCCCCCAAGGTAACATTACTCGGTTAAAACTAAAGCAGCCCGATCACAAACGGAGAGAATCGGCTCGAGCAGCAAAGCTTGCTCGGGCATGCTCGGGATTCGATAAAAAAGATAGTCACCAACATTCACGTCCCAAACACAGGCAGAATTAGCAACCAGTATCCCCACAATAAACAACGGTGCGGATCCCTAGAGTTTAACAAGGAAAAAAATAGGTTTCCCGTAAATAGAGGAGAAAGAATCCGGCCCAAACTCGGATTCAGCCAAATCGGGAAACATGTTACACTCAAGAAGGAAACAGAATCCGTCTAGGACTGGACAATCGCCTAAAACTTGGGCACCACGACACCAAACCCTAGCGGTACCCACAAACCCTAGTAACATTATGTATAAATACCCATGTAACACACAAAATAAGGGACACACAAGAATAAGAAAGAGAGATCAGAGCACAATATTTTGTAACAGTTTTTCATAGTGGATTCTATTTCGTTGCTAAGGCAACAACCCGTGGATATTTCTCCGGTCATCGGAGTTTTACCACGTAATTACGTTTATTGTTCTTCTTTGTTTCCAATCATTCTCATTCATAAAGTAGTATAAACTAAAATCAAATCGTTGACTGGGTGACCATGAAAAATCACCGCTAACAATTGGCACTAGAAGAAGGGGGTCAGAAAACTTGTGAAACAATGGTTGGCGAAGGAGATGGTAGCGATTCCAGATACAGTTAAGGTTTGCCAAATGACGAGCTGGAGGATGACACTACCATCAATACTGCGGATGCAACCTTAACAACGGTAGACCAATCAGCTGCCTTGGCTGGTATCCAACGTTTCCCTACAACTAATGAAGAGATTGTGCAACGATTTCGTGCTTCTCTGCAGCAACTTATATCAGACGCAGCAAGACAAGGGGTTGACCTTTCCACTACAGAGGGTTTGATGTCGCCTTACAATCTATCCACTCCAAATCAGCAGGCAAGGAGATTACGTTCCACGGTGGTGATACCAACGCCTGACGCGCCCCCTAAAGGCAAGACGAGATCCTACAGACAGGCTAGAGATTTTGTCCGAAAGATTAGCCAGGGGTAGTAGGGAGCATAGAGAGGAGAATGATCCTGATAGAGGGTATGACTAGGATCGGATGGCCAGGGATCGAGACCGTCCCAGGAGACGTACTCATTGGAGAGATCGGTCATCGTTCTCGGGAGAAAGTGAGCAGAATCATCATCGCAAGCGCCAAAGGGGCACAGTTCGGCTGTATGGCCTAAACCGAGAACATAGAGAATTGAATCCAGAGGAAAAGGGCCAAAAGATTACCATAAGTCAGAATTTCAATGCGATGGGGGAATCGGAAGGAGATAGAGACATACTCATACAGAGCCTGACCCGGGAGGTGCAAAACAATCGTCGACGGATGGATGCTTTGGTCAAGCGGTATGGGTGCAATGAACTGTCGGATGATGAATCAGGCAACCCTTTCAGCAATGGAGTTCTAAGGATGCCTTTTCCCGGAGAGGTTCAAGATGCCACACGTAGAGCAGTTCAAGAAAGATACCGATCCGAAAGAACACGTCCGGAGATATAGGAGCGCTATGGCACAATACGTCCACAATGACGCCCTACTATGTTTGAATTTTCCACAGACTCTTGGGGATCTAGGTTCTCGGTGGTTCGGTAGATTGCCAGCAGCAAGCATAAGCAGCTTTAGCGAACTGAGCAAAGCTTTCTCAAGGCAGTTTCTCGGGAATGTACACAGGAAGAAATCAGTGGCTCACTTGTCCCAGCTTAAACAGGGAAAAGACGAGTCACTAAAGAAATACTTGGGAAGGTTCGGTCAGAAAGTGTTAGAAATAGGGAGTGCGAACGATGAAGCCGGCATTGCAGCATTCGTCAACAACCTTCAGAATAGTCAGCTATCCTTTGATTTAAGAAGAGCTCACCTAACTAGTTATGCAGACATGATGGACATGGCTAGGGGTTATGCCTTAGTCGAGGAAGAAGAGATTGCGATAGGAGGTTACTTTGTACATGGTGGTCGTCTAGAAGGAGCCAAAACAAAAGACCAAGCTAAGGCATCAGACACCAAAGGTGACAAGCTAAACAATAAAGCACGAGATGTACGGGATGGCCGGGATGACCGCCGGGCTTATGATCCAAAAACCGATCAGCCGCACCAAAAATTCCAGGGTAGATACATAAATTACACCCCGTTGAAGAAAGACCAGGATGAGGCATTAGCTATCTTGGAAGAAAAGAATATGTCCAAAGAGTCGCCTAAGCAGTCGACTTATGCTTGGAGGGACACCACCAAGTATTGCAGATTCCATAAAGAGAACGGACACGAGACATCCAAGTGCTTCCAGCTAAGGGATCACATCGAGACCCTCATCCGAGAAGGTCACTTAAAGGACATCGTCCTAAAAAAAGCTGAGAAGGCAGATGGACAGAAAGATAGCCGACAGGGTGGATTAGAAAGGAAGCTGAGTCCCAAAAGAGCTGGAGATGAAGGAGCAATCAACACCATCTTTGGTGGGCTAGAAACTGGCAAAAGTAACAGGGAGAGAACCCAGGAAATTCGGGAAGCCATGGAAACCCGAAGAGACCTCGATGTCAACTCAATTAAATCCGATCTGAAAAGGATCAAGAAAGGCTGGGATCCAATCATCTTCACAGAGGCTGATTCTCACGGAGTAGACGTAAAGCCAAATGATGCGTTGGTCATCGATGCTCGAATTAGGCACAGGGAGGTTCATTGGATATTGATTGATAATGGAAGCTCAGCGGATATCTTAAGTTCAGAGGTGTACGATCAGTTAAGATTAGATAGAAAAGACTTGCAGCCCTTTTATACCCCACTCAGAGGGTTTAGCGGGGCAGAGGTAAGGTCACTCGGCACAGTAAAACTGCCAGTGAAGATCAAGAAGGCCCCCTATCAGAAAACAGTGTTACTCGATTTTGTGGTTGTAGTTACAGAGAATTGGCCATACAACGCCCTGCTCGGTCGGCCATTCCTGAATAAAGCAAAGGCAGTAACGGTAACGTATGCCCTCATGATGAAATTCCCAACTGAGTATGGGGTAGGTGTGGTCAAAGGATCACAAGAGATGGCGCAAAGGGCGAATCTACTAGTTTACAAGGATAGGGAAGTACACCAATTATACACTATATCAGCCAAGCAAGCCAATGAACTTGAGGAGCAAGCAGAGGCGCCAAAGGAATTTGAACTAGACCTTAGAAAAGAGCCTGAAGCCAAAAAAGATAAGCCGACCGAAGAAGTGATATTAGACCCAGATGAGCCGAGTAGAACAGTAAAGGTAGGAGCAAGCCTAAGTGGGCACATCAAAGCCGAACTCGTCACATTATTGAGAGATTACCAGGATGTGTTCGCTTGGAGTCATAAAGATATGCCCGGGATAGATACAAAGGTGATATCACATTATCTCTCCATCGACCCGGAGTTCCGCCCAGTGGTACAAAAGAGAAGATTGTTCAATCCAGAGAGAAGCCTCGCAATCAAGAAAGAGGTGGAGAAATTGCTTTCTGCAGGGTCAATAAGGGAAGTCAAATACCCGGAGTGGGTGGCCAATGTAGTATTAGTCAAGAAAAAGAACAATCAATGGAGGATGTGTGTGGATTTCACGGATTTAAACAAAGCTTATCCGAAAGACAGCTTCCTACTGCTGAGGATCGACCAGTTGGTAGATGCGATAGCAGAACACGAACTACTGAGTGTCATGGATGCTTACTCGGGATACAATCAGATCCGGATGAGCAAGGCCGATGAAGAAAAAATAGCTTTCACCACGGATCAAGGACTGTATTGTTACAAAGTGATGCCGTTCAGGCTAAAGAACACCAGGGCAACGTACCAGAGATTGGTAAATAGAATATTCGCTCTGCAGATTGGGAGAAACATGGAGGTCTATGTGGATGACATTTTGACCAAAAGCATCACGGCGGAAAAACATTCAGAAGATTTGAAGGAAACCTTTGATGTCCTGAGAAGATACATGATAAAGCTCAACCCAAGTAAATGTATGTTCGGGGTACCGTCAGGAAGGTTTTTAGGTTTTTAGGTGCACCAAAGAGGTGAGGTAAATCCCGAGAAGATTAAAACATTAGAAGAGATGGCTTCACCAAAGACATTGAAGGATGTGCAGAGGCTGACAGGATGTCTTGCATCACTCAACCGGTTCATAGCAAAATCAACAGACAAGTGTGCCCCATTCTTCAGAGTAATAAAAAAAGGGAAAAGGGCTCGAATGGAGCAAAGAATGTGAAACAGCCTTCCAGAAGTTGAAAGAGTATTTAGGAAGAGCACCCATTCTTTCAAAACTGGTGGTCGGAGAAACACTGTACCTGTACCTCTCGGTTATAGAAGTGGCGACAAGTTCGGTACTGATTCGGCTAAAGGAAGGAGTACAAAGATCGGTGTATTACACAAGCAAGGCGTTGCTACTGGTAGAAACCAGGTATTCGCCAGCTGAGAAAATAGCACTGGCCTTAATCATAGCAGCCAGGAAATTAAGGCCGTATTTTCAAGCATATACAATAGAAGTATACACAGACTGTCCGTTGAAACTCATCCTCCAAAAGCCGGAGCTGTCAGGAAGATTGACCAAGTGGGCAGTGGAACTCAGCGAATTTGACATCAGGTACACGCCAAAAGCGGCAATCAAAGGGCAAGCGATGTCAGATTTTATAGCAGAATTCACCGAGCCGGATGCCGGGGTAAGAAGGATGATGGAAGATAAACAGGCGAGTGGGTTCCAATGGAAGTTGCATGTAGACGGATCATCAAACGCACATGGTAGTGGGGTAGGAATAGTCATAACAACCCCGGAAGGAGACGCTGTGGAGTGTGCCATGAGGTTCGATTTCAAAGCAACCAACAATCAAGCAGAGTATGAAGCTTTGTTGGCCGGCTTGAGGGTCTGTATAGCATTGGGAGCAGATGAGTTGGAAATTTACAGCGATTCACAGGTTGTGGTTAACCAGGTACTGGATGAATACCAGGCGAGGGAGGAGCACATGATAGCTTACTTGGACATTGCAAAAAGATTGCTCAGAAAATTCAATATGTACAAAATCTTTCAGATCCCTCGGGAAGAGAACGAAAAAGCAGATGCCTTGTCCAAATTAGCTTCAGCCACCATGAGTGTCAGGTCCAAAGCAATACCAGTGGCACACCTGACTAAGCTGAGTACAGCAGAATCTAAGGAAGTCATGATAGCAGAGATCCGACCAGGCCCAGGCGACTGGACAACCCAGCTCAGAAAGTACTTGGAGGAAAACGTATTATCGGAAGATGCTGTGGAAGCTAAATGTATCAAATACAGGTCAACCCGGTACACAATTCTGAGGGGAGAATTATACAGGAGAGGGTTCTCAAAAGTACTGCAAAGGTGTGTTGCCGGTGAAGAAACCAGAAAGATCCTAAATGATATTCACAGTGGAGTATGCGGGAACCATACCGGGGGTAAGAGCCTAGCACATAAGGTACTTAGACAAGGATTCTACTGGCCAACTCTGTTCGCAAAGGCGCAGCGATTCGTAGAGAGTTGCGAAACATGCCAAAGAATAGCAAACGACATTCGGCAACCCCCAGAATTACTCAAAAGTTTAACCTCACCTTGGCCTTTTGCCATGTGGGGCGTCGATCTAATATGACCAATGCCCACAGAAACAAAGGGAGGTGCGAAGCACGCTATTGTGGCAGTGAACTACTTTACCAAATGGGTAGAAGCAGAGGCACTCGTGCATATTACTGAGGCCAACACCACCAGCTTCGTCAAGAAGAACATAATATACAGGTTCGGGATTCTGAGCATCATCATAATAGACAACGGGACCCAGTTTGATAACAGTAAATTCAGGGAGATGTGCGAGGAATACAAAATCACAAATTATTATGCATCTCCCGCCCATCCTCAAACCAATGGTCAGACAGAAGCAGTAAACAAAGTGATCAAGCACACGCTGAAAGCGAAGCTGAAGGCAAGGAAGGGTTGCTGGGCGGACAAGCTGCCTGAGGTACTATGGGCATACCGAACAATTATAAGGTCATCCACAGGGGAAACTCCATTCGCATTAGCATTTGGAACGGAGGCTGTTATCCCGGCAGAAACAACTTTCACCTCCCCCAGGGTTCGGTTATACAGTTTAGAGCACAATGCCTACATGTTCCAGCAGAACTTAGATGAATTGGAAGAAGTCAGAGACGCAGCACAAGTAAGGAATGCATCGTATCAGCAAAGGGCTGCGAGGTACTACAATTCTCACGTTCGCGTGCTTAAATTCCAGCTCGGAGATTTGGTGCTGAGAAAGGTATCCCCAAACACCAAAGACAAATCAGTAGGATCTCTTGCTGACAAATGGGAGGGACCGTACATCATTAAAGGAGTCGCTGGACATGGAGCTTACATGATAGCCCGACCAGAGGGTAGCCTAGTGCCCCGACAATGCAATGCACAATACCTCAAAATCTTCTATCCTTAAAAAGGAACCCATCCATATTTTTATGTTAATTTGTTCTGCTTTGGTTCAGTTTTAGCTTCACATTGGTTGTTTCAGAGTTATTCGCTGATTTCATCACCATGTTGATTATCTAATAAAGTTCAGTTGCCAATAAAAAAGTTATTCAGTGAAGTCGATGAGTTCCATGATCAAAGAGCAGCACTTCAACAGCGGCCACTCAAAAGCCGACCAAATAAACTCCAAAAAAGAATAAAATTCGGGTGCTATAAAGCCGCGAGAGAGCGGACGAGTAGTGCTCGAAGGGCGAAAAAGCTGAAGTAGCGTGCCCGTTTAGTTAAGACGATGCGAACACGTCTCTTGGCAAAAAGACAAAACCGAGGCACCATGGTGACTGGAAAACTGCTCGGAGCGCCGCTAGAAAGGCTAATGAGATGCGCAGCCGTGTTGGCCGGTACATATTACCCCAATGATTCGGCGAAACCTTGCACAGATAAAATTGGGAGACATCCTAGGTGACTAGTGCAAGGACCTTAACGTATGGTCATGGTGAGCCTCGGCGTAACGTTGAGGTAAAAAGACCTTAATAAAAGGCCGAAAGACAAATGCCAGTTAAATAAGATACTAGGTTGAATTAATCAAATGCCAGTTAAATAAGATACTTGGTTGAATTAATTAAATGCCAGTTAAAAAAGATACTCGGCTGAATTAATTAAATGCCAGTTAAATAAGATACTCGGTTGAATTAATCAAATGCTAATTAAATAAGATACTCGGCTGAATTAATTAAATGCCAGTTAAATAAGATACTCGGCCGAATTAATTAAATGCCAGTTAAATAAGATAATCGGCCGAATTAATTAAATGCCAGTTAAATAAGATACTCGGCTGAATTAATTAACTACCGGTTAATAAGATACTCGGCCAAAGTAAAGCTAGGAATTTCCAAAAAGATAGCCGAGTACAGGCTATCAAATAAATTATACTTAATACAGATTTAGTTCATCCCATTTATGTGTTTTTCATGCAGGGAGTTAGAAACAGCGGAACAGCATAAGAATAAAGATTCATATATATATGAGTAAAGGTGAATACAAAGATCATTACAAAAATAATCAAATAAAAGATCAAGAAGACGGCGCTGGGGGTTGTGAGCTGCTCCCGCCGACGTTCGGGTCAGGTTCCATTACATACTCGCTCAGGAGGCTATCATCAGTGGGCCATACGATCACGTTTTCTTCATCATCATCCATCCAGGCGCTATAATCAGTCCCAGGGACGGGCCCAACGTCAGGATTCTCACCATCAATCCCCGCTTTCTGACAAGCGTAAAAAATGGAGAAGGAATCGGCAATAGGAACCCCCAGATGCATGGGATGTGGCATCTTACCTTTACTCCGACAATATGTTCGCCACTCTTTCATCTGGATCCGAAGAGACTCCAGAGATGTATCCACATGTTTCTTAATTGAAAGGCTCCAGTTGGCCTTAGCCCGGTCAATTGCCCTATTCTTCATCTTGAAGAACTCCCCAGCCGAGACCATCCCCTGTTGGAACTCTCGGAGAAGCAAAGCATCATAGGCCGGAGATCTCTTAAAACGATCGACCCCCTGTATCTCCAACTCCAGCCTAGCTTCCTTCGACAGGGACTTTGAAAGTTCATAAAAATACTCGAGGTGTGTTCATCAATATAAAGCTAGAGGGGGGGTGAATAGATTTTATCTAATTATTACCCAATTTTCGCATGCATGTCAATTTTACGAAAATACCCCTAGCAAGTCAACAAAACATACAAGTGTAATAAGATGCGGAAATAGTAAAAGACACTTGATGTATACGTGGAAAACCCAACCACTGGGAAAAACCACGGGCTGTTAAGTGCGCCACACTCGGACCTCGAAATCCACTATATGAAAAGACGGTTACACCCTCAAGTGATTCTCGGACCCTCACCCTAGATAACCTCAGGCTATGGACACTACCAATCGCCACTCTTGGTTCAATCCCTAGTGATATCCCCTGATACACTACTCTTGGCGTGAGCACCCTCTAATCTACCACGCGGGCCTTTTATAGCGGCTCTAGTCCAATTTGCTTGAGGCCTAAGCACACTTAGCCCCAAGACTTCAATCTCTCAAAAGAGATGCACAACCCTATGTGAATATGTATGAATATTCAATTAATGCAATAAGAGCTAGGGTACTCTAAATGCTTACCTAGGATTATAAGATGACAATATAATCAATCCTAGATATCACATATAGCTATATGACATGGCATATAACTTTAGCTAAGTAAAGGATCACCAATCCTAGATACAAAGCTATCATATAAAACCCATAAACATTCAAAGGATTAACTAGTTGATTAAAAAACAATCTATCAACCTAGTTATCAATACATCACACAAGAATGTTCATGGCATAGCTTTTAGGCAATAATGACCTAATCAAATAAGCTATGAAAAATAATCTCAATCAATAAATGAGATCAATTAGCTAGATGGCATATGAACATTAAAGCCTAGCTAACAAATAAAAACCCAATCAACACATAATCTCAATCTTATATGTAGAAATTAATCTAAACACATATAAGTAAAATATGAGATAAAATTGATAAGTAGAAACACTAATTATGTAAGATAAAAGTGTTCAACAAATCATACCATGTGTGTTGAAGAAGTCCCATGCATTAGCATATGCTAGATGATCCTAGATGATGCTTAGATGAAGATTTATGCATGTGGGGATGGGTTTAGAGAGATAAAGATATGATCTTTAAGCTTTCTCTCTCAAGTCTCTCTAAATATCTCTCTAGGGTTCTTATAATCAAAGACTTGTGTTCTGAACCAGAGATAAGGATGTATTTATAGAGACCAAAAACAGGGCAGGTGAAAATACAATTTTGCCCTTGAAACGCACCGATCGGCGGTTTAAGTCGGCGGCCAGGCCGCCGAAATGAACCGCCGAATGGCTCCCGTGTGGAACAGGGGAACTTCGGCGACTTCATTCGGCGGTTTGGAAACCGCCGATCCCAACCGCCGTTTTGGACCCGAGAGATATATTTCAATCAGGTCTCATTCGGCGGTTTCGAACGGCGGCAAGGCCGCCGAACGTAACCGCCGATTCACCAAAAATGGTGAAACCAAGGAGAAGCCAAAGGCATCTCCACCGGCGATCATCGCGCAAATCAAAGCACATTACCGTGCACGCGCGGACGTTTCCGAACATCCTTAGGGAAACGAATTACTCCACACTAAAAGCTAACATACATGAAGTGCAAGTGTGGGTATTGAATGCATCCTAATGCCTAACATGTCATGGCATTATCATATAACAAGATGCAATCAATTCAACATGCAAGAAGAGATATTGAATAAATCAATAAAGCACAATGCACACAAAATATAAACACACCATACAAGAATAAGAGTTATGCATGTTGTGTGTGTGTGCAACTATATCTCTTCAAGCCAATGTAAGCACTAGATATATACCTTTGGTGCTTGTCCTCTTGAGGTCTTGGAAAGGGTCTTGATCTTCAACAAACACCTAGACTACCCTTACAACCAAACCCCAACATGTGGTTTGACCACGAAATAAGCCAATCAATAATGGGAATCCTTACAATCTCCCCCTTTGGCTATTTCGTGACAAAACCACCACTCACATTGATTCCTCACAACATAATAGAAACTACAGGTCTACTTATGATTTTCTACTTTACAAAGAGATAAGATAAATAGTCTTGAAGTCTTCAATCTCAAGTAGAACAATCAATCCCTGAAAGCACAGTTTCTATACTTTCTAATACAAGAAAAGGTGAGATGAATCAAGTGAGATAAAACAAGCATTTGCATTTAAAAATTTAAGTACAACATCATGCAATGTATGAATGTGCAAATGCTCCCCCTCAAAGGGTTACTCCCCCTCAATTAGTATTCTCCCCAACATGCACAATTGCTACTACAATTTGCAACTCCCCTTACCACAACATACTCCCCCTTTTTGTCATGATATAGACAAGGGAGTAATCCCCAACCGGGTCACTCAAGGCAAAGAGAGTTAGTAGCATTCTAGTATATGCATAATCAATATAAGTCACTTTATGCAATCTCAAATTTATTGGAGAGAAACAAGGAGATTTATTTAAATAAAATGTGTGAATCAAAAAATTGCTTTGCATACAAGACATGTAGCATTTAAGTCCAAAATATCATGGTATTTGGCAAAGCAAATGACAAAGGTTTTCAATATGAATTCAAACCAATTTCACCAATGTCAAGAGAGAAGCAAGGATATAGGTTTTCATTGATTTCAATTTAAGAACAACTATATCCAACTTTATAAGCTAAACATGTCATGAGCGACTTTGCACCCTACTTGATTTTTCCGGATAAGATATCCGTATGATAGTAGACATGTTCAACCAATAAAGAAAGAGAGACATTTGGATTGTAAAATCCTTGAATGGATACAAGATCCTTTTTCATTTGAGTCTCATAAGCTTTTTCACACATTATTTTGCATTTAAAAAAATGCAATCATCAAGACATGCTTTTCAAGATTAGCATTTAGCATGTCATTTTAGCAATCATCATGTCATGGAGATCATTATAGGTCATTCAAATTAAATCCTATGTATATATCTCCTAGTCCAAAAATGCATGTTTGAACATAAATATGACATGGATTGCAATACAAGCATTGATCACACTTATTGAATAGAAAATATGTATACATAGTGTAACCAAGCTAACTCAAGCAACAAAAAGAGAAGCATAAGATATTTCAAATTTTTTGCAAGTGACTAGATGCAAAATAGCTCTCTTTGCTTAAGTTCCCCATATGGGGTCAAATATCCACACCACTTCAATGAAGGGCATGTGGTCTAAAAGACTTACCAAGTCCATAGGACCTAGTTGAACCTATTTGAGACATGTTTGTCTCGTAGCAAGCGGGTTCGTCTTTTATAATCCACTTAGGTGTCTCAATAACATACCTAGTGGTCATAGGTTCTAGAGTTCTAGATGGCAAAGAATCATGCAAATGATTTTCTTCCTTTTTAAGGACATGCATCTTAGCTCTAGCCTTTTTCTTTTCAATCATGCATATAAGATTACATATTTAAATGTAATGCAAGCAACTTGGTCTAACATGACCAACAATACCACACAAAAGACAAGAGGAGATAAGGTTAGGAATTATACCATTCCCTTGAGCATGCAAAAGTGCTTTCCCTTGTCGTTGTGGTTGTCTTGGTAGTTGGATAGGATCTCTCCTCCTTTGATGATGACCAAGACAAAGTTGCTTGCTCGGTTGAGCTTGCATGATTGAACACTTCCCTATTAAGATCGTAGGTTGAGGGAAGATAGCCTTCTTGGTTGGTTAGACCAAGATTGAGGAAGGCTTGGGCTTGAAGCTCTTTGGAGATGTGAGCAACGCCCTTTCATCTTCGTCTCCTCTCTCTCCTTAGAGGGACATCTCCTCATCGGAGTCATTTTCTTCTCTCATAAAATCACTCATAGTGTTTGCGTTGAATGAATGCAAATGAGAAGAATGCAAGATGTATGTCAAAAACAATAATCATACAAAATGCAAAAACACACCAAAATGAGCTAGGATCACCTAAGTATATCTAGGAACCCGCTCTGATACCAATTGAAAGTTCATAAAAATACTCGAGGTGTGTTCATCAATATAAAGCTAGAGGGGGGGTGAATAGATTTTATCTAATTATTACCCAATTTTCGCATGCATGTCAATTTTACGAAAATACCCCTAGCAAGTCAACAAAACATACAAGTGTAATAAGATGCGGAAATAGTAAAAGACACTTGATGTATACGTGGAAAACCCAACCACTGGGAAAAACCACGGGCTGTTAAGTGCGCCACACTCGGACCTCGAAATCCACTATATGAAAAGACGGTTACACCCTCAAGTGATTCTCGGACCCTCACCCTAGATAACCTCAGGCTATGGACACTACCAATCGCCACTCTTGGTTCAATCCCTAGTGATATCCCCTGATACACTACTCTTGGCGTGAGCACCCTCTAATCTACCACGCGGGCCTTTTATAGCGGCTCTAGTCCAATTTGCTTGAGGCCTAAGCACACTTAGCCCCAAGACTTCAATCTCTCAAAAGAGATGCACAACCCTATGTGAATATGTATGAATATTCAATTAATGCAATAAGAGCTAGGGTACTCTAAATGCTTACCTAGGATTATAAGATGACAATATAATCAATCCTAGATATCACATATAGCTATATGACATGGCATATAACTTTAGCTAAGTAAAGGATCACCAATCCTAGATACAAAGCTATCATATAAAACCCATAAACATTCAAAGGATTAACTAGTTGATTAAAAAACAATCTATCAACCTAGTTATCAATACATCACACAAGAATGTTCATGGCATAGCTTTTAGGCAATAATGACCTAATCAAATAAGCTATGAAAAATAATCTCAATCAATAAATGAGATCAATTAGCTAGATGGCATATGAACATTAAAGCCTAGCTAACAAATAAAAACCCAATCAACACATAATCTCAATCTTATATGTAGAAATTAATCTAAACACATATAAGTAAAATATGAGATAAAATTGATAAGTAGAAACACTAATTATGTAAGATAAAAGTGTTCAACAAATCATACCATGTGTGTTGAAGAAGTCCCATGCATTAGCATATGCTAGATGATCCTAGATGATGCTTAGATGAAGATTTATGCATGTGGGGATGGGTTTAGAGAGATAAAGATATGATCTTTAAGCTTTCTCTCTCAAGTCTCTCTAAATATCTCTCTAGGGTTCTTATAATCAAAGACTTGTGTTCTGAACCAGAGATAAGGATGTATTTATAGAGACCAAAAACAGGGCAGGTGAAAATACAATTTTGCCCTTGAAACGCACCGATCGGCGGTTTAAGTCGGCGGCCAGGCCGCCGAAATGAACCGCCGAATGGCTCCCGTGTGGAACAGGGGAACTTCGGCGACTTCATTCGGCGGTTTGGAAACCGCCGATCCCAACCGCCGTTTTGGACCCGAGAGATATATTTCAATCAGGTCTCATTCGGCGGTTTCGAACGGCGGCAAGGCCGCCGAACGTAACCGCCGATTCACCAAAAATGGTGAAACCAAGGAGAAGCCAAAGGCATCTCCACCGGCGATCATCGCGCAAATCAAAGCACATTACCGTGCACGCGCGGACGTTTCCGAACATCCTTAGGGAAACGAATTACTCCACACTAAAAGCTAACATACATGAAGTGCAAGTGTGGGTATTGAATGCATCCTAATGCCTAACATGTCATGGCATTATCATATAACAAGATGCAATCAATTCAACATGCAAGAAGAGATATTGAATAAATCAATAAAGCACAATGCACACAAAATATAAACACACCATACAAGAATAAGAGTTATGCATGTTGTGTGTGTGTGCAACTATATCTCTTCAAGCCAATGTAAGCACTAGATATATACCTTTGGTGCTTGTCCTCTTGAGGTCTTGGAAAGGGTCTTGATCTTCAACAAACACCTAGACTACCCTTACAACCAAACCCCAACATGTGGTTTTACCACGAAATAAGCCAATCAATAATGGGAATCCTTACAGACTTAACTATCAAGGCCTGACGCTCCAAGTCTTCGATTCGGTGCTCATAAGATGATTTAGCGTCTTTTGCGTTCTGCTCTGCCTGGAGCAAAGCATCCTGAGTAAATGACAACTGATCTTCCAAAGTCTTGGCCTCCTCAGCAGCAAAAGATGCTTTCTGCTAAGCCTCCATTTGACGGGCCAAACATTGATCCAGGAGCACCTGATTTGACCTGGCCCCTTCCTGACAAGCCAGCTCAACCCGAACACAGCGATCTTCGCTCTCCTTTAGTTGGGCCTTTAGCCGCCTTATTCTTTATGCCTGGCAAGCCTCTGACATCTCAGCCACCATCTGCAGTCAGGTTATGCAATAAAATGAAAGTGAGAAGACGGAATCACAAAACGAGGAAACTGATTTAAAAGCAAACTTACATAGGATGCACTATTGAAAAAGTTATGCAAACGGCTTGCTGAAGGGCCGACCCTGAAGCGACTCCAGCTGTCCTCCCCTATGTAAGCTCGGCCTGAAGCAATGGCCCTCAGCATAGTCTCGGGGGTAGGTTCGCCAGCTTAGGTCGATGGGCCCAAGCCACCAACACTAGCTTATGGGAGCCCTGCAGTCGATGTTGCCCAAGGAGAGTCGACGGAACCACCGGCATTGCCCTTGACCTGATCCCGTGGAGGAGTCTCAATCATTGTCCTCCCAACCTCAGCTTCCCTCTCATCGCCCGAAGATGAATCGATATATGCAACCACCCGGGGGATCTTAGGGGTAGGACGGCCGGGTGAAAATAAGGCTTTTCTCTTTCCAGACTGCCTCCCACGAGTATTCAAGTCAGCAGCAGGGTCCTCAGAATCTAGGCCGGGATGCCCCCATTTCAGCACCACCTGTTGCAGGAAGAGTAAAATTTGACTCAACAGGAGTCGAAATCTCTGGAGCCATCACACCTGAATGCTCCCTAGCTGTTTCAGCACCCTGGAATGTAGCACTCGGCTCGTTTGCAGCAGGGTGAAGAGAGTGAGTCCCACAGGAAAAAGCCGCTGGCTCAGAAGATTCCCCAACCTTCTATTTCCCCTTAGCTGAAGAGGTGCCCGCCTGGTTGCCCTTCTCAGCAGCAGCCTTATCTGCAGCAAGGACCCCTGGATCGCCCATATCATCGGCCAAGTACGTCTCCATTTCCTGACCATGAGCCTCCTCGGGCGTATAATCAGGCACGTTCCCTTCACTATCTTCCTCGGGAAGATCATCGGGAGAACTCTCATCAGAATCAGGTTGTGGAGGGGCAATCCCAGCATCCCGCTGATGATTAACCTCTCTTCGGCTCGCCTCCACGATACCCTTCATCCGGCGCCTGAGCATCACAAACGATATCTACATCGAACACTAAAAAAAGATTTTCAAGTTAGTAAGCCGACTAGAAAAAAGAACAGTCAATAAAGTTCTATGGAAACTTACGGCGTCGTCGGCGTGCAAAAATCTGAGGAAAAAGGCGAGCTCTAACCATTTTCTTCTTGTCAAAGAGATAAGGTTTGCCCATATTCTCTAAAGGACGAACAGCCGCCCGGGCCAAAGTCTTAAGCTCGTCATCAGTATAGTAGGGAGTCGTACGATTCCATGCGTCAGGCGAGCAAAAGTACCAAGGGACCTTGCGTGTCACCCGAGTACCATCAAGATCGAAGCTAACCGATTGGCCCCAGCGTTTACCGACGAAGAACCAATTGTTCTTCTAGAACTTATTTAAAGAAGGGAAGCCCCAAACAAACCCCTTCTTCTCATCCACGGCCGGCTCGACTTCACCCTTGACCACCACGTCTTTTGGTATCCAGTTCTCGGGCTGAGTCGAAAGGAGGAAATAAACCCCGGATTTCCCTAGAGGCCTCAACGAATAAAAATGCCTAATTTCGCAAAGGGTGGGAGGTGGCCGTTTCATCCTATGCCACATGTGCCACATGCACATCAAAATCCGATAGCTGTTTAGAGTCAGCTGTGCCGGAGCAAGCTAAGCCTCAGCTAAAAACCAAGTAATGAAAGGCTGAAGAAGAAGAGTAACACCACAAGTAAGCATTGCCCCATAGATTGCCACTTGGCCGGGTGAGGGGTTTCATACAGCTCGGCCGTCAACAGGACTTAGTGAGATAACGTCGTCGTCCAGATCAAACCGTCCCTTGTATTTGTTGAGCTCCTCATGACCGACCATATTTGGCTCGATGTCATAAGCACACACCCGCTCGGGAGAGAAAATAATGCGAGCCCCCCTGTGCTTTTCTTCAATGTCATTCTCAACAACTCTCTGGGTCCCGATTCGGCTTTCCTGGGAGTAAGAATCGTTATAGATTTTGGTCTGACTCTTTTTCTCCCCTATTCGTTTCCACGGCCGAGTGTCACCACAAACGGAAATAGAAGGATCTGATTGAGCTTCGGGTTGATAAGACTCAGGTTTTGAAGAGTCAGAAGAAGCGGAAGGGACTTCAGAAGCAGGTGGAACTTCAGAAGTAGCAGAGACTTCGTGGAAAAGCCCAGAAACGTCGGCGTCTAAGAATGGAGGCTGATCGAAAAGAGGATCTCCCAGTAACCTATGAACAACCGTGGCAGTGAGAGCATCGTTTCGTTCAATAGCAATCATACCAACAGTAAAAAGACGGTGCCTAGCTGTAGGATCCATGAGAACTAACCTTGATATATCAGAAAATCAGAGATACACGAACTACAGAGGAAGGATCTTCAAGTAAAGGTCCGGGGGGTTGAGACAGAATCTCGACAAAGCAAGACCAAGAAATGTCTAAACTCAAAGCAGGTTGAAGAACAAATTGCAGTCTTTTAGGAATTTCACCAGAAATACAACGGATGCATGCAAACTTTTCTCTCGAAGAAAGAAGAAAATGGCAGAATAAAAATAGGTGAAAATCTTCTGTCAAGCATAATGTTTATATAGGCCAGGTATCAGGTTTGAAAAATTGAAACCCTAGAAAGGGTAGGTAGAGAAGCGGGAAAATAAAGAGACGGGGGTAGTGACGTGGGCTGTACGCGAACAAGCAGAAGGGTCGTATCCCATAAATGCCCTATACCACGACCAAGCAAGAGCGGACAGGTGGCAATCAAAGAAAGCTTTGGGCCGTCAGAAAGTCAATATGTCACCATCAAAAGATTTCTGAATGAGGGGCGGATCAAACACACGCGAACATAATTAAGACACGTCATTAATGTTTCGAATCAAACGAGGATGTTGAAACCCAACATTAATGCAAAAGACAACAAACGAAAACAAGTCATGAGAAAAGAGGCAAACGGAAGTTAAATATTTATCCCGAATAAGCCGGACCTGGTGTATTCGGCTCAAATATTTAAGGGGGTATTGTTATAGGTAAAAATCGTCACAAAGGAGACGTCATCACCATAAGAAGCCACGTAAGCAGGAGTCAAGAGAAGTCAACTCGAAGGGGAGAAATCCCCCAAGGTAACATTACTCGGTTAAAACTAAAGCAGCCCGATCACAAACGGAGAGAATCGGCTCGGGCAGCAAAGCCTGCTCGGGCATGCTCGGGATTCGATAAAAAAGATAGTCACCAACATTCACGTCCCAAACACGGGCAGAATTAGCAACCAGCATCCCCACAATAAACAACGGTGCGAATCCCCAGAGTTTAACAAGGAAAAAAATAGGTTTCCCATAAATAGAGGAGAAAGAATCCGGCCCAAACTTGGATTCAGCCAAATCGGGAAACATGTTACACTCAAGAAGGAAACAGAATCCGTCTAGGACTGGACAATCGCCTAAAACTTGGGCACCACGACACTAAACCCTAGCGGCACCCACAAACCCTAGTAACATTATGTATAAATACCTATGTAGCACACAAAATAAGGGACATGCAAGAATTAGAAAGAGAGATCATAGCACAATATTTTGTAACAGGTTTTCATAGTGGATTCTACTTCGTTGCTAAGGCAATAACCCGTGGATGTTTCTCCGGTCATCAGAGTTTTACCACGTAATTACGTTTATTGTTCTTCTTTGTTTCCAATCATTCTCATTCATAAAGTAGTATAAACTGAAATCAAATCGTTGACTGGGTGACCACGAAAAATCACCGTCAACAAAACCAAACTCCAACATCCAGTCTTAAATCATCCAAAATACCATATCTCAACTCAATCAACCCCTAAAATTGATACATTTCAACATTTATTTTTCCTTAAACATGTAATTAACATGAAATCGCAATAAAAATGTCAGGTGAGAAGAGAATGGTGGGTTTGTCGCCAGGCTGTGACGGCGACCTCTTCTCTTCCGGCTGCTTCGACGACGATGATGACGCCCTCTTCTCTCCCTGCGACACCGCTTCTTTCTCTCTTATCTCTCGGCGACAATGTCTCTTTCTCTCTTTTCTCTCTTTTCTCTCTTTAATTGTTAATCTCCACTACTCATGTTTTTGGTTTTTAGTGCTTATATATGTGGGTATTGAGGTAATTTCTCAAAAAAGTGGTTATTAACAATTATAATTTCAAAAGTGGTTATAAACAAAATTTTAATGTTTTGGATGGTTACTTTTGGTTTTCTCTCTATATTTATATCCCTAAAATCTATTTTCTCTCAATAATATTTTATATTTTGTTCAGATCAGATTAATGGTATTTAGGAAAAAAATATTGAAGATCGTAGGATCCCCATCAACGATAGAGATCGCACAGTGGAGATCTGTGAGATAGAGATCCGTGAGAGATCTCCCCTCGCCGGCCACAAATCTCACTTTTCCGTAGACCTGGCAATGGGTCGTGTTATTGCGAATTTGTGTCGTTTCGTATTTGGGTCGTGTTAAAATTGCTCCACCCGACCCCGACCCCGACCCCGACCCAGACCCATTAGCTTAATGGGTTGAAATATACAAACCCGAAACCATTTGTTAAATTAATGGGTAACCCGACCCGACCCAACCCAACCCAACCCATTACAAAATATTATATTTGAAATTTATTAAAAAGTTGAAAATAAATAGTACTGAAGCATGATCATGTTAGGATTATGCTCAATAGCAAGAGTGTAATATTGTCATTGACAATCTTTTCATATTAATAAAGTGATTTCTGATTTAATAAATCTTATAGCATTTATAGTTTAATATTATAATTGTCAAACTAAATAATCATAAGGTCAAAAGACTATGAGAAAAGAAGAATTGTTCGTACATCTGGATATGTATGAGGTAGACACAATTCTTTAGTTAGTCTTGAATAATATTCACAACTTAAGTTAAAGGTTGGACACCTTTATCTTGTTAAAGTTGTAGAATTCTTTTGCTAGCATTTGAGTGGGATCAAATGAGTTATGATGAGTCTGAAATCATCGAAGGGTCTTCGAGTAAAAGAATCTAGTGCACTGGGTGCATTGAATAGGATCACAATGAAATACTTTATCTAGAACCGTCAGTAGATAAAAGTTTTTTCATTATCAGGACAATCGGAGAGTCTATCTTAATCCTGAGATAAATGATGGACTTATGGTTGCAAGTGTTATCATTTGAGTTATCAATGAGTACGATTATATAGCATAGTCTATCCTCGATAGTTTGATGGTATTCATTTGTTAATCGATAGAGGACTTCATTTATAGATATGGACATCGTGGCTCCATTTATTAAATGAGAGTAGAATATCATCATATGGATGTTTTGAGGTATTGGATATTGAATCTTAACGTTAAGTTTTCGATAGAGTCTATTGAAACATGGCTTCTGGACAAGTCAAAATATCCAAGTTCAAAATGTGGTCATATGAGTAAATATGGTAACTTGGAGAGCTATAGGCGGTCTATGAGCTCTTGGCGATTACTGATATTCTTCACGGGGATACACCATCTCTAATAAGATTGTCTAGGGTACGAATGAGAAATATTTACTTATTCTATCTTTATTTAAGAGTTCAATTTTAGCTCTTTAGTGGAATGAGTTAAAATTAATAGATCGGACCTAAGTGAATCATTTGTTGATTGTGATTAGGTTATGTCTATTGAAGCTTAAATTTAGATAGCCCGCCAAGATCCCCAATCCACACGGACTTGCATGGATCACTTGATATATTCTACCGGACCAATTTATGGGTCCATCTAGATTTGTATTTAATATATTAAGAATATAATTTGCACATTATTTATTTAATGGGCTGATCAATTATATTAATATATTAATTAAAGGCATGTGGGCTTATTTCTTTTAGTAAGAATGGGTCTAGTTCACATGTGAGCTTTTTAATTAAAGTCTAATGGATTAAATAAAATAAGAAAATAATATTAGGCCCATGTATATGGTGTGGGCGGCAAGACTAGAATAATAGTCTAAAATATTATTTTATTTTATTGATTGATTAAATGGAAATTAATTAATTTATTAGTTAATCATTTAATTGAGAATCAAAATCTTTTTCTGATCAGGAAATATGTTTCCTAGAGTTATACTATTGGTAGTAGTATATTAAAAATAAAAGACTTATTTGGTAAGAAGATAAATAATAAGGTTTATTTATCTAATCAAATAAGGAAGTCTTTTAATAAGTCATAATAGAATTAAACACTTATGAGTTGTATTAGGGTTAGGATTCTAAGGTTGATAGGAATTAGGGTAAAGCACAAATCCTCTTTGGGATAGAATTCGGCCAACCCTAAATCCTAATACAAGAAGAATTCGGCAACCCTAATAATAATACAAGAAGAATTCGGTCACCCTATATATTTGATAGGATAGCATTCGGCCACCTCTTCTTCTTCTCCTAGCTTGAGTGAATTTTTTCTTTTGCTTAGAAAAATAATTCATACTCCAGACAAGTGTTTAATTTCGGCCAAGAGAGAAATAGAGAAAGGGAGTTCTAATTTCGATAGTGCACTTGTAAGCTTGAATATCAAAAAGCTTTGTGCACAACTTCGAATTAGGTTCACGCGAGTTTCAATCTTAACGGTTGTTAAATTCAAAAGTGACCGGAACATACTTTCTAGTTTCTTGGATTTTATTGTGACTAACAATCAGGAGGAGAGATTTTGTTTTCCATCCTTAGGTACGCAATTCAAAGAAAGGGAGACCACGCTCCTAGGTGATTCACGTTCGTGATAGGATTGGAAGATCTTGCGGATTACCATCGACGCAAAGTCAATCGGATCACGCGACAAAAGGTATTCTACTTTTTAGTATATATATATGTTTAATTAATTTAAGGGTTAAGGTTTATAATATGAAAAATTTTTAAACTATACTAAACTCGATTTTAGTCTCGCTTCCGCTGCTTGCAATCGTTTTTCCCTACAGATCAAACTCATGCAATCAAGTTCACTAGCTACTTTTAGAGTTTTAGGGTTAGGGTTAGGGTTAGGGTTAGGGTTAGTGTTATAATATTGTGAAATAAATGATTTAGAGTTTTAGAGTTTTTAATTTTGAAATTTTTCATCTTTCAAAAAAAGAAAAAAATTAGAAATTAAAAAAAAAATAATTAGTAAAATATATTCTAACCATAATTATAGTGATTTTTTTTTAATCTAAATTCCGTAATGTGACTATACAAAGATTTTTTTTAATTACTTTAATAAACACATTAAAAAATAATCTTTATATTAATGGGTTATCGAATTAACGGTTTTTTTAAGGGTGAACCCAAAACCAACCCATTATATTTCGTGTTTTAATGGGTTGACCCATTAACAATCCGATTCGATAAACTTGACCCACCAACCGCTATTTTTGAATGGGTTTAGATCGTGTTAATGGGTCGTGTATAATTTTGCCAGGTCTACTAGTTTTCCGCCACAGATCATCAACAATCGCCCACCATCATCAACAACAACACAAAAACTCAACTCCAAATCCAGCAAGACACGACTTTCATCCAACCATAAAAATATTCTAAATTCAATTACTATAACCAACACAAACTACAACCATGGAGAGATGGAGAGAAGCGAGAAGAGAGAGAAAGGAGAGAGTCAGGGATGAGAGGGAGAGTGAGGATCAAAAAAATGAGAATGGAGGAGTCTGAGATAGGAGTGAGTGAGGGAAGAGGAAGAGACTTTTTATATTTTTTTTTTACTCTTTTATTTTTTTAAGTTATGAATATACAAAATTACAATCTTGCCCTAGTACACTAACAGATATGTTAACGCCATCAGAGATGTTTTTGAAGAAAAGCATCTTTGGTTTTTAAAATTAAACCAACAAAGAAACAAACAGAAGCAATGAAATAATGAAATCGAACAATCTATGAAACGATGAAATCCAACATTCCTTTGTTTCAAACAAACATAAGCAAAGAACAACAAACATGTAAAAAGGAAAAGAAAAAAAAAGAGCGAAAACCAAACAAAAGCAAGATAAAAGAGGGCTTACAGTTGTTAGGAAGATTAATTTCAATAATTTTTAATTCGTTATTTTTTTAAAATTTTAATAATATAATTTTTCAATTTTTAAAATTTCAATTTTATAATAAGAATATTAAATATGGTCTGAATCCGGTCCGGCTCCAAGCCCTTTGAGCTTGATCCGAGTATGTCTGAAATCTGTTATCATGCTTTTTAAAGGAAAATAAAATTTGGCCTGAATCTGATCCGAGTCTGAACGTGTTCAAATCCGGTCCGATCCAAATGTGTCAGAATCCGATCAGTTGGAAAGCCTTGTTTTTATTCTTAGTAAAGTAAAGTTTGTAAACCAAAAATCAAATTAACAAAATAAAAATAATTAAATACATGTTGTTTTGATAAAAATAAATAAATAAATTATCACAACAATTTTTTTTAATCAAACATATGGCGTACATATCTTAGAACTGCAAATTGCAAATGCCTTTACATTAACATCTCTATATTGCACATTGACAGTAACATCTTTACTTCTCTGTATTCATTCCAGTAGCTTTATATCATATTTGTTTCACTCTATTATCATCTTACTGAATATCAATTAATTTATATGTGTATCATTCTTCTAATTAGTCCAAGATTCAGAAAACAATTTTTTTTCTTTCTATATATCAATTAATATATATATATATATTCTTTTGTTTTCATTTAATTGGTCCTAGAAAACTAAAATGTATTATTTCTTCAATTTTACAGATCATTTTAAAAAATTCATGAGTTGAACACCCTATACGAGATTTATTTCAATGAAAATAAAACTCTTATAATCATATATATTAGAATATTCATGGATTGAACTTGATTTGATTATCTGATTTAAATTCATTAAACTCCTTTTTTTTTTTATAAAAAAAATGTGATTTCATAGTTCAATTTGAAAATGAAAAGAAAAGAAAAACTAATAAGAAAAGGAAGGTAAATAGTGATTACTTTATTACATGTTCATTCTAAGTTAGAATTAGATTCCACGGTTGTGCGATGTGCATTGTAAAGAGAAGAGTTAACTTGGTGAACGTGACGAAAGTGGAAGGGTGTTTACACTGTTCATTAATAGTGTTCTTAAAAGTAATTTTCTTTTAAGTGTAATTTTGTAATATAAACTTTTTATTAAGAGAGCATCTCCTTACACTCCACATATCTATTTCAATGTTCCTCTCCTTGATATTGGACCTGTCAATCTGTCATCAAGAACATCCTCTCTGTCATGGTTGCTGCAGAACAACTAAAGTGTCTTTTGTGCCTAGAACTGCCAATGCAGTTGCCCACTCATTAGCCAATGATTTGTTTTTGCTAAACTACCTGCATTGATTTAATGAGCTCCCAAGCTTCGTTCAGCTGACCAGCGCGGCCTAGAAGATCCACCATGCAAGAGTAATGCTCCGTACCAGGCTGCAAACTCTACTTTTTTTTCCATTGCAGCAAAATAATTTGAGCCCTTATCAAATGCTGCATGGCTACAAGCAGACAGAACACTCACAAATGCTGTGCTATCAGGTTTAACTAGGGATTGTGATTTAGGAAGATTTTATGTTGGGCTTGGGCTTATGTTAAGTTTTATAGTAGGCCTTATTTTAGGTTTGTGAAATATCTATATATGCTTGGTCTATCGCTTTTGTAAGGTTGTTGAACATTTGGTTATTTTCTGATATATAATTCGAAGAGCAGAGCTCTCTTCTTCTTGTTACCATGGATTTAGCTTGCCATGGATTTGGCAAAGGTCTCTAAAGACTACCTACGTCAAGTGTTATCAAAGCCTCGATTAACTCTTGTGTTATGGCCAACAATAGCGATGGTAACGTCTGGCACAGAGGTGGAAACCGAAGTCTGGAAGAGTTGTGGACTGCACGTGCGAACTTAGAGCAGAAGGTTGATGGAGTGTCACAGGATATTCGTCGGATCCTTGAGGTTCTAGGCAACGCAAATGGGAATCTTAGAGAATGTGAAGCTCGAGCTCGACCAGACCGGGAAGCTCGACTTTCATCGAGGGGAGATCGTGATTTGAGGAGAGCCCGACGACGTGAAATCCCTGCTCCACCTGAGCTCTCTGAGTCTGATGAAGGAGGAATTTGTCATTGGAGGTATCATAGTCGTGATTCAAGTACAGATTAAGAAGTTGAACAATGGATTTTGGGGGAACCCAGGTTTGCTGCTCAACCAAGGTATCACCGTCTTCAACCTCTATCTTCATCTTCTTCACCGTATACCCACCAAACCTCATCACCCCCACACTGATTCACCGTATACCCACTATCAAAAACCTCATGGCCATGACCAACACTCAAATCCCATCTCTGATTCACCCCAAACTCACACACTCAATCGTATACCCACCAAACCATTGACCTCCATTCTCTGCAGCAAACAGAGACCTAGATATGTCTCAAACCCATCACCAATCCGTCTCTACCACCATCAACCTCCATCTCCTTCAAGCCATTCACGCACCCATTCACACATACCAAATCAATTTCAAAGCCACCATACACGTGAAACCCACAAAACCCCAAACCACAAATTCGTCAACATCTATGAAAATCAATTCGAAACCAGTAAAACCCGTTCCCGTTTCAGCCTTGAAGCCCACCGTCATAGCCAATTTCATGACCACCAAAATGCAATCAATCCTATGTGTGAAACCCAATCCACCAAAACCCATCTTCAACCACAGAATTCGCCTTCAAACCATGACAACTGCAAGAAAAGTCGGAATTCACAAAGAAGAGATTTGGTTGACTTGGATCTCCATTCAAGCAAAGAAGATTGTAAGGTTCTAAAGAAGATTATAAATCCGTCACACTCTACATTCGAAAACTCAGCAAATAGCTGCTTCGCGATCTCTTCTTTCGCACCTCTCGATTCGAAGAACCGTCAACAACACGTCGATCTTTCCAATTCCGAGAACAAATTGTATCAAAGTGGTATTTGGGTTGCAACGCCAAGTGAGGTAAACACTAGCAAACAAATTACTTCTTTGATGTTTGATTTTCCTGAGAATATATCCAACTGCTCTGCAGCCAATGTCAATTTTAAAATTCAAATGGGTCAAACCCATGAGAATTTGGTAGGGACCAATTCCAATTCTAAACCAAAACCCCCTTTACCTGGAAACCGTCCCCCAACCCTCACTGATATGATGCAATTCGTGTCTAATTGGTTTGAATTTGAGGAAAATGAAAATACTTCTTGTGATGTGTTGGGAGACATAATTGTTGATTGTGATAATAGTGTTCAAGAAAAGCTTGTTACTTCTTGTGATGTGTTGGGATATATAATTGTTGATTGTGATAATAGTGTTCAAGAAAAGCCTACGGATTTTTTTGATGTTATTAAAAATGTAGGGAGAATGTTAAAAATGTGGAGGAGGATGATAAAATTGTGTTTTCAATTCTTGGGAATTTTACCCAACCAATGGTGGAGGCAATTGATCTTGGAGTTGTCATTGAAGCTCACAGTGGGTTTTCGGAATTCAAGATCAAATTGGCAAGACGACGCCAATGGTGAATAGCTTGGTCATTTTCTGCTTTCCGTTGGACGATTGTCTTAGTGCCATTTTGGATTTCGGATGAGCTACAGAGAGACTTCTCGATTGGGGTCTACCACTCACACAAGCCAAATAGGGGACTTCGCTCCATTGTTGTCCTACTAGTTCATTTCCATGTGCTTCAACCGAACTCGAGGTCGAATTCTTTTTAGAGAATGGGTGAATTGATGTAGGAAGATTTTATGTTGGGCTTGGGCTTATGTTAAGTTTTATATTGGGCCTTATTTTAGGTTTGTGAAATATCTATATATGCTTGGTCTATAGCTTTTGTAAGGTTGTTGAACATTTGGTTATTTTCTAATATAGAATTCGAATAGCAGAGCTCTCTTCTTCTTCTTGCCATGGATTTGGCAAAGGTCTTTAAAGACTACCTACGTCAGATGGCAAAATGGGCTAGGTTTAGAGGGTCTGGCCCTTACCCGCATGATGAGGACTGGGTTTAAACCCTGACCGCATCATTAAAAAGTCCATTTTAAGCCCTTTATTGAAAGCCCACATGATTGCAGGTCGTTTACAGGTTTTACCAGGGTTAATTTTAAACCCGTAAAAAGCCCACATAGTTAGTATTTTTCACTGGTATGTATCACTTCCAATATCCACTTTGTAGTATTTGGTCTGATGTTGTCTCTTTTTTGAACTTCCCCAGCACCATGTGCTTCACCACACCTTTTGCTTCCTTTTTTTGTTTTTGTTTTTGTTTTTGTTTTTG
Organism: Acer yangbiense; assembly: GCA_008009225.1. Taxonomy (NCBI): domain Eukaryota; kingdom Viridiplantae; phylum Streptophyta; class Magnoliopsida; order Sapindales; family Sapindaceae; genus Acer; species Acer yangbiense. The sequence continues at coordinate 20,147,682 of CM017767.1, read as the reverse complement.
TTTTTGTATTTGTTTTTTTTTTTTTTTTGAGGAAACCAGAGATTACAACACAAGAACGGCACTTAGCCGAAACTAAGGAACCAACACAGGGAGGGAATTCCTCCAGCCAAAACATGTCCTCAATAAAGGAGAGACTAATACATGGGCTATTTAATAAGCCTTTCTAGGAACGAAATTAACCGAAACACAATGCACATGCTTCAATAAATTATGAATGTCCGTAATGACCACCCCAATCTTAGAGCAGAAAGATTTAGCGCTATTGATCCATCTCACAACGATTTCAGCGTCTGGGTCAATCCTACACGGAGTTAAACCAATATCAATAGCTAGCTACAGACCCCGAAAAATGGCTTCCGCTTTCGTTACTTGCGGAGAGAACAAAGCTTCAATTTTTTGAGAACATAAAGCCATAACCAAACCTTCCAAATCACGGATCACAATCCTAAAACCCACCAAACGATCGCCCACATTAATAGCTTCGTCGCAGTTGATCTTGTACATACCTAGATCGAAGGGGATCCAAATAGGATTTCTGAAAATGGCATGAATAGGCAGCCTATCCTTCACAGCACAAGCACTGTGGAATTCAGCAACAAAACCACGAGCCCACTCTACCACATCTACCTCCTTTGCAGAAGAAGAATCATGAACTACAGCATTACGGAGTGACCGTATCTTCCATAAACACACACAAAACAGCCCTAACTCCTCTTTTAGACACACAAAACAATCAAGAATGAAATAAAAAAAATGGACTTTATTCTTGTGATTTCCAGACATATTTTGAAACCAGAAGGCACGCACTATCTTTAAGCTGTTGCAACTTCAAAGACTGTGAAGAATAGACTCATTTTTACACTTACAAATGGAACACAACCTACCAACTGGAATTTTTTAACGAGCCAAGACTTCATAAGAAGGGAGCATGTTGTTGCACGCCTTCCATACAAAAAGCTTAATCTTAGAAGGGATTTGTAGCTTCCACATAGACTTCCACCATGAAAAGGACAAGTTTGAAAAAGAACCTGAGTTTGACGAACCAATTTATGTCCGAAGGGAACACCCCACCCAATAGCCACTTTTAGCTAAATAAGATCCTTTCTGATCAAAATGCCACTGAAGAGAGTCCTTCACACGGCCTTTCCTAATGGGAATGCTCAGAATGACAGTTGTATCATCCTCCCGAAAAGCTATTTTTATCAAATCTACATTCCACCCATTAGAGGGAGTTAACAATTTATCAACTGTGGCATTGTCACCCAAAATGGGAGGGGAAAAAGGCCTGAACGTGGATGGTCTTAGGATTCATCGATCCTTATAGATACGAATCGTAGTACCATCTCCCATTCTCCACTTGGATCCTGCAACAATAATTTCTTTTCCCCACATCAAACTTTTCCATATGAAAGAGGCTGTAGTTTTATACTCCGCATCAATAAAATCACTGTTTGGAAAATAACTGGATTTTAGCACACGGGCAGCCAGGGACCTTCCATTAGCCATGATCCACCAACATTGGTTAGCTAGTACAAATTGGTTATAAACCTCCAAATTCCTGAAGCCTAAACCCCCACTCTCTTTGGTCTCACATAACCTAGACCAAGTACACCAATGAATCTTCTAAGAGATTCCTTTACTCCCCTACCAAAACTGCGCTCATAGATAATAAACTTCATTCAAAAGCCCCTTAGGAAGCTGAAACAGGTTCATTGTGTAAGTGGGTATAGATTGAATTACAGCCTTGATTATGACCTCCTTCCTTCCTGTTGAAAGGAATTTGTCACGCTAACCTTTGATTTTGTCCCAGATTCTAGTGGTGATATCAGAGAAGAGATCCTTTTTCTTTCTCCATGTGAAACAAGGAAGTCCTAAATACCTTTTATGGCAATCGACAATACTGATACCAATAATAGCCGCTAGCTGAGCGCAATCTGTAGAAGAGATAGAGGGACTCACACACAAAGCAGATTTTTTGAATTTCATAATTTGACCCGAAGCTTTTGCATAAACGTTTAGAATTCTCCTGATCAAAGCACAGTTGGATATCGTAGCCTTAGCAAATAATAGACTATCATCCGCGAAGAATAGGTGGGAGATAGTCGAACCATTCCGGCTACATTTAAAACCCTGAAATTCCCATTGCCAACCGCTTGATTGAACAAGCTAGAAAAACCTTACGCACATAATAGGAATAAATAGGGAGAGAGCGGATGACCTTGACACAGCCCTCGTGTCGGATTGATGAAGCCACAAATATCTCCATTCAGCACAAAAAAAATATGAAACAGAAGTTATACATCGCATAACCAAATTAATCCACCGCGCGGAGAACCCTAATTTTTGCATCATACTTTCGACGAAAATCCATTCCACATGATCATAAGCTTTTGACATGTCCAACGATCGCCATAAAACCCGGTTTTCTCTTCCTCCTCTTAAGTCTATGCATGCATTCAAAACTAATCAAAATGTTATCGGAAATCAACCTTCCTGAAATAAATGCACTTTGTGCCTCGGATATAACCCATCCAGCGCATGACGGAAACAGTTGGCAATAGCCTTCGCCACAATCTTGTAGAGAACGTTGCACAGACTGATTGGTCTAAAATCCGATATTATTTCCGTGACATTCTTTTTGGGAATGAGAGTAATCAAAGTATCATTCAATTTTTCCAACGAACCTCCATTATTAAGACACTCCAAGCAAGCCACAACCACACTTGATCCCGCCTTATCCCATAATTTTTGATAAAATACCGTTGGTAACCCATCCCTACCTGGGGCCTTCATTGCACCTAAGCCAAAAACCTCTTTGTGGATCTCATCTTCAGTAAAAGCAGTATCAAGAAAATTACTCATAGAAGATTTAAGCTTAGGATGAAAACTTTCCAAGATTTCTCCAATGTCATCCTGTGAAGGATTACAAGACTGAAAAAGGTCACCAAAATGATTAAGGATAATTCATTCCATCCCTCTATTGGAGTCATGCCACCGACCATCATTTCCTAGAAGACCTCTAATCTTGTTACGGGCACTCCTAACCGTTGCTTTCATATGGAACAATCGCGTATTCTGATCCCCACATTTAAGCCGATCAATCCTCGACCTCTGTCTCTAGTAGCGTTCATCGGTTTCCAAATCTAAATCTAACTGGGATTCGATTAACTTGATTGTCTTCCAAGACCCTGTACTAATATTGTTATATGCATTCTGCAATTCCATCTTTTTGTTGGAAATAACCTCTTTGAGTCTGCACCTACTTTGGTTATTCCAAGTATCTAGACAAATCCCACAATTTCGGATGTTGCCTAGGACCCCATCCACCGCACCTAGGCCTCTATTGATCACCCACGTTCTTGAAACCAATTTATTGCATTCCGGATTATCGACCCAACACTCCTTAAAGTGGAGGTGTTTTATCATGTTAAGCTCCCTAGAAACCCTAGAATTGCCCTTAAAATCCAGAAGGATTGACTTGTGGTCGGACCGCCAAAAATCAAGATGAGACATAACAAATTCTGGAAATAACTTCTTCCAATCCATATTACCCGTACATCTATCCAATCTTTCAAAAATCATTGCCTCACCTTCTCTTTTATTACACCAAGTAAATTGAGGACCAACATACCCCAAGTCTTCGAGGCTATAATCATCAAGTGTCTCACAGAAATTAGTCAGGAGTTTCCAATCCTTTGGAATACCCCCCACTTTCTCAGCACCATCCAAAACTTCATTGAAGTCTCCCAAATAGACCCAAGGTAAAGATGACATACCCGTAAGCCTTCTCAGCAGGGTCCAAGAGTGACTTCTCTGATTTACGCTCGGGTTGCCATAGAACCCAGTGAGTCTCCACCACCGATTGTAAGACGAATTCAAACGAACATCAATGTGGGCCACTGAATAACTCAACATCTCCATTTTAACGTTAGCTGCATAAAACAAACACAAACCACTTGATTTCCCTACGCAATTAACCACTAATTTCCCTTCAAAACCCAACCTAACACGTAAAATCTCCATCCTAGCTTGGCCCACTTTCGTTTCCATCAGAAACATTAACTCTGGATTGACCACCTGCTTTTGGGAAAGTAGGGAATTGAATGCTCGAGAACTTCCAAGCCCTCGAGCATTCCAAGACATGATTTTTGTTGAGGACGACGGGCCGATGAAGACATCAGGCGCTGAAGAAGTATCTATCTAGTCCGCCTTTGCTGGTAAAACCTTTTCCAGGAGAAGAACTGCAGCTTTACTTGGCAGTTTCAGAAACTGCAACAAGCGGGGCCCTAGTGAAGGAATGTAGTGATAGGGCCCAGAGACCGATCTACTACGTGAGCCGTGCTTTGACAAAATCTGAGAAGAATTATACTCTCCTGGAAAAGCTCACCTATGAACTGGTGACCACAGCTAGAAAGCTCCGGCCTTATTTTCAAGCTTACACAGTTGCAGTAGTAATAAGCCAGCCACTGAGATAATTCCTCCAGAGGCCAGACGTATCGGGTAGGTTGGTTATGTGGGCCTTAAAGCTCACTCAGTATGACATAAAATACAAGGCAAGGACGATAATCAAGGCTCAAGCCCTGGCTGACATTGTAGCAGAATTCAACACGACCTTCCATCCGGGCACTACTACGACCCCAAGCTTGAATCCGGAGTCCTCGGAATGACCTATTGATCGCAAGGCCTGGATACTATATACAGATGGAGTGTCGAATCAAGCCGGCTGTGGAGCCAGGATTGTCCTTATCGATCCTGAAGGGATCGAATGCAGCCATTGTTTCAGGTTTGAGTTTAAAACCACTAACAATGAGGCGGAGTATGAAGCCTTGTTAGCAGGAATGAAGGTTACTGAAGAGTTAGGAGCGGATTTCCTCTTGGTTAAAAGTGATTCCTAGCTTGTAATCAACCAAGTATCCGACGTATATCAGGCAAAAGGTGACAACATGTTAGCGTATCTAAAAAAGGTCCAAGAGGCAGCTACGAAATTCAAGGGTATGAAGATGGAACAGATTCCTCGAGAGAAGAATCATCGAGCAGATGTCCTGGCCAAGATAGCTACAACCGGAGGACGAACATTACCTAAAGGGATACCACTCCAACTAATACCTCGACCTAGCATTGCCACGGGGTTAGAAGTGAGCCCGGTTGACCGACTCCTTTGCTGGATGGATCCTATAACTGACTACCTCCTAAATGACACTCTTCTAGAAGATCCGGATCAAGCACGCAAACTCAAAATGACCGTTACCCGGTACTGCCTGGTATAAGGATACCTCTATCGCAAAGGAAAGTCACTCCCGTTGTTGAGATGTTTGCATCCAGATGACGCCCAATGGGCACTGAACGAGGTACACGCAGAGGACTGTGGCAACCATGTATCAAGTGAGACCCTAACCTACCAAGTTCTTAGAATGGGTTACTATTGGCCTACTTTTCACCTAGACGCCAAGAAATTTGCGTAATCCTGTGAACCTTGTCAGAAGACAACAAACCTTCATCACCTACCTCCAGAAAGACTCACTTCAATCAGCACATATTACCCATTTGCTATCTGGGGATTGGACCTAATCAGGCCACTTCCCACTACACCTGGTCAAGCCAAGCACGCTGTAGTGTCCATAGATTACTTTACCCGGTGGGTGGAAGCAAAATCATTGGTCCAGATAACTGAAGCAAACACTACAAGCTTTATCAAGGAAAGCATCGTTTAAAGGTTCGGTACCCCAATGGCCATAATCACTGATCTGGGAAAGCAATTTGACAATGTCAACTTCAGGTTTTTTTGCAAAGAGCGAGGTATCTACCTTCGTTTTGCCTCAGTAGCCCATCCTCAGACTAATAGGCTGGTGGAAGCAACCAATAAGACCATTAAGAAGCTTCAAAAGAAGAAAGGGAAGTGGGTTGATGAGCTTCCAAATGTACTGTGGGCATATCAGACTACCAAGAGGACTGCCACTAGGGAAACCCCCTACTAACTGGCTTTTAGGACAAAAGCAATCTCACCTATCGAGCACAGGCTCACATCTTTTAGGGTCCAACACTTTGAGTTAGAGGATAATGAAACAAAACTGAGAACCAGCCTAAACCTCATCGATGAGAAACAAGACAGGGCTGCAGAACGGGTAGCGGCCTACCAGAGCAAGATAACTCGGTGTTTCAATAGAAAGGTGAAGACTCAAGACTTTAAAGAAGGGGACTTGGTTCTTAGGAAGGTGACCCAAAATACCCGAAAGAGGTCTGACGGGGTACTAGCTCCCAATTGAGAAGGTCCTTACCTGATAAAGATAGTGGTTCGAAAGGGGGCCTACAAGCTGGAAGACATAGATGGTTATCCAGTAGACCACACCTGGAATGCCGATCATCTTAGAAGATTTTACCCTTAGAGTTTGAAAAAATTTATCTCGGTTGGTATGTTTCTAACTATGTACCCCGATTTTTTGCTTTTTGCTTCTTGAGAAATTCAATAAAATCAATTTTTGTTCTCCTACATGATTCTCCTAAGTTCGCCTTGCAAAATTCCGCCATTTCTAATCGCCTCAAGACCAGGAAAGGCCACATGGCATTCCTGCTGCCTTGGTCGGGGTATACACACCTCCAGGAAGGATCTGGTGCTTAAACTACCTAAGTGGCGTAGTCGCCTACCAGACTAAGGATCCGGCTTTATGGCCCTAGCTGCCCACCGCATCCTTAAGACCAGGAGAACCTATACGGACCTCTTGAAGCCTCGGACAGGGAATACCCCTCTCTAGGAAAACCTGGTGCTAAAATGGCCTTAGTTGCCTACTAGGACAGTTCGCATAAGGATTGGGATACCTCGTCAGGATACCTGATACCTTACTTCACCATAACTACGCATGAAGAACCTTGTGCTAAAATGGCCGTAGTTGCCTACTAGGACAGTTCGCATAAGGATTGGGATACCTCGTTGGGATACCTCGTTAGGATACCTAATACCTTACTTTTTTTTTTGGTTTACACCATCAGGTTTTCGGGTGGGGCGAATCCACCATACGATGCAATCAGCCCAGACCACACCCCGACTAATCCGGACTCGCACCGGGTCGGCCCACTAAGGGGTAAAGTGCTCCCAATATGTGTAGCTCCGTTCATAAGGGGAGTTGAACCCACGACCTTGCTTAAGGGATGAGAGCGTCGAACCATTCACACCAACACATGATTCGCATAAGGATTGGGATACCTCGTCAGGATACCTAATACCTTACTTCATCGTATCTACGCAGGAAAAACCTAGTGCTAAAATAGCCTTAGTTGCCTACCAGGACAGGTCATCAGAGGGTCAGGTTACCTTATCAGGATACCAGATACTTCATCCCGCCTGGCATACATATAAAAAGTTTCCATGATATAAAATTTGCTGGGTGATCAGTCAGGGTTGGTTCAGCATCGAGATTCCTTATGAAGAGGATTATAGAATATCCAGACTTACAACATTCTAATCGGGGTACCTAGGTAGCATTAGACTCCTACCTAAAGTGATCTGCTTGAACCTAAACCGGCCCATACTTGGTCAAATTTACTTGACCAGAGTATTGCAAGCTTATACTTAGAAGGGGACTATCGTCCAAGAATTGTTTCCGGAATAAAGGTGAGTGTGAACTCCTCAACTACCAAGGAAGCAAGACTGAGGCTAGGTACTAACAGCATTTCAAGTAAGTTTTATTTGATTCATGATTAAACATGCAAGTAGGCATACTGTATCAAGATATACTATAAGCAAGGCAGTATAATTGCAAAAAGATAGAGACTTTCATTCAATCAATCAACCAGGGCGCCCAACCCCCATCTCTGGGCTACAAGAATAAAAGAATAAAAAAAATAAAATGAAGTCATGCATCCTGCTGCCTTTCTCCCATCTGCTCCTCCTACCCAGCTCCATCCACCTCCTCGGCCACCTTGGCTCCAGCAGAAGCCTGAACTTCCCCAATTTATGGCACCTCTACTTCAACAGGGGGATCTGCTGTCTTAGTAGGATGTGCAGAATCCTGCCCTTGATTTTCTCGAGCAGTAGGAGGATCCTGAGTTTCCTCCTCAGTAGTTTCTCTCAAACCAGCAGCAGACTGATTTGAAGGAGGATCCAGGACAGCAGCAACCTGAGAAGGACCGCCCTGGCCTTGATCTGCATCTGAAAGTTGAGCTGCCTTGGCCATTATTTGATCTCGGTCCCAGTTGAAGGCATCCTACAGGTCAAAAGGGGGAGGTAGAGCCTGGCAACCTCGTACGAGGTAGTAAAGTATCCATCCATAAAGGAGAAATCCACCCTGGATTCCATAAAACTTAGAGAACCCCGTAGAAATCGATTCTCATTTAGGAGGACAGCTTTCTTTGCCTTCACAGTCTCTCCCTTTGCTTTGCGGCGAGTTGACTTGATGGTTTCAATGTCATAAGCGCGCTTCATCTGCTCAAACTCCACCAAGGCAGCCTACCTACCATACTCTACTTCAGTGGTAGACTGGACCAAAGAAGTCACGCTCTCCTTAGCACGGGCTAGATAGTCCTTAGCCTTTTCCAACTCCGCCTGAAGGGCTAGATTGGCCTCCTTCAGAGCCTTGACCTGCTACCCCATAACCAAGGCGAACTTGAAGCCCTACAAAGATAAAAGAACAGTAAGTACCTTATACAGAGTTATGTCGAACTAGCAAAGAAAGTTAAAGGCCATACCTCAACAAGCAGGGAAGCCTCTTTGGTAGCCAGGATGTTCATTGGAAGGGAAGACATCGACTGCAGGCCTCCACCAGGACAAACAGTAATAAATTTAGAGACAATCTCCTCCTGGTTATAGTCCCGCGACCCCGATGCAGAAGGAAGGTTGGTGGGAGGAATAGCCTTAGTAGTGGCAGTTTTCTCTTTCTCCACCCTAGCTGGGCACCTGACAGGAACAAGTGGAGGAGGAGGAGGAGGAGGAGCCACTACAATGGGCTTGGTAACTGCAACTTTGGTAGCAGGTTTCAGGATTGGAACGGGGGAAACCTTAGCCTTGGCAGCCCGGGCCAACATCTCGTTTAGAGACGAGCGTGTTGCAATCTTAGTAAGAGGAGAGGCTGGAGAGTGGGATGGTAACCCCGCTAAAGCAAGAGGAGGAGTTGATGCAGGCAGTTGAGACCCGGATGCAACACCAACACTAGAAGGAGAAATAATGGGAGAGCAGGCCGGATGGGAATCCAAGAATACCGGTCTTGAAGAAGTAGGAGAAGAGGACATAAGAGGAGTAGCATAAACTATTAGAAGAAGAATGGTTAGTACCATAAAAAAAATAACACAAAAGAAGGTGCAGAGTCACTTACCAGGAAGCGCAATAGATATCCTCAGATGCCGTTCTAACCGGGCACCTTCAAAGGTGTCACAGGTAGGATACGTAAAGTTTGTGTAACTCCTATCCTGGATCCTCCGGAGAACCCCCTGGATTCTACAGAAAGTACGCCAGTGCTCCACTTGTCTCTTTAGGAAAATTAGGTAGGAACCGAATACTCAGTGCCCCCAATATGCTCTAAATGGCCCCAAGCTCCTTTAACCACGACCCATTCATCCTTCTAGGTCCGGTTGTATTTCATGTTCGCCCCGGGTACGACGAACTTCATCTTTTTTGAAACAAATACGGTGTGTTCTAAATATGTTATCTAGAGGGGGGGTGAATAGATTTTAACTATTATTACCCAATTTTCGCATGCAAGTCAATTTTACGAAAATGCCCCTACTAGTCAAAAATACAAGCAAGTGTAATATAGTGCGGAATTTAAATAACACTTGATGTATACGTGGAAACCCAACCACTGGGAAAAACCACGGGCTGTTTAGTGCGCCACACTCGGATCTCGAAATCCACTAATCGAAATGGAGTTTACAACCTATGTAGACCTCGTCTAACACTCCGGTCAATAACCCCCCACTTCTACCACTCGGGCCTTTAAAAGTGGCTCTAGTCCAATTGCTTGAGGCCTAAGCAACCTTAGCCTTAAGACTTAATTCTCTAAGAAGAGATTATGCAACCTATGTGAATATGTATGAATATTCAGATAACAAACAAGGCTAGGTAACCTTAGATGCTTATCTAGGATGATGATATAATCAATTTAATCAACCCTAGATATCAATTGCTAAATGACATGTCAAATAGCTTAGCTAATCAAGATTAAGCAAAAACCTAATTAGCTATCACAAAAACAACACTCAATTAATTCATCACAATTAATTCTCTATTCTTGTATTTATCATATGATCAACAATATACAAGTAAATTAAAAGAGAATATGCTTGATAGTAAAAATACTAAAATAAGATGAAACTAATCAAAATCTTACCAAACATATTGTGATGATGCCAATCCAATCATAGATGCTTTCTATGTAGACATAGAGGATGCAATATGAAATTTGATGCAAAAAGGATTTGATTTGAGTGTTTAAAGGTGAGTTCTTGATTTGATTTTTTCTCAAAAATCTCTCTTGAAAGTTTAGAGTTCTAATAACTCAAGAAACTTGATCAGAGAATGAGAAAATAAGATATTTATAGACATCAAGAATTGGGCATGTGAAAAGACAATTTTGCCCCTGAAACGCACCGTTCAGCGGTTTCAATCGGTGGCCAGGCCGCCGATAACGACCGCCGAATTGAACTCGTGAAGAACAGAGCATCAACGGCGGTTTCATTCGGCGGTTTCGTGACCGCCGATCCAACCGTCGAATCAAACCCGAGGGATTAAAATCGATCAGGTATGAACGGCGGTTTCGAACGGCGGTAGTGACCGCCGATCCGGACCGCATAATTGCTTCAGACCAATCTGGACTGAAACGGCGGTTTCATTCGGCGGCCAGGCCGCCGATTATAACCGCCGATCACCAACAATGGTGAAAACCAAGGAGAAGCCAAGGGCATTCTCCATAGGCGGTCTTCGCGCGAAACCAAGCACTCATTAGTGCAAGCGCGGACGTTTCCGAACAATGTCGGGAAACGAATTATAAAGCACATATACACACAACAAGATATATCAACCAAAGTGCTAGTGTGTAAAGTGACATGTGAAGAGATGCACATAAAAATAAGCAAATATGCAATCATAGCAAGAATGCTAAGTGTGTGTGTGCTACTAAATCTCTTCAAAGAAAACCAAGCACAAGAGATTATACCTTTGGCGTGCTTGTATCTTGAGGTCATGGAAGGGCCTTTGATCTACAACATTAAACACTTAGACTACCCTTACATTCAAAACCCCAACATGTGGTTTGACCACGAAATAAGCCAATCAACAAAACGGGAATCCTTACATTTTTTTTGGGCCTCAAGTAAAATTGGCCCCAAGGTACCAAATTTGCTACCTGGTAGATGTAGTGGATCTCATCGAGACCAGGTTCCCTTAGTACACCATCCTTCTTACACTGCTCTTTCCAGAGCACTAGGAACCCCGTTAGGTTCTTCCAGAACCCCAGCGAGATCTGTAGAATGCCAGCTACAGAGCAACGAGCGCCCTACGTAGAGTGGGATGAAGGGGAAGCCTGACCCCGCACTCAAAGGAGGCTACATGGATGAGAAGGCGGCCTTTAGAAGGGGTATACACATCATAACCCCGGTAAGGAATGGATAGAGTAATGGAGTCCGGGATCCTATAATCCCTCCTTAAACGCGCCAAAGTCTCGACTGTACAGACCGAGTCTGGGATAATTCGACAGTCATGGAAATAAGACAAAGGACCAGTTTGGACTCCCGCAGAGTCAATGGCTGGGATACCCTTTTAATCTTCATCATCAACATCATCGTCGTCGTCGTCGTCCTCCTCCTCCTCCTCCTCTTCCTCCTCATCGACTATTTGAACCGGGTCTTCAGGTCTACTGTGGAAACCCGACCCTATTCGGGGGTTTCTGCCAGAGCGACGACGCTAAGACGGAGTACCATCATTAGCGACATTACCTTCATCCCGACCTGTCTTCTTTCCTCTTGTTATCGGGGAACTCTCTTCTGAATCCACTCGTCGCATATTCAGGAGGTTATCGAGGTTATCGAGGTTATCATGAGGATTGGGAGAGGTTGGATAAAGGTTTGAAAATGTGGGTTGAGGGTTTAACGAAGCTAGAGGAAGGTCTTGTGTAGAAGTAGGGAGCTTTGATGGTGATGCCATTGTAGTAGAAGAAAGAAGGAAAAGAAGATTCTTGAGAAAGAAGGAACTCGAGAGAGAAGGAAGATCGATTCTTGATTCTTTTGAAAGTGTAAGTGAGCGTGCGTAAGTAAGGGAGAGAGTGGTGTATTTATAGACAAAGGTGGATGGTTACCGGAATAGAAAAAGAAATACGGAGTAATGACCGGAGATGTGTTTGAGGCGGTTTAAGAAAATCGTGCAAAAAACGGCTCGTTTAAATCTACGGACCAATCATCATTTGACACGTGGACTACTCATTAAATACTATCGTATCAAAGGAAGTTGTTAACCCAAAATTGTCACCGGGGTGCAATTTAGAATTAATGGTATGTGATGGACCCGGATCTAATTAGACCTGGGCTAGCGGGATACTCTATACCCCGATATTCCACTGGTTCACTGGAATCTGCTAGGCGAGATATTGCATGTATGTAACGGACCCGGATCGGGATTGACTGGGGCCAGCGAGATACTTAGTAGCCTGGTATCCCGCTGGGTATCATGAATCTGATATTATGATGAATACAAGTAATGGGATGGACGAGTTTCTTATACGGTGGATGTATGAAAGCTGAAAGGCAGTTTATATATATATATATGTGTGTGTGTGTGTGTGTGTGGATTTGATATATGATCTTTACAACTCGGTATTTGAACTATCAATATTACAGCATGGAAGAAAATAAAGCCTAAAGGAGAACGATGGAGATGGAGCTTTTCGTGCCTGTCAATAAGTAGAAAAAGTGAATTAGGGTTTCGATCCCCTTTTCCTATGAACATATGATTAATATATAGGCCCGCTTTCTTGCTAAGCACCCCTAGAACCTCGGTCTAGGGTTTCAGTGATACACGGTCTTCCTATGGAGTCCGATAAATTCATCGGGAAATTGATCCCAAAAGACCTGGTGATTCCTTCTTTTCCGGTTCCCAAATGAGTTGAGTCATATTTAAAATATGACACTAAATTGGCGAGAATGAATGTCGCGTTGTAGCTTGAGTTTTTATCTTGAACAGTGACGTTTAATGTCTATTTTTATATGTAGTCTATTCTTCGGGGTGCCCCCCTCCTGCTTCAGCGGGGTCAGTCTACTGGGATCCTGGTATATGTCTTGCCATGTGTATATCACGTGTTTCGCTGGTCGGGGTACCCCGGGTACCCTGTGTCTCTCACGCTCCTTTAAAAGCGATGTTCGCGGATATCGAGGTTTCAAGTAGCGGGGTACCAGGATACTCAAGTATCCGAGGTATCCAGGGTAGTTGGGTGCCAGGATCTGGTGATAGTTGTGTCTCCCAAGCCCCCACTTATTTTTTTAGCTTCCTAGTGCTTTTCATGGTCCCAGGGATTCTGGACCTGGCCGAGGTGGGTAAAGGCTCTTTCTCTAGCCCATCAGCTAGCAGGCCAGGTACCCGGACATCTTTTCGCTTCTACTTTGGATCCTGGCTTTCTTCTGTAAGCTAGTGGAAAATTCTTTTTTGATCCCTGCCAATTATGGCGGTTAACAGAAGTCCCCCCTGACTTGAACATCGGTGTCTTGCAGGGGTTGGAGTCAGGATTCCCTCGTCCACTCGAAGGATTTTCCGTCTTGTCTGCTTATCTAGTCTCGTCCGGTTGGCTTCCACAATTGATGAGAGTATCTTTCTTGGATTTGATTGCATTTAATGCTCGACCCACGTGTCAGATAACGTCTGTCTTCAGGTTTTAAATTGGCCGTTTTTGGCGCGATTCCCTTGAAACTGTCATGATTCATCTCCGACTTCGTCTCTTCCTCTACCTCGATATCAGCCCGTCTTTGCCTATAAATGCACCCTTCCTTCTTCCCTCATACGATCACGCTTATTTGAACCTTTAAGAGCTTCTGTTTCTTCTTCTTTCTCTTATAAGAATCATATTTGCTTTCCTTCTCTTACTCAAATGGCCTCACCTTCCAACAAACCAGCTTCTGCATCGGTTCTCCCAAAAGATAGCCCGACAGTCTTAGCTACTCCTCCACCTTCTTCTCCGAATCTTCCTGAAAACATTGACGAGATGCTTGATACGGGACGAACAGGATCAGGTGATGATTCCCCGACGTCTAAAGAGCTGAAACGAGGTCGGGACGAGGGCGACGTCGTCGATGACAGTACTCCGCTAAAATGTCGTCGTCCTAGCAAGAATCAAAGAATTGGGTCGGGTTCTGGCACTGGGCCCAAAGACCCAGCCCGAATCGCTGATGAAGATGACGATAAGGCTGAAATCGAGGCAGATGAGGGGAATGCCCCTGACTATCGGTCTAACTGGGGTTCACATAGGCCCATTGTCCTCCTTCCACGACGGTCGAATTGTCCCGGACTCCATCTGTACATCCGAAACTCTTATCCGATTGAGGACCTTTAGGATACCGGACTACCTCTCGCCATCTCTCCCTCATCAGGGTTATGACGTTTACACCCCCTCCGAAGGTCGTCTGCTGATTCATGTAGCCGCCTTTGAATGCGGGGTCCGGCTTCCACTTCACCCTTCCCTCCGCCGAATACTTGTAGCTTTGGAACTAGCCCCACTCCAGATTTCTCCCGGGTTCTGGAAGAACTTGACAGGGTTCTTGGTGCTCTGGAGAGAGCAATGTGAGAGGGACAACATTCAGAGGGAAGTGGGCATCGACGAGATCCGCTACATCTACCAGGTAGCCAGCCTATCACCCCGAGGTCAGTTTTATTTGAGACCCAGTAATAAAATGAAGTTCGTCGTACCCGGGGCAAACGTGAAATATAATCCCCCCTGGAAGGATGAATAGATAGTAGTCGAAGGGGAATGAGGCCGCTTAGTGCACATTGGGGGGATCGAATATTCCGTTCCTACCCAGTTCTCTCCCAAAGACAAATGGAGTTCAAATGAGTTGTCTCCTGAATCCAAGGGGATTCTAACAAGGATCCAGAAGCGGGGTTATATTAACATGAAGTACCCCTCATGTGACTCCTTCGAAAGAGCCCGGCTAGAGAGGTATCTGAGGATATCTGTCGCTGAACCGGGTAAGTGATCGTGCTTTACCAGCATCTTTCCTCCATTCTCTCTCTCTATGTTTATTATTACATATTTTCTTATGTATATATATATATATTTTTTTTGAAGTTTCAGCAATCCCTCCTTCGGCATCCCCTTCTACTGCTACGGGACCGCCAATCCCGAATTCTCAAGTACCTCGCTCTCCCATTCCTTCACCTCCTAGCGCCGAGGTCACCTAAGGGTCTTACCCCTCGGCACCTTCCTCTCCTCCTATCTTGGCGGGGTCCCCGCTTCGTTTCCCGAACCCTTCTCTAACAAAAATTGTCGCTCGTCCCTCGCTTAGCGAGATGTTGGCGAAGGCAGCCAAGGTCAAAACTTCTCCAGTCCCTAAGGCGAAGCCACCCACTAAGATTGCTAAGCCTGCAGTTGCAGCTGCCCTTCCTTCTTCTCAGATTCCTTCTGCCATGCCCTCCACTAGGGCGGAGAAGGCTAGACCTGCCTGGGTGGACAAAGGAAAGAATTCCACCTCTAGAGCTCCCCCTGCTAGCCTTTCATCCGAGTCAAGGCCACAAGATAGCAGCCAAGATGACATTGTTTCCAAGTTCATCGCAGCGTGTCCCGGTGGGGGTCTGTAGTCGATGTCCTTTTTGCCTACGGAGATTTTGGCTACCAAGGGGGCTTCCCTACTCGCCGAGGTATGATTTTGCTCCCTTCAAGTTGGTATACATATATAAATGCTCATGTATCTCATTTGACTATATTATTATTATTTTTATTTTTTTTATTTTTAGGGCTTCAAGTTTGCCTTACCTATCGGACAACAGGTGGCAACTTTGAAGGAGGCCAATTTCGCGCTTCAGGCCAATTTGGAATAAGCCCACGCCGATCTAGCCCGGTCTGAAGAAAACGTCACTGCCCTGGTCCAATCTGCAACTGAGTCTGAATCCGGGAGACAGGCTGCTCTGGTGGAGTTGAAAAGGATGCAGCGTGCTTATGACACGGAGACTATCGTTTCCACCCGGCATAAGGCTGAGAGGGAGTCCGTCAAGGCGGAGATGGCGGTCCTTTTATACGAGAACCGGATCCTGCGGGGATCCGTGAAGATCTTAAAATCTCGACTGGATTCTGCCTTCACGGACGGATATTTTATTGCCTCTTACGAGGTTGCCAAGGCCTTCCCACCTCTTTTCGACTTGATGACTCCTCTTGGCTGGATCGGGACCACATTATGGCTAAAGCCGTAGCCCTTTCAAATATTGGCCCTGACCAAAGAGGTCCCTCAAAGGATGTCTCTGTCCCGAATCCATCTTCTCTCCCTCCTATTGCCGGATCAGGAGAAAACGTTGAGGGGGAATCTCAGGATCCTTCTTCCATTCAGGAAGATGTTGGGCAGGCTTCTGTTCAACGCTCGAAGGT
Organism: Acer yangbiense; assembly: GCA_008009225.1. Lineage (NCBI taxonomy): Eukaryota > Viridiplantae > Streptophyta > Magnoliopsida > Sapindales > Sapindaceae > Acer > Acer yangbiense. The sequence goes on along the minus strand of CM017767.1, from coordinate 20,131,141 downwards.
GGCGGGCTCTCCTGCTGCGACCAGCTCACTTGAAGAAAGGCAGGCAAAAGGGGAACAGGCGGTGGAATCCCGGCAGGAAAAACACGCAGGAGGGGGGGATGATATATGACTTTGCTTTTTTCTTTATCTGAATTTATTTTTGTAACTGTTTGTAGCCCGGAAATGGGGGTGGGCACCCTGCCTAAGTTAATGAACTCTTTCCAATCTTGCGATCATTCTCTTTTATCCTCCTAATATGCTTGCTTGTTGAACTTATGCCTTGCCCCATGATGGTGCTTGTATGTTTGAACGTGATCCAAGTAAAGACTATCCTGACTCCTGTATAGTTTTAGCTTCCATCTTAACTTGCTGGTGAACGGTAGGTCTTCAGTTTGTCTTGAATACATTCCTTAGTTAATAATCTCTCTTAGCAGAAATCAGCTATTAGATATCATGTCTGACCATTGCTCATTTAACTTTGCTGAATTTTTTTGCTGGGAATCCTGGTGATGGCTTCATCTTAGTCACCTATCAGGGTGAAACGTCTGGCTCCCAGGTGTAATGGCCTAGTTCCCTGATGCCTTGTTTCTGAGCGGCTACTAAAGCCATTTCAACTCAGACCTTTGAATGTAACAAGGAGAAGTGGTAGTACGATGCAGAAAGATGTCAGGTATCCAGATGGAGTATCTTGGCTTCTTGGTGAACTGTCTTAGCAAGCAGTTATGGCTACTTTGACACCAGGTTCATCCTGGAGGGGGCTATTCCCCGTCCGAGGCTTCAGGAGGCCCATACAGGTTCTCCTGGTCTTGATGAGGGCTACTTTGACACCAGGTTCATCCTGGAGGGGGTTATTCCCCGTCCGAGGCTTCAAGAGGCCCATATAGGTTCTCATGGTATTGATGAGATAGATCCTGGCGAGTGATTACACCCCTTATGCATTTGAGCACCAAGTCCTTCTTCGAGAAGGGTATACCCCGACCAAGGCAACAGGAACGCCATATGGCTTTTCCTGGTCTCGAGGCAAAATGGAACGATGAAGACTTGCTTAGGCGAAATTAGGAACACTAAAACTGACTTTATTGATTTTCTCAAAAGCAAATACAAAGTAGAGAAAGGTCGGGGTATACATATCAGAAATACACCAACCGAGCTAACATCCTTCTTCAAGTCTTGAGACTAAGTCCTCTTAGAATGACCCTTCTTCCTGAGGTAACATACTGGGTACTCTCCTTTATTTCCAAACTGTTCTGTGCTTTCCAACTATGCCTCCCCGAGACCCGATTTATGGATGACGCGGGCACACTGCCTTGTCAATGCAGCAGGATTAGCAGACACTGCATAACATGTGCGGGCTGCCTGCTGGTCTCCCCTGACTTTTCCTACCTCGGTCCCAACTGAAAACTTCAGGACATTGTGATAAATGGACAAGACTCATTTGATGCCTAATAAAAATGGTCTTCCTAAGATTGCATTATAAACGGATAGGGTGTCTTCCACGATGAACTCAGTCATGATGTTCTGTTGGAGGGGGACTTCTCCGACTATCACGGGCAAGATGTGTGTTCATACTGGCATCACAGAGTCCCTTGTAAATTCGTATAAAGGTGTGGTGCAGCTGTTGTAACAGGGATTCTTCAGGTTGAGCTTCTCCAGTGCTCATTTAAATAGAATGTCCACACTACTCCCGGTGTCTACAAGGATGCGGTGGACCCGACAATTAGCAATCTTTACCGTGATCACCATTGGATCGTCATGGGGTTGCACTGTGTTGCAGACATCATCCTCGGTGAAAATGATCTGAGCGGACCGCGGGTATTCCCGTGATTCCCGAGATACCCGGAACACATCCTGGCTAGTGGCGAGTTTCGGGATCTTCCTAGCGTGATTCTTTATTGAATTGTTGGACGTCCCAGCTAGAGTTGGTCCTCCACTTATGGTATGGATGACATGGGATCTGTTGCATCAAATCCTTTCCTTCGTCTTTTCTCCTTTCTTCTGCATCCCGCATCTCCTTCTGTACTTCATTTCCCATTTTAATGCTGTCCCGTACTTATTGTAAGAATTCTGTTAAAAGTCCTCCTTTTACCAAACTCTCAATCTGGTTGCGGAGGCTATAGCACTCAGATGTGTTGTGCCCGACATCCTCATGAAAGTCGCAATACTTGTAAAGATTTCTTTGATCAGCAGGGACTTTTATTGGATCGGGCTTTTTGAGCAAGCCCTTATCGCGGATGGCCAGGTATATGGTTTCCTGAGAGGCATTAAGAAGAGTGTAATGGTTATACCAGTCTTCCTCCGTTGATATGCGGGCTACCTCTATTAGCGGAGGAGTTGCTCGGGGTGGAGTCCTTCTTGTAGGGTATCTTTCCCGGTATTGAGGAGGCGGCGGCCTGTACGTCGATCGATTCGGAGGAGGGTTCTGGACTCTCTTCGTAGGTGCTGACTTAAGAGATTCCTTCTTAGACCGCTTAGACTTCCGGGCTTCATCGTGTTCAACCTTAATTCGGAGCTGCTCATCTATATCCACCTGCTCCAACACCCTATCATGCTTTCTGGTATGTCTCAGACGGGTGTTTGGCAAACGATCGGAATAACCTGCCAGCCCACAAGTTTCTTCTGAAGTTGGCGAGGGTTTCCTTCTCGGCGAATACTCCCATCTAGATCACTTCCTTGTGGAACTTTTCTACATAAGATCTTAGTGTCTCACCCCGTTCCTGGATCACATATTGTAGAAGGACGGGATCCTTGGGGCGAGGCTTGATTCCCTGGAATTGAGCACAAAAGTCGGTAGTGAGCTTTGCGAATGAATCTACACTTCCTGGGGGCAACTTTTTGAACCAAGTCTTGGCACAGTCGGTCAGTGTTGAAGGTAACATCCTGCACATAGCTGACCGGGTAGCGTTTTGAATTTCCATCTAGTGGACAAAGCTCTCCATGTGACTCACGGGATCCTCCGATCCAAAATACTTCTCAGTGGGCATTTTGAACTTGGGGGGCAACTCGGCTTCTCGAATCCTCCTGGAAAATGGCGTGTTCATCTCCCCCAGTGGGTTCTTCCGAGTACCCCGTTGCTTTCCTTTCTTCAATTCCTCGAGCTCCTTCGCCATCTTAGCCATTTGATCCTCAAGGCGTTTGGATCCGTTATGCCCGGATCGTGCCACCGAGTCTTCATTGTCCGAGGTTTCTGATTCTCCATCAGGTTCCTTACGCTCCCCTTCCCGCCGATGGGTACCCCTGGTCCCTCCTGGATCCAGTACTGCCACCAATGTCGGGCTGGGGATTCCTTTTCCTTACCGCTGGCCTTGTTTTTGAATGGGCCTTTCTTAATGGGATATTGGTAGCTGATCTCGCCAATCGATGTCTGAGATCTTCGGGATGATTCCGTGTTGGTAAAGGCGGCCCGAGTCTGTCAAACACCGGTGCCCGGGTACTTGGTCCTGCTCCTTCTGCCAATCTGGGTGCTTCAAAGGGTATCCCTTGGGTGATCATCCGAAGGCAGACGCTCTCCACATAGGTAGCAGCACGTTGCTCTATGGCCTCCCGAGTCACTTCCGGGTCATGTGGTGCTGATCCAGGATTAGGCGACGGGACTGGTACCGAGATCTGGCTTCTGATTCCCTTCTTTTTCCTTTGATTTCTCTGGGTGGAAGCGAGGGAATGGGGTCCTGAGTTCGTGGGCTGCCCCTGGGAGGATCGGAGCCTCATCTTCTATTTTCTTCTGAGTTGAACTTGAAAGTTTGTTAATGGTGGGGGGTTGTTCCCACAGACGGTGCCAAAGCGTTAACCCAAAATTGTCACCGGGGTGCAATTTAGAATTAACGGTATGTGATGGACCAGGATCTAATTAGACCTGGGCTAGCGGGATACTCTATACCCCGATATTCCGCTGGTTCACTGGAATCTGCTAGGCTAGATATTGCATGTATGTAACGGACCCGGATCAGGATTGACTGGGGCCAGCGAGATACTTAGTAGCCTGGTATCCCGCTGGGTATCATGAATCCGATATTATGATGAATACAAGTAATGGGATGGACGAGTTTCTTATACGGTGGATGTATGAAAGCTGAAAGGCAGTTTTTATATATATATGTGTGGATTTGAACTACGATCTTTACAACTCGGTATTTGAACTATCAATATTACAGCATGGAAGAAAATAAAGCCTAAAGGAGAACGATGGAGATGGAGCTTTTCGTGCCTGTCGATAAGTAGAAAAAGTGAATTAGGGTTTCGATCCCCTTTTCCGATGAACATATGATTAATATATAGGCCCGCTTTCTTGCTGAGCACCCCTAGAACCTCAGTCTAGGGTTTCAGTGATACACGGGTCTTCCTGTGAAGTCCGACAAATTCGTCGGGAAATTGATCCCAAAAGACCTAGTGATTCCTTCTTTTCCGGTTCCCAAATGAGTTGACTCCTATTTAAAATAGGACACTAAATTGGCGGAAATGAATGCCGCATTGTAGCTTGAGTGTTTATCTTGAACGGTGACGTTTAATGTCTGTTTTTATATGTAGTCTATTCTTCGGGGTACCCCACTCCTGCTTCAGCGGGGTCGATCTACTGGGATCCTGGTATATGTCTTGCCATATGTATGTCACGTGTTTCGCTGGTCGGGGTACCCCGGGTACCCTACGTCTCTCACGCTCCTTTAAAAGCGATGTTCATGGATATCGGGGTTTCAAGTAGCGGGGTACCAGGATACTCAGGTATCGAGGTATCGAGGTATCGGGGTATCCGGGGTAGTTGGGTGCCAGGATCTGGTGATGGTTGTGTCTCCCAGGCCCCTACTTATATTTTTGGCTTCCTAGTGCTTTTCATGGTCCCGGGGATTCTGGACCTAGCCGGGGTGGGTATAGGCTCTTTCTCTAGCCCGTTAGCTAGCAGGCGGGGTACCCGGACATCTTTTCGCTTCTACTTTGGATCCCAGCTTTCTTTTGTAAGCTAGTAGAAAATTCTTTTTTGATCCCTGCCAATTATGGCGGTTAATAGAAGTGTTAATCGAAAATTATCACTGAGGTGATTTTTCCAATTAACAATTCAAGGAACTGGAATCGAGGTAGATTTCAGTTAGATCTGAAAACTCAAATCCAAAAGTTTGCCTTTTACCTTTTAAAACCGACTTAGGTCATCCCTACAGTTTCATGTGCGCGCACATTCCCATGAACTGAACTCGCGAGAACAGAACACCATGCTTCCAATTTTTGCTAAGCTCTCCCGCGGGTTCACTCCTTCTGGTTGGCGGGTTATCTTCCATGGATCCAAAGTCGTGGTCTCTTCTTTTGAACTTTCACAAGTTTGGTTCTTCTGGCAGGCGGCTATGTTCCCGTCAGTTTGTTCTCGCGAACTTTTGCTTGAATCTCCGGTAGGCTTGGTCCTTCCATCTCGCAGCTAATGTCAGCTAGCATGAAGTCGCTGAAATGACATAAACTCCTCCGCAAGTTTGCTTCATCTGCCTAGCGGGTATGTTCCCGTTAGACCTGAAATCGTAGCAGGTATATGCCCTTTCCTTGGGCCTTTTTTCCTAGCTTTCTAGACTCCAAAACCTGCACATACACATTTCACACAAAAATATATACACCCCTAGCTTAATGCTCAGGGAATTACACAACAAGTAGTACATATTACATAATTAATATCCAAGGTTGTGGGTCAAATGACCCCAAAACCTATGTACTTGTCTCTAGTCAATAATTACAAACACAACAAATATACGATATTAAAAGTGAATTCCGACCCTCTTCTTCTCGTCAACAACCTGCATATACACAATATCCATTAAAATGTGAACGATACGTGCTTGTGCTCCTTAACTCTGAACAAGGTAAAGGAGGGGAAAGTGGCAAACTAAGGAATGTGTGTTCTTTAGGAATCCACATTCTAGAATCTGGTGTGGACGTCACTTTAAGTGTAGGAGGCTCTTTGTACATGTCCTTTCGGACCCACATTTGCCTTGGTTTCCCCGAAGGCCTCCTAGGTAACACATTCCTAGTCTTGCAGAATTCATGATATTTCATACAATTAGGCATTTTGTGCCCTTGAGTTCCACAATAATAACAAGTATATTAGTAGAAACTACCTCATTGTTTGTCATCCTTCGCCATGCTTCTGAGGTTATTGGTGGAGCGCTTCCTCGCTGGACAGACTCTGTTCAACTCATCCACCATGTCCCTCACATCCATTTCCTTCATCAGAACAAAGATCCTATCTTGCATCCTTTTTAAAGATGATGCATAGGCCTCTTTCAGATCAGCCATAAGCTGTATGATCTCTGTGAGATACTTCATTTGCTCCTTCTTCTCTTGTTCAACCTTCTCAATTCTCAACAACAACCTAGTGTTAAGGTCAACCAATTCATTCTTTTTTTTGTGCTTCAAGATCACTTAAGGTCTTTACATCTACCTCTAAGGCTCTCAAAAATTCATCCATTTCTTCGAATGAGTCTAAAGCGGCCTTGTTAGATGGGCATCCTACCACATCCTTGATTTCCTTCCTTGTCAGAGGCTCAACACCAAACATATCAAACTCCACCATGTCATCCAAGATGCTCAAGGTGAGTTTTCCCCTGTATACATCCACAACTGCCCTTAAGGTTGCCATAACGGCCTTCCTAGCAGCACGGGTTGGGAATTTCCATGCTCATCCTTATCCTCTACATCTAATACCACGAAGTCAGTAGGGATGAGCAAACGATCAACCTTGAGGATTACATCCTCAATCACTCCTCGATGACTGGTATGCCAGACGCAAACATATGGAAGTGGGCTTAAGGCCACTCAATCCTAGCCTCTCATACACAGAGTATGGCATCATATTAATGCTTGAAACAAATTATAGCACGGTGTGTATAAAACTATCTAGAGGGGGGTGAATAGATTTTAAGCTTATTACCCAATTTTTTGTATTAAGTCAAAATTACGAATTTACCCCTAACTAGATAAAGCAACAAATCAAGTATAAAATGCGGAAATTAAATAAGACTTGATTTTTACGTGGAAACCCTCACGGGAAAAACCACGGGCTAGTAAGTAAGCCACACTCGAACCTCGAATCCACTAAATGTGTAAAACGATTACAACCTAATCCTGGAAGTAATCACACACCTACCTAATCCCGGTATGAGTGAACCTAGTCCAATTTGCATGCGATCTAAGCAACCTAATCCCGAATGCTACACACAAGACTTACTTTCTCTTTGAAGAGAATAACAACCCTAAGTGAATATATGAACATCCAAATGCAACATAGAGCAAGGGAAACCCTATATGCTTATCTAAGATGATTAATATGCAATTAGAACAATCCTAGATATCAAAACTAAATGACATGTCAAATAGTTTAGCTAATCAAGATTAAGCACAAAACCTAATTAGCTATCGCAATACAACTTCTCAAACATACATCATACTAATCTCAAACTTGTATTCAAAGTATATAAAATAACATACAAGTAATTAATTGAGATTGCTTGTTAAGAGAAACACAAAATATGTAAGATATTAGTGAAAAGCTTACCAAGCAAAGTATGATGAAGAATCCATGCAAGATGTCATCTAGATGATCAAGGATGATGCTAGATGATGATTGATGATCATGAAAAAGTGTTTGAGTAAACTAAAAATGAGTTCTTTGGAATTTTTCTTCTCTTTGAAAAATATCCTAAGTATGGAATCTGAATATGAACTCTTGTGATTGACCTAAAGTCAAAGTGGCATATATATAGGGGGCCAAAACAAGGTGTGGTCGTTTTGATAAGTTGGCCTCATATTTGCCTTGGGCGCTGTACGTAGAGCGCCTCTTGTACAGCTCCCCTACTCTGTTCTCACAAGAAAACAGAGTGGCGCTGTACGTAGAGTGCTTTGTACAGCGCCTGTACAGCGACCCAACAGCGACCGAATTAAATCGATCAGGTCCAGCGCTTCTGTAGAGCACTTTTGGGAGCGCCCAATGCAAAAATGCAATCCTAAGTCTAAGCATGACAAGGCAATTGGATATGCAAGATGCAATCAAACTAACATGCAAGAAGAGATGTTAATGAACATTAATGCACAAAAATAAGACACACAACATACAAGTATTAAACAAATGCATGAGTTGTGAGTGTGTGCAACTATCTCTTCAAGACAAGTAAGCACAAAGAAATATACCTTCGGTGCTTATCAATACGAGGTCTTCAAAGGGCTTCGAACAATAAACCCGATACCTAGGCTACCCTTACAAAGAACCCCAACATGTGGTTTGTCCACGAAATGAGTCAATCAACAAATGGGAACCTTACAATGCTAGCTCCTAAATCAAGCATAGCCTTCTCCTTTAAGGAGGTCCCTACAGTGATGCCCAACTCAAAACTTCCTAGGTCCTGCTCCTTGGAAGTATATCCACTCCTAGAACTAGTAATGGCGTAGGCATGCTCTTGCATTGGGGCTTTCCCCTTATCTTGCTGCCCATTTGCCTCTATTACCTGTCCTAGTTAAGTAGACAACTTCTTCAATGACTCTTCTATGCCCATCATCCTGTGGTCCATCTCCTGCTGATAAAATTATGGAGGATTGTAATTGCTCCACTAGTTTGAGTTCCCAGAACTTTGCTGGCCCTGATAATGATTCTGGCGGTTGTTTTCACCCCATGATTGGTTCTGATCATTCCTTGGTTGTTGATAGGCATTGTTGTTGTTTCTCTGCCTTCATTGATTCCATTGGTACATGGCTTGGGCCTCTACCTCTGAATAAACCTCTATCTGGGAGGTGCATACGTCTGCTCTATGTCCAGCCGTACCACATGCTTGGCACACCTTTACCTGCTCATTCTGCTGCTCTTGCTGATTAACCATCATAGCCTTAACACTATTATTCAAGATCTCCATCTGCATGGCTAGCTCTGCACTACCACCCCTGCTTCCCTTTGTGCTTCTTTATTGGGAATTATGTCCCAACATCTCATATTTGTTGAACACAAAGTCTGCGGTGCACTCCCTCATCGCTCCACCACAGGCATTGTCGACGATCGCCTATGTGAGTCCAATAAGTCCATCGTAAAAAGACTGCACTTGGGACTGAAGTGTAAAGTCATGGTGTGGGCACTGAGCTAGAAGAAGTTTGAACCTCTCCCATGAATCATGAAATGCTTTTCCTTCTTCCTCTTGGAAGTTTGCAATCTGTCCCTTGATTTCCTTGGTTTTCCAAGATGGGAAGAATTTGGAGAAGAATTTCTGCTCCACCTCAGCCTATGAAGTGAGAGCCCCTGCTAGCAAAGCCATAAGCCACTTCTTGGCTAGGTCTTTCATGCAGTATGAAAAACAGCGCATCCGCAGTAAATCCTCTGTTAGCCGGCACAGTGGTATCGTAGTGATAGCATTATAATACTCCTTCATGAACTGAAGGGCGTCTTCGCTCGGCTTGCCGTAATTGGATGGCAGGATGTTATAGTGTAAGTTCTTCAGCTCATAGTCCCACTGAGCGGCATTCAATGCTATGGTTGAAGGATGTGCCCCCACAGTGGGCAATGAGAATTCTTTCATGCAGCACGTATCCTCCATTGAATTCCTGGTGATGGTTCTGCACAGAATTCAGAAAAGTAACGAGAATCAACACGAAAAAGAAAGGTATCAACTATTTTAAGACTAGAAAGTAATGTAACTATAAAATTAACTAACAATTTTAAATTCTAACTGTGCCTACATCCCCGACAGCGGCGCCTTGAATTTTGACGTGCCCAAATAGGTTCTAATAAAACTACAAATACCTACATTATTCTACCTCGGCTATTCTAAAGGGATGTGCAAGTGTTTCACCCTTTGCAAGTGCACAAGTCGTTCAACTCGTATAGGGTGCACAAGTACGGGTTATCGTTACCACGAGAAATAGGACGTCTAGAAAGTTAAATCACTAGTCTAATGCTTAGGAAAGCAATAAAGTTACAGATTAATGTTTCAAGTCTTAACTAATTCAATATCTAAAATGAGATTGAAAATTAATGAGATAAAGATGCTAGGGGGGGTATGAACTTAACAATGATACACCACCAAGTAACCACTCTTGTAAGTTTTAGATCAAATCACTCAGGCTAGTTCCATTTATAATTAAAAGCACACTCAACAACTCACTCAAAGTATCCTCTAAGGTCTTAGATGAACATTAAGTGAGTGTTTGGTGTTGGAACTGAAATCGAGAGTGTGATTCACAAAGTTATTACCATTAATCAACACACTCTACTTAATGAGTTATTGGATGACAATACACAAATCAAAAGTTATGAAGTAAGTATGTCATCAACCTTTATCACACATTACCAATACATGTTCTTCAAAAGTCTATTAGAAACATGTCATGATTTAGTCATTTTAAAACATTGATAAGCACAAGGTGATTATGTTGGGGTTTTTGCCCTAAAGCTTGTAATTTGTAAATGTGAATTGAACATAAATAAAAGAAGTAGTTTACTCATGTGGCAAATCTAATCTAATCCAATCAGAATCTAAGGTAACTAAAGTTTCCACTTCTTATCCAATGGCTTTATATGTTTTTGATACTAATTTTTCATTGTCACATAAAGTTTTTTTTGTCATAGGTTGGTTCTACAGTTGAACCTAAATCTTTTTCCCAAGCCATCAAATACCCACATTGGAGAGCAGCAATAGCCACTGAAATTAAGGCATTAGAAAGAAATAACACATGGGATCTAGTTTCGTTACCATCATCCCATAAACCTATTGGGTGTAAATAGGTTTTCAAGGTTAAGTATAACTCTGATGGTTCGATTGAACGCTACAAAGCTCGCTTAGTTGCGAAAGGCTACAATCAGATTGAGGGTCTTGATTATCATGATACATTCGCTCATGTGGCAAAATTAGTCGATGTTCGACTATTGCTTTCTATTGTCGCTATCAAAGGTTGGGACATTCAGCAATTAAATGTCCATAATGCCTTTCTACAAGGAGATCTGGATGAGACAGTGTACATGACTTTACCACCTGGGTTTTCAAAATAGTGGGAGCAAAGAGTGTGCAAACTCAATAAATCGTTATATGGTTTGAAACAGGCATCGAGGCAATGGTTTGCTAAGTTCTCCAAAACCTTGACAACATTCGGCTTCACTCAGTCTAAGTCTGATTATTCATTGTTTACTAACATATGTGGTTCTACTTCTATTTTTGTCCTTGTTTATGTCAATGACATTATTGTCATAGGAAATGATCCCCCTCATATTCAACAACTGAAAAGTTTTTTGGAACAAAAATTCTACATCAAGGACTTGGGAAGATTAAAATATTTTCTTGGTATTGAGGTGGCTAGATCACAACAGGGGATGTTCCTCACCCAACACAAATACACAATGGACATTTTGGCTGATGTTGGAGTTACAGGTGGTTGAGTTTCAGAGTTCCCTATGGAACAACACATCAATCTTACTGCTGACAATGGTGTTTTATTATCGAAATCTACCATGTACCGTCGGCTAGTTGGCCGCTGTAAGGTTCTCATTTGTTGATTGGCTCATTTCGTGGACAAACCACATGTTGGGGTTCTTTGTAAGGGTAGCTTAGGTGTTGTTGTTATTGCTCAAGCCCTTTCAAGATCTCAAGGTGTCAAGCACTCCAAAGGTATATCTCTAGTGCTTATTTTTCTTGAAGAGATTAGTTGCACACACACACTTATCATACATTGCATATGTGTGCATTCTCTTCACATGTCACATTTCACACTTGCACTTATATGTTATATTTTGTTGTGTATATTTGTGTCTTGTAGTCTTATAATTTGTTTCCCAATATTATTCAGAAACGTCCGCGCATGCATTAGAATGTGCTTGGTTTTACGTGAAGACCGCCTACGGAGAATGCCCTTGGCTTCTCCTTGGTTTTCACCTTTGTTGGTGATCGGCGGTTATGATCGGCGGCCTGGCCGCCGAATGAAACCGTCGTTTGCTTCCAGAAGTGTCTGGAGCAATTCTGCAGTTACGATCGGCGGCCACGACCGACGTTCGAAATCGCCGTTCAGACCTGATTGATTTTATCTCTCGGTCTAATTCGGCGGTTGAATCGGCGGTCACGAAACCGTCGAATGAAACCGCCGTTCATACCTGATTGATTTTTTTATCTTAAGTTTGATTTGGCGGTTAGATCGGCGGTCATGAAACCGCCGAATGAAACCGTCGTTGGTCCCCTATTCCTCTCGGGTCCAATTCGACGGTTATGATCGGCGGCTATGATCGGTGGCCTGGCCGCCGATTGAAACCACTGATCGGTGCGTTTCAGGGGCAAACTTGTCTTTTCACATGCTCTGTTTTTCATGCCTATAAATACATCACTTTCTCTTATTCTGAGTGTGACTCTTTAATCATCAAGAACCCTACTTTAAAAAGAGAGATTTTTAAGAGGGAAAGCAACCAAGTTTGCTCATTAAACACTCAAACCAAAATCCATTTGCATCAAAGTTCATCTAGCATTCTCTAGCATATCTAGGATGCTTGCTTGCATGGGTCTTTCATCATCACACTTGCTTTGGTAAGTTTTTCACTATTATCATACATAATTAGTGTTTAATTTATTATGGCATCTCTTTTATTACTTGATTGTTCTTAGATTAAATTCTAATATTCAAGATAGAGATTGTTGTGTTGATTTGATTGAGTGTTGTTTTTATGATAGATATCTAGGTTTCTATAATCTATGATTATCTAAGCTAATTAACATGTCATTTAGCTTTAATATCTAGGATTGTTTTTAATTGCAAATTCATCATCTTAGATAAGCATATAGGGTTTCCCTTGCTCTATGTTGCATTTGAATATTCATATATTCACTTAGAGTGTTAATCTCTTTTTAGAGAATTAAGTCTTGTGTTGTGACCGGGATTAGGTTGCTTAATTCACAAGCAATCGGACTAGGTTCGCTTATACCGGGATTAGGTAGGTGTGTGATTACTTCTGGGATTAGGTTGTAATCGTTTTACACATTTAGTGGATTCAAGGTTCGAGTGTGGCTTACTTACTAACCCGTGGTTTTTCCCGTGAGGGTTTCCACGTAAAAATCAAGTGTTATTTAATTTCCGCATTTTATACTTGATTTATTGCTTTATCTATTTAGGGGTAATTTCGTAATTTTGACTAAACACGAAAAATTGGGTAATAAGCTTAAAATCTATTCACCCCCCCCCCCCCCCCCCCCCCCCCCCCCTTTAGATAGTTTTATACACACCGTGCTATAATTTGTTTCAGCCGCCTTCTCTACCTTACTGTCACACGGGCCGACATCAACTTCGCTGTCAACTACCTTAGCCAATTCATGCAGTCCCCTCGTTCCCTCCATTTGGATGCTGCCTATTGTGTTCTCCGTTACTTAAGCGGGACTATCAACAAAGGCATTTTGTTATCAGCCTCTAGTTCTCTTCATATCTCAGGTTTTTGTGACTCTGATTGGGTCGGTTGCCCCATCACTCGTCATTCTACTGGTGGTTATTGTACCTTTCTTGGCTCGAGTTCGATCTCTTGGAAGACAAAGAAGCAATCTACAGTCTCTCAATCTTCTGCTGAAGCTGAATATAGATCAATGGCATCTCTCACATGTGAGCTTCAATGATTAAAGTATCTTTTAGTAGATTTGGGTATCTCCCATACTTCTCCAATGACAATATATTGTGGCAATCAAGCGGCCATTCATATATCTCAAAATCCAGTGTTTCACGAAAGCACAAAACACATTGAGTTAGATTGCCATTTTGTGCGTGAAAAAATTCAGGATATGTTATTGATCCCCCGCTACATCCCTTATTCATCTCAAATTGCCGATGTCTTCACTAAACCGATTGGCAAGGACTTGTTCTCTCATCTGATACGCAAGTTGGGTGTTCTTAACATTCACTCTCCAACTTGAGGGGGAGTCTCAAGACTCTCAAGATAAATGTTATCTCTTTAGTTAAGTATTTTATATTTGTAAATACTTATCACTTAAGATAGACATCGTTAGTTATTATCCTAGATAGAATTTCATTCATGGTAGAAGTACATTCATGTTAAACCTCTGTGTATAAATATTTGTATAATTCCTGAATGAATAATAAATACAAAAACAATAGAACAATTGTACTACAACCGTTCTCTTCATTCAACATTATTACTTATATCCAAAAAAAATAATAATGTGATTGTGACATGTGGAGATATATATGGTGCTTAGTGTTTGATTATTCTTGTTATTTCATGGACATGGATGATTTAGTTGTTGTTGACGGTGAAATTTGGATTGCCACGCACTCAACAGTTATATTAATTCAGTTTAAAACGAGAAAATCAAGAATGCATGCAAGAGATAGTTTTTACGTGGAAAACCCTTGAATGGGCAAAAACTACGGCGCCCCAGAGGGCAGAAAGATAATACTCGATTCTATTGCTTCCGTTACACACTCAAATCTCTCATACAATTGCTCTCTTCTCTCTAAGTTTTCGAACCCCCTCCTCATGGGATAGATGGTTCTATTTATACCTGCCTAATTAGGGTTTCCCCTTGTTTTTAGCCGTGTTGGTGGTAGGTTTCCCTCTTTGATTCGTACTAGGATTCCCATGCTGTCGTGGATCCGGATATGTTTTTATCTCTTTTTCTCTTTATGTTTCCTTGTCGCCCTAGGTCTTCTAGAGGTTTGGGTTTATCTCTGTGTTTCTGCCGAGTCGGTTCAGGCCCAGTATGCTGATGCAGCGAGCACCTTCAATCCTGGGTTTTATCCTTTTGGCGACCATGTTTCTACCTTTGGCGAGTATATATATAGCTTTGGCGACCACACCTTTGACTTTATTGATTTCGAAGTACTTAACATCTTGACTTGCCACATTTTCTCTCTTGACCCGGTTAATGAGTGACGTGGCAATCATTTATTGACTGCTCTGGTGACGTGTCTATTTGGCGAATATATACACACAACAGTTGTCTTGTGACATCTCTCTCATTGTATTTGGGCATTTTGATTATCAAATGTATTGAGTAAATCGGTATAGATTTTAATACCTATAGTTTTTCTGATTATATTTGATCACAGGTTCTCACTGCATATGTGAAGAGCATTGAAGATCATTGATACATTCTTCATTTTGGATTGTCTTCTTTCATGGGATTTTCACCTAGAACACAATAAGTTGGTTTTTTTTGGCAATCATATATATTCTTCTTCTTTTTTTGGTATCTAGGATCCCCGACTTCGTCCAGGCACCTATCAGTCTGTCCTCCCTAACTGCGTGACTCGCCGTGGCTTGTATATTGGATTGTGGAGTAAGACAAATAGGAAACCCCGGCCTACACCCTTGGCCCCACAAGAATGCAAGCGGTTAAATTAGAACTTACTCCCGCCTGGGTAGAATTCGAACCCCCATATCCGTCTTTCCACTAGTAGAGCTAAACGCCCTGAGGACTGGCCACAATGTAATTGCCAGGAGTAGAACCAAGGACTTGGGTATTAAATCCCAAGCCTTAGACCACTAAGGCAACCACCTTGTGGTTGCAATCATATATATCCACTTACGTGATTTTCTTATAAAAGAATGGTTATCGGTTAAAATTTGTTGTTAGCTAGACAAACTTATTTCCCGTAGCTTGTTGGTAGGCATTTATTTGTGGGACCATTGACTGTTTGTTTGCAAGTATCTAAAATACATTCTTCCTCTTGAAATCAAATGTTTAGATCATTATGTTACTTGCAATGTCCACATTTTTATCTTTCTTTATTCTCTTTTTCTTTCACTACATTCTTAGGAGAGACTTGGGGTGCAAACAATGAGTATTTTCTCTTTAAAATACTTGAAAACAACGAATTAGATCATTTTGTGGTTTGCAATGTTTAGGTCACTATTTTCTTTCTTTTTCCCTTTTGATTTCTTTTGAATTTCAGCCCTGGGCAGTCTCACTTAGGTTGCAGACTTGCAGCCATGTATTAAGTGCTCCAAATCCATCCAAACAGATTAGAGCTGCTCCAAACCCACCCCAAATGGATAAGATCTCCACTGGTTTGGTGTAGATCATGGATTTTTGTCATCTCTACTTATGTCCGCCTCATATTCATAAAAATTATTAAATAATTTTCTTTCTAGTAATTATCATCTATTTCGTTACAAAATAGTTACATGTAACATTTTAATTTTTTAGAAGTTATTATAAATATTTTAATTTATATAAAAATGATTCAAAATATTTATATTTTATTTGATAAATGTTTTTTAATATTTTTATTTTATCCAAAAATATTCAAATACTTTTATTTCATTAAAAAAAATTACTATTACTTTATTTTAATAAGACTTTTGATAAAATATTTTATTCACCAACTTACTTGATCAAGGAGACACTTACTTGGGGTGTGAGCAACATACCAAATAACAACATAGCGCGCTACCATTAGCCCATTAGGTCAATCTAGTGGTGGCCACGGTTCGGTTTCGGTTCGGTTTCAATTTGGTGGCCACCCAAAACCGAAACCGAAACCCAAAATTTGGTTTGGTACACGGTTTCAAACCGGCGGTTTTACGGTTTCGGTTTAAAAACTGTCGGTTTTGGGGTCGGTTTCGGTTCTGTTTTCGGTTTTGAGCGGTTTTTTATTTTTTATTTTCAAAAAAAGTGCCACGTGGCAACTTTTGATTGGTCGATTTTTTTTTTTTTTTTGTTCAAACCGCTGGTTTCGTCCGGTTTTTGGAGGACCCAAACCGAAACCGAAACCGTACGGACCGGTTTTCAAACCGTCGGTTTCGGTTTTCGATTTTCGATTTTCGGTCCGGTTTGGTCCGTATAGTTCCGGTTAAACCGCGGACAAAACCGATGGTTCAACCGGAACCGTGGCCACCACTAGGTCAATCTCTTATCTCATGTTTTCTCCCTAAAACTGTAAGTAGTAATAATTTCACAAAAATAAATAAATAAAATGTCAAAAGGCTCAATAACCAAAGCTGGATATCATGTGAGAGAAAATAAGTAACTGGTATTCGTATCCGTTTGGAAGAGCTTCTCTACCGACTAAAAGAACTTTTTAAAAAAAAATCTACCATTTGATTGTCACTGAAAACTTTTGGATAATTAAAAAACCTATTTTATGTCTAGCTTTTTTAATAACATTAAAATGTATAATATAATCCTATCATTTAATATATATATTTTTAAAGTATTTTAACAATCTTATCATTTAAAAGAGTTTTTTTAATTGATAACCAAATGAACAATAATTTTGCTTTAAAAGTTTTACTACTAAAAGATCTATTTGAAGAAGCTCTTCCAAATAGACCTGAATCATAAAATTATATAGTTCTTTATCCAAAAATGCTTTTAAATTGTTAATATTTCAAAAATTAAAAAGACAGAAAAATAGTCCAACAAGACAATCAAAGTAATAATGCAGATTTTCTGTTCTAAGTTCTACATTAGCATTTTACATACTGTATGTATCTTACTTCTTGAGGAGACGTTTTCTAGGTATTGCAGGAACTTTAGCTTAACTCCTAAACACCAACGGTTATCACTTAACAGATCTCTTCTTCAATTTTCACCACAACCCATTCTTCATATGGATCGTTGCTCCGGTAACCAATTCCACCGATTCTGGAGATCCTTTCAGCTCCACATCAAACTTCTGTAACAACAAAACCAAACCTACAGTTGAATGTCACTCATTGGATGGAATTAGATGTAATTAGATGGAATTGGATGGAATGACCATTAGTGTCACACTCTTCGTCAAAAATGGCCATTTTAAAACCAATTTCCAATCTAGTGGCTATTTTGATAGTGTGTCATCAAATTGATGGCCACCGAGATAATTATCCTAGAAATAACTAAGTAGGGCTAAAACAATGAGTTCATTTTTGTTCACCCACCCTTCAAGGGGGGTGAGCATTACCTCTCTCCCCATTAGATACCAAGTGTCCAAAAATTAACCAGGGGTTAACAAATATTGCTCTACCAATTTTATCCTTCTGTTAAAAAAATATCCACAGCCACACCGTGAAATCAACACCTTAACATAGCCATACCCACCATCAACATATACACAAATCAACACCCACACCATCATCTAACAACATTATCTTCTCCAGAAAACTAAACCCAAAATTGAAACACAAAAAAAAAAAAAATTGGAATTGGAATCACTATTAATCTGTTCATCACCATCACCCATAACATCATCTAAAAGCATTGTCTTCTCCAGAAAACTAAACCCAAAATTGAAACACAAAAAAAAAAAAATTAAAAAAAAAAATGAAATTGGAATCACCATTAAGATGTTCATCACTGTCACCCACAGCATAAACTAAAAACATTATCTTCTCCATAAAACTAAACCCAAAATTGAAACAAAAAAATATATTTGAAATTGGAATCACCATCATTTGTTCATCACCGTCAACACCCACATCACCATCTCCAGCAATCAATGCCCACACCCACACCACCAGAAATCGAACCCACTCCAACGCCCACACCCATTTGACCACCACCACCACACCATCAACAACCCTACAATAACTCAAAACCGCACCAGAAGCCACCCAAACCAACCTTTGGTCGCCGAAGAGATCGACGCCGATAGAGAGAAGATCGCAACAGCCGAAGAAGAAGAAGACGGTGGTGGTGTGACGATAGAAAATCGCCACTAGAGGAGACCACCGTAGTTGGTGCCACCGGAGGAGACCGCCGGAGAGAGAAATTGCTAGAGAGAACACAATAAGAACTGAGACGAGAGAGTTTTATTTCTGATTTATGTTTTTTTTTTAATTTTAATACTTGTCAAAAAAAAATAATTTAAGTTATTTTATGAATTTACATATTTACCCTTATTTATTTAATTAAATTTCTAACTACTGCATTGTTAGTTAACCCTTGGTTAACTTTTGGACACTTGGCATCTAATGGAGAGGGGGTAATGCTCACCCCCTTGAAGGGGGTGAGCAAAAATGAACTCTAAAACAATGCAACCCACCACTTACATGGCCAATGACCAATTCAAACAACCTAACTAATTTATTCTGAATAATGCTTGGGTACTGACCGGTCAGTACCCAAAATACGGATCCCACCAATGAGAGTATAGCACGTGATCTATTTTCTTTTACGTTTTACTTTTATCTCACAAATTGGGCCACGTGCTAGGTACTAACCGGTCAGTACCCAAGCATTCGCCTAGCCTAGACTAGACAAGATATCTTTTCTAGCTCAAGTGGTATCAGAGCCTTGGCGTCCGATCGAAGTGCCGAGTTCGAGCCCTGGGGAGTGCAAAACATTCCTGGCTCCTATGACTCACTCTGGGTGGACCCCAGGTGGGAAGAGGGAGATATGAAAGGATTAAAAGGTAAACTGTGTTGGGAAAAATCGCAGTACACGCAGCGGAAGCGAGACTAAAAAATAGATTTAATAACTTTTAAAATTTTTCCTTTTTATGAACCTTAAACCCTTTAATCAATTAAACATATATATTATCTAACAAAAGAAGAATACCTTTTGTCGCGTGATCCGATTTACTTACGTCGATGGTAATCCGCAAGATCTTCAATCCTAACACGAACGTGGATCACCTAGGAGTGTGGTCTCCCTTTTCTTTGAATTGCAAACCTGAGAATGGACAAACAAACTTTTCTTTTTCTTTGTTAGTCACAAAAACAATCAAAAGAAGACTAAGATCATTCCGGTCACTTTTGAGTTCTCAATCTTATGATCGAAACTCGCGTGAACCTCAATCGATGTTGTACACACAAGCTTATTGATGAACAAGCAATTAGTGTACCATCAAAGAATAATCTATTCACTCTTTTATGTTTTAGTAGAATAAAAACATTTCTATGAATTGAAAAGAAGAAGAAAATTGTATCAAAAAAAAAATAACTAAGTGGCCGAATTCTATAAGTGTGAATATATAGGTGGCCGAAATTTGCTTCCTCTTTTCTTTTAGGGTTGCCGAAAATCCTTCTCTAAAAGGGACTAGGGTTGCCGCAAATCACAAGCCAAAAAGGGTTTGTGTTGCACCCTAATTTCCATCTAGTTTAAGACTTCAAACCCTAATCCAACTCATAGATATTTTATTCTATTATTTAACTAAATAAAAAGACTTCTTATTTGATTAAATAAATAAAATTAATTATTTATTTTCTTATCAAACAAGTCTTTCAATTTTAGTATACTACTTCCAATAGTATAACTCTAGGAATCATATTTCCTAATCAGAAAACATTTGTTTCTTAATTAAACAATTAATTAATTAATTAATTAATTCTTATTTAATTAAACAATGAAACAAAATAATATATTAAGTTAATTTATTCACCTTTGCCGCCCCACTTAAAATAAATGGGCCATATATTATTTTCTTATTTCATTCAATCCATTGGACTTTAAATAAAAAACCCACATGTGAACCAGACCCATTCTTACTAAAAGAAACAAGCCCACATGTCTTTCATTAATATATTAATACAATTGTGCAGCCCATTAAATAAATAATGTGCAAATTATATTCTTAATATATTAAATGCAATTCTAAATGGACCCATAAATTGGTCCGGTAGAATATATCAAGTGATCCATGCAAGTCCGTGTGGATTGGGGATCTTGGCGTGCTATCTAAATTTAAGCTTCAATAGACATAACCTAATCACAATCAACAAATGATTCACTTAGGTCCGATCCATTAATTTTAACTCATTCCACTAAAGAGCTAAAATTGAACTCTTAAATAAAGATAGAAAAGGAAGATGTTCCTCATTCATACCCTAGACAACCAAGTTGGAGATAGTGTATCCTCGTGATTAATATCAGTAATCGCCAAGAGTTCATAGACCGCCTATAACTCTCCAAGTTACCATATTTACTCATATGACCACATTTTGAACTTGGATATTTTGACTTGTCCAGAAGCCATGTTTTCAATAGACACTATCGAAAACTCAACGTTGAGATTTAATATCCAATTACCTCAAAACATCCATATGATGATATTATACTCTCATTTAATAAATGGAGCCACGATGTCCATATCTATAAATGAAGTCCTCTATCGATTAACAAATGAATATCACCAAACTATCGAGGATAGACTATGCGATATAATCGTACTCATTGATAACTCAAATGATATCACTTGCAACCATAAGTCCATCATTTATCTCAGGATTAAGATAGACTCTCCGATTGTCCTGATAATGAAAAGACTTTTATCTACTGACGGTTATAGATAAAGTATTTCATTGTGATCCGGTTCAATGCACCCAGTGCACTAGATTCTTTTGCTCGAAGACACTCCGATGATTTTAGACTCATCATATCTCATTTGATCCCACTCAAATGCTAGCAAAAGAATTCTACAACTTTAACAAGATAAAAGTGCACAACCTTTAACTTAAGTTGTGAACAATATTCAAGACTAACTAAAGAATTGTGTCTACCACATACATATTAAGATGTACGAACAATTCTTCTTTTCTCATAGTCTTTAGACCTTATGATTATTTACTTTAACAATTATAATATTAAACTATAAATGCTATAAGATTTGTTAAACCAGAAATCACTTTATTAATATGAAAAAGATTGTTAATTACAACATTACACTCTTGCTATTGAGCATAATCCTAACAATCTCCCACTTGCACTATAGCAAATGTGTCATATCTCTTAAGCCCATATTCTCTAGATGCCCATCGAAACTCTTCTGAGGTAGAGCCTTTGTGAAGGGATCCGCTAGATTTTCTGCTGACGCGATTTTGGTAATCGTCACGTCACCTCTTTGAACAATCTCCCTTAAAAGATGATACTTTCTTTCAATGTGTTTACCTCTCTTGTGACTTCTTGGTTCTTTCGAATTAGCCACTGCTCCACTGTTGTCACAGTAGATAGTGATCTGCTTATTCGCACTAGGAACCACTTCCAAGTCAATCAAGAATTGGCGGAGCCAAACAGCCTCTTTGGCAGCCTCGCATGCAGCAACATACTTTCCATGGTGGAATCAGCAATACAAGATTGCTTGATACTCCTCCATATGACTGCTCCTCCTCCAATAGTAAACACAGCCCCTGATGTGGATTTTCTGGAGTCAGAATCTGATTGGAAATCAGAATCTGTATACCCAACGGGAATCAAATCCCCTCCAGAGTATACAAGCATATTATCTCTTGTTCTCTTGAGATACTTGAAAATATGATTGACTGCCGTCCAGTGATCAGGACCAGGTTTCGATTGAAACCTACTAACTATGCCAACAGCAAAACAAATATCTGGTCTAGTACAGAGCATTGCATACACGAGACTTCCAACCGCCGAACTCTACTCATGAATTGCTCTTCATGCTCATTCTTAGGAACTTGTTCCTTAGAAAGCTTGATTCCATGTCTGAAAGGTAACATACCTTTCTTGGAATCCTGCATGGAAAACCTAGACAAGATCTTGTCTATGTATGAAGCTTGGGATAATGCAATCGTTTTATTCTTTCTATCCCTTATTACTTGGATACCTAGAATAAAACTTGCTTCTCCTAAGTCCTTCATATCAAATTGTTTTGCTAACCATTCTTTTACTGATGTCAATACACCTACATCGTTTCCAATGAGTAGTATATCATCAACATAAAGAATCAGGAAAACCAACTTGTCGCCTTTAATCCTTTTGTATACACAAGGTTCGTCAGGATTCTGAATAAATCCAAAACCTTTGACAGCTTGATCGAACCTTATGTTCCAGGATCTGGATGCTTGCTTTAATCCATATATGGATTTCTGCAACTTGCATACCTTTTCCATTTGGCCATTTTCAATGAATCCCTCTGGTTGCATCATGTAGATGCTTTCGTCAAGACTTCCATTAAGGAAAGCTGTCTTGACGTCCATTTGCCAAATCTCTAGATCTAAAGATGCTGCAATGGATAAGAGTATCCTAATGGATTTAAGCATGGCCACAGGAGAGAAGGTTTCCTCGTAATCGATACCTTCTTTCTGTGTATACCCTTTAGCTACCAATCTAGCTTTAAAGGTTTCTGTAAGGATTCCCATTAATAGATTGGCTTATTTCGTGGTCAAACCACATGTTGGGGTTTGGTTGTAAGGGTAGTCTAGGTGTTTGTTGAAGATCAAGACCATTTCCAAGACCTCAAGAGGACAAGCACCAAAGGTATATATCTAGTGCTTACATTGGCTTGAAGAGATATAGTTGCACACACACACAACATGCATAACTCTTATTCTTGAATGTTGTGTTTATATTTTGTGTGCATTGTGCTTTATTGTTTATTCAATGTCTCTTCTTGCATAAGTTGAAGAGATATAGTTGCACACACACACAACATGCATAACTCTTATTCTTGAATGTTGTGTTTATATTTTGTGTGCATTGTGTTTTATTGTTTATTCAATGTCTCTTCTTGCATAAGATTGTTTGCATCTTTTTATATGAAATGCCATGACATGATAGGCATTAGGATGCATTCAATACCCACACTTGCACTTCATATATGTTAGCTTTTAGTGTGGAGTAATTCGTTTCCCTAAGGATGTTCGGAAACGTCCGCGCGTGCACGGTAATGTGCTTTGTGTTGCGCGATGATCGCCGGTGGAGATGCCTTTGGCTTCTCCTTGGTTTCACCATTTTTGGTGAATCGGCGGTTACGTTCGGCGGCCTGGCCGCCGTTCGAAACCGCCGAATGAGACCTGATTGAAATATATCTCTCGGGTCCAAAACGGCGGTTGGGATCGGCGGTTTCAAAACCACCGAACGAAGTCGCCGAAGTTCCCCTGTTCCACTCGGGAGCCATTCGGCGGTTCAATTCGACGGCCTGGCCGCCGATTGAAACCGCCGATCGGTGCGTTTCAAGGGCAAAATTGTATTTTCACCTGCCCTGTTTTTGGTCTCTATAAATACATCCTTATCTCTGGTTCAGAACACAAGTCTTTGATCATAAGAACCCTAGAGAGATATTTAGAGAGACTTGAGAGAGAAAGCTTAAAGATCATATCTTTATCTCTCTAAACCCATTCCCACATGCATAAATCTTCATCTAAGCATCATCTAGGATCATCTAGCATATGCTAATGCATGGGACTTCTTCAACACACATAGTATGATTTGTTGAACACTTTTATCTTACATAATTAGTGTTTCTACTTATCAATTTTATCTCATATTTTACTTATATGTGTTTAGATTCATTTCTACATATAAGATTGAGATTATGTGTTGATTGGGTTATTATTTATTAGCTAGGCTTTAATGTTCATATGCCATCTAGCTAATTGATCTCATTTGTTAATTGAGATTATTTTTCATAGCTTATTTGATTAGGTCATTATTGCATAAAAGCTATGCCATGAACATTCTTGTGTGATGTATTGATAACTAGGTTGATAGATTGTTTTTTTAATCAACTAGTTAATCCTTTGAATGTTTGTGGGTTTTATATGATAGCTTTGTATCTAGGATTGGTTATCCTTTATTTAGCTAAAGTTATATGCCATGTCATATAGCTATATGTGATATCTATGATTGATTATATTGTCATCTTATAATCCTAAGTAAGCATTTAGAGTACCCTAGCTCTTATTGCATTAATTGAATATTCATACATATTCACATAGGGTTGTGCATCTCTTTTGAGAGATTGAAGTCTTGGGGCTAAGTGTGCTTAGGCCTCAAGCAAATTGGACTAGAGCCGCTATAAAAGGCCCGCGTGGTAGATTAGAGGGTGCTCACGCCAAGAGTAGTGTATCAGGGGATATCACTAGGGATTGAACCAAGAGTGGCGATTGGTAGTGTCCATAGCCTGAGATTATCTAGGGTGAGGGTCCGAGAATCACTTGAGGGTGTAACCGTCTTTTCATATAGTGGATTTCGAGGTCCGAGTGTGGCGCACTTAACAGCCCGTGGTTTTTCCCAGTGGTTGGGTTTTCCACGTAAACATCAAGTGTCATTTACTATTTCCGCATCTTATTACACTTGTATGTATTTTTGACTTGCTAGGGGTATTTTCGTAAAATTGACTTGCATGCGAAAATTGGGTAATAATTAGATAAAATCTATTCACCCCCCCTCTAGCTTTATATTGATAAACACACCTCGAGTATTTGAGAACTTTCAGTTTCCACCTTTCCATCCATACCTCTTTTCCTCTTGTATACCCACTTGCACCCAATGGGTTTTATCCCTTTAGGCAAGTCTACAAGGGACCAGATTTGGTTATCAAACATAGATTCAATCTCAGATTGCATTGCCTTTTGCCAATGGCGACTATCAACATCCTCCATAGCTTCCTTGTACGTGTAGGGATCATCGTCGTCCGGGAGATTCTCCACTGATTCTCCCAGACCGATGTATCTTTCGGGTTGTGTTCTAACCCTCCCACTACGACGAGGAATGGTAGGTTGTTGATCTTGTGTTGGATCGGAACTTACAATTGGGTTAGGTTGTGTAACCTCTCGTGGAATTATATCTCCTGACATCTCATTCAGGACAATTCTACTTCTAGGTACAAAATCATTCATATAGTCCTTTTCCAGAAATTTAGCATTTGTCGAAACAAATACTTTAAGATCTGAAGGACTATAGAAATAATATCCTTTAGTTTCTTTTGGATACCCTACAAATATACATGTTTCTGAACGGGACTCCATCTTATCTGTCTTTCCTTTTAACACATGCGCAGGACAACCAAATATCCTTAAGTGTTGTAAACTAGGCTTGCGCCCAGTCCACAACTCATGCGGTGTTTTAGGAACAGATTTAGACGGTACATCGTTTAGAATGTATATATCAGTTTGTAAAGCGTATCCCCAAAAAGAAATAGGAAGTGTTGAATAACTCAACATAGACCTAACCATATCCAAAAGAGTTCTATTTCTCCTTTCTGCTACCCCATTCTGTTGAGGTGTACCTGGTGCAGAAAACTGAGAAACTATCCCATTATCAATAAGATATTGCTGAAACTCACCAGATAGATATTCTCCACCACGATCAGATCTCAAGATTTTTATATGTTTCTCAAGCTGATTTTCTACTTCAGCTTTGAATGCTTTAAACATGTCAAAAGCATCCGACTTATGTCGCATGAGATACACATAGCCAAATCTCGAGTAATCATCTGTGAAGATGATGAAGTACTCATACCCACCTCTAGCTTGAATGCTCATAGGTCCACATACATCAGTGTGTATCAATCCTAAACATTTAGTGGCTCTTGCACCTTTGGCAGAGAACGACCTTTTGGTCATTTTACCTTCCAAACAAGATTCACAAGTTGGTAGATCATCAACCTTTAAGTCACTTAAAGGTCCGTCACATACCAATCTTTTAATCCTATTAAGGTTAATATGACCTAGGCGTAAATGTCATAGGTAGGTTTCATCTATTGATAATTTTACTCTTTTATGATTAGGTTCCGTTAATTCTGTGTCTAACGAGTGAGAGATATTTCTATGCAAAAAGTATAGACCGTTTTCCAATGTACCTTGGCAAATAATTTTGTCATTCTTACTAATAATAAAAACTTTATTAAAAGTAACCGAATATCCAAATTTATTCAAACAAGAAACTGAAATTAAATAACTCTTGAATTGAGGTACATAATAAACGTCTATTAAATCTAAATGCCTTCTAGAATCCAAATAAACTCTAATATCTCCCACTACACTTGCAGACACTAACGTTCCGTTGCCCAAGCGCAAATTGATTTCATTCTTACTCAGCCTTCTCCTTTCTTGGAACCCCTGCAAGGAATAACAAACATGATTAGTGGCTCCAGAGTCTATGATCCAAGAATCATTAGAATCTGCCAGAAAACATGTTTCAAGATAATTAACATTACCTTCTTCCTTCTTATTCTGGGACTTTGGGCAATTACTTTTCCAATGTCCTTTTTCACCACAAAGGAAGCATTTCCCTTTGATCTTGGTTACTTTCTTGGTCTCCTTCTTGGTAGCCCAAATTGCTTTTTCTTCTGTTGTTTCTTGACCTTTTGACGGGCCTTAACAGTAGCAACTTTACCAACCATATGAATCTCCTGACCCTTGCCTTTCATAAGGATCTTTTCAGCACTTTGAACATCTTGCATCAGGCCTTGTAAGGTGTATTCCTTTTTGTTCAAAGTGTAGTCCAATTTGAACTGATCAAAGGAATTTGACAATGAATTGACAACCATATCAATTTTTGTCTCACCATCTATCTCAGCGCCATGCAGTTCAGCAATGTTGAGATGTGCTATGACTTTCATCATGTGATCTTTCACAGCCTGTCCAGGTTTCATTCTAAGATTCATAAAAGCAGTCACTGCCTCTCTCTTAGTCGTCCTGGACTTCATAGCAAACATCTCCTCTAGAGACATCATTATATCAGCAGCGAACTCCATTCCTTCATGCTGCTGTTGCAACACGTCGGAGATAGTGGCCATAATATAACATTTGGCCATATCATCTGAAGTCTTCCACTGCTCATACTCATCTCTATACATTATGCTAGATTCATTATTAGGAGCAGGTGGTTTAGGAGTAGTTAGAACAAACTTATGTTTTTCACTTTGCAACAACAACCCAATTTTCCTTTTCCATGTGACATAATTATCTCCAGTTAAAGTGTTATCTTTCAGGATGTTCATAAGTGATGGGGTCATGATTTCTGAATAAAACAAAACATATATAAGTAAATAATCATGATAAAGCACTTTTAAATATTTATCTTGAATTAAAAAATAACTCAATCATAAAAATTCAACGGTGATCCAACACCCATAAATGTTACGCCTCCTTTGGGAGTTCGCACCATTTACTAGTTAGACTAGGTCCCACCTAATTGTTAACATAACCAGTGTTTTCAATTTTAGCCTTGCAATTTTACTGACAAGAACTCTTGGGAGGATATCAATAAAATTACATTGAGTGTGTTACCAAGATATCGACCCTCAATTTTCTCTCACGAAAATCCCTCCTTGGGGAGTAGATCTCGTTTGAGTCCATTGTCTAGTCTATCCTTGTAAGGATGTTTATTGCTAAATTCCATTCATGGACGCCCCTTGGGGGGATTACCAATAAATAATAAAGCTCAACTAACCTTGGAGGCCATAGGTGTTACAAAAACACCTTCTCCCACTCAATTATTTAAGGCGTGTGATTAAATCTCATAGAATGATTTACCAAGTTATCTAGATGCCAATTTAGATACCTAAATCATTCAATGCATGTTCATACCAAAAGAGATATATGAGTGGCACTCCTATTCTATATGTCATGTTATCATACAATAACAAATATTGTAATATTTAAGCATTAATTAAATAGCAACAATTTTGGCCCATCCTAGAAAAACAAGTAAATTACAATTTGTTTTAGGAATACAAGATCTTCAAGTGGCCCATCAACCATACGCTCATCCTTCGGCCTCCACCCATGGGCGACACACACCACAACCCCACAAAGGGGCTGCTGTGCGCAGCCCATGAAACTTTGTGGGCTGCCGTGCGCAGCCCACAAAGTTTGGGCTTGCCATGCGCAGCCCAATCCACTCCTAGGGTGCGCACGGTGCTCGTACTTGGTTCCGGTTGCTTCCTTTTTCTTCGTATCTTCGAATCTTCAATACCCGAATACATTACGGCAGTATAAATAATAAAATACTGCAGTATTAATTTTTTATTTTTTTTTTTTATTCACTGCAGTACTTTTACAAAATAAAAAAACTGCACATTAAAAAAATAAATAAATAACTGCAGTAGTATTACAAAAAAAATACTGCACTTAACAAAAAAAATAAAACCTAGCAACTACCAAGAAGGAATTATGGCGATAATAGACCACCCTTCTTGTTACAATTCCGAAACAAAAATTACATTGAAAATCTAGGACCAAAATCGAGCAACAACAATCCACATAAAACATATATAAATCCATACATCACATGTAATTATATATGCGAATACCTAGAGTGCCATCTCTTTCTAAACATGCATAATCACAATAAAAAGAAATAGATCCACGTATATATACGTTAATTAATTAAGAGGGTTCAACCTAGGCTCTGATACCAATTGTAGGGAAAAATCGCAGTACACGCAGCGGAAGCGAGACTAAAAAATAGATTTAGTAACTTTTAAAATTTTTCCTTTTTATGAACCTTAAACCCTTTAATCAATTAAACATATATATTATCTAACAAAAGAAGAATACCTTTTGTCACGTGATCCGATTTACTTACGTCGATGGTAATCCGCAAGATCTTCAATCCTAGCACGAACGTGGATCACCTAGGAGTGTGGTCTCCCTTTTCTTTAAATTGCAAACCTGAGAATGGACAAACAAACTTTTCTTTTTCTTTGTTAGTCACAAAAACAATCAAAAGAAGACTAAGATCATTCCGGTCACTTTTGAGTTCTCAATCTTATGATCGAAACTCGCGTGAACCTCAATCGATGTTGTACACACAAGCTTATTGATGAACAAGCAATTAGTGTACCATCAAAGAATAATCTATTCACTCTTTTATGATGTATTATTTCAACAGCAAAAAGGTAAATTGATATGGTATCCTCACAGAGTTCCTAATCTCATGGAAACCGCCTTGTATCCGTACGAAGAGAAACCCATTTGTTTGTAAACTGGGATCTGTCATAGGTATGCTTTAGTTAGTCCATTAAGATATGAAACGAAATATATAGATAAGAAAAACTATCTGAAATATGAGATTTTCCTTTCTGAACCCACATCCTATTCTTTCATCTTTCATTACAAGTAGGTTGAAATAAGCATGCAACCACTTTCATGGTTCTAAAAAGAGCACAATCAAAATCCGTTTTGTGTTCAATAGAAAATATATGAATAGGAGGTATTTTACACTTAAATAGCAGCATGAACACGTTAGTCCAAAAAATCATTTCTTTTTTCTTTCTTACTTTTTGTTTCATTCACTTTCTTTATTCTTTTATTTTGATAACAAAATCACAAAATTGATGCAAACTTAAGGAGAACCCCAAAGGCACCCAATAAACTGCAAAACAATGCAGAGTGATTGCATACACTGTTTTAAATAATCAAGGTGAAGTGCTGAATGCGCATAAACGAAGTGCACCACAAAAGCAGCCTTGTACTATTTGATCAGGCCAGACATGGATGAATTTCGCAGTATTTCATTTTGGAACTCTAGATTCTTTCTTGGAGGGCTCCAATATGTATTTTCTAGGCATCCTTTTTTATCAGGTACCCCATAGGCATACTTCTTTGATAAGGTATTCTATAGTCATACTAAACACTAAACAATATCTATCAACAATAACAATGCAGTTTAGTCTCATTTACATTTATCACGATTCCTATGACAACATCCCGAAGTACTGCAGACCATCTTTCAAGGTCAAATACGATGTCATTAGAAACCTTGTGTGGCAAACCAAAAGTAAAACCTTCTGGGTCAAAAAAAAAAAATGTCACTGAAAAAAATAAAAATGGGCTTTTACACAAATGGAAAAAATGCAAGCCTCTCATGAACAACTCATCCATAACAAATTTTGGTAGCATATCTTAATGTTTGATAGCGACCAAAAATAAAAAATTAAGTCGCCACTCATTTAATCACTACATGCCTCAACCAAATAACTTGACAACATGGTGATTATATGTGTTAACAAGAATGATGAAAACAGGTGATCTAAGATTGTCATTCGACATCACCTCCTCTGCTGGCATTACAGTCAATTTTATGCCATAAAAATAAAAAATAAATTAAAAATAAAAATAAAAAAAAAAGGATAAAGATAAGTACAGTGGAAACTGGATCCTCCTAATCTGCAAGCAATTATTTCTCACAACGGAGTTAAAAAAGATTTTATCTTAAACCAATGGTTGGCTTTACTTTTGCAATGAGCATCAACAAGATCATCTATGTTTTAACAACATAAGTCTCAATAAAGGACAGGAAAATGATAACAAAAGAAAAAAAAAGTAAGAGCTAACCAGCATAGTATCCTCTGGGACTTGCATCTGGATGTAAAGATTCAAGAGGCTTTACTGGACCCCATAGTCTTCTGTACAATGGACTCTGCCCAAACCATTAAAAGAAAAAAAGAAAAAAACAATAAGAAGCTACCAACATAGAACAATGTTAAACCAAAATTGATAGAAGAAATGAGGGGGAAAATAAAATTTATAGTAATGATATAAAGGATTCCAAGTTCCAAATTTTATGAAACATTCTAAAGATGGATCCACAAAAGAACAAACATTAAAAGAAACAAAAGGAAGAAAAAAAATATAATAAAAAAATTATCAGAAAAAGCCCTAAAACACTCAACATTCAATCCAATGCTCATATACAACAACAAAAAGTAATTTGTACAGCAATTAGCACCCAATTAAAATAAAACACTAGAAACCAAATGAAACTAGTACTTTGAAATATCCCCCCAGTTTAAAGAAAAGAAAAATCAAAGATTTGAACTTGATAATCACTCATTTAACAGTTAAAGAAAAAATGGCAAAGCACGATAAAGAAAAGGAGATGCTTGTGGGGTTAAATTTAAGCAGAAAACTTACAGTTCTAGATGGGTCGAGAGTTTCAAAGATGGGTCTCCAAGAGAAGATGGTGATAGAGGACTGGTAATCTGAAACGCCGTCCTCTGTGAATCTTGCAAGAAATAGATGTACTAATATGGAGAAAATTGATAGAATCAATCCAACCAAACCAACCCACTTCATCTTCGACTTGAACAGCATCTTCCCTTCTCCTTTCATTATCTCTCTCTGTGTACCAGTGCTGTGTTTCAAGTCAAGTAGCAGAGAAGAGAAGTGGAGTGAGAGTCAAGAGACAGAGTCCAAGAGACGTGACACGTGCGACAACATGTCTTTGAAAATGTTTTGAGTTGTTCATACTTGTAGTGGGTCACAACATGTTGTTCATACTTGTGATTGTGTCATGTGGAGATATATATATATATATATGTGGTGCTTAGTGTTTGACAATGTGACATCTCTCTCACTGTATTTGGGCATTTTGATTATCAATTGCATTGAGTAAATCGGTATAGTTTTTCTGATTACAGGTTCTCACTGCATATGTGAAGAGCATTGAAGATCATGGATACATTCTTCAATTTGGATTGTCTTCTTTCATGGGATTTTCACCTAAAACACAATAAGTTGGTTTTTTTTGGCAATCACTTACGTGATTTTCTTATAAAAGAATGGTTATCAGTTAAAATTTGTTGTTAGCTACACAAACTTATTTCCCGTAGCTTGTTTGGCATTTATTAATTTGTACTGTTTGTTTGCAAGTATCTAAAATACATTCTTCCTCTTGAAATCAAATGTTTAGATCATTATGTTATGTGGTTTGCAATGTCCACATTTTTATTCTTTCACTACATTCTTAGGTGAGACTTGGGGTGCAAACAACGAGTATTTTCTCTTTAAAATACTTGAAAACAACGGATTAGATTATTTTATGGTTTGCAATGTTCAGCCTCACTTAGGTTGCAGCTATTTATTATAAGTGCTCCAAATCCATCCAACCGGTTTGGGGCAGATTATGGATTTTTGTCATCTCTATTTATGTCCGCCTCATATTCATAAAAATTATTAAATAATTTTCCTTCTAGTAATTATCATCTATTTTGTTACAAAATAGTTAAATGTAAAATTTTAATTTTTTACAAGTTATTATAAATATTTTAATTTATATAAAAATGATTCAAAATATTTATATTTTATTTGATAAATGTTTTTTAATATTTTTATTTTATCCAAAAATATTCAAATACTTTTATTTCATTAAAAAAAAATTACTGTTACTTTATTTTAATAAGACTTTCGATAAAAAAATTTATTCACCAACTTACTTGATCAAAGAGACACTTGGGGTGTGAGCTACCATTAGCCCATTAGGTCAATCTCTTATCTCATGTTTCCTCTCTAAAACTGTAAGTAGTAATAATTTCACAAAAATAAAAAAATTAAATGTCATGTGAGAGAAAATAAGTAACTAGTGTTAGTGTTCGTATCCGTTTGAAAGAGCTTCTCTATCGACTAAAAGAACTTTTTTAATTAAAAAAACTCTTTTTTAAAAAAAAAAATTCTACCATTTGATTGTCACTAAAACTTTTGGATAATTAAAAAAACTATTTTATGTCTAGCTTTTTTAATAACACTAAAATGTCTAATATAACCTTATCATTTAATATATATTTTTGTAAAGTATTTTAACAATCTTATCATTTAAAAGAGTTTTTTTAATTGATAACCAAAAGAACAATAATTTTGCTTTAAAAGTTTTACTACTAAAAGATCTATTTGAAGAAGCTCTTCCAAATAGACCCGAATAATAAAATTATACAGTTCTTTATCCAAAAATGCTTTTAAATTGTTAATAATTCAAAAATTAAAAAGAGAGAAAAATAGTCCAATAAGACAATCAAAGTAATAATGCAGATTTTCTGTTTTAAGTTCTACATTAGCATTTTACATACTGTATATATCTTACTACTTGAGACATTTTCTAGGTATTCCAGAACTTTAGCTTAACTCCTAAACACTAATGGTTATCAGTTATCACTTATCAGATCTCTTCTTCAATTTGCACCACAACCCATTCTTCGTATGGATCGTTGCTCCGGTAACCAATTCCACCGATTCTGGAGATCCTTTCAGCTCCACATCAAACTTCTGTAACAACAAAACCAAACCTACAGTTGACTCCATCACTGCAAATTGGTCTCCTACACATTTTCTTGGGCCCCCGCCAAAGGGCAAGAATGCATAGTCCGATGTAATCTGGTAATTGCAATTATAAACTTGATATTAAAAAGAGAGTTCAAGAAATTATGCTTCAAAACATACATTGACTCCGTAAATAACAACCTCATTCGGATATAATGCCCCAGGGCTTCGAGTTGGATCAAAACCACCCCATCCTTCAATGCCTACATCCTTTCTTTGCTCTAAAAACCTTTCTGGTTCAAATTCATGGGGCCGGTCCCAAAAGTATGGTGATCTATGGAGATTGTATACCTGAAAAGATTGTATTGTTTAAAGGAAAACCATCTTTAAAACGGTAAAGACGAGAAACCAGAGCAAGGAGCATAAGTACAAAAAATATAATATACAACAAACCTTATGCTGAATCCAGCTTAATTTCAAGCATCTGATTTACTTTTACAATAATATATTTTTTTCAATTAAAAAAATTAATACTAGATATATTAAATAAAATGGAAAATGAATGTCACTGCTTCTACTTACAGAAACAAAGATGTCAGTCCCAGCAGGAATAGAGTAACCATCTTTGTCACCCTTGTATCCTCCTGCATAATCAAATTCCCAAATATCATCAGACAAACAAATAACATGTCTACCCAGTAGTAGAAAATAATTTATAAGCTTAAACTTCATTAAATATCTATGAAAAACACAAAGAGCACCACATGAAAAAATAGATATTTTTTTTGTATCATCAACAAAAAAAATACATATTTTTTGTTCTTAATATAGAGCAATTAGGTTTCGAGTTAACTTTCTCTTCTCCGGTAAACCAATTTTTCCTTACCAACCAAAAAAACTAAGTTGCCTCTCTTCCTTTCTTTATCTTATTCATAGTAGTCTTTTGCAATAGTATGAACTCATACCAGCATTTAAAACATAATGAGACAGGTTATTGATCTCCATCTAAATGCGATACTTATGAAAGTGTTATATAGAGTTTAATGGAAAATCTCCATGGTTGGTCAACCATAATAATTTTACTTCTTTGGCTGATAATTTATCAAAACATTAATGTTACGCACCTTAACTCATATCCTACTTGTATCCCAACTTCTAATGTTGCATTTTAATTCATATAATATATGGCACAAGTGAGATACGTCATCATTAATGGATATGCATTTACAAACTGACACATCATAAGTTAGTACAAGTTGGATTATAGAGTTGGGATGCCTAGCATATTATTGTTATCAAAATCGTTCTTCAAGGTTGGAAAATATGAACCTCGTTCTACGAGAAGGTATTTTCTATTCCGTGATATTAATAAAACTAGAATATGATAATTTCACTTGTATGCCATTCACCACTAGCACTATTTATATGATTACATAGTTCATCTATCTAAAAGGCTCTTGCCATACACTTAAGGGCAACTCCACCCCTTTTCATCTATCCATTCCTTGCCAACCATATCTCCATAATCTCTTATCCATCTTCCACATTTCAAAAGCATTGTTTAGGTTAGCTTTATGTTGTCAATACTTCATTGTTATTTTCCTAGTATTTAAGTCAGTTTAACCTTTGATTATGGAAGTGAACATGCTTCATTTTATTTTTCTTTAAACAAAAAAAAAAAAGAACATGCAGCATTTTTTATTTTTCTTTAAACAAACAATAATCAATTCACAACCTGTGTAAAATAAAATAACTAACCTAGCATTGAAAATGATAAATACCTGGTAATACATCTGGTTTCAGGGCACGTCTAATAAGCAATGGAGGCTGAGGATACAAACGTAGAGACTCCATGACAATAAGTCTTACGTACCTGAAAACACAGAGCATACAGTACATATTACTATACTTTGAGCTACTAATAGTGATGCAAACAAGCAAACAAGCGAGTAAATTGGAATGTTTAGCCCAGTCTTTCATTTGACCTATAGACTTTTTAGCTCATTCAGAAACTATCCATGGTATTCTGTCAAAATTGTATTTTAATTTTGAAAAGTATTTTTCATAACAAACCAAATATCCCATAAATTTCTATAATAAACATTTTAGGCCTTTTATGCTATAGATGATATATAAAACTAATTTTCAAGTAATAGTTATTAACAAAATGAACTTACTGAAATTCATACAAGAATCCAAGAATCCAAGTTCAATTAAAGATAAAAGATCTTTGTTTGTTAGAGACCAACAAATACATGTTCTTTTAGTTTATGTATAGTTTTCAAACCATAGAAGCTTGTTAGCTATAAGTCTCACATATTTCCAGCCCTTGTAATCTCTCATTAAAGATTCTTTTGTGAACTATAAAGATTTTCCAGCAGTATAGTGTTTGTTTCAGCAATAACACAACTTTATAAGCAGATATACTTTTGTATGGCGGGTTGAGATTCTTTAGCATAGCCATTTTAAACCTAGTTATACCTTTGTTTAATATATTATACAAATTAGGCTAGGCAACTTATCACAAGGTGCCAATTAATGATGCATGCATACATATAGAAGACAATTTCCATGACATAATCACCAATGAAATAAATAAGTTCATGGGAGTTGATGACTTGGATACGTACTCTAATTTTTTAAGCAATTCAAAAGTTGGTCTCTCCTGTCCCAGCACAGAATCAATCTCAGCCTGAGCCTTCCTAATTTTGGAGGGATTCTGTAGAACAGAAAGTTTATAAGCATCAGCATGGTCCAAACTTTTTATTATTTTTTTCTTCTCTCTATGTTTATTTTCTTTTTTCTTTATGAGGTTTTAAGTATTGGTATGGTAATATTAATAAAACTCTCAAGGTAAAATTACTCTTGAAGGAAAATGACCCATAAAAGAAGACAAAACCACAATATTTCAACAAGAAAATAATGCTGCATCCTGAAGACAGAAAGAAGAATTATACTTGAGCAAGAAAGAAAACAGCCCATGTAAGGACAGCAGCTGTTGTTTCATGGCCGGCAATAAGCATTGTCATCAGATCATCCCTTAGCTGTAGAAAAGAAAAACAAAAACAAAAGGAAAAATAAACAAGTACAAAAAGATCAATATTTGCACGAGTTTGACCAACAATTATGCCCCAGAAAAGTTCAAAAACACCTGAAGAGTACAGTAGGTTTAAGACGGGTTGTACTTGCTAAATGGTGTGTGTTCACTCTCCCCATTTATAGACAGAGTATAACAGGTAAAACACTAGAAGATAAATGCATAAAACCACTAAGATATAATGCAATAATGGGAATAACAGTAACAACATATTTGTCCGATAGTCTAGAATAAGGCAATAATAAGCATTTAAGTTATGCCAAATTTAGTCGATTCTTAGTCCAGCCACTCAATTCATTGAAGCATTGAATTAGGAGACATAGAGATATTTACCTGACCATCATCAGCATCAGCTCCCCGCATATCAACTAAAAAGCGTAAGAGACTTGCATCCTGCAAAATTGATAATACCAGAACTTTGAAAAGAACCAACATTACAGCCACAAGCCAATATTGAAAAGATAGTTTACAAGAGAATATATGTACCCACCTTAAGATTTAAATAGTCCCGCTGCTGCAGTTTCTCAACATCAGTTTCCTGTCATGTAATGCAATAAAAATCAAGGTCTAGAACTAGATATTGGTTCTAACAAATATACTCCTTTTGCTTATGCACATCGCCACATCACATGCTACAGTAACGAAGCTAAACTCATATTGACAAGGGCCAAGAAGTGATATTGTACATGAGATACCAAGCATTACGTTGCAGATATTACAACATGTCATATAGAAATGTGATATTATTTTTATGAGATGAAAACACAACAATAGTTTAATTGCATTTGACTTGTGTTTGTTTTTCTCTTTCTTGGCCTGGAATTTCACCTATTCAAATGCTATTATGAAGTTTGCAACATACACAAATTTATTGAAAACAATATGAGGTCTACAAGGTATCTCAGGTGAGGTTGACAATGAATTAAGTTAAAAGCTACCGACATAAGTCGGAAGTATTTTCATGAAACTTCCTACTTCAAACAACTTTGTAGCCAAAAAATTAGATTTATTCCATCCTAGTTTCTAGCATATCGCTCATTTATAAACCCCTAAAACTTTTTTAAGGCTTCTTGTTCCTTAGTCCGCCATAAAGTTAATTTTAGGCGGCATTCTCAATTCCTTACATTAGATTAAAATGCATTTCCAGGCTCATCCTTTTCTTTTCTTCTCTTTTTTTCATTTTTTTTCCCCTTTTATTTCTACATTAAATATCATTTTTTATTCAAATTAAGAATTTATATGACTATACCCCAGTATCCACATGATTCACATGGCAAAATAGCTTTCTTAATTACCGGTGTGATAATTATTGCCTAAGAAGTCTTAAGTGGACATAAAACCTAATTAATAATTCATACAGAGTATAAAAGTGAATTTAGTCCTTAAAATCATATAATATTTTTATTTTCCTGTTATTTTTTAAAAATTTAACTTGTTAAAAAAATATACAAATCTTATCCATCACCAACAATAAAACAATGATTATTTTAGATTCTACAGCAATCATTAACACATCATAAACCACTTACTATTCCAAAGAGTTAACATTTTAGCACTGACATAATTTCATAATGAAATATTCATTACATGAATTCGGGATGGAAAAACAAAATTCGGGATGGAAAAACAACTTGATGCAATCAAATATTTCTTATTATTTTTTTATTTGAAGTCCAGTAATTTTTCTCATGTGACTTGATTTGAAGTCAAGCAAATTTTCCATCAGCGTACCAAAATTTGTACTAAAATTGAACTTAGTCACAAGTGATACTTTCCTGATGATACACGTGTTCCAAGCAATTAAACTCCTGAGTATACTGACACTCACATCTCAACAGTGATATAATTTTGCTATCAAGTATTAGAAACATGTGACACTTTGGATTCAAATCAAACTTTTGAAAAGCACTCTTGACCCGATCAAATACTCATATCATCTTCTGTTTGAACTTTAAAGTTAAATGATTTTGCTATCATATTATCCAAAAATTAAATCATTTCACCAGTGGTACCTTTATGATGATAGATAAGTGCACAAAGTAATTAACCTCTTTAAGATACAAACTGACCATTCGACAATAAAATAGTTTTCCCTAAAAGTATTGAAAACATGATAGAAATGTAATTTGGATGGAATTTAATGGAAAAGCAGATACACGCAGGTGTCATGTTTTGACAGCCAGAGGTGTTGGTTTCAGAAACACCTACTCGTCATCAAATGTCTGTTTGCTTGTTAAAAGCAAGACATAATGAACATTTACAAATACAGAGCACTTCAATTTTTTTCACATTTAAGCAGCAATATGGAGGTCAATGTTCTTTATACTGTGTAAGTAAATGTCAGACACATGTAGACCTGTGTACAGTGTCCTCAAGTGTCTTAACACTGCAAATTCTTAAAAGTGTCCTATAAAACATAGAAACGAAGAATATTCTTGGTTTACTCAACTATTCATATTATTTTTTATGTAAAATATATTCTCACCTGTCTAGTATCTTTTGCATTTTTGATGAGTCCATCAAGACAATCATTAATAACTTTAAGGTCATTCTGGAACTTCCGTTGCCGGGGAACTATCCACTTTGCTAGAGGAAATTTCCAATAAGGGA
Source organism: Acer yangbiense (assembly GCA_008009225.1). Taxonomy (NCBI): domain Eukaryota; kingdom Viridiplantae; phylum Streptophyta; class Magnoliopsida; order Sapindales; family Sapindaceae; genus Acer; species Acer yangbiense. The sequence goes on along the minus strand of CM017767.1, from coordinate 20,091,830 downwards.
TGTAGAATGTTGATCTATGCTCAGCTTCAAAAAGAGTACCATAAACTGCCTGTAATGCATTTCCAAAAGTGCTTTTAACATTCAATGTAGCATACATCGATGCAAAAAAAAAAAAAAAAAAATGTTAAGTTAGGGGCAGGAAGATAAAACATACTAAATAATAGTAGCTTCCAACAAAATTCTTAGATTACTGATTAAAGAGAAACATAATAGCAACTACTGGTCTGATTGTCTAGAAGCTTTATTCACCCCAGAGATAAGTGATGGGGGGAGAGAGAGAGAGAGAGAGAGTATCCAATACTCCAGATAAACATAACATCTAAACTCAGAAGCTACCTCTCTTTTACATCCATATCGCTCAGCAATAATGAACTATAGGGTGGTTCTGATGACTCCCAGCTGATATTAGTAGTTTATTCTGTCAGTATTAAGACAATTAGTCCACTCAACATCAATAAAAAAAATGGAAAATCTATTGTTAGAGTGCTTAAATACTATAGGCCTTTCGTAATAGCTTAAGCTTTTGAGTTCAGTGGAATTAACATGGTAATAGAGCCATTTTACCAAGAGTGTTTGGGTTCAAGTTCCCATAAGTGATTATATTAGAATTTATTATCTATATTCTAAATTTATTATATGTTTGTGTTTTAGGCTTGAACCACATTGCAAGCTCATTAGTCTTGCCAAAGGGGTGTGTTAATAGTGCTTAAATACAATTGTTGAGCCTTTTCCTAATAATTTTTACTTTAGGGTTGATAGGTTACACACCCTGAAGAGCAATAGAAATAGGGAGACTAGATACAGAATCAGAGAAACTAGAGAGAATTAGGGTTTAGAAACAGAGAATGAATAGAAATGGGTGAAATTCAGAAGAACATGAGACCGGGAAACATACTAATAATTCAATTCATCATTCAGGTTTGATTACAAAAGGCTCTGAAAGGAGCCTTTTTATAGCTAACAATATAAAAGAGATAAACACCTAACTCCCGATAACGATAAAACAAACCTAAACTAATCTCTTACGGAGATAATTATTGGTAACTAATACTATCTAGATAGCTATTCCGTATTCCCCATCACAGTCTCCGTTCAAATAAATTATAATATCATCAATATCAATCATGATGACAACAAATAATTTCGGCAATCTTTCTTTCTATGTCATCATCACAAGTCACGACAGCAATAATTGCACTTGTTCATAGTTGTCTTCATCACCTCAAATAATGCTAAACTAATAGTCATAAGGTCCTGATATGAACATTAAAACAGTAACTATCTCCCCACTGCCATACAGAATGCAGGAAGCAAAAGCCACTTGCCATTGATCTTAATAGAAATAATAATCGGCCAACCCCTCCACCAAACAGTAACTATACTACTATAATCTTGCACTATAGTTTCTAAAGGGAAAAAAGAGATTGAGCACAATGCCCAGAGGGGAAATGTCTAAAATGAATACAATAAACATATTTTGCATTGGAATATTTTCAGTGCGCTGCTAATAAGAAAATATGTAACCACGCCTCATGAAATTATGCGGTAACACATTGCGATGAAAAAACTGCAGAAGACAGATACAAGTGAAGAATTACGGTGATTAATAAAACATCTCAAGAAAATTCAAAAGAATTAAGAGAGAGGGAAGATTAAAAATAATAAAATTAGTAAACTCTTTTCATTTTTTAATAAATGGCATTTGATAATTTAATCAGATACATGTGGTACAAAAATAAAGTTATGTAACTTCAACTAAAAAGTAGAACAATTTGAAATGCAGCAGTACCATGGAGAATTTAAGAATGTATGGTTATTTTTTCAAACCTTTATCACAGGAGACTCTTTTGTAACAGAACCGAAGTCATAATTGAAGACCCCAAGCCCAATAATATCGAGAGCCAAACTTGAAAACTCAGCTTCAAGATCCAACTCAATTGCATTCCCACCACTAGAGTGCTCTCCTTCTAGAAGTTTCTCAAATTTCAATATCGTTCTTTCTGAACAATCGGTGAATATTTTGACCATAGCTTCTAAGTATAAGGCATGGAACCCGGGAACAATAACTGCACATTAATTTGGAACAAAGTAAAAGGAACAGCTGCAACTGATAATTGCATATGTGCATGCATGTGCGGGAATGTCATTTTTTGTGTGGATTTGGGACACTTTACTACATTGAAATCGATGCATATATGTATGTAATACTCAGTTAGTACTTTTTTAATTATTTTGTTAAAGATTGATTTTCCCCTCAATTGCAAGTAAATTTCAAACCCCTTCTCTGTTTCTTTTTTTTTTTTCCTTCTCGTTCTTTTCATCTCTTCCCTTTCCCATCTTCTATACAAACTTTCATCCTCTATTCCCTTTTCTATAGTCAAGTGTCTCAGGGGTATAAAGTTCAAACACTTCCGAGAATATCTCTTTCATGTAAAGGGTTTAGTCAGCCCATTATTCTGTTGTGATGCACCATCTCAATAAGCCACTTAATCTAATCAAACCAGATAAACTGCAACACATATTAGGAACTTTGATAAGGATTATCTAATTACATTCAAGATCCCTAGCATTTGTTGATGTTTTTTTTTCCTTATCACGATTCTGTATACATTTTACATTTTCTACAGAATTTTCCCCATTACTCATGAGATAGTTTATCATCAAATTTGAAACTATAGAATCTGAGTTATTACTTGAATGATCAACAAAAAATTGAATAGCATTAAATTTCAGAATAATTGTTGTCTCTATGTAATATAAAAGACTTTGAGTACTCATACATATGCATGCACAGGCATCCTCGTGCACACACAAACACAGATGCACACTTTTGTACCCAACTATATACAATTGCATATTGTTCACCTCTTCTCCTTTGTTTCCAAGTGTCAAGGTCAGCAGGTATTAGTCCTTTCCCCATTATTGGTTCTAGAATATCAGCAAGAATGCCCTAATTAAAATATGACAACTTGTGTAAATGGATAAATAATATGGAAAATTTTATTAAGCAATAGAATATTATTTCAAAAGAAGCATGCTAATTCGGAAGAAGATTAAAATACTAGCAGACTTTATATTATGATTGTAAAAATAAAGTCCCAAAAGAAAATCTTGTTGATGTTGAAGTCAACAAGAAAGTTCTAAGATTGTACCTTGTCATAAGAAAATGCATTTTCTCGTAGAATATGCCTGGCGACAATTGGATCTGATACAACAACAAATGCTTTTGGCCCAAAAGCAAGTTTATACACTGAACCATGCTGACACATTAAACATATGTCAATATAAAGAATGAAATATAAAACACAGAAATCATCAATAATGTCAAACAAGAAAAACTTGTAGCATGTCATGAGAAGTGGCAATATGCAAATATTAGGCGGCTAGTTGCCAAATATCAATACAAAATATGCTATCAAACATTCAATTAAGCCTTCACGCACCATGTCTCCATGACCCTTATGAAACATTCAACAGTCTTTTCATGAACACAAGCAAAACTAGAGGAGCATTCACATTTCGCAGTACACAAACACATGACAAAAATATAGCAGGCCAATTGAAGTATATGTGGACAAATCAAGTACCTCTAGAAACCAGTCGTATAGGGAAAAGAAGAGAGGGCGACCCAACAAATCCGATACAGCACCTTCAGCTGTAGGCATGGAACCTAGACTTCCCCCACTTAACACATTGGTAAGAAGGTTACTTGCATTATCCAAAAGACTCCTCCTTGTTTTTGGTTCATTAGTGTCTGTGGATTGGCATCTACATCAACATGGTTCACAAATTTGAAACAAATGGAATGATTTCATTGAGTTTTCACAACAACAACAAAAACAAGAGAATAATAACACCAATAAATTCAGTTCAAATTAGCTAAGGCTATTGTTGCAATAATATTTGGTCTTCAGTTCCAATCTAGAGAAATAACAAGGCTCAATATTTCCTACTTCAATTCATATAAATCTATTAAAAACCATAACCAGTAACCTGTCAGTGAACAGATTTCATTAAAAGAAAAGGAAGAGAAGAATGTACCTGATAAAAGGAGGCCCTTTTCGCTTAGAACAGAGAAGATGAGGAATAGTATCTGGTTTTGAAGAGAAGTGAAAAAATGGGGAGCTTGAAATACCCATGAAGCCAACTTGTGTATTCTGAAAACCGCCATGACTGACAGTGGAGGAGAGCTGTAAGAGAGATGTTGAGGTGGTAGCCATTACAAAATGCAAATTTGTTAATTGTAAGGGACAGCCCACTATCTATTATATCCAACACCCACTCAAAGTCTCAAACCCACTATCTTCTGGAATTGGATCGGATCAGATTGGATTGGATTAAGTTATACAAGTTTGATATGATTATCCAATACTATTACATTGTCATTGACATCGTGTTTTCCACTCTTCTATGTCTATGCCCTTTTCACCGCCCCAATATCCCAACATACATATTTGATTTCAGCATCTCCAATTTAATTTAATATAGAAAGTCTAAAAGCAGCCGCAAATCACTTTTCACATTATTTTTGTGCATGTAATTTTATTGGCACACAATGGAATCATTTGGGTACATCTCACTACATCACATTATTTGTGTGAATGTGAGCTTATTTCTTTTTATTACGCAACCTAGTACGAGGAAGAGTGTCTTGACCGGTTTTCGTACACCTTGACTAATCCCTTGGACCGGTCCAGGGTGACTTCCACATTGGGACTAGCGAACTCACAAAGAACTTACCTCCTTTGCTGTCTGGTTCCAAGAATTTAACATTAATGGGAATCGAACCTGTGACCGTGCGTCTAACCACACATCACATGCTCGCTCTTATCGCTAGGCCAACCCCTTGAGGTTCACTCACCATTCTTTAATGTTAGAAAAATGCCAAAATCAATTGGTGTTTTTTATATCATTATATATTTATATAATTATATGGGTCTAGCCTTTACACGTGTCAACATTTCATGTTATGGCATGCTATAGGTAATGTCTTCACTCTTCAGTCTTCACATATTATTTGGCTTTATATTCTCATTGGATTTTATCTTTGACTGAGGGTTTGATTTCGGAGTTCATAAACTTTCATTTCCATTTCACCATGATCGATCGGGAATGTTCACTAATGTTTTTGTTTTCGTTTTCTGTTTTTATAGGTTTTTATTTTTTAAAAATAAGATATTGATTTTTATATTCTTAAAATCAAAAAACGCTTATAGTATTAATAACTGAAAACAATATTTTAAAATATATATATATATATTATAATATCCACTCGGTCTAATTGTTTTGAAAATATATGTTTAATATATTGTAATTGTAAATAATTTAATTTGAATTGAATTTTTTAATTATATATATATTTCATATATTTTATAATTAAAAAATATTTAAAATTGATGGGTGTCTTTTTCATGTTTTTTCAAAAAAAAAAAAAAAAACAAGAAATAATATATATTTATTAATCTTAAGAAAAGTATTTTATTAATAAATAAATAAAATAAAATAAAATAAAGAATACATATAATCCATTGAAGCAATAAGGATAAGGAGCACAACTCGTCCGTAGGATGGAGGTGATACATCTCTAGTGGAGCAAATTTTTTTATTTTTTTTTTTCCGAAATTGAAACTTTTTTTTTTTAATTGATTTATGGGTTTTATTTTTTTGAAATTGATTTGTAGCTTTTGTTTATGGAATTTGATCGAAGAAATCTAAATTGATATAAAAAGTCTTGTGGCGATTAAAAATTTGATTTTTGTTTGGTTTCCGAAAAATGGTGGCGATAAGGAAAAATATTTAGTTTGTGGAGTTTGGAGTGAGAAAATGAAAGAAAAAAAGGAAAAGAATTTGGAAGAGAATATGAATGAAGGTAATATATCGATTTTTTCTCTCTTTCTCTTTTTTATTTATTTTCAAAGAGTTATGCAACACATCACACTCACAATCACACATTTTCAATCAAAACACACATGACAGCTGGGGTGTCAACTTGTGAGTAGATACATGGACAAGTATTCAGTGGTATTTAGTCATTTTGCACTAAAAAAAAAGTGGTCAACGGACGGAAGGGACGTCCGTGAAATTATTTGCAAAAGTTTCATGGCTAAGGTTAGGGGTGGGCACCAACCCGATCAACCCAACCCAATCCAACCAGATAAAAATTGGGTTAGGTTGGGTTGGGTTAAAATTTACGTTGGGTTGGATTGGGTTGAAATTTTTTCAACCCAACCCAACCCGACCCGATCCGATCCGAAAACGCTCAGCACTAGCTAAGGTTGATAGTAAAAGTTGTATAAAGCCCAGTAAAAAAGTGGGCTGGGCCTGTATGAAGCCAACAGGTGCTTCAAATTGCGTGCTTGACACTACTAGAAGGCCGCGTGACTCAGAGAGACAGTCAATTTAAGGTTGCCGGTAATTAAGGAAGAAGAGGCGGGGTTGAAGGTGACAGTCACAAATCACAATGACATAATGTTATTTATTTACAAATATACAAATACAATCGGTCAAACACAAATGGTCTTCATTCTTCCAAACCTATTATTCTATTTTCTATATCTTAAATGATTCCCATTTTGTTAATTCTTTTGACTGTCTTCCTACCGTACTAAATCAAATTTAAAATCAATTCTACTGTACGTTTGGTATATATAATTATGTAATACAAAGACTTTGTGCATTTACTAATTATACATTTAAATTCAATGTGTGTGTATTTGTATGCATGTGCTTGATTTGCTAAGATGATTCAATTGAAAATTCCCACCCCAAAATAAACTCTAGCAGATTAGATTACCAAAAATAATCATAGAGTATTTAGAAATCAAATTAACCTAGAGTGGAATGTTTCATTCAAAATTTTGGATGTGTAATATAACATGTGCCTAAGTACTCTTACTTCAAACTTCAAAGAATGCTTGAATATATATATATAGTCTTTTTATTATCAGTTCGAACTGACAAAAGTTATATCAATTCCTTGCATGTGGGCCACTGGATTTAAATACTTTGACTGACAAGTGCATATAGCCAAGTCAAAGTATTTAAATCCAGTGGCCCACATACAAAGAACTGATAATAGAATTTATGTATATATATATATATATATATTGGTGTGTCATGTGTGGACATTATTGACTTTGAAAGCAAATTAAAGAGGACAGCAACTTGTTTATGTGAGGCTATAGAATCGTTTCCTCTACATAGGGTGTGTAGTGTGTACTGCGACCACAACTATATATGCGTTGCGTCAGTGTTTACTCATCTGGGTTTAGAACCTTATTTTATTTAATTACAGTTGGCACCTTTTCAAATAAAACACATATTACCACAATCCAATCATTGTATCTTGGTGGTAAGTAACGCGTCTGACAATGTTTCATGTTCAAGTCGCACCACTACATATGGTATATAAAGAGGAACGAGATATCACGTTATGACTTTATAATTTAAGCTCACAATCTCATTGATACATATGTAAAATACTTATTATTATACCACTTCAACTTTATTCTAATTTAATACATTATATATTATTATTGAACTATAGAAATAATATATGAATTACATCAAATCATTTAATATTGAATGATTTGATAACTATGTGTGGATTGCATTTAATAACTATGTGTGAATTACATCAAATCATTTAATATAGATTTGATAAATTATCATTTAATATTGATTTGATCGCAACAATGCGTTGCCCCACTTTGTGATCCTTTATATCGTGTTTACTCACGGTTATTTAATTACAGTTGGCACCTTTTCAAATAAAACACATATCACCGTCATCCGATCAATGTATCTTGGTGGTAAATGATACGTTTGACAATGCTTTAGATTCGAGTCGCACCACTACATATGGTATATATAAAGAGAAACGAGATATCACATTATAACTTTATAATTTGAGCCTACCTTATTGATATGGGTGTAAAATACTTATCATTGGACAACTTCAACTTTGTTATAATTTAATACATTATTTATTATAATTGAACCGTAGAAATAATATTTGAATTACATCAAATCATTTAATACTGACGTAGGACGATTTAGAAGAATTTCAATTTTACTTTGACAGTTTGACACCTTAAATTTTTTTGTTTTTGTATAATAGCCCCCAATTGAATTTCTAACTCCGCTCCTGTAACTACCGATCATTGTGTCAAGTTTCTTTTGAATATACCTTAGGTTTGATAGATCAATCATTCTTATTTACGTGGTGGCCCTCATTGGATATATTGATCCTTCTTATTTGCATCATACCTAGAGCATCACGCTATTCAATTATACATATATGATATGTGTGTTTGTACGCTCGCATGTGAGAGAAGGAGAGGTTGGGGTTTTAGTAAATAAGCAAATGAATATATATATCCTTTTTATTAAAAAAAAAAAAAGGAAAATATATTGAAATAGAGAAACCAGAACAAACTAACCTAGGACAATCATCTTGGACAAACCGCTCCGAACACAGAGGGTACGCTTCCATCCAAAAATAGTCCTCCTCAAAAGACAGGACCATTATAGAAACATTATGGGCGACAACATTCGCTTTTCTAAAGACAAAACCAACAACACAGCCTACATTACAATTCAAAAGATCTCTAATATCCCTTAGATACAGACCAACATTGGCTGAAATAGCTTTACTAGAGTTAATAATATTAACCATCTCAAGTGCATCTAACTCAATGTAAACTAATAGCAAACCTGTTTCAATTGCAAAAGTAAATTCCCAAAGAATTGCCAACGCTTCCGCCACTTTTGGGGAAAAAATCGCTTCAATTCTTTGTGCACTAGTAGCCTTAGCCTCCCCCAAGTTATCCTGAATCACCATCCCTAAGCCAACCCGTTGAAGATAGGCATCTAGGCTTGCATCGGTATTCAACTTGTAGATTCCATCCATTGGTGGCTGCCACCGAATCGGACGGAAGATACCCAGGCCACACTGCCTAACATCCTCCAAATTTGTTGCCTCATACTCTGATAGGTACCTCAAACTCCAAGCACAAACATCCTCCAAATTCTTCTGCTCTCCACTATGAAACAAATGATTACGGAGAAACCAAATGCGCCACCTGATAACCCTTAATAACTCTAGCTCCCCCTCCCCCAAGATATGCAAACAGGAAGAAAGGAAATTCATAAAGCAAACATCATATTTGCACTGCAAACCATTAATGTTACTTACCGAAGTTCACACCTCCTTCAAACCCAAGCACACCGACAAAGCATGAGTTGTTGTTTCGCAAGCCTTAGAGCACACAGGGCACAACTCATCCACCGGAACTTTTTGCCTCGCAAGGTTGACCATTATAGGGAGCCACTCATGGCAGGATTTCCACAAGAAGATTTTAATTTTTGTTGGCACTTCCATTCCCTTGATTTTTTTTTCCATTGAAAACCAGTCCCCCGACCACCAAAACCAGAAGTTGTAATCTCTATAGAGACCCCCAGCTTGTACCCGCTTTTTACCATGCAAAATGCCAACCGTAAGAGTCATCTATATGTTGTTTCAAATTTTCAATATCATCTTTAGCAAACAATTCCTATAACAATAGACCATTCCAGGAGCCTAAAGGAGTTTTGTACTGTCTTACCAACCAAACATTGTCTCTCATTTTTATTTTTATTTTGTGAAGACTTTGAATGATGACGAGCGGGGAATTCATCTATCCTCAATAATTGAGACCGATGAGCCAGTTCCAATCCTCCACCATGAACCCGCATCAAGGAAGTCACGTCCCCAGCAAAGACCCCTCCACACCTAAGACCCATTACCTGATTTTCCCGCTCTCATAAAAGTGTTAGAAAGATAATAACAACTTTTGAGCACCCGTGCTACCAAAGTCTCTAGATTCTTCTCCATCTGCCATCCTTGTTTGGCTAACAAAGCCTGATTAAATATGAACAAGTTGCAAAATCCCAGGCCCCCAACCTCTTTTCCACTACAAATTTTTTTAATTATATTGTCCTTTTAATTATGACATATGTGTATAAGTATCACTATATATATTATGTTTAAATGGCAAATCCTTTCAATTAAATTGATACATATAATAAATTTCTTAAGTAGTATAAACGATATGATAAATTGTTCCATGAATATTCTTTTCACATTGTATCGATGACTTTCCTTTAATGGTCTATAAAATTAGTTACGATTCATATTACACATCATTTATATATGTTTGAACAATCTAACAATATTTTTTTTTCTTAAAGAATAATTTATTTTTGAAATTTGACATTGAATAAGTTATGATAAATTTAGGGGTGAGATTAAACACAACATATATGATTTCTCGATTATCTACTCTCACACAACACAAGGAAGACATTGCCCATACACGTCTGTAACTATGCGTATGGTAAGACTTTTTAAGGACGAATTAAACATAAATTAGTGGGGGGATTAAATGATGATCATCTTGAAATTATTTTGGGTAGCAAAGCTATCAGCAACGAAGTGATTGGAAGATACATGGGTGTTTCATCGTCTGACCTGTGACCACATGTTTGTTTGTTTGTTTGTTTGAAGACTCCAAGTCAGACAAGTCACCTACCACCACGACTCACCATGCTGACGTCACCGTGATTAAGCCCATTCCCACAATCGTTGCTTCCTCGAAATTTAAATCAAAACAATGCAATTAAGAACTTCCAGAAACCTAGCCAAATACATATGTATATAGTATATATATATATATATATAGCTGAAAGGACACGTGCACATCATGTGACATCGATCAATTTGGAATTTCTATATTTCATGTTCACAAAAATGAAGGGCCAGGATGTATCTAAGTGGTCATACTTTGACCACGTTGAAGCCACCATAAATACCACAACACCATGGTTACTTCCTCCCTTCAATTCCCTTTCTTAGAAAATAGAGAGTAGTTCTAGTAGATGAGTAGTGAAACCATGTCTAGTCCTAGTGATTGGGCACAATTTTATCAACATCACCAAACTCTCTCATCATCATCCCAGATGCTTTCTTCTTCGTCAGGAATTAATATTGATCCCACCATGATCACCAATATTGCTTCATCGGCTACTTCTTCCGGAGGACCACCATCAACTATGAGTCAGCTGAGCCCGGAAGGCCGTGTGTCGAAGCCCGCGCGTAGACGTTCAAGGGCTTCCAGGAGGACCCCTACAACGTTACTAAACACGGACACTACAAACTTCCGGGCCATGGTTCAACAATTTACGGGCGGTCCAGGTGGTGCCCCTTTTGGGTCATCGGGTACTGGTGGTGGTGGTGTTGGTGCACCAACTTTCAGTTTAGGGGCTCGACAGGGTGGTCATCAAGTCAACCCTGGCTCGATGATGTTGCCTCCTGGTTATCGTTTACAATACCAGCAGGCACAAAACCAGCCATGGATGATATCATTAGGCAGCAATAATCACAATCAAGGAGAGCATCATCAATATCATCATCAACAAGGTCAAGGGTTTCATGTTCAGAGAGGTGGAAACATGGAGAATATGTCAGATGGTGGTGGGTTTGTAATGGGAAATGTTTCATCTTCTTCATCTTCATCGCAACAACAAGTAACAGGTCCTGTTAGGGGTCCTCCTACCAATGAGAACAGGTTCATGTTTTGAGAGAGACATAAAGAAGAAAAGTTTATGTTAGGTACTGACTTGTTTGTCTTTACTCTTTAGGCTCAACCATTTTGACCTTTTCTTCTTCTTCTGTAAATATTATCCTTTTCACTTTTTCATTGTGGTAATCTAGCTTACTTAGCTTATACACTACACTACACTAATTGAGTTGAGGGGGATTTAAGTTTTTTTTTTTTTTATTTATTTATTGACACCTTTTTTACTGGGTCAATTTTTTTTTTTTTTTTTTTTTTTTTTTAAGGTAGTTTTCCTTTTATTTTGATGATGTTTTGTTGTTTGTTTGGGAAAACTATGGGCCTAGATTGGAATTTGTTTAAGAAGTGGGGCTCACTCTATTGTCTAATATAAGAACTATTAACAAACACAGGTATGTGTTTTTTTTTTTTTTTTCTTAAAATTCATGATCATCTGTTGCAGTGCTTTCTCCTTCTTTTTTTTTTTTTTTTTTTTTTTTAATAATTCCAAGCTCTTTAATCCATATTGTATTTACAAGCCGAACCATTGATGTTGAATCTTTGTCCGACTGAATAAGCGTCCATATTTGGGGGCGGTGATTATCGAAAAAAAAAACCTATATAAAGTATTAATTTGCTGTTATGTACAAGTAATATTCAAAGTCAAGTACTCCATGAATAAAAACAATTTTGTTGTTCACATAATCACCTACAAAAAGATGATAAAAGAATAAACATTAAGTAATGGATGAAATAAAATAAAAAAAAATAGAATTGAAAACGAAAGGGATTGGTTTGAGTGAGAAATGGGGTGGGAAGAGGGGGTGAATGTGAGCGGATGATGGGGCCCAATAGACGTGGAAAAGGAGAAAAATGCACTTCACAAAAGTCAAATAATGCCCCTAATAATCTTTTCTAATTTGAATTAAAATGGGTGGCTTTTGATTTAGTAAGATTTACATCAATCTTCAATTGGCTAAAAGAATATAATTAGCTACCTTAATTTTCAAATTATATAATGTCAAGCACGTGTATTTTTATATCAAAAGTGTTGATTAATTTTGACCTTCTGACCCATTTAAATGTGTTGCTACTTTGACTATGTCATACTTTGACAATATTGCATTAAATTATAGCTTTGCAGCCTTATAATTTGCAACATGCACATTTCTTTTCTTTAAAACTTGTTCCATGTTTTTCTTTTCATGTTTTTACATGTTCTTCATATTCAAAAAATAGATATTCCTTTGATAGGGACACCAACCCTTATCACATAAGTGAAAGAGAAATGTACAACCACTTTATTAAGTATCCAACCACTTTATTAAGAGTGGTTGATTTATCGATAAATCAACTAAACTCTAATCTCTTATGCGTTGATTACGTTGAAACAAAACTGAAAGAAAAAAAAATAGCTTTAAAGGTCTATAAAACTCATGAAAAGAGTCGTGAAAAAAGGATACCTCTAAAGTTTGAGATAAATGTATTTGAAGAGTAGGTTTGTGTTAATATATATATAATTCCCCTACCATTAATGAAAATTAACGGAAGAACTAAGTTCACTTTGATTAATTAATAATAATAAAAAAACTAAAATGCCCAAACATTTATCAAATTTTGAAATGAAAGTACTACAAATAAAATAATATTTTAATGGAAGTTTTTTAAAAAGAAGTTTTGGTTCAAACACTTTTGAATTGATGGATTTTTTTTTTATTATTATAAAAAAAAAACTATGAAATTGATATATATATATATACATATGTTTTCTTGCTTTTCACTTTTAAAATTATTGTCCAATTTATATTTCGTTGGAAATGTCAAAACACCCTTAGGTATTAAGGGATCCAAGTTAAAAGAAGGGGAGGTTTGTATATATTAACGCTAACTTGCTCTCCCAATACAATTAACTCAAAATTCAGGGGAGGTTAGTGTATTTACCTCTAAAAAAACATAAAAATCGTTGTTTATTGAGAATGTTAGGCCTAAAAATGAATTACAATGGCACAGGCTAACAGCAATTACAGGGCTAGCTCAAGTGGATATTTACCAAATCATGCGAGACTTTTTTTTGGTAAGAGAAAATAGACACATTTGGGTTGACATTTATTGGGTTTTTTGGTTGGCCAGGCCTTGCATTTGTTCCAACTTCGAAATCTACTACTAAATACCCCCAAGCCCCAACCCAACATCTTGATTACATGCACGTTTCTAATAGCCCAATTTTTATTTTTATTTTTAATTTCGATTAAAAATTAATATATTTACACACACATATATATATTGGTTATCTAGTAAGGACATCATAAAATTATTAGTTAAAGACGTCCAACCACATCCATATATTTATATTAGGTGTGAGTATTTGTTAATATTGGACTGTGGGCCCACTATGAATGTATGGCAGTGGTTGGATATCCTGAAATTATAAAATCAAGACGATCATGATTAGAGAAGTATTTTATAAATATATATATATAATAAAATTGGCGATGACCATTTATGTAAAAATGGGGCCGTGCAACTAAATTAGTCCAATATAGTTACATAATAATTAATGTTCAATGTGGACAACAGACCCCATTTACATGCTAACTGGGCTGTAGTTGGTGGACTTGCTTAATCCAATGTCCACAATTTGCGTGTACACCAAGGACTCTAGCATAATATTCATTTACATCAATATGAGTATAGATATATGGATAAATAGATGCCAAAAAAAAAAAAAAAAAAAACTCTTAATACCCACAAATTAAATTTGATATTAACATTATCATAATCTCTCTCTTTTTTTTTTTTTTTTTTTTTAAGCTTTTTACCATCAGTAGGATTCGAATCGTTGACTTGGGAGTTATTTGCCCAAGCTCCAAGCTCGTCCATCTCTCATAGATCACATATATGTCAAGTTTCATGAAAATAATTAATCAAAGAGATGGATTTCAATTTCAAAACCTTTGAAGATCAATTAATGGTTTAAGATAAAGATTAGGTGTGCTACGTACTATTAACTTCTTCTTCTTCTTCTTTTTTTTGGTTTTTGGAAAAAGAAAAGGAAAAAGGAATGGCCTTGAGTGCATTCTCAATTCAAACATGTAATATTTGGGAGGTTGAAAACCAAAGGGTGATTTGCAAGGCATGCCATCAATTCTTACACTTCAAGTGTACATGTTTCTGCATATTCAAATATCTCACTTGTCTTTCCTCCATTAACAAAACATTATCATGACTACTCTTACAACCATCTCATTCATGATCTCTCTTCTTGTTGCCATTTTATCAGTTTTCACATCAACTTTTCTGATCATCAATCCAAACACATCATCAACATTCCTCAAATATTTCACTGATTTTAATATTGTAACAACATTCACCTCCACATACACCATCAATAGTCATGATCATCTCCATAAACACCATAAACATTCTGATGACAATAAGGGGAAAACAGTGTCAATCTGTGATGATTTCCCATCTGATTTTGTCCCACCAGATACAAACACCACATCCTATCTCTGTGTCGACCGAAACGGATGTTGCAACTTCACCACCGTGCAATCGGCTGTCGATGCAGTCGGGAATTTTAGCCAGAAAAGAAACATCATATTGATCAACACTGGCTTTTACTAGTAAGTACTCATTAATTGGTTTTAATTCCCTTTTCTTCTTCTAATCTTTCAAGCTAATTAAGGTTTAGTTTTTAACTTGTTCATGGATTTGTTTCAGTGAAAAAGTTGTTGTTCCAAAAATCAAACCAAATATAACATTTCAAGGACAAGGCCACACATCAACTGCTATTGCATGGAATGATACGGCCAATTCTGCTAATGGTACATTTTATAGTGGCTCTGTTCAGGTTTTTTCAGACAACTTCATTGCTAAGAACATAAGCTTCATGGTAAGTCTTGAGTGCTTTGGAAATAAATTATTACATTAGAATATTTTTGCAAGGGTTTAGCTACAATTCAGTCACTTAAATGCAGGGAGAAGGTATGTGAGAGCTAGCTAGCCTGGGCTTCAACTTTTTTAAAAAGAAAAATTAAATTAAAAAAAAAAAAAGAATTATTTATATGCGAAGATGTATAACATGATCGTGATTCGTTACTGGTATTATAATCTTTTTTTTAATTAAATAAATACAGAAGAAAGACAATTGAAAAAATTAACATTGCTTGATATATAATTCTAAAAAAATGGTATAGTTTACGATTTAATTTAATTGAGATAATCTCAATAGATTCATTATAGTGATATACTCAATTTTTAATTGACTTTTCCTTCCTTTCTTCATTCTCAATCCATTCCATAAAAAAAATGATAATAAATAAAATAATAAATAATAAATAAAATAAAATTGACTTCCTTACCTTATTTGCTAAAGTCTAAACACGTATTTAGTTTATTTCACAACTATTTTTTTTTTATTTGTTTCATTATGCTTTTAAATGTTTTTAGGGACAAATATAATTATATCTTTCTTATCTAGGTACACACTTTTTAATTAGAAAAATATTATTATAAGATTTTCTTAAAAGTTTTGTAATACTGTCCAATGTGGATTAGTGATAAATGACATTTATTTTGCTTGTCAATATCTTAGGTTTAAGGTATACAAAATAAAAAATAAAAAATTTGTGTCTAATTTAGCCCACCCATAAAATAATTCCTAGCTACGCCCCTACTTAACTGTATTGTTAATGGGTTATGGGTGGTTATCCATCATTGGATTTTCATCCAATGCATCCAATGGCTTAAAAAATAATCAAACTTATAGAAACTAAAAAAAAAAAAAAAAAAATAACCCTCTCTCATAACTAACACCGTAATTATAGAGGATTGTGGCAAAACCAGAATTTCAAGTTTCGTTAATTTTGGAGGGCCAAACTTTATAATTTTTATTTTATAGAAGCAAAACAAAAAAAATAAAAATTCAATTAATTATAAAGACTAAAAATGATTTTTTTTTTTTTTTTTAAGAGGTTGAAACCTGCAGGCCTCTTCATAGCTTGGCCATGTTAACATATATGTATAGTAGCTAAATTCTTCCAGTAAAAGCACACTTTATAATGAATGCAAAAGTAACTTAAATTTAATTTATGTGAAAATAGAATTTAGCTCCAATTCCAAAACCAGGTGACATAGGTGCACAAGCAGTTGCAATAAGAATATCAGGAGATGAATCTGCTTTCTGGGGTTGTGGATTCTTCGGAGCTCAAGACACCCTTCATGATGATAAGGGTCGTCATTACTTCAGAGATTGTTACATTCAAGGTTCCATTGATTTCATATTTGGGAATGCAAGGTCACTCTATGAGAATTGTCAGCTGATATCTATTGCGAACCCGGTAACTCCAGGAGCAAAGGTTATAAATGGAGCAGTGACAGCACATGGAAGAGCATCTAATGATGACAGCACCGGCTTCGTATTTATGAATTGTAGTGTTGGAGGAAATGGAAGAATATGGTTGGGTCGTGCTTGGAGACCATTTTCTCGTGTGGTTTTTGCATACACAACCATGTCTGATATTATTGCTCCTGAGGGTTGGAATGACTTCAATGACCCTGCCAGAGATCCGTATGATCATCATTATATCCTTATTTCACTACCCTTGTTAATTATGTCGTTTAGGCCACTCACACCTACATCGTCGAAGAAAATCCCCAGTACATCACCTGCTGAGTAATGTACCCGATCACCGGAAAGTTAACACATCAATAAATATTAGCATTTTGTCTCTGTTTTCAAAAAATCTGATATTGTTGATATGTCAACTTTTCAGTAGCCGGGTGTACCATTCAGTTGCGCCTGGTACATTGAAGATTTTCTCACAGTGTGAGTAGTATCTCGTTTACTGAATCCCAGATTAATTGATCTAATTTAATTTGTTGGTTGGTTTGTAAAAACTTGGATGCAGGAATATATTCTACGGAGAATACAATTGCTCAGGTGCAGGAGCTAATATGACGATGAGGGCACCTTATGTTCAGAGACTCAACGACACACTTGCCTCTTATTTCCTCAATATGTCTTTTATTGATGCACAACAATGGTTGCAGTCTTACAATAATTAGTTTGTATCTCCAAATGTTATGTGATTTATTAATTTTTTTTTATTTTATTCGGTTAATTGTGTATTCTACCCAAATACATACAAAATTAATGGATTTGGGTGGATTTTATATTTTATTATATATAGGTCGATTTTGTATCGACTTGTCTTTCTCATCAAATTAACATGTTGTAATTTGATTGAAATCTATAAATCCAAACTAATAATATGAATAATTAATTAAGCGTTTAAGTTTTAAAAACACTCGTTGTTTTTATAAATTATAATGTTTTATGGGGTTAAAGTTTTAAAATAAAAATTAGAAATGGTTTAGTCTAACTCTTTCTTTAAAATAATAATAATAATTAAAAAAAAAAAAATCTGATTTCGATTAGGAATCATATCTTTATAAAACACTTTTTATTTAAGACTTTGGTTTCTTCTCTTTTACGATCAAAAGAAAAATATAGAAACCCTAGAATTTATTCTATGGTTAACGACAACTGAGAGAGAGGAAAAAAAAATCTCCCATATTGTTAACAAATTTTTTAAGAGAATGGTTTTCAAGCAAGAAGGAAAAAAGAGGTTTTCAAGGTGTGTATCTTTTCTTATTTCATGTTTTCTTTAGTACTTAAATGCCTTAGTGAAATCGAAATTAGGGGGTTTTTATTGAGTAGGAACCCTAGAAGCATAGTATGATGATTATTTGGTTCCAATTTTCTGATATTAATTTACTTAGGGTTGATCAGTGCCTATTCTGAAAATTATATTTAATTTATTTGTAGTAATTTTGTGATTTAGCTTTTGAGCTTTCGAACTAGACTATCTAATGTTGCTATTGAAATTCGTTTCATTTAAAAATCAAAAGTTTCATGTTTTTTTTTTTTTTTTAAATTTTTTTTTTTTATTACTTTTCAATTTTGAAATAGTGGTTTTGGAAATATCAGTTTTTGTAAGATAGTTGGATTTCAAAAATAGTTTTCGTTATGTTATACTTAATGTAAAAATGTGTAATTTGGTAGAGATGTTTACCAATATGTCAAGAGTGTTTTTTTTTTTTTTTTCTTTTTTTACTATTTTTAGGGTTTTATCAAAATAGTTATGAATTTTTGAAACCGGGTACTGTAATTTGTCAACTATTAGACAGATAACAAAATCCAAAAATATAAATAATTTAAAAATATGTATTTGAATGATTTTGCTTTGAAACTTTTATTTTAGATCCTCATATTTGTTATATAAGTTATTGTGAAGATTTCATGTCAATTTAATATTTATATAATTTTCAAAAATTCCAGTGGTGAGTAATGTTTGGGATTGTCCACTCAGATCAACCAGAATACTACAAAAGTTTAGTATTTACAGATTTTATTAAATTCTGAAATTATTTACACTAATAATTAGGTTTGCGTACACTATGTTTGCAAAATTTTGGAATTTTCCGGTACGTGTAATAAAGTAAAAATCCTGCATTAGAAATTGTTCGGTTTTCAAAACAGCACTGATTATTTCTAGTATTAGGATTTCGATTTGTGGAACGTTATGAGAGCCTCTATTCTAGTCCTAGATATTATTTAGACTCTGATATTCATATGATTATGTGATTTTAGGCTAAGGATTGGAATATTGTTAGCTTTAATTCGTGGGCGATTGCTTTTATTTGGTTTACTGTGAGGTAAGTATACTAGACCCATTTTCTAAAATGGAATCACAATGTTATATGTATATGAAATTTGTTTGTGCATGTTTTCGAAATGTGTTTAAAATGCTTTGAAATGTGTTAAGTATGCATTTTGAAATGTGAATATACAGTACCATACAATATGTTTTTGTTAAGCAGCTTTTATTTATTGTTGCTAGTAGGCACTTTTAATTTGTGACTTTAGTTATGTGTGTGGTATATGAGAAGCGTCTCTAACATGTACCACACACACAACTAATCACATATCACTAGGGCACCATACAAAATCACAAAAGTGTCTACTAGCAAAAATAAATAAAAGTTGCCTAGCGAAAACATGTTGTATGGTATACATTTCAAAATGCATACTTAACACATTTCAAACAATTTTAAACTCATTTCGAAAACATACACAAACAAATTAAATTTCATATACATATAACATTGTGATTCCATTTTTGAAAATAAGTCTAGTATACTTACCTCTTAGCAAACCAAATAAAAGCAATCGCCCACGAAGTTAACAATCCAGTCCTTAGTTTAAAATCACATAATCATACGAATATCAGAGTCTAAATAATGTCTAAGACTGAATTAGAGACTGCCATAACGTTCCACAAATCGAAATTCTAATACTAGAACTAACCAATGTTGTTTCGAAAACCGAACAGTTTCCCGTGTAGGATTTTTAATTTATTATGTATATACTGGAAAATTCCAAAAATTTTAAAACACACTATACTCAAACGTAACTATTGGTGTATTTTTCAGAATTTAATAAAATCCATAAATACCTTAAAGTAAATAAACTCTTGTAGTATTATAATCTGTCTAATAATGGACAATCTCGAACACTACCCTTACCATTGGAATTTTTAAAAATTATACAAATAACAAATTGACATGAAATCTTTGCAATAACTTATATAACACATGAGGATGTAAATAAACGTTTTAAAGCAAAATCATTCAAATATGTAGTTTTAAAGTATTTATATTTTTGGATTCCATAATCTGTCTAATACTTGTCAAATTACAGTACACGGGTTTGAAAATACATAACTATTTTGATAAAACCTTGAAAATAGTAAAATAAATTCAGAAACACTCTTGGCATGTTGTTAAACATCTGTACCAAATTACATAATTTTTAATTAAGTATAACATAATGAAAACTATTTTCGAAATTCAACTATGTTACAAAAACTGATATTTCCAGCACAACTGTTTCAAAACCGAAAATTCATAAAAAACACGAAACTTATGATTTTGAAACAAAACGAATTTCTACAGCAGCATTAGATAGTCTAGTTCAAAATCTCAAAAGCCAAATCAGAAAAATACCACAAATAAATTAAATATAATTTCCGGAATAGGCACGGATCATCTCTAAGTACATTGATATCAGAAAATTAGAACTAAATAATCGTCCTATTATGCTTCTAGGGTTCTTACTCAATCAAAACCCTAATTTCGATTTCATTAAGCGTTTAAGTACTAAAGAAAACATGAAAAAAGAAAAGATACACACCTTGAAAACCTCTTTTTCTTTCTTGCTTGAAAACCACTATCTTATTTTTCTTTTGATCGTAAAAGATAAGAAATCAAAGACTTAATAAAAAGAGTTTTAAAAAAGAGTTAATGTGTCTTTATTGTTGTATTGGCTATTGTTTCTCAAATTCTTAGCTATAAATCAATAAGCAGCGCATTTTCTTAGTTGATTTTGACCGTTACTTATTTGATTCTTGTTTTGAGTTTCTTCTCTTTTACGATCAAAAGAAAAATATAGAAACCCTAGAATTTATTCTATGGTGAACGGCAACTGAGACTTTGAGAGAGAGGAAGAAAAAAAAAACCTCCCATATTGTTAACAATATTTCTAAGAGAGTGGTTTTTTTTTTTTTTTTTTTTTGCTTTTTTTTTTTTGAAATAAGAGAGTGGTTTTCAAGCAAGAAGGAAAAAGAGGTTTTCAAGGTGTGTATCTTTTCTTATTTCATGTTTTCTTTAGTACTTAAATGCTTAGTGAAATTGAAATTAGGTTTTTCATTGAGTAGGAACCCCTAGAAGCATAATATGATGATTATTTGGTTCCAATTTTATGATATCAATGTACTTAGGGCTGACCAGTGCCTATTCCGCTGACTAGTGCCTATTCCGAAAATTATATTTAATTTATTTGTGGTATTTTTGTGATTTAGCTTTAGAGCTTTAGAGCTAGACTATCTAATGTTGCTATTGAAATTTGTTTCGTTTCAAAATCATAAGTTTTGTGTTTTTTTTATTAATTTTCAATTTTTAAATAGTGGTTTTGGAATTATCAGTTTTTGTAACATAGTTGGATTTAAAAATTAGTTTTTGTTATGTTGTACTTATTGAAAAAATGTGTAATTTG
This sequence comes from Acer yangbiense, assembly GCA_008009225.1. Classification (NCBI taxonomy): domain Eukaryota; kingdom Viridiplantae; phylum Streptophyta; class Magnoliopsida; order Sapindales; family Sapindaceae; genus Acer; species Acer yangbiense. The sequence goes on along the minus strand of CM017767.1, from coordinate 20,070,116 downwards.
GTACAGATGTTTACCAATATGTCAAGAGTGTTTCTGAATTTATTTTACTATTTTTAGGGTTTTATTGAAATAGTTATGAATTTTCAAAATCGTGTACTGTAATTTGTCAAGTATTAGACAGATTACAGAATCAAAAAAAGTATAATAATTTTAAATACATATTTGAATGATTTTGCTTTGAAACTTTTATTTTAGATCTTCATATCTGTTATATAAGTTATTGCATGCGAAGATTTCATTTCAATTTAAAATTTGTATACTTTTCAAGAATTCCAATTCCTACATTGGAAACTACCTACCATTAAATTTTTTTAAAATTATAATAATATCAAATTGACATGAAATCTTCGCAATAACTTGTATAACACATATGAGGATCTAAAATAAAAGTTTCAAAGTAAAATCATTCAAATATGTATTTTTAAAGTATTTATATTTTTGGATTCCGTAATCTGTCTAATACTTGACAAATTACAGTATACGGTTTTGAAAATTCATAACTATTTCTATAAAACCCTAAAATAGTGAAATAAATTGAGAAACACTCTTGACTTGTTGTTAAACATCTGTACCAAATTACACAAATTTTCAATAAGTATAACTTAATGAAAACTATTTTGGAAATCCAACTATGTTACAAAAACTGATATTTCCAGCACACCTGTTTTAAAATCGAAAATTCATCAACATGACGAAACTTATGATTTTCAAATAAAACGAATTTCTATAGAAACATTAGATAGTCTAGTTCAAAAGCTCAAAAGCCAAATCAGAAAATGCCATAAATGAATTAAATATAATTTTTGGAATAGGCACAGGTCATCCCTAATGGCGTGTTTATTAATCGGGAATTCTACTTGGGAAAGGGATTTAAGTTCCTGATTTTTAAATTCACGTGTTTACTAAATTTGTGGGGAATTAAGTTCCATAGACCCTACACACATATCAAGAATTAAGTTCCTAAATAAAAAGGAACTTGATTCCCCCCACTCATCCTAGGAATCAAGTTCCCTTTCCTGATTGAAATGGGAATTCATACATTTTTATAAAAATATCCCCACTTAAATTTTTTTTTTTTTTTTAAATATGCATATAAAACTAAAAATTAATTGAGAACTACCAAAAAAAAAAAAAAAAAAAAAAAAAAGAAGTGAACAAAATATTTAAAAAAAAAGAAAAAGAAAGTGAATAGCTGCCTTGATTATATGTGTTGCATATAAAACTAAAAATTAATTACGAATTTAAAAAAAAAAAAAAAAAAAAAAAAGTAAATAGCTGCCTTGATTGTGTGTGAACTGTCAATTATAAAAAAGTTTGATAAAAAAAAAATATACTGTAGGAAAACAAAAAATTTGTAAACCGTCAAAAAATCAGTTGCTTTTGTTTTGAATTTCTTTTTTCTTTAAAAAAAACTTTATTTATTTATTTATTTATTAGCTACAGTCATACATCTCTCATAAATATAAATACGGCTATTCTTTGTACATAAGGATATTTTTGTAATTAACTTTGTATAAATTTGATTCCATTTCTAATTCTTAAAAGTTAGTAAACACAGTAATGGAATTTAGTAACTTAATTTCGATTCCCTTACCAATAGAACTTGATTCCGATTCCTCTCATTCTCGATTAGTAACTGCGCCCTAAGTACATTGATATCAGAAAATTGGAACTAAATAATCATCCTATTATGCTTTTAGGCTTCTTACTCAATCAAAACCTTAATTTCGATTTCACTAAGTGTTTAAGTATTAAAGAAAACATGAAAAAAGAAAAGATAGACACCTTGAAAACCTCAAATCAGAGACTTAATAAAAAGAGTTGATGTGTCTTTATTGGTGTATTGGCTATTGTTTCTCAAATTCTTAGCTATAATTAAATAAGGAATGGATTTTCTTAGTTGATTGTGATCACCGTTACTTATTTGATTCTTGTTTTGGGTAACCTTACTCGAAGCACAAATTTCATGCTTCAAATACCGAAGATGAAAATTGTGATTTGGAGGCTTTTTGCCACTGATTTTAGGTTCTTCAAAAACAACCATGATAAAAAGTTTTGCCGGGCAAAATGTGTTTCTTTTAAAAAATATATATATTTTTTAAATGTAACTTAGATAGTTAATAATATTATATAAAATATTATAACCTTGTCCTTGTGTAACTACTATTAGAATTCTTGTGACTAGATTAACGATATATCAATAATGCTAAATATCCCACCTAAAATCCCACATTTTTCATCCCACTACATGTGGCATGTGAGGTGTCAAATTGCGAGTGGATACACATTAATGACACCTACTCCATGTATCCACTCACAATTTAACACCTCACATGCCACATGTAGTGGGATGAAAAAAATGGGATTTTAGGTGGGATGTGTAGCATTACTGATGATATATTTATCAATCTTCATGTTTATTGGGAATTTTTATTTGTAACTACATTTACCATTCTAATAAACAATTTTAGGATTTTTGCTATCATAATTATGACATATATAATCATTTTTGTGATTATTTTTTGTAACTATTAGAATTTTCATAGCCATATTTACTATATAAGTAATCATTTTCATGATTACTTGTAAATTTTGTTAGTAACAATTTTTCCAATTCACGTAATATTATTAATACCACCGTTACCGTAAACATAAAGCTAAAGATATATTTATGTTTTTGATTTTTAGCAAAAAAAAAAAAAAAAAAAAAAGTACGTTTCTATACTTAATGGAACAAACAACCGGTTCATAAATTATTATTATTATTATTATTTTAATGAAATATTACAATAATTCGAAGAGTAATACTATAAACCCAAATAATTCAACTCAAATGACGTGGCAATTGAATTGTCATTACCACACAAATTATGAGATGATGTGGTCAATGAGCAAATCACTTACCACATCATTTAGGCTAATTTTTTAAGTTGTCAAGCATTACTGCATTAGTTTAATTCGGGATTTAGGGGAGGGGGAGAAGACTCAAACCCACAACCTCATGGTGTAAGTGTAATGAGCAAACGATTTATTCTCCACTTTAAAAGAGGCATTTGAGAACAAAATGGGAAAAGGCAATTGATCAAAAAAAATTTTCTCTCGACTTTTCTCTCTCCTGGGAGGAAAAAGTGTGTGAGTAGATCTGTCCGAAAGGTAGTGGGTCTTCTTTTTTCGAAGTAGTGCGGTTGCTTTGGTAGATGTTTTTCTTGTCTTTAGCCTCGTCTAGTGATCAGATCCCTATCTTTTTCAAAGTTTTTGCCTAGATCTAAGGTCCAGTTCTCTCTTCAACAATATGAGTGAAGCAGAGATTTCAACGCTATACGAAAACCTAACTATTGTAGATGAAGATGCTTCGGTGCTGGTAATGGAAGAGGAAACCAAGTTAGATGGAGAGAAGGATGTAGATCGGTGTTTGGTAGGAAAAGTGCTCTAGGGTAAGAAGGTTAACATAGAGGCTTTTAAAGGTTTGATTGAGCAAATATGGAATCCCTGTGGAGCGGTGGAAGTGGAGTTGATAGGGGATAACATATTTATGTTCTACTTTATTAATCGGGAATACCAGAATCGAGTGTGGCAGAGAGGGCCGTGGCATTTTGGTAACAACTTAATAGTTCTTGAAAAACCAATAGGTCCTGGAAACATAACCCAGCTAGGCTTCAACAAGGTAGACTTCTGGGTACAGATACACGATATACCCATAATGTGTATGAATCGAAAAACGGCCAAATGGCTGGCTGAACAACTAGGTGAAGTATTAGAGATACCATTAGAATCAAGGGAATGCTGGGGTAAATATATGAGGGTGAAGGTGTGCCTAGATATTTCAAAATCTCTGAAACGATAGCTGAGGTTAAAACTAGGTAAGTCGGAGGAGGTTACCAAGATAAATCTGAAATACGAGAGACTTCCTGAGTTCTGTTTCGCTTGTGGAAAAATTGGTCACAATGACAAGGAGTGTCAAGATGAAGAAGCTACGAAGATAGGTCTAGATGGCTCACCATACAAATTTGGGTCTTGGCTAAAGGCTCCCATATCTGACCGGGTGAAACCCAAGTTCGGATCCCAGTCCCTTGTGAGCTCTGCAGAAAGATCCAGATCGTTAGAAGCTTTGAGAGAGACCGAATGGGATGGATCAGTCAACTTGAAAGCTGCGTCTATGGCGTCACAGAAAGTCTCTACGGTGAGCAGAGATGCGGCGGCACAGTGTAGCTCGAAAATGAAGCAAAATGAAACCCTAGTTCCAGTTCTAGATGTGAGGCCAACCCATGAAAGTGAGATGTGTATTGATGGGCTAGGCCCATACGCAGAGGGTACAAGTAAGGATATGGGCCTCAATGCCAGTAAGTCCACTAGTAACCAACCTATGGGGTTATTATGTTACCCAAACCAATCCATCCCTATGGAAACATCCCAAGCCCTTTAACTCATTCATTCGGCGAGGGAGGCTCCCCCCGAGACTGCCAGGATAACAGACCTACCTAAACCAAAACCCCAAACAATTAAACCAACAGCAAAGAAGTGGAAATGCTCAGCTCGTGAGGCAAAATTGAAGCACGCAGTTGGTCTAACTTCTAGCCCTTTCAAGAGAATGTTAGAACTCAGCCAGTCCCCTAGAAGATCTCTAAAAGGTCACTCATCGTCGTCTCCTAAAGTTATCAAGAAGGATGTGAGTATTAAGAAAGGGAGAAGTCCTCAAAAGTTAACTCCAGCCTTTATCACTTTTCCAAATAAGCAGTGCGATGTGTCTACCTATAGAACAGTGTTAGATGGTCAAATTTGTAAGAGAAAAGTGGATTTTGAGTGCCCGGATGAGAATTCTAGAAGTTAGAGGTAGTGAAGATCTCAACCCCTAAAGTTGAAACCTCTATATCGACGGAGCCTGAGGTACAGGCTCACCGAGAGCAATGATAAGCCTCAGCAGGAATGTCCGGGGATTGGGGAACCCTCGGACATTCGCGGCCTTGTCAAGGCTGCTTAAAAGATATTCCCCTGATATTGTCTTCTTATCGGAGACAAAACTCTATGGTGAGAAGATTGGATACTGCGGTGTGTTGTCTGGTTATGATAATTATTTTTGTGTTGATAATGTGTGTTCTAGTGGTGGTCTATTACTTCTGTGGAAGCCTTCATGCAAAGTTACGGTTCTATCCTTTTCCCAAGGCCACATTAATGCTCACGTTACTATGGATAATGATTTTTGCTGGCGTTTCTCTGGGTTCTATGGAGACCCAAATCATAAAAATCGTGGCCACTCTTGGGACCTCCTCCAGCGCCTCAATGAGGTGGATGATCTCCCATGGGTCTATGGCGGAGATTTCAACGAGCTGTTAAGCGTCCATGATAAAGTAGGCGGTTCGGATAAGTCTTTCAATGGTATGAACCAATTTCGGCAAGCTGTCGACGACTGTAATCTCACAGATTTAGGTTTTTCGGGTCCAAGACACACTTGGAACAATAAGAGAGAGGGTAAGTGTAACATCCAAGAGCGTATCGACAGATTTTTCGCTAATGAGAAATGGAGGGATAGATTCGAGAATGTTAAAGTTGATCACCTGGATTTCTTCTCCTCTAATCATTGACCGATTATCCTGAATAGTGACCCCGAGGTCCCTTTTCTGAAAAATAGGGGTGGGACATTTCATTTTGAACCGTTTTGGCTCAAAGAAGAAGAGTACGATGGTATAGTGAAGAATGCCTGGGCAGAGGTTTCAAATAGGAATCCGGCAGCGAATTTAACGGCAAAGCTAAATTGGTGTGCTTCCAAGTTGCTGGTTTGGAGTAGAGGGAAGTTTCGCAAGTTCGGAAAAGAAATAGATGAAAAGAATAGAGAAATTGATCGGTTGTATTATTCTAGTGGGAAACCAGGTAATATGCGGGCTATCAAGGCTCTTGAAAACTCGGTGGAGGTTATTATGGAAAGAAAAGAGCTGTTCTGGAAACAAGAATGGCTTAGGGCAGGGGACAGGAACTCGAAGTTTTTCCATGCTAAAGCCATCGTTAGGAAAAAAAAAAAAATTATATCTCCAGTCTTCGTGATGCAGAAGGGAGTAGCCAAGACTCTAAGGTTGGTCTATCCAGTTTTGTTAATGATTTCTTACCAATCTTTTTTGTTCTTCGAATCCCTCTCCGTCTGGCTTCTAAAGACATCAGGTCCCGGCTAGATGAGCCTATGATTGTCGCTTTAATGTTAGAGTTTACAGTGGATGATATGAAAAATGATGTCTTCGAGTTGGGCCCCTCCAAAGCCCCTAGTCCTGATGGATTTCAGGCGATTTTTTTTCAGAAGGCGTGGGGGCTGATTGGTATTGATGTTACTAAAGTCTGTCTGGACATCCTAAATGGTGGAAAATCTGTTAGAGAATTTAATGTGACAAATGTGATCCTGATCCCCAAATCTAAAAACCCTATGCATATCCAAGATTTTCGTCCCATTTTGTTATGCACAGTTATCTACAAGATTATTACCAAGGCCATGACGTCCCGTTTAAAGGGTCATCTGCCTCAGATTATCTCCCCCTACCAGTCGGCTTTTGTCCATGGAAGACAGATTTTTGATAACATTCTGGTGGCTTTTGAAGTCCTTCATTCGATGGGTAAGAAGAAAGCGAAAAAAAAATGGTCATACGGCCCTCAAGCTGGATATGAGCAAAGCATATGACAGGGTAGAGTGGCCTTTTCTTTTATCGGTTTTGAAGAAGATGGGTTTCCCTAATAAGTGGAATAGGCTGGTGATGGACTGTATTTCTACCTTCTCTCTTTCATTTCATCTTAATGGTAAAGATGTTTGTAAGATATCCCCTTCCAGAGGTCTCCGTCAGGGGTGTCCCCTCTCTCCGTACTTGTTTTTACTATGTTCGGAAGCTCTGTCCAGTCTAATTACGAAGTCTGAAAGGAATGGCCGAGTGCTTGGTCTGAGAAGCTGCAGAGGAAGCCCACTTATTAGTAATATGTTTTTATAGATGACAGTATGGTCTTTTGTAAGGCTTCAAAAGCGAGTAGTGAGTGTATTAGGCGGATTCTGGATATATACGAAAAGGGTTCGGGGCAGCGAATAAACTTCACCAAGTCTATCATCACCTTCAGCCCCAGAGTGGTGGACTCGCAAAAAAGGCAGATTCAGAGCACTCTCGGTATTGAGATTTGTAACTCTCATGATAAATACCTCGGCCTCCCGACTATGGTGGGTAGAAACAAAAAGAAGATGTTCAACGATATTAAAGAAAGGGTGGGGAAAAAGTTTCGAGGTTGGCATGGTAATATGTTCTCCTTTGGTGGGAAAGAGGTGCTTATCAAGGCGGTAACCCAAACAATTCCTACGTACTCGATGAGCCTGTTTAAAATTCCCATAGGTCTCTGTAATGAGCTGAGTGTTATGACCTCCAAGTTCTGGTGGGGGTCTAGAGACGGAAAAAGGAAAATTAGCTGGATGAGCCGGAGGAAAATGTGTAGGCCTAAAAGTCTTAGTGGGTAGGGGTTTAATGATCTATCCTCATTTAATCAGGCCCTCCTGGCTAAACAAGCTTGGCGTATTCTCTTAGATCCGGATTCGCTAGCTGCCCGGGTGCTTAAAGCTAAGTACTTCAATCAGGAAAATTTCCTAGAAGCCACAGTTAAACAAGGCTGCTTTCACATCTGGCAGAGTCTTTTATGGGGCAGAGAATTGCTTGCCAAGGGTCTCAGATGGAATGTCGGGGACGGTAAAAGTATTAATGTGTTCAGGGACAGATGGATCCCTAGGCCGAGCTCATTCAAAGTGGTTTCTCATGATCCTGGTTCTACAGTAATGGTGGCTGACCTGATCGACAGACCCCGGGGTGAGTGGAACAAGTTTATCATTGGCCAAAGTTTCCTCCCTATTGATAAGAAGGCAATCCTCTCGATTCCTATCAATTGGAATGGTGGAAAGGACTTCTTGAGATAACATTTTGATAAGAAAAGAATGTACTCAGTGAGCAGTGGCTACAATAGTGCTATGGCTGATAATACCCAAGTGGAAGCCTCTACCTCCTCCAAGGTTCGTAAATGGCGGTCCTCTTTTTGGAAATTTTATATCCCTCTGAAGGTCAAGCTGTTTGTGTGGCGTGTCTGCTCGAATGCCATTCCTTCGCTGAAAAACCTGTGGAAGCGTAAGGTGATTACTGACCCCGTGGTGTAAAGGTTGTTGCATGAAAGTAGAAACTGTGGCTCATGCTATTTTCGAGTGCAAGAAAGTTAGAAAAGCCTGGCAACTTTCTCGGTTTGGTAGCTTCATCTCTTCCAGGACTTTCAACTCGGTGCAGGATATTTTTGAAGGGCTGTATTCCCTGTTTGGTACAGATGGTTGTTTGCAGGTGTGTATGATTGCGTTGGCCATTTGGGATAATCGTAACGCTGTGGCTAATGGTAAGAAGGAGTGTGATCCAGAGTTGGTGGTGAATAGAGCTTCAACGAGACTGGTAGAATTCCTGGATTCTAAGCAGGCTTTGTCCTCTAACAAGCCTCCCCCCCAGCCCAGTTATTCTGCAGAGTGGGTGGCTACCCCCCCTTGTAAGCTGAAGTTGAACACGGCTGTTTGTCGTCAGAGACCTCCGAAGAAGTGTGGGGTAGGTGCTGTGATCCGTGATTGTAAAGGAAAAGTAATCGCCACTAGCTCGATCCTCTTACCGGGATCCTTTTCGACTGATATGGGTCATCTGTTAGCCCTACGTGAGGGTCTTAGACTGGCAAAGCGTTGCAATGTGCCTGTCTCTATTGCTGAATGCTCTTCTTCGTCTGTTGTTAATGCCTTGGAGTGCCCCTGTCCTAGCTTGGGAGATTCTCATTTTATTGTCTTAGACATTAAGGCTATGTTTTCTATTGTCGGTATCTGTAATTGCCAAGCCTCCTCTAAATCGGGGAACTCCTTGGCAAATATGCTGGCTTCAAAAGCCTTCTCCTCTGTTAAGGAGTGTTCGTGGTTGTTTAACAGCCCTGTGTTTGATGTCCCGGGCGCGTTTGATGCCTCGACTATGTAGCTGTTTTCAGTTTCTATAAAAAAAAACAAAGAAAAAGTGTAATGAGCAAACCATCATACAGCTAGGTCAATCTCATCTTGTCACGCACTTAAAAGATTTTGAGCATCTGTTTTCTAATTGTATTTATATTGAATTTTAGGTGAGGTCAATAATCCCCGAATGAAACGACCAGTTTATACTCAAATGTTAGGTGACAGGTGGCAGCCAAACAATTGAGCCCGTCAACTTTTGAGGATTCATATGATCCAGAGAAGCAGCCAGACTCGACCAAAAGAAATCATTAAATTTTTTTTTTTTTTCAATAAAAAAAATAATTTACAGTTTAAAAAAAAAAAATTATACTCGAAATGTGTGCAAGATGTAGATCGTAGAATATAGTCATATACGTATAAATTATCACCCCGTAGTCGCAGTCAAATAAAAGCGGCAATTTAATTAAAATTAAATTAAAAAAAAAAGATAAAAAAAAAAGATAAAAAGATAAAAAGAAACCTGAAGAAGCGGATATTCGCAAAGTGAAAACGCTAAACCAGGAACATCGGAAAAAAAAAATGAGAAGCACGATACAAAGTTGAATTGTAAATTGGAATGGCGGAGGAGAAGCAAAGCAATCAACACATGAACAATAACAAGAACAAATCGTGCGAAAGTCAAACCCAATCGGTTTTGAATTCCATCCCCACTGATCGCCCTGTCAGAATCTACGCCGATGGGATCTACGATCTCTTCCACTTCGGCCACGCTCGCTCTCTCGAACAAGCCAAGAAACTGTCTCTCTCTCTCTCTCTCTCTCTCTCTCTTTTTCTATTTCTATTTCAAAAATAAATAAATAATAATAATAAAAAATGATCAGTATATGTTAGTTTATTGTTTTGTGTTGTGTTGTGAGATTGATATGATGAAATTGTGAATTTCAGGTTGCCAAACACCTATCTACTTGTTGGATGCTGCAGTGATGAAATCACCCACAGGTACAAGGGTAAAACCGTCATGACTGAGGATGAGCGTTATGAATCACTTCGCCATTGCAAGTAAGTCTGTATGCTTTTCTTCTTCCCTCTTTTCAATTCATATCTTATCATATGTATTGTGTTTTCACTAGATCTGTCATCTTTTTTTTAGGAGAATATCTTTAGAGAGCATCCAATTTGAATTTCATTATTGTTATTATTGTTTTCACCAGGTGGGTCGATGAAGTCATTCCTGATGCTCCTTGGGTTGTCACTAAAGAATTTCTTGACAAGCACAATATCGATTATGTAGCCCACGACTCTCTTCCGTAAGCATAACCAACATAGTTTGATTTTTATTATTGTAGCATACTGTTTTAGAGTGATTAGCAAACTGCTCAATTTTAGTTTCTCTTCTTTAGGCCAGAAATGTTACATTAATGTAGAATTATTATTGATAGAGTTGTTTTGCATCATTTATGTTGTTTGTAATTTTCCCCCATTAAGTTTATTGTTTTTGGTGTTTGAGTGATAGAAGCATTGGGCTATGGGTACTACTAGTTAGGTCTTTTGTTGTTGTGCAAAGGACTTTGATTATATGTATATAATGATTGTGGGCTTGTAATATATAATTGATTTTCTTCCATCTCATTTGTACAGATATGCCGATGCCAGTGGTGCCGGAAAAGATGTTTACGAATTTGTAAGTCTGAGTGATAGTGGTTGCTTGTATTTCAAGGTCTCGACACCTTAAATGTATAATTATAAAATTGATTGTCTATTGTAGGTTAAAGCAGCTGGGAAGTTTTTGGAGACAAAACGAACTGATGGGATTTCGACATCAGACATTATAATGAGGATTGTTAAAGATTATAACCAGTATGTGATGCGCAACTTGGATCGAGGGTATACAAGAAAAGATCTTGGCGTTAGCTATGTGAAGGTATGATCTCTGCTTACATGTGTTGTGTAGGATCTGGTCAAGTGCTAACCAAGTAAACATTGTTTATGTTTTGACATGGCTTCTGTGTTGGTTGCGGAAGCTTATCTATTGTGGTTTATGTTCAATCTAAATAGGAAAAGAGGCTGAGGGTTAACATGAGATTGAAAAAATTGCAAGAGAAAGTGAAAGAACAACAAGAAAAAGTTGGAGAAAAGGTACTTTTTTGTCCTATTCCATAACATTGTATTCCTTTGTAATCCTTTGTTTTTATGTTCTGTTCATTTTATTTTATTTTTTTTTAAATTTTTTTTTTTAAAAATTTTTTTTTTTTATAAATTTTAGAGCATTATGGTTAGCATTTAGCATGTGACGTTAAACTATACGAAGGATCTCTTTGGGTTTATATAACATGACTTCATTTATCTCTTATGTTTTTGTTAGGGATGTGTTTTCTCAATATACTCTTAGTGTGACCAATTACTTACAACAACCCCCCACCACCCCCCCCTCCCCTTTTTTTTATTTGAAGGTTTTGAATTTTCCCTATTTTTCCTCTTAATTGCATATGCTGAAAATTTTGTTTACTTGAACTTTTTTATCTTTTACCTGCCTATCGTCACCTGTCTTTAATCATCTCTATCTTTGGAATTGCCTTGTCTCTTGATGGTCCTTGAAAATAAATTTACAGTTTCAATTACTATATTGATGTCATTGCATGCCTAGTTCAGTTCTATCTGGTGTAATCTTTATGTGATGGCAATGGAAATTTTGCGTTTTATATATTTTGATGAGCTTCAAATTGGATGCTATTATTTAATATTATTTCGATATAAATAATTTTAACTCAAATATAGATAAATTGTTTGAATACCTTAGTCATACCAATCTATACAATTTACTATTTGTAACCTACTGTATATTTAAAGTTATAATCCTAGGATCGTCTTCAATTGAATTAAGGCATTCCTGACTGGTGCAGTAATTGTCTGAGTAGATGATCTTTGCTAACTTTCATCTTGTTTCTCTTGTTGATTATTCACACTTCCTGCTAATATTTATTCACTTTAAGGTTCAGTCTTCTTGCAGCTTTGTTCTTTTGCTTGGGGAGCATTGTAGCTATTTATTACCTTCTATTATTTTATGATCAATGAATTCTGTTAGCTAGTTAATGTTACCAGTTTAATCTAGCCGCATTAAAACGTTTTTAGTCACTGGCTCAGGTGTGGTTTGTGGCAGTGCCATGTTGGCATCCATAATTTGTATATGCATCAGCTAAATGGCTAATGAACAGAATGAAAGAACATGCATTTGAGTAGAAAAGTAATTTGGTGCATTGGCAGCTAATTTGCAATTATTCATTGCTTTTTTGGCCTACTGGGTTGCATTTTGTTCAAATTTCCATGCGTGTAAGAAATTAAGATAATTGTATTACTAGTTGGGCCCAGTAGTAGACATAGAAGGTATAATGGGAAGTGATTCCCTGCCTCCATTTGACCAGGGGACACCTCTTTTTTTTTTTTTAATACCACATGTGGTGCCTACTCGGACTTGAGACATTGCCTGGCTGCATGAGTGCCCTTTACCACCAAGCCACATTGGGCAGTGGTTTGAGATCAGGGGACACTGATTTGGATTTTCCTGTAAATAGCAATCAAATTGTGAATCTTTTATTTGTTCTGTTTGTTCAACAGGTTTTTCTGCTGCTCAAATTGATTGCGTGAGTCTGCTTTTAAAATTTTCAAAATAACAACCATGGAAAGTTCGTTCGCATACTTGTGGCTGGACTGCATGTAAGTATTAGAACCAGCATTGTAGGTGCCTTAAGGAAGCATTGTGTTTAGAATGCCAAATACCATAGAAACATGTCCCGGTTTGTTTGATGCAGTTGAAGCCTGTGCATTGACTTTTATGTTACTCCTTGTTATAAGGAAAGCAGGTTCTGTTGGTTCAAAGCATTGTGTTTAGAATGCCATATACCATAGAAGCATGTCCCGGTTTGTTTGAGGCAGTTGAAGCTTGTGCATTGATTTTTATGATACTCCTTGTTATAAGGAAAGCAAGTGCTGTTGGTTCCATGAGTAAAGGTTCGATTTAATTCCGCAAATATTTTGTCTAAGATCTATTCACCCCATTGACTTTTATGATACTCCTTGTTATAAAGAAAGCAGGTTCTGTTGGTTCCCTGAGTAAAGGTTCGATTTAATTCCGCGAAATCGCGAATATCATCCCCAACCACCACCCTTAGGCTTGTATGGAGAATAGTTATTAGACCCTTAGAAGAGATACTAGTATTGAAAAGATGGGGCAATTTGCTGATGGCAGGTTAGGTCGCACCAAATTGCAGGAAAATTGTTATATCTTTTCATGAAATCTTGTTACTTCTTTATGCCATTTTTCCCTTCTTGGGGATGAGCATGTTGGTTAGTTGGAGCTTGCTAATGGAAGGATGTGAAAACAGCAATCAGATTGTGATCGTAGTATGTGGACTTTTGGAGTGAGAACTTTTTAGATTTGGTACTTAAGCACTTTAATTAATTTTTTGACTTTTTCTCATCCTTTTATAGTTTAAGTGTTTGATTTTAGAAGTTGTTAGCTGTAGTGCAGGCTGAGGCTTAAAGTTCTCAAGAATCCTACAAACCATCTTAACCTTTTACACTTTCCCAATTACATATAAAGGGGGCAAATACAGGGATACATTTTTAGGTTAGTGGCATCTAGGAGACTTGAAGAAATAATAAATGGAGAAATTTGGCTTGAGGCAGCCGAACTATCCATGAAAGTGCCATGCGTTGAAAATAATGTTAGTTTTTATTAACAACACTATTCTCGGTTGACTCTATACGTACTGTTTTATCTCATCCATGTGGACTTTTGGAGTGAGAAATTTTTAGATTTGGTACTTAAGCACTTTAATTAATTTTTTGACCTTTTCTCATCCTTTTATAGTTTAAGTGTTTGATTTTAGAAGTTGTTAGCTGTAGTGTTGGCTGAGGCTTAAAGTTCTCAAGAATCCTACAAACCATCTTAACCTTTTACACTTTCCCAATTACATATAAAGGGGACAAATACAGGGATACATTTTTAGGTTAGTGGCATCAAGGAGACTTGAAAAAAATAACAAATGGGGAAATTTGGCTTGAGGCAGCCGCACTATCCATGAAAGTGCCATGCATTGAAAATAATGTTAGTTTTTATTAACAACACTATTCTCGGTTGACTCTATAAGTACTGTGTTATCTCATTCATTGAGCTAAACAGTAGTGTTAACAACACTATTCTCAGTTGATTCTAAAAGTACAGTTGTCTCTTCCATTGAGTTAATCTTTAGTGTTTTCTTCCAATAAAAGGTTGTAGATTACTGTTTTATTCTTCTAAAAAATTAATTAAAGGTTTTTAAGGACTGACTTAAGGATTTCATGCCAGGTTATTATTCAGCTATGGCTGTGTCTTAAACTCTTAATGAGTTAATGTGGTCTGGTTGGATTGGAGGTTAGTTAGAGTTCAATTGTAAGAGGATGACTGCCATATCTAGCTTGGGTAACTCGGGCACACCAACTATTTGCTTCACAGATGAAGCTGAACTATGGTCTAAGTTTAGGTTTGGGTAAAGCTTGAGTTGAAATTCTTACAATGTGTATAGACCCCTGTCGTTGCCTGGTTAGCACTGTTAAACCATGCACCTTGCAGATGAGAGGATTATGTAGGTAATTTACCTTCTTATTTAGGATCAAGTCACTTTATGCAGAAATGATATATATATATATACTTTGGAATACTGAATGGGTACCTTGCTGTACTCTTTAGTTATAGTGTATATGACTGATTTGTTTTGTTCAATTTAAAATCTTAGATCATTTTTCAAAATAAAATCTTAGATCAGTTAATAATTTTGCTGTAGATTGCTTTCTTCTTGTGAATGGTTAATTTCTTTGATGATTCCCAATTAGTCTGACCGTACCTGCTAATGCAGTGAAATTATTGATCTCAATCAGGCTGGTCTTTGACCAGTTTTTTTAATTATTGATCCTGTTGTTCTCATCTATCATGCCTAGGCTAGGATCATGTGGTTGTGCCATAACTTCATTTTTGCATCTTATCTATCATTGTTGTGTAGAATTTTGATGGGATCATACTGCTGTTGTGATATTTGTAGATTCAAACTGTTGCAATGCATCGAAATGAGTGGGTGGAAAATGCTGATCGGTGGGTTGCTGGTTTCCTAGAGATGTTTGAAGAAGGTTGCCATAAAATGGTGAGCAAAGCTATGAATATGGGTTAATGGGAGTCATATATGTGTATATGAACAAATACAAAGAAAAATTGTACATATCTTTTATGTTGCATGTCTTCTTATTCAACTTGGGATGTGTGTCAGGGCACGGCAATCAGGGATAGAATTCAAGAGCGATTAAGAGGGCAGAATTCAAGAGACCTACTGCAGAATGGCAAGAACGATGATGACGAAGATGAAGAATATTATTATGATGACGACGACGACGATGACGATAGCGATGATGAAGCAGAGCATTATTATGATGATGAAGAATCTTACAATGAGAAAGAAAGGAAAGAGAAGAAATAGGTATTGCTGATTTTTATAGTTTGTAGGTTTATTGCAGAAATGCCTGGTTTGGTCTTATTTATGTGGGTTTTCTGTAAAGTAATATAGAAAGTAAATACATTGCGTTGACTGCTGAAAAGGAGCTTGGATTTGAGTGGAAACTTTTACATTTTGTTCTTGTATTTTTTACATTTCTCTTGAAAATTTGTAAGTCATACATAAAGTTTTTGTGGTTGGTCAAATTATTGCTATGAACATTACTTGTTGCTTAGATTCTGTATCCTAAATAATATTAACAAAAAACAACTGATTAGCGGCTTTTATTTATAAGTAGCCACAAAATTATAGGGAATTTTAAATTTATCCATTTAAATTATGTTATTGTCATATTTTGCTATTTTTGTGCCGTTCATAACAATTGAATTTCAAATATATATATATATATATATTTTCTTCCGTCGTGTAGAATATTGAGGTGGAGAGAAAATCCGACATAAAGAGTAAAACCAAGAGAGCAGCAAGCAAGCGAATTCCGGTAGCTAATAATCCTCCATAGATTGCTTAGCCAAAAGAGCTTTGTTGAAAATGTCAGATTTCTAAAGCCTAAACCGCCGATACCTGTGACTCTCAGACAATTATAAGTTTGCAAAAGGTTGAAAGTGATTGCTTTATTCCTTTATTTATTTTAAAATTTCACATTTTCAATTTTTAAAGGTTAGGTTTTTTTGTTTTTTTGTTTTTTAAGGGGAATTTACAAATTAGTCCTTAGGTTATTACAGAATGTCATTTTTTAATATGGATTTCACTTATCAGCTTTTTTGTCCCTCGTATTTTTATAAATAAATCAAGGTCTCGTATTTTTATAAATAAATCAAGGGAGCCGATATTGACACCTATTATATGATAAGCACACCCATATTTTAATAAAAAATTTAATTACAAAAATATCTCAATAGGAATTTACCAATAAGGACAAATTAGTTTAATTAAAAATAAACAAAATACTATTTACACCCATTAATACACTCATATTTTCAACTATATTACCTTATTAAAAAAAAAAAAAACCCTAATTCAACCTTAATTCTATTTTTTTTTAAAGAACGAGAAGAACAGAAACCCAACAAAGCCAAAAATTCACAGAGCAGTCTCCAGGATCGAGTCGCCACCAAAACTGGTGGTGTATATATAAAAAGGAAATTGAGAAGAAAAAAGGAAATTAAATTTGAAGATTTTTAGTAAAAGAGGCATGTAATAAAAAGGACATGGTAGGTGGGAAGAGCATTAAGACACGAATGAATAGATAATGGAACATAGTGTAAGGTAGTGGAATTGCCATGGGTCTTAATCTTCTCTCCGTACAATAATATTAGTGCATGTCAAAATTAAAGCTTGTCTGTTTCCATGCCTCTTTTGGCCTCTACGATCATGTGCTCATAAGAATCCCATTGAATATGACTTACCATAATCTAACCTAGAGACCACCACATACATTCTGTACAAAGTGATGACTTCCTCAATTTTGATATGTATCAACTGCTATAACTTCTCAACTACCGATCGAATTCAAAAATCAATATACTGGACGACCAGCCAATTCCATTCGAACATATAACAAGTTTAATAGGGTTTAGCTATAATTTATGATTAACATGGTACTAGAACAATATAATTTTTAAAATTGGGTATTCACAGGACCTAGAAGTTGGAGAACTTAAAAATTTATCATTTGTAAAATTGGGTGTGTTAATAACTTATGAGGGTTTATAAATAAATTATATTAAAATGAAAACATTCATTTAAATAAGGGTACTATTGGCATTAAGATGAGTGTTTATAGTAATGTTTTAATTTTAAATTTTAGACACGGGGTGTACTTATAAATATGGGTGCGCTTATCATATTTATAAGTGTCAATATCCGTACCCATAAATCAAAATGGCACTCCGTTAATTAATCGTAAATAAATATTAAAGAGAAAATAAAAGATTAAAAAAAAAAAAAACACGAGAAGAAGAAGGGATAACATGTATAAGGAAAATATAAATTAATCCTACCCATAATTTAGTAAATAAAAGTATTCATTATACAGTAGAACCCTTGTAAATTAATCTCCTATAAATTAATATCCTCTCTAAATTAATAAAAAAATCCAGGTCTCGACTCGGGCCAGTGTAAAAAATTAATAAACATCTCTATCGTAATAATTAATATATATATTTTGAAACCTAGCTAGTGTAAAATTTCGGTCCCGATTGTTGTATAAATTAATAATTTCATAAAAATAAAATATATATTACAAATTATTCAATAACTAAGAAAGTATTTCAAGATGATAGTTTGCACTAGGTCACCATGTTTGATATTTTTGACTTCATCATTTATCTTTTGAATTGTCCTCAATAAGTTATTGTGATCACCTCTTGTTGTAGCCAAAAGGTTTCAATTAAATTTAGCATTTGAATAACCTTACTTGTAGAGATTTTAGATACCTCATAACTATCGTCGTTATCATCATTTATCTCAACCACACCATCATTATTTTGTCTTGTGATATCATTGATGATATCCTCTTTAGTTGGAGTGTAACACACTTCTTCTTCAAATTTAGTTGCAGATAGTGCACTGTGGTGTTCCTAAGTTGGATGTGATTAGGTAACTCTGTAACTGGTGTATGGGCTATGCAATTTTGAGAAAAAAGCAAAACCTTTCAATTGCCATGGGCAATGCAATTGTGATGAGGAATCCTTATAAAAAAAAAATAAAAAAAAAAAAAGGAACTTTCCTAATAAAAGAAAACCGACTAAACAAGAAATCTCGAAAAGGAATTTTCCCAAAACAAGAAATCGACTTTCATACGTTTTCTAAAACAAAATAATATTTTATAAGGTAAAACTCTTCAAATTAATAACCCCTCTAAATACTCAAGGATGAGTCCCAAGAATATTAATTTAGAGGGCTTCTACTGTATTAGTTCTCCTTAAATAGAAAACATAATCTCTTTTTAAAAATTATTAGTTATAAAATAAATTGCTTTGGCCAGTTTTTGGCAACTATCTTTACAAATGCTTATTACTTACTCATATTTGCTTACCTAACTCTTAAAATTTATTACTTAAGGGCTTGAGTTTATTACTTAAGGGCTTGAGTTCATAATACTATTGTCAACCTAGTATAAACCCAATTTCCCCCTTCCCATCTAGGGTTACCTTTCGATCCAATTATTTTTGCTTTCTCTGAGATTGTTCCTTCATGGCTTCACAAAAAGTCTTATGTTATCATATTTCATGGCCGACTCTTGCATCTAATGAGTCATGGCGAATCAACTTTACTGGACATGTTGCTAACAAATCTAAAAATGTAGAAGCTAGATTCATTCTTCACGATCAGAATGTCAAATTCAAAGCAACTTATGCAACTCCAGTAAAAAATTGCAATAACCGTCTAGAAGCAGAATTGTTTGGATTGAAGCATGGCCTTGGAACGGATATAAAGCACGGAGTTGATTACCTTCAAGTAGAGGAAGACTATTCGACTTCAATCAGAGATGGAGATAGAAAATTTGGTTTGCAAGGGCCAATATACTAATATACAAGATTTAGGGGGGCCAAAGTAAAATTTTGAAAATATTAAATATATATATATATTAAAGACATTTAATTTAATTTTGGCCAGCCCACTGGATCTGCCTCTGAATGCCTCCTATCCCCATAGATCCACCTTTGATTGCAATGCTACCAATACCACCACCACCACAACCACCACCCCCTCGGGATCCGCCTCTGATTGCAATGCAAGTGCTTTTTGGTCAAGTATCAACCTCATTAGCAAAAATCAAGTTTCAACTTGAACGTTGCTCTTATTTGATAAAACAATTTCATTGTGTGAATGTTCATCAAGTGGATATTCATTCGAATCAAGGAACAAACGAGGTTACTGCTATTGGTCTCGATCTCAAAGAACCTACACAGTAGCTCAACGAATCTCCTTCTTACATATCTGAAATTTTAATTACTGATGTAATTGGTCATTGGATTTACAAATATATGCCTTGATGTGTGTTTTTCAATAATAATTTATACATAGCATTTTCATCAAATGATTATTTTGATTTATTTTTAAGATGGGTAGAATAGTAAAAAGCAAACGAATTAATATTTAAGTTAATGATCTCAAATAAAAAAATAAATAAATGAAAATATCTTAAACATCAAATATTAAGTATGTTAGCCTTAAAGTCTTATACATGATTTTGATGAAAACAAATAATTGATAAAGTTCTAATAATGTTGGGTTTACATTTTTATCTTAGTTAAGTTTTAACAAAATTGGATATAAGATATGCATCATACAAGATGTCAATTTCTTGGAGAAATCAATTGAAGTGCATGAATGTTAAAGAAGCAAAGATCTACACAAGTTGCAAAAATCAAATGAAATAATTGCTTAGATTTGCTCAAAATATTTACCATACTTAACCATGCCAAATCCTTTATTCAAACAACTTGAATGTTGCTCTTATTTGTTAAAACAATTTTATTGTGTGAATGTTCGTCAAGTGGATATTCATTCGAATCAAGGAGCAAACAAGGTTGCTACTATTGGTCTCGACCTCAAAGAACTTACACAGTGACTCGACGAATCTCCTTCTTATATATCTAAAATTTTAATTACTGATGTAATTGGTTATTGGATTTACAAATCTATACCTTGATGTGTATTTTTCAATAATAATTTATACATTGCATTTTCATCAAATGATTATTTTGATTTATTTTTAAGATGGGTAGAATAGTAAAAAGCAAACAAATTAATATTTAAGTTAATGATCTCAGATAAAAAACAAATAAATGAAAATATCTTAAACATCAAGTATTAAGTATGTTAGCCTCAAAATTTTATACTTGATTTTGATGATAACAAATAATCGATAAAGTTCTAATAATGTTTGGTTTACATTATTATCTTAGTTAAGTTTCAACAAAATTGGAGATAAGATATGCATCATACAAGATGTCAATTTCTTGGAGAAATCAATTGGAGTGCATGAATGTTAAAGAAGCAAAGATCTATACAAGTTGCACAAATCAAATGAAATAATTGCTTAGATTTGCTCAAAATATTTACCATACTTAACCAAGCCAAATCCTTGATTCAAACAACTTGAACGTTGCTCTTATTTGTTAAAACAATTTCATTGTGTGAATGTTCTTCAAGTGGATATTCATTCGAATCAAGGAGCAAACGAGGTTGCTGCTATTGGTCTCGACCTCAAAGAACCTACATAGTGGCTCGACGAATCTCCTTCTTACATATCTGAAATTTTAATTACTAATGTAATTAGTCATTGGATTTACAAATCTATGCCTTGATGTGCGTTTTTCAATAATAATTTATACATTGCATTTTCATCAAATGATTATTTTGATTTATTTTAAAGATGGGAGGAATAGTAAAAAGCAAACGAATTAATATTTAAGTTAATGATTTCAAATAAAAAACAAATAAATGAAAATATCTTAAACATCAAGTATTCAGTATATTAGCCTCAAAGTTTTATACTTGATTTTGATGATAACAAATAATCGATAAAGTTCTAATAATGTTTGGTTTACATTTTTATCTTAGTTAAGTTTCAACAAAATTGGAGATAAGATATACATTATACAAGATGTCAATTTCTTGAAGAAATCAATTAAAGTGCATGAATGTTAAAGAAACAAAGATCTACACAAGTTGCACAAATCAAATGAAATAATTGCTTAGATTTGCTCAAAATATTTACCATACTTAACCAAACCAAATCCTTGATTCAAACAACTTGAACGTTGCTCTTATTTGTTAAAACAATTTCATTGTGAATGTTCGTCAAGTGGATATTCATTCAAATCAAGGAGCAAACAAGGTTGCTGCTATTGGTCTCGACATCAAAGAACTTACACAGTGGCTCGACAAATCTCCTTCTTACATATCTGAAATTTTAATTACTAATGTAATTAGTCATTGGATTTACAAATCTATGCCTTGATGTGTGTTTTTCAATAATAATTTATACATCGCATTTTCATCAAATGATTATTTTGATTTATTTTTAAGATGGGTAGAATAGTAAAAAGCAAACGAATTAATATTTAAGTTAATGATCTCAAATAAAAAACAGATAAATGAAAATATCTTAAACATTAAGTATTAAATATATTAGCCTCAAAGTTTTATATTTGATTTTGATGATAACAAATAATCAATAAAATTCTAATAATGTTTGGTTTACATTTTTATTTTAGTTAAGTTTCAACAAAATTGGAGATAAGATATGCATCATACAAGATGTCAATTTCTTGGAGAAATCAATTGGAGTGCATGAATGTTAAAGAAGTAAAGATCTACATATGTTGCACAAATCAAATGAAATAATTGCTTTGGTTTGCTCAAAATATCTGTCTTACTTAACCAAGTCAAATCATTGATTTAAACAACTTGAACGTTGCTCTTATTTGTTAAAACAATTTCATTGTGAATATTCGTCAAGTGGATATTCATTTGAATCAAGGAGCAAACGAGGTTGCTGCTATTGGTCTCGATCTCAAAGAACCTACACAGTGGCTTGACGAATCTTCTTCTTACGTATCTGAAATTTTAATTACTAATGTAATTAGTCATTGGATTTACAAATCTATGCCTTGATGTGTGTTTTTCAATAATAATTTATATATCGCATTTTCATCAAATGATTATTTTGATTTATTTTTAAGATGGGTGGAATAGTAAAAAGCAAACGAATTAATATTTAAGTTAATGATCTCAAATAAAAAACAAATAAATGAAAATATCTTAAACATCAAGTATTAAGTATATTACCCTCAACGTTTTATACTTGATTTTGATGATAACAAATAATCGATAAAGTTTTAATAATGTTTGGTTTACATTTTTATCTTAGTTAAGTTTCAACAAAATTGGAGATAAGATATGCATCATACAAGAAGTGAATTTCTTGGAGAAATCAATTGGAGTGCATGGATGTTAAAGAAGCAAAGATTTACACAGGTTGCACAAATCAAATGAAATAATTGCTTAGATTTGCTCAAAATATTTACCATACTTAACCAAGCCAAATCCTTGATTAAAACAACTTGAACGTTGCTCTTATTTTTTAAAACAATTTCATTGTGTGAATGTTCGTCAAGTGGATATTCATTCGAATCAAGGAGAAAACGAGGTTGTTGCTATTGGTCTCAACATCAAAGAACCTACACAGTGGCTCGATGAATCTCCTTCTTACATATCTAAAATTTTAATTACTGATGTAATTGGTTATTGAATTTACAAATCTATGCCTTGATGTGTATTTTTCAATAATAATTTATACATTGCATTTTCATCAAATGATTATTTTGATTTATTTTTAAGATGGGTAGAATAGTAAAAAGCAAATTAATTAGTATTTAAGTTAATGATCTCAAATAAAAAAACAAATAAATGAAAATATCGTAAACATCAAGTATTAAGTATGTTAGCCTCAAAGTTTTATACTTCATTTTGATGATAACAAATAATCGATAAAGTTCTAATAATATTTGGTTTTCATTTTTTCTTAGTTAAGTTTCAACAAAATTAGAGATAAAATATGCATCATACAAGATGTCAATTTCTTGGAGAAATCAATTGGAGTGCATAAATGTTAAAGAAGCAAATATCTACAGAAGTTGCACAAATCAAATGAAATAATTGTTTATATTTGCTCAAAATATTTACCGTACTTAACCAAGTCAAATCCTTTTTCAAACAACTTTATAATTCAAATTTCATAAGTAGAGAACCATGTAAGGACAATGTAGCATGTCATCTGCTCATATTCCTCTATGTAGTGGAACATGCATACTCTCTAGCAAACCATGAACCTCATATTCCCCTCATGTTTCGCTAAGCTTCAGAAAGGTTGTAACAACTAGTTTTTCATCTTCCCCTCATGTTCTGCCATTGTTATGAACATTTGATTGACAATCTATTGTGTCTCAAATGGCTATCTCTCACATTTTCTCAATAAAAGCAAGCACCATTCATCCTAAATAGCTTTGAACAACTTTTATTCAAGTGCTTTAAAGTCCCACCTTTATTGTTTGTTGATTTCATTTCATTAAACTTTTGAATATCTTGAGAAGTCTATTGCAATTATCTTTTATATATACTCTTGTGAGAATTTCTCTTGTAACCTTACTCAAATACATCAAGTTGTAAGTGAGAGAAGTGAGATTCTTTACTTGTTGTAGTGAAAGACTAAAAGGAGGAGAATCTCTTAGCGTGATTGGTAAAGTGAGTGACCATTGTACAGCTTGTAAAGAATATTGACAGTGAAGAGACTCAAGCATGGTTAAGTGGAAGTAGACAAGGGTTGGCTAAATCACATAAAAATCTTTTGTTAGCTTTTTCTATCCATATCCTTTTAGTTTGTGCAATTTATATTTATTGAACATATTTAATTAAATTTTCACAACATATTAGAGTTTCATCTTGTGGCTAGAAAATCGCTTTAATTGTTTTAATTTGCTAGAAACCCTATTTACCACACCCTCCCTCTTGGGTCCAACAAAGTACTTAAGTAAAATATATTTTTTGAAAAATGTTTAATT
The DNA here is from genome assembly GCA_008009225.1 of Acer yangbiense. Taxonomy (NCBI): domain Eukaryota; kingdom Viridiplantae; phylum Streptophyta; class Magnoliopsida; order Sapindales; family Sapindaceae; genus Acer; species Acer yangbiense. Next base: position 20,046,039 of record CM017767.1, on the reverse strand, counting down.
AAAATAAAATCTTTTAAGATTTAATATATAAAAAAAAACGCCACCACAGTAAATTCAGTATTTAACCATGTATATTAACTTACATTTTATGAACCAAACGTAAAACTATATATAAATTTTTAAACTTTAACGTAAATTTAGCTAACAATAATGTTATTTTATCCAAATCTGGTGTCCAAATCTGGTGTCCAAATGATGTTGCAACAATGCAACACTCTAATTCATTCATTTAAATTGTATTAGATTTGTATTATTTAAATGAATTGATTAGAGTATTGTCACATCATTTAGGCACCAAATTTGAACATCAAATTTAGACAAAGTGACATACTTTTTAGCTAAATGTAAAAAGTTAATTATTTCTAAAAAATATCGAGGCGTCAAGTCTAACCGATGATTTCACTTTTTAAAATTGAAACATTTTTACCTTAATTTACTATTTAAATAAGAAAAAAAAAAAGCAAATGATCCTCACCAACTTAATTTAAATACTTAATTCAATTAAGGGCAAATACCGAATAAGATTTCAATTAAAAAAACAAACGATCCTCATTGACTTATTATTATTATTATTTATTTAATTTTAAAGGGTGTTTTTGTACAGTCATATAAAATAAGCTTTGACTGTTATTGTTGACTAAGTGAAATTTGGTTGGAGGATGAAATTGGTATAATTTTAAAAAGTCAGGGATCAATTTGATCACTTTTGTAAAAGTCGCAAACTATTTAGAATTTAAAAAAAGTCCATAACATATTTAGTAATTAATATTTAATTTTGGGGTTCCAATTAAGTAAGAAAAAAATTGAAAGAAGGAAAAAATAATAATAATAATAAATAAATAAACCCTATTATAAACTCTCAAAATTAAAGGAGTACCAAAATTTACATCACATAAGGCTAAATTCTCAAGTCATTGACTCATTGAGAATACGAAGTTGACTTAGTGGTAAGCCATCACATCTTCTTCCAAGATATTATAGATCCGAGTCATGACTCCTCTCTCAATCCCAACTATTGTAAATTATTTTGAACCAAATACCCATCTAAGGAATAGCATGAGCCATTCTATTACAACGATGAGGAACATGATTGATATCCGATTAAGTAAAATTGATCATCAAAGATTAGCAAATATCCGAAAAACAAGTCCAACAAATATTATAATATCATACGCATGTCATCGGTGTTCTACTGTCACTTATTTGCGGTGCTAGAATTTTATTTCAGGTTGCTTTAGGAATGAAATCATTTTTAAATACAATTATAATTTTACCAAAGATATTGAAAACTATTGGGAAAATAACATTCTATTTAGCTCCAATATATATATAATATTGATAATTAATGAATTTACGAACAAGATTTTTGAACTTTAAAGTAATTTAGAATAGATATTTATTTAAATATATTTACATGTAGGAAATTACTATAATTCAAATATTATAACATGGGGAAAATAAATTAAATTGCAAAAAAATTGAAAGGTGTTGAACGACTAAAATAAAAGTATAAAACATTGTATCGCATTATGGATTTAGCTACTCTCATTGCAAGTACTAAAATTGAATTTAATGCTATAAAAAGTCAGGCAATGTGACTTTAATAAAGTTGCTGTTCTTAAAATAAAAAATAAATAAATAAATAAATAAATTATATATATATATATATATATTTTTTTTTTTTCCTGGGAATCATTTTGCTTAGATTTTTTGTATGTATAATTATATATATATAGTCAAAGATGAAAAACAACAAAAATATCATTTTTTGATATTTTTGTGATTTTTGAAGTTAAAAAAAGCAATAGTGTATGATACACTTTTTCTAAAAAATATATATATATTTAAATGTATGAATTTATATATAAAATTCAAACCTTTTAATTGAAGGGTCAAATCAAATGTCTGAAAATTAGGAAACATTTTAGTACGTTTTGATATAATAAATCAATTGAAGTGAAATCTGGTGCCATAGACAGTATATTGAATAAAAAAATGGAAAAAAATGTTTGTCTATGAAAAAAATTGTATGGGAGCTCATAAGTCATAAGTCTTTTCATATGGCAGCTCATAAGTCATAAGTCATAGGGTGGCTAAATTTTCCTTGTCTTCTCCAGAGAGGACACGTGTGTGGCTATTACTGTAGTGTTGTCCTTCTCATGGAGGGTCATAGAGGCTGTTTCTATATAATAGTCCAAAATAGTGTCTTTGTTTTCTCTTCTGTCATCACGTGTGTGGCTATTACTGTAGTGTTGTCCTTCTCATGGAGGGTCATGAAGGCTTTGACATAATCCTCTCACTTTATTTATTTATTTATTTATTTTTTAATAAAATCTATATCGATGGAATTAGGATTCGACAACTCACGAGTCACGATGCATAAATCGAATAATGCCTTTTTATAAAATTTCTTTTTAGTATTTAAATTTTGTTTTAATTACTTATATTTACTTACTATAAAATGAAAATATTACTTATTAGCTCCTCTAAACTTAATTAAATTTGAAATTCTAGCTTTGTTCCTGACTACTCCGGACAATGTCGATAGAAATCTATCAATCCATCGATATGTGCAAATTGCAACCAAAAGAAATCTGCCCACACATGTCGCTTTAAATAAACATGGTAAGATAATTACTTCCATAACACCGTAAGAAATCTACATATATATATATTGATTAATACAGATGGTGGAAATTGACATCCCATTAAAAAAAAATGGAAGTTAAGTTATACTATACACATGTAAACCAAGAGTCAATGTAGGTCTTGCATTTTTTATTTGAAATAATACAATAATTCGGGTTTTGAGGAGGTTGTGGGTTCACAATTATCTCGTGCTGTAAGTATAAGAGACTTTACCACTAAATCAATCTATCTTGTAGATGTAGGTCTTGCTTTGTATTCTTATTATTATAGATATTTTATTTCATTAATATTGCCTCCCATATTTATACTCTTTCATACTACATTCATACAAGTTTTAAAAAAGGTGCTTTATTTGTATTTCGAAAATAAAATTTGAAAACTCTTGATACAAATTTGATTTTAACAAAGCGTTATGATTGTATCTTGGTTGATAATTTAAATAAAATAAAAATATTGTACAAATTTCCAAATCAATTCTCAATATAAAGAATTAGGGGTTGTTTGTTTTTTTGTCTGAAGACTGAACGGTCCTGAATTTTTCTGAAAACTGAATAGTGACTGAAATCTAAACCCGAATAACATGTTTTTTTTTTCTCACATCTGAATGTACTGTCAATATGTTTGTTTTTTAAAGATAAAATTGTAAGTAATTCTACATTTATACTAATGCTAATTAAAAGAACTAATTTAACATGCATGTTCTTATGCAAACAAAGTTCAATTTAACAAAACAAAAAATTCATCAAAGAATATAATTTTGCATGCCTGCAAACAAAGTTCAAGTTCTATTTATTATTAAAAAAAAAAATCAAGTTATTTTGCATGTTCATGTTGTCCACGTTTCCGGTGTATATAATTGAGGAAACCATTTTTGTATTTTTGGTTTCCTAGATTATATGCACTGGAAACTAAATAAAAAAAAGGATATTGATTTTTTTTTTTTTTTTTTTTGAAGTAGGTTCCTGAATTATATGCATCGGAAACTATGAGAAGTGATTAAGGTTTTTTTTTTTTTTTTTTTCCTTTCTAAAAGCCGTTTAAAATAAAAAATATGTTAAAAGAAATATATTTACACCATATCAAATTAGGATAAATTTGGAAATATATATATTTTTGGAAGGATAAACTTGAAAGAGAATATTTTAATTGTAATCAAGTGATTTGAAATTAAGTTAAAAGTTAGGATTTCTTACTTTATTTATTAAGTTGTTTTTTAATATTTGTAATTTGTTTGACCATTTAAAAAAACAAACAAAATATCTCAATGAGTTCAATTCAGACTTATTAAGTTTTAAGTGGAAAAAACAAACGATCATTTAGTCTTTAATCTTTGAATTAAGAATACATTGTCAAAAAACAAAAACAAAAACAAAAATTGATACATACTTATATATTCATCTATCTAGACCAGATATTTTTTTTGTTGAAACTTTTTGTCATGGTAGGATTCGAGCCACTGACTTGGGAGTCATTTGCCAAAGCTTGTCTATCTACCAGCTGAGCTACGCCCATGTAGGCTTACATTAATACTTAAATTATAACTCCAAAAAGCTTCTAATAAATTTTACAGAACAAGTTGTTAATATTTTTTTAATTCTTGTTTAATTCCTAGTTTCCTACAATTTAAGGAGGCCTTTAATTCAAAATCTAAAAAAAAAAAGTCATGGCAATAGGTCTCGTTTGATTTTTTGTCTAAAGATTAAACAGTGCTGAATGTTACTGAAGACTGTATAATGACTGAAAATTGGAAACTGAAAAATATATTTGTTTTTTTTCACTGAAAACTGAATATAAATGATAAATTGTTTATTTTTTTAAGTTATAAATATTTGAAAATAAATACTTTTACATCTATGACGTTCTAACTATTATTTGTTATATATTTACATTTTAATATATTAAGGATAACTCTAACATGTAAATTAATTCTAAAAATAAATTTATTTAGTTATTAATAATATTTCATACATTATTCCATTTGTTGAATTACATTGAAAATGAACATAATATTTGATGATGATACATTCTAAAATTCTCAAGAAATATTAACAAAAACAAAAAATCAACTACTACTTGATTTTGACCCAAAAAGCTTAACTAGGAATACCTTCATGGACCACAAACAACTGATAATGTCCTGGTGGCGCCACTGCCCCACTGGCCGGTGCATGACCTATCACAACATGGTTCCAAGAACCGATCTTTCGAACCTGCCCATCTAAAGCAAAAATCAATAGCCTCTGATTCATTGCAAATGAGTGTGTAGTGAATGATGGAGCCACCGTTGTCACATAAATATTGTCACCAACATGTGCATGATCATGATTGTCACCAGCTCTCAGTTCAAACTCTATTGAAATATTTTGATTGTATTTAAACAACACCCCTGGCTTGACAGCATTGGAAATATAATAAATTAGTGAGGATAGTTTTGGAAGGAAAAGTTTGCATTAAATTCCATGGGATTTGTGTTAAGTGATTTTAACACTTAAAAAATCAAATAAAATGACTGAATGAAACACATTAAGTGACATTAAGTGTTAAGTGAAAAAATCAAACAGAGCCCTTTGTTACTAACTATCTATTGATTAAAATTAAAATAATAATAATAATAATAAAATAAAATAAAATAAAAACTATGTACCAATTATATATTCATAAGCTTTCAATTATCATCAAACCATTATTGATAAATTACGAAAAAAAAAGTTAATGAATATGTTGAGATCGTGTGGTTACCACTTATCACCATACTATTGCCTTCCACTGTGCAAGTTTTTACTTAAACACACTTGTATTATAATATAATATGATAGAATAAAAAACTTAATAAAGTTTGACCAAAATCATAATATATATATATATATTTTTGAAACTAAATCTTTAAAATCTTAGCTAGAGTAAATAGGTAAACATGTGGTTGGAAATAGATAATATAGAGTGGCATGGACCGCATTGACTATGGACTATGGAATATGGGAGAAATTCTTGGTTGGGAATGCCACATAATGAAACCGTGAGATTGTTCAATGAGATTGTATCAAATTAAAATTTTATAATTTATTTTTATGCTCTCAATATAAATAGTACAATCTCATTAGACGGTCTTATAGTCTCACCACGTAGTAGTCATGTAAGGTTTTCTCAAAGAATGGACATGGCATCCAATCAATTTGGCTAAAAGACACAGTCAACCGGCTTGCTAACATATTTAGCAAATCAATTGATACAATTAATACTCTTTCAAAAAAAAAAAAAAAAAAAAAAGAATAATAATACATGACACACAATTTCGACATCTTTAGTTGACTTTCTTAATATAAGCATTGACTTATAGTAAGAAAGCTTTGAAATTCATTTTTTTATGGTTATTATGTCGACATACTTCTAACACTTTCGTTAATTTCCCAGACATTTAAAAAAAAAAAAAAAAAAAAAAAATCCTCATCGTTTCCTCATTAACATAATAATATCACATTATATTTTTGTAAATATTAATTATTCCATCATTATTGCCAGATTTGAAAAATTATTATTAGGTTTAGTTTTAGAATGACCTCATTATTTCTTCACATAAGAGCTAATTGTTAATCACTCTTTCCCAAAAGACTAACATATCTCTATATTTAAGTGACAAAACAAAATCTCAATAAATCTCTTTTAGTAATTTAACTCTCTCTTTTGTATTCTGTTGTAATGCAAATACTAATAATGGGCCACAATGATTTCATCACAAAATATTCATCAAGTAAGCAGTCTTTTTTCTGTATAAATAAAACAATAGTTCTACAGAAATAAATTCATGCAATCGATCTCCTCCTCTTTCTTCTCTCTAAATTTCTCACCATGAACAAGTTTTTTTTCACTTGTGTTGTCATTCTCTTAGTAGTGCCTTCATTAGTACTCGGAGAGTGCACTTGTGACATAGAAGATGAAGACCGTAACAAATCTCAAGCACTCAAATTGAAGTATGCAGCCATCGCTTCGATACTCGTAGCCGGAGTGATTGGAGTTTGTCTTCCGATGCTCGGAAAAGCTATTCCGGCTTTGAGTCCTGAAAAGAACATTTTCTTCATAATAAAAGCCTTCGCTGCAGGGGTTATATTGGCAACCGGGTTCATTCACGTACTTCCGGATGCGTTTGATAATCTAACCTCGCCATGCTTGAAGGAGAATCCGTGGGGGAAGTTTCCATTCACAGGGTTCGTAGCGATGATGGCGGCGATTGGTACTTTAATGGTGGATGCTTCGGCCACTTCTTATTATCAGAAATCTAATATGAGAAAGTCTCGACCTAATAATGGAGACGAAGAGAATGATGGTGAGGCTGCGAGTGGTCATGTGCCTGTTCATACTCATGCAACTCATGGACATGCTCATGGTCCTGTTTCTTCGGATCAGGATTCTCAGCTTCTAAGACATCGTGTTATTTCTCAGGTGATTTTTAATATTGTTATACAGTTTTATTGATGGCTTATTTATTGTGCTTCTTGTTGGCTGGCTGTCGTGTCACGGGGTTTTGATGTTGCTGTGTTTGTTTTTGTTGGGGTGCTGTTGTGTCCTCCTTGACGCTGTTTCTGGCATGCTCCTTTGCCTTTGTTCTGGCTTGTGTTCGTGTTGTGTTGTTGGATTTTAATAAAATTAGCAGTTCTAAAAAAAATTAAACATAATTAATATAATAATAATACTTAATATTAATTTGGATGTTGTGTTATGTGTTACTGAGTCATGTTGATGATTTTTGTAGGTGTTGGAGCTTGGAATAGTGGTTCATTCAGTTATCATAGGTATATCACTTGGTGCCTCTGAAAGTCCAAAAACTATAAGGCCTTTGGTTGCTGCGTTGACTTTTCATCAATTCTTTGAAGGCATGGGATTGGGTGGTTGTATTTCACAGGTAAAATATAATCAATTTTAATATTGCTTTTAAATTTTGTATTTTTTTAGTATAAGAATGTTTGATTTTGGTTGGCATCTTAATTGGTTTGATATATTATGGTATGCAGGCGAAATTCAAGGGTGCAGCAACAACAATAATGGTGTTGTTCTTCTCACTGACAACTCCGGTTGGGATAGGAATAGGAATAGGAATATCCAATGGGTACGATGAGAATAGCCCAACCGCTCTGATCGTGGAAGGGATTTTCAATGCAGCCTCAGCTGGGATTTTAATATACATGTCTCTTGTGGATCTTCTTGCTGCTGATTTCATGAATCCAAAGATGCAAAACAATTCAAAGCTTCAAATTTCAGCTAATGTTTCTCTTCTTCTTGGAGCTGGTTGCATGTCTCTCTTGGCCAAATGGGCTTAGACCACCACTTGTATATATTATTATTTTTGAATTTTTAAGACCTTTATTATTTGTGTGAATTTTTCTGCCTTTTATTTTTAAATTTAATAGCTTCACTACAAGAAAAATGATGATCTGCAACCAAACCATTTCGTCTCCAAATCAAACCATTTTGACACTAAACACCATTCGCTACCAAATTCAATTGGTCGCAGGGTGGTAGCGAAATCCCCATCCCAGAATATCTTTGGCTACAAATTAAAGATTCGTCGGCATTGGGTGACCAACTATTTGGTCTCGGATGACACAAAAAGTTTGTTTTAAATTCTCGTAGAAAAAGTTAAGAATTCATATTTAGAATCAAATAAAGTTGTCGCTGAAGGTCCATTTCACAACTATTTGGAGACCAACTTAATGGTTTCTAATTAGTAATTAGTGAAGCTAATTATTTAAATGGCCATTTATAGATGAAAATTCTTGGTATGCAAATAATCTAATCTTTTAGAGACACATCATAATTTGAATAATGTAGATAAATATATTTAAAATCTTTATTCAAATTTACACAATACAACATCATTATAAAAGTTTGATTTACAGATAAGTTCGATGCATTAACTCATGTTGGCTTCCCATATTTTCCTGTCAACATGCAGAAAGATGAATTGCTCATTTAATCTCATCCTTTATATTATTCGTAAACCTTTAACTTCAATGCAGCACCGGTACTTAAAATAAAAGAAAATAATTATAAAAATATGTTTTAAGTTCATATTTTAAGAACTTCTAATTTATATAGCCATCATATAACACTTTTTTTTTTTTTTTTTTTTTTTGAATATCTCATAAACTCCATAATAGCTTGCTACAAATTTAGTCCATAAAACTAAAGTTTATCACAATGAAACATTAATGAATTTGTATAATTTTTTTATGCTAACTTTAATTTTGTATCACCTACAATGTAGAACAATACCAAACAAAGTTTTCCAAGAAACCTTCTATCATATATCAACATCTTTACCTAAAAATAACTCAAAAATATGTTATCAATAACTAAATTAAAGCAGACTGGAAAAAATTGAGGTTGACAATAAAATGTTACCTGATAGACTAATAGTGAATTCAACTGTAAACCTCAAATGTCACAATTGTGTCAATGTCCTGCATAAATACAGAGATATAAGTACCATTGACATTAGATGTAAACCACTATATCTAATGAGATTATCATTATTACTAAAAGACTAATAGTGAAATCACAAACGATAATTATCATGAAATTTCCACGAGATTATTAAGAAAAATAATACTTAGAGATTCAAGATGTTATCAATGTTACCTAAGAGCTATCAAGTCACAACACACACAATCAAATGATTTTAATTTGAGGTTCATTTGTAGTGTGGTTGCCTTAAAAGATCTCCAACCAAGTTGTTCAGGAACTACCATAAAGAGATACACAAGGTAAAAAGATAATCATATACCAACAGTGATGTATATTCAATCTAGCTCCAGTTCATAAATTAATCTTGAACAACCACAAGGGACATTCAAAATTCAAGGTGTATACATTGAAAAAGAATATAATTATATAAATAATATAATGAAAAATATTGATGTAGTCCATTTAACTCTGCTTAGTGAGTTCCCATCAAGTTATCAAATTATTGAAGTGTTGTCTACCTACAGATATTGGAGTTTAGACCAAGATCCAGACACAAAATATTCTTAACACAGGTATAAAAAGCAACAGTGCTAAAACACTAACTAAATTCCACAAGAAACCTAATGTGAGGAGGAAGGTATTCAAAGTTTCAAATGATAACGCAAGTAACAATTTGGTTTTGAAATTATTCTGCAAAGGAATGAGTAATTTGAGACAAACAAGTGTAATTATAATTAGAAAAACAAGAAACCAATCCAGCCATCCAAAATCTGCAAAAAGTATACAATATGTTAAGACTGAACAAAAGATAATAACAATATTATTATGATTTAAATAACTAGTGACTTGAGCATTTACACAAATAACTTACATGCGAGCCACAATTTCTGTAGGAAATGAAAACAAGATTCTGTCATACACCAATCACCACCATAAATCAGTAAGATACACTATAAGAAAAGACCACGACTATAATTCCAAGAAACTGTAATTCGAACTAACAAATATGAAATTTTTTTCGCGTTTAATAAACAAAATTAACAAAAAATCAAAAAATAAAAGAAACAGAAGAAACAAAATTAACATTTTTTTCCACATTAAGAAAGATTCATGAATCTATAAGGTTTCCAACCAAAACGACACAGAGCTTTTACCTGAGAGCTGATACAGCAGCAACGTTTTGCAGGAAGAACTGATGCGCGTAGAGACGGATTGCGATAGCAAATATAAGAGGAACGGTGAGATGAATTGAGACACGAACAGCGATCCATGTCAAAAGCAATATATAACATAGCAAAAATGAGAGAATAATAGAAACTGACTTGATCGATGCCTTTCTAAAGCAATATTCAAATTGATTATGTTTTACCTGTGAAATACAACCACCCAATCCCATGCGGCTATGCCTCCAAAGAATTGATGAAAAGTCAATGCAGCGACCAAAGGCCTTATAGTTTTTGGACTTTCAGAGGCACCAAGTGATATTCCTATGATAACTGAATGCACCACTATTCCAAGCTCCAACACCTACCAATATTTCAACATAATTAATCATCAACATCACTCGGTAACACATAACAGAACATCCAAATTAATATAAGTATTAATATTATATTAATTATGTTTATAATAAGCCATCAATAAAATTGTATAACAATCTTGAAAATCACCTGAGAAATAACACGATGTCTTAAAAGCTGAGAATCCTGATCCGAAGAAACAGGACCATGAGCATGTCCATGAGCAGGGCCGTCTCTAGATATTTTTGGGCTCGAACGATTTTATAACATTAACAAAATTCGGGGCTCTATATAAAATTATTATCATTAACATAAAATAATATTAATAATAATTCGAGTCAAAATCAACATGTAGAAATTAATTGAAAACAAAAATCATACCTTCGATAAGTTTGATTCTTCAAATGACAACAACTTCAAGAAGAAAACAGAGAGGCAGAGAGAAGAAAAGAGAGCAAAGTGAAGGTTTTGAATTTTGATTCGTAATTCGTTTAGCAGGTGTTATATATATATTTAATAGTGCAGTAATGTCATGGTCTCAGAATCATATTGGGCCTTTAAAGTTTTTTTTATTAATTGAGGCCCCAAAGATCATTAACAAATATTGGGCCACAGTGATGTCATAGTCTCAGAATCATATTGGGTCTTTAAAGTTTTTTATTTATTTATTGAGGCCCCAAAGATCATTAACAAATATTGAATCATGAGGCCCCAAAGAAGAAAAAGAAAATTGCATCAATTGGGAGCCCCAACATTTTGCTGGGTTGGCTGCCCTTATGGGCCGGCCCTGTCCATGAGTATGAACATGCACACGAGCACTTGCAGCCTCACCATCATTCTCTTCGTCTCCATTACTAGGTCAAGACTTTCTGAGATTAGATTTCTGATAATAAGAAGTGGCCAAAGCATCAACCATTAAAGTACCGATCGCTGCCATCATCGCCACAAACCCCGTGAATGGAAACTTCCCCCACAGATTCTCATTTAAGCATGGCGAGGTTAGATTCTCAAATGCATCAGGAAGTACGTGAATGAACCCGGTTGCCAATATAACCTCCGCAGCGAAGACCTTTATTATGAAGAAAATGTTCTTTTCAGGACTCAAAGCCGGAACAGCTTTTCCAAGCATCGGAAGACAAACTCCGATTGCTCTGGCTACGAGTATCAAAGCGATGGCTGCAAACTTCAATTTTAGTGCTTGAGATTTGTTACGGTCTTCATTTTCTGTGTCACAAGCGCACTCTCCGAGTACTAATGCTGGCACTATGCCACTACTAGGAGAATGACAACACAAGTGAAAAAAAAACTTGTTCATGGTGAGAAATTTAGAGAGAAGAAAGCGGAGGAGATTGCATGAATTTATTTTTGTAGAAGTAGGGTTTTATTTTGATGTGTACCAAATACACAAGAGAAGAATTTGGAAGAAATAGAAGATTTGGGGAAAGGATTATTTCATAATATTCAACATAATAACCTCATTACAATCCCAGATGGCTATTTATATGCCAAACCAACGAATGAGCAGTTAAGTGATACAAGAAAATGGAAATAATGGGCAGAAATAACAGGTGCATGATTCCTACACACATTCTGCATAACAACTAAACATGCAGTAAAAACAGGGCACTAAGCCCTCTACTTATTTGCACAACTCAAACAAATAACTAACTATGACTTAGTCATCCACATGATCCACCTGTCCCACTCACTTGATTCATTATGGCCTTCTTGGTGCGTGGGGTGCATGGTGTGTCTAATAGGCACACATCATATTTATACAGAGTTAGACTGTGTACTTGATGAGTTATTTTGTGAAGACAGTATTTATATTTGCATATGACAATGCTATTAGCACAACCCATGCAATCTTGTTCTGTATAAATAAAACCCTACTTCTACAAAAATAAATTCATGCAATCTCTTCCTCTTTCTTCTCTCTAAATTTCTCACCATGAACAAGTTTTTTTTCACTCGTGTTGTCATTCTCCTAGTAGTGCCTGCATTAGTACTCGGAGAGTGCATTTGTGACACAGAAGATGAATAAATCTCAAGCACTAAAATTGAAGTTTGCAACCATCGCTTCGATACTCATAGCCAGAGCAATCGGAGTTTGTCTTCCAATGCTCGGAAAAGCTGTTCCGGCTTTGAGTCTTGAAAAGAACATTTTCTTCATAATAAAGGCCTTTGCTACGGGGGTTATATTGGCAACTGGGTTCATTCACGTACTTCCTGATGCGTTTGAGAATCTAACCTTGCCATGCTTGAATGAGAATCCGTGGGGGAAGTTTCCATTCACAGGGTTCATAGCGATGATGGCGGCGATTGGTACTTTAATGGTGGTTACTTCGGCCACTTCTTATTATCAGAAATCTAATATGAGAAAGTCTCAAACTAATAATGGAGATGAAGAGAATGATGGTGAGGCTACGAGTGCTCATGTGCATGTTCATACTAATGCAACTCATGGACATGCTCATGGTCCTGTTTCTTCGGATCAGGATTATCAGCTTCTCAGACATCGTGTTATTTCTCAGGTGATTTTCAAGATTGTTATACAATTTTATTGATGGCTTATTATAAACCATACAAGAAACCGCACCGAAAATCGTCACCGTAAACCATACAGGAAATCGTAACCAGAAACTGCACTAGAAACCTTCACCGGAATCCGTGTCAAAAACTGTCACCGAAAATCATAACAGAAACTGTCATTGGAATCCACGCCGGCACTGTCACCAAAAACTACACCGGAAAACATCACCGAAATCCATCTTGGAAACTATCATCGGAAGTCACATCAGAAACCGTCATCAGAAACTGCGTCTAAATCAGCCTTTGGAAATCTAAGCCAAAAATTACACCGGAGGCGGTCACTGAAATCAATCATGGAAACCGTCATCGAAAGTCACATCGGAAACTGCGCCTAAATCCTTCTCCAGAAATCCGAGCCGAAAATCACCGTAAATTGTGATCGAAAATTGTCACCAGAAACCATCACCCGAATCCGTGTCGAAATGCGTAATCGAAAACCACACCAAAAATTATTGTCGAAAAATCCACAATCGAAAACCATGCTGAAATACGTAACCCAAAACTGCACCTGAAACCATTGTCGGAAAATCCGTAACCGGACACCATACCGAAAACCACTACTGGAAACAGTTGCTGAAAAATCCGTAACCGAAAACTGTGTCGAAAACCATTACCAGAAACCACACTAGAAAATCTGCAATCAGAAACCGTGCTGGAAACCATCATTGGAAAAAAAAATTCCTTGATTTTCTATGTGACACGTGCTACCCCCATTTTGGCCATGTGACACCTTCATAGTTGGCCACATTTCTTTCATGCAGTTGACCACGTGTCACCCATATGGATGAGACACGTGTCATCTTCGCAGTGGTCCATATGGTTGGTGTATGGCCACATTCACAGCTTCATGAACTTGCCCACTCTCGCAAGCGGCACGTTCGTTGCACCCTGGAATTATCCAACATTCCCCGAATACGGGACCATCACCGGAATTTAATGGTGCCATCGGTTGTTATGTGTGGTGTTATGCCATTATTGAATTGTGAAGTATTCAAACATGAAAACAATTCCTAAACATGGCATTTCTACCAGAATACAATCCCAAACATGCTCTGATACCAATGAAAGTAAATTCGATAATAAACAAAACGAATTCGGATCATTACCGTTCACCATAAGGAAATTCGAATTCCAACGGAATCGGGATGGAACACCTGGGACTGAATCACCGGTCGGAGGACGATCACGATGATCGGAAAGTCCCCTCTGAACACCCACACTCTGATTGAAGATGGGAGAAAATTCACCAAATTTTCTCCACACCTCTTTGTGTTTCTCTGTTTTGATCTCTGTTGAACCCAATACACCAGACAACACCCCATATTGCCTTAAGACCAAATCACGTTGATCTCTTTCTTGCCCACACTTGCATTCATGCATATTGCACACATAAACTGATACTTAACTACTCATAAATAGTTAAATACACGTTCCTTTTGTTGTGTGTGTTTCACCAGTTTCTAAACCTGATACTCAACTACTCATAAATAGTTAAATACACGCTCCTTTTGTCGTGTGTTTCTAAACTCATAAAATATAGTTTCTTTCAACTATTTCCCTCAATGTACGGACATGAAACTTTATGTGTTCATGATATTATTTCATTTCACAACCCATCTATAAATATAGCCAGAGAATTAGACCATCCATATGAGGAAGAACCAAGTCTAATGCAATTACAAAGAGATACTCATCCATCATCGTTGCATTTTATCAGGTTCCCGGCTGCATCATTGATCATTAAAGATGTACAAAGAGACAGTCCAGGTAATATATCGGTCGAGCATGACCATGATGGTGCAGTAGTAGGCATGTCTAATGTCTTGTTTGATATTGTGTGCCAAATTATGGTTTGTTAATTGAATTGTGGATGTCTTTTTCAACGGTGGCGATTCAAGGAAGTTACTATAATAAAATAAAATAACCTTTTTATACGTGATTTACCAATGATATTTATGTCAAAATGATGTGATGTTAAGGGGGCGTTCATTGTTGTTACTGAGTGATGATGATTTTGGTAGGTGTTGGAGCTTGGAATAGTGGTGCATTCGGTTATCATAGGAATATCACTTGGTGCCTCTGAAAGTCCAAAAACTATAAGTCCTTTTGTCTCTATATTGACTTTTCATCAATTCTTCGAAGGCATGGGATTGGGTGGTTGTATTTCACAGGTAAAATATAATCAATTTTAATATTGCTTTTAAATTTTGTAATAAATAATGAATGCTTTGTTTTTTTAGTGTAAGAAATTAGGAATGTTTGATTTTGGATGGCGTCTTAATTGGTTTGATATATTATGGTATGCAGGCGAAATTCAAGGGTGCAGCAACAACAATAACGGTGTTGTTCTTCTCATTGACAACTCCGATTGGGATAGGAATAGGAATAAGAATAAGAATATCCAATGTGTATGACGAGAATAACCCAACCACTCTGATCGTGGAAGGGATTTTCAATGCAGCCTCAGCTGGGATTTTAATATACATGTCTCTTGTGGATCTTTGATGTGTACCAAATACAGAAGAGAAGAATTTGGAAGAAATAGAAGATTTGGAGGAAAGGATTATTTCATAATATTCAACATAAACTCAATTACAATTGCATTCAGCCTTTTATAGCTGACATTGCTACGAATGAGTCTGGAAATAACACAAGCAATAAACTGTTAACAAAAGAATAGGGATGTGGTACCAATAATGGGATCGTGGGTTTGCCCCACTCACATCATGGCCATGAAACAATCATGGATCCCCATTTTATGCAAAACAACATAACTGATAATAACCAACAATATTAACTAATGTAATGGATAGTAACTACCAATGTAATGGCCAGGTCCTTCCCAATCGTGGCACATAACATTCCCCAACCCTTAAAATCTACTTGTCCACAAGTAGAAAATATGGATACGGGTCCATATTAACTGCCGGTGTCACGTCTTCAAGCATGAAAAGTTGTGGATGCTCACAGCGGTGGCCGGGAATAAACTTCTTGTCACAGTAGTAGTAGAGTCCTTTCTCCCTTCGTGCCCGCGCTTCTTGTCCCGTAATTCGGCAAATTGGGACTAGAGGTGCAACCTGCGTTGGAGATTTGTTCAGACTAGAAGGGGGACCAAGAAGGCCTGATTCTGGACTTAGGCTGGAACGGGGCCCATTTGACAAATATTGGGGACGAAGAGAGGAATTACGTTGCAACTGGTTACGGTCTTCGATGAGCCGAGCCGCATTGATTGCGTCTGAAAGTGTTCGTGGTTGCTTAATTCGAACATCCAGTCGAACTTCATCTTTTAGACCCGCAATAAAACAGCCCACAAGAAAGTTCTCAGGTAGACCATCAACACGGTGAGATAATTTTTCAAAGGTTTCTTGATATGAAGCGACGGTACTGGTTTGTTTGAGGCGGGAGAGAGCTTCGGATGGGTCATCGTAATCTATTGGGCCAAAACAGTGGAGAACAGCCTGCGTAAATTCATTCCATGTTGAGGATCCCTTAAACTTGGTATACCATCGATACCATTGGAGGGCAATTCCATTTAAATGAAATGAGGCCAACTGGACCTGGTGTGGAGGAGTGATGTTCTTGAAGGTAAAGTATTGTTCCGCTTTAAAGATCCAACCAGTAGGGTCGTCGTCGTCGAAAGTCGGAAAGGACAACTTCAATTGGGTTTGGTTGAGGTCGAATGTGGTGGGGTTGGCTGGAGTTATTGGCTATGAATTTATAGAATTTTGGGACGTTTCAGGTTGCACAAAGGGGTTAAATTCTTTGTCAGAGGTGTTGGTTGTTTGGGTGACACGCAGGGCCTGGAGGTCAGCCATCATGGTTTGGATTGCTGCGTTAATCTGAGTGAAGTTACGGTTCATGTGGTCAAGGCTGGTTTCGTGACGTGATAGGGTCTCATTAACCCCAATAAGGGCTTCACTGACTTCGTTACGAAATTCAGCATTGCTTTTGGTGCGAGTATCCATGGAGCTTTTGGCTCTGATACCAAATGATGTGTACCAAATACACAAGAGAAGAATTTGGAAGAAATAGAAGATTTGGAGGAAAGGATTATTTCATAATATTCAACATAAACTCAATTACAATTGCATTCAGCCTTTTATAGCTGACATTGCTACGAATGAGTCTGGAAATAACACAAGCAATAAAATGTTAACAAAATAATAGGGATGTGGTACCAATAATGGGATCGTGGGTTTGCCCCACTCACATCATGGCCATGAAACAATCATGGATCCCCCTTTTATGCAAAACAACATAACTGATAATAACCAACAATATTAACTAATGTAATGGACAGTAACTACCAATGTAATGGCCAGGTCCTTCCCAATCGTGGCACATAACATTCCCCAACCCTTAAAATCTACTTGTCCACAAGTAGAAAATCTGGATACGGGTCCATATTAACTGCCGGTGTCACGTCTTCAAGCATGAAAAGCTGTGGATGCTCACAGCAGTGGCCGGGAATAAACTTCTCGTCACAGTAGTAGCAGAGTCCTTTCTCCCTTCGTGCCCGCGCTTCTTGTCCCGTAATTCGGTAAATTGGGATTGGAGGTGCAACCTGCATTGGAGATGTGTTCAGACTAGGAGGGGGACCAAAAAGGCCTGCTTCTGGACTTGGGCTGGAACGTGGCCCATTTGACAAATATTGGGGACGAAGAGAGGAATTACGTTGCAACTGGTTATGGTCTTCGATAAGCCGAGCCGCATTGATTGCGTCTGAAAGTGTTCATGGTTGCTTAATTCGAATATCCAGTCGAACTTCAACTTTTAGACCCGCAATAAAACAGCCCACAAGAAAGTTCTCAGGTAGACCATCAACACGGTGAGACAATTTTTCAAAGGTTTCTTGATATGAAGCGACGGTACTGGTTTGTTTGAGGCGGGAGAGAGCTTCGGATGGGTCATCGTAATCTATTGGGCCAAAACGGTGGAGAACAGCTTGCGTAAATTCATTCCATGTTGAGGATCCCTTAAACTTGGTATACCATCGATACCATTGGAGGGCAATTCCATTTAAATGAAATGAGGCCAACTGGACTTGGTGTGGAGGAGTGATGTTCTTGAAGGTAAAGTATTGTTCCGGTTTAAAGATCCAACCAGTAGGGTCGTCGCCGTCGAAAGTCGGAAAGGACAACTTCAATTGGGTTTGGTTGCGGTCGAATGTGGTGGGGTTGGCTGGAGTTATTGGCTGTGAATTTATAGAATTTTGGGACGTTTCAGGTTGCACAAAGGGGTTAAATTCTTTGTCAGAGGTGTTGGTTGTTTGGGTGACACGCAGGGCCTGGAGGTCAGCCATCATGGTTTGGATTGCTGCGTTAATCTGAGTGAAGTTGCGGTTCATGTGGTCAAGGCTGGTTTCGTGACGTGATAGGGTCTCATTAACCCCAATAAGGGCTTCACTGACTTCGTTACGAAATTCAGCATTGCTTTTGGTGTGAGTATCCATGGAGCTTTTGGCTCTGATACCAAATGATGTGTACCAAATACACAAGAGAAGAATTTGGAAGAAATAGAATATTTGGAGGAAAGGATTATTTCATAATATTCAACATAAACTCAATTACAATTGCATTTAGCCTTTTATAGCTGACATTGCTACGAATGAGTCTAGAAATAACACAAGCAATAAACTGTTAACAAAATAATAGGGATGTGGTACCAATAATGGGATCGTGGGTTTGCCCCACTCACATCATGGCCATGAAACAATCATGGATCCCCCTTTTATGCAAAACAACATAACTGATAATAACCAACAATATTAACTAATGTAATGGACAGTAACTACCAATGTAATGGCCAGGTCCTTCCCAATCGTGGCACATAACAATCTTCCTGCTGCTGATTTCATGAATCCAAATATGCAAAACAATTCAAAGCTTCAAATTTATACTAATGTTTCTCTTCTTCTTGGAGCTGGTTGCATGTCTCTCTTGGCCAAATGGGCTTGGACCACCACTTGTATATATTATTATTTTGGAATTTTTAAAACCTTTATTATTTGTGTGAATTTTTAAAATTGCTTCAAAAATAAAGAAAACAGTGTTATTAAACCCAAACAAGATGTACTTATAGTGAAAGAGCTTTTGAGCTCCATAAGCTCTTTTCCTCAATCATCCAAACACTCCTAAAAGCCACTTTTAAACTCTAAAAGAGCTTTTAAGCACTTCAAAAGCCATACTCTATATTATGGGAAAACCAATCTGGCTTTTATGACTTGGAAAACAAGGCCTCTTCCATAAAACTCCCAATTTGCCTTTAACTAAACTTCAATATAACTTTTGATCACATACACACGATGAATGAGATGATAAATCATACATTTTATTGTTCAAATTGCTTAAAAAAATATTCCATATCGGTTATCCAAAAGAAAATATATTTGGTCGGTTACGTGGAATGAATTAGTTTGGATGGGGTTGATTTCATTTTTTGGTTGTATTTCAAATTCTGTGAAATGAAATAGATTTGATTAGGTGTTGAAATTGATAAAATTGATGTAGAGTGAAAGACAATATAATTATTTTTTGAATCTTTTTCAAACAAGCTTATAAATTAAGCTAAATAGTGAATTAGTGATTGGAAACCAAAGCTATCAGAGGGTTGGTTTATGAAATGTTGTCTATGACATCAGTGATGAAACGACCCAAAGAAGAGAATGAAGATCCACCATCCATCAAGGCCTTTCTACTTATGACACTCATCTCTTTGACTCTCTTCCTTATATCAGTATCATACGCCATCAAACACCTGATTCCTCTCTCAATCTCCTCGGAGGTTACAATCACTGCCTTACCATCAGTATTCAACTCCTTCCTGTAATCCATTTTAATCTCCACTGCTAATCCCAGCTCTCTCACTAACTGAAACGCATTGAACTGTTGCTCCGCGAACATCGGCCACGTGGCAATTGGTACTCCAAACCAAAGGCTCTCCAGCGTTGAATTCCACCCACAATGTGATACGAACCCTCCGATTGCCGGGTGGCCCAGCACAGCTACTTGTGGAGCCCAACCAATTACTTATCCTTTGGAGGCGAATAGCGTAGAGACCACAAAAACCTGTGTCCACTCTGCTCAAGTGCACATGCTATCTCTTTCACCTGATCCCCACCGAAGCTTCCCATGCTCCCGAAGCACAGGAATACCACATGTTAGGGTTAAAAATGAGTATCCGAAATATAATGATTGCCGAACCCAAACGGATGGGGTCGGATGCGAAGTAAATTATGACCTTTTTATTGAATGCAAGGGAAGTAAATTCCCACTTCCCAAGGGAGTACAGAGACTGTTAATTCTAAGCAAATAGTTGGTCCAAAAGATGAAAAAAAAAATTGCCTTAGTGGTAGAAATGAGGCCTTATATAGCCAAGTTTTTTTGACGTCTTGGGGCACGTGTCAGGAGCTCTGTGGCTGGACCCGACAGCTGTCTCTGCTAGGTCGGGTACGATTCGGTATCAATCGACACCCTCAGAAAGTATATCGGTACCCAGTTTTCGGTGGCTACGTGGACCGAGCAAAAACACTGTTCTGAGGTGAACATCGATATATGATGCCGGAGTTCCTATAATGGAGATCGGGGGTCATTTATCGGGATCTTATAGGGATCACAATCGGGTCCAACAATTCCCTATCGAGCTCATAGGTTGGGGTGCAACATCGGTTATGGGCTCGAAAGGAGAGCTGGTGGTTAAGATCGGATGCTGAATTGGGCCTTTCTGGGCTGAGGCTGGCCCGGTTCGTGGTCAGTGAGTGGGTGCCACGTGGCCATGAACACGAGGCAGTGTACATGTGTCGAGTCGAGGAAGGGCGGTTCGCGTCGCTTCGTGTACTGTGCTGAGGGCCCTTATAAATAGTGGTGTAGGGTCACCCATAGCTCCCCATTTGCGTTTTTTCAATTGATCAGAGCGTCTTCAGTATCTGAGAGAGTACACAAAGAAAAGAGTGAAAAAACAGGTTAGTCTCTGAATTTAACTCTCTTCAATTCTCTTTTTTCTTTTTTCTTTTTTCTAGTTACATCTACCATAATCTACCGATGGTTCGAAAGACCAGGGGGTCGAGTCCTATAATCTCGTCGAGCTCAGAATCGAGTTCGTCGGAGTCTACGTCAGGTAGAATCTCTGTAGAGAGCAACACCAGGAATGCTTTCGGCGATGTAGACATGCAGGATGTCGGGAGTCCTGAAGTTCGACAGGTGCGGGAAGGCGCTCAAGAATCCGCGGCAGGCCCAGGCACTGAAGAGCTTCGGGAGTGATATAACTCCGAAGACTTCGTTCGGGAATAGATAGATCATATAAGGTTTGCAATAAACCTTATGAGGGAATATAAAGTGGATGCGAGGAAGCTTAGCCGGTTGGCGACGGAGTTTTCAATTCCCCGATATGTGCATATGAGAATTCCCAGAGAGGGGGAACGAGCGAGTAATCCCGAAGGAAACTCAATGGCTTTTCATCCCGCGTTTCTGGAGATTGGTGCTAGGTTGCCATTACAACCGTACGTTCGGAGGGTTTTGAGAGAGATAGGGATTGCTCCGGCCCAGCTAAATCAAATTGCTTGGAGGATAGTGATCGGGATGTATTCCTTGTGGCGGGGCATGAGATTTTCGGAGCCAACATTTACGGAGATTGGGCACTACTACCGGCTATACTCCCATAAATCCGGGGGTAATGGCTGGTGGGCTCTCGCTTGTTGTGACAAGCAAGACGGTGAACCTCTGATCACCGGGCTTCCTTCCTCAAATAAAGAATGGAAGAAGACTTGGTTCGTCGCTAGAGGCGACTGGGGTAAAGACTTGTAGCTTGGTGGTCGTCCACAGAGGGTTTGTTTGGTGTTCAATATCCCAGGTGTTTGGGGTCTCCTTAGGTTTATTCTCGGTGTTTGTCGTTTTCATTTCATCTTGATTTGTTGTGTTTATTGGGGTGCTCTTCTTTTTTGTAGCTCCGTGGGAACGCGTTACCTTCGAAGAATTGTCCTCCGTAGAGCGGAAGCACGTTTCAGATGCTTGGCGTGTATCTCCCGAAAGAAGGCACGTGGACCACCTGTTAGACGACCGGAGGTTATACGATCTCGGCTTTATTGTGGAGCTGACGGAGGCTAGAAGGCAGAAGGTTGAGAAAACCTTATCTAAGAAGAGTAAGGAATCCTATGATCTGTTATTATCTCCCCGGGACCCGATACTTGAAGCTTATTTCATCTTTATTTTCTCCTATCTTTTTTTTTTACAGGGAAAATTACCGATACGGCCAAGGAGAATATGGCTGATAGGACGAAAAACGGTGTTGAGAAACGCAGTGAGGAAAAGAAGAAGAGAAAACTGATGCTCCCCAAGGGTCCCAGCTTGGTTGCCGATGAGGAGGTCTCCGAAAATACCTCCCCTCTGAGGAAGAGGATTAATAGACCCTCGGTAACGGTGGCCGCTGTGGGAGTCTCTGAACAGATTGTGCAGGCAATCCCCCTAAGACCTGGAGGCCAGGATCCTGCCGGTGGTTCCCCAATCAATGTGGAGTTTGTGGACTCTGATAAAGGTATGCCGGAGGAAACACCCCTGACCAAGGACATTCGGGATGAAACAACCTCTCCCCCGAATTACTTTAAGTATCCTCCTCTGCGGGCTTCTGGGTCCGGTGCAAAGCCTATAAACCCTGAAATTGGCGTGGAGTATCTCTGTGTCCATGGGAAGGATCTTCTGAAGAGTGGGGAAATGTCGGGGTATGGGAAGATGTCAAATGTCGACAGGATCCGGCATGGATAGGCCAACTTGCTGCAGGTAATGTTATTTACTGTCGGTAATGTTATTTACTGTCGGTATCATGGGCACATCATTTTTTATATTCATTATGTTTGTTAAGTGAAGCTCCTCAGGTGATAATTTTTGATTATTGATTATCAGGCCATCGGTAATCTCCTTCATATGGAAAAGAGATATGGAGATGCGAAGTCGAGGTGTGAGAAGATGTAGAAGGAGAAGGAGAAGGAGAAGGTGGAGGAGAATCTTCAGGAATCAATAGCAGCCCTGGATTCACAGAAGGCCAGGGTCAGAGAGGTGTCCTATGTATACCAGAAGGTGAAGGCTTGCTGCAGGGATAAGCAGACCAAGCTTTGTGATTACCGAGCGCGCTTGAAGAAGGCGAACGAGTCTATCTAGGGTATGAAGGAAGACCTCGGTGACAACGCAGTGAACATATTTGTTAATTCCGAGGAATTCTTGGAAATCCAGGAAAAGACTTTCGACTCGGCGGTTAAGGATGTGAGGACATTACTACTCCGGGCTTATCCCGACTTCGACTTTGACTTCGACTTCTCCGCTTTTGACGTAGATGTCCAAAAGGCAACCGTATCCCGGGTCAGAAAGCAGGGTGACGCGATCAAGGATATCTCCGATGACTTTCTCGAGGAGCCATTATCTGAAGAAGAACCTTTTTGGAGTCTTTCGGTGCTCCCATAGGGGTGGAGACTTTATGCTCCGTTTCGGAGTCTTTGGGTGCTCCCATGGGGGTGGAGACTTTATGCTCCATATCGGAGTCTTCCGGTTCTAAGTTACAAATAAACTACTGATCAAGAGTACTGAGATTTACCACGGTATTCACATAAGAAAGTAAATGACATGTGATGAAGAACAACTAACACATTCGGTGGATAATCATTGGTAGTACTTCTTCAGGTGGTCTGCATTCCACAGGTTCCTTAGAGGCGTACCATTCTCATTCTTTAGCTTGTAGGCTCCCTTCATTGATACGGAGTCAACTATGTATAGGCCTTCCCACTTATCCCCCAGACTACCTGAGGAAGTATTCCTGGTTGAAGGTATGACCTTTTTCAGGACAAAATCTCCCGGGTTAAACCTCCGAACTCGAACCCTTTTGTCATGATACTTGGCTATCTGCTGCTGATGGTGGGCGGTTCGGACTCTGGCTTGATCCCTTCTTTCTTCCAGCTCGTCGAGACATGCTCGAAGCTCCTGGTCATTATCATTCGGTGTATAGGCCGATACTCTTCTCGTTGGGATGCTTGTTTCGGTAGGTATGACCGCTTCGGTGCCGAAAGTCAATGCGTAAGGGGTTTCTCCCGTTGCTGAGTGTAGTGTGGTGTGATACGGAGTGCCCATAGAACCTCTGGAAGCTTTTTAGCCCAACCTCCTTTTCGAGCCTGTAGCTTTCTTTTGAGAAGAGTCTTTATGTTTTTGTTCACTGCTTCCATCTGGCCATTACTTTGTGGATGGGATGGCGAGGCTAACTTCAGGTTGATATTGTAATCTGAGCACACTTTCCGGAGTTTCATGTTATCAAATTGCGTTCCATGATCCGCCACTAGGGTGTGAGGTACCCCGAATCTAAAAATTATGAAGTGTTTGATGAAATTTATGGTGTTAGCTTCAGTGATGTGCTTCAGGGCTTCCGCCTCAACCCATTTTGTGAAATAATCAATCGCGACGACGTCGTATCTTTTGTCGGCTGTCCCCCTAGGTAGAGGTCCGATGATATCAACTCCGATTCTAGAAAACGGCCATGGTGAGGACATAGGGGTCAATGTTTCGACGGGCAGTCGGGGAATCAGGCCGGTTCTTTGGCATCGGTCACACGATTCGGAGTATGCCTTGGATTCTTTGAAAAGCGTAGGCCAATAGTACCCCTGTCTAGTTATGCGGTGGCCAAGGTTCTTTCCGGCAGAATGACTGCCGCAGGACCCTCCGTGTACTTCCTGGAGAATTTGCTTCGTCTGCAGGGGACAAATGCATCTGAGGTATGGTAGGGAAAACCCACGGCGATAGAGAGTTCCATTGATAATGAGATAGCGAGGCGTCTGTCTTCTTATTTTCTGTGCTGTATTCTTATCTTCTTGGAGGGTTCCATCGCGTAGGTAGTTCATAATCGGTGTCATCCAGGATTCACTGATCGGATCTCTGATCGCTACAATGACTTCCTGATCTCCGAAGATGCTAGATGTCGATAGTCGAAATACAGTAATAGTTCGCGGCAGTCTCATGTCTGAAGTCAACGCAAGCTTAGCAAGCGCGTCAGCATGCGAATTGTGATCTTTTGAGATTCGGATAAGTTCACATCGGATGAATTTAGACATTAGGGTCTTGACTTGTCTCAGGTATTTGATCATTTCGGAGTCTCTAGCCTGGTAGTCCTGATTCACTTGATTAACAACCAGCTGAGAATCACTATAGACTGCAACGTGCTCCGCTCCCATGTTGATGATGATTCTTAGTCCGGTGACTAGGGCTTCATATTCCGCGGCATTGTTCGTTGCCTTGAAGTCAAATCGAAGTGCAATCTGGGTCAGTGTGCCGTCGGGAGTTATGATGATTATTCCTGCTCCACTTCCGTGATGGTTGGAGGATCCATCAACAAACATTTCCCACCGACATACGTGTTCCGTGGACAAGTTGAACACCTTGGGGTTCGAGTGCTCAACAATAAAATCGGCCACCGCTTGACCTTTCACGGAGGTTCTCGATTTGAATTGGATGTCAAATTCACTTATTTCCATCGCCTATTTAGTAAGCCTCCCAGCGAGCTCCGATTTCAGGAGGACTTGGCGAAGTGGTTGATTTGTTAGGACGATTATGGGGTGTGACTGGAAGTAAAGTCTAAGTTTTCGAGAGGCAACAATCAAGCTTAGCGCCAATTTCTCCATATCGGGGTACCTTGTCTCTGGGTCAGCCATGCTCTTGCTCACATAATAGATTGCTCTCTGAATGGATTCTTCTTCCTTGACCAATACCGAACTTACCGCTGTCTTAGAAAAAGCTAGGTAAAGGAATAGTGTCTCCCCGGGAGTTGGCTTGGCTTGGCTAGCATCAGTGGTTTCTGTAGGTAGGATTTTAGATCATCAAAGGCTGCCTGACATTCGGGGGTCCAACAAAAGTCCCTTTTGTGCTTCAGAGCTTTGAAGAACGGGAGGCATCTGTCTGTTAGTTTCGAAATGAATCTGGATAGGGCTACTATCATGCCATTGAGTTTCTGTATGTCCTTGGCTTTTCTTGGTGGTTGGAGGTCAATCACTGCTATGATTTTATCAGGGTTAGCTTCAATCCCCCTCTGGTGGACCATGAAACCGAGGAATTTCCCTGAGGAAACTCCGAATGCGCACTTCGTAGGGTTGAGTCGCATCCGGTACTGCCTCAGGAGTAGGAATGTATTCCGGAGGTTAGGTGCATGTTCCCCAGCAGTTACTGATTTGGTTAGCATATCATCGACATATACTTCCATTGTTTTTCTGATTTCTTTAGAAAATATTCTGTTGACTAGCCTCTGGTAGGTCGCTCCAGCGTTCTTGAGACTGAAGGGCATGACCCGATAACAGTACACACCTCGATCTGTGATGAAGGCGGTTTTGGCCTCATCCTTCTCATCCATCCTGATTTGATTGTACCTGGAGTATGCATCAATGAAACTAAGCAACTCATGTCCGGAGGTCGCGTCTACCAGCTGATCAATCCTGAGGAGCAGGACGCTGTCTTTCAGGCAGGCTTTATTAAGATCGGTGAAGTCCACACACATTCTCCACCTCCCATCTTTCTTTCTTACTAGGACCACATTTGACAACCATTCGTTATAATCGAGGCTCCTGACGAAACCAGCCTTCAGGAGTTTGTTTATTTCGGTGGCTATCGCTTCGTATCGCTCATTGTTGAAGGATCTTCTTCTCTACGACACTGGCTTAGACATTGGGTCTACACTCAGAGAATGAGACATCACTGAAGGGTCTATTCCCGGCATGTCCATGTGGCTCCATGCGAAAATATCCAAGAATTCTTTCAGGAGATTCACGAGTTCGATTCTTATCTGGGGAGCCAAGTTTGCTCCGATGAGGACAGTTTTTTCTGGTTCTTCTTTAGAGAGTACCACTTTCAAAAGTGGTTCGGTGGGTTCTCTTGTGGGCTGTGATCCGACCTCTCGGGGGTCAAGACTCGTGACGTGAATTTCATCAAGCGGGGTCATATCCGACATCTATGTTGTGGCCAGGTCTCCGATTCGCTTCTTTTTTGGTCTTCGTTGTTTTGGTGTGTTTCTCCGAGGAATGGGTACTGCACTGTAGTTACCGATGGTAAGCACAGGATTGGATCCGATTTGAATGCACCTCTTATATTCTTCCTGATCTCCGGTTACTTCCCCCGGTCCTAACTCGATTGGGAATTTCATCTTCAGGGAGTAAATGCTGGTAGCTGCCCTTAAGGTGTAAAGTGTTGGCCTTCCGATGAGAATATTGAAGGGAAACGGGATGTCTATCACCTGGAAACTAACCCATACAGTGCATATCCGGGGTCTAGTTCCGAACCGAACAGGTAGGTCGATCTGTCCCGTAGGTCGATCTGTCCCATAGGTCTAGTACGGTGTCCGCCAATACCTCTAATGCAATACCTGGAGGCTTGAAGCTGCGGGAGGGTATACCTAAGTTTCTGGAGTGGATCCCAATGGATGATGTCCAACGAGCTTCCATGGTCTATAAGAGTTCTCTTCACTGTCCGATTCCCAACCTTTACAGAGATGACCAGAGCGTCACAATGGGGATATCTGATCCAGTAGGAGTCATCGGTAGAGAATGAAAGCGGGACCCAATGCCTTGGTGCATCCTCCGGAGTGGTTGTCAAACAAACGGATGCGACGGCCTTCCCGGAGGATGACGATCCGGTGTCTCCTACTACGGGAACCGCATCAATGAAGTTGATAGGCTTTTCATCATCCGAGTCTTGTGCATTTCCCTGAATTTGGTGGCCCTGGTGCTGTTGAGCCTTTGTATTCTTATCATTTGATTCCTGTGATTTCACACAATCTCTGAGTTTCCCATTCCGGACAAACTCCTTTACTTGGTCTCTCAGGTCACAACACCTTCTCGTCTCATGACCATGATCATTGTGGAACTTACAATGCACCCTCCGATCTCCTCTCGGGTGGTGAATAAAGTGGTTCTGGTTTCCACAGTAGCTTTTCTTTGTTTGCAATCTCGAGTACTTTATCTAGAGGGAACCTCAAAGGGGTGTATTCTTCAAACTTATCTCTCGGGGGGAATCTAGAGCTCCGAATGGTACTCCTGGTATTTACCTGTCTGGATACTTGATGCTCTTTTCCCTTATCCTTGGTTTGCCTTCCCCATCTCTTCGGCGCTTCGTAGGGTTCTGCCAAGGTTGCGTGACTCTTCGACTCACTGATGTCTTCGACGGTGGCATACTTTTTCGCCCTTTCTATTAATTCCTGATAGGTAGTTGGACCTCTCTTTGAGAGAGACCAGCTCAGATTTCCCTTCTGAAGTCCCTATATAAAAGCCATAACTACCCCCGCTTCGTTGAAATCTTGGACCTGTCTGGCCGCATCGGTGAATCGCTTCATATAATCTCTAATTGTCTCACTCTCCAACTATTTTATAGAGGTGAGATGCACCATATGCCTCCGTCTTCTTCTGCTTGCAGCGAATCCGCTGCGGAACTCTTTTGATAGTTCGTTGAACGAAGATATACTCTGCCTTTTCAGGCTCCCATACCAAGTCCGCACATCTCCGGATAAAGTCAATGGAAAGACCCTACATTTCACGGCGTCAGATGCCCCTTGCATGTTCATCCAATCAAGATAAGAATCTAGGTGATCATCCGGGTCTCCTGTACCCCCGAACCCACACATATCTTTTCGCGGCATCTTAAAGTTGCTTGGGATTTGCGCGGTGGTTATTTCTTCAACAAAGGGGCTCTCTCTATGAGTGACTGACCTTCGGTGGCCGTAGTGTATCTGGTCTTGAATGTCCGCGAGTTGGTCTTGCAGTTCGCAGAAGGCATCTGGATCCGTAAAAGTGTTTCTTTCGGTATCCTCTTGGTGCAGATACGATGCCCCCACATTATCTTGCCGGTGGCGTGTCCTCCGAGGTATTTGCTCTTGGACTATGCCATCGCGCTCTTCCCTACTACGGGTTACCCCCGCCACTCTCTGCGGAGCTTGCTGATTCATGTCTTCTCCAGGTTCGGGATCAATAAACTGAGCCATATGGTGTTGTCTTCTTCTCCTCTCCCTGGGTCGATTCCCCGCAGGGGCACCTTCAGCTCGAGAGTTGGCTTCCTCTGAATCCTTTTGCTGTCCGCCACCGTCCACAACATTTATCACCCGAGTAACGTTCTGGGCCAAAGTGTCCAATATGCTGGTGATTCCTCGGATGACCGGGTCTTCAGCCTGCAGGAGGAACTGCTGTGGCTGCTGGTGTGCATACATTGGTGGATAACCTTGGGGATGGTAGGCTTGGTGAGGCATTTGCGGGTAATATGGGTTTATCGGAACTTGGGGGTATTGCTGTGGCGCTCCCTGATATCCATAAAACTGTCCCTGGAATAGGAGTCGCGCTTGGTAAGGATAGTACCCATAATTCGGCTGTGGAGCTTACTGGTCTTCAGCGTGTCCCGGATAGGGCGAGGCATGTCGGGGGAACGGTTGTTGCTGCTACTGCAGGGCTTGTGCATAGTTCTGGGTTCCAGGCGGTCTCAGCTCGAGGTTTACATCTGGATACTGATCTTCCGGTAGCGGGTTCATTGTTTCCGCGGAGGTGCTGTATTTCCCCCCTCCTTCTAGCGCCAAATGTTAGGGTTAAAAATGAGTATTCAAAATATAATGATTGCTGAACCCAAACAGATGGGGTCGGATGCGAAGTAAATTATGACATTTTTATTGAATGCGGGGGAAGTAAATTCCTACTTCCCAAGGGAGTACAGAGACTGTTAATTCTAAGCAAATAGTTGGTCCAAAAGATGAAAAAAAATTGCCTTAGTGGTAGAAATGAGGCCTTATATAGCCAAGTTTTCTGACGTCTTGGGGCACATGTCAGGAGCTCTGTGGCTGGACCCGACAGCTGTCTTTGCCAGGTCGGGTACGATTCGGTATCAATCGACACCCTTAGAAAGTATATCGGTACCCAGTTATTGGTGGCTACGTGGACCGAGCAAAAACACTGTTCTGAGGTGAACACCGATATATGATGCCGGAGTTCCTATAATGGAGATCGGGGGTCATTTATCGGGATCTTATAGGGATCACAATCAGGTCCAACACCACAGATGACTCTGGTTGATCATCAAGCCATTCCATGATTTCTGCTTTTTTGCTCGTATCGTAATTATCACCGTCTAGATTCAACATGGGACCTACTGGATACAAAGGCGGGATATCTGATAAAGCGTTAACAGCATAGGATTCCAGCTCCGTGAACGTATTTACCATAATACCCTTAACTGTCCCAAACCTTCTGGTCAATTCATACAGATACATAACCCAATCTGTGTTTAAAATCGCACTAGGCAAAAACTTAGCGTGCATTGGTTTCGCAAGAGTCGGCACTACCAACTCAGTATCCGAGTCTTTCAAATCAGTGATGGGTTTTTTTAGCTCATCATGATGAAATTGAGCGTGAAACATGAAACCCGGAAAAGCTGCACCAGACACAAAATAGATATAGCTAGGCACACCAAAATCATTAGCGACATCAATCATGGAGGTACAAAACATGTCGAGTACAAACCCGGCGAGTTTAGGTGAGTCGGGGAGTGACGTAAGGGACTGAGTGACAGCTTCCTTGACATGGGGTTTCTGGCTTTCAATTATGGAAGTGATAACGGTTTTGGGATCTGAAGATTTATTAGGGAGGTTAATGAATTTGATACGATCAAGTGAGCGAGTGTAGGTGGGGGTGATTTAGGAATTATCAGAGTTAGGGAGGTTGATGATGAAGACGGTGATGGAGAGACGCTGGTCGCGGTCAACGAGAAGCTTGGCGATCTCCACCGTCGATCCAAGGTGGCCGACACCCGGTGAAGGGATGAACACAAGCTCTGCTTTCTGCATAATTTTTTTATTTTTTTAATTGGAAAGTCGATAGATATATACAAGGTACATGGCTGGATGGAGGTGTATGAAACTATAAATAAATGAATTTGGATCCTTGGCTCTCAAGTCTCAAGTGATAACGACGTCATTGCTTAGCTTTGCTGGTGAGTGGTGGCCGACAAACTGTCGTCATCACTTGAGACTCTAGAGATCCTAACAGAGATCCTCCTGTCCTCCATCAAACAATCTCACTTAAAATTCCTCTATTAAACTGTCGTTGATCTTATTCTTCACTGTCAACTGGGGTCTGGGTACTGTTATGTTTAGGTGTCAATCAGGTATTTTTCACTGAAAATTCCTCAACACTGGCTTCAAGCTCTTCAGGTGAGATTCTTCACTTTACTATTTTTTTTTTTTAGGTTTCTAGGATTTAACATTAGACTCCAACAAGGCAACAACTGTCAACTGTGTATTGTTATGTTTCAGTGTTTGAGATGCTAAGAGAAAGAAAAGACATGATTTTATTATTAGTAAACTGAGGATGACCATTTTCTTCTATTTCTACCATTATTATTAGTTGTTCTTCAACTGTTTTTGTTATTATCTGCATGCATTCACCACAGGAAGTAACAATAGAAATCAACAACCGGGTATTATTGCATTTATAATTATGATTATAATTTTAACCATGTCAAAGTTGAATCCTTTTTAGGTGTTTGAGACGCTAACACCATTTGAGATGCAACCCTTTTATCATCTAAAAGAAGGCACATATATGATGTTTCTTGTTTTGCTTGGAAAATCTAGGCAACCCAACAGTTTTTTGGTGAATTTGGTTGAAGAAGGTTTGGAACCTCCACTTTTCAGGGATTAGATGTATTTATATTTTTTTGGTGTATAATTTGATTAAAGACGAAGAAGTGGTGTGCTTGGATCTGGTTTGATAAAGATGTGTTTATTTTTTTTGTAATTTGATTCAAGAAGAAGATAAAGTATTATTTGTCTCCATATCGAAGAAAACCAAATTTAGAGAGAAAATGATTTATTTATTTTAATTAATTTTTAATAAATAAATAAAATAATTAAATAAAGAGAGGTGCTATTGACACACCCCCAATTGATCTATTTATACACTACTTTTTAAATTATTTAGTATTATTTTTTTCCATTTATCAAAATTACTAAAAGAGACGTATAATTTAAGAAAAAAAAAATTCTATAAAGTAAATTTAATAAAACCTCAAATTCTTAAAAAAAATAAAAAATAAAAAAAAATAAAAACCTTCTTTACTTCTTTTAATCCTTCTTTTTTTTTTCATAACTCTTAAACTCTAAAAATACTTGTACCGGATCTTATTTAAACAATAAATCAAACACTTATGGTGCATTAGACAAATGAGATATTGATTATTATTTAATCGCATTACTCTTTTAGAATCTGAAAATGAAATGATGATAACCAAAACAAATACTTGCTATTTGCTTCTTATTTCGTTTTGTTTCTCTGTGTGTGTTTTGTCTTGGGTTGCTCTGTTCTTTACTCTTTTCTTGGGGTTGTTTGCTTGTTCTTTGTCTTGTGACTCTAAAAAGAAATAGGAAGGAAAAAAAAAATTCATTCATGGGAGATGAGAGAAAGACGAGACCAGAGATAAAGAGATCTGAGATAGATAGAGATATTAGAGATGGGGTTTATTAAGTTTGAAAAAAAATGTAAAATGGTAGTTTTGGAAATAAATAAAATAAATTAATAAAAACATTAACTTTATTTAATTAAATCAAAATTTAAACAAGTAGAGCATAAAATAGATCAATAGGGGGTGTGCCAATAGCACTATTCTTAAATAAATAGTAAAATATACATTAGGGGCATTTCGGACCTATAACATGGACAAGACAGTCGACAGAGGATGTTAGTTCAAATTAGAGCAAAAGTTGCCTATACATGAAATTATGTATAATGTCAGGAGAGTTTGTGAAAATTTCCCTACCCAAAAAGTTCAATCCAACCGCTTTCTATTTTTATTTTCCATTTAATATATTTCCATTTAAAAACTTTTATGTTTCTAGAAGCCGAAAACGCGCATATTAGTAATAATAAAAAAACTATTGGAAAAAAAAGCTTAATATTATAATATATATTTAGTTAAATTATGTAAAACATAAATTTTAAAATGGTAATAGTAGAAAAAAAATAGACTTATTGGCACTAAACCCCCTGAATTGTATGCGAATTTACAATGTGCCCCATGAATGTTTTTTTTTAGGCATTAAACCCCATGAACTCTCATTTTTTAGCAAATAATTTGTTTTGTTGCCCATTGACCACCTATTTGAGGGGGCATCTACATAAATGTTTTGTCAAAAAATGAGAGTCCATGGGGTTTAACGCCTAAAAAAATATTCATGGGACACATTGCAAGTTCGCGTACAATTCAGGGGGTCAAATGCCAATAAGTCAAAAAAATATTGTTTGTAGTTAAATTTAAGAGAAAATTGCACCAAACTTTCATGAGGTTTGTATTTTTACACCCAAAAACAACTTTATCGTTAATTGACACCTACTCCATTGTCGTTAGTCAAACATAATAACACTTGTCAAATGGAGAAAATGGACAAATTGTTTTTATTACTAAAAGGGCAAATTACACAAAGGTACCCTCGTTATATGCATTATTTCACTAAAATCGGAGAAAAATAATAATAATAACACTGACTTCCCCTTGACTAGTTGACTAACCGTTGACAATAGTTAGTGACTAACTGATGAAGGGCAATTTGGTCCTTTTTAGTGTTCAATTACATGTTGCCACATCATACCTAAAAAAAGTATTAATTAAATAAATATATTAATAAAAAAAGTAATACAATACAACCCAAATAATAAATCCAAAATTCAATCCAAATGATATGGCAAGTGAGTTGTCATCACCATACAAATCATGATATAATGTGGTCAATGAACAAATCACTTACCACATAATTTGGGTTAGTTTTTGGTTGTTTAGCATTAGTATAAACAAAAAATATATAAATATATATATATATATATATATATATATATATATATATATATATACAGTCCCGATCTGATCGGTGCATCCTGATATAACTTTATCAGGATATTGAATGTGAGCCACTAGTTTTGACAAGTGCATACACACTTGAGTCAAAGTATGTAAAACGAGTGGCTCACATTTAATATCCTTACGAAGTTATATCAGGATGTACTGACTTAAAATTTTATATATATATATATATATATATATATATATATATATTCACTATTCATTTCTTCTTTTCTTTCCAAAAAAAAAAAAAATCTTATCCTTCAATTTGCAAAAGACCAAAACGCAACCCAATAAAATTCTGCTTCTACTTCTCCACCCTTCATCTTCCTCTGGTCTCCATCATTAATTAGTTGTTTTTTAAAAAATAATAAATAAATAAAAAAAAAAACCCTATGTAATATTTATAAATATATATATTCCATGCAATTCATTAATTTTTTTTTTTTTTTGTCTTCATTAGATGATATGTATTTTTTTTTCATATTCTAATATATCTAATATATATTATATAGTTACTTTTGGTGTGTGGCCTTCATTAAATGATATTTTTTTATAAAAAAAAAATCATATTCTAATATATCTAAATTCTACAGCAAATTCAAAGATGCCCAACAGCATTATCACATTGTCTATAAAGAGATTCTTGCTGTCAAATATGGAATCCAAGAGCTCGATTTTCACCTCCGGACAAAAAACTTTATTGTTGAAATGGACAACTCATCCTTCCCAAAGATACTCGATTTTCGCAATAAGATTCCTCTCAATCCTCTCCTTTTGAGACTCAAAGATTGGTTTGCCCGATATGACTTCACTGTTCGCCACGTGAAAGCCCATCATAATATAATTGCTGATATGCTCTCCAGGCCTCCACTCACCCATCTCATTACATCCACAGGTCACTATCCTCTTATCTTCATGATTTCTCCTGCTGGTCCTTCATCATCCTCATCATCCTCACTAGCCATACCTGATTACTCATTCCCCCCAGAACTCTTGGCCACGTTGCAACCTGATCACCAACCTTCCCTGGATCAGATCCAATCCTTCGCCAAGGCTCATCTTCCGGTCTACTTAGCCCACATCAATAGTCAAGACTGTCGTCACACCGTCAACAATCTATCCAGACCATTTCTTGACCCATTCATAATGCCACCATTCTACTACTTTTCTCCTCAACTCCTTTGATTCCTCTGGTGTTTATCTGTCCTACATCACCATGCCATCGTCTTCCCACTTCAGGCTTTATATAGTCATCTCCATGACCCTTCTCAACAAAACTCTCTGTTATGGGTTTTCCTCCAACGGTTCACTTCCCTGACAAACTGGAAAAACGAACTCACTGAGCTCATGAGAAAATATAACCTTTGGAAGCTTGATTATGAGTCAGCTGCCTTTGTATGCTGTATATGGATCCTCCATAGACCCTACAGGTACAATCCCCACAAACGACTCCTATGGACTGCCAACACCAGTTATGAATGGCACACCACTTATGATTATCAAAAGATGTACCCAAAAATTCTCCAAGTCTCACTGCTCAATTTCCTCTGTGATGTTAATTACGTCCCCACCGACGAAGTTTTCATCCTCCCTGATATCCCTAGAGACTCCACTCAAAGCTGGAACCCTTTCCAGGATTCGTACATGATTGACTCTCAAGACCCCTTTGATTTTGCCTGGCCTTGCTTCATCTGTAAAGCCCAAGACTCAGATGATGAAAATCATGCCACCTGTAATCTATCCAGTCCGTAATCTCAGCTCAGCCCGAGTTCCAAGCTCATGATCTTATCTTGTGAAATAATTTATTTTCATTATTATGTTTTGTTTTATTAGGCACTATTTGGATGTATTAAGCCCTTTTGTCTTTATTAGGCCTTGTTTGTTTGTATTTGGTTACATTTGGTCAATGGCCCCTAGTTTGCTTTAGTTTACTTTTATTTATCATCCGCCAAGTTTGTTGGCTTTACTATGTACTCAGTTTGGATGTTTCCTATCTCTCCCTCTATATAAGGAGAGCTCGTCTCTTGTAAAATTCAGGATCTGAAAAATAAAAATATTTCTCTTGTGTTTTTAACTTCTCATGTCTTGCTAAATATTCTCTCCTCTTCCTTCGATTGCCTGTCTCTCATATAAGTAACAGTCTGTAATTATCTCAGTATGCTCTGTGCTTGCCTCTAGTTGAGGATCATGCACATCAGAAGATGAGATGTTTTCGGCTTAAGGTCCCTGTCTGTTTCTAGATGGTTGAAATGTTAGTACCCTGTTTAGGCCGTGGTTAGGCCGTCATTGTGGGAAAAACTCTAACAACTCTAGAGAGGCACCCAGGGGTACCTGTCACCCGACTGGTATCAGAGCCATGTCTCGATTCCCTGGAGTCCAAGAAGAGAGTTAGACTGTTATGAGTATTTTAGACTGGTTTAGAAGGAAGAAATTTCTCAGAAATGGCAAACCCTACCACTAATCCCTCTACTGCTTCTCTAGTCCCTAATAGATTATCTTCTTCCATGTCCTTGCCTCCTCATACTATCTAAAGAACCCATTCCAATAGAATCCAAGATTTAGTAGAATACACCCATATTCCTACTTCAGCCCAGATAAATGAAACAACTTTCCCTCTGCTTAACCCATACAACATCTTCAAGAGAAACAAATCTCTCGCCACTAGGTTAACTCGTCTTGTCCATACCAGACCACTTCCCATCAAAGAATATGTCCAGTCCACAGGCTTAGATAAATGCTTAATTCCATCCTCTTCGAGTGAACAGTATGTCACTCTCACCATTGATCAAAACATGATAGATCAATGGATCAAAGAAGGATACTCCCATCTCTACATAGGTGCTGTTCGAATCATCCTCTCTCTACACGGTCGAAAAGGCTTGCCTGTCACTGCCCGACTAGCCTTGCTCAACACCATTTACACTCAGTATGAACATCCAATCCACAGGCTTAGATAAATGCTTAATTCCATCCTCTCCGAGTGAACAGTATGTCACTCTCACCATTGATCAAAACATGATAGATCAATGGATCAAAGAAGGATACTCCCATCTCCACATAGGTGCTGTTCGAATCATCCTCTCTCTACACGGTCGAAAAGGCTTGCCTGTCACTGCCCGACTAGCCTTGCTCAACACCATTTACACTCAGTATGAACATGCTGTGATCGGCACTTGCCTATCTACTGTTTATGCTGGAAGCATATCCCTCACATATTATCCTAACTTCAACATTCCTTTAAGAGATCAGAACCTCCACAAATGTCTCAAAATCCAAGTTCAGATCCTTGGTGCGCCCATGCAAGCTAATTCCTACATGGCTACTGTTCATCACC
The DNA here is from genome assembly GCA_008009225.1 of Acer yangbiense. NCBI lineage: Eukaryota > Viridiplantae > Streptophyta > Magnoliopsida > Sapindales > Sapindaceae > Acer > Acer yangbiense. The sequence goes on along the minus strand of CM017767.1, from coordinate 20,008,609 downwards.
AGCTTGCTTACAGACTCCAAGATCATGCTCTTGATCTCCCACTTCCTGGTCATCATGGTGATACGATCTTCATCAAAGCAGAAAGAAAAGATGAAGTCCCTACCATCCTTCAAATTCCAAAACAACTACCTAGTGAAAAGCTTACAAAGATCATGCCTCTTGAATGGCTCACAAATTATGAAAAGGTTTTCCAGGATGAAGCTCCTGTTGTTGCTACAGATACATCATATGTTCCTCAGCCAGATGGCTCCATCAAAACTATTTATGCACCTCTCACCAGTTCTAAGGCTTCTTCCAGTTCAGAGACTCTTCCAATTTTTCAAGCCCTTATGATCCAACCTGTCACAACTGAAGATGATATTCCTATCCACAGTTTTAAAGTTGACGGATCCCCGATCTACACTGAAAAGATCCGTGGTCACTTCATCTGGGATGTTGATCCCAATATGTGTGATGCAGACTGTATCTGTCGACGTTGTCTCAAAGATACTTCTCCTACCTTCTGTAAACCCTGGAACAAACCTTACAAACCAGGACACCCTGATCGTCCTTGGATATGCCTCCATCCTATCAAAAATAAACCTTTACCCATTTATGACAGAGCCTTACAGATCTTACAATCTGAAGGTCTTCTACCTCCACAACCTATATTTGAAGTCCCTAACTCACCTCCACCAGTCCCTTATTACATGACTTCATATTATGATTGTGATTTCCCTCCACTTGAACCTTCCTCAAATCAAGAAAAAACTCGTTTCTCAAAACCTTTTGTCCAATCTACCGAAGTCCAATCTGATGGTTCTTTCAAGCAGCCCTCCCAGGCTGAACAAGTCCTCAACTGGCAATCCACAATGCCAGGGCTCAGAACAGAGTTCTTAACTCTATTGATCAAAAGATTGATCGCGTTACACAACATGTTTCTCAACATGATCATCATATCCAGAGTCTTGATGCCACCTTCAGAGACTTGGCTTCTGACCTTCAATCAAGAATTGCAAAACTTCATTCTGATCTTCACAGATATATTTCTCATGGATATTCTGGCCCAGATTTTGATACAAAAGAAAGAGAAATCATGCAACTTAAAGAACAGCTTGAGCAGCTGACCAAAGATCATTCTTACAAACCAACACCTTATTCTCATCACTCTCAATCACTGTTTTTCCTTATGTCTCCTACCCATTCACCCCCATCCAAACCTGATGATTTTTTCAGACACTTTGAATCCATGGTGAATTATTCCGAAAGTATCCCATACTCTCTTCTCCTCTAGCAAAGCCTAAGAAAAGGTCCCCTTCGAAGCAGAAAGACAAGCAAGCTGTTTCCGGTTCATACGACCCAGCTCTATTTGCCTCTAAGACATTTTCCTCTTCATTCAGGTCTGATTCCGTATCCTTTTCTGAAGACGTCTCCTCTCAGTCGTCACAGACTTCCTATCATTCATCCTGGCTAGATACTGCCGCCTCTTCTCCTCATGATCATGCAGATCTTACTCAAGTTTTTATGGCATCTCGCATAGACCCTCAACCCTCTACCAGAACCTATGAGTCTCTTGATGAGACTGCCTCCACTTCTCCAGCTCCCTTTGTCGAAGAACCTCCAGAACATGTTCCTGGTCGTCCTCCTGCTAAACCAACTAATGGCCCTTGGTTTACCCTTGATGACACTTCTCCTGGTTCCTGGTTCCTGGTTCCTGGAGAAAACTGGTTTCTGAGATAAGTGCATGGCTTGACCTCCAACTGGTAAAGTCTGAACAGAACCTTGAAACAATTCTACGTGAGTTCGTCTCTCGTTTTACTGGTTCCCTCAGAGACTAGTACCAGGCTCTTGGCGAATATCGATAACTCCAACTTGTTCGAGTTCCCTTAGCCTCACAAGCCATAGGATATATTTTCAGAGAATTCCTTGGTGATCCTGATCATATCCATAAACAAGCTAGACAAGAATTCTTTGACATGCGTTGCTGCTCTCTCAAAAGAAAAGACATCATGTTCCATTACAAACGGATGTCTCAACGATATCATACCCTTGGTGAAATTAATGATCATAGTCTTAAACAAATCTATGTCAATTCCCTTCCAGATGACCTCAAAGATGAGATACAACGGAAAATAGACACATCGGGACGTTCTCTCAATGACACATCCTTAAGTGAACTCCACATGTATGCTCTCAGCTCTCTGGATAAACTCTGTGCCACTCAAAGATTCTTCTCCAAGATGCTCACAGAAGGAAAAAACCTGCAGTCCCAATGCCGTCAACCTTCTCTTCAGATCAAGTGCAAATCCTTAGCCTCTTGCACCTGCAGAACGAAGAAGAAGAATCATTTCAAACAAGAAAGGTAGCTCTAAAAGATTCAAGTTCTTCATAAAGAAAGCAAAGCGAGGCTGGAATAAATCCCAACGATGTTACATTTGCCGTAAACCCGGACATTATGCAAAGAAATGTCCCAACAAAAAAGCAAAGTCCGCCAGACTAGTTCAGCAGTTAAAAGACATTGCTGATGAAGTTCCATCCGATGCGGACATTGAATCAATCTTCTCTGAACAGAATCATGCAGATCCCTCCACAACCTTTGTTCTTCAAGAACAAGAATACCTTTCTGATTCGGACTACTCTGGCTCCTCTGACTACAGCTCTATTTTAGAATCTTATCAAGCTACTCCCCTCGTTTCTCATTCAGGTCCCCAAGCTCCGGTTCGGATTCTACCTGACAAGTACTCCAAACCTGTTGATGTCATCGTTTATTTTGACACAGGTTCTCACACCACAATGATAAATCCAAAGGTCCTTCCTCCAGAATTTTAGAAATCCCAGGTTCAACATTTTCGGGCCGCTGATGGAAAAGTTTTTTCCACTCATCTGATTTCCAGAAAACAGATTAGTATACAGTTTTTCCATCCTTTACTCTTTGGACTCAGGTCGTCGGCACTCTTCTTCCGGATAAAGACATCCTCATCGACTGGGATGTTTTCTGCCAAAGTAAATCTCTCCGGATTCTCCCTACTGGCATTAGATACGAAAGGCATTTCAAAGCTTTTTCTGACATTCCGAAGATTTTCCTGCTCTCAAAAATCCAAGCCCCTTTTGAACACATTCAACATAAATTGCTCCTGCTTTGTGCTGACAATCATGCCACTTTCTCTCACCCCTCTCCTCTGTGGAAGAATTCAGACTTCTTTATCAAGCTTAATGAAGATAACAATCCTACCAAGGCTACCCACTTAGGCATGTCTCCCTCAGATCTCCAGTTGGCTAATGAAGAGTGCAATGAACTCCTTCGTCAAGGTCTGATTGAACATACCTTATCTCCCTAGGCGTGTCAAGTTTTTTACGTTGAAAAACGCTCAGAATTGCTCCGAGGCAAAAAGAGATTAGTTGTGGATTACAAGCCTCTTAACCTTTTTCTCAGAGATGATAAGTTTCCTGTTCCCAGGCCAAATGTATTATTCTCTCAACTTCCAGGAGCTACGATCTTCTCCAAATTTGATCTCAAATGTGCCTTTTGGCAAATTGGTATTCATCCAGATGAAAGATATAAGACAGCATTCTGTCTTCCTAATGCACAATACCAATGGACTGTTCTCCCTTTTGGTTTAAAAACTGCTCCATCCCTTTTCCAAAAAGCTGTTACCAGAATATTTCTTCCTCTCTTACATTCAGCTCTCATTTACATTGATGACATCCTCCTGTTCTCTCCAGATGATACCTCTCACAATCTCCTTCTCCAATAGTTCCATGACATTATTCATCACTATGGTATCATGCTCTCCGAAAAGAAAAGCATAGTTGGAAGGTCTGAAATTGAATTTCTTGGGATGCACATTTCCAATGGCCAATACCGTCCTGGTCCTCATTTGGCTGTCCGATTGTTAGACTTCCCTGATTCTAATCTCAGCGTCAAATAAGTTCAACAATTCCTCGGCATCGTCAACTATGTCAGAGACTTTATTCCTCATGTCAGTCATTACACCTCAGTTCTCTCCACACTCCTGAAGAAACGTCCTCCTCCCTGGACTTCCACCCATACTGAGGCCGTCATCAAATTAAAAGAAATCTCTCAATCTCCTCCTGCCCTCACCATCCCTTCTTCGGGCCAGCTTATCCTTCAGACTGATGCCAGTGATATTTTCTAAAGTGTCGTTCTCATTGAAGACCGAGACGGTCAAAGGAGATACTATGGTCATGCCAGTGGCAAATTCAAAGATGCCCAACAGCATTATCACACTGTCTATAAAGAGATTCTTGCTGTCAAATATGGAATCCAAAAGCTCAATTTTCACCTCCGGACAAAAAACTTTATTGTTGAAATGGACAACTCATCCTTCCCAAAGATACTCGATTTTCGCAATAAGATTCCTCATAATCCTCTCCTTTTGAGACTCAAAAATTGGTTTGCCTGATATGACTTCACTGTTCGCCACATGAAAGGCCATCATAATATAATTGCTGATATGCTCTCCAGGCCTCCACTCACCCATCTCATTACATCCACATGTCACTATCCTCTTATCTTCATGATTTCTCCTGCTGGTCCCTCATCATCCTCATCATCCTCACCAGCCATATCTGATTACTCATTCCCCCCAGAACTCTTGGCCACGTTGCCACCTGATCACCAACCTTCCCTGGATCAGATCCAGTCCTTCGCCAAGGCTCATCTTCCAGTCTACTTAGCCCACATCAATAGTCAAGACTGTCGTCACACCGTCAACAATCTATCCAGACCATTTCTCATATATATAATGTTATTATATTTACTTTTTTGAAATAAGACAATATCATATTTGTCATTATTTAATGTTATTAATAAATGTTTTATTTTTTAGAAATTAAGTAATTAATTTACCATAATCCTCTGGATCAATCTCATAATTAATTCATTTTCAAAAAACAAAATCTCATAATTAATTATGATATTATTTTATTAACGGTGGCTCCCGACTCTCCCCAATATTATGAATTTTTGTGGATTTTTGGGATAGTGAATAGATCATCTGAATTAGTCTCATAATTAATTCCTTTAAAAAAAAAACAAAATCTCATAATTAATTATGATATTCTTTCATTAACATGGGCTCTCCGCCTCTCCCCAATACTAGAAATTTTTGTGGATTTTTGGGATAATAAATAGATTCTTTGAATCAATCTCATAATTAATTCCTTTTGGAAAAAAAAATCTCATAATTAATTAGTCCTTAAATCACAAATCAAAGGATAATCCCAGCCCTCAGGGGCGTAGCTCAGCTGGTAGATGGACGAACTTGGGGCTTGGACAAATGACTAAGTCAGTGGCTCAAATCCTACTAGAAGCAAAAGCTTTAAAAAAAAACTCTTTATCTTAAATAGATAGATGACGAAAAAAAATAAAAAATAAAAAATAAATAAAAAATGCATTGACTCTTGATTTCATTAATATGTATTAATACTAACAATTGTTTTTAATATCATTAACTAATTAGATTGATAAATACAATGCACTGGCTATTGATCTTATCCAAACAAATCATATATATATATATAGTCTTTCTATTATCAGTTCGAACTGACAAAAGTTATATCAGTTCCTTGTATGTGGGTCACTGGATTTAAATACTTTGACTGATAAGTGCATACAGCCAAGTCATAGTATTTAAATCCAGTGGCCCACATACAAGGAACTGATATAACTTTTGTCAGTTCGAACTGATAATAGAATTTCTGTATATATATATAGTCTTTTTATTGTCAGTTCATCCTGACAATAAATATATCAGGACGAAGAATGTGAACCATAGATTATGGAGAAGTTTTGACTTTGAGTCAAAGTATGTAAATCTAGTGGTCCACATTTTTCGTCCTGATATATTTATTGTCAAAACGAACTAATAATAGAAAATATGTATATATATATACGAATTTTCTATTATCAGTTCGAACTGACAATAAATATATCAGGACGAAGAATGTGGACCACTAAATTTACATACTTTGACTCAAAATGTATGCACTTGTCAAAACTTCTCCATAATCTGTGGTCCACATTCTTCGTTCTGATATACTTATTGTCAGTTCGAACTGATAATAAAAAAACTGTATATATATATTATAAACATTAGACATGCATGCTGGATGTGGTTCTGTATAGAAACAAAATGCTAACTATTGATATTTTTGACACACTCCAACCGTTTATTTTCTACTGCATTGATTGAATTTAAAAAAAAAAAAAAATTTAATTTTCTGTTAATTATTTTGTTATAGGAATTAATATGTTGAATTTTTATTTTTATTTTTATTTTTATTTTTTATTTTTTATGATGCAGATTCTCAAGTTTTAAGGAACTACATGTATGCAAGGAAGCATACCAACCATAGCAAGTGGATCTGCAACCGATGAGTGAACATCGAGATCATAATTTGGCAATGGTGTTCATTTACTCTGCTTTTTGTTTGTTTTAATATATATTAAATTTTAGGGAAAATTGCACAAACTTACCCTAATGTTTCCCATTATGACATAATATTCAACTAATGCCTTTAATTGCACAAAAAAACCCCTTCTGTTAGTCAACTTCGGTTAAAAATAACCATTGACCATGATTTTTTTTAAAGCCCAAAATTACCCCTGTACTTTATTACAAAAAAAATCTTAATTGCCCTTTGTTTAAAACATTATCTACTTTAAATTATTAGAATATAAAAATTAAATACTAAACATAATCCTTTTTAAATAAAACAAATTCAAAAATAATATATTAAAAACAAAACAATTTAAGAAAACGTTATTTTGAGAAAATACAATTTAATAATATATTAAAAACAAAACAAAAAAAATGTTATTTTCAGAAAATATAATTTAAAATTATATAAGTCCAATATGAATAGTGGTAATGTGTTACATATTTTTGAATTTTTTTTGTTTTTATTATATTATTTTTGAATTTTTTTTTATTTAAAAAGGATTATGTTTAGTATTCTAAACACAAATATAAATAAAATCATCAAGAGTTTGAAATAAAAATATAATCATTTGTCATAATAAAATACAGTAGCACCAAAAATTTGTTCAATGTTCATCTCTATAAGACAAAATAATTTGACTCAATATAAATTACGCATTATATTTTGATTCAAAAATTTAAAAAAAAAAATACTAAACATAATCCTTTTTAAATAAAAAAAAAATTGCTTTAAATTTTAAAAATATGTAGCACATTACCACTATTCATATTAAACTTGAATAATTTTAAATTATATTTTCTCAAAATAACCTTTTGTTTTGTTTTGTTTTGTTTTTAATATATTATTAAATTTTATTTTCTCAAAATAACATTTTCTTAAATTGTTTTGTTTTTAATATATTATTTTTGATTTTTTTTATTTAAAAAGTATTATGTTTAGTATTTATTTTTTATATTCTAATAATTTAAAGTAGAAAATGTTTTAAATAAAGGGCAATTAAGATTTTTTTTGTAATAAAGTGCAGTGGCAATTTTGGGCTTTCAAAAAAAATAATGGTCAATGGTTATCTTTAACCGAAGTTGACTAACATGAGGGGTTGTTTGTGCAATTAAATGCATTAGTTGAATATTATGCCATAATTAGAAACGTTAGGGTAAGTTTGTGCAATTTTCCCTAAATTTTAAAATGTTTTAGTTATTTTGATATGAAATTATAAATGATGGGAGCGTATTTATTTTCAGTTTAATTTAATTTTATATTTGAATTTGAATTTTTATTTTAATTTAATTTTAGACCTTAGATATCATTCTTTATCCCATAATAGATCATTAGCATTTTATTTATATATTTTGTAATTCATGTTATTGGAAAATGCCTTACATGTATTAAGGTTTAAACTATAATAATGTATAAAATATATTTATTTTTTAACGAAACCCGTGCATTGCACGGGTTGCACACTAATTTCACAGGTAAAATATAATCAAATTTTTAATATGGTTGCTTTTAATATTGCTTTTAAATTTTGTAATAATTAAATAATGAATGCTTTGTTTTTTAGTATAAGAATGTTTGATTTTAGTTGGCGTCTTAATTGGTTTGATATATTATGGTATGCAGGCGAAATTCAAAGGTGCAGCAACAACAATAATGGTATTGTTCTTCTCATTGACAACTCCGGTTGGGATAGGAATAGGAATATGAATATCCAATGTGTATGACGAGAATAGCCCAACCGCTCTGATCGTGGAAGGGATTTTCAATGCAGCCTCAACTGGAATTTTAATATATATGTCTCTTGTGGATCTTCTTGCTGCTGATTTCATGAATCCAAAGATGCAAAACAATTCAAAGTTTCAAATTTCGGCTAATGTTTCTCTTCTTCTTGGAGCTGGTTGCATGTCTCTCTTGGCCAAATGGGATTAGATCACCACTTGTATATATTATTATTTTGGAATTTTTAAGACCTATATTATTTTTGTGAATTTTGCTACCTTTTATTTTTAAAATTGCTTCAAAATAAAGAAGAGTGGCGATAATGACACCCCTCAAAAACTATATCTACACCCCTTTCGTAATCATACCCATCAAAATTTTTAAAAATCTCTAATTTGTAAATAAACCTCATTTAATGACAAAAATACATTTTCTTTAATTATACTGTATTGTATTTTTATAAGGTTACACCGCATATGACTATTATTATGTTATTTAATCAACTTTATTATTATTTCTAATTTTTGTTGTTACCTTTAATTCTTTTACTATTCTTTCTCTTCCCTACTTCTTTTCTCTTCTTGGTTTTTTCAAAATCAAACTCCATTTTTCGTTAAAAATCCATTTTAAGATTTTATTATTATTATTATTATTATTATTAGGGAACCACTTTCTGTTTGAAAGAGTTGTACGGATGCAAGATTTGTGTCATATCCTAAGTGATGTGGAAGTAGATAAGTGTTAAATGATATTTCAAAAAAAAAAAAAAAATAGGTGTTCGATGAAATTGAAGAACAGCTAATCTTTTTTTGACAAGAAAAAACATATAATATTGATAAATAAATAAAAAAAAAGTCTAAAGTGTGTTTGAAAGAAATAAAAAAATATATAGATAATATAGTTAATTTAAAAGTCTGTTTATATACATAATGATTTTGTTATTCTAATAAAAATTAATTTAAAACTTTAATTTTTCACAACCAAATTTGTCTCATGATTTTGATTCATTTTCCATACTTAGCAATCAATTTGTATTTCCTTAAAAGAGATTGAAATTACATTTAAAAGAGAATCTAGGGTTTATTAAAATGGAGAGAGTTTTTATGATATATGTTAATATCAAACCATTAATAGGAATTTTTTTTTACAAAAGGATCAAAATAGGAAACTAATTAATAATTATTTGTGGGTGTACTAACAAACAATCGGTCCTCTTAGTAATTTTACTCAAAGGTGTTATTGGATTTTTAGAAATATACTAATTTGGGGTATACATACGGTTTTTAAGGGGTACAAATATCGTCACTTAATAAAGAAAACAGTGTTATAAAACTAAATGAAAATATAAAACAAAACACAAATGAGATTTTTTTAAATATAGGTCATATAAATTTACTAGCTAACACACCGACTTGAGTTGAGAAACCCAAACTAACTAGCTAGTATGGGCTAAAAAAACCCAAACAAGATATACTTATGGTGAATGAACTTTTGAGCTCCATAAGCTCTTTTCCTCAATCATCCACTCCTAAAAGCCACTTTTAGACTCTAAATGAGCTTTTAAGCACTCCAAAAACCCTGCAAAACAGGGCCTAAATATATGGGAAAGAATAAACCAAGAGTGACGATATTTGTACCCCTTAAAAATCGTATGCACACCCCAAATTAGTATGTTTTTAAAAATCCAATAATACCCTTGAGTAAAATTACTAAGAGGACTAATTGTTTGTTAGTACACCTACCAATAATTATTAATTAGTTTCCTATTTTAATCTTTTGTATTTTTTTTCCTATCAATGGTTTGATATTATTAACATATATCATAAAAACTCTTTCCATTTTAATAAACCCTAGATTCTCTATTAAATATATTTTCGATCTCTTTTAAGGAAATACAAATTGATTGCTAAGTAAGAAAAATGAATTAAAATCATGAGACAAATTTGGGTGTGAAAAAGTGAAGTTTTAAATTAATTTTTATTAGAAAAACAAAATCATTATGTATATAAACAAACTTTTAAATTAACTATATTATCTATATATATTTTTTATTTTTTTTATTTCTTTCAAACACACTTGAGACTTTTTTATTTATTTATTTTTATCAATATTATATGTTCTTTCTTGTTAAAAAAAAAATATATATTATATGTTCTTCAATTTCATGAACACCTATCCTTTTTTTTTTTTGAAATATCATTTAACACATATCTACTTTCACATCAATTGAGATATGACACAAATCTTGCATTCCTACAACTCTCTCAAACAGAAAGTGATTCTCCAATAAAATAAAATAAAAATCTTTAAATGGATTTTTAATGAAAAATGAAGTTTGATATTGAAAAAACCAAGAAGAGAAAAAAAGTAGGGAAGAGAAAGAATACTAAGAGAATTAAAGGTAACAATTTTTTTTGAAATAATAATTAAGTTGATTAAATAACATAATAATAGTCATAGGTGGTGTGTACTTACAAAAATACAATAAGTATAATTAAAGAAAGTGTATTTTTTCCATTAAGTGAGGTTTATTTACAAATTAGTGATTTTTTAAAAATTTTAATGGGTGTGATTACGAAAGGGGTGTATATACAATTTTTGAAGGGTGCCCTTATCGCCACTCATAAACCAATCTAGCTTTTGTGATTCAACCAATTAAACTTGGAAAACAAGGCCCAATTTCCCTTCAACTAAACTTCAATATAACTTTTGCTCACCACACGATGAATGAGACGATACATCATACATTTTAATGTTCAAATTGCTTACAATACAATATTCCAAAAGATTTAAACTTAAAAAATATTCCATATCGGTTATCCAAAAGAAAATATATTTGTTCGGTTACGTGGAATGAATTAGTTTGGATGGGGTTGATTTCATTTTTTGGTTGTATTTCAAGTTCTGTGAAATGAAAGAGATTTGATTAGGTGTTGAAATTGATAAAATTGCTGTAAAGTGAAAGACAAGACAATTTATTTATTTTTTGAATCTTTTTCAAACAAGCTTATAAATTAAGCTAAACAGTGATTGAGATTTTTTTTTCTTTTTCTTTTCTATATGGAAACCAAAGCTATTAGAGGGTTGGTTTATGAAATGTTGTCCATGACATCTGTGATGAAACGGCGCAAAGAAGAGAATGAAGATCCACCGTCCATCAAGGTCTTCCTGCTCATCACACTCACCTCTTTGACTCTCTTCCTTATATCAGTATCACACTCCATCAAACACCTGATTCCTCTCTCAATCTCCTTAGCGGTTACAATCACTGCCTTCTCATCAGTCATAAAACTTTTCCTGTAATCCATTTTAATCTCCACCGCTAATCCTAACTCTCTCACTAACTGAAACGCATTGAACTGTTGCTCAGCATACATCGGCCACGTGGCAATTGGAACTCCAAACCATAAACTCTCCAGCGTTGAATTCCACCCACAATGCGACACGAACCCTCCGATTGCCTTGTGGCTCAGCACAGCTACTTGTGGTGCCCAACCAATCACCTTTCCAATTCCAACCGTCCGATCCATAAATCCCTCCGGCAGGACATCCGTTATATTGTCGTAATCACTTGGCATTACAAACTTATCATTATCCTTATCCTTTGGAGGCGAATAGCGTAGAGACCATAAAAACCTGTGTCCACTCTGCTCAAGCGCACACGCTATCTCTTTCACCTGATCCTCATCGAAGCTTCCCATGCTCCCGAAGCACAGGAATACCACAGATGACTCTGGTTGATCATCAAGCCATTCCATGATTTCTGCTTTTTTGCTCTTATCGTAATTATCACCGTCTAGATTCAATATGGGACCCACTGGATACATAGGCGGGATTTCTGTTTCTGACGAAGCAGCAGCGTTAATAGCATAAGATTCCAGCTCAGTAAACGTATTTACCAAAATACCCTTAGCTGTCCTAGACCTTCTGCTATGTTCGTACAGATACTCAGCCCAATCTATGCTTATCACCGGAGTAGGCAAATACTTAGCATGGATTGGTTTCGCAAGACTCGGCACTACCAACTCAGTATCCGTGTCTTTCAAATCAGTGATGGGTTTTTGAAGCTCGTCATGAAGAAATTGGGCGTGAAACATGAGACCAAAAAAAGCTGCACCAGAAGTAAAGTAGATATAGCTAGGCACCCCAAAATCATTAGCGACATCAATCATGGAGGTACAAAACATGTCGAGTACAAACCCGGCGAGTTTAGGTGAGTCGGGGAGTGACATGGAGTTAGTCACTACTTCCTTGACATGGGGTTTCTGGTTTTCAATGAGAGAACTGAGAGAGGTTTTGGGATCTGAAGATTGATTAGGGAGGTTAATGAATTTGATACGATCAAGTGAGCGAGTGTAGGTGGGGGTGATTTTGGAATTATCAGAGTTAGGGAAGTTGATGATGATGACGGTGATGGAGAGACGCTGGTCGCGGTCAACGAGAAGCTTAGCGATCTCCACCGTCGATCCAAGGTGGCCGACACCCGGTGAAGGGATGAACACGAGCTCTGCAGCTTTCTGCATTCGAATTTTATTTTTTATTTTTTTAATTAGGAATTGAAGTTGAGAGATATATAAGTTTATAATGTTTACGGTATATATAAACACCGGTGGCTCAAGTGAGTGATGACGTCATTGCTTAGCTTTGCTGCTCATAGAGAACCAATGCGAAACTACTGCGAAAGTAAAATATTTAATTATTTTTTTTAAAAAGCATACATATTTATATATAGGGAAATTATTATTCTTTCCCCTGTAGTTTACCGTATTTTCCAGTCTCCCCTCTCTAGTTTTAAAATTCTCTAATTTCCCCCTTCCTATGCACAAATACAACCGATCTCACTAAATAAAAATAGATATGAGAGGGGAAAAATAAGAGAGTTTTGAAACTAGAGGGGGAAGACTGGAGAATACGGAAAACTACGGGGGAGAGAATGATAATTTCCCATATATATGGTCTAAACAAAAATTGGGACATCAATTTTTAACGAATATTTTTTTAAATTGAATTTGCTGTACCGCTCATGCAACGGCTCCTAACCTGCCACTTGGCAACAGGAGATAAAATTAAGATAGGATTGTAGTTACTTGGTCCAAAAAACTTCACCATTGTTTGACAAAATGTTGATAAACTAAATTAATTAAAATAACATAATTATATTAATAAATAATAAATTCTCTCTACACCCATTTAAGTTAAAATGCACTACATCACAAATCTTAATATTTTATTTATTACAAATCAAAACAAATGTCATCATGATGATTAAATTATAAAAATATATTTAGCACTAACAAACATAAACTAATAAAAATAAATTAAAATAGTTTGATCCTAGATAATTTCAATAAAGAAAGAGTACAATACATGCGAGCATCTGGACATCTGCTTGTGTACTTCTATATCAACTTGTCCAGCTGCTCCAGCACTTGCTGTGGAAAATAAAAACACCATAAAAATCTTGTCAAAAACTAATAGAAAACCTAAGGTCCTTGGGAAAAAAAAAAAAAACTAGTTGCAAATATGTTTAAACTTTTGTGGCTATTTATACAAAAGGTTGGTAAAAATATTTTCCATTTCGAATCAATTCATGATTTCTGTAATATATCCCCCTATCTTTGGACTTAAAACACATTATGATCCATGAATTTTTGCTTCTAATTATAATCTTAACTATCAACTTCTCTTAACATATCCCAAGACCCAACAAGCTTTTATAAAAATCTTGAGTTCAGCTTATTTGTAGACTAATCCAGCCTCAGCAACCCCATAATTGAGCTTTATGCAATACACTCAACATCTTTAACAAGTTTCCCATGGTAAATCATCCACCAGACTAACACAAAATTCAAAACCTAGAAGAGTTATGTCTCAAAAGTTTAGGTTCTCTTGCACAAAAGAATCCTACGTAAGAAATTATAGCTTTTAAATTCATCAACCAACAGGATTTTAGGTTACAATAGGAAAAAAGATATTCGCCTCATTATTTTTTGAGACGAAACTGTCTCTTTTCACCCACAGTCAACCTTCTTAATAGTTGCCCCGGGCTTGACATGAAGAAAAAAAGAGAGCCATGGCCGCACATGTTCACTTAAAGTTCTAGGGAAAGGACAAGCTTATAATACCAAGATAAACAAAGATAGAAAAAGTTATTAGTTTAGGCACTTCGGTCCAAGGTGGTGTTTGTTTTTTTTGTCTTGATATTAAAAGACCTTATTTGAATTAAGTAAAATGATACCACTTAATATTTAAGACACTCTCATTTGTTTGTTTTTTTTAATTTATTTGAGATTATCCCACTTAAATATTAGAGAGAAAACCATAAGTAGCCATCAAACTTATCATACTTTTGTTTTTAACCACTTTTGAATTTTTAATTGTTAATAACCACTTTTTTAAAAAAAATTCAGTATAGTACCATGAATTACCAGAGTACCCCTGAAAATAGTGTTCTTTAAACCTCGAAACAAACTTGAAATCACGACTAAATTGAAATACACAAACTTGAAATCATGCCTAAATGGAAATATTAAAACTTGAAATCATGCCTAAAATAGAAATATTAAAACTTGAAATCTGGACTAAATTGAAATTAGGATAAGTTTTTTTTTTCCCCTCTTTCTTCTTCCTCTTCTTCTTCCCCAAATTCAAATTAGGTTTAGGTTTTTTGTTTGTTTTGCAGATCTATTCGCCGGCGATCTCGAAGCACACCGAGCCACCGGACGTCGTCGACCAAGCGCAATCCCGTCGAGCAGCAGCCGTCGCACGACCAAGCGCCATCGCACGAAGCAACTGCCGCCGGACGTGGCCCAGAAGGTCGCCGGAGCTCGGCGACACCTTCGTCGACGCTCGGCGACCCTCAAAAGCTTGCCGGCGAGGGAGATCGTGGGGAGAGAGAGAGATCGCAAGAGAGAGACCAGAAGAGAGAGAGAGAGAGAGGGTGTTTGGGGACCCTATTTATATGAGGGCTTATCAGTAATTTCTCAAAAAAGTGGTTAAAAACAATTAAAAGTATGCATGTGGTTAAAAAAGAAAATCCCATAATTAGATGGGTTAGTTTTGGCAATTTCCACTAAATATTAAGTAATTGTGAAGAGACTCATATCCTACGGTGGGAGTGTATTCTAGGTGATCGTGATGGTATCTCATTACTGACTTGTCTACTTTTTCCAAGTCCTCTTGTATGCATATTCTTAAAATTCAAAGTTCTACTTCCGTCACGTCACTATCAATTTAACTTCCTTGCACATTCCTAAAAATTTAAGTCTTACTTCCCACGTACCGTTCCCATTTGGCATACTGACTTGACCCAGTCCGCTTGTATGGATATTCTTAAAATTCAAAGTTCAACTTCCATCACTATCAATTTAACTTCCTAACACATTCCTGAAAATTTAAGTTTTACTTCCACGTAGCATTCCCGTTTGACACACAGGATTGACTCGTTAGGATGACCTGGTTTGGTGCAGTCAGAAATGACATAGTTAATAATTCTAAGTATGGATTCGAAGACGGACCTTGGGAGAGTTGATTTCAAGACAAATTTTGTGTTTTCTGCAACTCTCTTTTTTATATTATGACATTAGAATCAGTTCAATTCACTCTACAGCTTCTTTTCTTTGATTCTTTCTCTATAATTGATATTCCCAGCTTCCTATGCACATCCAATTTTAAATTTCTACTACCTTGGTCGTATGATAATAATAATATAATGTTTGTTTGTTTGAAAATAAAGCCATTTTTCAACACTGTTTGACCCCATAACGAAGACAAGTGTTGTACCTAATACCCATTAAATCCAAAGTGCAAAAATAAGAGACTATAAGACTAGGTTTATAGTCTATAAATAACAGGAGTTTACGACACTCGTTAGACGGACAAAATACTAAAATGTAAAAACATCAAATTGAAATTTACCATTAAATCAAATTGACATGAATATTGAATATTCTACTTAAATCAGAATAATTGTAGAATGTTCTACTTACATCATATGAAGACATAATTACTGTTTATCATTAAGACATAATCACATAAGAGAGAGCATGCATGGTATACAATTATTACTGTTTATATTCTACTTAATTTAAACAGTAATAATGTATACAAAATTAATCACTTCACATCAGCAGCATATTCTACTTAAATCAGAATTTAATTTACCGCAGCTATTGTTGATTTTGGCATGACTATACTTCTCATCTTGACTCATCCAAATATCCAATAAACCGTATAACCAAGCGCTTACAATATTGCTATTGTGAAATTGCCTACTTTCTATTGAGAGAGCTAAATGTCGAAGTATAGCCATGTCATAGTCAAATACTACCCATAAGTTAGCTTCAATATTATCGGGAGTCTATGTATTTATTTCTTTGGTGTTTGGCCACTATAAAAAGATCCCTTCAGAGTGTCTTTTAAGGCTAGACTTGCTAGACTTAAATGAATAAAAGAATATCGTAATTTTCCAATCTTCTTTTCTCTACTTCTCATGTTTCCTCTTCTGGTTCTACATCACTAAGTTTGTTATTAGAGAGGTTTAAGCAATTAAGTTTGAAAGAACCTTGCAATTGTAAATGGTATTTTGCCTGAAATGTCTATTTGAGGAAAGATCTAGTTCAAGAACTTAGTTTAATTAGGTGAAATCATATAGAATGGTACCCAAAAACTTTGTTTAATTGGGTGAAATTCACTTGAAGGTACACGAGGACTAGACCAAGTAATATTTGGATGGGGAAATCCCAGGTTTCTACAACATCACTCATCGCAGCTTCTTATGGGCAAAACCGTTAAATAAAAAGTTAGCGATTTGTTATCTTGTCAAACCCAAGGTTTCTACAACATGACTCATAGTAGCTTTTTAAGGGCAAAACCGTTTAAGTAAAAAAAATTAGCGATTTTTCATCTTGTCCTTCCCATCGTAAACGATTTATCTTCTAACATCTAACATGTTACAATTTTTTTCATGCAACTACATTTCTTGCCTACATAATTTTGAATTCCTACTAAAAGAAGTAGGGCTATAATGTTGAACTTAAGACACAAAGATATGATTTCAATATGGTGTTATGATGGTTGAATTGAATATGAAGATATAATTGAAGTAGAAAACGATTTTGACATGAAATACACTATTCTAGATGGGATTATGGAAGTGTTTACAAAATGCAAATTGCCTGCTAGCAAAGTAGTTGCTCTGAAGATGCTTTACCATTCGGAAAGTGAGCAAACTTTAGCTATGACATGTATTATCCAAAGCACAACTATGGAATTTTGAGAAACTTTATGGTTTTTGTTTGCATAAAAATTTAAAAATGTATGTTTTTTTATTTGAGTGCACAGAAAGGGAAGCATGTTATATGCTCTTTGTAAAGGTGACGAAGTTGTTGAGTTGGATTAGATAGACTAAAAGACTGAACATTGTAAAAAGTGTTGCACATGCTTTATCTTACTTGCATCATAATTGCACACCAACAATAGAAATCACAAACAATTCGGACATGTAGTACTTGGTGTTTGGGTAACAATGAGGCAGAATTGTATGACAGAAGTATGAAGAATCACTCCATAGAACCTGAGACACACTTAGAAGACTATTGACGCAGCAATCAGTGGATACTCACAAGGGAAATATTAGCAGAATGACTACTCTTGATCCACAACAAGAAATTGTCCCAAAAGAAAGATAAGTTATATTAAATAATATGAAACAAATACAATAAACTGAAATAATAAGCCTATTTATAATAATTTCATCTTAAAACTACTTAAATATTTTCTTTCCTACGATAAAAACAATTTAAACTAGTGTAGATAAAATATGAAACAAATCCCATAAAAAAAATAAAAAATCTTAATAAAAAAGAAATTTCCCTAAACCGCCAACATTGAACAATAACTTCAAATGGAACATTCTAGTGGAGATTGGAGAATTGTCATTCTTTAAACACATCGATATTTCCTATTAAACCTTTTAGAAGCATCCATAAATCATTCCTTCTAATGAAATCTTTAGGCTTACAATCCAACAATTTTGGAGGGGGAAATCCCAAAGGCTTTACAAGATCACTTTTTACAACATTTTAAGAACAAGAAAGTTTTATGTTGTGGAGTTACTAGTTTGCCTTTGTCTCCTACCCATTGTAAACATTTACCTTCTAACATTGAACTTGTTACAATTTTGATTCATATAACTGCATTCATTTCCTATAAAAAAATTTAAACTTTTTTCTCCTTAGATACAAGGATAAGATATTAAACTTAAGACAAAGAGGTAGGGTTTCAATAAGGAATTATGATAGTTGAATTGAAAATAAAGATATAATTGAAGTGGGAAAGGATTTAAACATAGAATATAGTATTCTAAGTGAAGTTATGGAAGTGTTTACAAAGCGCAATTGCCTAGTGGCAAAGTTTTTGCTTTGAAAAAGCTTTATCATTTGGATATCAAGGAGTCAACTTTTGCAAAAAGTTTCAAACTAAGATTCCTTTATTATCCAAAGCACTTTATGGTTTTTGTTTGCACAAAAAAAATATTATGTTTATTTATTTATTTAAGAGTACATGGAACGGGAAACCTTATTAACTTCTCTATGTAATGGTGATAAAATTCTTGAGTTGGAATGGACTAAAAGAGTGAATAATACCAAAAGTATTGCTCATGCTTTATCTTACTTGCATCATAATTGCTCACCAACAATTGCTCACTACAACATATAAAGTAACATTCTACTTCGGATTGGAAGCAGCCTTTTTTTATTTATTATTATTTTGGCATGGTAGAATTTTTACATACCCACTCATCCAATAAATAGTGCTCACCATGACATACCAAGAACCAAAATTCTATTTAACTCAGAACTAGAGTTAGTTGTTGCTAATTTAATGACCGAACTTCTACATCCCGACTCATCTAGAATTATACTAGTAGGCATTTACAAATACTTTGCTATCATGAAATTGCTAACTAGTATTATTCTACATTTCTACTCGATGAGCCAAAATGTAGAAGTCTAAACATACCAAAGTTAAAAACAAATGCATCCAGATTTGAGTTCGTTACAATGTTATGTTTGATATGTCACAATGAACGATTTTTAGTTTGCAATTATGTTGTATGCAAGATACAAAATGTGAAACAATTTTCACTTTCTAAGTTTAATCCAACTCAAAATCTTCATAACCATTACAGAAGGCAAATAAAACCTTCTCCTTTCTATGTACATATAAATCTTTTTTTTTTTTTTTTGTGTGCAGATAGAAACCTTAGAACTGCACAACATTTCTCTATTGTTTTTTGGATGATACAAGAAACTCAATTCAAAACGCTTAGTGGATGTTGACTTCTTACTTTCCAAACTATAAACTTTCATCAAAACAACTACTTTGCCACTATGAAGTTGTGCTTTGCAAATACTTCCATAATTCTTATTACAATATTGTATTTCATGTCAAAACCTCTTCTACTTCAAATTTTTTTTTTTTTTTTTGTATGCAATTTTATTATCATAATTCTATATTGAAATAATATCCCTTTTTTTTGTCACTTTTGTTTTAAGTTCAGTATTTTTATTCTAGTGTCCAAGGAGAAAGAAAAATCCAAAGGAGAAAGAAGAATCCAAAAATTATGCAAGCAAAAAATGAAGTTACACGAAGCAAAATTGTAACAAGCTAGTTGTTAGAAGGTAAAAGTTTAGATGGGATTTATAAGAAAAAAAAAAAAAGTATAGATAGGAAGGCAAATAACTAACATCTCCTCATTAACCTTCGTTACCCTTAAAATGTTGTGATGAGTGATCTTGTAAAAACTTTAGGATTTCTCCCTTCAAGTTGGAGGGCAACTCAAAAGATTTTATTGGAAGAAATGATTTAGAGAGTTCTAAAACGTTTACCATAGTAAACATCAAAGTGTTCTAAGAATGACAATTCTCTCATCTCTAGTGAGATGTTCTTGCTGCTCAAACATTAAATTCTAATTGGAATAGGACCATTACATCTGTTATTAGAGAGGTTTAAATGATGAAGTTTAAAGTGCCTTGCAATTGTAAATGGTATTTTGCTAGAAAGGCAGTTGAAGGAAAGACTCAATTCTACAAGTTTTTTAGTCTCTAACTCATTGAGATGGACAAGACTATGGAACCATTTGTTTGTTTGTTTGTTTGTTTGTTTTTTTTTTTTTTTTCCAGGAAACTTAATAAACCTGAACTTGACTAAAGATTGGATAGTGTATCAATTAATATGTTGTGATACAATGCATTACCTAATGTTTGGACTCATCTTTGGGCATGCCTAAATCCTTATTGGCGTGAATGGTTCTAACTGCTAACTTCCAGGTGAATTGTATTATCATCAGAATAGAAAATTGAGAATGTATAAGAATTTTCCAAAAGTTTGATAACTTCTTTTTATTTTTTATTTTTTTAGGGAAAAGAATAACAGAAAACGATTTCATCATGAGGAAATTAACATATATTAAATACAAATATGCTCCATATATTTTATTAAGCAGTGAGAAAAGAAAAAGAACACTAGTTACCTGTTGGATCTTGGCATAAAATCAATCATGCATCACCTCACTACTAGTTTTCTTTTCTTATGTGTGATGAAAGACAAAACAAGGGTAGAATTCTTTGTCAAAGATCCTGTACAGTTGCCCCTTCAATTTCCCTGGTTCAATTCACATAGTTCAGTACGAGGCATACTGACACAAACTGGGGGAACAGTGGATGAATCCAAGATCAATCCCCACAATTCAGAAGATGCTGAGAGATAATGATAGGGTGAATCTGGTCTCCTCGGGTTCTGCCGTCTACATAACATTTGTTCAAGTTACTACTATGACTGAAATTTTCAGAAAAAAATAATAAATAAATTTAAAATTATTAAATGAATTAGTTCTAAAACCCTATATGCAATCCCTATTTCCTGAACCTAAGGACAAAAAATAGAGCAAGACAGCAGTCAAAGTAATGAAAAAGGAAAAGGAAAAATAAAAGAAACAAAAAACCACAGAGAACCCAAAGTAATCATTTTCTTGTTTATTTAATGAACATCAAATCTTGTAAACCAAGAGAATATGCTTTTAATTTTACTTGGTTTCTTTCTGTAAAATTTATTCCCAGCAATATCACGTTCAAATTTTCAATTCAAGTCATCTATCTTCTGTGCAGGTCTGAAATTCGAAATCACCCAATTTTCTGCCTGAAATAAATTTCAAAGAAACAATTGTTAACTTTCTATTCACAAGGAAAGCCAAGCAGTTTAGAAGGTACCAAAAACATTTGAATGACAGAACCCAAGTGACCCAATATTTTAGAGAAGTTCTACTTTTCTTTTCTTTTATTTATTTATTTATATATTTATTATTATCATAAGCCAAAAAGTATATTAAAGAACTACAAGAAAATGTCCACAAGGAAACTGAAAATGTTATAGAAAAGATTAGACAGTCTCAGGACACACCCAAACAAGACCTATAAATCTATAGAGACAACTCATCCCCCTCAATATAAAAATTCCAAAACTGAAATAAAAAAAAATCTCAATTTACTTCACCACAGTCGTGATTAAAGAACAATTCAACATGTTTAAATTCAGAAGAAAAAAAAAACAATGCTCACAAAGAGTCACAAACTTCTTGCAATAAAGCTTTTTCTACTGACTTACAACAACTTCAATAAAATCACAGGTGACTGCACTGAATTTCAAAGCTACATTTCCAATATCTGTAGACTTTTTTCTAACAAGATTAGACAGGTCACAGGTAGCGTAATCTAATTCTGGTATGGATGAATTATTACTTCGGTACAGAAAAGACCTCGATCCCATAAAATGCAAGACAACAAATGATGACAACAATTATGAAGAGGAAAAAAAGAACCCCCACAATGGAAAGGTGCCACATTAACAATCAAATAAACAAACTCAAGCAAAAGGATCAAACACAAATATTCATACTGATGCAACACAAAAAAAACCAGCCCCATTGCTCCTGTTGAGCATAGTGTGAGATCTTAAGATCATTTTAAGTTAAAGAGCCGAAATTATGACACTAACGCAAGTTTGTGAAATGTTTATTGTAACTAACCTGAACAAATGGAATGAGATCCTTTTTAGCCTATTTGACCACAACCTATTCTGGCACAATCTCCATTATCAAGGCAATATCCATGGCAATCCTCTTCATAAAAAATACCGACCTGCTCCAGAAATCAGCCAGTAATTCTGCCACAATCCCAACTTGTAAGTCTGGACAAGCGGAATCACATTTAGAGATACCATGATATTTGCAGCCACCATAAGCACAAACAAAAAAAGAGTAGCCATCCATCCGCCAATCAATTTTCTGAAGCTAGCTATCTTCCGTTTGCTTAAACATTGTTTAGTCTGCCATTTCCAAGATCTGTAAGCAATGTTCTGCTTCATTCATCAAACTTAAGAGATGAGTTCTGGATTTGAGTTTTGAAAGGCCCTATAACCAGCACCTTTCATTTCCATGGCTAACCCTTCCAACATTTCATGTATCTCATCGCTGTGAAGATGCTCTTCATCCTTGGACATAAAACAATTCATATGACCCCCAACCTCAATCCATGAACAACCAGTCTCTTTTCTCAACCCCCTTTCCCTCATCTCTTTCCTTACTTTATCAACATTCTTCCACTTTCCTTCATCTGCATAAATATTTGAGAGCAAAACTTGATATCCTGTCATGTTGTTTCTTGTATCTATTTCAAGCAACCTCTTGGCAACAACTTCTGCTAGTTCAAATTGTCCATGGAGTCTGCAAGCACCAAGAAGTGATCCCCAAATTTCCAAAACATTACCCTTTTCACCCAATTCTTTAATAAACTCATAGGCTTCAAAGACCTTCCCAACCCTTCCTAACATATCTGCAACACAACAATAGTGCTCAATTAAGGGCTGAATGTTGTATTCTCTCTCCATCAGGTCAAAGATTTGAAGACCTTCATCAACCAAACCAGCATAACTGCAAGCTGATAATACTGCCACAAAGGTAATTGCATCAGGTTCAACTCCAAAACTTTGCATCGAGTGAAACAAAGAGAGAGCTCTTTCACCCATCCCATGTTGACCATAAGCCAATATCATTGCAGTATATGTAACAGAATTTTTTTCAGGGGTTGTAACAAAAACATGTTCAGCATAATTAATCATCCCTGACTTGGAGTACATGTCAACTAGAGCAGTGCTCACAAAGACATTTTGGTCCAATAAGTGGCGAATGGAAAATCCATGGAGTTGCTTGCCCAACTCTATATTTCCCATCGGATTACAAGCTGGGAGCACTGATGCTATAGTCCTAGCATTGGGAGTTACATTCAGTTCAAGCATCTGTCTAAAAGCAGTGAAGGCTTCCTCAACCAGTCCATTTTGAGTGTACCCAGAAATCATAGCATTCCAAGTGACTTGATCCCTGTCTCCAGTACCACTTTTCTCAAAAATTGTTTGTGACATCCTAATCAAACCAGATTTTGCATACATGTCTATAAGATAACTTTCCATTCCCTCAAATTGAATTCCATGCCTAAGAAGATAAGAATGGGCCTGCTTTCCAATATCCTGGTTTTTAAGATTTGATGCTGCTGAAAGCAAAGCAGTAACAGTCACGGAATCAATCTTAAATTGTTGCTTCTGCATCTCATACAATAGCATTAATCCTTCATCATCCAACCCATTCTGCACAAAAGCAGAAATCATAGTATTCCAAGATACAACATCTCTTTCCAGCATCTTATCAAAAACTTTAAAGGATGTATGGATACAATTGCACCTTGAATACATGACAATAACTGCATTGACTACAATAACTGGCAATTTTGCTAAATTCTTAATTATACAGGCATGCAGCTGTTGAGCCAAGTCCAGTTGCTGCAACTGTGAAACTGCACTTAAGGCTGACAGAAAACTCACTTCATCGAGAACAACCTCATCTAATTGCATAGCTTGAAGAAAAAGCTCAATAGCTTCAATGGGAAAATTATTCTGTACATACCCACCAATCATAGTGTTCCAAACCTCAGTATTTCTCTCCAAAGAACAGTCAAAAATCATCCTAGCCAAATCAACTCGACCAAGTTCTGCATACATGAATATAGCCGAACTAACGACAAACAAATCATTCACATATTCACTTCCCAATTTAACAAGAAATCCATAGAGAGCATTAGCATTCTTATAGTCTTCTAAACTCGAAAAAGCTGGGAATACATTAACAAAAGAAACGGCACTGGGTATAATTCCCATTCTGATCATCCTCCTAAAT
This sequence comes from Acer yangbiense, assembly GCA_008009225.1. Lineage (NCBI taxonomy): Eukaryota > Viridiplantae > Streptophyta > Magnoliopsida > Sapindales > Sapindaceae > Acer > Acer yangbiense. The sequence continues at coordinate 19,984,164 of CM017767.1, read as the reverse complement.
TGCATAACTGCTTCCGTGTATCTCTCAGTCTTTACATACCACGCCACCAAAGTATTCCACGCAACAACATTTCTCCTACGCATTGTATCAAAAACTTGACGTACTGCATCATACTTGGCAAAACCAAAATCAGAAAAACCAGTATAACCCATTTCATCATTTGTCGAACTCAAACATGTAGAATACATATTCAAGAGAGAGTTATAAACAATCCTACTAGGGTTGGACAAACCCCGAATAAAATGGCAATGCACTGCTTTACCTACCCTCAGATTACGAGTCTCGGCGCAGGCTTTGAGAGTAGAAGAGAAAGTGTAGTTATCACAGTTGGTGTGAGGAGAGGTCTTCTTCATGCGGGCATAGAACAAAATGGCTTCATGAGGCATGTTGTTGCAAATGAAGCCGATGATGATGGTGTTCCAGAGAGCTGTGGTTGGGCGGGGAATAGTGTCGAACAGTTGGCGTGCCAGATGAGGTTGGCCTTGTTGACATATTTTGCTTAAGCGGGAACGTATTGTGGGAGTTTTAGGTGTTGGGGATGGTGGGGAAATCGAGATGGTTGGAGGGTGAGGAGGAAGAGGAGGAGGGGAAGTGGTGGTTGATAGTGCTGGTGAGAGTGGACGAGGTACAGAGGCGGCCATGGCTGAGTTTTCGTGGCCTTTCCTCCAACGGTTGTCGAGATGTGATATTGTTTGGTTGGCAGTTGATGCTTTTTCTTCAATCTTGATGGATGGGTGTAAGACGTAAGCTTATCATTTGAAAAACTTATCAGAAATTATAAATATCTCAAGTTTGAGTAACCCCGTTGAAAGTCTTTTCAAAACAAAAACAATATAACTAATATGGGTTAAATTAATAATTTCATTTCACGTGACGAGTTGCGATCTTAGTCTGAGCTAGGTAGACCGAAAGTTAAGTCTTGGCGAAGGACTGGATCTGATTTAAAGAAGGTTGATGATCAGGAGGAGAAGAGGCAGCAGTATCCAACCAGGATGAAGGACAGGAAGTCTGTGACGACCTCCCTATTCCAATTAAATTATAAAATAATACAAATTTTCTTGTAAAAATACATGGTCTGCCCATTTCATAAAATAATATTTTACTAAAAAGTACCTATAGGATTGAGATTGAGTATGGTTTCTAGAAATATAAGTGGAGCACATTTCTATTTTTTTTTTTCGTAATGCGTTTAAAAATCATGGGGTTGAATTTTGGTATTACAACAAGAAATTATTTAGTGTCATTGACGTTTAGAGTGATATTTTACTTGTAACATGTTCCAAAGTTACGGTATCATCATTAGCTTCATCGTCGAAAAGATTCTTAATGATGCCGTATTCAATATCTCTATAAATTAATAAAAATTAATTTATCAATTAATTCATGGACTTATATGGTATAAACGTTATTAATTTATAGATATTATACATAGTCTTTAGATTTTTCCATTTTTTTTTTCTTTTGACATTTGGATTTTTCTTATCAATAATGCTAAACATCCCACCTAAAATCCCATCTTTTTCATTCCACTATATGTGGCATGTGAGATGTCAAATGGTGAGTGGATACATGGAGTAAGTGAGATAAATCATTATTAAGAGCATCTCCAATGCAAGCGTGGCTTGTGAAAAAAAAAGATGCCACGTAAGATAAATAGACATTATGTAAATAATTGTGTCTCCAATGCAACCGTGCATATTCAACATCAAGCTGACATGGCAAAAAAAATATTAGACATTGTCAACATAACCGTCCACTTTTAGACGGTCTGTTGCACAACTATTTTTTAGGTTGATTTAACAAACATTTAAAACTAACATTAATTTTTCATATATTTTTGGTAAGGAAATAAAATAAAAAATAAAACAGGAAAAAAAGATGGACACGTCATTAAAAAAAAATGTGTTTTAGACGGAAGCATTGAAGACCAAATTTTGAGTTTGATTGTCTATCAAGTCTATTTTTATGCCACATAGGAAGCAAGTCTCTTGACATTGTTGCCATATCAACAATTATTGATATGCAATCCACTTTTGCATTGGAGATGCTCTAATGTGTATCCACTCACAATTTAACACCTCACATGCCACATGTAGTGGGATGAAAAAGGTGGGATTTTAGGTGGAATGTGTAGCATTACTGTTTTCTTATTCTATTCTTGTTAAAACAACAAAATTACACATTGAAAATGTGGAAAAACATTATATTTTAAATTAAAAAAATAATTAATTAATATAAAATGTTAAAAACATTCATAAAAATACTAATTAACATTAATTAATTGAAATATTAAATTAAAACAGAAAATTAACCATGAAATAAATTATAATTATCAGATAAATATAATAAATATATTTAAATTAGGATAAAATTTAAAATATTTCTATTACATTTTATTAAAATATTTCTACTATATTTAATTAAATACAATTTTAAATATTTAAATAAATATAATTTCAAATTGTAAAATCGCTACTCTGTCAGTCTGTCCATCTCTAAATAGCCATTGAAAGAAAGTTGAAACTCTTAATGAGGAGGCATCGCTCTCCTCCAGAAGGAAGGAGACCATACCTCCTCTCTTCTTAAGAAAGGAGGTGATGTTGTGGATTTGTGTTCGTAGGCATAGGCTGCCGGTAACCACATCTCTCAACATTAATTAAGATTCGAAGTTCGCCGAATAAAAAATTTAAAAATTTAAAAATAAAAAAAAAGAAGTTCAGAATTTAAATTCTGTAATTGTAGTTGATTAAAGAATTGATTACAAATACAATTCAAGTATTGAACTAAGGAATTTCCCAATGTGAATAATTAGGCAAATATTTTTAACTACAGCAGCAACTGATTTAATTATAGATCCCAAATTCAATTCAGCTAACCAAAAATATTTAACAAATTACAGAAAGAGCAGAGCACTGCACTAATCTTCAGTCTTCAGTCTTCAATTACTTGCATTTCTCAAATAATTGGAGAGCTTCACAATTCACATGCGCCGCAGAATCTCTCTTCTTCTTCTTCTTCTTCTTAAAATGTCTTGAAGCAGCTTTCAGCAACTTACTCCATCCCTGACACAATATTTCATATATATTTTCATGAATCACTAAAAAAATATATATATAAAAAATCAAAAGAAACAAGAAGCCTGCAGATTATTAAATACCTTAGTAGTGATAGGCGCACAAGAACCCTTAACAGAAGAAGCTGGAGAGAAATCAGAGACCTTCTTCGTATTCTTCTTCTTGAAAAGATTAAGATTTATATTCAATGATGTTGTTGTAGTAGTGATTGTATTCTTCTTCTTCTTCTTCTTCATGCTCTTCTTCTCCAACTCGAATCCAAACAACCCGAATTCATAAGAGAGCTTTCTGGGTGTGATCAAATCCAAATCCATTGGACTGTGAGTGCGAGGAACCAGAGGAGACCATATCGAGCTCTGCGAGTAGTCGAAATCGAATGAAGAGTTATCTGGGAACTTGCAGAGAAGCTCTCTAGACATTATTGGCTGCAAATACTCCACCACTTTCGCATTCCTTATTATCAGATTCTCTCTTTCTTCTTCTTCTTCTTCTTTGTCGATATTCATTTCTACTAGCACTCGAATTTGCAAAGAGAGAGAGAGAGAGACAAGGACCTATTAAGGTTGAAGAAGACACAAAAAAAGTGACCGTTGTAATTTGCTACTTCCAAAACAACGTCTCTTCCGGTCACGTGATTGAGACTTTTTGTGGGTGTAGAGACAGTACTGTCCCTGATATTTATGTACTTTTCCTATTCTACCCTTTTTAAATTTCTTTTCTTATTTTTGATTTCCTTTTAGGGATTTATTATAAAATTATCATGAGTGCCGATATTGTCACATATAAATATAATTTACACATTCATTTTATAATTACACCCATGTCTAAAATTTTAAAATTAAACCATTACTTTAAACATCAATTTTAATGTAGTACCTTTATTTAAATGTATTATTTATTTTAATATATTTTATTTGTAAACCCACTTAAATTATTAATACACTCCATTTAAAAATATATATATATTATTTTTGGATCCAAATGTGAAATATTTATAAGGTTAAACATATAATGATCTTTTTTTTACTAAATGTTTGCTTATGTTTTATTCCAACGTTGTTCATGCTTGGTTGAGAAGTCACAAAAAATTAATCAGTATTCCAACTTTGTATGGATTGATAGTCAAAACAAATAACAATATACATGATTTTTCTCAAGGAAAAAAAAAAACTCATGAATACATCAATTTATATCTAGAGTAAATTGCAACCAACCTCCCTGAGATTTGACATTTGACAACCAAAAACAACTTTATCATTAATTGATAATGACCTCCCCTACCGTTAGTCAAAGCTAGTTAAGTTTAACCGTTGACTGAATTTGGCCGCTACAAATACCTAAATGCCCATGAATAAAAAAAAAATCTGACTTTAAAAATATATAAATATATGAAAACAAATTTGGATCTCTACTATAAAAAAATTGAATATTACAAATTAAAAAAAAAAAAAAAAAAACGTGGAGATATAGGTTGTATCTCTATATTTTTCTTCAAATTCAAAATTTTAAAAAATTAATAATCTGGATCATCAAAATCCAATCCAACAACATTTTCTTCAGATAATATTTTCTTCTTCCATATGGATTCCTAAATTTTTCTTCATATTCAAGTTTTTTAGAGTTTTCAAAACTGAAAAAAAAAAAAAATCTAGCTTATCTAAATCTAATCTAACAACATTTTCTTCTTCCATTGATGTATTTCCAGATTTTTCTTCAAATTCAAGTTTTTTAGATTTTTCAAAAAAATAAAATAATAATAAATGTGGCCAAGATGAATGGTGAAGATTTAAAGCTTTTAAATCTATTTTTTTAATAAATAAAAATGCTTGAAATGATGAAAATACCCTTATCTCTGTTAAGTTTGACTAACTTTGACTAATGGCAGGGGAAATCATTGTTAATTAAGCATAAAGTTGTTTCTGATTGTCAATGACCAAACCTCAGGGAGGTGGCTGCAATTTGCTCTTATATCTATCATTTTTTTAAATAAAAAAAATTACCTCTCACTTTTTGTTTATTGATATATTTCATAAATATACATAAAAAAAAAAAAAAAAAAAAAAAAGTAAAGAAATACATACATTTGTATGAATAGAGTCCTTTGAAAATTCTTTTTTATTACATTGTTATATGATAATCATGTAATGATGAGAGATTTTGATACTTGAAATAGAATTAGAGTTTGTCAAAAAAGAAAAAAGAAATATAATTAGGGTTTATAATAAGTTTTTATTTTTATTTTTTATTTTTATTTTTATTTTTATTTTTATTTTATTTTTATTTTTTTTTATGTATTACATAAATTCAGGGTTTTGGAAGGGGGGACTCGAACTCACAATCTCGTGATGCAGATGTAAAGGTATACCACTGGACCAACTTCATCTCATTTTTATTTTTTAAATAAAGAGATATGGTTGAAGATATGATGGATATAATTAATAGGTGTACCGTGTGTCCGTGTACATAGTATTTGTTTTCTTGTTTAATTAAAGAAATTTGTTTTTATTGGTAAATTTATATTGGAATATTTTTATAATTAAATTTTTTAATAAAATATGGATATGTAAATCATATTTATGTGTGGCAATATTGACACTTAATTATCATTGATCTTTTTATGTTTTTGGAATCAATATACACAATTTTAATGATCGAATCTTCCTCCTCCTAACCACTTAACTCTGTATTATACTGTAATAAAATTTTTTTAAAAAAAAAACTCTGTTTATTATATTTGATTCAATTTATAACAGTATAAGAGAAATTGATGTCATTATTAGAAAAAAAATTAATTGTAGAAAATGATAGCTTTAGATAATTCATTATTATTTTTGTAAAATGATTTGAATTTTTAGTTGGACACTGACGAAAAAAATTATGGCTTTAGTTTTTCTAATGATGCAACTTAAAAATATTAGTTAGAATTGAGTTGAGAATCTACAAAAGGAGAAAAAAAGTTATCGTTGGAGTCTTGGAGATGTGAATACAAGTACATATTGCCAAATAATGTACGAGCAAGAAGGCAGCTAGCGTTTAAAAAAAAAAAAAAAAAAAAAGGCAGCTACAAGCCTACGATGCCACGTGTTACCTCAAACTTGTTATATGCCAAAAGAAACTAGCACTTAGATTGCTTTAGGTGCACGAGATATGATTATTTTTAAGAAATGAAATTGGATTAATTATAATGTTTCACGTGTTTAGTGCAATATTGGATATAACTAAATATAGTTATGTCCTTTGTTTGATATGTAATGGGATTAGACAAAATAATGTAGAGCTAATTACACAGAACTCCTCTCTAGTTTGCACTTTTACACGTGGAAATAACTTTATCGTTAATTGACATTAACCTCTCCTACTATTAGTCAAACTTGGTCAAACTTAACAATTGACCAAGTTTGACTGTCAAAACTAATCAAGCTTATTTAAAAAAAAATAAATTAAAACTTGTTTGTTGAGATATATTTATTAACAAAAACAAAATGGAAAGAGATCTAGAAATTAAGATCTCTTTCCGGATCAACTCCTTTATCGTGATAGGTGATGGAGACCATCTCTCAAATAGAGAGAGAAAGAAAGAGAGTGCAAGCTGTAAAGTGTGGATTTGTGTGTGTGTGTGAGAGAGAGAGAGAGAGAGAGAGAGGAGGTTTTGTGTATGTTTGTGTTAGAAGAGCGAAAATGGGAGAGTCTGAGGTAAAGCAATCGTTGTTCTAGAAGCACTAGGTGGGATTCTAAGAGTTCTGGGGAGAGAGGTTTTCGTTTCTAGAAAACTATTTAAGATTCGTCAAGCGTGATAAGCCTCTTCCTTATTGGTCCTCCTCTGATGTCAAAATTACCTATTGGTTCGAGACTCGTGGGAATCCACCCGTTAGGGACGGGTTTAGACCTACCATTTATGTTGTGGTATGAGGTCGATATTCTTTTCAATATCCGATTTAGTTTCGGTGTGGTTACGGGATTTCAAGTCCCACCCCGCCCCATCCTCGTACCCCCATTATATATATATATATATATATATGTGTGTGTGTGTGTGTGTGTGTGTGTGTGTGTGTGTGTATTGAAGCACGTAATAACTACTGTCTCTAGATAACATAATTTTCCCTTATAATTTTCCCTTATACTAACATAATTTTCCTTCTCTTTTTTTCCCTCCAATGAAACACTCTCCATTTCAGATCATTATATATAATATACCCCCACACTATTATTTTCATATTAGTCAATAATTTTGATATGATCTTTATCAAAAAGTCATTAAAAATATATATATATATATATATTAATAGGATGGGGATGGTATGAGGCAAAAAACCGATCCCCTAATGGAGAATTCTCGTACCCGCACCGTTTATTTTAAGGTGGGTATTCATCGGGGATGGTATTTCTAATACAAATTGGTATTGGGGATGGTAATGGAAAATCCATCCCCGACCCGTACCATTGACATCCTTAGGTACACTCTTGGCAATGAGTTTTTTTCTGGTAGACATATAACTGTGAGCATACTTATAGGCTTATAGCACACTTATCCACCTCATCGCTTTTTGTTAGAAAAAATAATGCAATTAGGTCAAATAATACTTACATGGCAAAAAGTGATGAGGTGGATGAGTGCTATAAGTATGCTCATAGTTATATGTCTATTAGAAAAAACTCGCTTGGCAAGTCAACTTGATACATATTTCCTGTAATGCCCATTTCATCTTTCTTAATTCTTGTTAGTATCACAATATCACATTAATTTCTCAATATATATGGTTATCTACCATTGAAGAAATTTGAGAGTCAGACTGTCAAATTAATAAACTAATGAGGAGTGCTAGATGCACTCTCTCAACCCACTCTCTCAACACACTCTCTGTTCATATGATGACACATGTACATCATTAACTTTTTCTCATTAAATTTGTAGCCTTTATAAATGACCTCATTTTTCATTTTATTTACAATACAAACCAACAACTTATTTTCTATATTACACTTCTCCTTTAACTTTAACATTTACCATTTAATATCGGTTTATATATATATCAGGTGTGTTTTTTTTTTAAAGACTCTACAACTTCTTTTATTTCTTGAGTGTACGGTCTCAAATTGAATTGTTCGGATATTTATTCTAATTTGATGGTTGTTATATAGAATAAATAAATAGTAAAATAAATTATAGTTAAATAGTTAAAAATATATTATAAAAAATTCATATAAACCGAAAGAGTAATGCTAGTTTGCCCAAATTTAGTGCCCAAATGACGTGGCAATACTCTCGTCCATTTATTTAGATTGTATTAGATTTGTTTGATTTAAATAAATAGATGAGAGTGTTGCCACGTCATTTGGACACCGGATTTGGGCATCAAGTTTGGGCAAAGTAGCATTATTCAAACCAAAATTCATTATTTTAATTTTTAACATTTGAGGAGAAGAACGTGAACCTCAGTTATCCTTATTGGGTCTACTCTAATTGTATATGTGTTTGAGCCAAAATCTTTACCTTCCAAGATTTAGCTAATGAAATAAATTTTTTTTTTCTCTCTATGTGATCAAACCAAAAAAAAAACAAAAAAACAAAAAACAAAAAACAAATGAATCTGGTAGATTGACACACAAATTAAGTCAAATTAAAGCAAATCAATTTTAAATTAAAAGATAAAAAATATGTATCTACTTAATAGCATATATTTTTCTTTATTTTTTATTTTTAATTTAGATAGAGACACTAAATTTTACTGATCTTGTCTTATGGATTTTTTATAATATATTTTAAATTATTTAACTCTAATTAGTTTTACTACAATAAAACCCCTATAAAATAATACTATTGGGACTGGGGAAAATTATTATTTTAGAGGGGTTATTTATTTATCGATAAATGAATAATTTATTAATTTATCGATAAATTAATATTCATTAATTTAAAAAGGATTTTATGTTTTTACTACTTTTTTTGTTTTAAGTTTTATGTTTTTACTTGTACATGTATTATACATATTTTCAACTAAGATACATAGAAGTTAATAAGTACTTACATATTAAAGGTTATCAAAGGTTTGACAAATATTGAACTATTTTTCTTGCCTCCTAATACAACATCAAAGATTCAACCATGCGATGCTGAGATTATTCTAGCACTAAAAATTCATTGTTGCCGTTGTTTCTATTCTAGCATCTTGTAGGGCTACAATGTAGGAGCAACAAATCCCCAAAAAAAATTAACATATTGAATGTTATGAAATTTATTAATGCGGCTTCGATCATTTATATGAAGACAATAATCTTTGCAAATTGTTTTTAACATTGCAAGATCCGTTCAAATGAAGATATGCCACTGATATGGCTTCTTAACCACAAGTTGGTGAAGATGAAGGCATCGATGGATTATGTGAAGCCGTTTTTGGTCTACACTATATAAATGTGATGGATGTTGATCACCTTTTGAATTATCCTAGTAAAAATGATATAGTGATGGAATCACCTACTGATGAAGAAATTATTCAAGGAGTAATGAATATGCCTACCGATGATTATGATCCTGATGATAGCAATGTTTTTACCAAGCGTTTCCCCAAAAGAGGTCTTTCAAGCAATAGTAACATTTAATAACTTCTTACTACAAAACGATATATATATATATACCAATATGGTGTATGATTTGCAAAAAAATTAAGGATCGAATTGAGTTCGGTTTCAGTACAAAGGCAAACGACTTTAGATGCATATTTTAAAAAAGATTTGAAGAGAAAATAGAAGTTGTTAAGTTTTTTTTTTTTTTTTGAAAGGAAGTTGTTAAGTTAAAAATTTATTGATATGTATTATGAATTTTTATGTGTTATATTTTTTTATGTAGTTAATCAATTATTAATTTATATATTCGTTGGGACCTAAAGGACTTCAAAAAAATTTATTATCTTATGCATTTAGCGAGGTTATTAATTTAGTACACATGCCCGAGTTGGGACCGGAAGATTTTATTATTTAAGCGGGGTTATTAATTTATTGAACTTTCATAAGGAGGTTCGTCAAGCCATTGTTTACGTTGTTTAAGGCTGATACCAATAGCAGCAATCTCGTTTGCTCTTACATTTGAATCAATATTCGCTAGAAAAATCTTCACACTACAAAATTGTATTAATAAATAAGAGCAATGGTTGATGTTTGATGTAATTAGATTAATTCTTCACCAAAAAGTGTTAGTTTTCAATCGATAAAACAAAAATTTTAAAATAAATTTCATTAACAAAAGCCGAAGCAGAATCGATTTGTTCATGTATACATGACGGACACAATCTTTTGCACGGCTGCAATCTTCTCTGCTATCCTTAAACTTTAGGTCACGTTTGGTTAAATGGCGGAATGGTAATCGGAATGGTAATGAGAATGGGAATAGGAATGGAAGGGAATGGAAAGCTGATTTCTTTGTTTGGTTGGGACTTTAGAATTAGCATCTGAATCAGTATTATTTTGTTTGGTTAACAACGGAAAGGAATGGAATTAACTGTATTTCGACCAAAATGCCCCTAATTAAATAATAGTTATAATAACATTATATATTATGGATAATAATAATAAAATATGAAAGTATATATAATAATTATATATATAAATTAATCTAATTTATAATAAAATTTATATTTTTCAATTATTGTCTTTGTTCTCCTAAAAAAAAATGTCTTTGTTCTCCTAAAAAAAAAAAAAAAAATTGTCTTTGAGATCGACAGAACAACAACAGCTCCAGCGACCTGCTCCAGCGCCGACGACAACTCCGGCGACCTGCTCTAGCGCCGACGACAGCTCCCGCGCCAACGACAGCTCCGGCGCCAACGACAGCTCCAGCGCCGACCGATAGCTCTAGCTCCAGCTCCAGTGACCCGCGTCGCCTTGTTCAACCCGACCCGATCGTTTTTCCTTCAACAGCGACCCACGTCGCTTCTTCTTCACCGGCGACTCATCGTCTCTTCTTCCTGACCACCGTGCGCCGCCGACCTTCTCGCGCCTCCGTCAGACCAGACCTGTTGGCCTCTTTTAAATTGATCTAGGGTTTGTTCTTCTTTGAATTCATTGTTTAGTTTTTAAATTCGTTTTTTTTTTTTTTTCACAGGAGATTTTTCTCCTTCTTCGACAGCAGTTGTCCCAGATTCCGATTCACCAATTTTTTTCTCCTCTCTATGAAGATTCAAAAGTTTCAATTTTTTTCCAAAGCTTCGAATTTTTTTCTAGAGGGTCATTTTTGGAAGTGAAAATGTTGTTAGGAATGGAATGGCCTTTCCACTGGATTGTGGATGGAAAGCCAATTCCACCATTTTGGTGGAAACCCAATTCCATTGGAATCCTCTTTCCATTGGATTTTTGCAAACCAAACATTTGGAATGGAATGGTTTCCATTCCTTTCCTTTCCATTCCAGTGAACCAAACACAGCCTTAGACTTTATGTGTGGGTACAACCCTAATTTGTTAGTCCTTTTTTTTTTTGGTTTACACCATCCGGTTTTCGGGTGGGGCGGATCCACCATACGGTGCAATCAGCCCAGACCACACCCCGATTAATCCGGACTCGCACCGGGTTTGCCCACTAAGGGGTAAAGTGCTCCCAATATGTATAGCTCCGTTCACAAGGGGAGTTGAACCCATGACCTTACTTAAGAGATGAGAGTGCCGAACCACTCACACCAACACATGATTGGTAATTTGTTAGTCCTTTTGTATTACTCAAATGTACGTTCTTTTATATCTATATATAGAAAGAGTACATAGGGCCCTAATTTGATTTTAATTAAGCTAGCAGAGGGACCAACAGATAGCTTCCTAGCTCCAATTTAAAAAACCAGTCAAAATCATATCATGACTCACTAGTATTTTTAAATTAACTTTGCACTATTCCACTAAAAGCCAAAGCTGCACTCTAGTAACCCATGGGCCGTGTTATTATGTAAAGCCCATTTTAATTAAAACTATTTTAAATTAGAATTGGGTTTGGTCTTAGAGCCATTTTGGTATTGCTTTTGAAAAGTTAAAATCAGATTATTTTATAATTTTGACATAGAATAATGTTTGGTAAAACTTCCAAAAGTGATTAATTGATAACCTGATAAGTTTTGACAGTAATTTTGAGAAATATGTGGGGGTTACTTTTTGAAAGTGATTATAAAATAATCTATTTCAGCATTTAATGAATCTTTTAAAATATCATTATTATCATTATGAAATAAAGGTAAAATCATTTATATACCTTATTTCATCTCAAAATTAAATATTTTATTTAAATATTGATTTGATTTATAAAATCTTTTAAAAATATTTTATTGTTCTTAAGGAATTTTTTTTTTCTAATTTAAATATTCTACTTAAATATTGATTTAATATATATAATTAATGAAAAAAAAAATGAAATAGGGTCCTAAAATCATATATAATTTAGTCATTGTAACTAATCTCAGCACTTTTGCAATAAAATTACCAAACATATGTAATGCTTTTGAGCTATACAATAGTTTTAAAAATACAATAAACTAAACATCTGTTGATTAACTTCACATCTGATTATTCATTCAGTATAGCTAACATTGATTATTATAAAAGTTGCAGCAATACCAAACTAGCCCTTAGACCAATAATAACCACAAAATTAATCCTCTATCTATCGGATGCTCATAATTAAACTAGGCCCAAAATCATTGTCATGCCTTTTAATTACTTATTTATCCCTAAGTCACTGAATGCTCTAATGATCATTTTCAATACATCTATATTTGTAAATTAAATTTATAAAAATATTATTACTCACTAAACAATTTATTGAATAAACTGCATCCACAGATTTAAATGATCAAGTCCCGCAGAAAGCTTAGGCGAGCACCGGAATATAGATTCTATATTACAAATATATGTTCCTACGATCCATAAAATTAAATCTCTAAGCCATCGAGGTTTTGACCATATACAATAGGTCTTACTCCGTAATAACTCAAAAGAAATAATCTATGAATGTACGTCCATTATTTGCTCAAAATTGAGATCAACTAAGTTTATTAAAGCTTATATAAGCCATGATCAAGTGACATTAGTTATAACAGATCACAACTTATATTAGTCCAATTCAATGTATATCTAATATACACTAGCTTCCTCAACTCGAAGTCTCCACTTCGGTGACCAAGATAAATCACTCACTATAAAAATAGGAAAGTTATAGTTTTATCATTATGCAATGCCAATTTCATAAATAACCGTGAACAACTTTTATTTATAAATAATCCGTGACTTATATCTTTCTGTATTAGTATCTCATGTTAATACATAAATCACACACTTTATAAATATGGCTCTTTGTATAACATATGCTCAAACATGTGAAATAAACACAACTTTATTAAATCTTAAAAACAATGTTATAACAATTCATGCTTTAAGGGCATAAAAAATAACATTATATCTAACAAAAAGCACTCACATTGCAGCCGGATAGTCTCCCTCAATTTCAAGGTAATCAACACCATGCTTTATAGCCACAATAAGGCAAAAATAAAAATAAAACAATCACTTGATGAAAAATGCATAAATTATTATTGAAAAATACACATCAAGGCATAGGTTTATAAATCCAACGACCAATTACATCAATAATTAAAATTCCAGATATGTTAGAAGGAGGTTCGCCAAGCCACTTTTTACATTTTTTTAAGGTTGATACCAATAGCAGCAACCTTGTTTGCTCCTTGATTCGAATCAAAATCCACTTGACTAATCTTCACACTACAAAATTGTTTGAGTAGATAAGAGCATTTCTTAGCAAGTTTGTTGATGTTTGCTGATGATGAGATTATTTGTTCACCAGCAAGCACTTGTATTTCAATCGAATAATCTCCCTCTATTTCAAGGTAATCAACTCCATGCCTTATAGCCATAATAAGGCCATGCTTTAGTCCAACCAATTCTGCTTCTAGACGGCGGTTGCAATTTCTGACTGGAGCTGCGCATAAGCTGCTTTGAATTTGGCCTTCTGATCGTGAAGAATGATTCCAGCTCCTGCATTCTTAGATCCGGTAGCAACTTGTCCAGCAAAGTTGATTCACCATGAGTCATCAAAGGAAGGAGTCCATGAAATATAATGATATAACACACCGTTGTCAGTATATATGATTTTTTGTGAAGTCATGAATGAACAATCTAAGAGAAAGAAAAAATTATTGGATCGAAAGGTAACCCTAGTCGGGAAGGGGGAAATTAGATTTATAGTAAGTTGGCAATAGTCTTATGAACTCAAGCCCTTAAATAATAAATTGTAAGGGCAAGCACATATGGGTAGGTGTTGAGTATTTGTTAAAAATAACCAAAAATCGGTCAAAATAATTTATTACATAATTAATAAATTTTGAAAAAGGAGAAATAGAAACAATAATATAATGAATACTTTTTTTTTACTAAATTTTGGGTAGGATTCATTTATATTTTTCTTATACATGTTATCCCTCGTTCTTCTCGTTTTTTTTTTTCTCCGTTATAATTTACTAACAATTGACTAATGAAGTGACCATTTTCATGTATTTATGAAAATATGAGGACCAAGAAGCTAATATGTGAAGTCTATATGAAAAAGTGTTATTTTGTAATAATATAAGAATGGACCCCCTTTCCAGCCGATAGCTTTTTATGATGCTACGATTCCAATCCCACTGGCAGTCTTATTGTTCCTGGTGTGGAGGTCCAAAATATCGACACGTTTTATTATAAGTTGATTGCTAGTAATATAGGTAGTGGCGAACCCAGAAAATTTTACGAGATAAGGCATTTACACGAAATAATAATTATATAAAAAAAAATATTGAAAATTTAAGATCCTAATAAAATTAGTTTTTTTTTTTTAATATAAAAAATATGGTATAATGAAGTTTAGATAAAATAAAACAAATATAATACTTACTCAAGATGAACAAAATAATCTTACATTGAAAAAGAAATAAAAACAAGAAACACAACATTAAAAATAAATAATAACAAGAAAAACAACATAAACAATGGAAAATTATAATCTTTATTCTTAAAAAAATAAATTACAATATAATTTTATAATAAGAAATTTTGTTTTGTATTTATAATGAATTTATTTTAAATTTAATCAAAAATAATTGATTAATAAATCTAACTAGATATATTTTAAAAATTTTTATATTCTAATTGTTGGTAAATTATTGATTTATTGATTCTAAATAAATTAAAACTATAAAATAAAGAAAAATACTGAGGATAAAATAAAATAAATCGTAATAATAGATGGATTATTTTAATACAATTAATAAATTTGAGATTTTAGGGATTCATTGGATGTGTTAGGAGGTTTTTTTTTTTTTTTTTTGAAAATAGATGTGTTAGGAGTTAGGACCTAGGTATATCAAACTAAAACTATTAGAAATAAGAAAAATTTAAAATAATAATAAATAATTTAAAATTCAAAAAGATAAATTTAAAAAAATAAAGGCATTAAAAGAATGCAACAGCGGGCCTTGAACTCGTACCATTACCAAGCTCCAAAAAACTATTACCAACTATGCTAACATGTTATATATAAATATATATCATGAAAAGAAGAATCAATTTTTTTTTAATATAAAAATTGAGGTAGGGCACAGGCCCCACCTAGTCTAAAGGTGGGTCCGCCCCTGAATATAGAGGATGTTGACTCGTTTTATTATAAGTTGATTGCTAGTAATATAGGGGATGTTACGGAGACTAATGTGAATACCGCCACTATATTGAATACAAAGATTTCTCCCATTGTTCCAGCAAGGATTACCAAGATCAAGCATTCGTAGATGATATTTTTGTTGTGGTTGACTCTCTTCACTAGGTAGCTCCCATTCCTTTGAAGGAGTTAGTAGATATCATACTAGAACACAAGATTCAACACATTTGATTTTTATGTTGGGAAGGGGTGGGAATAGGTTGTTAATCGATAATGTTAACAATTATTTGATTAGTCAAAATTAAAACCAAATTACAATAAAAATCAAGTAAATAAACTACAAAGACAACACCACTCGATTTTTACTTGAGAAACCCTCCAACTGGGAAAAACCCACAAAACTAGCCTTACTAGCCACTTATGATAGTTTAATTACAACCTAAGTTGACAACTCTAATCACTTTTCTCAAGGATCATAACTTAAACTTATCTACCTGCGGGCCTTTTATAGTGATTCTTGCCACTTCCTTGTACCACTACCACATGTAACTATAAGACTTAGACTCTAGAAGAGAATAAATGCCTAAGTGAACATGTATGAATGCTCAATGCAAATTTATGCTAGAAAAACACAAATATGCTTAACTATATGTGAATATAAACACCCACAAACCTAGCAACCCCAAGACAATGTCCATATACTTTTAAATATGCAATAAATGTGAAGTAAAAGAAAGAATAAGAGCAATAAATGATGTAGAGTGTTGTTCTTACCTAACACAAGGAGAGTTAATGAAGACCCATGCTTAATGATGCTTTAAACACACATGGATTTGAGGGTGGAGAGTTAAAAATGCTATCTAGGAGGTTTCTCTCACTAGAAACCCTATTCTCTCTCTTAAAGACCTAATTTTTAGAGTTGGTAGTTGATAAAGAGAAAAAGAGAGGTTTATATAGCAAGTCTTGTCAAAATGTTGCGTTTTGCAAAAACCGCGTCGACCGTAGTGAATGCACCACGGTTCACACCACAGAACTAGGGCAACATACTAATGTGGCACCCACCATGGTTTTGTCACTGCAGTTTACGTCCCGTGTAAGCAACCCACGTGAACTCTCTGGAATTCACTGTGCTGCGAACTGCGGTTCCCAAACCGCGTTCCATACTGCATAATGGTCACTGAAATTGACCGTAGTTTAAACAACGGTTTATCCAACCACGACACACTCAGCATAGATCAACTTTAATCTATCGCGGTCTATGTACTTCGTCCCAGACCGCGGTCTAGAGAAAATTTCTCTTTTTCAAGTGGTCAATTACACTTAAAGCTATATGAATGTTGTGCAAGTGTGAAGTGGGTGAAATGCACACTAAAAATAACACAAATGAATGAGTTGTGAGTGTGTGCACTTAATCTCTTCAAGAGAACAAGTCACATAGTTTATACCTTTAAGCACGTCTCTTAAAGCTCTTGAGATGCAGGGAAGCTTTCCAATCATGATCACAATAATCCCATGAAGAACCTAAATTACCCATACAAAAGAATCCTATTGTGGTTTCTCACATAAATAAGCCAATTACAAAATGTTGGGACTTACCACCCGCTCACAAAAACAAGAAATAAGCCAATTACAAAATGTCAACATTTGAACACATTCTCACTATTACAAAGAGATACTTAAAAACTAGTCTTCAAGGTTTCCAATCTCTTGAGCACACCTGTGAGAAACAAATAACAAGCAACTTTTCCAAGACAACAAGCACATGTGAGATATTCAAAACAATGCAAAAAGAAGCATGCTCCCCCTAAAGAGTTACCCCTCGATGTAGCTACCTCCCCTTTATACAGGAAACAATAATTGAAATGCTCCCCCTATCACCAAACTACTCCCCCTTTTTATCATAAGATAGACAAAGGAGCTTCCCATTTTGGGTCAATCCAAACAAAATCATGGCATATTGCAAATCCCAATAGACTTACTAAGTACATTACAAGAAAAACCATATTTTTTGACAGTCTTTTGTTGACAGTTTTGACAGTAAACTTATAAAAATTGACATTCATTTTTAATTATCAAGAAGAGTTGACAGTTTTTTAGAACAGTCACTTATTAACTGTCAAATATTATTGATTGTTTCTAATAATTGTGAACAATTGTTTTTTTCAAAATTTTTATATTTTTTTTAACTTTTATTTATCTTTAATAATTTGTTTAAAACTTTAACTTCCTATTTTCAACACCAAACAAAATCCCGCTTTATCTCAAAAGTTCTCGCTATCACATTTTCACTATATATATCTATATATATAAATCTTCTTTGACTATAACTGTTTCCATATCCCTATCTTAAAACTTCTCACAGCTTAAATTTCTGTCATCCTTTATTTCTCCAATTATCCAAACATCTCTCGAATCTCTCATAAAACTTTGAGCTGTTTGTTGTAAGTGCACTAAAATCTTTAACATTTTTTGTTAGTACATTAAAATCCATAAAATTCCAATTTTTTAGGGTATTTATCTCACTCTTGTTGTTTTAGCAATTTTACAAAAGAAGATTATTAAGATTCAAATTCAAGTTTTTTTTTTTTTTTTTTTTTTTTTTTAAAGCTTCAATTTGGTTAGATTTCACAGTTGTTGTCATTAAGAAGTAAAACAGACTAGTCAGGCTTGAAGATTCGTTGCTAGGTGAGGAATTGAAATGCTTTGAGTTGTTACAGATTTGATGACTTTTTTAATTTTAATATTTTGTCAATTCTTTCCACTTTTCTGGAAGTTTTGTAATTTAAAGTTATTAATATTTGCAACATTCAAATCAATTTTATTTTATTACAAGCTTGGATAAATTGATTTAACTTGCTAAACATTTTGTTTGAAACCACTGATGGTTTTATAAATTAATCAAGTAAGAGTACAATGCTCAAATCGGGTTCAGATTATAAGAGGTTTTTATTTTATTTTATTTTATTTTAAATCAAAATGAGCTTGTCTTTATATATTGTATTTGCTATAGAAAAATCTATTTTACTCTCTTGTTGATTTTCTATTTTTTTTTTAAATCTAATTTATTTTGCATATTACAGGTTTAACAATTGAGATTGAGCCAAAATTTTGGTTGGAAAAGGACTTAAGTTGCTGGTAAATGTAGACCTCGCAAACTTTAAATATTTTGGGAAACTTAATTTAATTGTATCTATTTTCTAGGTAAATGTATCAAATTTATTTGATTTGAGTTGGTTATTACTTGATATTGTGAATATGCTTTGTGTTTCTCTGTATATACATGCATAGTGTGTTGGGTGTTTGTGGGTATGTTAACAAAAAACCATATCGAAGCTCGAAATGCCTTTACCAAAGTTTATGAGCTCAAAAGCTATGAAAAATCATGAAATACTTTAAGTTGTTACCATATCTAGATTATTGTGAATTTTTGGTATACTATTTCCAGTTTTCTTTGGTGGAAGTTTTGTTAATTTAAAGTTATTCATATTTGCAACATTCAAATCAAATGCAGTATCGATATGAATCTCTAAACTAGTATTGTTTGTTTTTTTGTTTTTATTTATTTATTTGACAAACATGGATCAATTGATTATTTATTAACTGTAACTAGCTGAACTTTGTGTTCGAAACCACTAGTAGTTTTATATATACATCAATTGCAAATCAAGTACAAGTACGGTATTCATGCCATGTTCAAATTATAAAAAATTGAATTTTTTATAATCAAAATTACCTTGCCATCAACCAGCTCATTTTCTTATGTGATAAATAGACTTAGCCAAACATATTGTATTTATATTTAATTATTAATATGATTTGAATTCAAGATTCACCTCAACTCCCTCCACAAGTCTTGGCACTTGTGATAATTGCCATTGGTTAACAAAACAATCCTGTGAAAAATAAATAAATAAATAAATCATAACAATCTTGTTTTATAAGTCTTTTCAATTTAAGGGTGTATAACCAAAAAGGCATACACTCGTTGTCTTTTCTCATTTGTTTGATCCAACTTCAAAAAGACTGAATATATGCTACTGAAACCTTGATGTACCCTCTCGGTCCATTTCTTCACAATGTCGGCTTTGCAAAATTATTTTTCTTTTACTCGAGTTTTGATTTGTTCCTTTCCTTTTTAATATTATTGGTTTTTAAAAATTGTTTCAATAGGTACATATCATTGCTAAATTAGTTCAATTTTATTTATTTGTATATAGTACTTGCTATAGAAACATCTATTTTACTCTCTTATATATATATATATTTTTTGTCTAATTTATACATTGGTTACTTTCTGTTTGCATATTACAGGTTTGCCAATTGAGATTGACCCAAAAAAATTTGTTGGGAAAGAACTTAAGTTGCTGAGAAATATGTTGTGAAGTTTGTTGATATTTGAAATTTATATGATATTGTAAAGTAAACTTGAGAATTATGTTTAGATGATCAAGTAAAACTCTAGAATTATGGTTATATTAGAATATGCTTATATTGTATCTTGAATATGTTGATGATATTTAATGAAGATTTAAATGTTTATATATATATACTTAGTCCATTTTAATATGTTCGTTTATGCTCTTATACACACACATATATATAGGTTATACTTAATATGTAATTATATTTTATAAAATAATGAAAATGTATTAATTTTTCTATAAAAAATGTATAAATATAAAAAATTTAATGTTGTATTGACAGTTTTTTAATTAAATAGTATCAAGATATTTGATATTTAAAAACTGTCATAAATCCTTAACAGTTAAAAATTGTCAAGATCTTTCTTGACATGGGCATTCTTGATATTCAGAAAACTGTAAATCACAATGCCTCTTGACAGTTTTTAACTGTCAACAAATGTAATGTTTTTTTGTAGTGGTACTTTAAACCTAGTTTCATCTAAGGGTTTTGTGAATAAGTCCACTAGTTGATCATTTGTTCATACATGTTCAAGTGCAATGGTCTTGTTTTCAACTAGTTCCCTAATGAAATAATTTCGGATGTCTAAATGCTTTGTCCTAGAGTGCTGAACAAGATTCTTAGAAATATTAATTGCTCTCATGTTGTCACAATAAAGAGTAAGAGTGCCTTTTTCAAAGACGTAGTCTTCAAGCATTTACTTCATCCAAATGAGTTGTCTGCAAATACTTCCCGCAACTAAGTACTCTACATCCGTAGTGGAGAAGGATATGGAGTTTTACTTCTTGCAAAAGCATGAAACAAGGTTGTTTCCTAGAAAGAAACTCCCTTTAGATGTGCTCTTCTAGTAATCATAGTTACCTTCCCAATCTACATCACTAAAACCAACTAAACTGTAATTAGTATTAAAAGAGTAACATATCCCATAATTTGATGTCCCACTCACGAATCGAATGATCCGTTTTACAGCTGAGAGATGGGAATCCTTAGGATTTTCTTGGTACCTAGCACACAAAAACTTGATGTGTACCGATCAAGAAGAATTGTGATAATAATTAATTTACAAAAATTCACAAAAGAGATAAAGGTGAATTTTGAAGAATTGGACAACAGCAAGTGGCATCATCCCACTTGTAAAGGAGACCAAGAGACTTGTGCGAAGCCGAAAAGGTAATGGAAGATTCTCATGGTATGATCCTAGGTTTTTGAATTCCAATTTTCCGTTCTTTCTTAACCTTCACCCAATGGCCCCATTACAACCAAAGAAAAGACCTAATTGATCTTTTGGGGATGCTAGCTCGAGAGTAAGGTAAACATGTGCTCTATCTTGTTCTTAATGTTTGATTCTTTTCATGAGATCTTTTGCATATAAATCAAGCGTTCTTTCAATGATATATTCATATGCGATAATAATTTGAATTTTCTTGTGCATAATTTTATTCGCATATGCTTGATGAGTGAATTTTCCTAGGTTCTATGTGAAAATATGAGCGATATCTTGTGAGAATTAGAGTCGAGGCGAATTATATCTGTAGCATTTGACAATGCGTCTTTGAAGCTAGAATATCTTGAGCATGGGCTTTTCATTCAAACTAGCAATGCATTCAGTTTTGTGACTTAATTTTAGTCTTTACTTATTGGCTCTAGCATGCATTGGCTTTGAATGGTACATGTGAATTTGTATCTTGATTATTTGGTTCTTTGCAGAAATATGTTTGTGGGTAGCATTGCTGTAAACCCTCAGGAGACTAAACTCCTCCTACTAGGGACACCTAGAGGTTTAAAGGCTTGTAGCATACGCTCAATGCTATCGTGTTCCCTACGAAAGTGGCTTAGCTTAAAATTTTTGTTTTTAGTTTAGTTTTTAGGTTTTGTTTTTATTCTAGTTTTGCTCGAGGACTAGCAAAAGATAGGTTTTGGGGTATTTGATCGGTCATTTATTGTATATGTTTTTGATCCCCATTCCTCCAATCAATTGCTTGTTTCTTGAGTCTTTTGTGGGTTTTAATTTGTGTGTTTGAGCATTTTTCAGGTTATTGGATCCAAATGAGGTGTTTGAAGTATTTCAGAGAAAAAAAGGTGATTTTGGGTGATTCAAGGGGCTTTTATGCAATTAGCCATCAACTGCCATAAAAACCACTGTGAATTTCCACAACGGAGCTCGGAGCGCTTGCAAAAACAGTGTAAACCGCTGCCAAAACCGCTCTGGCTTTCGCAGCGGTAGTCGCAGCGGTAGCCCGTCACAGTGCAGATCATCAATATTGCGGGGCCCATGTCTCTCAGCTCAGATAGAATTGTATGTCCTACCACCATGGATATGAAGCCTCGGAAGTCTAGTTTCCAACCCAATTTACGGCTTGTTGATCCAAATTTTCTAGAAGAAGTTATGCTCATTTAAGTGCCCAAAGGTCAGATCAGTCAGTCATAAAATCCGCGAATACTTTCGGGATTTGTTTCGCAAGTTGTCGAAACGGGAAATATTACCTTCTTGGACATGTGTGAAAGTCTTGGGAAGCAAGTAGACATCTAATCCTTATCTTCCTTCAATAAGTAATCAATTTGGATGGATTAGGAAAGAAATAGAATTCCAAATAGGCTTGTATTCTCAAAGGGAATAGATTTCCTTGCTGTTTAAGGTTATGGCTTTGCATCTACACCTATTTAAACCCCTTTAAGCCCTAATTTTGGGAGACCATCTGGAGAACCACCCAAGGGAGGTCCCAAGCCACCAAGGGGGCCATCCCCCATCACCATCATCCATCTTTATACATAGAAGATTCGAAGACGAAAGAGTTTATCGAGGATTTGAAGAATTTGTTGAAGCTTTTCAATGGGTTTTATCTTTTCTCCCTCTTGTTTCTTTGTTTCTAATATGTGTAACTAACTCCATACTAGGGAGTCAATGTGAACCGCTATGAATACTCTTTGTTAGAATTGACTATATTTCCATTAATTCAGGTTTTGATTTATTCAATTCATCCTATATCTTAATTCTTTATTCTTGTTGATGCATAGTTTTATGCTAGATAGGAATTTAGGGTTTTTAATTGTGATTTATATCTCAAGTGTTTGAGTTAAATTAAATTATAATTGAGAGCCAATATTTAATTGAATGAATAAAATTAGCAACCCCAAGTGTTTGGGACGCAATTTTGGTTCACTTGTTCTTGAGCTTAATGGGTTTTTGGTTGTGATTCATATCTCAAGTTTTTGAGTTAAATTGAATTACAGTTGAGAACACTTGGTTCATCCCAGGATCATACGGTAATAATCATAAATAAGATAAGAACGAACCCTTAACTTGAGTTACATCTTTTATCAAAAGTCAATTCGAAGCATTGAGTAGACATAGTTGGGGAGCACTGATGACCTAGTCCTCTCACCTCTTGATCACATTCGCATATTCTTGTTTCTTGCTTTCTTAGATAATTTTGTTCTAAATCAATCAATCTCAAATCTCTTGGATACTGTTAATTGCTTAGCTTTAATTAGAATTAGTTATAACTAGTAAATCGCTTTTCCTCGTGGGAACGATCCATACTTGTCGCTGTACTTATCTCACGATTCGTGCACTTGCGAGTTAGGTTTTTATAACACGATTTTACACATCAACACACGTCCACACTAAAAGCTATATTGGGTATACTTGCGGTCAAGTAAAGAAAGCTATCAATCATGCAATGATATAAGCTTTGATCAACACTTTTACCACTAGCAACCTTGCTTAGCTTTAAAGTGGTGCTCATGGGTGTGTCACAATGTTTGACATTCTCAAGGATAAATTTCTTCACTAAGTTCTTAGCATATTTTTCTTGAGTAATGAAAATCTTAACATACAATTACTTAATTTTCAAACCTAGGAAGTAAGTCAATTTCCCCACCATGCTCATCTCAAATTCATTAGACATAACGTCTATAAATTGTTGAACCTTTGAGTCATTGGTGGAACAAAATACTATATCATCAACATAGATTTGAGCTATAAAGAGCTTATATTTGTTACTCTTGATGAAAATGTTTTGTCAACATTACCCCTCGAGTAATCATTGTTGACAAGGAATTGAGTGAGGTGCTCATACCAAGCCCTCGGTACTTGTTTCAACCCAACCCTCGGTACTTGTTTCAACCCATATAAAGCCTTTTTAAGGCGATAAACATGTTTAGGGTGTTATGGATCAACAAACCCATTGGATTTCTCGACAGACACTTCCACATGCAAGAAACCATTAAGGAAGACACTTTTGACATCCAATTGAAAAAGTTTAAATTTACAAGTACATGAAATAGAAAAAAGAAGCATAATGGACTCTAGACAGGCAACAGAAGCAAAAGTCTCCTCAAAATCGATACCCTCTATTAGAGAGTATCCTTATGCTACAAACCTAACATTTTTTTTAACAACTAATTTATTCAAAAGACGCAAGGCACCCATAACAACAATAACAGAAGTGTTAAGGCAAAGCAAGAAAACAGCAAAGCAACATAAAAGCCACCTAAAACAACCACTAACTAACAAAACAACCAACCAGAAAAAACAAAAAAAAAAACAAACAACCACCAAGACCAATTGAACCAACATCTACCAAAACCCAAAACCCAAAACCCAAACAAACCACACAAAAGGAAGACTGTAGAAATAGAAATGAAAATAGAACAAAGAAAAACAGAAACGAAGAGAACATGAGAAAAACACAACATCAGAGATCTCCCTAGATTAATGAATCCTCACACCCATCGGGCCCTTTCTTGGCGAGCATGTTTGCCACTAAGCTCGAAGCTCTGGAATTGTAAATGACTAATGATTGACCTATCTCTCTAAGGTGGTTGCGGATGTCGTAAATAGTTTGAACATTTTTAAGACTTCTGATCCTGTCATTGTTAACTCAAGACATGACCACCTTGGAGTCACTAAGTATTGCAATATCCTAACCAACCAACTTTGGTCTAGACTAGGGGTGGCTATACGGGTTACGACACGACGGGTTGACATGACACGAGCACGATTATTGCGGGTTTGAGTTGAGCTTAAACGGGTTGTGTCAATAAATGGGTTAACCCGTGTAACCCCGTTTAATAATCGTTTCATGTTCGGGTTATGCTCATGGGTCACAGGTTGACATGATTAGTAATGTCAAATATGTAATTTTAGTGTTAAGAGGCATTTATATAATTTTTACATATACTATATAAACTTAAGATGTGAAACCCTAAACATAAATTTCATTTCACACACCATTAATAAGGCATCCTAAACCTACACCTCTCTACCAGCCACAACTACTTGCTTCTTGGCGACCCCTACTTCTCACCTTCTCTCTTCACGACTTCATGTCTTCATTTCCTACCGTCGATCCTATCTCCTGTCTGTACTGCCAATCTTGTCTCTTGTCAACGGTAAGAACACTTATGATTCATTTCTTGTTTTGCTTTCCAGATCTTGTCTCTTGTTTTTCTTTCCAGGTTTTTGTTTATGTTAGTTGTGATGCTCTGTTTTGTTCTTGATGTTTGCTGCTCTGTTCAGCGGTTGTAGTGTTTGTTTTTTTAGGTTGGCTGTTGTGTTGTGGATGCTCCCTTTTACCTTCTGGCTTTAATATATATGATGTTGTGTTGGGGGATGCTCTGTTTTCCTTGTTTATTGATGGAATTTCATAAACATTCAGATATTATCCATGCTAGAAACTTCATTTGGGCTTAACTTCGGCTCTGATTTCTCAAGTGCACTTGTTAGTATTAAACCATGTTAGTGTTAGTGCTTAACTTCGGCTCTGATTATCCATGTCAATTGGACTCTGTTGGATTGTATATATAATATTATAATATATGTGATTGAAGATCTGTTAGTGTTAAACATTTTTTAACAACTTTGAAAGCTTTGGAAAGCACTTTGTTGGATTGTATTATTATTTGTATATATATATTATATGTGATTGCATGCTCCTGGTTTGTGGTTTAAGTTAGGTGGCTATTGAGTCACGTTTTTAGTTGATTTTAATTGTTATTCACATTTTGCAGATCAAACATCTATGAATTCCAATGAAGTTGATATCGATAATTTTACCTTCGAGTTAGAGAGTATGGAAGAGGAGTATGATGGTGATACACAAGTAGAAAATACCAGTGGTGATACGGGTAGGGAAGAAAGTTATGCAGAGCAAGCCTTCTCGCAAAAGGAAGGAGACTTTAAAGGTTTGGAAAGTATTTGTGAAATTGCCACGAGGTAAAGATGAAGGTTGTGGTGCAAATGTAAGGGTTGCAGTAAGGCATATCTTTGAGAAAATGTTCATGGCACAGGTAATATGATACGACATATGACATCTTGCACTAAGATTGCACATCATGATTTAAGAAAAATGCTATTGAATGAAGGTAGTTAAGGTGATAAGGTAGTGTCTAATCGTAGGGATCCTTAAGTAGTTCAGGATATAATATATGCTGCCATAGTTTCTCATGATTTACCTTTCAAATTTGTTGAGTGGTTATGGATTAAAAGACTTATTGAATACTTGTGTGATGATGTCACTTTGGTGTCTAGGAACATTGCGAAAGCGGATGTGGTAAGGTTGTTTTCTAGAGAAAAGAAAAGATAAAAACAATGCTAGAAAATACTCTCGGTAGGATTTGTTTGACATGTGATTTGTGGACTTCTATAAATACCGATGGGTTTTTATGTCTCATAGCACATTTTCTTAATGGAAAATGGGTCTTACAGAAGAAAGTGCTAAATTTTTGTATGATGTTACCACCACATGATGCAGTATCCTTATCTCACAAGATATATACATTGTTATGTGAATGGGAAATTGAAAAGAATATATTTTTGATTACTTTGGATAATACTTCATCCAATAAATTGTTTGTCGATATTTTGGAAACTCAATTGAACTTAAAGAAGGCATTTGTATGTGATGGAGAGTTTTTACACATTCGTTATTGTGCCCACATTGTTAATTTGATAGTTCAAGATGGCTTGAAGGAAATAGATGAGGTTGTCCTTAAAATTCGTGAGAAAGCAAACGTTTTTAGGTTGTTGTAAGCAAGTTTCTTTGGATTATAAGATGGGTTTGAAGCAAGATGTTCCAACTAGATGGAATTCAACTTATCTTATGCTTCAAAGTGTTATTTATTATCGTCGTGCTTGGTGTTCTTTAGAGTTGAGTGATAATAATTTCAAGCATTGCCCTTGTTTGAGTGAGTGGGAGAAACTGTAGAAAATTACCAATTTTTTACAATATTTCTATGATCTTACTTGTGTTTTCTCGGAAACAAAGTACCCAACTTCAAATCTGTTTTTCCCTAAGGTGTAATCAACTTATATGTTTTTGAAGCAAAATATGGAAAGTAGTGATGTGTTCTTGAAAAAGATGGCCATTCAAATGTACAAAAAATACTACAAGTATTGGGGGTGAGTTTAGTGTTATCTTGGCAATAGTTTTGATTTTACATCCTCGCTATAAGATGACGTTTGTGGACTTTGCTTACAAGAAAGTTTATGGCATTGATTCACTAGAGCTAGACAATGTTCGAAACAAGTAGTTATCTTTGTTCAATGAGTACACACTCACTTCAATGAGTATAAGGGGATCTAGTTCAACATTATTACCTAGTTCTAGTGGAGGTGGTGATACCATCACCGATACGGGCGGTGACATCTTCACTATAAATATTATGCAAGTAATGACATTAACTTTGTTATTTTTATGTTTTACAACTGTTATTTTTCTGTTTTGTTTTATAATTTTATTTATAACATTAACTTTATTTATTTAGTTTGCTTTAAACTATATATACAGGAGTATGAGGTTTAAAACCAACAAGAACATTCTACTGTTTGTAACAAAAAATCACAATTGGAGCTGTACTTGGATGAACCAAAACTTGAAATGTCATTGAACTTGGATGTTTTGGACTTTTGGAAAGTCAATATGATCCGTTATCTCGATCTTTCGGTCATGGCCCGTGATATTTTGAACATTCCAATATCTATAGTGGCATCCGAATAGGCATTTAGTGTTAGTGGTTGAGTCCTTGATCAGTTTCGCAGTTTACTAAAACCGAATGTGGTGGAGGCAATAGTTTGCACTAGAGATTGAAAATGGTAATCTTTTTATTACTTAGTGTTTACTTGATTAATATTAAAGTATAATAACATTAATATTTGTATTATTGTAGTGAGTGAAACTCTTGAAGTGGATAAAGTTGCTGAAGATATTTTGAAGTTAACTCTTGAAAACAGTCCAGGTCCATCTATCGAAAGTGCCACATCTCAATTTGGCGATTAGTGGTAAAATCATATACACTTGTTTGTTAAAAGTATTTTTCTTATTTCTTAAAACTTCCAAGTTATTATCTAATGTATTAAATTTATCTTGTAGATTTATGGACAACAGGTCAACAAGAAGTTTAACATCAAGGATTTAAGGCATCAAGAAGAGTTAACTTTTATATCCATTAACATGTTTTGGTTTTTGAATATTGGATGCCTTTTATTTTATTATGAACTTGTGGATTTGTATTTGTGGACTTAATTATGGATTTTTATTTTTAGATTTGGCACGATCATAACTCTTAAGTATCGTTTTGAAATTCCAGATTGAGGATTTATTTGATTAGTATTATAACTATTGTTGTATTTTAGTGTATTTTTAATGTATTTTAGTGAAATTAATATTAACAGGTTAAATGGGTCATTTGACACGACCCGCTGAACCCGTTAATTAAACGGGTTAGCCGTGTCGTGTTCGTGTTGACCCATTTTTATTCGTGTCGTGTTTGGGTCAAGGGGGTCTGGCCTGTTTAATAATCGTGTCGTGTTC
This sequence comes from Acer yangbiense, assembly GCA_008009225.1. Classification (NCBI taxonomy): domain Eukaryota; kingdom Viridiplantae; phylum Streptophyta; class Magnoliopsida; order Sapindales; family Sapindaceae; genus Acer; species Acer yangbiense. The sequence goes on along the minus strand of CM017767.1, from coordinate 19,955,182 downwards.
GGGTTGACCATAAAATAATTGTGTCGTGTCCGGGTTGGCCTTAACACGACTTGCCAACCTGTATTGACACCTTTAGTCTAGACACACAAAGTTAACAGGCCCTACCAATATCTAAAATATCTGCCGTATTAGCATCATGAATCCCAATATGGTCCAAGAACATGCATAAAACTTTCCCTTTAGAGTCATTTAACACTTCACCAATATCGACCGGGCACACAATGTTGCCATCTTCATCAGATTTGTTCCTAAAAACCCATTTTGTGCCTATCACATTTGTGTCTTTGGGTCTAGGCACACGAGACCATACCTTATTTCTTTTAAATTGATTTAGCTCTTTTGCTTAGTAAGAATCCAAAATTCATCTTTCAAGGCCTCATCGACCTTTTTAGGCTCAATTGTGAGGTATAACAAGTATGACTAATTTGGTTAGCTATTTGACGTCTAATTCTAACCTCAACATCAACATCAACATCTCCAATGATATCATCTTGGTCATGAAGACATCTAATCCAAGGAGTGGGTTTAGGAGGGTTCAAGGGTGCAGCTATATCAAGAGGTTGAACTTCCTCTTCATTTTGGTTTGACTTGACTTCACTCAAAGTCTCACTATTTTTCATTAAAGAAAGATTACTAAAAACCTTATCATTCTCATTTTGGTCATTGGTTTTAAGCCTACAATCATCAATAGCAACATTGGATGATTCTATGACATAATGTGTCTTCAAATTGTAAACCTTGTAGGCTTTACTATTAAAGGCATAGCTAATAAATATACCCACATCACTCTTAGCATCAAATTTTCCAAGTTGATCATGGTCATTAAGGATGTAACATTTACTTACAAAGGTGTGGAGGTAGCTAACATTTGGTTTTTTACCTTTCCACAATTCATAAGATGTTTGCCTAGTACCGGGTCTTAGAAAAACACGGTTTCCTATATAGCGAGCAGTGTTAACGGCCTCTGCCCAAAGGTTACGATGAACCTTGTTGCTAAGCAACATGACACAATCCATCTCTTGTAAGACTCTATTTTTCCTCTCAACAACTCCATTTTGTTGAGGTGTCTTAGGAGCCGAAAATTCATAAGAAATGCCTAGGTTATTACAAAATGATTCAAAGCATGCATTCTCAAATTCTGTATCATGATCACTCCTAATTATTTTAATGCTTTTAATGTGACATTTTTTCTCATTTTGAATTTTATTGTAAAGCATTTTGAACTTATCAAAAGTTTATGATTTTTCTTTAAGAAAATAAACCTATGTATACCTAGAGAAGAAATCATCAACGCACACAAATATATATTTGTTATCCCCAAGCTTTCCGTTTGCATTGGACCTATAAGATCCATGAGAAGTAGCTTCAACGGTTCTTTGGTGGCAATTCTATTTCATTTCTTGTGGATGCTCTTAGTTTGCTTGCCTTGTTGGCATGAACCATAAACTCCTTCAATCTTCTTTCCGAGTTCGGGAAGTCCTTACACCACTAGGTACTTCTCCAAGACCTTTAAGTCACGATAATTCATATGTCCAAGCCTTTGGTTCCATAGCTTAACCTGTTCATACTTGGTCATCTTACAACAAACATCATTAATATCAAAGCAATAACAATTATCAGAGGATTTATTTTCTTTCATGATTACTTCAGCGTTAACCTTCATGATAGAGCATCTATTTATGCTAAAAAGAACAGAGTAACCCTCATCACTAAGATGATAAATGCTTATTGATTTTCTAAGCCATCTATTAGAAAAGCATTTAAGAGAGAAGGTAATCCGGGAATAGCAATATTTCCCTTTCTAATGACTTTCTTGCGAGAGCCATCACCAAAAGTGACATACCTACATTCTCCTAAGATAATAGACTCAAAAAAATTCTTATTCCCGGTCATGTGCCTAGAGCACCCATTATCTAAGTACCAAGAATTAGATACATTTGCCTTTAAAGCTATGTGTGCAACATGACATGTATAGTCATTTTTTTCTAGTCCACCTAAGTGCAACCTTTTCATTCCTAGTTACCATTTGTTCGGGGTCTATAGATTTCCTAGGTTCATGCAAGTTGGCTCTACGCTTTCTTCTTTTTTTCTATCATGCCATCAACTTTACATTTTTTAATATATTTGAAACAATTTGGCCTAAAGTGACCAATAACACCGCAGAAATGACATGTAGGAACAAGTGGAGAGGTCATACCATGGCCTTGTGATCTCATCAGAGCTTTACTCTTCTATTGAGGTTGCCTTTGATGTTACACTTGTTGAATTCTTCTTTGTTGTTGAACTGGTGATTGTTGCGTTCTTAGTTGAGCTTGTTGTGGTTGTTGAGCTTGTTTATCTTACCTCTTTGGTTTGTGAAACTTTGGTTGAGACATCCTTATTGGTTGAGGTTGAGCTTGATTCTTTGGAACCATCTTCAAGTTGGCACTCTTTAAGGATTCCCCATTCAATTGTCTTCTTAGGATGTTAAATGGAAGAGGCCATTTGGAAACCTTTTCCTTCACAAAAACCATCTTGTCACAGGAATGAGTGATCCCATCATCAACGAATCCAAGTCCTCTCCTATCTCCATGTTTCTTGCCAATGCTTAACATGATATCAAGCTTTTTGGAGCTTGTCTTCACACTTGAAGAGGACTCTCTAGCTTCTTCTTCTTCTTCTTCTTCAAGTTCTTTCATCAACCTTTCTTCATTTTCCTTGGCTAGTCTCAAGGCTTCATCTTTTGCTTCTACTAAGTCTTTCAATTCTTCAAGACGTCCCATCCATAGGGACAAATTTAGGTTTTCACTTCTAGCAATTCTCCTTAGCCTTCCGAGAAAACGACTAAAAGTTTCAACATATTTTGTAATCATTTCCAACCTGTGTTGATGCATAAAGTTCAGTTCCATAAGTATTGAGTTAACCATGATTGCCATGCATTGAAATATGTTATATCTTGTTGCAATATCCACATCACTATCATTTTCATGATTGGTAAGATTTAACCTTGAAATTTCATCATCACTACTATTATCACCATAGTTTGATGAACTCTTATCACTTGACTCATCAACATTTGAGTAATTTTTTTTCCATCTTATCATCACATCTAGAAATATCTTCACATGCTTATTCTTTAAGATCAAGAATCAATGCATTGTTATCTTCTTATTCATCATTCATGTTAGAAGCCGCAAAAACAGTGAAGTTTTCCACATGATCTTCATCATCCAATGAGCCTTCTTTGTCTATTTGGTCATCACTATCACCCAAAGTAGAGGCCATTGCTTTCCCTTTCCGTTTTTCCTTCAAGATCCCACAATCCAGGGAAATGTGCTCGATTCCACCACACTCGAAACACTAAACATCTTTTCTAGAAGGCTTGTCTAGACTTGGCTTGCCCTTCTTAAAGGGTGTTTTTTTCTTCAACTCTTTTCCTTTGGAGCTCATTCTCTTCTTATCATGGTTCATGAATCTCTTGAACTTCTTCACTAAGAGAGCCATGTCATCATCGGAATCGCTATCCTCTTTGGCGGCCTTCAAAAAATTCCATTTTTGCTTCTTGATTAGAGTGGCAAGCTTCCTTGACTCATAAGCTTGTAGCTTACCGATGAGTTGATTCACCTTCAAATTCTTCAAGTAACTATTTCTTCAATGGTCGTCACCTTTGACTCGAATTTATTAGAAAGAGATCTTAGAATCTTATGAATGATTCTAGGTTCGGAGTAAGGATCTCCTAGTTGATGACTTTGATTGACAATATCCATCAACTTGATTTGAAATTCAGAATGACTCATTCTCATACATCCTTATAGTCTCAAATTGAGTTTGAAAAGCTTGGAGCTTTGACACTTTCATTTTTCGTGTGCCTTCATATGTGGTTTGAAGGACCTCCCAAGCTTTATGTGCATTTCTTGTAATTTGGATGAGTTTCTATTGATTGTCATCCATTGCACATAACAAGACATGCCAATATTGCCTCAAAGTTCCACTTGGCTTGTTCGAACTCTTGAACAGTCCATTGAGATTTCGGTTTGGGTACGGTGGTTCCGTCTTTCAGCTACCATAGTAGGTGGAGTGTACCCATCTTCCATGACCATCCAGACATGCTCATTAATAGTTGAAAGGAAGGACTCCATTCTTCCTTCCTTCCTTCCTAAAATAAATAGTTGTCACCGGTAAGTAACAGTGGCCTTGAATTCGAAGCTCTCTATTTATACATTTCACTCCCACTCATAGTGTTTGATGAAGTGTATGAGATGTAAGTGCAAGACATAATAGAAAGAAAGGATCTACCTAAGTATAACTAGGAACCTACTTTGATACCAATTGAAATTATGTCCATTACAAATACAATTAACCTATAGGGGATGTGAACAGATTGCTAATCGATAAAGTTACCCCAAAATTAAAACGCAATTACAATGAAGACAACAACACTTGATTTTTACGCAGGAAACCCTCAAACTGAAAAAAACCCACGGGACTAGCCTTGCTAGCCATTTAGTCACAGAAATCTACTATATGATAGTTTAATTATATCTTAAGTTGACAAACTTAGTCACTCTTTTCAAGCATCATAACTTAAACCTATCTACCAATGGGTCTTTTGTAGTGATTCTTGACACTTTCTTGTACCACTACCGTATGTAGCTACAAGACTTGGACTCTAGAAGAGAATAAATGCCTAAGTGAACATATATGAATGCTCAATGAAAATTTATTCTAGACAAACACAACGATGCTTAACTATATGTGAATATAAACACCCACAAACCCTAATTATTGGCTAACCCAAAAATTCAAAATATGCAATAAATGTGAAGTAAAAGAAAGAATAAGAACAATAAATGATGTAGAGTGTTATTCTTACCTAACACAGGGAGAGTTAATGAAGACCCATGCTTAATGATGCTTTAAACACACATGAATTTGGGGAAGGAGAGTTAAAAATGCTATCTTGGAGGTTTCTCTCACTAGAAACCCTATTATTTCTCTCTTAAAGATCTAATTTTCAGAGTTGGTAGTTGAAAATGAGAGAAAGAGAGGTTTGTATAGCAGGTATTGTCGAAATGTCGTGTTTTACAAAAAACACGTCGACCGTGATGCATGCACCGCAGAACCAAGGCAATCTGCTGACGTGGCACCCACTACGGTCTCGTCACCATGGTTCACGTCTTGCGTAAGCAACCCACGTGAACTCTCTGGAATTCATTGTGGCGTGTACTACGGTTCTAAGTTTACGCTCCATACCACATATTGATCACTGGAATTGACTGCAGTTGAAACCACGGTTTATCCAACTGCAACACACTTAACAGAGATCCATTAGAATCTAATGTGGTCTACGTATCATGCCCAGACCGCGGTCAAGATAAAATTTCTCTTTTTGAAGCAGCTGATCACACCTAAAGCTATATAAATGTTGTGCAGGTATGAAGTAAGTGAAATGCACACTAAAAATGACATAAATGAATGAGTTGTGAGTGTGTGCATTTAATTTTTTCAAGAGAACAAGTCAAGTAGTTTATACCTTTAAGCACGACTCTTGATGCTCTTGAGATGATGGGAAGCTTGATCACAATGATCCCATGAAGAACTTAAATTACCCATTACAAAGCATTTTATTGTGGTTTGTCAAAGAAATAAGCCAATTACAAAATGGTGGGACTTACAGAGTTGTTTTAATCCTACGTGTTCTTAGATTCTATCTAAATTGGTTGGGACTATATTTTTCATTTAGACATGAAAAACCAACCTATAATTTATTATGATCGATCAATGGTATAAGTGCACTATTTTGAAACTAAGAGGTCAAAACTATAATTGTATAATGACCAAATGGATATGTTCCAAAACTATATGGGCAAACCTTTATTTCAATATGTCCCAATGGTTATATTTTCAAATTTACTATTGAGAACTAAACGATAATTTTATAGACCAGAGGGACCAAAGTGTAATTTTTTCATTATAGCGGGCAAAAAACAGCTACTTATGAAAAATTTCTATAAATTCATCACTCTAGCTATTCTTTGAGTATTCTAAGAGCTTACAAACCTTACTATCATCTATATGAAGTCATTTAGTGATATGTGAGCCACTTCTAGTCATCAAATCATATCACACGTACTTTGATGCTTAAATCTTTTTATTTACCCATTAAGAGAGAGATTCTTTTATGCTCAATCTTTCATATTTGTATTTGAGTGTGAGAAAAATTTGTTGAGCGTTAAGGAACACTTGCAGTGGGTGAAATCCTAGTGTGAGGGATCACTAGGTAGAAATTGTTATAAAGGTTTAATTGGCACCCAAAAGTCCAATTGGAGATCATAGTGGAGAATTCTAAGCTTGGTGAAGCTTGAAAGTATGAAAGTAGGCAATGATTGGCCAAACCACGTAAAAATCATTGTATTTGATTTTCGATCCAACACATTGCTTCACCAATTTTGATTTCTCTCTATGTTGGCAACCTTGTAAATTCACTGCAAACTAGGGATGGGCGTGGGGGCCCATGGGGGTGGAGGAGGGTCCCCCCACCCGCACCCCCATTCCTCATTTGGGGGAATTGGTTATGGGGGCGTTTGGGGGGAGGTTCCTAAACCCTCACCCCCAAACCCCATTTCCCCAATTTCTTTTCATTTCCAATCCTAAATTTATAATTTTCAATATGATAATCGAATTTTGAAATATGGAATCTGACGATTCCAATATCTAGTTTGACCCTATTAATATATTATTATTATTTTTTAAAATTGTTTAGACATGAGGGTGGGGGAGGGTCCCCCCGCAGCCAAGTTTGCCTCTACCCCCAAAACCCATTTAGGGGTAAAATTTGCCTCTAAAACTCCATGGGGAAAAGCCCATCCCTATTGCAAACGTATGTTCTCTTCAATGCATTTTGTTGTCCCTCATAGTACTAGGAGTTAGACCTGCCAAGGTTCCCGTTGGAACCGTTGGAATCGGTCGGAACCGAAACCGAAACCGAAACCGAAACCGAAACTGGAATCGGAATCGGAACCGAAAAAACCGGAATCGGAACCATTTTTTTGGTTCCGGTTCCCATTTTTTCAGAATCGCCCGGTTCGAACCGGACTAGAACCGACGGTTCCTGTTCAGTTCAAACCGGTGGTTCCTGTAAAATAATTATATATATATATATATATATAACTCACACTCACAGACAACCTACCTAAATCCTTATATTTGACTTTAAAAAAAAAATTAAAAAAAATCCTTATCTCAAACTCTGAAGTCTAATACACATTTGATATTCTGATCTCTCTCTCTCCTTCTTCTTCTTCTATTCGATCCATGCCTACGGCCTACAGACTAGTGACCATGGGTCTTCTTCTTCTTCGATTCACGGACCAGTGAGGCCGTGACCATCGCCACGGGTCTTCTTCTTCTTCTTCTTCTTCTTCTTCTTCTTCTTCTTCTTCTTCTTCTTTTTCGATTCACGGGTGATTGTGGGTGATTTGAGGTTGATTTGGGTCTTTGGGGTTGATTTGTGTGAGGAGAGTATGATTGATTGGAGAAGTTTGGAAAATTTAAGGTTTCTAGAATTGGGAATTTGAAACTTTAAAGTGGATCGAATCTGGGTTGATTTGGGAATTGGGAGAGAGTGATTGATTTTGTGTTGTGTTACTTGTGTAGTGTGTACTTGTGTTATGGTGTTGTTAATTGTGTAGTGTGTACTTGTGTTGATTTGTGAGAGATTGAGAGAGTGAGTGGGAGACAGTGAGAGTATGAGACACGAATGACTCGAGTGAGTGGCTGTGACGAGGTCTGTGAGTGAGATTTTTTATATTAAAAAAAAAAAAGGTTTAAAACCGCCGATTCGGAGGAATCGGAACCGGAACCGGAACCAGAATCGAAATCGGAACCAGAAATGAAACTAGAACTGGAACTGGTCTAGGCCGGTTCCAGTTCCAGTTCCAGTTCCAGTTCCAGTTTTAGTTTCGGTTCCGGTTCCGGTTCCTGTTCCGGTTCCGGTTCTGGTTCCGGTTCCGGTTCTGGTTCCGGCTAACCGTGGAACCGAAACGGGAACCGGAATGGAACCGTGTCAGGTCTACTAGGAGTGGGCACTTTCAACCCAACCCAACTTGATTTCATATGGTCAAGTCGATCAGGTTACTGCGAATAAATGGTGCAGTCAATTTATTAAATTATAACCCGATTTCATCTTGAGTTATATATCTAACTTGACCATAAATTCTTTTAATATAAAAAGAAAAAAAAAAACAAATAAACCTTAAACCTAAGAGCAATTTGGTCATTTTATAAAAAAGATTATTTTCATTTTTAAATTTTAGTAACTATAGGCAATTTGATTATTTTATTAGTTCAATTTTAAGAGTATGACATGTATGAGTAGATAATATGCGTACTTACTTTTTAACAGTATTTATGACAAACTTCAGGGGTCTTAATATATTTACCCCTTTTTAATTTAGACAAAACCTATCGTATGCCAAGTAGGGAAAGCTAGAGAGAGTTTTGAGAAAATGTTTGGTGCACCCAACCACTAAAACATTGACAAGTAACAACGTCAACTTATAAAAAAAAAAAAGGGGTCTTACAACTCTGTCCCTGTTTAAATGTGAAACGGTCAGACTTTTACTTGGTATTTGATTTTTCATCAAACTGGTCACTATATGATTTAAAAATAGCTCATTTCAGTCCTAAAGTTAGTCAAACTAACGGTCAACAATCACAAAATCAGGTAAAAGTCTTTTTAACCCCTGATAAATGACAAACGAGTGAAAAGAAGAATTCATACTCTAATTAAATAGTTTTTTTTTTTTTTTTTTCCATAATTGATAAAAAAAGGGGGAAAAAAAGAAAAGAAAAATGATAAATAAATTGATGGATCTTGTGTGATGGAGATCCATCAATTGATCTCCAATGGAGACCCACTAATGGGTGGGGATCCAACCCAAGTTGGATCTCCACCTAAGTTGATTTTTTTTTTTCAATTCTTCTTTTTAAATTTTTTAAAAAGTTTTTTAATTTGTTTTTTTTTTTTTTTTTGTTACAAAAATATTTCTTATTTAAAAAAATGGATCCGTTTTTTTTTTTGGTTGAGAATAAAATCAATTTTTAATTTATTTTCTTTTCAATTTTTCCATTTTTTTTGTAAGTTTTTAAAATCCTTTTTTTTTTTTCTTTTTTTTTTTACAATTTTGTATTGGTCAACTAAAGTTTAAGGGGAAAATAGACATAATGACTTTTTTACCATTCTAAATATTAGTTTTGACAACGTTGGACCAACTCTATATATAGGATTAAAATGAACTATTTTTAATTATATAGGGACTCGTTTGAATAAGTAAGTAAAAAAATGATGTTTACCGATTATATAGGGACTAAATTGTAAAAAGCCCATGAAAGAAAGAGAAATAGAGAAAATAGATAAGTAAAACTTTTTGAGTGTGAAGACCGGGACTAATAGCAAACATTGGGCTGATGTGTCAACATTTTAGTGGTTGAGTGCAACAATCAGTTGGTACATTTAAGGGTTGTTTGTTGTTTTATTTTTTTATCAGAAGACTGAATATGTCGGAATTTTACCGAAGCTTGAACATTAACTAAACCTAGACTCCGAGAGATATGTTTGTTTGTTTTTTCTTCTAATTAACGTTTGAATATATGTTGGTTGTTGTTTTTTTTTCTCCAACAAAAAGATCAAAAGACAAATATTTTATGTACTTTTATGGCTACTAATTGTTATGTATTTTATTTGAAATTATATAAATAGTTACAAACAAATAATTTAATAAATACTACTCTAAAATTATCAAAATATTAAAATTGATTCATAAATTAATTTTTGTTATTGATTTATTATTTTAAGATGATTGTTTTGGAAGAATATATTGTAATTATGATTTAGTAATTAAGCATAAGTAATAACTCAAAATTTTTAATTTTAATTTTTTTTTCATTTTAAAGTTGTTTGACCACCTAAAAAATAAAACAAATAAAAACAACCTAATGAGTCTAATTCAGACCCATTAAGAGAAAAGTGGAAAAAATAAACAAACCCCCCATTGCTCTAAAGATTTTGCCATAGAGAGTTTGAGTAGAAAGCAAGTAAATAAAAAGGTGGAAAAAGAAAATTATTTGTAAGGAAGGAAAGAAAACCATAAGTTTCTTAATTTGTCTCATCTTCCAAGCAAGCATATATTCGCAGCTAGCAATGTTACACTATATGACAATGTGGCATTGTAAATGAGAATACATGGCCAACGAACAAGAATCTTCCTTTAGTTGATTTTGTTAAATATTAATAGTCAGTCGCATCCACTTTATGTACTGAAAATGGGCTTAGTGGCTTTCTATAAATCATGAACGAAGCAGAAAATTTTAGTTGGAAGTTAAGGGTGTTTATTCATTGCATGCTATGGAGGAGCCACCAACAAGTGTTTGTGTGAAATTCTTTCTTTTAGTTGCAGCCACCACCTTCTCCACTAATCTCACTGGTAAATTTAATTTTGTTTTTATTTTTTATATCTCAATAGTTTTTATTCATATATCAGTCCTTTCATGCTATTGGTTTCGGGAAAAATGGGGAAATGGGACTTTTTTTTTTTTTTTTTTTTAAATTGCGATGAAAATCATCCTCATCCTCATCCTTGCCTCTGAGATTTGGGGATTTAGGGGCTTTGGGGGAAATTACCATCTCTAGTATCATTCATTGCATACAGCCACATAGGCATGTTAAGAAAAATTCTCTAACAAATAACATCTGATTTTTGCATGTCTAAAATTATTTGCTGTAGATGCAAGAGTGCAATTATTGAACTCAAAAGCTGATCAATCATATGGCGATTACACTATCAATCCATTATCTCCAACACCACTTCCTTCGCATGATAAATTCCCTCCCATTTACACAAACCCACCTCCAAGCACATCACAAAGCCCATCACCTGGCCCAAATCCACCTCATTATAGGCCAAGCCCACCAAAACATGTTCCAGGCCCACCCCAATACACTCCAAGCCCACCAATCTATCTACCGCCGGTTGTTAATCCATCACCATCTGTACCGCCTCCTTCTCCGCATAAAAAGCCTAAATCTGCTGTTTGGTGTGTGGCCAAGCCAACAGTGCCTGACCCGATAATTCAAGAAGCGGTGGATTATGCATGCTGGTTCGGAGCAGATTGCAAGTCGATTCAACCCAATGGGCCATGCTTTCAGCCCAATACATTGTTTGCACATGCTTCGTATGCTTTCAATAGTTACTGGCAGAACACAAAGGTGAGTGGAGGAACTTGTGATTTTGGTGGGACTGCTATGCTTGTCACTGTTGATCCAAGTAAGTTTTACCATTATATTTACATATTTTATGAGGGGCGTGAGGGGCATTTCCGTTTTTTATATTTATTTATTTATTTATTTTTAAAAAATTAATTAAGAATCGTAAAGGTATTTTGGTATTTTTAATGGTCAAAATTGGTCAACGGTTAAGTTTGACTAATGGTAGCCGGTAGGAGAGGTGAGTGCCAATTAATGAAAAAGTTGAAACCGGATGTAAAAGGGGAAACCTTAGGGGAGTTTGGTGCAATTTGCTCTTTTTTAAATATATAATTATATATATCCTTGTATTGTATTTTATTTTATCTAATTAATATTATCAAACCTAATTATGCATCTATTATATATTTCAGGTTCTGATGACTGCAATTTCATCTACAACTAATTGCTTGAGACAAGACGGGGCCTTATATGAGATTCAGAGAGAGCAATTAATTAAGAAATAAAACCATTTTGTCAAATATAATTTTATTTTTGCAGTATCGGAATTTGTTTGGATTTAGAATTTTTTTTATCTATCATTGAAGCTCTAGCTATTTTAATTTTTCAATGTTTGTATATCAAATCTACTTATACTTGGCACTTGATGTATACATGCAATACTGTGTATTATTATTATTATTTACAGTAGCATTACTGTGTTGATCATGAGGAAATTAAATTACAATTATATAGAGTTCTCAAATTTTTTTTTTTTGGGGTGCGATTAAAACTAATTAGGGTGCATTGGGTTGGGTCATGGACTCATGGGTGTTGTTTTACAAAGGGGTAAATACACTGAGACTCCCTAAAGTTTGGCATAAATACATCTAAAGAGCAAGTTTTCATTTATCTACTTAGACATTTTATTAATGATATAAAATATAAATTAAAAAATAATTTAAAAACAGAAAAATAAAAAAATGTTTTTAAAATTTAATTTTTATTCAGTAACTTCAAATTAAGTTTTTTTTTTTTTTTTTTTTTCACACTACTAGCACCATATAACTGGCATTAATGGCATGTTTGTTACATAAGATTGAACTAATCTTAGTCCAATCTCACATTTGTAGTCTACACAGGATTGGATTTTTCCAATCTCACCATAAAGGTTGGGACAATATTTTGTTATACATGTGTGTTTTTTTTTTTTTTTTTTTTTTTTTTGTCTTTTTTAAATTAAATTATTTATATATTAAATATTAAATTTATTTAATTCATTTTGAAAATTAATTTATTATATTTTATTCCTTTTAATATTAATATAATTTATTTCTAACATTTAAAAAATATTTTTTTAATATCAATTAAAAAATGTTATTTTATTTCAAAAATAATTTTAAATATTTTTTAAAAATAATTATTTTATTCAAAAAAATTTAAATAATTTTAACCAAATTTAATTCAAAATGATTTTATTTTTATTTTATTTGAATTGATTTAAAATGATTTAATTAATTTAAAAATTAATTTAATATAATTTTATACTGACCTCTCATAAAACATAATTATTTTCAATTATTATTATTATTTTTTTCTAATCTCATGTTATATCAAGCTAGAGATAGTATTATATCAATCAAATCCGTACTTCACCAAACATATCACAATATTAATTTAGTTCAACCCTATCCAATCCAATCCCATACAAATAGTCCAATCCTATCCAATCTACTCCCATACAGAAAAATGCCCTAGTGACACATTTCTTTGTGACAATTTTTACATGTATCACCATTGGTATTATTTAGTGACAAATTTTATTTTTTGTCTTTATGTTTTGGTGAAAAATCTCCCTCCAAAATTGTTTGTCGAAAATAATGATTCAACTTAGACTTTTTAAATTAATTTGTCACAAGTAATTAAAAAAATGATAAAGGGTTTTAATTGGGATTTCAATTGGTATATTTTTCTACTTTTAATCTCTCTAATCAGGTATTTTCTTAGCTAATTAGAAAAGTAATTTCAGTTTCTTTGCCAGGCAAGAATTGTCAAGAGTTATTGTGGGTTTTCAATTGGGTATTTTTAAATCCTTGTACGACATGTATTTGTAATTCTCCCTTATGCAAAGTAGTGTTTTTGGCAATGGCGGACCCAGAAAATTTTACAAGATAGGGCACTTGCACGAAATAATAATTATATAAAAAAAAAAATATTGAAAATTTAAGATCCTAATAAAATTAGTTTTTTTTTTAATATAAAAAATATGGTATAATGAAGTTTAGATAAAATAAAACAAATATAATACTTACTCAAGATGAATAAAATAATCTTACATTGAAAAAAAAATAAAAACAAGAAACACAACATTAAAAATAAATAATAACAAGAAAAACAACATAAACAATGGAAAATTATAATCTTTATTCTTAAAAAAATAAATTACAATATAATTTTATAATAAGAAATTTTGTTTTGTATTTATAATGAATTTATTTTAAATTTATACAAAAATAATTTATTAATAAATCTAACTAGATATATTTTAAAATTTTTTATATTCTAATTGTTGGTAAATTATTGATTTATTGATTCTAATTAAATTAAAACTATAAAATAAAGAAAAATACTGAGGATAAAATAAAATAAATCGTAATAATAGATGGATTATTTTAATACAATTAATAAATTTGAGATTTTAGGAATTGATTGGATGTGTTAGGAGTTTTTTTTTTTTTTTTTTTTTTTTTGAAAATAGATGTGTTAGGAGTTAGGACCTAGGTATATCAAACTAAAACTATTAGAAATAAGAAAAATTTAAAATAATAATAAATAATTTAAAATTAAAAAAAATAAATTTTAAAAAATAAAGGCATTAAAAGAATGCAACAACGGGCCTTGAACTCGTACCATTACCAAGCTCCAAAAATTTATTACCAACTATGCTAACATGTTGTATCATTGGTGGTGTTGTTTGATATAAATATATATCATGAATAGAAGAATCAATTTTTTATATTTATTTATAAAAATTGAGGTAGGGCACGGGCCCCACCTAGTCTAAAGGTGGGTCCACCCCTGGTTTTTGGTATGGATCTTGATAAAAATTGACGGTGACTTTCCATTATTTTTTTGTTTTAGTTCGCTTTTCTACATTTGGTTTATCTTTTCTTATGAGCTTCAGTTTTACAGTTAGAATTTCATTAGTGTCGATTTAGCATTAGAAATAGTTGTAATGTAGATATATTTGAACAAATCTTGGTTGTTTTTTGCTTGTTGTTGATACCATCGATGTGTGTCCTGGTATAATAATGTATTGCAATCTTTAAAGTATTTAAATTTCTATTTTGATTTCATTGACTTGCTTTTTTAGAAGATAAAACTTCCTTGGTTTGTTGTGTAATTCATTATGTTTATACTTTGAGTTCTATGATGTTATCATGACTATTTATTTTAATATGGATGATGATTTGGTTGAAGTTTCTCAACTATAGTTTACATTGATGATGTGACCGTTCCATCTAATTTGGCTTTTCTTTCAAGTTTTAATAAAAGCAAAAAGTCAACAAGATTCTATTCGATTATTTGAATTTTTTTCAATCTGCAAAGTGCAAACAAAGCTTCTTGTGATTACCCAAAGTTTCAAGTGGAGACCCATTTGTCTATATTTGCAAAGTAGTGATGCATTACATTGGTACAAATAATTACCACAATTATCATTTGCATATATGATGAAATCGAAGTTAATGTGATATTGACACACTAACTCGTTATTTATATATTTTTATTTTTTGGAAAATGTTCCTTAGACACAAAATGTAAAAGGTAAGTGGATAAAAGGTAATCCACATGTTCCTGGAGAGCTTAAAGTGTGTTATATTATTTCAAGTTTTAAAAAAACGTAATTCCAATTATGAAGTTTTGGTCATGCAACATTTTAGATAGCAAGACTCTGTCCAATGTATCACTGTTGGAGGTGAAATTCCAGCAATCCACGGTCTCCGAGAAAACACAACCACTTACCAAGAACCAGAAGCTTCATGCACTACATTTCATTCAAAATAAGCATGCTTCAATTAAAATGCTTTCCAATAAGGGGCCGTTTGGTATGGGGGCATCTTGGCATGAGAATGAGAATCTGATAGGATTACCATGTTTGTTACAAGGTTTGCAATTTCAGATTCCTAGGAATGTGAATCCCATGGGAATCACATTACCCTCTAAACGGGTAATGTGATTCCCACCCTAGCAGGTGGGTTTTAGATGCCCCTCCATTTGATTCCCACCGTGGGACCTACCTCATTAAAAAAAAAAAAAAATTGTTCTTTTTCTTCTTTCTTCACGCAGGTCAATGATCACACCTCTTCTTCTTCAATTTTCAATTTTCAATCACACCACCTCTTCTTCTTCTTCAATTTTCAATCACACAAACCCTTTAATTCATCCCCAAATCCCAATCTTGTCCAATCGAATCAATTTTTCAAAAACCCAAACCCAAACCTAAATCGATCAATTTTAAAATCGAATCACACCATCTGGGTTTGCTCGATGATGATGACGCCAATGACGACGAGCTTCGACAATGACAAGCTTCTTGGCGACGAAGAGCTTCGACGACAAGCTTCTCGGCAACGATCCAGTTTTTTCTTTTTTGTTTTCTTGATTTGGTTTTAGACAGCAATGAAGATGACGATGACGTGTAAATATGTGATGTTATTTACCTATTTATAATTTTTTTTTTCAAATTAATTTTGACATGTTTTTATATATAAAGACAAAAACATTCCCATACGCAACCAAACACAATTATCTAACATTCCCAGGAATCCGACATAATATTCTCATACACAACCAAACACATGTATACAACTTTCCCAGTAATGTGATTCCTGGGTTTCACATTCCCAGGAATCACATTATTTTGATTACCCCATACCAAACGGCCCCTAAGGCTCTTAAACCCCTGATACCTATATTCTTAGCCATGTTTTTTTTTTTGATATATAGCCATAGCTTTCTTGTAAATGCGAACTCAAATTCAATTGAATACAAGGAGAGAAAGAGAAACCGGTGGCATTTAAAGACAAGTTTCTCACATTTTTCATGCTTACAAAACGCATTTTTTGGAAAAACCTAGATCTGGAATTGGGGTTCAGATCGTGGAGACGATTGGGAAACTCTTGCAACCACAACTTACTTTTAAAATAATAATAAAAAAAATCTTTTAACTTTTTTTAAGTATTACACAACTTTTAACTTAATATATTTATATTTTTTTTCTTAATTTATTAATTTTAAGTAGGGGTATCAAAGTAATTTCATAATTTCATTATAAGTCAACGTCTAAGTGCTTGTTTGGTTAGGCTTTTGAAAAACCTATATTGGTAAAAGATTTACTTGCAGTAGATCTATTAGAAATAAAGTTTTTGAAAAAAAAATTATAGTTGTTTGGTTGGTAGACTTTTTTTTAAAAAAATGTCTATTTGTAGAAGCACCTCCATATGAGCTTTTGCCTAGTAGAGGTTTAAACTCTACTAGCTTCTACTTAATTTAAAATAGACAATCTCAAAAGCTCAACCAAACAACTTAAAAAAACTTAAATAGATGTTGGTAGATCTTTTGAGACAGTAGAAAACTTAACCAAACAAGCACTAAATCAATTATCAACTATGACCAATTTGGTATTACTGAAAAGTCGAGGACCAATTTGGCACTTGGAAAAAAAAGATGAGGACCAACTTGGTCACTTATGTAAAAGTTGCAAACTACTTGAAATTTTAAAAAAAATTATGGGACCTATTTGGTAATTGCCCACTTGATTATTATGGATGGAGGGAGGAAGGTTGCACTTTTTAAATGTTATTGGATTGATATAAAGTCCAATCGAGGAACAAAGAAAGACGAGTTAAGTTTTACACTTGTAAATCCTAACTGGTTGCTAAAAACTGAAGAACCATTCATACTTGCATCCCAAGCAATTCAAGTGTTCTATGTTAAAGATCCAGTGGAAATGAATTGGCATGCAGTTGTCTTTATTAAGCCGAGAGATCTATATGGTATGGATGAGGTTGCAAATGTTGGAGATTTGTATGTAGAAAATGAAGGTGGCAATATAGAAAGTTTTCAAGAATTTATGGACAACACATATGATGTCAGAGACAATATGTCTGGGAGAATGCTTGACTCACCTTTGAACATCATAGAGGAGAATGATACAGATGATGAATATGGGGATGCAACTGACAAATAATTTTGATGTTTATTTTTATTTAACTTCTATTGCTTTTCAATTTATTTTTTGTTCATGTTACTAAGTTTGTTTATATTATGGTTTTAGGTGATTGATGTGAACATCAGAGCATAAAATACATGGATTTATGTTTATATACTTTATAAATCTTAGACTTTGTTTTATTTATACCATATACATACACATGGCTTTAAGTTTATATATTTTTTAAATCTTAAGATTTTGTTTGATTTGAAAAGTATTGAAACAAATCTGTATTCATCTATGACACAAGTTTATATTATGCTTGAAAGTATCTATTTTACAGTTAGATGAGTTGATAACGAAACACATTTCATAGATAAATTAAAACTAAATAATATTATATTTCCTTACAAAAGCAATATTGATAGTAGCTTATGTTAGAGGTTGATAAAAAAATTTTATTTTCATTATTACAGTAATGTTTAGTTTTTGATTTATATTTTCATATATTTATATAAATATTTGTTGATAATTTTAATTGAACTTCTTCAACAGGCCGGAAATGCCGACAAAGAAAATGTTGAAACGTAAAAGAGATTAACAAGATATTCAACTGTTGGCTAGAAGGGGTCATGCTGACATTTCCAAACATAAAAGCAACATATATCAAGTTGTTGGGTCAAAGGGTTATCAATGTTCCAAAAAATATGACCAACAAGCAAATTCTTGAAAAATGAATTACCAATTACATGGTTGGAAGTAGGAAGGACATACAACTAAGGGTTGAAAGAGGTTTAGTTAATAGTTTAAAGAATAAGAACAACATACAGCAAATGGTTGGAAAAAAAGATTCTACAATCCTAGAAAACATGAACAACATAGAATTGGTAATGAGGGTGCTACCAACAATCTTAAGACTCAGATTAACATGAGACATGTGGTTATAAGGGGAGTAGTCAACAATCTAGAAAATATGAGTGATGATTTTGAGACTGAGAAACCTTCTAACCATGATATTAATAAAACTCAAGATGATGCTGGCCATGAATCTCCCAAACCTATTTATAATTATTTATGAAATTCTGCTTTATATTTGTTTGAATAACGTTGTTTTTAAGTTTAATTTCTATTTTGATTATAGGTTCTGCTCTTAAGAAGACTCGTAGTCGAACATGTTTGCAATGGTTACATTTGAAAAGGACCCTATCCAAGTCAAACTCAATTAGCTTTGTCAACCTATTGGAGAACATAGTAAACAATTAGGACAGTACATTAGTTTCATCGTAAGTGATTCAATAATAGTGGCCTTTACCTTTGAGGATTGGAGACATATGTCGTAGGAGACAAAATTTCATATTTATGACATAATAAAGGTATTATGAATTCTTGATTTTTTTTTCTTTTAGTTATGCATATTAATTTATTAGTTATAAGAATTTATTCCAACAATTTTAACTTCATGTTCATTAGCCATAACTTCATCTCATATAATTTATGTTGGCTATATATGGAGTTTTTTTTCTGGTAGGCACACAACTGTGAGCATACTTATAGTACATTTATCCACCTCATCACTTTTTACCAGAAAAGGCAATGCAATTGGGTCAAATAATGCCGACATGACAAAAAGTGATGAGGTGGTTAAATGTATTATAAGTATGCTCACAGTTGTATGCCTACTAGAGAAAAACTCGCTATATATGTATAATTGATTTCTTTTCTTTTTTGAGGACATAATGTATAGTTGATTTCTAACCTAATCTATTGTCATGACATAATGATCATTAATATATGTTAAGCTAAATTTAATATTGATTGGATCATATTGAAGATTGGATAAATAAAAAGATAGATTACTTTGGCGTCAGCGAAAGTATACAATGAAAAAGAAATATGAGAAGTCAAGAAATGATAAGGAGAAAATTTCTGAACTTGTAAATGATGTGGGGCAAGTTCAATGGGATTGGCTGGTCAAGTTTTGGAATTCTGAGAAGGGAAACATAAGAATTTAATTTGATTGAGTTCTCAAGTTTTTGTTTATCTCACATATTAATTTTAAATTCTATAATATGACAATTATTTTAATTTATTAATGTTTTATAGGATCGTGCAAACACAAATAAAAAAAATTATGGCCAACTGAAAATGCATCATACTGGTGGAACAAAAAGTTTTGCTAGACTTAGAGATGAGTTGGTAAATACTCGTATGTTGTATATTTTAATTAGTAATTGATAGTAAACATTTATTAATGCAAATATATTTATATTTATAGAAAAAACAAGACACCGAAGGAAATGAGCCAGACAAGATAACAATATTTAAGGTCACTTACACTAGGAAAATAGACAAGTCTGTTGACCCAACGGTTGCAAGTGCAATGGTAAGATGCGTTGAAAACAAACAGTCACATTTCTTAATTATATTTTTGCTTTAATACTTGATTTTTTAAGTTATGTTATATTGATAAGTAATCTAAGAAGCACGGATACGGACACGGACACGGACACTGGGACACGACACGA
This sequence comes from Acer yangbiense, assembly GCA_008009225.1. NCBI lineage: Eukaryota > Viridiplantae > Streptophyta > Magnoliopsida > Sapindales > Sapindaceae > Acer > Acer yangbiense. The sequence goes on along the minus strand of CM017767.1, from coordinate 19,935,222 downwards.
TACGACATGGGGATATGGCAAATCTCCAAAAACTAGGATACGGACACGGCAGGATACATCAATTTAAATAATATATATATATATATATATTTAAAATACAAAAGTCACATAAAAGGCAATCAATTTAAAAAAAAAAAAAAAAACGGCAGCAAGCTTACGGAAGATGAGAGTTGTACGAATTTGAAGATGAGAGTTAAAAGATGAGTTTGAAGATGTTTACATACCAGGTATGCAGATCGACTCGAAATTCTTCTTCTTCCTCTTCTCTTTCCTTCTCTTTCTTCTTCTTCTTCTTCCTTCTCTTATTCTTTCTTGTTTTTTTCTTAAGACCAAACGGTAGAATGAGATGAAGAATTGAAAGAAACTAAGAAAGGAACCCTAACTAAAATCGATTTGAATCTGAGAGATTAGAAACTTTGACCCTAAAACTTTTTAAAATTAGAAAATTGACCCCTTTTTTTTAAAAATAATTACACAATTGCCCCAAACGTGTCCCAATCCATATCCTTTCCGTGTCCGTCCGTGTCCAAGATGTGTCCTTGCCGTGTCCAGAAGTCAAACTCACCGGAAAGTCAACGGACACGTGAAATCACATGTCGGACATGTATCCACGCGTGTCCAACGTGTATCCGTGTTTGACACACGTTACCTCCAAAAAATGGCGTGTCCGTGCTTCCTTGTAACTAATGTACTTTTTATTATGTTTGATGTAAAATTTGCATGTGTATGAGGTATAAAGTATCATGTCTACCATCTTCATGTGCTTTTGTATGTGTCTGTTGTATCATATACTATTCAGTTCACAACAAATTGTAGTGTGTGTATTTAAATAATGTGGTGTGTGAAATTGAGATGATTGTCTATGATGATATTGTTTGATTGTTGTTGTTGCAAAAATAAATTTAATGTGATATATATTCATTTAAATTGGATATTATGTAACTTATATATATCATATAATTAAATTAATTTCTTTATTGTTTGTTCATCATTTTCTTGTTTACACAAGTTTTAAAACACTCAATGTAGAACCCAGTCGTCTATTTTGAAGGTTCGGGCCTGAACATCTTTGTTGTAATGCCTAGCTACCCGTTTGTTGATACTCTGACACTCTGCCAATCTGACCAGTGCTTTATCCCTTTTTCATCTAGCATGTCGAGCTCATTTAGAAGTATTTGCTTATTTTGTTCTTCAGTCAAGTACTTGTGCCTTGTTGAAGGTACGTTCAACTCGACTAGAATAACTGCCTTGGCTCCATAATTGAGCAAAAATGGAGTAGCATCGGTCGAAGTCCTTATGGTCATTTGATATGACTATATGACTTCTGGAAGTTTGTCAGCCCAGAAGCCTTTTGCCACTTCTAACTTCTTCTTCAATGTCCTAATGATGGTCTTGTTGGTCGATTCGTCTTGGCCATTCGACTATGGGTATCAAGGGGTTGAAAAGTGGATCTTGACTCCCCACTCCTCACAGAAGTTTTGGAAGTTGAATGAGATGAACTGGGAGCCATTGTCGGTCACAATTTCGTTTGGAGTACCAAATTACAAATGATGTTTTTCCAAAGAAAGTTTTTTACCTCGGCATATTTGATGCTTTTGTAAGCCTCTGTTTCAACCCACTTCGTCGACTGGTAGAGTCCATATTCCTTGTATTGAATTGTTAACCATACACAACATTTCTTTCTTAGCCTGCATATGTGCGCTAAAAGAAAACTCAACAACAAAGTCAGCTAATACTCGAGACTTGATCGCAGTAGTTGGTTGGTAAGTGATGTCATGCTCACTGAGTTTGACCGCTCACCGAGTTAGTCGACCAGATAATTCTAGTTTGTGAATCACATTTTTCAAAAAGGATGTTAGTCGACCGCCAATATGTGGACACATTCCGGCCCTCCGGGTATGTGTTCCCCATAAACGTAAGGAAGGGGATGGTGAGGATCTAGTGGGGGAATTGCATTGCTTCCTGCCTAAAAAGATTCACCTCACCTATCTATCTCACCACAAGATGAGGATCGGCTCTTAGTTCTCTCACTTAGAGTCATTAGGAATACTACTTGGCTACATGTTGTGAGCTCTCCGGAGCATATAGTGATAGGAATACTACTTAGATACTTGTGTAAGCTCCCTGAAGTATTTTCCCTTTCAATATACGAGGAGTTATTGTTATTTTCCCTTTGTTCCCCTTTATTATGCATATAAAAGAACTAGACTTTGGTCCTGTAGGTCCTAATTCTTTCACTTATTCATCTTATGTGTAGAGAGACTAGAGAAGCACCTAAGTCCCAGTCCCTAAAGAGATATTTTAGAGTCCCTAGCTGCTGAACATCTAGTTCTCTCCCCCTAAACACATAATCCTACCGGGAGGGCACCAATACCCCTCAACCAATTGTTGTTTATCGGTTCCCAATGGATTTTTTTTTATAACAAGCATTTTTTTTTCTTCCAAACATTTTATTGAAACATTGTCAGTAATTCATATTATTGAATTATGTCTTACGCTTCATGCTCAAGCCTTCATGCATTTTAAATTTTGGGAAGATACTAATGATAGTTTGTCAATTTAACACTAGAACGTAACAAACCTAAAGGCAAGGGTTAGAAGAGGGGGGAAGATGGTCTGTGTGAATAGGTTATACTACTTTTTTCATGAGATAATAAACTAAGCACTAATGCAAATAAGAGGGGGGGATGTGTGGGGTCCCTCAGCTGGCGGTGAATCGACGTCAACGATAGTGAAGATGAATAACATGGACACTGAAACATTTGAAACGTCAACAACCACACCAGAAATGGAAGACAATGTATGACCAAGGTAGTCGAATCACGTGGGGAAAAACAAAGAGCCAACCGACACCGAGGACACCTAGATGTTGGTCGCTAGTGTCTTTTGAATGTCGTGAAGCTGGTGGTGAGGCATCAATCGTTGGCGTTCGGTGTGGAAGTGGGAAGCGGTTGCTGGATTTTTGGTTGCTGGATTTTTAGTCTAGATCTACAACGATAGAGGCAGATCAGAGGTGAACGATGAAGAAGAAAATGTTGATCAATGGTTTCTGGTGTTGCTAGTGTCGTCTGGTGGTTGTCATATGTGGTGGCCAAAAGTGGCGTGTGGACTGCAGTGCATAAAGGCTGAGCATGGGATTTCTTATGTTGAATTGTTTGGCTGATTTGGATTTCATGGGTTCAATTGCGAAAGTGTGGGTAGAGTTGTAGAAGTGTCTATGGATGCATTGTAGCTCTGATACCAAACCGATGTAAGATAAACAATAGAATTAAGGACTGGATACATAATTTAAAGGAAATGGAGAGAATTAGGCTTTGAAAACAGAGAGTGAACAAAAATGGGAGAAATTCAGAAGAAACATGAGATTGAGAAACATATTATTCATTCAATTCAATATTCAAGTCCGATTACAAAAGGCTCTGAAGAGGCCTTTTATAGTTGCTAACATGAAAGATATAAACACCTAACCCTATAAAGATAAATTAAACCTAAAATAATCTTATAAGGAGATAATTATTCTCAAGATAAACACAATATGATAATTACTAAGTGGAAATAGGCCTAAATAGCACCAAATCCATAGTGATTTTTAGGAATAGCACTAGAATAATAATTTGAGTTTAAATGGCACCAACGGACAAAAATACCATGACCTTATTATTTTATTACTTTTCTGCAATTAGGTTTATTTATTTATTTGAAAAACCTCTATTGATAGAGGATTAATGGAAATCTTCCATCAATGGAAGTGGAACAGACCTCCAATAGAGGTCGAACGACCAGGTAGAACGATTGGAGGTCTGGTCGACTTTCATTAGAGGTCAATTTCGACCTATAAAGAGGTCAAACTCGACCTCCATGTTGATGAAGAAGATGAAAACAAAATTGGAAAATTTTATATTTTGCCCGGTAAGTCTCAGGATTATCAAAAGTACACAATAAGTCCTGGAAATTACAAAATAAGTCTCGGAAATACAAAATAAGTATAAAAAATACACAAATAAGTCTCGGAAACACGAAAATAAGTCTTAAAAAAACGAGAGACTTATTTTTGTGATTGTGTTTTAAGAGTATTTTTGTTAGATAGTAGGGGAGTTGCTAGAAATTTTTTGAATCCTAACTACTAATATCTAGATAAAACATCTAATAATGCTTAGTTAATCTATTACATAATGTTTGTGGATCAATTCCCACAAGAAAAAGCATGTAGGAAACTGCACTTGATCGACTTTGTGTGTGTATATTTAGTGGCGGATCCAGAAATTTTAACGGGATGAGGCACTTGAATAAAATAACAATTATATAAGTAAATCCTGAAAATTTAAGGTCATAGTTAAATTCGTTTTTTTATATAAAGAAAAATTGATAGTGTAATGAAGTTTAGATAAAATAAAACAAGTACTCAACATAAACTAAAAAATCTTACATTAAAAAAGAAATAAAAACAAGAAACAAAATATTGAAAAATAATTAATAATAAGAAAAACAACATAAAAAATGAAAATTACAATATTTATTCCTTAAAAAAAAAAAATTACAATATAATTTTATAAGAAATTTTGTTTTGTATTTATAATGAATTCACTTTAAAGTTATATAAAAATAATTGATTAATAAATATTACTAGACATGTGTTGACGGTGAAATTTGGATTACCACGTGCTCAACAATTATATCAAATTAAATAGAAAACAAGAAGATAATTAATGCATGCAAGAGACAGGTTTTATGTGGAAAACCTTTGAATGGGAAAAAACCACAGCGCCCCAGAGGGCAGAGAAATAATACTATGAATCATTATTAGGTTACACACTCAGTTCTCTCACACAATTGCTCTCCTTTCTCTCAAGATTTTCAAACCCCTTTCTCGTGAAGCAGATGGTTCTATTTATACATGATAACTAGGGTTTCTCTCAGTTTCTGCTGTGTTGATGATGTGATTTCCTTTTTGATTTGTGTTGGGAATATGATGTTGTAATGGATTGGGATTTATTTCCTATTTGGACTTCTCTTGGTCGAGATCGGCTTATTCTTCTCTTTAAGTCGCAATGTCTCTTAAGTCATTCCCCTTGGATAACTCTTCGTTGTAAGGAATCTGCTGGATTGAGGATATTGTCCGTGTTCAGCCGAGTAGGTTTTACGCGGCGAACACCCCCATCCCTTTTAGTTAATTTCCTTCGGCGAACATATTTCTAACCTTGGCAAGTACATCTTTGACCTTCACTAATCTGAACGACGTGGCTTGATTGCGCGTTGACTGGTCTGTTTTCTCTTTGACTTGGTCAAAAGGTGACATGGCAATATTTATCTCCGTATTTTTTGACTTCTTTGATGACGTGTCTTATTGTCGAATATATACATACAACATGTTTTTGAATTTTTAATTCTTCTAATTATTATTAAGTTATTAACTTATTGATTATAAATAACTTAAAACTATAAAATAAAGAAAAATACTAAGGATAAAATAAAATGAATCATAATAGATGGATTATTTTCATACAATAAATTAAAATTTGAGATTTTAGAGTTTAATTATTGGATGTGTTAGGTATGTTAAACTGAAACTATTAGAAATAAGAATTTTTAAAATATATATATATATGAAAAGTTCATGATATTAATAGATAATGTAATATAAAATAAAATTGAATTAAGTAAAATAAATATTAATTTTTTTTATTAAAATACATATTTCGCTTGAAAAAGTTAAGCATTGGGAATTGAACCACCACCACCCAATTGTATGTGTTAGACTATATAAACTTAAATTTTTAAACTTTTAAATTTAACTATGCATTTTTAATTCAATGATCAATGATCGAGACAATTAGTGATTCGACGTTCATTTTAAACTCTTAGATTAAATGTATTTAAGTATTTAACTAGTGGTTGGACGTAAAAATTAAAAGCTTAACTTACAAATTTAAATTCGCTTAGTGTGATCCTATATAAAATTGAATATACTAGATTGAAAACTGGTCGTAATTTTCACTATAGAAAGATTTTTGGCATAAATTTACTTGATACCATTCCAAGAAAGTTTCTACATATTTCAAAACCCTTAAGAAGATATTTGATAAATTTTAAAACCAAACCAAATAAGTCTTTACTCAACTCAAATTAAAACACTAGATATCATAATGCTATTAAGCTAAACTAACCAGGTTTTAGATCATATCCTTACATTTGGGTATAAAATCAATTAAAAGAATTAAATAACACATAATTAACACAACCCAAAAATTAATCTAAAATTCAATTTAGGTACGAACAACTCACTTGTCATGACGTGGTTTACTCATTAAGAGTAAATTACCCTGGTGGCCATTAATTCTAGGCATAAATACCAGTTTAGGCATCAACAATTCCAAACGCACCAAATTGGCCACTATTGGCACACATATTGTTAACGGTAGCCATTTTACCAAATTTCCGTCCAATAACGGAATGGCTGATGTGGCAAACAAAATTCCTTATATCTACATGAAAAGCCATTTTTGCCCTTAACATTTAACAAAAGCCATCAGTGTCCTTACCATTTACACAGTTTCAAATTAGGGCTCAAATTTGGGAATTATTTGGTTTGGTTTCTTGAAAGAATCAGGGCTCAAATTTGGGATTAATTTGGTTTGGTTTCTTGAAATTAGGCTTCCATTTCTTCTTGTCGATTTCTTCTTGTTTGAAAAATTGAAGACACAGTGGGGTAGGGCTGTCTAAAGGACGGGGACGGCTGGTTTGAGAGATGGTCCCAAAGAACAGGGAAAATAGACATGAGGGCTTTAAGAGGTAAGATTGGTTGGGTAAGGCTATCTGATTTGGGTTCAAATTAAATCACTTTTGGAATACTATGTGCTATACACAAACTTGTTTTGGTAACTTTGACACTTGTAAATGTGCTATATATAAGTTTGTTAAGTTATTGTTTGATTTGGAAATGCTAATTTTTAAGTTCTTGTTTTGGAACATTGAACCATGTTTGTGTTGTATTTATGCAGCCAGTGGATTCTTCGATCCCTACACCAGGGTTGTGTATCATGGTGGTATGTTTGTTTATGCTGATGACAACATAGTGGCCTACACAGAAGGCTTATGTGATATTTTCAAGGAAGCTCACATCATGTCCATTATGGATTTGGATAAGATGTGTGAGAAGCTTGGTTATGAAGAACATGCTTTTTATTGGTATGTTACTCCTGTGAAGTCAATTGAAGATGGATTGGTCAAGCTTAAAGGGCATGATGATATAACTAGAATGTTGAAGGAGTTAGCTGGAGACAAAAAGGTAACTGTTTTATTTGAACATTTCCGTGGTGTGAATATAAGGAAAGCTCCTAGTGAAGGGTCATTTGTTCCAATGGAAGAAGAAGAAGTGTTGGCTAAACAGGGAGAGGTAGCTGCTGGTTCTGAGGGTTTATGTGAACATAAAGGGGTGGAAGAAACAGAAGCTACCATTCATGCTGAAGATGTACTATATGCAGATGCATGGAGTTCTGACAGTGATAATTCCATAGATTTTGATGATGATTTTGAGGAACCTGAGTACATGGAGACATTTTAAGACGAAGAAGTGGAAGTTAAGGGTGTTATCTTTGATGAGCCAAATGTTGATGATGAAGAACATAATGAATAGCCATTTGTTAATGATAGAGAATTGGATGATGAGCAGAAGCAAGTTTTGAGAGAGCTGAGAAGACTTAATAGAAAGAGGAAGAGTTAGAGGACAAAATTGAGGCCCAAATATGAGTTGTATGATGGTGTTTCTGAGTTGAAAGATGTTAAATTAGAGGTGAGTCAGGTTTTTGCAAGTTCAAAAGTGTTTAAGGAAGCTGCTTAGGAATATGTAATTAGGTGTGGAAGAGTGATCTGGTTTCCATGCAATGAGAAGGGGAGGGTGAAAGGCATTTGTAAGAGGAAGAATACTAACTGCCCATGGTCTATTTGGGCTTCAATGTATGAGAAGAATTCAGGTGCATTCATGATCAAGACCCTAAATGACAAGCATACATGCCCACAGATTAACAAAAACAGATATGCCTATAAGGTTTTCATTTATTGATTGGCTTATTTCGTGGACAAACAACATGTTGGGGTTTATTGTGTAAGGGCAGTTTAGGTGATTGAGGATCAACCTCAAAGGCCCTTTCAAGACCTCAAGGGACAAGCACGCCAAATGTATAATCTCTAGTGTTTAGTTTTCTTTGAAGAGATTTAGATTGCACACACACACTTAGTATACTTGCATTTGTGTGCATACTTTTCACATGTCACATTTCACAATTGCACTTTAATGTTTTATTTTGTGTGTGCTTATGTGCCTTGTAATTCGTTTCCCGATATTGTTCGGAAACGTCTGCGCATGCATTTGTATGTGCTTGGTTTTACATAAAGTCTGCCTACGGAGAATGCCCTTGGCTTCTCCTTTGGTTTCACCACTTTTGGTGAATCAGCGGTTTGATCGGCGGCCTGGCCATCGAATGGAAACCGCCGTTTCAATCCAGAAAGGTCTGGAGTGATTCTACGGTTATGATTGACGGACACGACTGCCGTTCGAAACCACTGATCATACTTGATTGATTTAATCTCTCGGGTTTGATTCTACGGTTGGTTCGGCTGTTTCGAAACCGCCGAATGAAACCGCCGATGATGCTCTGTTCTTCTCAGGCTCAATTCGGTGGTTGTAAATGGCGGCCTGGCCACCGAATGAAACTGTCGATTGTGCGTTTTTAGGGGTAAACTTGTCTTTTCACATGCTCTGTTTTTTATGCCTATAAATACATCACTTTCTCATCTCTCTGAACCTAGCTCTTTCAAGATAAGAACCCTAAAGTCTAAAGAGAGGTTTGAGAGAGAAAAGGCAATCAAGATTGCTCATTTAAACACTCAAAACCATTTTCATTTGCATTAAACTTCAACTAGCATCTTCTAGCATATCTAGGATGCTTGCTTGCATGGGTCTTTCATCAACACACTTGCTTTGGTAAGTTCTTCACTATTATCATATATAATTAGTGTTTTATTTATTAAGGCATCTCTTTTATTACTTGCATGTTCTTAGATTAATATCTAATATTCAAGATAGAGATTGTTGTGTTGATATGACTGAGTGTTGTATTGTGATAGCTATCTAGGTTTTCTTAATTTATGTTTAGCTAAGCTATTTGACATGTCATCTAATTTTTAATATCTAGGATTGAATTAATTGTAAAATCATCATCCTAGATAAGCATATAAGGTTACCTAGCTCTAAATTGCATTTTGAATATCTCACGTATTCACATAGGTTTTATTATCTCTTCTTAGAGAATTAAGTCTTGTGTTGTGACCGGGATTAAGTTGCTTAAACCGCAAGCAATTGGACTAGGTCCACTTATACCGGGATTAGGTAGGTGTGTGATTACTTACTGGGATTAGGTTGTAATCTTTAACACATTTAGTGGATTCGAGGTTAGAGTGTGGCACACTTATTAGCCCGTGGTTTTTCCCGTGAGGGTTTCCACGTAAAAATCAAGTGTTATTTAATTTCCGCATTTTATACTTGATTTATTGCTTTATCTAGTTTGGGGTAATTTTGTAATATTGACTATAGACGAAAATTGGGTAATATTGTTTAAAATCTATTCACCCCCCCCCCCCCCCCCCCCCCCCCCCTATATAGTTTTATACACACCGTGCAATATTTGTTTCAATGCCAATTCAGATTAGCTGTCTAGAAGGTACACTACTTGGAGGAAACTTCAAAATGAGTGATTTTTTAGGCCAAGTGAGGAAAGATTTTGTTGTGCAGCCTTTTAGAACTCAAGTTTACAGGGCTAAGTTGAAGGCATGTGAGATTATTGAAGGTAGCTTATCTACTAAGTATTCAAAATTATGGGATTATGCTGAAGAACTGAAGAAAACAAACCCCGGATCTACTATTATGATTGACACAGAATTGGTGCCTGATGACAAGAATAAGTTTAAGAGAATTTTTTACATTTGCTTCAATGCTTGTAAGCAAGGTTAGTTGCATGGGTGTAGGAAGATCATTGGGTTGGATGCTTGTCATGTGAAGTCTTATCACAAGGTACAACTACTGTGGGCTATAGGTATTGATGCCAATAATGGGTACTATCCCATTGCTTATGCTGTAGTTGAGAAAGAATGGCATGAGAGTTGGATTTGGTTTTTGAAGTTATTAAAGGAGGATCTGAATTTGGAAGATTCTTTAGGCATCACATTCATAACTGACAGACAAAAAGGTCTTGTTAAGTCAATTGACGACATATGGCTTACTTGTGAACACAGATTTTGTGTTAGGCATATGTATGCTAATTTCAAGAAGAAGTTCAAGGATGACATAATCAAGGGTAAAGTGTGGAAGGCAGCAAGATCAACCAAAGTTGAAGACTTCCAAACCTGTATGGCAGAAATCAATGAGTTGAATGAGAAAGCATGGAAGTGGTTGAATGGAATTTCTCCAAGTCAGTGGTCAAAGAGCTTTTTCTCGGTTCACTCTAAGTGTGACATGACACTTAACAATCTTTGTGAGATTGTAAATGGAGACAGAAAGGTGTTTGAAGCTAGGAGTTCTCAAATATACTCACTGTTGGAGATGCTTCGTATCAAGATCATGAATCGAAGGGCAAGTAGAAGAGCAGACTTGGAGAGGTGGTATCAAGACATTGGCCCTAAAATTTTAGAAATATTGGACCTGGAAGCAAAGAAATCTGGGAATTTTGTGGCTCATTGGGGAGGTTAGGGACATTACCAAGTGAGCATCAACCAAACACCTATTTCTATGGTGAACTTGAAAGGAAAAAATTGCACTTACAGGAAGTGGAATCTCATTGGGATACCCTGTCAACATGCAGTTGTAGCCATCTATAGTGAATATGAAGATCCAATGAAGTATGTGGACATCTATTACCACAAATATAGCCAAATGAAGTGTTATGGTGATGTTATGTATGGGATCAACATGGAGAAGTATTGGACTAAAACAGGAAGGCCACCATTAGTACCACCCAAGATTGTCAAACAACCTGGTCGTCCGAAGAAGTTGAGGATTAGAGAGATTGGTGAAACACCACCAAGTCAGAGAAAGTTCAAGCAAGTGCACAAGTCATACATATACGGTTCTTGCAAGCAAGAAGGTCACAACTACAAGAGTTGTTCCAAGCGTACTGAGCTTGTATCAACAATCAACAAAAAGGTGAAGTCCTAAATTGTAAACCCTTTTATTGCTATTCCAAACTTAATTTTTTCTAACAAATTTCTATTTCACAGAAAACAACCCAAACAACCCAGAGTAGCATAAGCCATTTATCTCCAAACGAAGGTAGCAATGCCCTTGAAACAGACCATGGCGAAGATGATGCTGAGGTAAATTTCTAAGACTATATCATAAATAGCTTAAAATGAAGAATCTGGTTGAGTTGAAGTATCTGGTTCAGGTGCAGGTTCAGAATGAAGATTTCTTTAGTGAAATGATTCGTTAAACTGCTACCCAAAATGAAGCCATGCTGTCAATCTTGAAGACCTACAAAGAAATGGCAGTGAAGAACAAGAAGAAGAAGAAGACCCAATGAAGTGCCAATGAAGATGTTAATTACTGTCAACTTAGGATTTTTTTGAAGATGTTTAAATTAAATTAGAAGAATGCCAATTGTTTTTGTGGTGTTTTGTTAAAGTTGTGTCTTGTTGATGTACAAAATAAACAAGATTATTTGGTTGGTACGTTTGGAATATGTTTTGTTAATGAACAGTAATATTTGCAATCAAATTATGGAATTCAAGTTGTTTGCTTATGCTTGAAATGTCTCCATTTTGTTGGTTATGCTTGAAATGTCTCCATTTTTGTTAGTTCTCAATCAAAGCTATTTTTTGTAATCTCAAATTTGTTGCAAACATGTCATTATGGAATAAATGGAACCTCTTAAAAACAATTGGCATTCAACAGAAAATTATCTTACAACCTCTTTCATTCAACAACCTCTTACAAAAAAACATTTTCTTTATACATAATTTGTTACATTCAATCACACCTTTAATAGTTCTTACTTTTACACAACAATAACATCCTAAACCAAATCCAAAAATTACACAGAAAATAATAGCAACACCCAAAATGTATCTTAGATAACTAATATCATCTTCCTTCTTCTCCAATGCCTTCACCAAGTCTTGAACAATGCAAACTCCATTGGACTTCCTCCCTTGCAACCTCGAAACTACTGCTGTCAACCCACTCGAAATAACCACACCCCTTAACATTTCCATTTTGCAAACTTAAACAAAGAAATTGAACACAAATGGAAATGAAGAAATTGAAGCAAAGTTTCAAAAATGAGTTGAAATTTACCACAAAATTGGGGCAACCATAAAACCTTCTTCCTAGGTTTCGAATAGTTGTTGAAGTCCTTAACTTAGCATCTAGCCCACAATCGCACTTCCTTGAACCAGAGCTCACGTCCTCGCCATCACCATCTGGAAAACTTGCATTCATGGCAAAAATTTGTGAGCTTGAAGGAACCCTAACGCGCCTTGAAGCCACAACAGGAAGAAATCGAGAAGAAGAAATTTGAGCCCTAATTCTTTCAAGTAACCAAACTAAATAATTCCAAAATTTGAGCCAAATTTGAGCCCTAATTTGAAACCGTGTAAATGGTAAGGACATTGATGGCTTTTGTTAAATGGTAAGGGCAAAATTGGCTTTTCATGTAGATATAAGGAATTCGGTTTGCCACATCAACCATTCCGTTATAAATTGGACAGAAATTTGGTAAAATGGCTACCGTTAACAATATGTGTGCCAATAGTGGCCAGTTTGGTGCGTTTGGAATTGTTGATGCCTAAACTGGTATTTATGCCTAGAATTGATAGCCACCAGGGTAATTTACTATTTTTAACCAACCAAAATTGCTACTGCAGATATTATGTCTGAATTCATAAATTTTACAGAAAAATGTGATATATCATCATCATCATTTTTGCAAGGAAAAATTCATCATTTTAAGAATTAAAATTTTGAAAGCAACACCATCGACAATATTTTTCTCTCAGAGTCAACAAGCTGTCATGCTTTGTATAATTGTATCTTGTTGTAAATAAATTGAAGAACCGATGAAGTAAATAAAGAAAAGAGATGCGGAGAGAGAGACGAGAGAAAGAGTTTGCCTTTTGTATTGATCTATGGATAGCTCTGATTCAACAATAACCTTTTAATTTATGATAGAAAGCCATATATATATACAGTCTTTCTATTGTTAGTTCGTTTTGACAATAAATATATCAGGACGAAGAATGTAGACCATAGATTATGGAGAAATTTTGACAAGTGCATACACTTTGAGTCAAGGTATGTAAATCTAATGGTCCACATTTTTCGTCCTGATATATTTATTGTCATGACGAACTGATAACAAAAAATCTGTTTTTATATATTTATATACATGTAGGCAAAGTATATGGCAACGTTCATCACCTCTTAAAGTCTTAATCACCAAAAAGAAGTCCACCGCCTCTTAAGGGCTTAATCATTAAGTAAGAAGGAAATGCTTCAAGCGGTGGAAGGTCACCTGTGTTATAACACTCTCTCTTGGATTTCTAGCTATCACTTGTATTTTAATTTTCTAGGAAAAACCTATGGGGACAAAACCTCTGCAAAATATATACAATAATCTTCTGGATTTTGTGGTGTTGGATATTCTCAAAACTGTCTCGTTAAAAACCTTGTCAGGGAAACCCAGTGGGACAAAACTTGATCAAAGGGAAAAAGAAAGTATAGTGCACATATGTCTAGGATTAATGTTTTCTTCAAAACTTTGTTTACATTTATACTTTGCTAGGAAAAACCCTAGTGAGATAAAAGCCTCATCAAAGATATCCATTAATATGTCGGATCATTATTTATGATAATCTTCTGGATCAAGGTAACATATATATGATGATTAGCAAGATCAAAGTAATATTTACAATGATCTTCTTGATCAAGATAACATATATACGATGATCTACTGGATCAATGATGATCTTTATAGATCAAATGATTTTTGGGTGTGATTAGAGAATTGCCTCATTAAAAACCTTGTCAGGAAAACCCAACGGGACAAAAACCTAATCGAAAAGAAAAAGTGTACAATGCACATATGCCTAAAAATAACTAATATACTTCATTTGATATGCTCTCCCTGATGGAACGCTCCCCGTGATAAAATTCTTTTGAAGCAATCGTCTAGATTGCTAAACTGACGCACACTAATGCTTATTTCATGAAATGCAATAACATCATAAATGATTAGAGGGAGTATAAGCAAGGACTTGCTTTATAAAGCTTTATTAAATTGATGTGCCATTATAAGTAAAAATATATCTCGTTTGTGAACGATCCTTTTGTGGATCATATAGATATCCGACATTAGCATAACCAAGTAAATTTGAAAAATTGTTAGATTTTGTATAAAATAATCCTAAATCTTTCGTTCCATGTAGGTAACGAAAAAGATGTTAAATCTCATTCCAATATCTTTGAGTTGGTGTTGAATTGAATCTCGTAAGTACATTCCTAGAGAATGCATTATCTGGTCTAATACATTGATCCAGATATAACAAAGCACCAATTGTACTAAGATACGATACTTCAGGACCAAGTATCTTTTCACCATTTTTTTATTGGTTGGAATAAATCTTTCTTAGGATCAAGAGTTCTAACAACCATATGCTTATTTAATAGATGAGTAATATCCACATGGAATCTTTTCAACATATTTTGATTGATAGAAAAACATTCCATTTGATCTATGCTAAACCTTTATGTCGAGACAATAATTTCATTCCCATGACTTTTCAAATATTCAGCAGTTTTCAAGAGCTCTTTGTGAGCTCCAATTAAATTCATATTATAAACATAATTTGTGAATGCAAATCCAGATTCTGATTTCTTTATGAAGACACATGGGTATATAATATAATTATTATACCCTTATTTTATTAGATATTCATTGAGATGGTTATACCACATCCGTCCAGATTGTTTTTAATCCATATAAGGATTTTTGTAGGTTCATCAAATACAGATTACGAGATCTCGATTTATACGTGTTGTGTGTATATATTCCCCAAATAGACATGTCACCAGAGCAGTCAATAAATGATTGCCACGTCACTCATTAACCGGGTCAAGAGAGAAAATGTGGCAAGTCAAGATGTTAAGTACTTCGAAATCAATAAAGTCAAAGGTGTGGTCGCCAAAGCTATATATGTACTCGCCAAAGGTAGAAACATGGTCGCCAAAAGGATAAAACCCAGGATTGAAGGTGCTCGCTGCATCAGCATACTGGGCCTGAATCGACTCGGTAGAAACACAGAGATAAACCCAAACCTCTAGAAGACCTAGGGCGACAAGGAAACATAAAGAGAAAAAGAGATAAAAACATATCCGGATCCACGACAGCATGGGAATCCTAGTACGAATCAAAGAGGGAAACCTACCACCAACACGGCTAAAAACAAGGGGAAACCCTAATTAGACAGGTATAAATAGAACCATCTATCCCATGAGGAGGGGGTTCGAAAACTTAGAGAGAAGAGAGCAATTGTATGAGAGATTTGAGTGTGTAACAAAGAAATAGAATCAAGTATTATCTTTCTGCCCTCTGGGGCGCCGTGGTTTTTGCCCATTCAAGGGTTTTCCACGTAAAAACTGTCTCTTGCATGCATTCTTGATTTTCTCGTTTTAAACTGAATTAATATAACTGTTGAGTGCGTGGCAATCCAAATTTCATCGTCAACAATATGCTTCTAGCATTTTAAATCCTTCAAGGATTATAAATATATGTATTGAGTGAACCATATTGACAAGCGATCATCACGTCTATAAGACGCATTTCAAGCCTTTTAGAGGTAGCCAAATTTATCAAAATTTGAACCATAATTGTATTTATCACTAGTGAATATCAAGTTTTTGTGAGAAACTTTATACTATGAGTCGTGCCTCATATCTCACGATCTTGTTTTTCTCATTACGTTTCCGTATAAAGATCCATTAGTATCCAACATGTTTGATATCTCCAGGCGTCTGGATTATATGGTCTAATACTACACGTTTGGCTAATGAAGTCAATTCTACTTGAATTGCTTCTTTCCATTTAGGCCAATCATGCCTTTTCTCTACAATCATCGATATTATGAGTTTCATAATTATCATTTATAATTTCAGTAACGCTATTGTATATGAAATTATATCACTGATGATTGTTTCTTCATTATTCCACAATTCTCTCATATGATTTATTGAAATTTATTAATTTCTATATTCTTGTATCTCTGTAGAGATTTCTTCCATTTCAATGGATTTAGTCACTTCAATGATTTGTGTCTCTTTAGATATATCTAACTCTTATAGAGTTGACTTGGAGAAAGTGGATTTGTTTATAACTCGAGTTTTGTTTATATTAGAATCTTGATAATTTACCTTCCTATTCTTAGGAACCACTACAACAAAAAAAGTTGAAAGACATCGGTTATTTTACATGCAAGACATTGGTTTTTCAAAATTTTGTAACTGATGTAGATTTGAGTGATGTAGAAAAAAAAAAGCGATAGCGACATCAGTTTTTAACCGATATAAATGATTTTAAAAACACATCGGTTATATATAAAACCGACGACGTATAACTGATGTATTACGAAAATTAATCACAAAACCTCAAGTCAAAGTGGTAAGCCTTTACCACTTGACTACAATATTTGATTTGTTAACAATTGCACAATATTTACATATAACCTATATGAGTTGTTAGGAGGAAAAAAAAAAAAACTTGTTAGATAAATTGAAATTTATTCAACTAATCAAAATTCTAATTTCTACAACAAACATATATTAAAAAATATTTATTGAAACTTTTAATAAAATTATATTTTTAAAAACATATATAGTCGAGTTATGGGTCTATACTATATAGAAGACTAGTGACATCAATTGTAATAAGCATGATTTAGAATACAACTCTCATTACATGGGAGATATTTCTCTACATATATCTTGCAATTTAATGAACAAATGTAAGACTCGGATTCCTAATTTATATAGTAATTGAATTATTAGCGTGTTTCTTAGTATGAAACAAGAGGGTGCAAAATAAATAAACAATTTTTAAAAAAATATATATATTTGAAATATTTTAAAATAAATGATTTAAAAGTAAATTTATTAAATTTAAAATTTTACTTATCCAATTTTTTTTTAATAATATAACTACTGGTAATTAAATTTATTATTTTAAAATTAATAATATTTGACAATGTAAAAACATTGGTTATTTAAAAAATATATAACAAATTAAAACTTATACATGTCGGTTTATCTTTAACCGATGTCGTAATTTTTAACTTATTTAAAAGATTAGTTTTAAGGGAAACCGATATCTTATTGTAAAATAAATCCATATCGGTTTGCCCTAAAACCATTGTCCTTTCAAACTGCAATATTTAAGATATCATTTTTGTATTAACCGATGTCTAAAAGTTTTTTTTTTTTTTTTTTTTTTAAATATCGGTTTGCCAAAAAACAACTGCCAAAAACCGTTGTTTTTTCAAACCGCAATACTTAAGACATCAATTTTATATGAACCGATGTCTAAAAGTTTTTTTAAAATCGGTTACCTAAAAACCGATGTTATACATCGATGTCTTTTTCTTATAATGATATAAAAACTAGATGTTCAACATCAATCCCAACTGATTTGCAATATTCATTAAATATCAGTAATTTCAATATTATCAGGGCGCATTGATTGGATTGGATAATTTGAAAATTATGCCCCAAAAATTGATAATCTGTGCTAGTAATATGGAGATATTTGATAATAAACAAGCATGTGATCATCTCGTAAATTAGAACCATAAAATAATGAAAGGGTTCATTTGATGGATGAATATGTCCACATATATCCCCTTGAATGATAGGGATTCAAAACCAACTTTAAAATAAGATGGTTTATTTGTTGGATGAATATATCCACATATATCCCTTTGAATGAAAGGGATTCAAAACCAACTTTTAGAATGGGATGGTCTTATTACTAATCTCCATTTGTGAACATGCAATGTATATATTATTATGAAATTAAAGAATCTTCTGACTCTTTAATTAATGTCTATAAGAATTTTAGATGATCATACGCATCATCGTAGATCCTTGATGACCAAAACTGTCATGTCAAAACATAAGTATTTTTGGATCCGAGAACTTCTAGTTCATAACTGCATAAACTTTTACATCATTTTCTAATCAGTAATATAATTCAAATGATAAAGCACAAAGTTTTTTTATAATGAGTTTCTGGTCCAAATCATGAGAAGTAATGCATAGATATTCAACATTATCATCATTTATAGTTTCAATATATGATATCCATTCCTCCGTATATCTTTGAAACTAAGTAGATTTCTTTTGAATCTGCTTGAATGTAATGCATCATTGATACATAATTTAGTATTGTTTGGCAACAATATCTTGGCTCTTCCAAAACCTTCTATCAGATCTGTTGGACCTGATACAGTATTAACATTTACTCTGAGTAAAGCCAAGTTCATAAAATATTTTTGAGGCAAACCAGTCAAGTCCACACGTAGGCATCAACATCGTCCCACATCTGAGGCCAATAGTAGGAGTTTTGGAGGAGTGCTAGAGCATGGGTTTACTACTCCTGCAAACAAAAATATGGCCTATATTGGCATCATCCTTTCCAAAATCCCATTTTCTTCTTATACCATTACGCTCCCGAGCTGAATCTTAGCTTGAGCCTATCTTCGTACACCTCAGTTACTTTTTAGGAGGCATTCGCCCCAGATAAACTACCCACCTTGCAGTGTCTCCCCCACGAAAGAGTGGTCTTTCAAGATTGGTCGTAGTTGTCGACGTGTGTGAAATCGTTTCGATGGGAACTCCCAAAATAAACACGGAGAGCCTTAGATAGAAAGCTCACAAGAAGCGTCTTCTACATGCTAGGCCGACCGAAGAGGAAAAGCTGTCTTGTTTTGATTTTGGATTGGTCGTTGAAAAACAGAGCTAGCATGCAACCTAGTCCAAAAAGTCATACTTTTCCTTAAGCTCCTCATGAGTGTACTCCGTGGGCCAATTATGCTTATAGAGATAGTCTATAAACTTGGCACCCAACGAAGAGTATGACTCAGGTCCATATCTTATTATCCATATTTCTATCTATCTTGGATGTCGTCCCTTGCCTTTCACTTTAGCTAGGTCCGAAGGAGTGTGGTTTAGCGTATCCAGTTGCAACTCCATATGCTCTATCGCTTCTCCCACATGCATTCTACAAGCAAGGGCATCCATGCGAGTATGCATTCATTATTCTCGTTCCCGCATCCACAAAGAGAAAAGGAATTGGTTAGTGTCATATGACTTTGTGGAATTGTATGAGTCATTGCACTGTCGGCAAGACATATATTTTTCGTTCTACTAATTTTATGGACATTATTTGTAACACTATTTTATATATATCGTAAACATCACCATCATGGACCCCATCATTTAATATATTTTTTGTTTTTGTCTGTATGAGGCCATGTTTCAACTCTCTCTCTCCATCATTTCCTTTCTCAATATTGCTTCTTTAGGAGCATCAATCATGTATAAAATGGATAAAATATCGTTTTCATTATACATGATGTTAGAATCATAAATCCCTTTCATGATACTTACAACATCTGGCTGGGATGTGTAGATCCTTTTTCTCAAATGAATGGCATATAAATATATCACTTCATAATTATGAGATAAAATAAAATCATAAATCATATTCATTTTTCGAACTTCCGGTTCTACCATGAACTGTAAGTTCATATATAAAATTCAGAAAACTTCATATTATGAATGAATTTGAAACTTCAGGTTCCAAATAATAAAGTATGACATTAATGTAAATAACACTGAATCCAGAACTCTAGGTTCTAATCGGTTTGTAAAACCAAGTCAACTTAAATATCATAATAATAAATCCATAAACTTCATGTTCTGGTTAGTCGGTCAGCTAGTATGGCATTCATGTATATAACAATGAATCAAGAACTCCATGTTCTTAATGAAATTTAAAATTTAGAACTCTAGGTTCTGTTCGGTTTGCAAAATCGCGCCAACTTAAATATCACAATAATAAATCCAGAAACTTCAAGTTCTGGTTAGTCGATTAAGCTGATCTCATATATTGTATATAAATAAATAAATACGAATATTTAAGGAGCATAATAAATAAATCCAGAACTATATATAGGTTTTGTCGACATAGCTGTAGCCAGCCTCTGTCGACACATCCGTAGCCAACCTCTGTCGACACAGCCGTAGCCAATCTTATATATTGCGTATAAATAAATACGAATATTTAAAGGGCATAATAAATAAATCCATAACTATATATATGTTTTGTCGACATAGCCGTAGCCAGTCTCTGTCGACACACGGCCGTATCCAATCTTATATACTGCGTATAAATAAATAAATAAATACGAATATTTAAAGAGCCTATAAATAAATCTAGAACTATATATAAGTTCTGTCGACACAGCCGTAGTCAATCTCTGTCAACACAGCCGTAACCAGTCTTATATATTGCATATAAATAAATACTAATATTTAAAGAGCATAATAAAGAAATCTATAACTATAGGTTCTGGTGACATAGCATAAGTCAGTCTCATATATTGCATATAAATAAATAAATAAATAAATACGAATATTTAAAGAGCATAATAAATAAATTCAAAACTATAGGTTTTGGTGACACAACATAAGCCCGCTTCATATATTGCATATAAATATATAAATACGAATAATGAAATTTAAGTAAATCACTATCCTGGAGATCCCTTTTACTTACATACACGAATATCAAACTATAAGTAAAACACTCACCTGAAGATACTTTTTACTTACATACGATCGTGCTAATAACGTGTTGTAAATAAATTGAAGAACCGGTGAAGTAAATAAAGAAAAGAGATGGAGAGAGAGAGAGACGAGAGAAAGAGTTTGCCTTTTGTATTGATTTATAGATAACTCTGATTCAACAACTTTTTATTTACAATAGAAAGCCATATATATATATATAGGCAAAGTATATGACAAAGTTCACCGCCTCTTAGGACCCGTTTGGCATATGGGATGGGATGGGAATCGACTTATTTTTAGTCTTGTACCCATGTTTGGCTAGTCAGTGGGATGGGACAAATTAGTCCCATCTGAATTTTTTATCCGACTGATGTGGGATAAATTAGTCCCAACCAAAATGATGGGATTCAAATGAATCCCATCTCTTCTTCTTTCAGCTGATGTTGCTTGTGAATCAACTATACAAATCAATCAATTACACCAACACCCAAATCAATTAACTAAACCAATAAAAACACTGAAAAAGTTACATTCTTGAAACAAACCCAGATCTCAAAAACAAAAGGCAAGCAAATGGTTTCATATACATCAAGAGATTGAACAAAAAAAAAAAAAAAAAAAAAATGAAAGGGTTTATAGAGTTACTCACTCTTGCATTTTTCATATGCATTTATGACAACAAACTCATTTCTGTTGTGAGACCCAGCGATGAGTCTACCACAAAACAACAACAATACAGAACCAGCTCTCCAAAATCAGCAAGTCGGGGACTCGACTCAGATGAAGCGAGAACGAGAGAGAAAATATTAGAAAAGGAAAGATGAGAGTGATGAGACAATATTGTCATGGAGAAGAAAAAGAGAGAAGAAGAATATAAGTTTAGGAAGACGAACAGAGGAATGAAAGAAGAAAAAAAATTTGGTGGGTTTTGGTAAAGTTGAATCATTCACATTGAGATTAGGAGATATGATTTCTTTTTCTTTTTTAATTTTTTTTAATCAAGGTAAGATTATGTAATTTACCCTTCTATTTTAATCATATCTTATGTTACACTAAACACATGATTACTCTATTTTTAATCCTTTGTAACAAACATAAGATAACATTAAAATTAATCCCGTCTAATCCTATACTATCCTATCCAGTAAAAATAATCTTATCCTATCCCAAGTACCAAACGGAGCCTGAAAGGTTTAATCACCAAAAAGAAGTCCACCGCCTCTTAATGGCTTAGTCATTAAGTTAGAAGCAAATGCTTCAAGTGGTAAAAAGCCACCTATGTTATAACATATCTCAATTTTTTAAATCCGAATTGAAATGTCAATTTAATTACAGGAAAATTGCACAAACTTCCCATGAGGTTATATAATATTGCACTGAGCTGTAACTTTTGTCAAAATGATACAAACATCCCCTTGACTTCGTTGATTAACCATTTGACTAACCATTGACTTAATGATCAAGGGATAAAAATGTCTTTTTACAGAATAACAATAATTTAAATTATAATAAATTATGAAACAACCCCAAAACATTTTTAACTGCAAATGAAAAATTATAAAAAGCACCCAAAAATCTTAAAAATTAATTATGCAAAAAATCAAAGAAAAGAAACCTTCAAAGTTCTTGTTTTTTCTTTTTTTTCCTTCAATCTGGAAAAACAAAAATCATCTTCGATTGAGCACAGATTAGTTCCACACAGAAACAAAAAAATAAAATAAATAAATAAATAAATAATTCATCTTCACTCAAAGCACAAATTAATTCCACACAAAATGGAAGAAAAAAAAAAAAAAAGGAAAAACTGACATCTGGAAAAAAGAAAGAAAAGATAATAGCCCTTTTTCCTTTGTTATTTTAGATTCCTTCACTTTCAAACGAAACTTATGAACATCAGAACAAATACCTCTATTCCGGGCACTGGGTTTTGAGCTGTTTCCAAAAGATGGATCTCTGATGGAGGCGAGGGCCTCTACTGCGAAATGGATCTCAAATTCCAGTTTGAAAAGGATATGGATCTCAGATGAAGGCTCTTGCCTCTGAGGGTGTTCATCTCAGATGGAACCTCGTGATGAGGCTCCATTGATGAAGCTCTTGGAAGTTTTTTTTTTTTTTTTTTTCCTTTGTTCTTGTTTAGTTATTTTGATTTATGTTGATCGAGCTCTGGTTAGAGATTTGGAAAGAGATCTTGAGTTCTAGATCTCTTAAAACTTCTTTTATTTTATTTTATTTTAAATTCTTTTGTCTGATTTGTGATGGAGATTTGGAAGAGATCTGTACTTTTTTTGTTTTTGTTTTTGTTTTTGTTTTTTTTAATTATCTTGTTATTTAAAAATATTTTATTAATTATCTTGTTTTTTTTTATTAAAAAATTTAATTTTTGAATTATCACATCAAGGGCATTTTGGTCATTTATTCTCAAATGTTAAAATCGATATGAGTCAAGATAGCGGTCGACGCAGTCAAGAGGATGTTTGTGTCATTTTCGCAAATGTTGCAGCTCAATGCAATATTGCATAATCTCACGGGAAGTTTGTGTAGTTTTCCCTTTAATTACAACTACTGACATGTCAACGTTAGAAAATAGCAATGGATGACAGTGCGTATTGATTGTTGGGTAGAAAGAGAGAGAAAGAAGAGAAGAGAAGAGAAAACATGAACTCCAACACAGCATATATATATATATATATATATATATATATTGAATTGACAAGCAATTAATGAGAAAAACAAAACATAATTATAATCAAAACATCGTTCGCTTGAAGTAGTAGTACTTGTTGTACGTATTTCAGGCGTTTCACATGTATTTATTAACTTATTGAAAGTGAGAAATGCCTCGCAAAATCCTTAAACATTAATCAGGCAGGAGTGCAGGACACTGATAATCTGAAGGGGGATGCTTGCCACAGTCAACAAGAACTCCAAGAGCGATGGGTAGAATAATATTTATGTTGAGAAGCTTAGCTTTAATGGTGGTACAAAGACATAGTGCAGCATCCAAGTCCACTAGTCCTTGAAGAACTGGGCAACATGTATCCTTAGCACTACTTCCAGCACCAATGTGAATCAGCCCTCCTAACACGTCCACACATGCACTTAACTTTAGGATGTCAATTGGACAAGTTTGTGGTGATGGTGGTGGTTTTGGTACAATGGGAGGAGGTTGCACAACAGGAGGCGTTGGTTCAACAGGAGGAGGTTTTGGTACATATGGAGGAGGTTTTGGGACATAGGGTGGTGGTTTTACAGCAGGAGGCTTTGGTGGCTTCACAATGGGTGGCTTGGGGTGATGGGGTGGCTTGACGACCGGCGGCTTGGGGTGTTTTGGTGGAGTTGGGTTTGGGCAATATGGACAGGCAAGAGAAGGAAGCAAAGTGCCCAAGTTGATCAACAAGATCACCAAAACATTGGCTAAAACATACTTGCCCATCTTCACTACAGCTTAAGAGTTGAGCTTGAATAGCTCTTCAGTTTACTACAATGATCATATAATGCATTTTCCTTCTTATAAAGACAAGTAGAGATTGAATGGGATCAATCAATCCTGCTCATTTTTGTTTTTTTTTAGTTTGTTCTCATTCATTGACTTCATAGTTCATTATCTAGAAACAACTTCAATTCAAATCACTACAGACATGTAACATATTGATAAGGATGATAAATTCGATCTTTCAAGAAAAATATCACTATTACTTAATTTCTTTTTGGATTTTAATTATTTTCACATTAAAAATAAGAATTATTTTAGGGTAGAAAACAATGTCATTAATTGAAAAACTCATGTACTTAGGTACATCCAATGCACAGTACATCCCTAGCCAAGGGGGTAGTGTCAGACATTCAAGTTTAGATGCCCCATTATACTGTAAAAAAACAAAACAAAAAAAAAATTTGAGGGGAGCTAAAGTTAATTTTTTTTTAAAAAAATTAGTGGTAATTTATAAATTTTTGAAATGTATTTTAAACTTTATAACTTTTCGGTATCGGTTCGGTTTTTTCCACCAAAATTATATCTAACTCGTATAAATTCGACATAAGGTTGGTGTGGCATCATTTTTTTTTTCTTTTTCCATACAATATTTTTTGACAACTCGTCGGTGAATGTTTTTTTTGTTTTTTTTTTTGTTTTTTCGGTGAACGCATTTATAACAGCCTCTAGGTTCAAACCAGGGGCAGATCGAGCTAATGAATGCTCTTTAGCCCCCACTGAGCCAAAAAAAAAAAAAAATCTTATTTATTTTTAATTAATTTATAATTTAAACCTAATATCTTACTAGTCGAAGTAACTTACGTGATAACTAATTGGGTCTATATTTATCTTAAAAAAGAAAACAACTATGACTAAAACATAAAACTCGTAATATTTTAACAAAATTATCAACCAAGTTCACCATCAATTAACATTTTTTCCTAATTTTTTTTTTCACTTTAACTATTAGAAATTTGCAGCCTCACACCCTCATCATGTTAAGCATCCTTGTCACCACCAAAAAAAAAAAAAAAAAAAAAAAAACAAGACTAAAATCTGACTTTGTTGTTTGGATTTATTAAATTTGCAGAATATGTAAATTAAATATCTCTACTTGTATATTTCATTTCGTGTCATTTTAATTGTTTAGTCTTACCTTTGATTTCACTATTGTATTGAACTTTTATTTTTTGAGGTAATTAGTGAATGATGATTGTTAATTAACATATGTAATACTTGTGGTAAATTATGATCAATAATATAATTAGTGTGTGTTTTTAAGCTATTATTTTAATTTGAACTTAGATATGTTTGGTGGATTTATATTGATTGTTTTTATTGTGTTATTGACTTTTTTTTTTTTTTTTTTTGCAAAGTTTACATTTTGAATTTAGAAGTTGTGATAAGTAGTGTTATATGTTTATAATATAGGGGAGGGATCGGGGGACACAATTTTTAATACAATATTTGACACGATTTTATAGTCATCGAATCTATAAGATTTGAATGGTTTAGATTTAATAAATTTATTTATTTTTTATTTCCTTCTCTTTTATCAATAGTTTATTTATTTTCTTTTCTCTCTCATCTATCATAAATTTACTTTACTAATTAAATCTAATTAATATTTCATATTCATCTAAATCATATCTCTTTTTTTTTTTTTAGCCTAGCATCTAAATCATCTCTCGTATTTATTTTTTCTCTTCCCTGTTAATAACCATTGTTACAACAACACTGCAAAAATCGGTTTCTCAATTTAAGACATTGAATAAAACAATAAAATAAATAAATAAGTAAAAGAATAAAAGTAATATACAAGGAATATAGGACTGTATATGTTAAGGGAAACAATCCTTGTGATCAAGCTAATCAAGAAGTCCATGACAAGCATGGAAACAATCTCATTGATCAAGCAAATCAAGACACAAAGCATGGAAACAATTTCTACAATCATGCAGCTCATTGGTCAACTAATCTTCCTTCAGTTTAGGCTATTAGCCTTTATTATTTCTCCTTGTAAATCCCTGCAATCATGTATACAAAATATGTATAAGTACACTCTGAAAATGCAATGAAAAACAGAGCCTTCATTCACCCTTTTGTTCAAAAATTTTTCACATGGTATCAAAGCTAATACCCATGAATCTCTCCAGCCATCCCAATATGTCTTCATCTTCTTCTCTCCCTAAAGAAGAACCTGAACTCAGTATCCAATCATTTCATCAGTGTTCGAGTTTGGTTTCTATCAAACTCAACACAACTAA